>WFKR01000007.1:26670170-29070170 GCA_025331145.1 Rosa persica | reverse complement strand
AATTCTTAGGCTGCGACAGTCACCCCCGAGACACAGCAAAGGGGTTGGGTGGTTTACGATGAAAAATGCAATCACAATGATGCTTCTATAGCTGCCAGAGTAGGTAGGCCACCTCAGTAAATTTCAAGGAATTAAAAGGTTCAGATTGCCAGTCTGTGATAAGTTGATGAATCCAAGCTGCTAAACTAGAGATGTGAGCAGTAGAAACCTTATAGCTTAAGGGATGTATGAACCATGCTTTTGTGGCTGTAGAGCACGTGAAGACAATATGTTCAATAGTCTCCAGTTGTGAGTCACATAAACGATAGATGAGGGAAGTCGCAAGATGACGTCGATGATGATTATCGCCGGTAGCTAAAGCATTTAAGACAGTTCTCCATATAAAGTGCTTCACCTTGGGAATCGCACAGCGACCCCAGATCCATTTTCAAACAGTAGAATCTATTTGGAAAGAGGCGTGAAGATGTACTCATTGGAGAGGTTTATCGGTGAGATGACAAAGGTGATATCCGGACTTGGTAGAGTAGCCTCCATTGGATGTGTGAGGCCATACTTGTCAACCAATAGATGCATGATGGGAGAGTGGAATGACCATAATAGCAGTGGTTTCAGCTGCCGTGATAGAGCTACGTATCAATCGAAGATCTCACTGCCGGTCGATAGGATTTATAATGGAGGAAACTCGAAGATGTGGGTCCACATTGGGGGATAAGAGTCGATGATATGGTCAAGTAGAAATCCATTTGTCACACCAGATAGAGACATCACGACCCTCACCAATTGGCCATAGCAGACCTTGTTTCAATAAGTCACGACCAACTAAGAGGCTAGACCAAATCCAAGAAGAGCTTGTACCTCATGGGGCATTTAAAAAAGAAGAATGAGGGAAATACCTTTGTTTGAGAGCTCAGACCCTAAGAGATTGGAGTTTTGTAGAATTTGCCATCCTTGCTTCACTAAAGGTGCGTCGTTGAAATTTTCCAAACTTCGAAATCCCATCCCGCCTTAAGATTTAGGGAGTCCTAAAGTCTCCCAACTCTTCCAATGAATGGACTTGTGATCAGAATTGTCCCGCCAGAAGTTTGCAAGAGTGGAGTTGATTTGACAGCAGATAGTCTTTGGAAATTTGAAACAAGCCATGAGGTAGGCAGGAATGGCTGCGGCTACTGCTTCAATCAAAATTTCTCTGCCTGCGTAATTGAGTAGAGATTTTTGCCAGCCTAGTATTTTTTGTTTGACTTTTTCCCGGACATAACTTATTGCTGCGACCTTAGACCTCCCTCAAACAATTGGAAGCCTCAAGTATTTACCCAGATCGAGCACGTGCGTCATATTGAGAATGTTATTGCAGTTCACCATTGTTGAAGCCGAAGTATTTGAACTATAAAAAAGTGAAGATTTGGCAAAGTTGATTGTTTGTCCTGAGGCTGTGCAGTATCCTGATAGAAGGGCAGAGAGAGCCATACAGTTATCTGCCATTGCCTTGAAAAAGAAGAGAGAGTCATCGACGAAGAAGAGATCACTAATTGCGGGGCCCCTGTTGTCTAGTTGTAAGGGATGTAGATGATTAGAAATACATGCTTTGAACCAAACGAGAGAGAACATCTGAGACAAAAAGGAACAGAAAAGGTGATAGTGGATCACCTTGTCGAAGTCCTCGTGAAGGTTTGAAAGAGCAAGAGGGTTTCCCATTAACCACCACTGATAATGTAACCGAGCGAACACAGTTCATGAGCAGTCGCACCCAACGATCATGAAAACCAAATTTTGAAAGCAACACCTCTAGGAAATCCCATTCAAGATGATCATAAGCCTTATTCATATCAAGCTTTAACCCAAACTCTCCATATTCACCAGTGTGCAACAACTTCAAATGATGAAACATCTCATGAGCTAAGAAGGAATTGTCTTGGATTTGTCTGCCAACAACAAAAGTTGCTTGGTTGTTTGTGATAAGAGAAGGCATCAAAGGGTCCATACGTGTGACCAATATTTTTGATAAAATTTTGTAAGAAAAATTGCATAATCCGATAGGTCGAAATTGGTTAGTTGATTCTGGAGCCAAAATTTTGGGAGGAGGACAATATGAGTCTGATTGATAGCTGATAGAAGTAGTTGGCCCGGCGAGAATTGAACTAAGGACTGGTGTATCACAGTTTTGACAATGCTCCAAAAGGTTTGATAAAAGATACCAGAATACTCATCAGGTCTCGGTGCTTTCGTGGTTCCCATTCTGAAAACCGCATTGTGAACTTCCTCCATGGTGATAGGTTATAGCAGATCATCATACACTTGGGTTTTTACAATAGGGTCAATGAGGTTAAGTAAAACCATTCCAATCATGGGGACACGATGTAGTGAAAAGAGATTGGTAGTATTGTTGTAATGAACTTCTGATCTCAGTCACTTGGGAATGCCATTTGCCAGTCGCATTACGTAATCTCAAAATGGTATTAATATGTCCTTTTCGAATAACAGATTGATGGAAGAATTTGGTATTTTGATCACCAGCTGTTAACCAAGAGATTCTCGATCGCTGATGCCAAAAAATATCTTCAAGATGCCAAAGATGATCAATTTGGGTGTTGAGCTGATGTATTTTAGAGCTGTTGGAGAGGTTGACTAATGCAGATGATTAAGTTCTGACATGAGAGTGTTGATTTGTTGTGATGAGTTGGGGAAAGTAGTCTTTGCCCAAGTGAGGAGTATGGATTCGCAACGTCGAAGATTTCGGACCCACTGTAGTAGAGGATCACTTCCAGTATCCAGTTGCCAAGCTTGATCAATCAGAGAAAAACAGTTGAGATTGGTCAACCAAATTGATTCAAATCTAAAGAGTCTAATTTGAGGAGAGGAAGATGGGTTGATATCCATCAATAATGTAGTTGGACCTGGGTCTGGGGGATTAGCTTTGTTGTGGAATAATGATGTTCATGTGTCTGTAATATACCAGTCTAAATACTATGTACATACCTCTGTGTCCTTTGTAAGCTTGTCTTTCTAAAGTAATATAACTTGGCTCTATGGTACTCCTCATGATAGTGAAAAGGTTTGGTTTTGGTATTCCATGACTAGAAGGTTTGAAGCTTCCACAGTATCTTGGTTGTGCATTAACGATATACTCTCCTCTCAGGAAAAATGGGGTGGCAACCCACAGTCACAATGGAGACTTAACCTTTTTCAACAGTTTGTTTCTCACACAGAATTAACAAACCTCCATTTTCATGGCCCTCAATTCACATGGTATTGTATACGACATGGTGTTGTATTCCTTAAAGAGAGAATTGGTCACATTAACTTCCATGCTGAATTGGGAAGATGAGCCCTCAATTCTCTCTTTAAGGAATACAGCACCATGTCGTATACAATACCATGTGAATTGAGGGCCATGAAAATGGAGGTTTGTTAATTCTGTGTGAGAAACAAACTGTTGAAAAAGGTTAAGTCTCCATTGTGGCTGTGGGTTGTCACCCCATTTTTCTTGAGAGGAGAGTATATCGTTAATGCACAACCAAGATACTGTGGAAGCTTCAAACTTTCTAGTCATGGATTGCCAAAACCAAACCTTTTCACTATCATGAGGAGTACCATAGAGCCAAGTTATATTACTTTAGAAAGACAAGCTTACAAAGGACACAGAGGTATGTACATAGTATTTAGATTGGTATATTACAGACACATGAACATCATTATTCCACAACAAAGCTAATCCCCCAGACCCAGGTCCAACTAGATTTACAGTCAAAAGATGGTCGAATTTCAACTGTACACGCCAAAAGTCCATGGTTTTTTCAGACTGCCTAGTTTCCATCAAAAAGAGGAGGGATGGGGCATGTTTTTTACACAAACGTCTTAAGTGTTTACAAGTCAGTGGCTGCCCCAAGCCCTGACAATCCCAGGCCAACACCCTCATGGGGATCTTATGGGTTCTTGCCAGCCAACCAAAGCAATTAGATTGCTCAGGTGATGGATGAACTACCAAAGTGAGAGGAACAACTGAATATGACATAGTTGCTACGAGGGATGGCATTAAAACCCGCGGGTACCTGGTTTTACTTTTGGGTATCTGTTAAGGGTAGGGGTATTAATTTATGGATATGGGTATGGGTATGGGTATGACTTATGAGTAATTACAAAATACCCGTATAAAAATGGGTTGGGTATGGTTATACCCGTGGGTACCCATATAAATCACACCCAAATACCCAAAACCAGTTCCACTCGAAGAAGATCACATCGGAGAAGATCACCCAAGGCTCACGGCATCGCACCGATGGCCACAGATTCCTCTCGACATCGCCGTCATTCTTATGGCTTTGGTTTTCACAGAAGAGCTCCGGTGACATAGAATTGAAGCCCGAAAGATTCTAGGTTTGGCAGGCGGATTTTTCGATTCCGACAACGTCGTGGTGTCTGACCTATATGAGAAGCTTCCTCTCAACCTCACCGACATCTTTGAGGTCTTGGTTTCTCAAAACGAGCTGAGATGAGAGAGAACTGAGGATTCAAAGCTTTGAGTTTTCCGGCCATTTTTTGGGTATTTTCCGGCGACGTTTCGTTGCAATCAGGTAGAAAATTAATCTTCTATCGAGTTCTACAAGATTGTGTAATTGATTTTTAGAATTAGTTGGGTTTGCAGGAATTGGAATTTTTGGGTGATGAGGCTAATGCGGGTTAACAGTTGCAATGGTGATTTCAATATTCTTTGGTCAATTTCCTACCTAAATTGGTTATTTGATTATAGTTAAATTGAAGAAGCATAGAGTATCGGAGATGATGTGAAATTGGATGGCCCTGTGTGTTATTTGATTTCCTACCTCTATGTGTTTGTGTATTGACTGTACTTGATTGTTCTAGGTGGGATTGTGCCTGATGAGTGGTTTGATTTAATGGTTGGGGGAAGAGACGGGCATCCATTTTTCACTTTCATGATTAAAAAAAAAAAACAAAAACAAAAACTGCCCAAATTATAAACGGGTAAATGAGTGGATATGGGTTTTACCCATAACCGCGAATTATTTGATGGATATTAACCACTAGGTATTATCGGTGAACTATTATCCAGAGGGTATTACTCAGCGGGCATTACCCAATGGGTATAAATGCCAACTCTAGTTGCTGCTGTTCCCAGAATGGAAACTTGAGGAGTTGTAGTCACCATAGGTACTGATGCATCTCCCAAGGATGTACTGACATTTCTTTCTATGGCATCGGTATTGATGTTGCTTCCCCGTCTAGGACGACCTCGACATCCTTGTCCCCTATCTCTACTGGTAGAGAGTCCAGTAGGTTCCACTAGTTGAGGTTGTGATTGAAGAAAATGGGGAGGCTCTGTGGAAGTATGCACCAAAGTAGAGACCACAGTAATAGTACCAAGCAACTCAAAAGCATTACTATCCTGTTGAGTTCGATCTAGAAAAGCAGAGGAAGCACCCCGAACCACGGTCCTGACTCGGACGACCGCACGGACCACGTCCACGAGTGGCTCTGGTGCAGCGTCGTGCAACCTGATTAACTGGACCTGGTTGGAAATCAGAAGTAAGAGGCTGAAGAGGTGGAGTATTTGGGCCGTCAACGTCAGTTGGCTCCGGAAAAGATGGATTAATTGTGCGTGGCTTCTTTGGGTTAGGCAAGATCAGGTCATCCTCCTCGAGATGTCTTTTGCGTAATTGCAATTATCGAAATTGATGGGTTGGATGACTAAGTGGACCAAGGAGGGAAAGCAGAGCTTCCCCAAGCTAAACAATATTATTATTGAGCTTATAAAACTAATTAATAATATTAAAAGAAATTTTATTCGTATGTCTAGACACAAATTCTCTTGCTATTAATTAATCCAACTTGTTTACCTTAACACTTCTAAAGACATTCTTCAAGCTCAAGTATCATGATTAGAGCATCATCAACAATTCTTCTAAAAAAAAGAAAAAAAATTCTATTATAGAGACTCAAAACATAAAATCCCTATAATTTTTCTATCGTGTTTCTAATCGCTTCCAAATTGGTTGCCTTTGAATTTGTTAAAAGAGTTTTTGTTGTTAAGATGATATAGTTTAGGATCTTGAGAAGTGATTAAAAGACACAACAAATGCATGAGAAGAAGAAAACAAGAAAAGGAGTACATGAAGGTGCAGGTACATTATATTCTAAATCTATTATCTACTTTTAGGACAACATTTGGGCATTTATGTTTCAAAAAATAATTTCATACATGACTGATTACATGATTTGAAAAGTATGAGCTAGTCATGCTTTTATAATATCAGGAGAGGCTAAACCAAGTGTTGATGAAGGAAAAGAAGGACTCTAGATCAGGCATGGAGATAATGAATTTGCTTCAGGTACTAATTAGCTGAATTTCGTACAGGCCTACACAATTGCATATTCATCCACCAAATTTTTCCTAATATTACATGAAAACATAAAGAAGGGAGCTAGCAGCGGGGAACATGGACCGAAAAGAAGACTAATCATGATTTTTATAGAAAGATTGTACGCAGCTTGGTCGATTTATTTAGCCTTCTATAACCACTTCATGTCTGATGTGTGAGTATTTCATTTTTGGGAGTGGATGCTTATGAGGCCAAAAATCAAGACTTGACGGCTGAGAATGCTGATCTAAAGGCATTATTACGATCAATGCAGGTAATTCCAATGAGGGGTGGGTGGTTGTGGTAGCGGTTCATGACAACATCTTGATTCTTGAAGCAATTTTATCAACTGTTATGGCTTTTTTCCTCCTTTTTGTTTCAGTTGAATGGTTCACGGGGAAAATTTTTATGATACATACATGTATGTCATACAAACAATTATAAATGTAAGAACAAATTTGTTATCAGAGTGGTAATGTGAGTCATATTTTGTATATAATCTTAGTTCTATTAATGATAATTACACAACCTATGACCTTGTTCTAAGTTTTTGAACAAATTTGTTGTCAATGTTGTAATTTTGGTTTAGTTATATGTAAATAGTGTAAATGAATATGATAACTTTGTTGTCAAGGTTGTAATTTTTGTTAAAGTAGATGCAAAGTGATTGCATGATAAAAATCACGGTACCATAACTTGTCCCGTTTACGGGAGGCATGATTACAGTATAGGGTAGTGACTAAAATGGCTGGCAAGAGGGTTCTACATGAATGGTTTAGGGCCCTAGGATTAAGTTTTGTTTGGTTTGGAAATCATTGGTTGCATGCATAATAAGTGTTATGGAGTGGCATAACCGCAAGAAGCTTTGAACAGAACTATGTTTGTGATTTGTGATATTGTTGCCCACCGTGAGTGTTTTAGAACGAAAAAGAAAACTGTATGAAGAACTTTTCAATTATGTTTATTCGACCCAAAAATTTTGGTTGCACAGTTGTGTGCAATCCAGCTTTAAGCTTGCATGTGCTTTGAATGCCAATTTAGGATGGCCAGTTGGTTTGGAGTGTTGATTTATGTGTTCTTCCTATCTCTCTTTATTTGTTAGTACATTCTACATTCTGAATGAGAACATTTAATTACCTGCTGCAAAGAAGATAATGTGTGCCGAGCATCAATTTGGGGTAATGGTTATTACAAATTTCTAATTGGAGCTCTTTAAGCTCTAATCCGGGCCATTAAAAGTTCAAACAAAACGTAATAATGTTAGATTGAAAATGCCGCATCAAACAAACACACCCGTGGCGTTGGGATGCTATCCTTCTTGTTGAAGTTAAAATGAATATAAGGATATTGGAACATTTTATACCAAAAAATGAACCACTTTTAATCCAAACATGGAAGTTGAAAGAAACAAAATTATGCTAGAATTTGCACCAATTGCAATCTCCGTGGATAATAACATAGCTGTTCAAGGTCGATCTTCACTTCTCCTGCCCCAAAAAGGTTCTTAACTTTGTATTGACATTTTGCAACAAAAGCAGGAAAAGCAAGCTCCCATAAACAAAAAATCAGGAAGGTCAAATAGCTAGGCATGCAATTCCAAATGAAAATGTGAAAATTGATGCAATTTAGTTAGGTTCAGGTACAATGTTGGTACCAATTGATTTAGTGCCACATACTCTTATAAGAAATGCACATAAACGTTTCATGTAGTCTAGTGCATACATATATGGAGAAAAAATTAAGGTTCGAACTCTCAAGTCAGATTTTGGACAGCAAACCATGACTTATGTCTCACAATTCATGAATCATCAGCCGGCATGGGGCTTATCTTTACCGGATTTTCTGCTCCTTATTTTCACGTTTTCGACACTATATAAAGGCGCATACATATTCTCATAGTCTTCTCTGTAATGGCTTTCAAAGCTATGCTCATTCTCTGTGCCTCTATTCTCCTTGTCGCTACCAGGGTAATTAATCTTTCTTATATTTTCGTGTTCATTCTTCCTTTTACAATTAGTGTCCCAGTTCTTTGATACATATCCTCGATCATTTTCGTAGGTCTCATGCTATGATGATCACGATAAAGTCGAGAAGAGGGTAGGCATATCCTAATATAATTTTACCCTATTATTAATGTTTTGTTTATTCTCAGTTAGTCCTATTCAATATGTTTGGATCAATTATATCCTTCTGTGTTGCGTTCGAACAGGATCAAAGTGAACGCCAAAGTTTACTCAGTACGTGGCTATATCCGAGCAATGTTCCTAAAGCACCCGAATCATCACTGTTACTGCTAAATCAGCCCATTGCTACTCTACCACGGTCGCCCTCACTGGTCACCTGTGCACAAGCAAAACCACCAGCCAGTCACCAGTCCCAAAGTTTATTAAGTATGTGACTATATCCGGGCATTCCTGAAGCACTCTCGCCAGTCATCTGTGCACAAGCAACACCACCCGCAACATTGTCCACTCCCATTGTGAATACTCAGAGGTACGAACGAACGAAATACCGTCTCCACTTTAACTGTTATAATTTTTTTTTTCCAAGCTCCTATTTATTTAGTTTAATTTTGTTGCAGATTGTATGCCGTTGTGTGCATCGATCAAGGTGTAGAGTAGAACCACACAGAAACATATGCATGAGATTGTGTATGAAGTGCTGTAGCCGGTGCAAATGTGTTCCGTAGGGAGAATATGATGCCAACATGGATAAGTGTGGCAAGTGCTACACTGATATGGAGTATCATGACCATAAGTGCCCATGATTGATATCAATTAACTTTCATTTTACTACTGTATATGTCGTCGATCGATCATTAATAAAGTATACATATTATAAAACTTGAGATTGTGCATTAAATGAGCAATATCTTATTATATGACTAAGAGTCCGTTAATTGTTGTTAAGTATACGTTATTTAACTAAGTTAAGACATCTCCAACGGAGTAGCTAAACTCAAGTTTTAGCTATATATAATTATTTCTAATGTAAAATTGAACTCTAACAGACTAGCTATATGTAAGTTAAATTTAACTATAGCTAAAATTATTAGCTATATTTAGCTACAGTATCGATCATACATAGCTAAAGCAAAAGTTATATTTCTCTCTCTTCTTTTGTTCATCAGTTTACGATTTGGTAAAATATAGTTATTATTTACAAATAGCTACTATTGCTGGAGCAACATTGCTAAATCAGTAGCTATATTTTACAACATTAGCTAAATTTAACTAAAGAACAATCTCTACTGTTGGAGATGCTCTTATAATAGAGTTTCACTACTGTACGTATTAGGTCTTTGCGATTTTAGTTGCTAAATTTAATTCTCAACTTTTTACTTCAAAACACCAGAATTATTGATTACAGAAGGACATCTCTTCTTGTACACACTTTTGCAAGATATTAGTACTTGACTTTAAGTTTTACAACCATTTTTATTCATCGTATTAACAGAGAAACCAAAATGTATGGTAGCATAACATTTTGCTAAATTAAGCCAAACTTATTCCTAAAGCAGTATGTGGTGTAATTATTTCTGTCCTCGTGTAAAAAGGATACAACTTTTCATTAAAGTCTCGTATAAAATCCAAAGGAATCCTCTTGTAATTTTCTATCATATTTTCAAAGGGAAAAAATTACATGGTGAAAGAAAATGCTAACAATTTCAAATTTAAGTCTCATATATTTCTCACGTACTATGTCCTCATTTTTATTTTTGAGTGACTTAGCATATTTATAAACTAATTCAAAATAAATAGAGAAAATTATATATAAGTGCATATTTGAATGTTTCTTTAGCTTTAAAGCCATCAAATATTTATTTTTCTCATAAGGCCACTAGGTTAGAAGTGATGTTAAATTTTAAACATTAAAAATAAAAGAAATTACAGCTCTACCACTGGTCTCTAAACAGACCCAATTTCATGTTCTAGGTCATTCGGAATCAGAAACCGCCTCTCTCTCTCTCTCTCTCTCTCTCTCTCTCTCTCGATCCCGATCTCGATCTTGACTTCGACTTGTCACTGCGGCGCTCTCTCCATCGGCGCCTCTCTCTCAGTAGCTTTCTTAACATTCCTCTCCGTCGATGCTTTCTCTCTGTCACAGTTGCTTTCTCTCTGGTAGTAACATTTCATAGCTTTTTTCTCTCTGTAGCCTTAGTAGGTTTGTTGGTTCCTAGTAGGTTTCATAGTTTATGATAGTAGATTTTGTGTTGGTTGCTAGTATGTTTCATAGTATTTTGCAGTAGCATTTCATAGCTTTTTTGTTGTTTTTGTGAGAATGTTTTGTAGCCTTAGTAGCTTTTTTGTTGCTAGTAGGTTTCATAGTTTTTGGTAGTAGATTTTGTGTTGGTTGCTAGTAGCTTTCATAGTCTTTCGCAGTAATATTCATAGCTTTTTTGTTGTTTGTGTGAGAATCGTTTGTAGCCTTAGTAGCTTTGTTTGTTGCTAGTAGGTTTCGTAGTTTATGGTAATAGATTTTGTGTTGGTTGCTAGTAGGTCTCATAGTCTTTCGCAGTAACATTCATAGCTTTTTTGTTGTTTATGTGAGAATCTTTTGTAGCCTTAGTAGCTTTGTTTGTATCTACTTGCAGAAGGAAAAATGGCTGAACATAGAGACCAAACACCATAGTATCACTACATAAAAGAATTCGTTTGGCTTCACCAGTTAGCATCGGCGTGTGAATGCCGTCGGCATTGATCTAAAATTTGCTATGGCAAATGCAGCGTCGCAAAGTGAAAAATTATTTGCCATGGCATGGCATTGCCGTCGCATAAATATGCCCTCAATGGCTACAACATATTCTTTCCGTCACCAAATTTCTTTAATTTTAACTACGGTAATACGTGCCGTAGTGTATTTTCATTTTATACATTTTCTTTTGTTTTATTTTTTGACGTTTGGGTGGATATAGGTGCCAAAATTAAACATGTAGGCAAGCTTTTTAGGTTTTTGGGTTCATAAACTTTGTTCTTATTCCCACTCCCTCCATCTGCTATTTCTCGCTCACTCCATCCAGTCCCGACAACGAAGTCGACCATAGCAATCGGTGAAATCAACATCTACTAGTTCAACTCCACCGCCTTGCTATTTTTCTTCATGTTTCTGCATATTCAATCCGTCGCTCAGACCCTAAACTATAATACCCAGAAATCAATCAGATCTGTCCGTCTCTTGCATTGTGGCCTGCATCTTGTCCTGGGCTTTTGAGTGGGCATGCATATTATCTCCCTTGTTAGTTCAATTTCGTTAGTTTTTGGAATCAATTTTGTTTATTTTGGAGTTGTGGGATTCAGGAAAATTTCTTTCTAAAATATGCTATTAGAGAATCCAGGCACGGATGTAGGGGGGTTGAGGTGTGCTGCAGCACACCCCAACATTTTGGGGAAAAAAATTATTATATATATATATATATATATATATATATATATATATATGTATGATTAAGTTAGGTTTTAGACCGCAAAGACTTTTCTCCTGTCTTTTTCTACTACTTCTCTTCTCCTTTTCAATTTTCTGTCTCGTCCTTTTCTCCTCCTTTTCAGTTTTCTGTCTCCTCTTTCTCTCTACCCGGTTTTGCATCTCTCTTTCTCAACTCTTACTTCTCTAATTCTCTTTGCACACCTCAGCCTCCCTTTACATCCGTTCCTGCTCTCATTCTAACTCTCTCAATCTCAACCTTGCTAAGGTATTACACTTTAACTTCTCTTCTAGAATGAAATTTTTGACGAAATTAGAATGTAATTTATGTTAGAATTTGAGTAATTCATGTTAAAATTTGAGTATTTATTGATTTCTTGATGTAAGTAATTAAATTTATTGATCCCTAAAAAACGATATTAAATTTGTATTATTAATACCCAAATACCCAATTGCACATGATAGTTAGCAACTTAAGATTGATTGTTTTCATGTTATCTTTTTTCTAGGTTTTGTTTCTAATGACAGATCAACATCAAAATCCTAAGCCACGAAAAGTTCAGAAGAAAGTAAATTCATATTTTCTGAAAAATGATGTTGTTATGGGTGATATTCCATGTTCGGTTGATGAGCAAGAACCTTCTTGTTCTGTAAGAGTTGAGTCCCGTGAAATTGATGTTAATCACATTGAATGTGATCCGGGAAAACGCCCTCCAATTTCATCATATCCTATTAATGAGCGTGATGAGGTTCGAAGAAAATATATACTTTATGGTCCCTATCAACCAAAATTAGAAGAGTATCCAACACATCTTTGTGGAGATCAAGATCGCAGATTTAATGGGAAGTGGTTTGAAAAATATCCTTGGCTTGAGTACTCTGATGAGAATGATAAGGCATTTTGTTTTCCATGCTTTCTTTTTTATAGCAATTCTCTGAGGCATCCTTTGTTCACTTCTTATGGGTTTAACAATTGGAGAAAGATCGGTGGAGTTCAATGTTGCTTTAAAAAGCATGTAGGGAAGATCGGCTCCCCACATCATAAGTCTATGCAAGATATGTTGGGCTTAAAACATGTGTGTAAACATATTGATGAAGTCATCAATCCACAACCGCCCGAATTGGTACAGCGAAATCGGTTGAGACTCAAGGCTACTATAGAGGCTGTAAGATTGTTAGCAAAACAAGCACTTGCTTTTAGAGGTGATGATGAATCTGCTGAGTCATCTAATCGTGGAAATGTTATTGAGGTGGTGGATTCCTATGGGAGAATGAATGAGGAAGTTGCAAAAGTCACCTTAGAAAATGCCTCTCAAAATGCAACTTATACTCCACCAAAGATTCAAAAAGAAATTCTTAGTATTTTGGCCAATAGAGTTAGAAGAAAAATTCGTGAAGAGGTCGGGGAGGCTAAGTTTCGTCTGCTTGTTAATGAAGCACTTGATGAATCTAAAAAGGAACAAATGGCAATTATCTTGAGATTTGTTGATTCTCATGGGTTTGTTTGTGAACGATTCTTCCATGTTGTAAGTGTTAGCGATACTTGTGCTGCAACTCTTAAGAGTAAGATAGACAATGTTCTTACTGAATACAATCTTCAAGTTGAAAATTTGTGTGGTCAAAGATATGATGCTGCTAGCAACATGCGTGGTGAGTGGAATGGATTGCAAGCACTATTTTTGCAAAAATGTCCATATGCATATTATGTCCATATGTCTATTTATTCTTTCAAATGCTGACAAGTATCATTAATGTTGTTGACTCATTTGCTACGCGTTTCTGAGTTAAAATCTATTCAAGAAGTTCAAGTTGTGGAACAAATTGCTGCTGGTGAACTTGAAACTGGAAAGGGAACTAATCAGACATGCAATTTGCAAAGAGCTGGAGCTACTCAGTGGAGTTCAAGGTATTATTCTATCAAGAACTTGATGAAATTGTAACTCAACTAGTTCAGTTTTGAAAAACATGATAGATAATGGACTCAATGGAAAAATACGTGGAGAAGCTTTGGGTGCTTCTAAAGCTCTAAGATCATTTGACTTTGTATTTTGCTTATTGTTGTTGGACAAAACCATGGGAATCACAAATGCTCTTTGTAAGTCACTGCAAGAATAGTCTCAAGAGATCATAAATGCTATGAATCTAGTTTCTAGTACGAAGGATCGTCTTCAAATGTTGAGGGAAGATGGTTGGGTTGATTTCTTTGCTAGTGTTGTATCGTTTTGTGACGCACATACAATTGATGCTCCAGATTTTAGTGCTCGCCATATAGAAGGTACGGGTCGTCTTTCTCAACAACAAAATTGTGTCACTATTGAGCATTATTATCGTGTTGACATATTCAATGCCGTAATTGATTTTCAATTGATGGAACTGAACAGTAGATTCAATGAGCAAACAAGGAAACTCTTGGTTCTTAGTTCTGCATTGGATCCTCGATTTGATTTTCAATCTTTTGACATTGACAAAATATGTTGTTTGGCTGAGAAATTCTATCCTCATGATGTGCCTGATTTGAATGATCTAAGAGACCAGTTGGAGCATTTTGAGTATCAATTCTCTGAACTTTCAGAATTTCAAGATTTATGCGGCCTTTCTGAGCTATGTCAAGAATTTGTTAACACAAGGACACCATTCTTGTTGATTGAGAGACTAGTCCGTCTAGTGATGACTCTTCCTATTTCTACGGCTACAACTGAGAGAGCATTTTCAACCATGAAGCTCATTAAGAACCGACTTCGAAGTAAGATGAGTGATGATTTTCTTGCAGATTTAATGATAGTGCATATTGAGAGAGAAATTGTTGATACTATTGATTCAAATTCGGTTATCGATGAATTTTATGCTTCAAGTAACCGAAGAACACAACTTAAGTAGTTGAATTTGTATTGTCAGCATAAGATAAATTTGCCCACCTCAAATTTAATTTCTGGTTCCGTGCCTGAGATCGAGAATCAACCAGTGGTGATCGCTTTTCTGAAGTTATAGCTGAATCTGCAGTATTGAGTAGGAAAAGGCAAGAAAAGCATCGCCTTAGTCACATTGAAATTGATTGAGTGAAGTATCTAGTAGAGAATGTCCGAAAATGAAAGAAGATAGATTTTATCGACTTATAGACTCTGAGTGCATTTTGTATTGCCAGCATTTCAGAATCTTATTTACATCTCTGTCAAGCTGTGGTAATGTTGTCAAGTATTAGACTTGTGGTACATAAGGTTACAAAAAAATTGTGAAACATTTGAGATGGGAAGTAGAAGAAGAAAAGTCAGTCGCTGAAAAGATAGATATGTTCTCGTGAAAACGTGTGAGAGGTAGGTAATCACCCTGGTGAGGAAATTACTGTGAGAGATACCTCAAACCATAATGTAAGCATCCTTTAATAAATAGACTGAAAGAAGAGTCTCCCTGCTCAATATAAACTTGTGTCATGTTAGTTCAGTTATGCTTAGTCTAATTGGTTTGTCTTAGCCTGATTATTTCAAATGTGCCTGCTACTGTGCTAGACTCTGGTTGTTTTCATTTCTTGAAATGTTTCCCTAAACTCAAGTGAACAAGAATCTCATACATTTAGTTCATGCTTGAATTGCTAAATTGGAGAATTCTGTATGAAGTTAAATTGGTATTCAATAAAACTACATATTTTAGACTTCTTCTTTTTTCAACTTTCTGTCATCAGGCTTCTCACTCCCCCAGAAACTCCACTTTTCCCTTCATCAGATGGAAGTGAATCTCAACCAACCTTAGCTGCTGCAAGAAGCAGTGCTTTAAATTGATCAACTTTCTCAGCCAAGCCTTCAAGGGTATGTCTTTCTGAATTGACTTTATCCATGTTCCATGTGAGTTTCAGGTTAGATATTAGATAGACTTCTTTAAATGAACAATATTTTATGTTGTAAAGTTTAGAAAATGTACTTAATTATTTTCTCGTCTTATGTCATGAAAGTGTTGATGTAATGAAAATTGCATGGAAGTAATTATAGTTCTTAGTCATCTGACATGGTTCTACTGCATTGAACGAAATTTGGGATCTAGTACTAATATACATGGTTTTGTCATAGTTTGATGTTTGCAGTTACATACTGTTGGCTTAATTCATACTCTTGTTGTTTAAAATCACAGTGCTGTTGCGTGGTGCGGGAAGCTGAATGCCATAGCTTGTGCCTCAGAAACTTGTGCAAGAATTCCAAGGTCAGTATTGTTTTTCAGTCATCACCCTGTAAAGCTATTGTCTCACTAGCTGTCGCAGGATATGTTGGATTTCTTTTATTATGAGATTATGAGATATGTGTGATTACTGGAAGCTGCAATTTTGTTTTATTGTTTGCTTCTGAGTTTTAATTGGATATGAGAAAGAACTATTCAAGGACAAGGGAGGTTTTCTCTTAGAAGATTTAAGAATCGAAGCCAGCTTTTTAAGATTAGAGAATTGTCTTCATATTCTTCGAAATGAAAGTTATTTTAGGTATATTTCTGGTTTCCCCTGCACTTTATCTTGCTTTAGAGTCCTATATTCATCTGACTATGTGATTGTCTCATGCAGATGCGGTTCATGATGTGTCTCAGCATATGGAAGAGGTGAGCCATGATATTTTTATAGGAACTGAGCTACCAGAAACCAATCACATGGGCCTCTTTGCCATTAACTTTTTTAGGACATATTGTGCTCAGAGCATTAGAACCAAATGATAGATAATTGAATGTAATTTGAATTATGCTGATTAATTTCATTATGCAGGATGGTCTGGTAATTTGGTTGGGTCGTTTTTCTCAAATTTCTTTTAGATTAATAGGCATGGCTTAATTATTGTTGTACCTACAGCTGTAGTTGCTTCTACATTTGCAAGGCTAAAATTATATCTGGAAAGAAGTTTCTGAAGAAAACTGTATGTTGTCTTTTTTTATTTATTTCTTTTTAATTTTTTTAAGGCTCTAATATCTAGGTAGCTTACTCTACTGCTAGGAAAAAGATAATGTAGGCCATCATAATTTTTTTATTTTTGTATTTATACTGCCAATAACCTTGCCTTAAGAATAAGGATGACTGAGATAAGAACAAGAAAGTTTTGCCTTCTCTTGGATTTCTTTTTCATTCAACTGATGTATTATTGTTACTGGTCTCCAGCTTTTTGGTCTCTAATGCCTCCTGATAAAGGTGGAATATATGCCCCAGTTGAGCTTTCGTCTTCTTTGTCATTCAGGTCAGTTCACGTCACTATATTTGAACTGCGTTTATCTTGCTTATAGTACAACTGCTGTATGTACGGTGCCCTTTATATTTCTCTACTGTACTTATGTAATCTCTTATGTCAGATATCGCACTTGTCAGATTGTCAAACTAGCTAGCTAATTAAGTGCTCAATCTAAAGATTGTCTGACTTATGTACATTCCAAGTTTGAAAACGTATCTTTTTTCTTGTCTGGACATTATTCCGCTATGTTAAAAGAAAAACCTTAGTTATGACTCTTCATCATATCTTGGTGTTTTTGATTTTGATGAAGAGACTTGACCAATTTGGTTTTTCCATACATGACTTTGCCTGAATTATTTTTTATTGTTTTTGGTACAGGTTTTTTGCGTTATAATCTCGTTGTGTTTGATCTGTGGCATTTGTCTTCCTCTTACCATAAGCTCTATCTATTGTGTTTTGATTCCAAGTAAGGCTCCTCTATCTATTGTCAATGACAATACTTGGTTGTAAATATAGTGGAAAGTTATGCCCTTGATCTTTCTCTGTTGCATTTTGTTTTAATTGGTATGTTAGGGTTCTGATATAAAATCTATGACAGCAATTCTATAATTCTTATTATTATTTTTATCACTCGATGTCTTTTCCAAAGTAATGAGGCTCCCTTATCGTGCATGTGTTTTATGAATTTGCATATACCTATGCACATTGGATTAATTAGATGTTAATCTAATATACATACTGTATCATTATGTGATAGGTTCAAGTGCAACCAGTGGCCATGAAATTAGAGAGTCCATATATAGGAGGAGTTCATCCAGATTCAACTAGTGATCAAGAAATTGAGCACACTCCAGTACTCACCAAGCCCTCTAGTTAATGTAAATAGTATTGTGGTCAAGTCTGCTTTTGAACAATATTAAGTTTGGGAATGTTTCTTTAGAGTTTCAGTTATCTAGTATGGTAGATTCTTATAGACTGTGGTTCGTTTGGTTAATTTCAATTTGTACTTGGTAATGAAATATAATTTGGCATTTATCAGTTGTGAGACAGCTATGAATGAAAGGATTATTTTGGTGCTTTATATTGTTTTACTATATCTTTTGATTGTGTGTAAAATGGAAGAAAAAATTGGGTGGCCAATTGGTTGCCACGGTTATTGGTTGTTGCTAAAGCTTCATATGGAAAATACTTGGGGTGGGAAAATCAATTTCCCGATTATTTCTAATAAAATTTGGAGGGAAAATTTCATTAAAAAAAAAAACATAGTTTATTGCAAGTGACGGCATCTGCCGTAGCAAATAGGTTGATTGCAACCGCGTTTTCAGTCGCTACATGTCATCGCCAAATAAGCGACCAAATCATTGCTATGCTTGCTGCCGTCGTTAAATACGGTTGCGATGCATTTTGTCGTAGCCATAAGCAGTGGCGACGCCACCAACGACAACAGTGTAATTGTCGTCGCCATTGGTCTTTTGCGACGGCAAACAGACTTTCCGCGATGGAACAAAGCCGTGGCCAAATGAATTTTTTTTTTGTAGTGTATAGAGCTAGTCTACATTCATTCAAGGAGATGATGAAAACCTACAAAGGGATGATCAGTCAAGATGTAATGATGAGGTTGAATAGGACACCATTCTGGGAGATCATTTATGTCTTCCATCATGGACTTTTAAAAGACAATGACTGCAGAAAATTAGATGAGGACATTCTGAGGATGGTCAAGACATATGACGTCAATCAGAAAGGGTTTCTGCTTGGGGAAAGGATACACAAAATAACCCGTGAAGATGTAGCTATCTGCCTCAGAATGCGATTGAAAGGAGTCACATTTGAGCTAAACAAGCACCACCAGAAGCCAACAAAGAATCGCATCATCGACAAGTATTTTGGAGATGCAAAGAAAGTGACAAAAGCGATGGTCGATAGTGCACTTGCCGAATCTTTGAAACACCTAAAGAATCAAGTCGCAATTGAGTGGCATCACTAATCGTCATGAATCTATTCATATCCTTCTTGTTTTGCACCTCAGATTCTACATTGTCCTGGAAGTTGGTAGAAATTTGCACCGAATAGATTTCTTGGCGACGATATCCATGGGCAACCTTGGTATTAGAACATCTGCACAACGGTCTAAGTAAGAAGTAGGAAGACAAGGATGTCAATTTGTCAGGTTGTTTGCCACTAATCATGGTAAGTAACCACTACTTTTAGTTTCATTAACATATCAGTAGATTTAGCCCTGAAAATTAATGTTTTTCTCATTGTTGTGTAATAGTATTGGTTAGTTGAGAAGACAAAGATGGGAGGAGCAATCAAGAGAAATGAATTAGGGACGCCAAATTTCATAAGATGGTCACTCGTCGAGCTGCACAAAGAAATGGAGAAACTAACCAATGAGCAGATAGAGGTAAAGAAAGAAAAACAAAGAATAAATTTGCAATAAGAAACCACTTTAGAAATATATTGTTCTAGTCTTTAACATTGTGTGTACTTTGTTTGATGAAAAATAGGAAATGTTTGACCGAAAGCTAACAGAGGAAGATTTGGAAGTGGCAATGCATGACATTAGAGGAAGAAACAGAGGAGTTGTCACGCCCCGAATTTCGAATAATAAATTCAAATCCGAAACATGAATACAACTAAACAAATCACGTCCTAAAATTTTTTTTTCTCAAAACCAATATCTCATAAACTATAACACAAACCTCGTAGCAAACTATCTCTCGAGTCAATTATTACAATACTAACATAAATAAAATGTTCTGCTCACAAGAGTCTACAAAAACACACCAAAATAGACCAAGTGCTGGTCTCAACTCTGCTGTCCTACGCAGCTCGCTCACCACCCTGATTATCCTGACCTGCAGGATTATCCGCTACACCATTTGAATAGTGTACCGGGATTGCAACAACACAAAACCCGGTAAGCTTTCTGAAAGCTCGTGTGAGTAAACAAGAATGAACGGTTGATTTATTAGACCACAACTCATTTATCTCAAGTAAACATCCAACAATCTCAACAACCACAAGCAACATCAATCCAACACACATGAAACAACATGGAACATATTTCCACAATCACCAAATCACAACTCTTGCCACTTTGGCACCTAATCACAACTATCGCCACTTTGGCACCCACGTTAGAGCTCTAACTGCCTCGTTACCTCTGACACCTTGGCCCAGGGTCAAGTAACGGCACCTCCAGGTTACTCAGTAACCCGCGAACTTTGGACCATTTCATGTCCTCAGAACAATATATCCCCGTTATTATTTAACGGTCGAACTTTGGACCTCCCTGTCCTCATAACACATACACTCCGGTTATCATTAACCAAAGATCCTTGGACCATTCGATCCTCGGAATCCTACGTTTCTCTACATTCTATTCAACTCACAAAATCAACATGTTTATCACCAACATTTATCAAATATTAACAACATAATTAAAATCATATTATCAACATTATCAACAACATATTAACACAATTCCACACCTCAATGTCACACCATTCAATATATAATCACGTAAATATATATATACGTAACCATCCACACAGGAATGATCACTAATACCAACTATAGTTCACATGATACAAAATCAAGAAATTCATTTTTAATATACTTTAAAACACATTTCTTAAAAACCATTTTCTCACACTTAACAATAAATTGAGCAATTAAGGAAATTCGGTTCGTAAATGAACCAAGTGAGATTTACTCACCTCTAAACTCCCGCTGCGTCTTCTTACAGCCCAAAATACGATTCACAATCGCCCGCTAACAAATCCGTCAAATACCTAATCAAAACGATAATTAACTTAGCGTATAATTTCAAAAACACACTTATATGAAGATCCCACAGTCGGATCTTCACCCGTGACCATACAAGGTCACCGGGACAGTCCTATGATCATTATATCAAAACTAGAATTCTATCGGACGGTCCAAACTTCATAAATCACAAATTGAGTGATCGAAATCAATCGAAATCAATCGAATTCGTAAAATTCATAACTAATTCATACGATATCCAAAATTCGCATGCTATATATCAAAATGATCGTATCGACATGTAGAATCTAACAATGAGCAGAAACTGCTCATGACACCCCCGGAGGTGGCCGGAAAGGGCCGCCGGAGTTTAGGGCAGAGCCACCGCCGACCACCACCAATTGTGTCGGGGCCAAGCTCATCTCCTTCGTTTCATCATTTTGAGCAACTTTCATAACTAACACGAAGTGAGAAAATGAGTGGAAGTGGCCGAAACTTACCAAAAACAGTCCGGTTTGGCCGGAAAAACTGCAGAAACCGATATGCTCTCCGACGAGCGTGAAAACCTCCACTTCTGGTGCTGTCCTTTTTACTGCGTGTTCTACTCCTCCATACGAGTTCAACGAGATAAAGAACTCGTAATTTGGTGGTCTAGAACTCGAGATATTCGCTTCGCACTCAAAACTGCCGAAAATGGAAAACCAGCTTTCCGCCGCTGCTACAAGCCGTGCCACGGCACAAGGCTGCCTCTGGCAGCTGCACAAGGTCAAGGCGAAGCCGTGGGAGGTGGTTTGACGTCAAACGGTGACCGGAGGAGCAAGAACTCAACCGGAGAAGTTTGGCTCTGTTTTTTGCCTTCGGTTCGGTGCCGCGCGAGAGAGAGAGAGAGAGAAAAAATCTAGGTTTTCTGATTTTTCAGATTTTTCCAAAAATGTTAACCTATATATATACAAAATCAAAAACTTCTAAATATCATAACTTCTTCCTACAAACTCCGATTCTTGTGTTCCGCATATGCACGAACTCGTATCGACGAGCTCTACGACTTTCATGAAAGAAGTTTCCTCAAATTCCTTACGTAAAAATATGTCAATTTTAATAACCCTAAATGACGTTAAATTTCGATACTAAAATCATTCGAAACCAAATTTCTCAAATAACGACATTCGAATCACACTCACAACTCATAATTCATATAATTTGAGAAATATTGAATTACGAAATATTTAACTGAAATTTCGGGTCTTCACAGGAGTAGCATCAGACGAAGAGCTGAGGGTGGAAAACTTTGTAACTCCAACTTATGGAGATTGGGTAAGTAGCTTTCTTTATGGGGAAATTACTGGTCCCTCCCGTACTTTTGATGCGTCGACAGTTCAGTCCCTGCTATTCCAATTTTAACAAATAACTCCTTAAACATTCAAATTTCACACAATTTGATCCAAAATGACCATTTACCCCCACTTATTTTATTTATTTATTATTATTCTTCTCTCTCTTATAAGTATATATATATATATATATATATATGTGTGTGTGTGTGTGTGTGTGTGTGTGTGTGTGTGTATGTGTGTGTGTGTGTATATTTTTTATTCTTTTCTCTCTTTATATATATATATATATATATGTGTGTGTGTGTGTGTGTGTGTGTGTGTGTGTGAGTATATGTATATGTATATATATGTGTATATGTGTGTGCATATATTTTTATTCTTCTCTCTCTCTTTTTATATATGTTTGGATTAAATTCTGTTTACTACCTTGTACTTTCAAGGGTTTATCAGTTCAATCCCTACATTTCTAATTTAATCAAAAAAATCCTCGCACTCTCTAATTTCATCAAATTGATCAAATCTGTCACTATTCCATCAATTTTCGCTGACGTGGGACCTTCTCACAGGGAAAATTCTCAAACTACCCATCGCTAGGCAGCCCGCCGATGCTTCAGTGTTGTGAATGCAGATGGACAGTTTGGAAATTTTCCCCAAAAATTGAAAGAGTGGTGACTGATTGGATTGATTTGATGAAATTGGAGAGCGCAAAGACTTTTCTGATTAATTTAGAAGTGCAGGGACTGAACTGATGAACCCTTGAAAGTACAGGGTAGTAAACAGAATTCAGTCCTATATATTTATACATATATATATATATATATATGTGTGTGTGTGTACATCTACATATATATATTTATATGTAGATATACACACACATATGCATATATATATATATATATATATATATGTATGTATATGTATATAGATATGTATATGTGTATATATATATATGTACATATATATATATATATCTACTGTACATATATATACATATGATATATATATATATATATGTATATGTATGTATACATATATATCTAATGTGTTTATGTATTTGGTAAGTCTATATACTATGTTTATGTTTCATATTATAAAAAAACCTTACCTCTAAACAGATATGTATGTATATATCTCTATGTGTGTGTGTGTATATATATATATGTATGTATATGTATACGTAGATATATAAATATATGTATAATTTTATACATATGTGTGTGTGTATATAATGTGTATGTGTATATATATATATATATATATATATATGTGTGTGTGTGTGTATTAGATATATATATATATATATATATGTATGTATATTGTAAAGACCCGAAATTTCAGTTAAATATTTCGTAATTCAATATTTCTCAAATTATATGAATTATGAGTTGTGAGTGTGATTCGAATGTCGTTATTTGAGAAATTTGGTTTCGAATGATTTTAGTACCGAAATTTAACGTTATTTAGGGTTATTAAAATTGACTTATTTTTACGTAAGGAATTTGAGGAAACTTCTTTCATGAAAGTCGTAGAGCTCGTCGATACGAGTTCGTGCATATGCGGAACACAAGAATCGGAGTTTGTAGGAAGAAGTTATGACATTTAGAAGTTTTCGATTTTGTATATATATAGGTTAACATTTCTGGAAAAAATCTGAAAAAAAAATCAGAAAACCCTAGATTTTTTTTTTCTCTCTCTCTCTCTCTCTCTCCCGCACGGCACCGAACCGAAACCAAAAACAGAGCCAAACTTCTCTAGCCGAGTTCTTGCTCCTCCGGCCACCGTTTGACGCCAAACCACCTCCCACGGCTTCGCCTTGACCTTGCGCAGCTGCCAGAGGCAGCCTTGCGCCGTGGCACGACTTGTAGCGGCGGCGGGAAGTTGGTTTTCCATTTTCGGCTGTTTTGAGTGCGAAGCGAATATCTCGAGTTCTAGACCACCAAATTACGAGTTCTTTATCTCGTTGAACTCGTATGGAGGAGTAGAACATGCAGTAAAAAGGACAGCACCGGAAGTGGAGGTTTTCACGCTCGTCGGAGCACATATCGGTTTCTGCAGTTTTTCCGGCCAAACCGGACTGTTTTTGGTAAGTTTCGGCCACTTCCACTCATTTTCTCACTTCGTGTTAGTTATGAAAGTTTCTCAAAATGATGAAACGAAGGGGATAAGCTCAGCCCCGACACCATTGGTGGTGGTCGGTGGCGGCTCTGCCCTAAACTCCGGCGGCCCTTTCCGGCCACCTCCGGGGGTGTCATGAGCAGTTTCTGCTCATTTTTAGATTCTACATGTCGATACGATCATTTTGATATATAACATGAGAATTTTGGATATCGTATGAATTAGTTATGAATTTTACGATTTCGATTGATTTCGATCACTTAATTTGTGATTTATAAAGTTTGGACCGTCCGATAGAATTCTAGTTTTGATATAATGATCGTAGGACTGTCCCAGTGACCTTGTGTGGTCACGGGTGAAGATCCGACCGTGGGATCTTCATATAAGTGTGTTTTTGAAATTATACGCTAAGTTAATTATCGTTTTGATTAGGTATTTGACGGATTTGTTAGCGGACGATTGTGAATCGTATTTTGGGCTGTAAGAAGACGCAGCGGGAGTTTAGAGGTGAGTAAATCTCACTTGGTTCATTTACGAACCGAATTTCCTTAATTGCTCAATTTATTGTTAAGTGTGAGAAAATGGTTTTTAAGAAATGTGTTTTAAAGTATATTAAAAATGAATTTCTTGATTTTGTATCATGTGAACTATAGTTGGTATTAGTGATCATTCCTATGTGGATGGTTACGTATATATATATTTACGTGATTATATATTGAATGGTGTGACATTGAGGTGTGGAATTGTGTTAATATGTTGTTGATAATGTTGATAATATGATTTTAATTATGTTGTTAATATTTGATAAATGTTGGTGATAAACATGTTGATTTTGTGAGTTGAATAGAAGGTAGAGAAACGTAGGATTCCGAGGATCGAATGGTCCAAGGATCTTTGGTTAATGATAACCGGAGTGTATGTGTTATGAGGACAGGGAGGTCCAAAGTTCGACCGTTAAATAATAACGGGGATATATTGTTCTGAGGACATGAAATGGTCCAAAGTTCGCGGGTTACTTAGTAACCTGGAGGTGCCGTTACTTGACCCTGGGCCAAGGTGTCAGAGGTAACGAGGCAGTTAGAGCTCTAACGTGGGTGCCAAAGTGGCGATAGTTGTGATTAGGTGCCAAAGTGGCGAGAGTTGTGATTTGGTGATTGTGGAAATGTGTTCCATGTTGTTTCATGTGTGTTGGATTGATGTTGCTTGTGGTTGTTGAGATTGTTGGATGTTTACTTGAGATAAATGAGTTGTGGTCTAATAAATCAACCGTTCATTCTTATTTACTCACACGAGCTTTCAGAAAGCTTACCGGGTTTTGTGTTGTTGCAATCCCGGTACACTATTCAAATGGTGTAGCGGATAATCCTGCAGGTCAGGATAATCAGGGTGGTGAGCGAGCTGCGTAGGACAGCAGGGTTGAGACCAGCACTTGGTCTATTTTGGTGTGTTTTTGTAGACTCTTGTGAGCAGAACATTTTATTTATGTTAGTATTGTAATAATTGACTTGAGAGATAGTTTGCTACGAGGTTTGTGTTATAGTTTATGAGATATTGGTTTTGAGAAAAAAAATTTAGGACGTGATTTGTTTAGTTGTATTCATGTTTCGGATTTGAATTTATTATTCGAAATTCGGGGCGTGACATATATATAGATATATGTATATGTGTGTGTGTATATTAGATATATATATATATATATATATATATATATATATATATATATATATAAAGGAAGTGAGGGGTAAAATGGTCATTTTAGACTCAATTGTGTGAAATTTGAATGTGTGGGGAGTTATCTGTTAAAATTGGAATAGCAGGGACTGAACTGTCGAATCTCAAAAAGTACGGGGGGGGACCAGTGATTTCCCCTTTCTTTATTGATTTTCAGTAGCTTTCTCTATCTAGATTACTGGCTTTCTCTGCCTATGTGATCTACAACCAAGTAATTTTCTTTGAAAATTTTAGTAGTGTTCTGTAACTGTTTGAGTAGTTTCTTTTAAGCTTATCAGTAGCTTTTTAAAAATTTCAGAAGCTTTCAGTTTCATGGACGAGTTGGTAGATTCGTATGATTTTGTTAGTAGCTTTCTTTAACCATTTGAGTAGCTTTTTGTATTCAAATCAGTAGCCAAGAAACTTTCAGTTTCGTTTAATTAATTCTGAACAAGTTTGTATCTTTGTGTAGCTATGTTAATAGGTTTTTATATCCACCTCAGTAGCTTTTTAATGTGATATTTTTTTTTTTTTGATATAGCATAAGAAAACCACCAAGAGCAGCAAAAAGAAGAAGCATAAAGTCAGAAGAGAATGAAGGACATAATATGCTCGTTAGAAGAAACAACAACTCAGACAAGTCTCTCACAAGAAGAAAACCAGAAAACTCAAGACTTGTTGAAGAAGTTGACCGAAGAGAATGAAAAGCTAGCAAGGTAGATTGATAGATATTGGGAGATGTTGGACAAAGCCTTTGAGGAAGACAATATAGCAACAAGGAAGATACAGAACATGCAGAACAAATTGGTGAAGAAGTGGAAAGTTTTTACAACCATTGAGAAGGAAAAAAAGAGCTTGGAGGACGTCATTAGGCAGCAGAGAGAAATGATACACAATTTGGAAAATGAATTGCTGTACATGGAAAGAAAGCTACTGGAGAAAGATATGTTGGATTCTCAACAGGATTTACGGAAAGATGATATAGAAAACAATAATAGTGATGGTGAGGATGGTGAGGAAGAGGGTTGTCCCGCCCCGAATTTTAGAATCAAAATTCAAAATTCGAAACATGAATTACTACAACTTAAAAAATAGGGTTAAATACTGTTTACTCCTTGTACTTTTGCTCGAAAAACACTTCAGTCCTTGACTTTCTAATTTCACACATTTAGTCCTTGTACTTCAAAATTTCAAACTAATAGGTCCTTGCCGTCTAAAAGTCCAAGCGAAATGTCTATTATACCATCAGTTTTTTTTTAATTAATTACTTATTTTATTTTTTTTGGAAAAGGATTTTTTTTTCCTTTCTTTCTTTCTGTTTTTTCATTTTTTTTTTTTCTGTTTTTCTTTCTTTCTTTCTTTCTTTCTTTCTTTCTGTTTGAAAAAAAAAGAATAAATAAAATAAAGAAAAAAGAATTAAAAAAAAAGAGAAAGGAATAAATGTATTATAAAAAAAAAGAACTAAGGGCATAATAGACATTTCACAGTGACTTTTAGATGGCAAGGACCTATTGGTATGAAATTTTGAAGTACATGGACTAAACGTGTGAAATTAGAAGGTCGGGGACTGAAGTGTTTTATGGTCAAAAGCTCAAGGACTAAACAGTATTTAACCCTAAAAAATATCAACATGAAAATTTCATTTTCTGAACAATCCCACCACACGAATTTAATTTTAAATCCCGAATTTAGTCTTGGTTAATTATTACAACTCACTCATAAATTAAATTATAAAGCTCTAAATGAGCATAACAAACCTCACAACTTAAATGAAAAACAAATAAATGCTGCAACTCCTAAACAACACGGTCGTCTCCCTGGTTATCCTGACCTACAGGAATATCCGCTACACCTTTTGAATAGTGTACCGGGATTGCAACAACAAAAAATCCGGTAAGCTTTTGAAAGCTCGTATGAGTAAAAGAAAGAACTGTTATTTAATTAAGTCATATTTATTTTTACCCAAGCGAACATCCAACAATTTCCACGTCCACAAAGAAACCACAATCTTAACAATCAATCACCAAATCAAAAATTCAACACGAAACCTATACTCACATCTTTCTTCTCAAAACCCCGAAATCGTATTCATAAAAATACGGTATTTGACAGACTAGAGCTCTAACTGAATCGTAGCCCGTCACCTGGCCCAGGTTATGGCATCCGATATATTTATCGTTATTGTATTTCATCAATATATATACGTGTATATATATATATACTTAGAACGTCCGATATTCGTACTTAATCTAGCCTCATTACTCGAGAAGGGTTGTGGCATCCAACTCACTCAACCAATCGTATCACATCATCCACCTAGGATTAGAGCGTCCGATTCTTCCATGCCAGTCACAACGTTGACCCTAAATCTATAAACGATCACAACAATATGTTTTACACAATGACATCAACCCATCCAAGATACACAATATTATTATGAAATTTAAGCGTTTGAAATATAATACAAATCATCATTCCAACTCAATCATATCATCATTTAACAACACACCACCCAATATATATATTCCATGTAAATATATATATATACGTAATCATCCACTCAGGGATGACCACTAATACCATCTATAGTTCACACAAGAAAATCGTGAAATTCACTTGTATAATTAAAATTCATTTTACTTACCTATGGACTGTAGTCGATCAAGTCCATGAGAATTAAAAATAAATATTTAATCCATAAATATTTTTCACACATTTACGACAACATAAATAAATTAAAAGCACTCGATTAGTAATATGAACCACGTGAGTTTTACTCACCTCGAAGCTCCCGCTGCGTTTTCAATTTAAACACAAATCACACCGAACCAGCTCACCTAATTACAAACCGTCAATCACCTAATCAAATGTGACTTGAATTTAGGCAATAATTCCAAAATATAATTAAACTACCATCCAACGGTCGGATTCTAAATTATACGAGAATCCGAAGGACGGATTCTCACGAATCGCCTCCCTAATCACCGTTTTGCAATTATACGAAGATCCAAAGGTTGGATCTTAGCCCATGACCACACAAAGCCACTAGGACAGTCATATGATCAACATATCAAAACTACAAGTCCATCGGACGGTCCTAACTTCACATATCACAAATCTAACGATCGAAATCGATCGAAATCTAAAAATTCATAACTAAATCATACGATATCCGAAAAATACGTATAATATGCCAAAATGATCGTATTGAAATGTAGAATCTTAAAATGTATAGAATCTATATTTTTGACCCCCAGAGGTGGCCGGAAAGGGCCGCCGGAGTTAATGGCAGAGCCGCCGCTGACCACCACCAATGCTGTCGGAGCCGAGCTGCTCTTCTTCATTTTAACATGCTGATCATTTTTCATACCTAGCTCAAGATCAGAAAATAACGGGAAGATGTCAAAAAGTACCAAAATAGTCACGGTGGCTGGAAAATTTCCAGAATCCGGCGAGCTTGAGTTCGACGTAAACACTTCCACCAATGGCTTCGATCCATTCTGGAGATTTGTTCAGCAACTCAAGGAGAGCTCCCCAGCTCAAGAATCACTAGAAACAAAGTTCCACAGCTCGAGATATCCGGATCAAAAGTTCCGTTCGATCTAAAACGGGGCTGGCTTCCAGCCGCCACCACAGGCCACGCGGCCGTGCAAGGTTCCTTCTGGGAGCTTCAGGAGGTCAAAGTGAGCTTGAGGATGAAGTTTGGCAAGGATTGATGGCTTGTAGCTCGACATATCACGATTAGAACCAAATCGGGGTTAAACCGAAACCGTGCTTCCGGCCATGCCGCGGCGCAAGGCTACCACTGGCTGCTGCGTAAGGTCGAGGTGAGCACGAGGGAAGTCATCTGGGGTCTTGAGGTGGACGGAGGAGGGAGAGATCGATCACAGAGCCCTTGCTCTGTTTTCTAGGTTCGGCCGCGCGAGAGACAGAAAACAGTTTAAAAAAGAGGAAGGAGGCCGGGAGAAAAAAGAAACTTTTCAAAAAAAATTAGGGCTTTTTCTTTATATACCCGTTTTGGAAATTTTCTCTAAATGGGATAACTAAATCAGAAAAAATCTGATTTCCGTGTTTTGCTTATGCACAGACTCGTATCGACGAGCTCTACGACTTTCATGAAGGAAGTTTTCCCAAATTTTGCACATATAAAAAGTCGATTGCTTGAATCGAACATTTCGAGCTTTTCGTTAAAACAATCGTTTCGGAACTTCGATAATTCTAAAAATGAAATATTTCGAGCAACATTTGTGAAATTGTACAATATTCGTTCCACACAATTACATGAAATTAAAATGGAAATTGTGGTTATCACAAGGGTGGAGAAGGAGCTGATGGTGAAGATGGTGAGGATGAGGGTGGCGAAGGAGTTGATGGTGAAGATGGTGGAAACAATGATGAAGACAAAGAAGAAGAACATGAAGTGACAACAACAAGAAAGTAGCACACAATAGCAAGAAAAGATAAAGGAGACAGGTCTTCTCAAAAACAGGAAGCAAATAAACAATCAAGGAGAAGTGAAAGTGTGAAAAAAGTTGCTGCTGAAGAAGAAGAACCTGAAGAAAGGGAAGAAGCAAGCTGTAAAGATGGATCGAATCAAGGACCAAAAAAGGAAGGCTACTAAAGATAAGGAGTTCACGTATACCATTGAAAGAACAAGGAGTGGCAAGAGGCATTAGATGATAATCGAAAACAGTAGCTTTATGTAGTGCTGACAGTAAATTTTTTAGGCTATGAAAGTAGATTTTTCATGCGTGGACGGTACCTTTATGTTATTTAATTTCTAGCTTTGATATTTGATGGAAAATGATGTCGTGCTGACAGTAGTATTTTGAAGTACTGACAGTGACTTTACGAATTGTTAACAGTAGCTTTACGAACTGTTAACAGTAGCTTTATGTTTAATTTTCAGCTTTAATATTGCATGGAAATTGATGTCTATTTTGTTATTTTCAGCTTTAGCTTTCTTCTTTAATGTCCATTTCCAAGTTTGTTTTGAAGTTTCATGTCAAAATTGTACAAATGTAATGACAAAGTTTCCTTGTCCATTTCCAGGTTTGTTTTGAAATTTATGTCGAAATCATTAGACAATGTTTCTGTGGATGTAGAAATTTTTTAGGTTTCCATGGATTGACACTCATAAGTTAAGCATCAATCTCAAAAGCTATTCTCAATGTTAAAAAATGCCGATATAGTAAAACCTATTACATCATCACTAAAAGCCACTCCCAATCATATAAACAGATACTGGAAAGGTGATCAAAAGATATTGTTAATGTTGTATAAAGATACTGTCTGTTCATTTACAATTGCCAACACAAAAGCTATGCTCTGTAAAAGACTGACAGTACAGTAACAGCTACTCCAAATGCTATAGAAAGATACTAAAATTGTTATAGAAAACTACTGTTAATGTTGTAAAAAGATACTCCATCTGTTCATGTACTACTACCAGCTTTCAGATTAGCGCAGTACATGTTATCTTGTTGTGGCGCCCCAACTCACCACACCAGCCACACTTGATACGCCTCCTCGTGCCTCCTTTTGCTGCAGACTTCATTCGAACAGATTTTGGCCGGCCGGATGGCTTCCTAACCAATAGAGGTGTAACAACAGAAGTTGAACTAGTTGCATGCCTGCATCGTCATAAAACTTCTCCATATCTGGTATAGGATGAATACCATGCGCGTAGGAATCCATGTAACTTTGATAGGTGTAAAACGACTCAATGTAACTATATATAGGTTCTACTCCAACCTTTTGGATTGTAGTAAGAGCATGTGAACATAGGAATGAATTAATTTGCCATTGAAGGCAAGAGCAAGTGCTGCTAAGATCAACCTCCACTGATTTATCTGAATGAACTTTAAAAACAGTCTCACTAGACATATTAACAGCCCAATGCCACCCAATATCCATTGATTTCTTCAACAAAACCTCCATTGGAGGACACAAAATAGTGGTCCACCTCTTACATGCAACCTTCCTCTCAGACATATTCTTCATAACCTTAACACTTAAGCCTTAAAACATCTCAAATATAGGAAGCTCACGCAAATCTCTAGTCCAATTGTTAAATGACTTGGCAATACTATTTGCCATTTCACCATACCTGTTTCCTTTGAAAAATGCATTGCACCACTTTTCCAACAGCAAAGATCGCAGAAACTCTTCAATATGCGGACCACCTTATTTCTTCAAGTTGTGTAAGTTGAAGTTATAGCTTGCTAATGTAGGTGAATAAGCAACTTCCATAAATTCCTCCACAATCTTGTCAACAAAATAATTTCCAGATTGCTTTGAATACACACCTCTAACATTCTCCTTAAGGTGGTGGTAGTAGCAGTATGAATGAGGAGAATCTGGAAATACCCTGGCAACAGCATTCAACAGTTGTGTCGATCAATAACAAAAGCCATATTTCTACCTTTTGGAGACAAGATGTTATATAGATGATCAAAAAACCAATCCCAATTCGCATGATTTTCAGAATCTACATCTACAACTGCAAATGCAACGGGGAAGAACTCTTCTGTAAAAAAAAAGATAAAACAAATAATTAGTATTTGAAAATGAAAATTGAAACATAAGCTACTGACCCTTTAAAAGTTACTGATATAGGTACTGAAAAATACTATGGCAGGCATAGATATATACTATCATAGGTACATAAAGCTACCGTCCAAGATACTGAGCACAGAGCAGAGAGCACAAAATAAAACATACATTGGTTTCCATTCTTTCCAATAGCACATAGCATGTATCCCCTATACTTACTCTTCAAATGAGCAACATCCACGAACAAAAGCGGAATGCATGACTTAAAGCCCTCAATGCAACCAGAAAAACAAATGAAGAAACGTTCAAAACGATTACTTAAAGGATCAGTTTCCAATATGCAATAAGATCCCGGATTACTAGATAAAATAGCATCACGATACCAAAATAGCTGAGAATATGAGTCACCATCATGACCATGGACAGCTTTTCTAGCCAACTCCTTCCCATACCAAGCAGTCCTGTAAGACTCATCTAAACCAAAAGAATGCTTGAAACGAGACACAATCTCGTTAGGCTTAAGTTGAGGATTGGACTTCAACTCATTAGCAATCTCTGATTTCACAACATGAGACCCCAAAAGCTTACTCTTTTGCTACCTAAGAACTCCTTTGCATGTGTGAACATTATTCAACTTCTTTATGTAGAAAAAGCAATTCATCTTGTTCTTCAAAGCGAATAGACCATTGACAACGATCAGAATATCACACTCTGCAATAACACTACTTGAGGTATTCCGTGTGTCCTTGAAAAGCAAACTAGTTTCAATAGCATACTTTGCGGTCAACTTTTCCCTAAATTTTAACACTCCCCCCCCTGACCTTGGATCCTCATGCTTTAAAAAGCCCTACCACTCATGAGTGAGATAACTCTTTGGAGCCTCTGGCCTATAACACCCCAAGTATTCACTCGCATCAATGATATAGCTTGAACCCACTGACAAACATGAAGAAGCACATGAAACATCATCCAAAGATGTTGTTGCAGAAGTAGAACTACTATTCCCACCACAATAAGGCACCAAAATGGTGCTCCCATTAGAATCCCTCACCAAAATATCAACAGAATTCAATTTAAAATCAAACATACACCTAAACATCTGTTTTACATCCATATCACTTGATAACACACAACATTTATATCCAGGGAAAGAATACCTCAAGTCGAATGAACCAAGATTCAAATGATTAAAACCCATAGAGACCTCCCTCACAATATCATTAAACGTATGCTTCATATCAAAAACGAATATGATCGTCTCAAACATATACGTGCACCTCGCATAACGTTCTGCATCCATGGCTAAGTTTAATGCAATTACACATTAGAGGAAGAATAATTAGCTTCTATTCGCTATATCAAACAGAAAAGCTACCGGAATCAGATTGAAAGAATACTAGCAGAGGAAAAGAAAGCTACTACCACAGTAAGATAATGGCACTACAACAGTTATACAAAGCTACTATATGTAATCCAAAAGGAAAAACGAAGACATGATAAAGATTGGTATTATAATGAAAAATGAAGATAGCAGTGTGCCGCTGCACCACGACCCTATCAGTCTATCAATCAGCTTCTATTTTTGATATAAATTAAAAGGCAAGAGGAAAAAAACAAAGAATATATAACAAAACAGCAAATGTAGAATTCTTTCATTCTGTTAGTTGCTTTTTTGAACTGTATCAGTAGCATTTACAAACTGCATTAGTAACTTTGACTGTACAAATCAGCTAAAACCTACATTCGTTAACAGAGATAGCTATGAACAATCAACTTTCAACAAAAACACATGATTGATACAGTGATGAGATCACAACAGCTACGCATGATTTAACAGCTAATTTAACTATAAGCTACGCATGATTTAGGTTTAGCAAAACAAAAATGAAATCACATTGATGAAATTTGAAATACAAATCAAGCTAAACAAATTGCAGAGAGAGAAGGCTAAGATTGAATCAAAACAAAAATGAAATTACAGTGATGAAAATCGAAGTAAATATCAAGCTAAACAGAGTGCGGAGATATGGAATTAAACCTCAATGATCGATTAGAGACTGTTGCGAATTAGAGGAAGAGCTTCATCTTCGTTTGCGAGCTGGAGAGAGCTTCACGGTTTGCTAGAGAGAGAAAGAGTTTCATCGTGGTAGAGAGACCGAGAGTAACTGAATCTGAAACAGAAATTTAAATAATAGACAGCTGAGGGTAAAATATGTATAGCTTAAAAGGGAGCTGATGGTTTTGGGTGGCTTTATGTGTACAAAACAATTTAGTAGCCTTATGACTAATATAAGTCTCAAAGTAATATTTCTTTATAATTTTCTAAAATAAACGGTGTATGATTTATCAAAAGTTCGAAACAGATGTCACTCAATCTGGACCTAAAATCTCACACCTCTTTTTTGCTGACGATCTTTTACTTTTTACTGAAGCATCTTGTCACCAAGCTACTGTGTTGAAGAAATGCTTAGATATCTTCTGTTCTCTGTCTGGTCAATCTATTAGCTTCGAAAAATCTCTCGTCTTTTGCTCCCCTAATACTAGCAGAGAGCTGGCCCATTCCATCAGTTCTATTTGTGGTTCCCCTCTCACTAATGATCTTGGGAAGTATCTGGGAATGCCTATTATCCACTCTCGAGTAACTAAAAATACTCATGCTAATATTTTGGATAAGGTTCAGGCAAGACTAGCTAGCTGGAAATGCAAGACTCTCAACATGGCTGGTAGGTTAACTCTTATTCAATCTGTGATTTCTTCGATTCCCATATATACCATGCAAACAGCCAAATTACCCATTTATCTCTGTCATAAATTGGATAAACTTAATAGAGACTTTTTATGGGGTGATTCTGAAAGTCAGAAAAGGGTGCATCTTGTAAATTAGGATTTGGTTTGCTTGCCCAAATACCTTGGTGGCTTGGGTATCAAGAAAACAGAATGCATGAACCAGGCCATGCTTGCTAAGGCAAGTTGGAGGATTTTTAATGGCGATGAAGGTCTTTGGAATCCATTTACAAGGATAAATATCTCTCTCATTGTTCCCTTACTGATAGTGATTGCAAATACCCTCCTGGAAGTTCCAGCACTTAGAGAAGTGTTGCCCATGGAGCTGAGCTTCTCCGAAATGGTCTAATTTGGCGTGTTGGTGATGGCAAAACCATAAAATTTTGGACTGATTTATGAGTTAGTGAGACTCTTCTCATTACTGTTGCTGTACCAAACTCTCATATTGATATTGATGCTACTGTGTGCTCCTTTTGGGACAACTCTGGATGGAACCTGGATATGTTATCTCTTTGTCTCCCTTTTCACATTATTCAAAAAATCCTTTGCATCTCCCCTGGTGGTGATGGATGTGGACCTGATGCTCAAATATGGGGACATACTTCTAACGGTTGTTTTAATGTCAAAAGTGCTTATTGCAGCCTACTTGAGCCTATGGAGCAAAATCAGTTTCAATGGAGTTTTATTTGGGGTATGCAGATTCCTCCTAAGCTAAAAATCTTTTTATGGACTATTGCTCATGGTTAAATCTTGACTAATGTCCAGAGAGCTAGAAGAAGATTTACTAATAATGATAAATGTTATGCTTGCCGGCCTTGCCCTCTTGTTTGTGAGACTCTTTTGCATCTATTTAGGGATTGCCCAAAAGCTGCTGCTATTTGGAAATGCTTCTGCTGGCCTCATTCTATCAAAAATATGTTTCAATTGGGCTGGTCTGGATGGTTCCTTGCCAACCTTCACTGTAAGGCTCCTTTTGGTCAAAATATCCAATGGTGTTGCTTTTTTGTTTTCATCTGTTGGTTTTTATGGAAATGGAGAAACAAATTTGTCTTTGAAAGTGATTTTCAGCTGCCTCTTAATGCCCCTCAAATCATTCTTAATGCTACAAATGAATGGGTTGCTGCCCAAGCTCAACTCTCTAATGTGGGTGACTTTAGTATTAATATGTTATCTTCATTGAAGCCCCCTAATGGTGTTATGAAGTTGAATGTTGATGGAACAAGGTCTAACCAATCTGGGCTTATTGGAGCTGGTGGTTTAATCAGAGATCATAATGGTGATTGGATTTCTGGTTTTAGTATTAATCTTGGAATTGGTCAAATTATCAATGCTGAAGCTAGAGGTATGCTTTCTGGGCTTAAACTTGCCAATAATCTCAACATCAGAAGAATTGAAGTTGAATCTGATTCAGCCATTCTCATTAAACTCATCCTTGAAGGTTGCTCTAATTCTCATCCTTTGGGAGCTATTATAAAAAGCTGTCAACATTTCCCCAGTATGTTTGATGATGTGAGTGTTAAACACATTTTCAGAGAATGCAACTACACTGCAGATGTTCTTGCTAAGGGCAGTTTGAACCATGATCCTGGCATTGTTCTGTTCTCTAGTCCTCCTCCTCATGCTTCTAATGCTTTTTAGACGATCTTTGTAATTTTTCCAGAGCTAGGAGAGTTAGGGATAGCCCTTTGGGCTAGTTTTCTTTCTTTTTCTAGGCCTTCTTGGCTTCCTTTGTAACAAAAAAAAAAAAAAGGATATCTTCACAAATGGTGTATGAATTTTAGGTCATTCTACACTTTGGTGTACCAACTTTCATAATTATCAGAATGATGTATCAAGTTTGCTCCAATCTTTCATTTTGGTGTACGCCGTTATATTTTCCGTTATCTTTGCTAAAAAAAAAAAATTCATTATATTTCCTTTAGTTTTGTTAGTTTTTGTAAATATAACGGAAAATTTAACAGCGTACACCAAATGAAATATTAAAGCACACTTAATACACAATTTTGATAATTATGAAAGTTGGTACACCAAAGTTTAGAATGGCCTAAAATTCATACACATGTTTTCTTAAAAAAAAAAAAAAAAAAAAAAAAAAACGAAACAGATGTCACGTCATTCGAGACTGAAAAAAAGAGCGCAAACGGAAAGTTAAGCAGCCGGAAGTCGGAACGTAGTGAACTTGAGCGTCAGGAGAAAATGGCTGAAGACGAAAGAGAAATGGCTCGTCTCCCTTGGCTTCCCCGCCCCCGCCAAACGCCTCGACTTACTCGTCGGTACGTTGTCTTTTCTCACCTCTCTTCTTCTTCTCAGTCAATTGTTTTGAGTTGCGGATTTTGACGAGTGGTTTTTCCGGAATTTCAAAGCTGACGGTCTCCAAGCGGACAAGTTCTTCGAGTCCGACTCCGCCGGAAAGTTCAGAGCGCCGTTTCTGAGGAGCGTGATCAAGGAGAGAGGCCGGTGGGGAGTCTCTCATGCTCGGCCGCCGACTGAGTCCAGGCCGGGACACGTGGCGATTATCGCTGGCTTCTATGAGGATCCGAGTGCTGTTACGAAAGGTATGACCTAGTTGTTGTTTCAGTGTTTGTGTTAGAGATAACAATGGCGGTGTTGATGAGATGTAGGAGTTGTTTTGCAGGGGGGGAAAGCTAATCCTGTTGAATTTGATTCGGTGTTTAACCGGAGCCGGCATACATTTTCGCATGGTAGTCCGGATATAGTTCCGATTTTCTGTGCTGCATTGCCTCACACTACTTGGAACAGCTATCCTCATGATTTCGTAACTTGAGCTCATTGCGTTTACTTTTCGAGTTATTTGAATTTGCAATTGAGTTCATTTAATAGTAAAAGTTACGTTTTTGTTAATTACTTATCATTCTGTCTTCGAACACTCGTAATGTTTAAAGTAAATACTGAAATGATGATGTAGGTGTGATTGTAAGTGTAGAAATTATAGGAGTTTACATATACAGGCACCAGATTCTTGCTTCGTACAGTGCTTTATTAATTTAGACGTGTTGATGCAGATGCCTCCTTTATGGATGAGTGGTCGTTTGATCAATTTCAGAGCCTAATGAATAGGTCCAAAGAGGACCTAAAGTTGAGGGAGTTACTTTTACAGGATATTCTTGTTGTGTTTTTGCACCTACTTGGTTGTGATTCAAATGGTCATGCACATCGCCCCTTTTCCTCCATCTATCTCAATAATGTCGCAGTTGTTGGCAGTATAGCTGAAAGGGTTTATAATCTTCTTGAAGATTACTACAAGGACAATCGTACAGCATACGTATTTACTGCTGATCATGGAATGCATGATAAAGGTTGGAAGCTTTTGCTAGAGAAGTGTATTGCTTCATTGTTCTCCCCAAGCTATTATTATTATTATGATTCTGCATTACTTATATAATAAACTTCCCTAACCTCAGAAAAGGATTCTTCTCTGTGCTGGTTTTCCCCTGATAACGTTCTTACGTGTTTTAATTTTGTGCATAGGTAGCCACGGAGATGGACATCCTTCAAACACCGATACTCCCCTTGTTGTTTGGGGAGCAGGTGTTAAACACCCAAAGCCTATTTCCAGCAGCAGCCATGGAGATGGACATTCTGATTGTGGTACTCGTTTTGTTGATGACCATTATGCATGACACGCCAACGCCTAAAGAATGGGGCCTTCATGGCATTAAAAGGGTGGATGTCAATCAAGCTGATATCGCACCTCTCATGGATGTACAATTTGTTTGCCCCCTATTTTTGTTGTCCATTTGAACTAACCTCAAGTTTTATCACTCTTATTTGCTTGTTCACTTTTCTTGCAGTCAACACTTCTTGGATTGCCATGTCCTGTGAACTCAATTGGGAGTTTACCCCTTGATTACATAGACATGAAAAAGGTCAGTCAATCTATTCGAAGGACTTTTTCTATTTGTTGTAAATGGTAAAAAGTGTTACCTCTTATATATTTGCCAACATCGTTCTTGTATTTGTATAACTTATCAAGAAAGAAAAAAAGAAGTAAAAGTACATATCTTCAATTCCATTGTCCTACTGGTAAAGCAGTGTCCAACTATTTTTTCTCCCCATCTTCTTGTGATTTGGGCTATATAATTCTATTGATTAGTTAGATTTGTCCAACTAGATTATAATTGGGTAGAATACTGATAGATTATTGTTATTTTTGTTTCATAATCCCGACAGATGAGGTTGAAGCTGTTCTAGCCAATACAAAGCAAGTTCTCAATCAATTTGTTCGGAAATCACGTATCCTTTTTTTATATCTTTATTTAGATAACTGATCTGGGTTGCAACTAGGCCTTATTTACTATATCTGATTCCACTGAGGATCTTTGGAAGGAGAGGAGGTGGTACTGAATTTTTATTGATGTTGACTTTCTTGACAAAATTAGAAACCAAGAGGCAACTTCATTATATTTTAAGCCTTTCAAACCATTGGGCCATTATTCAACCCTCTTGGATCAGATTGAGGATCATATATCTAATGGAGACTATGAAGCTGCAAGGAAACTATCTGAAAATCTCCGAGACTTGGCACTGCAAGGACTTCATTATTTTCAAACTTATGATTGGCTGATGCTCATGACTGTAATTATTCTTGGGTATATTGGTTGGATGACCTATATTGTTCTCCATGTGTTGCAATCTTACACGCCATTGGCAGGGGATATATTGACAAAGGAGCAAGCAGATCACTGGACAGATTATACCAGAAAAGTAATGTTTGTGTAAGCTTGATCTCGTGTAAATTGTGTTATTAATTGAAGAAATTCACAGAAAAACAGGGATTATTTTCCTTCCAAATTTTTTTTTTTTATGAATATACCAAACTTGAAGGTCTATAAATTTTAAATTTTCTAACTATAAAATTTAACTAAAATATCTCATTATTTTTGGCAGGTACAACTTTGTGGATGCTTGTTTCTGGGACTACTTACCATCATACTGTTCATGGAGCAGTCTCCTCCTCTTTACCATGCATATACAACAATGACAGTATTTTTGTGGACACAAATATCTAGTGAATAGTTCATAAAAGCATTATGAAAACAGCTACATGGAAGAGAAGTAAATTATTTCACAAAAGAGCCGCATGTGCTGTCTCAGTATTCATACTTGAATATCTGGTATTGCAGTGAAACTTGTTAATCATACTGCTGCAAGCCCAGGTAAAGTGGTATTTTAAAATTCTGAACCATTAGTTGGTAATTTCTGCAGGTGAATAGCTTCACCGAGAGGAAGCGCTACACATGGTGTTTTCTGACTGTGGGGGTCATAGCCTTTCGTTATCTTTTCAAGTCAATTCCATGGAGATCTGTGATTCCATTCTATGTTTGTGGTGCATGCTGGTTCTTATCAGTATCTGACATTTGATGCCAGCGGAAATTCCGGATAATAATAATAATCTAGTGTAAGTGAGCTCTTGTTGAATGTTTGTTCAGTGTGTGTGCTTGTGACAGTTGAGTTTTCAAATAGTTGCAGACTTATTAACTGACAAAGAATTAAAGTTAGCACAATCTTGAATTCAAACAATGCCTTTCTCACATCAGCTTATGGGCAAAATGAACTAGTTTCAAGAACTTAAATTAGCTATGGTATGCTTTATTAGGTTTGTGTAAGATAAGAATTGAATCTGATTGCCATATAACTACTCAATAAGATTTTGAGCTTGTTAAGATAAATGGATAACTTTACTGTATTAACTATCTTGAGTTTGATGCATATTAGTAGCATTTGGGTTGGCCATAACAATTATGTTTGTGTTTCTGAAATATCATGTCTGCAGAATTTGGAGTGGGGTTATGATATTTTGATCGGAACAGCTGGGTGGTTTCTAGATCAGCATACTGAAGGAAACAAGTTTTGGCTCACTATCTGTAATAGTGATGCAAAGAAATCCAAGTTCCCCATGCTCTTTCAATTACAGGTGCTTCACTTGTCTCAGCCCTCTGTTGGTATGAACTTAATGTTTAATGTAACTCCACTGATCTAAAGATTTGCTTCTTGTTTTTTCTGTTTTTTTTTTCTCTTGGATATAATTAGGCTCTTTTGGTTGGATTATCACCTGTGATGGTGTCAATATCAACATGTTATAGAACAGAGAACCAAGAATTGCATGTCTGGCACCAGATTATACATTGGTCCATTGCCAGTATGCTCTTAGAGTAGCATTTTGGTGTTTTACATTATAGTTTTGAGCCTTACTATACATCCAACATCTAACTTTTGTTCTTTTCTCCTTTTCATTCCTTTTAAGCTCCTAAAAAGTTATACTTTTTGCTCTACAAATTTTTTTTCCTTTTCAAAATTTAGTTTATTATAATTATTTTATAATTTATTATATTTATTTTATCAATTCTGTGTGGTTGGTATACTAATTGATATATTTCAATGCCCGATTAACAGTAAAAGTGAATTTGACATATTGTACTTATCTATTATTTTGTCTTCTCACAGGTCCCTCAATGGTACTTCCATTATTTTCAGCAAATGGTCTCTTGTCCCTGCTTACGTCCATATTTCTTGGCTTTGCGCCCACATCTTCTATTATCTATCGGGTACAGGTGATTTATGTGTTACCTCTCATCTTTGTCTTCAACAGCTTTGTGATATGCATGATATTAGGATGGATTTATTTTAATGTTTTTCTATGGTGCTTTTGCTCTTGTACTCATGGCTTGGATACTATTTGAAAACACTCTTATTTACTCAAGTAAGGTGAAAAGGTTGTCAAGTTCCTTTAACAATATGGACGACAATGCCATAGTTGATGGTCGATCCTTGCAGCTGTCTGACATCAGAATTCCTTTAATATTTGTAAGTGCTTTGGTTTCTTAAATTATATCTTCATGAATTTTGAATTTTTTTCCCTATTTGCTTTTCCAAATGAAGTTTCAGAGACCCTTACCTGTATTAGTGATCTCTGTGACGTTGCTTCTTATGAATTAAGTCTGATAAGATCTTGTGAAAGTGGCAATATATATTGAGAAAACTGTGAATTGGAAAAGTAAGGCTTGTTGCCACCTATCAATTATTAATTTGCACAAATAAGCTAGTACTGATAGTCTTGTTGAAGGAATCATATCAAACAATTCAAACTCATTACGCTGATGATTGACCTCAAAGGTTTGATAAAAAGTATCTGACTGCTGTATAAGTGCAATTCATTTACGTTGCATAGTGGTTTTCATATTTGTACTGGTCATGACTCGTGATTTGATAAGTATGTTGCTAATGGAGTTTGTGTCTTTAGATGGTCTTGTTTAATGTTGCCTTCTCCGGAACGGGAAATTTTGCAAGTATCGCAAGTTTCGAAATCTCATCAGTCTATCGGTTCATTACTGTCTTCAGTGTAAGTGAAGGTCGAATTTTTGTTGGATCAAATTATTTGCAGAGTTGTGCTACTTAGCTGATATTGTTTTCTCTTATTGCAGCCTTTTCTTATGGCAGCGTTACTCATCTTCAAGCTATTCATTCCATTTCTGCTTGTCATGTAAGTACAATCACAATTTTGTGTGTGATAGGTGTTTACGACTGGTTATAGCATTGAGCCATAAGAAAATGTGAGCAAGTTATCAAATGGTTATAGCTTGTACTTATATTTTCTCCTGGCTTGAGCTACCCTGTTATTATATGGTTTAATGTTACATGGTTATTGTGTGAGAATGCTGAATTGTTTTTCTATGAATGAAAATTTTCGACCTTATTTTTGGTGGATTGAAATGCAGATGCGTATTCAGTGCAATAACAAATCTGAACTGACTTCCACGATTGGGATGCTATTTTCTCGTTATATTGTTTTCAGACGTTATGACTGTGCATTTCTTCTTCCTGGTAGGGTTACTATATTCTTCAAATTATGCCGTCTCATTGGTCTTCAGTTCCATGTACATGAAATGTCATTTGCATTTTTGTATCTTAATTGGAGAATTTCCTGAATAAAGTAATGGTTAAACAGATAAAGATACTAATTTCTTAGTTATAAATCTGTGGGCCAGACACTACATTTCTATACGTACTCATGTAGATGAAGGCTCTGTTATGTTACAACTTTGCTGACTTTTGATCGGTAACAGGTCCAGAATACAGGAAGTTGGATGGAAATTGGTAACAGCATCAGCCATTTTGGAATCATGAGTGCTCAAGTTGTCTTTGTTCTGTTGCTTTTCGCACTCACAAACGTATACACGAAGGATATCTGTATTGGTTCTGTGGAGCGGTCTTCTCGGAAAGCAATTTAAAGCATGTTAAATTAGGATATTGCGCTTATCAGTTTTCCTTAAAGCTGAGCTTTATGTTTGAAGGCCACCTGTTACAGCTCCAACAGCAGCTTCTCATTTTTTCTGATAATTGGTCTTGCTTTGCTATCTGCGATATTCAGAGCACGGGGATTTTCCAAGCGTTCGCCAAAGGTTGTGCAAATTCGATGGAAATTTTGGCACACCCTTAAATACGAGTTGATTAATTAGTTTAACCAGTTATATTCGTTACAGATCATTGATCGATCTGTAATTAAATTTAATTTGTGGTCAGGAAAATGTAGCTTAAGAACCAAAACGATTTTTAACTGTTTAAGACAATCAAATTGGTTTTTGAAGAAGTAATTGCCTGGTGCTTGTGACAAAAGTTGTTCCAGCAAAAAATAACAAATGTGGTAATTTCTCTGTAAAGTAATGGTGATTTGCGTGCGAACATGTATGCGGAGACGTTAACTTATTAGAGAAAGGGAAAGCATCTTGTATCTACCTACGGTCTTCGTCTTCCTAGGATGCTTTCATGAAATTTCTTGGTTTCAGACACGAAAAATAAAGAAAGACTAGTTGGTATTGAAAAAAAAAAAAAAGACTAGTTGCTATTGACGTGCTTGACGAAGACGAAGACTTCCTGTGCTTCGTACATTTCAGTAAGTTTCATGGTTTAGGTAAATGATCCAACTATATATACGACCATTCTGCTGTCTCTCTAAGCATATCCCAGAAAGCTTGAAGATGACCAGCCAAAACCAGTACGTAATGTCCATTGATGCTATTTTTTTCCCCTTTCTTTTTCACCATATCTGAGTCCACTGTGCTTCGATTTTCTTGTCATTTTCAAGTAGTGACCTCCGGTTCTTTGCTGGGTTCTGTTATTTTGTTTTCAATTCCCATATTGACTATGTTTAACTTTTGTTCTTGATGATGGTAGGTTTAGCAGCGGCTTAGAATCGGGGAATTTTGTGGTGAACTCTGATCCGGTACACCAGGCATGGTGTGCGATTGAGCAACAAAGACAGGTTAATCCAAATGCAGAGCCATCCTTGTACAATATAATCCAACCAGAAAATCCAATCGTCATAGCTTTTGGCACTCCACCTGGCTCTCTTCAGGGACAAGAAGGCTTGGTTTCGTCAAAAGATTTTGCTCACTTTGAATTTTTGTGCAACAAAAACAATCCAGTTTTCTCCATCAATGAAGCAGCTATCAAACTATTTCAGTCGCATTATAATGACCTCCTCCTCCTGAAAAATAAGGTTGGTTGTGAGAAGCTAACAACTAAATTAGTTATCTGAGTTAGTTTCACAAGTATTTGTAAAGATTCAACATAACTTGCTTGCCTCTTGTTCTGCTTCATTATCATTCTGACCTGTAAGTAACCTTTACAATGTTTCAGCTGGTAGAGAACAGCAAGAGCAAAACCCCACCATTAATAATCATCACTGGACAATTTTTGGGAGGTAGCGTGGCTACACTCTTCACCTTTTGGTTGCTAGAAGGCCTCAACTTGTCGAAAACCAAACGCCCGCTTTGCATTACTTTCGGTTCTCCACTTGTTGGCGATGAACACCTTCGAAAATGTGTGCTGGAATTCTCAACTTGGAAGTCTTGCTTCTTGCATATAGTCTCCGACCAAGATCATACACCGAAAATCTTTACGTCCCAAAATACAACTGGTGCTTATAAGCCGTTTGGAACATTCTTGCTGTGCTCGGCTTCGGGTTGTGCTTGCTCTGAGGACCCGGATTTCATTTCGGAACAATTTGTGACAACCAATTCTCCCAGTGCTCAAACTCAAGATCCTAATTTGGGGTTTTCTTATGGACAAATTTTGGAGGATCTCAAGCGGAAGGCATTATGTAATATTTTCAAGTCCATTGAAGGGCAAAGCCATCCGCTTCAAGCTAGCATAATCACACAACTCCTAGCAATTGGAGTAGTCTCACAGGTAACATATGATCTCACTGAAATTTACAGAAAATATCATCATTCTTTATGTATTTCTATATTTGGTGTGGAGTGAATGAGTGATAGAGAAGAAAAAATCAAACTATGATAAGAATATGATATTTTTTAAAAACTTTTTCTTCAACTTATTACTAAAATGTTATAATTGCAACAGCAACAGTCCCAGGGTACTGACAATCTGGTCAGGAAGATGAAAAAACATGAAACAAAGTTATTAATTCAGAAGAAGAAGAACTCAGATTCGGACAAGAAATTGAATGAAATGAAAATTCACATGGCCTACTTGGAGTGGTACAAGAAGGACGCCAAACGTCAAAATATTGGATACTATGATTTGTACAGAGAGATGGGCAATCAATCTGACATTAAGGTTAACGAGTATAAGAAGAAGCTCATGAATTACTGGGAGGACTCTGTCACAGAAGTAGAGAACAAGCCCCAGTTAGAAGGAGCTCACTTTCGGGTTCGTTGGCTTTATGCAGGCACAAACTACAGAGGAATGGTTGAACCACTTCACATTGCAGGCTACTATAAGGATGGGGGTGAAAATTACCAAACTGATGATGGGAAAAGGCCTAAACATTTTACTCTGTTGGAGGAATGGCATCAGGAGAAGCAGGAGCAAGAAAAGAAGAAGAAGCAGGAAACACAGAAACAAGAAGAAAAACCAGAATCTGGCCCAAGCAAATCCAAAAGAGAGAACGTGGGTTCTAGTTTGAATGATGATTCTTGTTTCTGGGCGCATGTTGAGGAAGCTCTCATCTTGTTGGAGAATGGAGGACTAACTACTGATGACAAAAGGAAGCTGAAAGAGTTTGAGGACTACGTGTGGAATGCTCTCAAGAATTATGCAGTGTCACCTGAGATTTTCTTGAAGAGGAGCAGTTTTATGAAATGGTGGAATGAGTATGAGGGAATTGTTGAAAGCTCCTCATTGCTCTTGGACTTCATGAAAAATGGCGGTCCCAGAGAGTACGAGGCAGGGAAGTTCACTTAGTTTATGATCCAAGCATCCAACAAATAAGGCTTATGCCATTGAAAATTGTGTGTAATTTGGTGCCCTTTCTGCTTCTTGTTGTATTGCTCTCCGTGTTCAGTTTCCAATAAATTTGTTGTAAAAGACCCTGTTCATTCCTGATTTGCTGTTTTTTTTTTTCTTTTAAGAAAAAAGGTGATGCGGCAGTCCTCAAGTCTTGATAGCCTTGATTAAAGAAATTGTCGAATACAAAGGGAGGACAATGAGCCTAAACCCCTAATTACAATAAGTAGAACATCCTGAAATAATATCCTGATTTTCTACTAAACGCTTGTACTCAACAAAGCACCAACTAGCAAAGAGTGCTCCACTGGCGATCTATTTGCTTTAACTGCTTTAACGCAACGGTGACACAACGGAAAGATAACTTGATCTGCAACCCGATTACAGCAAAGCATAACTACCATACGCACAGTTTTCCCATTATGATGCCACTGGACACTACATCCAGTGACACTTAATTTCACTATGCTACTAAGAGGCAGTGACAATTTGCAAGTACAAGGAACTCGCCGCCTACCTAGAGCAAAATAGGTACACAAGGTGCAAATACTGGCACACAAGCCACTGGCACAAAGGCCACTGCCTCCAACCAGAGCATAGTTGGAGTTTATTGCCGACAAAGCAACAACATGAAACAAACCACCAAACAAGTAATAAACAGACAATAAAACATAATTTAAACAACTAAAAACATCAGCCCACCAGCAAAGGCCCAAAACCCAGGGCCCGGCCCAACCTCCAATCACCCCAAGGAATTCTAGGGCTGCAGTAAGCCAATCCCGCCACCAACTCCGCCGCCAACGAGCCGCAGACGTCCATCCCCGCCACCAACGAACCGATACTAGCAACCCTGCATTACCACACCACCAATCATCGATCTCAGCTAGCATCAGAGGCTGGACCTCAAGGAGCGACAGATCCCTGTCGGGATCACCTCTGCCAGGAGATCGAAGCCCAAATATGCCCAACCCAATCAACTCAGGCATCAATCCGATCACTGCAGGGGACTGTGACCACCGATCTCTCCACCGACCGACACCCCCACGCCGTTCTACCCCTGTGCTCGCCCACGACCGGAGAAAGTCAGACTGGAACAAATCTACCCAACCCAACATCGACCTCTCATCCACCTTTCTCGGGCCACGCCTAAGCCAAAACCCCCCGTCGGAGTGTCAAACACCATCAAAGGTCCGACGATGAAGACGCCGCCCCAAGGACGCTGTGCCGGACGGAGCATCACTCTCTCTCAAGAACACCAGGCGTGTGAGGCGCGTTCTATTGAATTATATGTCTAGGCGACTCTTCCTGATTTGTTGACTTTTGTGGGACAAAGATTGGTTTCTTGCTGTTTTGTGGTATTGGTAGCTCCCCAGGAGTATTATTATAAACAGCACCATCAACTACACCTTGATTAATCCAAATCACCACCACCATGCCGGAGACCTTTGGGAGGCGGGCTTGCATTTACCGAAGATCGTCTAAAGTTTTTATTTCTCATTAATAATGTTGTCATTCGGTCGGTTTGAATCGGTTAAAAGTATTATCAATTTTAAAACCAAACTTTTCTGTTTCAAAATTGAGCTACCAATTACCAACCAAAATTTTTAATTTTTAATTATATCTACCGAATTCGATATTTCGGTTTTCGCCATTATCAATTTTAGAACACTAATTTTTTGTAATATAAATTCGAATGAACAATACTAGATTTTTCAATATTATAGTCGTAAACTTTATATTCATCTACTTATAGCCTTCTTTTGTACGGATGACAATAAGTTTTAGCTATTTTCAATAAAAACTAGGTTATTTAACCATCTTCAATCAGTTTACTTAAAATACATGTAATATTAATGTAGTATACTTGGTAATGTTCATACTACTATCAAAGTTTTTATGTTTCTTTCCTAATAGACATGTATGTATGCGTATTGAAAACCATAGTATATAAAGTTAATATTTAGATAATCGGTAGATTCGGTATTTATCAAAACCAAACCAACTTTTTCGGTAATATTCGATTTTGGTTTTATCGGTCTCTATTACGAAAAAATCGGTTTACCAAACCTAAAAAATCAGTTGATATTTGGTCAATTTGGTAATTACCAAACCCAGTGACAACGCTACACATCGCTAATATATCGAACGCCGGTTACCGTTATTACTGTTCATAAAGGACAGAAAAGACGATTTTGTCCTCTCCTTTTTTGTGTAATTGCATCGTTGCCATTCGTGTCAGGCTCACCTTTTTTCTTCTCTCGCCCCTCTCCATACTTGCATCGGTTTCTTCTTTCTTCCATGGCCGTATGACCAAGATTGACTTGAGAATTGGTGGCATTTCCGCTGCTGACGACGGCGATCGAATCGAACTAGAGAGCCTACACCATCCCTTATCGCTTCCCCTCCGAAAATCCCCGCAAGCCCACCCCCACTGAGATTGCTTGGATCGACCTCTTCCTCAACTCCATCCCTTCCTTCAAGTAATCCCCATTTTTCTTTTCAGCTCCCTAAACCCTAATTAGTTCGTTTTTCTTATTCTGTTTGTGAATTTTTATCCATTTTTTTTGGAGCAGGAAGCGAGCTGAGAGTGATGCTTCAGTCAATGATGCTCCTGCTACAGCTGAAACGTTTGCTCAGAGGTAAAAACTACACTGAGAATCAAGTGATTAGGTTAGTTTTCGAAATGCCTGTAACATGTTTGTGATTATGCCTAAAAGGTACTCTGAAATACTTGAGGACTTGAAGAAGGATCCTGAGACTCACGGCGGTCCGCCTGATTGCATTGTAAGCATTATGTGAATTTTGATTGCCACTTCAGTGCTCATGTTACTGTTATTGTGTTGATATGAACTGTTTTGTGGGGGTTCGGGTTGGGTTGGGGGATTTTTTAGCAACTTTGCAGACTTCGTGAGCAGATTCTGTTAGTGTGAGTCATCGTTCCCTATTAGGAATAGACTACAAGGGAATATATTGTTGTAACTACTTACCTTGTATATGTTGTGTAGTACAGTAGTACACAATAGTTGTAGTACGATTGTAATATGTTTATATACACCACAGAATGGGTGTAATAGATATCTAAAAATTCATTCTCAATTATATTTGACTTGGTATCAAAGCAAATATCCGAGAGGACTTTGTTTCTTATTCGTTCTCAATTCGAGTAATCGATACAAAACCAAACCCCTTTGTTAGGGTTGTTTTTGTCGTTCTCTACCCTTAATTCAAAACTGGTCTTCATCTCTTTTTAGAGATCGACCTTTGTCAAGTCAATCCTCCAGGCTGCATCAATCCTCACCCAGGCCGAGTCGCCTCCATCTCAGGCCGAGTCCTCCAGGCTGCATCACCTTGAGTCGCTGCCGTCCTCCCGGCTGCATCACCTTCTCGCTCATCCAGGTTTCATCACCCAGACCGCCCTCGCCGCCTTCGCATTCGGAGACACCATTGCTGCGCAGATCGTGGTCATCGGCCCGCCGTCCTCCAGGCTGCAACCGACCCCTCAGATCGTCCCTCACCGCTTTTGTCTGCCTCCGACATCAGATTGGTCTTCGTCCGCCTTCGTTTTGCCTCAGATCGTCGAATCCCTTCAGTCGACGTCCACGATTGTGACCTCGACTCAGTCCGGCGTCGCTCTGCTTCCGGTCGTCCCTGTCCTTATACACCACAGAACCAACTAAACTCGGTCACCCGGTCAACTCAGTAACTCGATAACCCAGTCAATTCGGTAACTCGGTCAACTTGACCAACTCGGTCAATCCCAACAGTTTTCAAAAAAAAAAAAAAAAAAAAGGAAGAATATATATATATATATATATATATATCGCTGCAATTGTTGGAATATCCTCTTTTTCCGCTGCATACTCTGTGATTTTTGCTACTGAATTGTTGTGATGGGTGGTGATCAAAGTGAAGGTCAGGGTTCTAAGACCAATGAGGTTCAGAAAGTTGAGGTCTCTGTTAAGAGCTCAGAAGGTGGTTCTTTTGGTGGTACCAAACTCACTGGTACCAATTTCCGAACATGGAAGAAGATTATGTCCGTTTATCTTCGCGGGATACACAGGATGGGACATGTGACAGGAACAATCAAGGTTCCTAGTGAAGATGACATCGAGGCCTATGCTAAGTGGGAAGATGATGATGGGTTAGTAATGTCTATTTTATTTAGAGCCATGACTGATGATGTGCTGCAGATGGTAGAGGAATGTGAAACTGCTGAGGCAATATGGAAGACGTTGGGAGATCTCTATACAAATGAGTCTGATTTTATACAGGTTCATGAACTGATGTGCAAAGCTGCAGGAATGCAACAGAATGGGCAACCAATGTCAGTGTTTTTCACCAAACTGAAGAATGTATGGGCTGAAATTGATCAGAAGCGTCCTTGCAAGATCAAGAATCAGGAAGATCTTGTGTGGTACCAGAAGGAGAAGGAGCTAGAAAGGGTTCATGTCTTCCTGAGAGGGCTTGATGAGAAGCATAGCAGTGCCAAGGGAGAATTGCTTAGAATGACAGACCCTCCTAGTTTGAACACAGCTTTTACATACATCCGCAAGGATGAGTCACAGCAGGAAAGTGTCAAATCTGCACAAGTTGAACTATCTAGCCTAGCCATTCAGGTCAAGTCACCTGCACCTTTCATTCAGGCCAAGTCACCTGCACCTTTCCTTCAGCAACAGAGTTCAGCCCCACTTCATCAGCAAGGTTTCCCGCAAGGCTTCTCAAACCGTCCTCGTCCTCAATGCTCTTATTACAACGATCTTGGGCATGTTCGGGAGACTTGTTGGAAGTTGAACCCACATCTTAAACCTAAAAAGCAAGGTTATCGTCTTAAGGGGAAAGCAGCTGCGGTTCACTTGGTCCAAGAACCAGATTTCTATGGAGTGGCTGGCCAAGATCATCATACAGCAGGTGGAGCTACCCCTACAGCTTCTATAGATGGTCGAGGTAAAATTGGTATGGCTTTACAGATTTCTAACTTTGTTGGTTCTGATACATGGATTATTGATTCTGGTGCCTCTGATCATATGACTTATGACAAATCATATTTTACTGAATTGTCTTCCTCATCAGTGTCCTATGTAACCAATGCCAATGGTGAGGCTTTTCCTGTGTTAGGGTCAGGGTCAGTGCGTATTACTCCCACTTTAGAACTTCATAATGTGTTATATGTGCCTGACTTATCTCATCACTTGATATCTGTCCCACAATTGAACACTGAGTCTAAATGCTCTGTAACCTTTTATCCTATGTATGTGATTTTTCAGGATCTTCTCACCAGGGAGATAGTCGGTCGGGGGTATCTAAGGGGCCGGTTATTCCATCTGGATCAGACATACGCAGGAGAGAAACCAGGAGCACAGTCCCGAGTCGCTTTGACTTCGAATTCTGATAAGCTAAGTGAGATTTGGTTGTGGCACCGCCGTTTAGGGCATCCATCTTTTAGTCTTATGAAGAAAACCATGCCTACTCTGTTTATTGGTGTGGATGAGTCAGTTTTACATTGTGAAACATGTGTTTTGGCCAAGAGTCATCGTGCTACTTATTCTCCTAGTATTTCTAATAAAAGTGTTATCCCTTTTGAGTTGATTCATTCTGATGTTTGGGGACCTTCTAGAGAGCCTATTGTATCGGGTATGCGATATTTTGTGGTGTTTATTGATGATTGTACGAGATTGTCATGGGTTGCTCTTCTTAAAACCAAAGATGAAGTCTTCCCCGCTTTTCAAACCTTTCGTAATCTTGTTCAGACACAATATCATAGCACCATTAAAGTCCTTCGTTCTGACAATGGGGGGGGAGTATGTTAACCATGTGTTCCAAGAGTTTTTTAAAACTCATGGGATTGTCCACCAAACCACGTGTCCGCAAACACCAGAACAGAATGGAGTGTCCGAAAGGAAAAACCGTCATTTACTTGATATGGCTCGTGCCCTTCTTTTTAGTGCTCATATGCCCAAGTATCTTTGGGGCGATGCTATACATGCTTCCTCTCATCTTATCAATCGTCTTCCATCCAGTGTCCTTCAGGGCAAAATTCCATTTGAGGTTCTCGCCTCTCATGTCTCCTTACCATCCTTTCACAATCTTCCAGCTCGTGTTTTTGGTTGTGTTGCCTTTGTCCATATACCAAAAAATCAGAGGTCTAAGTTGGATGCCCGGGCCCTTAAGTGTGTGTTTGTTGGCTACGGAGGTCATCAGAAGGGGTACAAGTGCTATCATCCACCCACCAGAAAGTATTATGTCACTATGGATGTTACTTTCTTTGAAGACATGAGTTATTTCTCCTCTTCAGATACAGCTCTTCAGGGGGAGAATTCATATTTTGAAGAGCTATATCATGGAGAGGGGGAATCAGAGGGAGAGGGAGAAGCCACACAGCCAGGAGGTATTTTGACAGATCCGGTTGAAACTATTAGCTCGCCGCCTCCAGCAGCAGAAGCACCAGTTCCCATCACTCAGAATGAGGTTGAAGACACAACTGCCCCTCCTGCCATCGCTTCTACCCCTGACCCACAACTTCCTGGTACTGAAGATCATCCATTTGAGGTATGTCCATCCACTGATACTAGTAGTAGTGAGTCTAATGTTGAGCAATATGTGTTACCACATAGGATCACTCGAGGTCAATCAGCCAAAAGATATGAACCTACTCTTACTGCCAAATCAACATATCCAGTAGCCAACTATATGTCCACTAGGAGGTTGTCTAAGTCATATGCATCATTTGTGAATCAAATATCTGCTGTATCAGTACCTAACAAAGTGCAGGATGCATTGGGGGATCCAAAGTGGAGGAAGGCTATGGATGAAGAGATGGAGGCGTTGCAGAAGAACAGTACTTGGCAACTTGTGCCTCCACCACAAGGCAAGAAGGTTGTAGGTTGTCGTTGGGTGTTTACCGTGAAGCATAATGCAGATGGATCAGTGAATCGATACAAAGCACGACTTGTAGCAAAGGGATTTACTCAGACGTATGGTATAGACTATGATGAAACTTTTGCTCCTGTTGCCAAGATGAATACTATTCGGGTTCTGCTCTCGTTCGCTGCTAGTTTAAACTGGCCACTCCGACAGTTTGATGTCAAGAATGCATTTCTTCATGGAGAGTTAGTCGAGGAAGTATACATGAGCCTCCCACCAGGGTATGTAGTTGCTTCTCCTGGTGAGTTTGTATGCAAATTGAGAAAGTCTTTGTATGGTCTCAAACAGTCACCTCGTGCTTGGTTTGGAAGATTTTCACAGTTCATGCGGAAGGTTGGTTACAAGCAGAGCAACTCAGACCATACCTTGTTTCTCAAACATCAACAGGGGAAGGTAACAGCTCTAATTATCTATGTGGATGATATGGTAATCACGGGTAATGACACTGTTGAGATGGATAGACTGCAGAGACAGCTAGCTTCTGAGTTTGAGATGAAGGACTTGGGTGAGCTTAAGTACTTCTTAGGAATTGAGGTAGCCAGGGGGAGAGAAGGAATCTATCTGTGCCAGAGGAAGTATGTTCTTGACTTGCTGACAGAGACAGGTTTGTTAGATTGCAGACCTATTGACACTCCTATTGAGCAGAATCATGGTTTAGCTGAGTATCCAGATCAGGTACCTACTAATCGAGCTCGCTATCAGAGGTTAGTTGGGCGCTTGATTTATTTGGCTCATACCAGACCAGATGTTGCGTATGCAGTGAGCGTGGTGAGTCAGTTCATGCATAATCCGAGTGAGAGTCACATGGATGCTGTTACAACATGATCGTACTAAGCATGTGGAGGTTGATCGTCACTTTATAAAGGAGAAGCTAGATGCCAAAATCATTAGCTTTCCTTTTGTTCCAACTGAAGAGCAACTTGCAGATGTACTTACCAAATGAGTTTCCAGGAAGGCGTTTTATGACTCACTAAGCAAGTTGGGCATGGTTGATGTATATGCACCAACTTGAGGGGGAGTGTTAGTGTGAGTCATCGTTCCCTATTAGGAATAGACTACAAGGGAATATATTGTTGTAACTACTTACCTTGTATATGTTGTGTAGTACAGTAGTACACAATAGTTGTAGTACGATTGTAATCTGTTTATATACACCACAGAATGGGTGTATTAGATATCTAAAAATTCATTCTCAATTATATTTGACTGATTCTTAGGGAGTTGGGGTTAATTTTATAATTGTTTTGTATCGAAAAACCAAATATAAAAATATAATTGTTATTACACACTCCTATTTCCATTAAATTACAAATTTGAGGAAATCCCAAATTAGTATTAGCAATAACGAATTTCATCGGCGTCCAAAACCCTAATTGCAAATCCAGGAGAAAAATCCCTATCTTCCACTGACGTCCCAACTCTCGCCTCTGCATTTGTGGAGTACCCTGAACCTAAAATCAGAGGATGGACCCAAATTTAGGGCAGAACAGACTTGAAGATGTCAGCTGGCTCTGTTCCCTCTCTGAGTCTGAGCTTGTGAGTCTTTCTACAAATCAAAACAACTTAATTACTGCTTTACTTTGTTGTTTTTGATGGGTCAGATTAAGTTTCACTTTAAAGTAGACTTCTTGAGGTTAAAGACCAGACCTTTGATGCTTATTGATTCAATAGGATTTGCTGATCAGCCTAAAGAAGCTTGTTCTCCAAAGGGCAGGAGTGATTGGGCATGAAGAACTAGCAGTCAAGTTTGATCTCAAGGTGCTTAGAGCTCTTGGTATGTATGTATGTATATATGTCTATCATTCTCTTAGTGGTTTTTTTTAGTGTTTATTTTTAATCTGGATAATAGCTTTGTTGGTTGCATTGTTCTTGGCTTGAATTATTGAATGAATACTGTTATATTTTGGTGTAATGTGAGCAAGCTTTAGAGCTTTCTAGTTTTATGGTTGTTTATATTTGATTTGGAGGGAGAATTCTGTTTCTATGTAATGATGTTACGATTCTGATATCCCATGTTAAAAAAGCAGAGATCTTGGACTAGTGCATGAGCTTTTGGACACCCTTATCTTGCAAACCGGTTTTTACATGCTAATTTTGACTTAAACTCTCCGTATAAGGTGTCAGTAAAGCAAGATCTTGATTTAGGTGCCTAACTACCTTTATCTTCATGATTAGCAACTGAAGAGACTTATGCCAAATTCCAATTTGCATGTGAAAAATTTAGTAGTATGGTTAGCAGCAGAAGTTGAATAATAGACTTGTTGATTATGATCTCATTGCTTTATCTATTTTTCTCCTAAGCATGCCATTTTAGTGGATAATCCTACTTAGAGGGAGGTTGTGAAAAGATCAGTTACATATATTTACTATAAGGCATCATTGAGAGTTTGAAGTTTTATATGTCTCTAGGGAACTATCCCTGATTTTTGGCTCATATGCTTTCCTCAGAGGCCTGCTATTCAGGACACCAAAAATGGCATTGCATAACTAATAAGTTCATAACTTGATGGTATATTTTTCAGATTAGACCAATGATATAGCAATTACATTACGCTACTAATTTATCCACTCAAATAGGACCTCATAATCATGCATTTAATATTAACATCTTTTGCACGCTTCTGCAGAGACTGACATCTCAATATTGATCTCCAATTGATCTCTCTTAAGAGTTGTAATTTGGGCTGTCCTTTCTTTTTAAATTAATCGCCTATGATGTTTATCCTTTGCTGCTTTTGTTATACAAGAGATAGCAGGGAATGGTTGTGATTAGGAACAAATTCCTGTTTATAGCTTTGTTTCTTTTGTGTGGGAGAGGTTGGTTGGAGGTTGCAAACCATATCCAAGTAGGGTTGGGTTTTTGGGGGGTTATTTTTCTGGTTTGTAGTTTGGGAAGGTCTCACTGTACTAAACCCAAGCTGCTGGTCATCATACTTGTGACCTGATTATGGTACATCTTCTGACTTGAATATCCTCATAATGTGCAGCGTTTGTTCTGATGACGTGTATCAAAGATAAGGTTAAGGATTTGTCACTTATTCCAGGCTTTGAAGACTCTGCTGCATTTATGGAAAGTTGCAATCTATTGAAATGTGACCTTGGTGACGTTATGAGTCTTGAAGAGATAAAGGCATGCATAGGTATTCATTTGAGAAAGGCAGCAATGAAAAGGTTAGTTGAGGCTGCAAGTAATACTTCTTTGTTTTGTACAGACAATAACTTGCTTGCAGAATACAGAAGCTAGAGATCAATTATTCAATATAATTAGTACCATCAGCTGGCTTTACAACTAGTACCTTCTTCTTTTTGTCTCAAATAGAAAAGAAAAAGTAAAAAAAGAATAAAAAAACGTACCAAGTCTTCCTTTTATGCTCCTTAGCATAGATATGGAATAAATAATTGTGTTCCAAATGACACCAATGTCCCCTTGCCCAGCCTTGGGGTTTCTTAGTTCCTCCTTGTTTGCTGCCCTCTCTTCTAAGGTCGTCGCCCTTGGGATATCCTACCCTAATTGGTATAAACACGATGTTTTTTCATCTTACCAGAAATTTTTGTCCAGTGAAAAGACATGTAATGTGTGTTGTAGATGTGCATTAGGTTCTCTTTAGCTCCTCTCCAATAATTTGATTATAATTTATTTTAATCTCTTTTGTTACGTGTGTAGATTCTGTAACAGTATAGCACTGAATGAGACCACGTTAAGTCAGAAGAAACAAAAATTTGGAACCAGCGGAGTATGAAAGCAGGCTTTGCAGTAGGAAGGTAGAGAGGAATTGGAACATGTTTGAGAGCATTGAGTTTCAAGTATATAGGTTACAAATATGCTGTTGTACACCATCCGGGTCATTCACATTTCATTATGTTCTGTTTGTGAAGACCAGACCATAAATTCCTTGCAATTTTGATGTGTGATTTTGGAAATATATAATGACCCCTACTTTGGGCTTTAAGAATCAAATAGATAATTAAAATTGGGCTTTTGTCCATTTTCCCCATTTTTAGATATTTTTTTCCCACTTACCCATTAAGTTTTTTCAATTCACTCTTACCCAAAACACTCTAAGAAGATTTTTCCTAATATTTCATTAAGATTTCTTTTTTGTTTTTTAATTTTTTTAATATCGTTTTACCCTCACTTCTTTGTTACGTAAAGAGAGAGAGAGAGAAACCATATGAGACTTTGCCGGAGCCCGGTCATCGACAGTCAGAATTCGGCCAACTTTCTTCGGAATCTGGTCATCGGTCGTCGAAATTCGTCATCGGCCGCCAGAATAAAATTATCGGCTGTCGCTCATTAAAATTTGCTGAAAATTTCATCAGAAATGTTTTTTTGACCCCTAATAGACATCTATTGCCCCCTAATAGACAACTATCAGAATGTATTGCCCCCAATAGACGTCTATTGCCCCTCAATAGGACTTTCAGTCACCGTAATGGGAACTAATCTCCCTAAACTTAGACAAATAAAACTTTGATTACAGAAAAAAAAAAAAAAAAACAAGGAGATTACATCAATTCAAAACGCTCATTACCCCCTAATAGCCATTTATTGCCCTCCAATAAAGGGGCAGTAAACCTTTATTGCCCCTCAATAGACGTTTATTGCCCTCCAATAGAACTTTCGATAGCCGGAATGAGAACTAATCTTCCTAAAATTAGACAAATAAAATTTTGATTAAAGAAAAAAACAAAGAGATTATATCAATTTCGACAGATCCCTGCCCCCGTTCTACAAATCGTCAGGTCCAAATCGGACGACGTCGAACAGGGTAGCACCATGGGTCTTCTGCGTCGCCTCCGCAGTTGAATAAGTCGCCGTCCGGGAAGAATAGCTCTCCATGTCGCTGTGAAACTTTCTCCGATGAAGGTAGCCGGTGATCTGTACCGGATTTTGGTTTTTATATCCAAAATATAACACCTTTCTAATCTAGTGGTCTTATGAGGGAAAAAATTAGTTGATGGTCTTATAGCTAAAAAAACATTCAAACATGCACGTATATGTAATTAACCCTGAATTTAATTGTTTTCACCTTTCTAAGCTGTTGATCCTGCTAAAGAAAGAGAGTTTTTTGTGAACGGTTCAGATTCAATAGCATGGAGAAGCGGGAATGCATACTTGCAAGCAGAAGATCCCAGTACAGTTTGGACTATAAAAGTAGAGGACCCACACTGTTGATTCATTCAATGACCGACTCATCGTCAGAATCATCCCACACTCTCTAGACAATGTTTCACACAGTACTAAGATTGAGCACCAGGTCCTCCCTCACACGACTAATCGCCGCCGCCGCTGCCGGCACAAGCGCCGCCGCAACCACCGGAATCTCCCTATCCGGAAGAGTTGCTGTCACTGCTGGCGGTGGTGGTGGTGCAGAAGCAGCACAACCCCAGCGGCGGCACAAGTGCAGCGAAGTCGGAGGAGGAGGAGGAGAGTACGAGCAGATAAGGGCGGACGTGAACTGTCCCCGATGCTCGAAGCAAATGGCGGTTCTGTTCTCGACCCGACCGCTGTCGATTACGGGCCGAGAGACTGGGCTTTACCAGGCCGTGAATCTGTGCCCCAATTGCAACACCGCCTTCTATTTCAGGCCATCCAAGCTCCTCCCTTTGCAAGGCACTTTCCTCGAGATTGGTAGGCTTAAGGCGCCCCCCACTCCTCCTCATCAGTCCACTTCCCATTCCCATTCCCATTCCGGTTGCGGTTCCGGTTCCGGTTCCGGCCAGAAAGACCTCTTGACTCCTAAGGAGATATGTAAGGCTCTTGATGACTTTGTTATCGGCCAAGAAAGAGCCAAAAAGGTTTGGATTTTCAAACTTATATATATATATATATATATATATATATATGCGTGTTCATTTTTCGTTCTTCATTCTAATGCATGCTGCTGCGTCTTTTTGTCAGGTGCTTTCGGTTGCGGTTTATAACCACTACAAAAGAATACGGCATTCTTCCCAACAGAGAAGGTTAGTTCAAACTTACTGGCAATGCCTGAATCATTTGGATATCGTTATTGTTGAGATGGATGTCCACCTCTGTTGATTGACTTTGCTATTGGAATACCAGGTCCGGTGTAGATTCAGTTGTTGATTGTAAACCTCACAGTGTTGATACTGATTCTGTTGAGTTGGAGAAGAGCAATGTATTATTGATGGGTCCCACTGGTTCAGGTAGAATCACCATTTTTAACAATATGTCTGCTTGTGGAGTGTTTTTGTGACAAGTTCCAGTCTTACGTAGAATTTTTATCCTCATTTATCACATTTTTTACTTCCACCAAGGATAGGGAAGACTTTACTTGCAAAAACACTAGCGCGTGTTGTGAATGTTCCATTTGCCATTGCTGATGCAACAACATTAACACAGGCAAGTTGCACTGTTCAATATTATCTTGCAAATGATGTTCTCAGCTTCATCCTATTATTTTACAGCAATCGTTTCCCTGAAAAAGAACATTAAATGTTGTTGGGAATCTTGTATCCTTGGTAATTGACAGAGGGGAATCAGTGTTTTGAGTATTAGAATGTACAAATGAGGATAGATCATATAGGCAGACATAGATTTAGAAGGATCTCATATGAAAATCGAAACATCTGCTTCTGTTACTCATGTTTCTCTCACGCTTAAAAGGTTATCGCCTCTCTAATTATTGATGTGTGTGTGTGTGTGTGTTCGTGAAGGCTCCTGTGACCCACCACAGAAGCTGTTTCCTTGTTCTACCGGGTGTACTAAAGAGCTCTAAAGCATTGGCTCACTTAACGCTCCTACGCATTGTACTCACTGTCATTCAAAGTAAACTTTAGAAGTATCCCTTGTGGGATCAAAAATACTGGATTTAAAGTTCCTTTTTCATTACCATAATTGTACCAACTTGAAAGAGACTTGTGGAATAAGCAAGAAAATTAAAGGGGAAAAGGAAATTGTTAGTATTCAGACAGCAAAAGGACTTCAAGTTTAGGTGATTTTAGTACACTGATTTAATGCAAGAAACATTTAAAATCATGCTTTACTGTTCTCATGATCTTGAAATTTCATTCTTGCATTGATGACCTGATAAAGGCTGTATTTCATAATACTTCTGTTGCATGGAAAGGTTCCCTGATTCACTCTCCCCACCCCCACCTATATGCAGGCAGGTTATGTTGGAGAAGATGTGGAATCAATATTGTATAGACTTCTTACGGTATGGTTGATGATCTCATGTGTTTCTTATACAATCATTGAAAATGTGCATTTCTACCTCTGATCTTCTAACTATAATACAATCTGATTATTTCAATCTGTTTAGGAAGCTGAGTTTGATGTGGAAGCAGCTCAGAAAGGGATTGTCTACATTGATGAAGTTGATAAGATAATAAAGAAGGTCTGGTAAAAAGATAAGGATTAAATCAGATGATTTTGTCATTTTTCCCTCAGTTATAATAATACAGGTGCTCTTTTTACAGGCTGAGAGCTTAAATATTGGCCGAGATGTGTCTGGAGAGGGCGTCCAACAGGCATTGCTGAAAATGTTGGAAGGAACCGTAAGCAAACCATCTATAGTTTAAGTTAATCTGTCAGCATTATTCCTGTTCCACAATCACTTGTGAACATAAACATGAAGGGATTGCTAGCTTAATTCCTGTTGTACCTTCTTAGATTAAGTTTATTTATAACTGGCATAAATCTAGAAAGCAGTCGTTTTTGTTTTCTTAATCGATCCACAGTGGCAATCATTCATGTAATTTGTAAAACACTACTATGGATACTTTGCCAAATACTTTTTTTTTTCTACTTTAAAGAACTGCACATTGAAGCATTCCTGCATGCTTATAGTGGAATTTCTTGTTTCTCCAGTGGTATTAGTTTGTGGTAGTGCCTATACTAATACTTGTGCGCTATTTAGTCTGTAAATTCGAAGTATCTACTTTGTACTCATTTGAGACTTGCAAGTTTCTCTCTGGCTTTTTAAAATTTTTTCTTCTTCTTCTTTGGAGCCAAAGAAACACAGAACAACTGAGGACAAGAAGTCCTCAAAACAACCTAGGTGATGGACAGCAAGAACAAAAGAGCTGAAAAACTAATTTTTTAAGACTCTACAGTTCTCCAGTCTAACAATAAGGCTGATAAGGGGCAAGTCTCCTTTTTAAAATACCTTGTTGCAGTAAAACTTGGGCTGCATATTTCATTTTCAGTTTTTATGTAGTCCTCCAGCTCTGTAATGATCTTGATATATGTCATTTAATGGACTTCTAGTTGATTATTTCAGTGCAGAAGTCTGTATATAGAAGCCTTTGTAATGATACCATTTGTGTTAATTTGATGCCATTGGAATAGATTGCATCTGCATATGCATTGAGCAAACACATATGATACATTTCTACTTTCTGTGAGCGGGCCCGGACTTTTTCCAACTGGTCTAGGGCCCCCTCGATTAGTTCTTCTAAATTTTGAATATCCTAAAGAAATGCAGGGAAAATTACAATACCACGTTTAGTATTGTATGTGATTGCTGATAATGATTTTTACTTAAATAGGGTTCAGAGACATCAGTTATGATGCTCTCATATGGTCCTAAGGTTGTGAATTCATTATATAGGAATCATATTCTCTTCTCTTCAAAATTAAACTATTAAAGTTATTTCCTTTTTTTCTTTTTTGCTGACCTCTCAGGTAGTTAATGTTCCTGATAAAGGAGCTCGGAAGCATCCTCGTGGTGATAGTATACAGGTATTTTGGACCTAAATGTATCTGCTTATTTCTGCTACATCCTCATTTTAGAGGGTTTTTTCAGGGGAGTGGTTATCACGCTCCCCTAATCCTCCTGTGAAACAGAGTTTGATACTGTTCATATAATCATACATTCTGGACTTGGAAGTCTGACTAGCTGCAAGAGTCCGTGTTCAAAAATGTCGGCATCACCAGTACATCCATTTACTTTATTGTGAATTTTGGCAGGTGGATACAAAGGATATCCTTTTCATATGTGGTGGGGCTTTTGTTGGTTTGGAGAAGACTATTTCAGAAAGGTAATGCACTCAGAAATTATTTGATTGCATATTTCTACTTTGAAGTGAGTTTCAGAGGTGCAAATCTTTTCTTCTTCCAGACACCAAGATTCTTCCATTGGATTTGGGGCACCAGTTCGTGCAAACATGAGGTCCAGTGGATTGACTGACGCCATAGTGACATCATCCTTGTTGGAATCTGTGAGAACGAGAACTCAGCATAGTCTAGGAAATTGTATATTCCATCATTACTTTATGGCCATTCGTTCTGGGGCTGTGCATTATCAATTTCTTGACTTGAGATTTCCTTCTTTATCTTCCACACAAAATTATACTCTAATTGCTTTTGCACTGGATTTTAATAATTCCAATGTACTGTAGGTAGAAAGTGGCGATCTTATTGCTTATGGCCTGATACCTGAATTTGTTGGGCGCTTTCCTATTTTAGTGAGTTTGTCATCTTTAAACGAGGATCAACTTGTTCAGGTGTGCTTATCTTTTCTATAGTATCTAATCCTATAGTGTTTTTTTTTATTATACTTTTTTAATTTGAATGGAAAGATGAATTTTAATAATAACTGGCGAATTGAAGTGAGTTGAGGAGGCTTAAGCTCCAACCAAAAAGTGGCCATTGTAGACTCGATGCAGCCTGACAGACTATGGGTGGCCTTGTTAAAAGCTCTAGGACATAATTCCAACTAACAGACTGAAAATTATGAGCTTAAATCCTATTATTGTCGTCTTATTTTTTAGTTGTTATTTATTGTACTACTTCTGTGTATGCTCAATGTACTTCTATGTATGCAAGTACTGAATACGACGCCTACTCCCATTTTTAGTAAAATGAAATAAAAATTAATATTAAAAATTATATTTTGTAAAAGTCATTTTAAAACTAGAAGATAAAAATTCCTACTCCTTGATAGTAGAAATTAACAAGGTATACTTTTACTTTTACTTGTTACTAATGATATTGAAAGATTTTTATATTTTGTCTTAGGTCCTCACAGAACCTAAAAATGCTCTTGGTAAACAGTACAAGATGATGTTTGACATGAACAATGTAAGCTTTTGAACCATTGCATCTTGCAGTCACAAACATTTCATTTCCATATCTTCCATTAGTTGTTTGGTTTCTTTTTTCCTGCAAGACTTGACAATCTTACTGTGTAACTTCTTATTTTGTATGACATTTTTCAGGTCAAATTACATTTTACTGACTATGCACTGAGATTGATTGCAAGGAAGGCAATGGCAAAGAACACCGGTGCTCGAGGTTTGAGAGCCATATTGGAGAATATTCTTACAGAAGCAATGTTCGAGGTAAATAGACATCTGTTAGTCATTGCAGTGTCTGTGAAAAATTTACATGGATTTTATGCTGCTCAGCTGTTCAGGGATGGTATTGGTTACATTCAAGCCAATTATCACGTAGGGACACTATTTCTTAATCTGCAGTAGGGATTAACTGATCAAATTTTTGCCCATACTAGAGAAGTTAGAAACCCCAGCTGATGTTACTCCCTGTTTTACACTGATGGTTGTATCACCCTTCTCTGTGATGTGAGGCGATATAGACTTGCTTAATCCCTCCCCATTCAATGAAATTGGTAACTTATATTTGCATGGGTGAAAAGGAAAAAACAGCTGGGGTTTGCCCATTAAACCCCAGCTGATATAGACTTTCTTAATCCCTTACCCATCAAATAATAAAGTTTGCACATTATATACTCAGTCCTTTTCCTGGGTTCAGTATTTAGGTTACGAAACTAGCTCGGTATCATTATGCGCAGGTTCCAGACATCAAGACAGAAACCAATAGTATACATGCAGTTCTGGTTGATGAAGAAGCTGTTGGGTCAGTGGATGCTCCAGGACGAGGAGCAAAAATTCTTGGTGGTGATGGCATAGCGGAGCAATTTCTTCGTGAAACAAAGTCAAGAGAGCACATGGTATGCTTCTCGGAAGCCCCTCCGTCTCAGGAAACTCGTCATGTTCTAGATTACCTTTTTTTTTTTCCCTCATTCTTGTTCTACTTGATTAGTTGTTATTGTTCCCTTATACTTTCTCAGAAAATTAGTAAAATCCACGACAGCCAACTTTTACAGTAGAATGTCATTGTTAGACCAAGTGAATGAGTTATGCCATTTTTCCCAAACCTAGCGTTAAAAGAGTAACAAACATAATAGAATTAGGTCAAAGGTATCTTAAGAATAAATAAATGATTTGTGCTATACGTTTTATTTTTTTATTGGTTAGAGACTGCATTCATACCATTTTTCTTTTTGCATGTTATCAGAGTATGAGAATTATGAAAATGATTTTGAGTAAAGCTAGACCAAGTGACAATGATAGCAATATAAAAATATTCTACCCATGCCATGTTACTTGTAGTGATAATGCTTTTTAACAGCTTAAAGACAGAAACCAACTCTATATATGCTTTCATTACGGCATAATGTAGTACTTCTGTTAAAATGTTGTACACTGTTTGAATAGTGGCTAGCCTGAACTTGCAGGGGAAGCAGGGGGCTGGTGAAGGGGAATGTTCGCAAGAAGTTTTGGAGCTTCAATCAAGAGCCTTTGGTTTATGATATCTGTTGCAACGTATGAAATATATGCGTATAAAAATATAGTAGTTAGAAAATGAACTCTTGGTATGCCTTCCAACACAAGTGAGTAGCTATTCAAGATTAGAACATGGATTGTCTGCCCTGTGCCACCAAGACCAATAATTCGCTGTACAGCTGTTTTAGAATTGTGGCCAGCTTTGGCACTCTAAAAGCATATTATTGCGTTTCCGCAGAACTACAAATGTTGCTTGAATGTTGCTATTAGTATCCTAGTGAATGTCTGGACTTCCAAAAGTGCTTGTAACTACTGAGTTTATTGCCGAACTGCTCCGAGGAAAGTACTAGGTAAATTAGCACTCAAACAGGTCCTAGTTCCACACGCTACGACCATTTCCCTCAACAAGTATCAACGTGTTTGTAGAATGGCTGGAACAAATCGCAACAAACATAAAATAAACAGTTGAGTTTCCCTAACTAGTATATTGGTGCCGGACAAATTGATCTTTCTATAACTTATGAGAAGCACCTTCATGAACAAGCCTATAAGAATGATCAGGGTGTCTGGGAAGATTAGATCATCTTCAGAACTCCCTAACAAAGGGGTTTGAACAAAAGGATGATCTAAATTTTCAATATCTTGCCTTAGAAAGAAGAAGGATCATAATAACATCCATCAATTCGCCGGGACGAGAGGCTTACAAACATCTCCAACAAGTTGCATCCACCAGTTGTGTCAAGTTCATTAGGATTTCCATCCTTGCTGTGCTAAAGCTGCACTAATAATGGTTTTGTTGAAAATCATCCACCTGTGGTTAGATTCTTCTAATTTTTTTGCCCCTCAATGACTCATTAGACTAGAAACGAAAAGAAAATGAGAATAAAAATGAGGCAATTGCAGGTACTGCCGTACTGGTGTCCATGAAAATATCTGGTTACTAGCCTCAATATTTTTTCAAGAGCAAGGCCACCACACACTACCACTCTACCAGTCAATTTTATCTGTTTATTGTTGTTGGGACACCTGGATGCAGCCATGCAGGGTATACTGCATTCAATTTTAAATTCCTCAAGCACAAGTCGAGCATAATTTTTCATTCCATTGTTCTTTGTAACTATCTACTGCACATATAAACTACCCACTAAAAGATGAATATCAAACAACACAAAAAAGGGGGGCGCATAAGCCATCGTACTTGACTACAAAAATTTTTAGTCCAGTTAACTGTGGTGAAAGCCAACTCCATTTGATATATATATGAAATGAATGTACAATGACAAGGCAGGTTTTGGATGCTCTCAAGGAGTTCTCACCATATCAGAGAGTTTGTATACTTTTAGTATCTATTCGGCGGTTTTGTAAATCACCAGTGCTGTTGGAGCGACCCAAATTATGCTGTTGAGCAGATAGCCGGGGCCTTAGCTGCAAACCATTTGAGGAATAAAAATCAGCAAGAAGTACAAAGCAAACAAACAGAGATATACAACCGATGTTGCAAAATCTTCTTTGGATATAAACAAATGAACTTCAAACCATGCAGCATTACATAAATGTATTAGATATGTGAGAAATTCACTACCACAAATGTACCGACCATTGACTCTTCATATAGACACGCTTAATGATAAAAAATTCTTTTAATTTTGCTATGTGGTTTATTATTCGATTAGAAGCTTTTCCCATATCTTCAAATGGTTTACGGAGAATCTACTCCAAATGCTTGCTGGTCAGACTGGGTATCCAAAGGTAAGTACAGGAGGACATATATTTTCTTTTCTTTGGGACACAACACATTGAATCATATAAATACACAGCAATGTGTATTTTCTTTCAGTTGCATATGATGTCATGCACTCATGTGTCATTTCTTTACATTTTTCTTTGTTCTGCATTCAGTATTCAGTTCCCTATCTCATCAATGGGGAAGAACGAGAAATTATCTCAAATTTATTATCTCTTCAGTAATGACTGTTGCATAATTGATAGCAACAATAAACTTGGTTTCTACGAAAGATAGACCAGGAACAATAAGAATAGAATTTAGTACAGAAAAAGAGATATTTGAACAAAGTGAGCATCATCCATAACTGCACTGGTAATTGTTAAAATTAGCTCATATCGAAGAAATTAAAATATGTTGGGTGCATCGGAAAAAGGGGCAGAGTTATCTGGCAATGAAGTTTAGTGCAAGTGACTAAAACATACCGTCTCAACATACTTCAGTTGCTTTAGAACCTGATCTGTTTCCAATTCCTGAGCCAGACACAAACGACAAGAGATTAAATTAGTTAAAAATATAGATCAGATTTCAATACCAACAACAACAACAACAACAACAAAAAACATGATAGGAATAGCAAAATCAAATGGATGTGTGAGCAACGCAACATAAGACTTATTTGACGACAATACAAAAGTGAATTTCTTTATACCAAGTCTCTCCATCTATTTATTTGTTAAATATATATTTTTTCTTTAACTACACACAAGTCCCTAATCCTGAAAAGGCAGAGATGTGTGTGCAGGTGAATGTGCTTCTTCGTATAAGAGCTTCATAATATGACATGAATATTGAACTACAACTATATAATATAGACATATGATGACTGTAAATGATATGAATACCTGAGGCACATTACAATCAGCATGGCTTGGATCCCACAGAACAGAGCAGAAGCACTCCCAGTCATTAGTTTGGACTTCAAAAAGAGGAGCCCTGCTTTATGAGATTATCTCAGTATGTTAAGTATCTCACAGATATAACAGAACTTTAAATCACTAGTTTCCATCACATATCAAATTACTAATCCAAATTTTTTTAGTAATTATTTACTCCGACGGTGTTTTTTATTATTAAGATAACATTTATTTTATAGAAAATAGATAAAGTACAAAAGAGAACGAGAAGCTCTCAGAGCTTAAAAAAATTCAAAACAAATACACTAATCATGTTAGTGCAGCTGTCCAATTAGCAGTAAGGCTGAAAGGGGAAAATTTCTAAACTCTAAGGTGACTGACGCCCATAGAACAGACCAGAAACACACTCGAACACAAAGCTCTTCCACACATAAACCAGGAAAGTCTTCGAGAATCTTCCTATTCTGCTCTTGCCAAATGACCTAAAAAATAGCCAACGTTCTTCAACTCCACCAGGCTTTAGCTTTCATAGCCCTGCCAACACACTTAAAGAAATACTTAACAGCTTGTAGCACCCTTTTGGAACGACCAACTTACAACTTATCAACTCAGATGGTTGCTACTGTGGATATACAGGGTTCAAAATGTAAATGCTTTTCTTTTGGACAATGTATTTACGTAGAAAAGTTCCCACAGCCACCCAATTAGCAAAGTTCATGATCTAAGCACTTCAAGGACAATCTCTTTTGAACGATGTATTCACTTCAAATAGCCTCAAATGGACTTCTTGTTCATCTCCTCTTTCTAACCTTAAGTATCTCTCGAGAACAACTTTTTGCAGTTACAATAATTGAAATCTTCAGTTTTCTGTGTTTGAACTTGGCCAGTTCTTGTACTTTGCATTGATCATGCCAATTATTTATCTCTTCTTTTCTTACATGAAAATTTGAACATATGTTCTCCACCCTCATCCTTTCATACCATATTATTTTGAGCTACAACCCAAAAGCTTTTGTGCCCTACTGTAAAGATCGATACATTACTTGTACCTGATACTCTTTTGACTTCTGTATCTGTGCCCAATTATTTAAGAAGTAATCTAGAATCGACTTTATCTCTGTTATTACCCAAACAGCTTCACAGAGACACAGATTTTCGTATATCGCAACTCAAATCATCAGGCCAAGACTACATAAAAACACCACAAACATCCCTGAGAAACGGACTGCAAATACAAGAATAATAGAAACCCCAATAGAAACCCCGAGAGGCAGAGCACAAAGCCCCTCCCACCCAACACAGACCCGAAAACACTACCCAAGACAGACTGAACAAACCAACACCCTAGACAAAGGAGAGAAGGGCTGCTTCAACTTTGTTCAATCTCCCAGTTTGTAAAATATCAATGGAAAAGATCAGATTATCTGGTGATTAAGTTTATAATTATCACTTCCATTCATTCATATCAGTTTTCATTATCAAAGTAACTTATCAATATACTGCATGCGATTCAATCCTCATTACTAGGAAAATTTCCAACGAAAAGTATCAAGCATCCTTATGAATTCCAATTAAATAGAAATATAAGAGTAGATAATCACCTGCGCCACTTTCCACATTTTATACCATTTTCAGGATCAACAACTTCTTGGCATTGGATCCAGTTACTTATAGAGTTAATTTTTGAGGGTTTGCTGGAATTCAACTCCTACAAAGAAAAGATGTGTCAGTACTTGATGAAATTTCCAAATCCCCCATGCCAAATGGAAATGTGGACTACAAATTAGCAGACACATCGAGGTCTTACATGCAGTCTAGCATACTCCGAAGGATGTAATTCCAACGGTTCGCCAATGCCATCACTGTATCAAATGAAAATAACAAAAGCTTAACTTGCAACACATGTGAAAAGAATACAAGGATTCAGATAAAGGAAGATGATGAAATAAATTTCTGTTCTACAACATGCACGGAAACAAAGTTTCCCACACAGAACTCTATGCCAGGCAACCAACATGATACTTGTGGGATACAATTGAGCACAAAGGCAGAAAGACAGGCAAGAACTTTCCAACCTATTGTGCCTAACTAATTTGCAAGGATTTTTTTTTTTGTTTCTTTTGGTATGAGAGATTGTTAATAAAAAAATGTGGAAAGATGAAAAATGGGTGTTTTTTTTTTTTTCCAAACCAATTCACCTGTAATTTAGAATGAAAAGAAGAGACACTGTGGACGAAGGCAGTGTACAGAACAAACATACTTTTCAATATTACTTGTCAGAAAGGGAAAAGTGAAGTACAGAATTAACGTACTTGTTTATTGGACCTGACCAGTCATCAACTTCCGCTTGAAAACCTTTGCCAACCCGAACACTAGTTCTATATGGCTCAGTGTCTCTCAGCATCAATAGTATGGGATTTACCTCATCCTTAGATGACGCATTCCTACTCATGACACTAGTGATATTCGGAAATTTTCTAGTAACTCTCTCTTTTAGAACTGTATGTTTCTCTCTCAAGCAGGAATGACAGAACCATTCATCTATAGGTACCTTCTTTATTCGTGGCTGGCAGCATGACATGTGAAATGCCTCTTCACAATTATCACAAATCAGCATTTTCAGAGCAGTTTCTGAACGATTACAAATTTTGCATGACCGTCGACAGCTCTTGCTGCTACTGGTATTAATGTCATCAGCAGAACCACAGCTCCTAGTTATCCGAACTTCCCCGAGCAGCCCATGGGTTCTGAGAATAGAGATGCAGAGATCCTTTTCAGACAGATCGCCCACAGCCTCCATAACTATTGCACTAGAAGAGGAGCAATCAGCGGTTTCATCTACTTCAGTCTTATTGGAGGTGGAAACGTTCTCCATATTTGACTTTGATGATGAGCAACTATCGTTTACACTGTCTACCTCTAAACCTTTTGGAATACTAGCTTTAGGTGCTTCATCAGAAATCAATTCCTCATCAACAGAAAGCCCATGAAAAGACTTTGATTTTATAACAGCAGATGCTCTATTGCATAAACATGGTCCATTCTGATCCCCTTTTTGAGAATGAACATATTGGTCCTTAGCAGCAAGTGAAGGAGCATCAGAATGTATAAACGAAAGGCAATCACCAGTTCTCGGGTCTCGTAACTTCTTCCTCTTGTATACAAGATTAGGTGCAGTACTTTCAGACATTATACTAATCGCTGACAGTTCCCCTTTTTGAGAATGAACATATTGATCCTTACCAGCAAGTGAAGGAGCATCAGAATGTATAAACGAAAGGCAATCACCAGTTCTCGGGTTTTTCACATCACATGCTGATAGTATGGTGACAGAATTTTCTTGTAAATTCCTCCTCTTGTATACAAGATTAGGTGCAGTACTTTCAGACATTAAACTAATTGCTGACAGTTCCCCTTTTTGAGAATGAACATATTGGTCCTTACCAGCAAGTGAAGGAGTATCAGAATGTATACACGAAAGGCAATCACCAGTTCTTGGGTTTTTCACATCACACGCTGAAGGTATGGTGTCAGAGTTTTCTTCTAACTTCCTCCTCTTGTATACAAGATCAGGTGCAGAACTTTCAGACATTAAACTAATTGCTGACAGCTGGGAAGAGCTTCTTGGAAAATCTAAGTTGCTTGAATCCTCAGCATTCTTTTTCTCCTCTGAAGCTAGTTGAGCATCTCTGCAACTGCAACGATCATCGCATTTTGTACACATCTGCCAAGTTTTAGCACCAGGCATCCAATCACATAAGACATCTTGTAACCCAAAGTTAGATAGACAAAATAGAGCAGCTTCAATTGAACTGGAAAGGAAAGTTTCTATCAACATTTTCACCTGAAACAAACTCACTTATATGTTGCTTTAAAGTCCCAAACCAAATGAGGCGCTTATTCCCTCTCTCATATGTTATGTTCTCTCCATCTTACTGCAGCAACCTTTCATCCAACAAGGAAATGGTAAGTCAAACCATGCGCTTTTTTTTGGAATGGATTCATTTATATAATTAAGACAAGATTTTCAACACAAAAGCTATATTGAAAAAAATAAATAAATAAAATACAATGAAAAGAAGAGAAAACAAGTGAGACCATCTTCATCTTCCAATCAAATATTAACATGGGAAACTAATGATTCACTTCCATGGCAGAGTACTCTCTCCCCTGAAAATAACAACAATTTGCTTGGTCCACAGATAACATGAAGAACGCAATAGTAGCCTCCAACTCATATTATTACTCTTGCGAAAACGTAAATGCAAGTTTGTACACACTTAAGCAACAATAGCTAGCATCCAAGGAATTCCAAAGAGGTAGAGGGAAGCAGTGAGATAGGGAAAAAGGGAAAGATATCACAATCAGAGTTACCGGAGAACTTTTCTCATGACCCCAATCATGAGGCATAGACGACCCAAACGATTCTGGGAACATTGGCGGCGGTTGAATGCTGGGAGGCAGCTGTGCTATGGACGACAGTGGAAATCTTGTACTTAAGGGTTGTGTTTACCTATTTTTCTATAACAGCCCCTAATATTTTTCTTAAGAAGTATAGAAATAGAAGAAAAATAATAGAGAAATTACGTGGATAAGAAGAGGTAACGGTAATAGTGTTCTTTTTCCTTATTTACATAATTCGCCCTATTAAGACACCACTGCACGCAATCCTTCCCAAATCCGAACGCCACCACCCTCACAGCTATTACAATCTGAAAATAAATTCGCTGCACCTAAACCAGTTCCCAGTCACTCAGTCTCTGAAAACATAGGCATTACCACCTCCATCACCCAGTAAATGAGTTTCTCAAGCTGCCAAATCAAAGAATTCAAGGAAAGGGATTCATCAACGGGCACTTGAACACCATAACTCAATGCAAACCAAATGTCATCTGAAATCCATAATCTGCTACCATGTGATACTTTGACTTCAACTCCCAGAAAACATTCGACCATTTCGTTGCACATACTGAAATCCAAGCGCTTCAGTCGATGCAGACATGCGTTTGAAGTGGGGGGTGTACTGGTCCTATTATCTTTTTGCTCATCAATTAAAAGATGGACGACTCAAGTCCACAACAAAACAGACCAAAGAGTTGTTGGTCTAGCGGTCAGGCCCTTGGTTTGCTCCCAAGTGGTCTGGGGTTCGACCCTCTCCCAAGGTACCCACCTAGCAATTGCTAGAGTTTCCAGTTCCCCAAATGTTGTGGGGTCAGGCGGGGGACCTAGGGATTAGTCGGGTCAAAGACTCGGATACCCTAGTCTAAAAAATAAAAAATAAAAAAAAAGTCCACAACAAAACAGAATGTACAAAAATATCATACGCCAGCTCACATTTGGCTTATCCGTTACCTGTACATAATTAGATGCCCATCTTTTCTTTAACTATAATACTTGAAAACTTAATAAAAACTAAAATTTAACCCTTTCTTTAAGGAATAGTACTGACAGGGAAACTATGACATGATACCAAACAAAAATCGTTCTTGTACAATTGATGAGCGCTCCCCTTTCAACCAAATCGTCCATCAACAAAATTCTTTAATGTGCATATTCCTTACCAAAAGCTCCCCCCTTTATTGGAATACTTCAATGTGTCGGTCCTGAATTTCTTTCAAAGGAAAAGAGTTCCTAATTCAAACCCAAAAGAGAGGAAGACAGGTACTAGTAACCTACTACAAAGAAGTCCCAATATCGTATTTGGGTCACATGTTTTTAAATTGGCTATTCACAAGACAAAATTGGGCTCTGTTGTTGGGAATGTTTTGTGTGGTGCGGATTTGTTCAGGAGATGGTTATCTTTATCGCAAGGTGCGTGATTTTGGCTCTATTGTAGACTTGTTGGAGAACAAGTTGTGATTTGAGACCAATGAAGAAGAGGCAAACTTACTTTGGGATAACACTACACTGGTCTTATCCCAAAGTGTATTCCCCTATCATGCAATACACTGGTCTATAAAATAGTCTTTATACTCGATCAAAAACAGAAAAAAAAAATACTTCAATCTCCAAACAAGTTTTCCACAAGCTCAAATTTCCTGCCTAGAGAACAGCACCTTGACCATTAGCCCATAAATAAAAGCAATTAAGTTTCAAGATTGTGAAACCCTCATTCAATTCACAGGGAGCTAACAGCTCATCAGACACATTCCGCGAACTGCTTTCTGTGACCAGGATAAAACTGGCAGCTTTGATATTTTTCCAGTTTTAATTCAGGTGTTTTATTCAATTTCCTATTTTGCTTAGGTTTTATTTTCCTAGCAAGAATAAGCTAAACCCTAAAGCCAAATTGATGCTAAAAATTTTGGTTGTTAGCTCATAAAGCATAACGACTTTTAGCATAACTAGACATAGAACTTTGGGGTTCTTTCTGTCAGCTTAACATGTTCCCAATGTCTTAGAGAACTTCATAAACTCTACCCACATAATTTCCCGACAAATTTAGTTCAAACTTCCAACACAATTTCCCACAACTTCTCCCTATAGTCAATAACTCATAATAATCTCAGCACTCAATGCAACATTTTCTCTTTTCCTCACAGATGCATGATCGAAAAATTTAAAAAGAAAAGAGCGTATATTAATTTGATAAAGTTAACAATGATTTATTGAGTTATGCCATATGTAGTTCTCGCAGAAAAAAACAGTAATGGTTTCCGACTGTACAAAAATTTGGCATTCCTCCATTGCAGCTTGCCACAAGCACCAGATTCAACGTGGATCGGATAATGTGTTGTGCAATATGTAACTCCAAAATTCAACATGTGTTACAGATATGGAAGAACACGACAAGTTCTCCTCATTTATTTCCTCCTGATACTTATCAGCACATCTTTCTTACATCGTAGAACTCAGATTCATTACGTTTAAGGAAAACTACTAACACAGAAACTCTGTAAATGATAAAAATATGGAAATGTGGACTGTAAAGTAGATAAATGCATTCAATGACAATTCTATTAGAACTTTGTTAACCCTAATCATAAAAAAGACATGTTAACCCCAATCATATACCATGTTTGCAGAATTGAACAATTCCTAACAGGGGTGGATAGGGAAATCGATATAACCCGAAAAAACTACCTGAGATTCAACAAGATGACTCCTTTCCTGTCTCTCTTTGTATTCTCTTTTATACCAAAAGTAGAGCAACTAGTGCATTAGATCAAACCCAGAGAGATCCCTATTCCAAAATTCAACAATAAATGACATTACTGGATTGCAATTAATCGAATGAAATAGTAGGGAAGAGTAAAGCGAGATTAATACCATGAATGAGTTGCCCAACACATGCACGAAGACGAGTCTGCCGTTTCTTCAAGAGTTGGAATCAGAAACAGGACAGTTTCAGAGGCGACATTGGCAGACAAGACCAACTTGGGTTTACGCAAAACAAACAAAACACACTGGGAGATGGGTTTTAATGTTTTATGGCTTTAAAGCCTCTCTTTTTTTTCATTATTAATTTTCTTTATATAATCAAATCTAATTCAATAAAATTTTTTCTATTATTATTGGCGGATTGGGAGAGGGGGGAGTCAATTTCGAACTTTGTTTGGTCCTATTTTTTCCAGCTAAATCACAGTGGTATCTTACATGATGATATGCACTCCAAAATTCTTGTACTTAGAGATTTATCATCATAAACAGTTTGTTAGAGAGATGTGTCTTTACTAAGTAAACCTAATTGTTTTACTTTCCACAATTTTTATTTTTTATACGGGTTGAGAAAATTCAACCGACAACACATCAACGACTTCACGATTAATGTCGAAATACACTTTTGGACTATGACTAACATGATCAATACTTGAAGATTACCCACTATGTAAGATATTCACGAATTGTTCACGAGTTGCCATGAACTTCATCTATGAGTTGTTTATCCCTAACTATATAGTAATGGGAATATGAGTTTTTTCAATAAATTTAAAAAAAAAAAAAAAAATCGAAGAATACCTTGTTAGGTTGTTCGTTACTTACATGAAGGATTCATGATCCATCATTTGTGAAATTTTGCATTTGAATCAATCATATTGATACATTGATTCATCTAAACCATTAATGATTATATCATCATGCTTCGGGGGTGGAGCGCATTGTTTTCTAGGTCATACTATTGGCCTAAGATGGATCAAGACGTCGAGCTGTACATCAAGACTTGTCTAGTATGTCAACAAGACAAGTCCGAAAAGAAGAAGGCTGCGGGTTTGCTGCAATCGTTGCCTGTAACTGAGAAGCCATGGCAGTCAGCTTCCATGGACTTTATTGGTGGTTTACTAAAGGTGGAAGGGATGAGTTCCATCATGGTCGTCGTACATCACTTCTTAAAATATGTTGTTTTCATACCTTCACCACATGCATGTCTGCAGAAGTTGCAGCGGAGATGTTCTTCAAACATGTGGTGAAGTGATGTTTTATTTGAACAAAAAATTGATGAAAAACTTGAGTTACGATTACCAACCTTTTAAACCCTTTTTATAGAGATCAAAACTTTGTTCATACAATGTTGATTTGACTTTTTGTTATTGAAGTTCCCAAATGTTGACCCTATGCTAACATCCACGCGATTAATTCTCTAAATGGTGAAGCGGATGAAGCTTTAGCCTCCAGGAACTTTGAAGTGTTAGACCTCTCTTTCTTGTTGGATTGTTTTGGTGTCTAGTTGTAAGTATATTGGCTGTTTCCATTCAACACAAGAACTCCTAAGGGTACTACGAGACTTAAGTACCAAAGATTGAGGAAAGCTTCTCCCTCTACTTTCCCGATGGCCCTAAGAGATTGAAGGATCAAGAAATGGGGCACAAATCAAACTCACTGATCTCGAAGTAAGGTAGTATGCATATCATATCAATTTGCATGTGATTGATGCATATATTGTGGATTTAAACTCTCTGCCGTTTTATCAATGTTTAAGGAAAGAGATTTAGAAATCTTATCCATATTTGGTATTGTTTTGAATGTATATAAGATGATTATCTGTAGAGATCACAATTACATTATTTTAGTTAGGATTAGTTGAGTCTCACAATTTATGTGAAAAACCTTCTAAGTTTATCTTTTTTTTTTTTTCGAAGAGCTTCTAAGTTTATCTTAATCTATGATCAATGTGATCGGATTAAGGGAGAGTCTTGTTCTTCTATAAAAGGTTTTGAAACTGCATTACAAAGTAGGGTTTTTTACTGAGTAATTTGATAAGTGTTGCATGGTCTGCATAAACTAGTGTTGCAAAAACTCTCTTTGATATTTGTGATTGTTCATTTGCTTGCTCACTGCATTCATCACTTGCATAGTGTCGAGATCAGCGAGGTTACAAGATAAAGTCATATCAGAAGGCTCTTTCAGTTTTTGCAAGGATCAAAGATCATTTTCCAAATTGTGTAGTATAGGTTAATCAGTTGTAAAACAAGTTATCATTAAGGCTAGTCAATGTGGTTGTGTTGAATACCACTGCTTGTATACTGTAACCTTCTTGATTCATAATGGATTTGATTTTTCATGTTGGCTACATTACAAGCCACGTAGTGAAGTTTCCTTAGTGGTGAGGTTTACACTGCGTTACCAAATCCTTATATACTTTTGAGACTGTGTGTTTAAATTACCGATTTACTTCTATTACTCATACTATTCGATTACTTTTTCATCTGGTATTTACAATTAGCATTAGAATGGGTTCTAGAATTTTCTAGAAGATCGCATGGACGATGGAACACTCGTGATAGAGCTGTAGGTGGATCTGTTAACAGTCTCCATGGTTTGATGGAGGCTGTGAAAAGTACATGGTTCGATGGAGGTTGTGAAAGGTACACGCAATGGAAGATTTACATGAAATCTTATCTCTATGTACAAGATGAGCATGTATGGAATATTGTAGAAAATGGCTGGAAGACACCTGTTGTTCCAACCAAAGGTGAAAGCTCCTCTACTGCCACTCCAAAACCTAGGAAGGATTGGATTGAGGAAGAAGTACGTGATCTTCAAGCTGATTTCAAAGCCAAAAACAGCATATTCACGGCTCTCTCCAAAAGAGAGAAGTTGAGGATCAGTCATTGTGACACTGCCAAGCAGGCTTAGGATATGCTACAAACTACATATGAAGGTAATAAAAAGGTACGTGCTCAAAAACTCCAAAGTCTGATTTATGAATTTGAAACCATGGGAGATGATGAAACTATAGATGATTTCCATGGTAGAATCTTGAAAATTGTTGGTCAGTGTTGTAGTTTAGGTGAACCCTTTTGATGAAGATAAAATTGTCAAGAAAATATTGAGGGCCTTGCCTGAAAAGTTTCACTCTAAGGTCACTAGTATTGATGATTCATTTGACATTGATGTCTATCCTCTAGATGAGCTTATCGGAAATCTCAAAACCTATGAAATGAGACTAAAACCTGAGAAGAAGGCTAAGGGTGTAGCTTTTAAGGCGATGAAAGGAGCAGAAGAAGAGGAGGAATTACTTGATCTTGCTCTCCTGACAAAAGAGTTCATAAAGTTTCTTAAAAACAAGAACTCTTTTAGGAATTCAAATGGTCCTAGGAAAAACATCTACATTGCTGGTAATAGTGATAACAATGCTAGAAGTGGGAAGGGCAATTTCAAGGGAACTAACTTAGGAAAAACTAAATGCTATGAATGTGGTGGCTATGGCCATATTTCTACTGACTGTGGCAACATGAAACATGGAAATAGCAACAACAAGTCTCTTCTCTCGACCTGGAGTGATGATGAAACTCAAGAGGTTGAGAATGTTGCATTTGTTTCATCTCTTCTACCTGAGTCAGATAGTGATGATGTCTTCTCTGATGATGAAACTGATATCCACTGCAAACAACTCTACAAGGCATCTAAAGCTACACTACTCAAAAATACGAGTTTGGAGAAGGAGATTGAAGTCTTGAAAGCTGAGAAAGAAAAGTTGGGACTCATGTTGAAGACTTCACAGTCCATGTGGGAACAAGAAAGAAGCAAGATTTCTGAAGAGTTGACAAACTCACAAGGTGATGATATTTTTCTGTCTTAGAAGAATGAACGTATTGAGCTCAGCAATAAGATTAAAGTACTGGAACTTGAAGTAAAAGACAACATGCTTTGAATTTAAATCTGTTAACTGAAAATGAATCTTTACAAGTAGAACTAAATTCTACTCGAGAAAAGTTCACAAAGTTTGAATCAGCTTCGAAGCTGTATCCAAAATGTTTGGTTTAGGAAAAGCTCCTCATGACATTTTTGGAGTTGGTTATTTTGGAGAAAGCTCCACAAGTACCAGGTTTGTGAAAGGAAACAAGTCCAGTTGTTGAAAAGATTGATGTGCCCATTGAGGTCATCAAGAAACCAATACAGTGCTTAAGAACAAGGGTGCATGATAAGCAGTCCAAGCATGCTCAAAAGGCAAAACAAGTAAAGTTTGACCAAGGGACTTCAATTGGTCAAAACAGGTATTCAAGCTCTAAGACCCTTATTCCTACTTGTCATCACTATGGTAAGTTGGGACATATTAGACCTAGATGTGATGAGAGATTTACAAAACCACAGCCTGTTGAAGAGAGATGCTCTGTAGAATCTGTACAATGTGAACTTAGATAATAGAAGGTACTCATTCATAAGTTAGCTGAACTGATCACTAGTGATAAAATGCAAACAATAGAATGAAAATCTATTTGGATCTCTTTCCTTTTTTACGCCCCCACGTCAAAGATTCAAATAATTGTTTTCTTACTCGTACTGATTCTACTTACTCACTTAATTCTATTGGTGCTACTTGCTCCATGGCATGTGAAAGTACAGGTGACACATCAACACATATTGAGGCCACCTGCTTGGTAGCACTCACTGCCTTAGCAGACAAGTGAAGGAAATTTTTGGTATGTCGACAGTGGATGCTTTAGACACATGAAATGGGATAAAGCTTGGTTTTCTTCATTCCAAGATGAGTGTACCACTGGTTCAGTCACTTTTGGAGATGGGAGGAAAGCAAATATTCTTGCCTGAGGCATTATCAATACTCCTGGAGTACCTAATCTCAAGAATGTACTTTATGTTGAAGGTCTAACTGCTAATCTAATTAGTGTCAGTCATTTAGCTGATGACTATGAAGATGTGTGGTTTAGCAAACAAAGATGTTTGGTACTGAATCACAATGGAGAAAGTATTATGGGAGGTAAGAGATCATTTGATAATTGTTATCACATTCAAGCTAATGAATCTCTTAATGTGCAGGCATACCTATCAGTGAGATCCACATAGGAGACTTTTGAACTATGGCACAAAAGGTTGGGACATGTGAACTATCAAGATTTGCTCAAGCTATCCTCCAAACAGTGTGTCAAAGGATTGCCAGTTCTGAGTGGCAAGACTGACAAGGTGTGTGGAGGCTGCAAAGTTGGGAAGCAAATTAAGGCTCCTCACAAGGTGGTGAATTATGCAACCATTACACAAGTTCTAGAGTTACTGCATATAGACCTCATGGGACCAGCTCAGGCTGAAAGCATTGGAGGTAAAAGTTATATGCTGGTAGTAGTAGATGATTTCTCTAGACATACTTGGGTCAATTTCTCAAAAGATAAAACCGAAACTTTTGAATCTTTTAAGGGGTTGAGTCAGAGAATGTTAATGGAAGAATGCTCTAACACTTGCATAGTAAGAGTAAGGTCTAACAATGGCACTGAATTCAAAAATGTTGCTTTTGCTAACTATTTCCATGAACTTGGTGTCTCTCATGAGTTTTCAACTTTAATCACTCAGCAAAATAGAATAGTTGAAAGGAAGAATAGAGTGCTGTTGGATATGGCAAGAGTAATGATGCATGCTGCAAGTCTAAGCACAAATTATTGGGCTGAAGCTATCAGTACTGCCTGCTATACTATCAACAGAGTCTTTTAGAGCTGGGATTGACCAAATAGCTTATGAGCTATGGAAAGGTAAGAAGCCAAATGTGCGGCACTTCCATGTGTTTGGAAGTCCTTGCTACATCTTAAGAGATATGGAGCAACTAGGTAAGTTCGATGCAAGAAGTGTTGATAGTATTTTTCTTGGATATTCTGTGAACAGTAGAGCTTATAGGGTCTATAACAAATGAACTAGAATTGTTATGGAATCAATTAATGTCTCTATTGATGATCAATATGTTAGACGTGAAGATTTCTATGCATATGCACCATCAACTTCAAGCTCAGCCTCATAGAATGTACCAGCAAATGCTGAAGAAGAAGAAAATGTTGACAGTATCTTTGAGCCAGCTCCACAAACGAGAAGAGGTTTCAAGCAAGTCCAAAAGGACCATTCTAGTGAAGACATAATTGGAAATGTATCAAATGGACCAAGGATAAGAAGATAAGCTTATGCATAGGTTTATTTCACAAAACAAAATAAACATGAATGTTATATCCCACTATGGGTTTGTTTCACTCATAGAACCTAAGAATGTGAAAGAGGCTTTAGGATATGATGACTGGATTGGTGCTGTGCAAGAAGAGTTGAATCAGTTCACTAGAAATGATGTTTGGTATCTTGTACCACGACCTAGTAACTGCAATGTCATTGGAACTAAGTGAATTTTCAGAAATAAGAGTGATGAGAAAGGGGACGTGACTAGAAATAAAGCTAGACTAGTTGCACAAGGCTACTCAGAGGTAGAGGGTCTTGATTTTGATGAAACTTTTGCATCTATTGCAAGGTTAGAGTCTGTGAGGTTGCTTCTACTGTAGCCTATCATTTAAGGTTCAAGCTGTTTCAAATGGATTTTGAAAGTGCTTATTTAAATGAAATTCTGCATGAAGAGGTTCATGTAGAACAACCTCAAGGGTTCAAGGATCCTCATCACTTAGATCATGTCTATAGGCTCAAAGGTCTGCATAAACCAATGTTGCAAAAACTTTCTTTGATATTTGTGATTGTTTTATTTGCTTGCTCACTACATTCATCACTTACATAGTGTCGAGATCAGTGAGGTTACAAAACAAAGTCATATAAGAAAGCTCTTTCAGTTTCTGCAATGATCAAAAATCCTGTTCCATACTTGTGTAGTATAGGTTAATCAGTTGTAAAACAAGTTAGTATTGAGGCTAGTCAATGTGGTTGTGTTGAATACCACTGCTTGTATACTGTAACCTTCTTGTTTCATAGTGGATTTGATTTTTCGTGTTGGCTACGTTACAAGCCACATAGTGAAGTTTCCTCAGTAATGAGGTTTACACTGTGTTACCAAATCGTTGTGTGCTTTTGAGACTATGTGTTTAAATTACAGATTTACTTCTATTACTCATACTATTTCATCTGATATTTACACTAGTGACTGTGAAGGACAAGTTGGTTACTTTCTTTAGGATTCACTTTCGAAAAATAACAACTATATTTTTGTTTAATTAACCTAATAAAACCAAGGCCTTATATATAGATCCAATCCTTGAATTCAAAGGAAATATTAATTATTAAGTGATCTTATAATTCCTTTCTTTCGAACACTAGTTATGGATCACCATCCATTAATCAGTGTAAACTTGGTATTAATGACATGAACTTATGCATTAGCATGTGTCTCTTTCAAGTCTAAGCTCAATTGGTTTTTCTTTTGAACTTAGGTTTCTCTATTTCATTAATCTTAAATATATTTAATTACTAGAAAAAGTAAAATATTAAATAGAGATCGAGTCCTTGATCTGAATGATCTCCCAACTAGTAAGCAATCTTCTAATCATTTTCTTTTGAAAATTAGATATGGATTAGCATCCTTTTACCGATAGGCTTCATGTACACAACTTTGGTTTATGGCAAAAGTCAATGTGTCTCATTGAAGTCAAAGCTCAATTTGTTTTCCTTTCGAAACTTGAGTTTCTTTATTTCATTATACTCAAAAACTTAATTATTTGAGAACTATGAAGTCCAAAAAAAATTTATATAATCATTTACTAATTAAAAAAATTAAAAGTTATATTGAAAACTAGATTCTTCATCTAACTAGATCCAGCACATTATAATTTAACCTCATTGATTATCTATAAGCTAGATAGTAAAATCTAGAAGCGGCTTTTGGTTATCCGAATTAGGTATATATGTTTCAATTAAAATAACATGTTTATCGAATATTTAGTTATGATTATTATGCAATGCAATGTCTTTTGCTCGTACTTAGGAATGAAATTTTTGTGAAACCCTAGATAATATTATGATGGGTAACGTTATGGTATGTTAACAATTTTCATCCATATATTAGTTCATGTAATATTTACCACCTCCTGATATTATTTGGTCTAGTGGCATAAGTCTCTCATTTATAAGTGGGAGGTCGTAAGTTCGATTCACAATAGGTTAGTTGTTGTATAAGAGTTGTTTATTTGATAAAAGTATATATATATATATATATATATATTTACCACATCGACAACTCATGTTGTAACTAGCTAAATGAGCTTGTAAAGATAAATAAGGTCCTCAAAGAGTAAAGTAAGTTATCATTTGAGTAATTAAATTCTAAAGAGGGTAATTATTTTGAGTAATTAAATTCTAAAAAGGGTAATTATATATATATATATATATGTTATATGTTAACTTATCATAAAATTTTTCATATTGTGATAGCCCTAAATAATATTATGACGAAAAAAATCTTTAGGAAAAAATGATGCAACTGCTAGGGTTTCCTAATCGTCAACCTCTTTTTCATCCAAGAGGCGGCGACGGCTTCAGCCTTTATCCATCTCCTCCACCACAATGTCCATCTTCGTCTATTGCTTTCATTCCGTGCTTTGGTTCTCCATCATCAACAACATATATCCATGGAGCAAGACAATGCTTTACGCTCCCAAATATTGTTTTCAATACCTTCAATCGCTCCGACGACGATGTTTTGGTATGAATTCTGTGTACTTGGTGTCGCTAAAGGCGCATCATGGATGGATCAAGAACGATCATCCCGAAAACAAGGCTCCCCTTGTCAGTCTGATTCTAATCAGATTTGGTGATTGGTGTCGCTGTTTGGACAATACTACTAGGAGTCGGCTCTATAGTGGAAAGGCAGCGGATTAACACTCCTAACAATTTCACAGCTAGCCCTCAATTGCAGTCAAGCTTGCCTATATCCAAAAAATTTCCTGCTGATGAAGTCCTAAGCATGTTGTACTCATGAAAATCTTCTAGCCCTAGCTTGAAGGGGAGAAGATGTAGTTTCTTTTATGTTCCTACAAACTATATATTAGATTATGTCATAGTTATAGACTTGCTGTAAATAAGTGAGAGATAAGTTCAAATATAGTTGGTTTATACCTATGTACCACTATGGTCTTCACCACAAATCTTTGTTCTATCCATTGCGAGGCAGCATGAGGGTATGTAACGACCTTCTTGTTATAAGTTTTACCAATGAAATTATCATTTCTTAAAAAAAAAAAAATTATGATGATTTTTGTCTAACGAGGTATACATTTAAGACCATCTTATGATACACCTTTATTGCTTCAGGCAAAGAATATCAGTGAATTTTTTTTAAGGAAACAAATCAATTCATTAATAGGTCATTAGTTAGAACGACATACACATTACAATCATAAACTCGAACCCAATAACTCTAAAGGTCAAGCATCTAGAAAAACTAAGAAATACTACTCATTTAGTACGATAGCTCTTTTGTCCAAACAAAACGAGCCTACAAGGATGACATACATTAGAAAAAAAATTAACTAACTACAAAGATCGACCTATCAAAACCTAAACACGTAATTGTGGTGCAAGTAAGAACTCATAGAAATATTCTCTCAACAACATACATCATCAAAAGTCAATAAAGCTAGAAAATAAAATAAATTTCTTTTTGCCATAGCTTTATGGTAAGAAGTAGAAACCTTATAAACTAGAAGGTGAGATGAAGAGGCCCCAAACTTTTTTCTTTGGTTGTACACTCTTCCTATTATGCTTGCTCGTAAGATGACGGCTAGCTTTACTCTTCACGGGAAGGTGTTATGCCAGTAATCTTACATCTTCCCACAAAGTTGATCATAAAGTACTTTTGTTTTTTATCTGAATTTGATCATAAAGTACAAAAATGTATTTTTGTTGGTTATTCTTGGGGCAAAAACTTATTGTTTGTATGATTTAACCACTCACAAATTCTTCTCTAGTAGAGATGTTGTTTTTCAAGAAGATACTTTTCTATTTCAAAGAGATAATCATAACCCTACATCAGGGGGCACAATCCTACCATTATCTCTCCATGAAGAGCCAAGTTCAGAATCATTTTCATCATCCACAATACCATCTTCTTAGCAAAACAATTAGCCTATACTCCCATCATCACCACCCAGGATTCAAAGCTCTTTTTCAATCCTACCTGCAAGTCCTCATTCTTCATTACCCTCAGAAGAGATTGTACACCAGAAATAATCCCAGCATCACATGGGATTGTAGTACCATCTCATATCCTACCATCTCAATCACCACCACCAAAACCAACTCGTCATTCCGAGCTAGTTCGTCATTAGTCTGTTCTTCTTAAGGATTTCCATTGTTACTAGATTTCTTCCAATCTAATGTCTTCATTGGATTCCACTTCTGCAAAATGAAAAACACTTGTTACGTACCCACTTTTTGATTTTCTTAACCATTATAAACTATCTTCCACTCACTGCTCTTTTGTAGCCACTATTTCTCAAAATATAGAACTCACTTATTTTGCCCAAGCTAAGACAGATCCTAAATGGCATGAGGCGATGAACATGGAGATACAGGCCCTTGAGCAAAATGAGACTTGACACTCACATCTTTACCTGCTAGAAAGCTATTGGTTGCAAATGGGTCTACAAAATCAAATACAACTTTGATGCTTCAATTGAGCGCTATAAGGCAAGCTTCGTGGTGAAAGGTTAAACTAAAAAAGAAGGCTTCGACTTCAAATAGACTTTTTCTCCTACAGCAAAGTTAGTCACTTTCACGTGTTTGGTTGCCATTGCAGTTGTGCGTCACTGGCTTATTTTATCGATCGACTTGATGTTCAAAATGCATTCCTTTATGGTGATTTGGATGAAGAATTTTTCATGCTCCCACCTCCTGAATTTAGTCGACAAGGGAAGAATTTGGTGTATCGACTAAATAATTCATTATATGGCTTCAAACAAACATCCATGAATTGGTTTGAGAACTACTGCCCTTCAAGAAGTTGGATTCAAATAATCCTTAGTAAATTATTTATTATTTACTAGGTTCACTAACTTTTCATTTACTGCATCTTAATTTATGTGGATAACATTGTAATTTAAAAAAAAAAATCCTACAACTATCCAGTCTCTGAAAGGATTTCCTTCACCAACGCTTTCACATTAAAGATCTTAGTGATTTGAAATATTTTTTGGGCATAGAAGTGGCACATTCTAAGAAATGAATTTTTATCTCTCAAAGAAAGTATATCTTAAATGTGATTGATGATGCTGAACATGTTGCAACATGTCCTGCTGGGTCCTATGGAACAACACTTAAAACTTTCTGCCACTAATAGATAATTGCTACATGATCCCTCACATTACCGAAGGTTAGTAGGAAGCCTCATTTATCTTGCAGTAACACGGCCTGACGTTGAATTCTATGTTCATATATTAAACCGTTTCATGCACCAACCAAGAAAGCCACACATAGAAGCCGCACTTCAGGTCCTACATTATTTGAAAGGAACTACTAGACAATGACTCTTATTTTCAGTGGACAATCCTCTTGAAATGAAGGCATATTACCATTTAGACTGAGCTAGCTATCCAACCACAAGAAGGTCAGTCACTTAGTATCGTACATTTTTGGGGAATTTTTTACTTTCTTAGAAGACAAAGAATCAAGACACTGGTGCACGATCAACCGTAGAAACAGAATATCGATCAATGGCAGAAGCTAGTTGTGAGCTTGTTTGGCTACAATATATTTTGAGAGATCTTGGCGTTGATTGTTCAAGCCCAGTAAAATTGTATTGTGACTATCAATCTAACACTATATTGCAGCAGATCTAGTATTTTATGAGAGAACGAAGCATATTAACTTAGATTTCCATGTGGTGCAACAATATATAAAGGGAGTTCACCTTTGGGCAAAGCTTCTTTTGAATATATTGTGGGCAAGTTGGGAGTCCACAATATTCACTCTTCAACTTGAGGGGAAGTGTTCAGAGATAAAAAGGAACAAATGATTATCATTATATTATTTCTATCTCTATAATAGAATTGTCTAAAGTAGAATATTCTTTTCTTGCAAAACAATTTGTTGTTCATATATATTTGTATTCTCACAATGTATCATATCATCAATCAATATTCTGGTTTATTATTTTGGTCCTATATGCTGACGATATACTCTTACCAAGTAGTGACATGACTTTATTGAAAGACACAAACGATATGTTATCTTATGATTTTGAAATGAAAGACCTAGGAGATGATTCTTATGTTCTTGGTCTTGAGATTATAAAGGAAAGATCAAGATCACTTTTGGGATTATCATAGAAAGCTTACCCCAAAAAAACTTAGTCAAGATTAAACCCAAAATTATCGGTTCGATTTAGGTAGACTGTTTTAGCCTTTGAGAACTGAGTAAAAACCGACCCGAACACAATCGATTCGTGCTTGTCTGGTTTCAGGCCAAGAAACATTCTTCAATATTTTCCACATTTCCAAATTTAAATCATTTGATGATTTTCTCATTTCCTAATGACAGTTTGAGCTAGCACATCAACACAAATAACATTGTGACATCCATAACATATGAAACAAGTGATTAAAGTCATTCAACAAATAATTAGGTTCAACCAGTCAAGTATTGAAATTTTACACATTATGAAATTGCAAGCTACAAACTTGCAAAGTGCAACCTCTAACATGAAAACCAGCATTCAAAGGCACTAATGCAGTAAGGCTGCCATGAATAACAAAACATACATACAAATACCTGAGAACAAAGTGATAAACCAACAACAAATTAGCTGCATTATAGCAATTAGCAAAGTCTAAAATTAGTAGCAACAAGTGAACAAACCAACATAAATTAACAAAACATAATACTAGCAATGTCTTTCATTATAATTTTTTTTTTTAAATTGCACTCCTTGCAAACATGCAACCAGCAACTACAAGGCTGGTGTGATCATGTGATTAAATGTCTGCATAAATGAACAAATTCACATATCAGCAAATGAGCATTGAGCAGCTATGTGTACTTATTACTTAACAGCAGCTTGACTAAACCAGCTGCTTAATTGCCATTCACATAACCGTTAACATACAACTGAGATTCAATCATTCAAGGATTAACATAACCAAAACCATGAAACTGAAACTAGTAGCTTAACTGACATAAATTCACAAACTAGCAGCTTAACTGCCATAAAACTAAAACCACAAACAACCTTAACATGAATGATTCAAAGCATCTTAAGCCATAACAAATCACCAGTACATAATTACACATTACACAACTAGCAGCTAAACATGAATATAACTTATTGAGATATTACATGAATATAATCAGCAGCTAAACTAAATATAAACAAACTCATTTTATCCCTAAACTCATTTCAACCCTACACTAACTTATTTCACTATTTTAGCCTTAAACTCAAGCTTGAAAATGACAGCTTAACTACATATCTCAAGGAAAAAAAAAAATCATGATTCAATACACATCACACAACCAGTAGCTTAACTAAAAATAACAATATACAAAAAGACTCAAGGCTGATGCAATGTAATCAGAAAAATAATGATTCAATAACAGAAAAGGGAAACTCAGAGCCACAAGTCCACAACCAGTATAACTATATAATTAATATTGACCTTGAAATGAATTTTTATTTCTTGTTCTTTCTTAAGCATCAAAGCCTGAAGTTCTAGCAAACTTTGAAAGCATTTTAGGTCCTGTAGCTACTCCTTATTTTTTTGTTGCTGCAACTAGTCCTTGCGTTTTTGCTTGCTCACTTGAGGTTGTGTCTTAAAAGTGCATGTTCTACATAAAGACACAGATAAAACAAACACTTTCATTAGACATCAAATTCAATAATTCACAGAAAGAGTAAAGCCAGAAAGCAAATGAATCATAATTTTTCTAATATTTCTTGTTTATAGAATTACATATCGTCGATGAATGGATCATAGTCTATGCTTTGAATGCTTTTAGAACTTACCTAGTTTTGGAAGCATATCAATGCTTCAATTATTTTTTTTCCTTTGAAATTATCTAATTATTTCATCATTGCAGGTTTTGGTGGAAGAAAAAAATGTATTTAAGGGAAAAAATTGGCTATATGAAAAAAAGAGCGGGTAGATTTCTTTTTCCTTTGGCGGCACTAAAAAAATATGTTTAAGATCGTGAGAAAAAAAAACCATCTATAAAAGAAAATAAGATGACAAAACCCTTCTAGTTAAATTTCTCTCTTTTCAGTTCTGTCTGAAACTCTTCTTTGTGGATAAGCGTCTAACATCCTCTCTCTAAAACTCTTCTTTAAATTTGTTGCTATGCATATATACCTCGATTGTGTTGGTCATCATTACTATTCAATGGCTTTGCCTTAATTTGAAGTTATTCAGTGTATATTTGATGAAATATTAGTGAGATTTGATGGTCTTCCTCTTAGATAGCAAGCAATCGAGCAAGGCAGAAAGTTAATGCCATAAACAAAGGAAAAAATCTTGTATACGAGTCTTGGATTTAGTACGTACATGTATAAGTTGTATCTCAATTTATTTTTTTCTAGTTTTTCTTTTCCCCAATTTAAATTGAAGTTGTCCTTTTGGTTAATTGATTTAGGAGTCTATTGTTTATCTTATAGCTTAATTCCTCTTATATGAAAAGTTCTCGTCGTAGTTAGAAGATTGAGGATTCATCATTTTTGGTTTTTTGCTTTGCGGCTTCATATTGCTCTTTTTTTTTTGTCATCATCCTTCACTGCAATTTTCTGTTTTACTTTTGTAGTCTTCTTTTGTAAATTTTGCATTAGCTTGTTCATCTCTTGTGGGGGTGGGACTAGTAATTGTAGACGGCTGGTCCTGTTAAAGTCTTGTTATGTGAGATTTGATTTAGTTTTTTTTTTTTTTTTTCTGATTGTTCAATTAATGGGAAAATTCTACAATGTGTTAACTTATGACATGCATATAATTGCCTTTAAAGTGATAAAAATGAGTCCTCAAAATTGTAATATTAGTCCTCAAAGTGGTAACATGAGTCTTTAAAATGGTAAATTTTCTTAGTTATCACATAACTCCTCAAAATAGTAATATTAGTCCTCAAAGTGGTAACATGAGTCCTTAAAGTGGTAAAAATAGTTGATGTATGAGAAATGTTAACATACCATAGCCTTATTCCAATTAATGTCTCTCTACTTGTGGTTATTATCTCTACTTGTGATTAATGCAATACTAGCTATCTAGCTAGTCGACCTGTCAACTAAATGTTCAAGTTCATAATCATCTGTGATTGTGTGTTTTGTTAAATTGACTTATAGTATTTTTGTTTCTCTTGTAGTCTGAACAAAATTCTTTGGGCTTCATGGTTATAGACTTGGTATCCTAGCCCTATATAATAGCCATACACATTCATAATACTTTGCTATGAAAATGAATGATTTCTTTTTGTGTGTTTTAATTTATAGATTTCTCTGCTAGCCCTATGTATGCTTGGTTCAGTGATTTTAATTTATAGGTTTCTCTGAAAAGCATTACAATTAATAACAAACCAAATATTTTGTTATAACGTACTTATATATTTAGCAGTTATAACAACAGTTGCCATAATGTGTCTTGAAACTTTTAAGAAGCGGTTGACTACTGCTACCACTGACGAGCTAAGTGATATTGTAATAGAGGACATCTTTTTATAAAAGACATACCAAAATATTAGACAAAAAGAAAACAAATAGAGAAGCAGGATAATGAAAACCCAAATGACCGAAGGTAGGGAGGAAAACAAATTGGCGCTAATCCAAGAGAAAAATAAAAATAAAGATAAACCCTAACGAGAACAGAATCCTATCTCTCCTGGTTTTCTCCTCTACTCAAATTGCGTCTCTATGGCATCCTCTCTCAATCTCACATCTTTGAAGCTCTCTCAGACCACTATATCTCACGGAAGGTCATAAGAATGCGCATTCTAGTCACCTCCTTCCCTTCGCCTTCAACAAAACACACTGTTCCTCCACCATCGCCAACAACACGGTCAAAGTCATTTTGCTCTCTTATGTTAAAAGCTATTAAATTTCAATTCAACATTGAATTCTTTGCAATTATTGAAGGATGCAGATGATTGTGGGTTTCTCTGATATGTTATCTTCATGAGCTATTAGGTCTCAATCTCTTGCGATCATAATATAGAATTGAACAATTATCTTAAGCATGTGATTATGTTCTGCTCTGGGTGGATTCTCTCCATTTTTGCATAATTGGTTACCCAATCAAGTATTGTGATTACTTTTGGATTTCTCTAATGATTTTGTGATTTGTGTATTTCAAAAGTTTTGATCTTTCTGGTTAATTCCTTGCAAAACTTTGGTTTATATATAATTGCAACCTCTGTTACAATCCATTGCACTATTATTATTTACTATATACTAAAGCTCCTACACTGTTCCTAAGAACTGATCATCACTGTTAACCTGTGAAATGACAGTTTTGCCCTCATTCTAAATTGTTTTATGGCTCTGCCATTGACCTACCAGACGCTTCTGTCGGTTTCTTCTTTCTTCTACAACAGTATAACCATACAACCAAGATTGCTCTCTCAATTTGGATCTCCGCCGTGAGTCCGACTCTCAGCTCTCAGGTAATTCTTGCCTTCAATTGCTCCAATGTCTTCCATCAATTTTCAGTTTTGACATATCTCCATCTGAACTTTCAGAAAGTGATAGAGATAGATTGCGAGAGAGAGAGAGAGAGAGAGAGACAGAGGTTTTCTGTTTCTTTTGGATCTTCTCACTCTTCTGTGAGAGAGAGAGAGGAAGTGAAGGCTAATTCCAGGGAGAGGAAGAACATGAAATAGGAAGAGGAAGAAGAATATGATACACCAAGTTCATGCTGGGAATATGCGAGAATTGGATTTCAGAATTTGCTTTTTTTTTTTTCCTCTGTTTGATGAAAGCTGTAGGGTTTTGAAGAAGAAAGAAGAACAAGAATATATGAGCTTGAAATTCTTCACTGATTGGTAAGGTTGGTAATTCAATTCCATTTGTTTCCCATAATTGGAAGAGCTGAGTCATCTGATTGGTAATATATGAAATTAATAGGTGAAGAAGGTAGATAACTCACAGAAAAGGAAGATGGGGACGGGAACAATCAAAATCTTTTTTTTTTTTTTTTTAGAATCACAACTCTATCTGTTTGTGGTTATTTGTATTTTTTTTTTCCGTCGAGTTTTTGGGGTTGCTATGTTTCCATGGTTTTTTGGTTCATTGATTGTCTGACCTAAATGTCTCTGTTATAGGTGTGGGTGGCTGTGATCTTAATTTCAGAGCCAATTTGGACTCTAGAGCTTGGAATATCATCTGGGTTTTATCTGTTTTGAGTGTTTAATTTTGAGAAGGGGTGTAATGATCTTCATAGTCTCTGCAAGCCTGATCACTGGGACAGTTAGCAATGAATTTCTCGACTTCTCTGTTGTGTGTAATGTAATACCCGTAATTTTCATTTTAAATTCGAGTGATTGTATCGAATGATTATTATGCGATTTCACAATTTATGTTCGATAATCATTCATTTTTATAATTATCGAAGTTTCGAAAAGTTTATTTTAACGAAAAGCTCGAAATACTCGGTTTGAGAAATCGACTTTTTCTACGTACGAAATTTGGAGAAACTTCCTTCATGAAAGTTGTAGAGCTCGTCGATACGAGTCCGTACACGTGCGGAACACGAAGATCGGATTTTTCCTGAATTAGTTATCGAATTTCGAAGTTTTCCGAAACAAGTATATATAGAAAAATTTTTTGGGAACCCTAATTTTTTCCCTACCGGTTCCTCTTTCTTCTTTTTTTTCTTCTTTCTTCTTCTTCTTCCGTTTCTGGAAAACAGATTCTCTCTCTCTCTCTTACAGACGCAACCGGCCGAAGAGGAGAAAATTTTCTCCTTAATTGTTCTCCCTCCACAGACCACCTCTCGACCTCAAACCAAGTCCCAGGCGTTCATCTCGAGCTGCTCTAGCTCCCGGAGGCAGTCACACACTGCGGCGCAGCCTGTGGCGGCGGCGGCAAAGCCCGAACCGAAAACGTCCATTTTCGGTTCGATCTCGATATCTCGAGCTACACTCCATCATTTCACTTGATTCTTGTCTCATTGAGCTCGCCTCAACTTCCTCTACAAGCACCAAGAAGGACCGGAACTGGGTCGAACGTTTTCACGTTCGTCGGAGCTCGACCCGAACGGATCGAAATACCGAAACTTTCGATCAAGATATCTCGAGCTATACACAATCGTTTCTTGTGATTCCAAGCTTGTTGAGTTCGCAAGGAAGTTCTGAACAAGTTTCCAGAAGGGATCGGGGCCTGAGGTTGCAGTTTTCACGTCGGTTTTCAAGCTCACCGGTTTCTGCATTTTTTCCGGCCACCGACTGTAAATCGGTAATTTCGATGCCTTCCGATCATTTTTAGGTCTTGTGCTAGTTATGAAAGTTGCTCAGAATGATGAAATGAAGGGGACAAGCTCGGCCCCGACACCATTGGTGGTGGTCGGTGGCGGCTCTGTCCCTAACTCCGGTGGCCTTTTCCGGCCACCTCCGGAGGTCTAAAATTTGGTTTCTGTCCATTTTATGATTCTATGTTTCGATACGATCATTTCGGCGTATTATACGCATTTGTTGGATATCGTATGAATTAGTTATGAATTTTGTGATTTCGATCGATTTCGGTCGTTAGATTTTTGATCTGTGAAATTATGACCGTTGGATGAACTTGTAAATTTGTTATGATGATCATATGACTGTTCCAGAGGCTTTGTGTGGTCATGGGTGAAGATCCGACCGTTGGATCTTCGTATATGTGAAAAACGGTAATTAGGGGAGCGTTTCGTGAGAAACCGCTCGTCGGATTTTAATGTAAATTAGAATCTGACCTTTAATTTGTGGTTAAATTATGAGTTGAAATTGTTGGCTAAATTCGAATCACATTTGATTAGGTGATTGATGGATTTTAATTGCGTGAGCTATTCGGCGTTAATTATAAATTATAATTTATAATTATATTGAAGACGCAGCGGGAGTTTCGAGGTGAGTAAACTCACGTGGTTCATATTACGAACCGTGCATTTTAATTTAATTATTTTTGGTAATTGTGTGAAAAATATTTGTGGATTAAATATTTGTTTTAAAATTTCATGGACTTGAATTACCACGGTCCATAGGTAAGTAAAATGAATTTTAACTATACAAATGAATTTCATAAATTTCTTGTGTGAACTATAGATGATATTAGTGGTCATTCCTGAGTGGATGATTACGTATATATATATTTACGTGGAAAATATATATTGACGAGTGGATTGTTTGATTGATGATATGATTGAGTGGAATTGATTGAGTTGATTATATTACAATTGTGTAATTCCATAATAATATGATGTATCTTGGTTGGGTTGATTTCAGTATGTGAAATTATATGTTGTGTTCATTTATGGGTTTAGGGTCGATGTAATGACTGGTGTGGGAAATCGGACGCTCTAATCCTAGTGTGGATGATGGGATACGATTGGTTGAGTATGTGGAATTATTGGACGTTCTAAATATGTATATAGGTATACATATTGATGAAATACAATAATTGATAAATATGTCGGATGCCATAACCTAGGCCAGGTGACGGGCTACGATTCAGTTAGAGCTCTAGTCTGTCAAATACCGTATTTTTATAAATACGATGATGAGAGTTGTGGGAAAAGTTGTGTGTTGGGTTGTCTTGATATATTGAATTGGTGTTTGATTGAGATTGTTATTATTTGCATATGTGGATATAATTGAGTATTGCTGTGTGTGGAATAAATGAGATTAAATTAAGCAACAGTTCATTTCTTTTACTCATACAAGCTTTCATAAGCTTACCGGGTTTTGTGTTGTTGCAATCCCGGTACACTATTCAATGGTGTAGCGGATATTCCTGCAGGTCAGGATAATCAGAGAGGTGACCGGGCTGCTTAGGTGTTATAGCAGTCATGTTATTTATTTAGTCGTGATGTGTGTGTATGCTCATTTAGAGCTTTACATTACATTTGGATTTTGAATTGTTATTCTAAAATATGGGGTGTGACATGTAATGTTGGGAGCATATTTTCATTATTTGTTGACTGATTTTGTTCCTCCCATGTTTTAGGCTAAGGTTTGATTAGTAAAGCTGATTGCATGTTATGCTCTTGGTTTTGGTGTAGGAGGCTTGCTGATCAGTATACTGTCATTGCAGGTCAGCTGTATTTTTGTTAATGTTTTCAGTTTGTTATTGTGGAGCTCTAATGCTCTTAAATGAATACTATGTAAATGAAGTGGCTGTTGAACATTTGAATTTCCATGCATTGTCCCATTTATTTATGTGGTTATCCATGGCATCACATATGTTGCATGGTCTGTTTGATTTTGCATTCCATCTTATGAGTTTATTTTTATTTTTTAATGTTCAATTTCTTCTGATTCATTCTACTTCCTGTTTTTTTTTTTTAATATCTATTTTTTTCAATTCATTCTTCTTCCAGATTTGTAGGAGACTATTTTGAGCTTCAAATTAAGTACAATCAAAACAGTGAAGCGGTCTGCTCATTATTTTCTTTTAGTAGTAGTGAAAGACTGAAAGTATGATATGTAAGTACATATATTGATGTGATACAAAAGAGACTCAACTATAACATACAAATTTGAGACAAAATAAAATCCGCAGCATCGCGCGGGAGAATTATCTAGTAAGAATATAGTTGCCCAATCTTGTGCTAATATTAAATGGTAGTGCCAAGACACTCCAAAATAACTTATGTTGTGAAATGCTAAGTTTAGCTTTACAGATGAATGCCACGGCAAGGTAGACCACAAAACTGAATTCAGATGATTAAGGCTTATGTTTGAAGCACGAGTATTAACTAAATTTGAAGATGGAGAATTAAAAAGATTTTCGAATTGGGAATATAGGAGAAGAGAAGGAGATGATCGATTATGTAATTTAACTGAATTTGAGACTTAAAATTTGTCACGCCCCGAATTTTAGAATAACAATTCAAAATTCGAAACATGAAAATACTACAAACCCAAAAAAAATCATCCTGAAAATTTCTTTTTATAACATCCTCTCCACACGAAATAAAATTAAACCAAATTTAGTCTCGGTTAATTATTACACTCAAATCCAAAATGTAATGTAAAGCTCTAAATGAGCATACACACCTCACAACTAAATGAAATAGCAAAACTGCTGTAACACCTATGCAGCTCGGTCACCTCCCTGGTTATCCTGACCTGTAGGAATATCAGCTACACCATTGAATAGTGTACCAGGATTGCAACAACACAAAACCCGGTAAGCTTATGAAAGCTTGTATGAGTAAAAGAAAGAACTGTTACTTAATTTAATCTCATTTATTCCTACACACAGCAACACTCAATAATTTCCACATATGCAAGTACTAACAATCTCAATCAACACCAATTCAATATATCAGGACAATCCAACTCACAACTTCCTTCACAACTCTCATCATCGTATTTATAAAAAAATACGGTACTTGACAGACTAGAGCTCTAACTGAATCGTAGCCCGTCACCTGGCCTAGGTTATGGCATCCGACATATTTATCATTATCGTATTTCATCAATATGTATACCTATATACATATTTAGAACGTCCGATAATTCCACATACTCAACCAATCGTATCTCATCATCCACCCAGGATTAGAGCGTCCGATTACCCCACACCGGTCATTACGTCGACCCTAAACCCATAAATGAGCAAAACATATAATATCACATACTGAAATCAACCCAACCAAGATACACCATATTATTATGGAATTACACAATTGAAATACAATCAATTCATCAATTCTACTCAATCATATCATCACTCAACAATCCACTCATCAATATATATTTTCCATGTAAATATATATATACGTAATCATCCACTCAGGAATGACCACTAATACCATCTATAGTTCACACAAGAAAATCATGAAATTCATTTGTATAGTTAAAATTCATTTTACTTACTTATGGACCGTGGTGATTCAAGTCCATGAAATTTTAAAACAAATATTTAATCCGCAACTATTTTTCACACAATTACCATAAATAAATAAATTTAAAACATTCGGTTCGTAATATGAACCACGTGAGTTTTACTCACCTCGAAATTCCCGCTGCGTCTTCAATATAATTATAATTATAATTAACGCCGAAAGAGCCCACTCAAATAAAATCCGTCAATCACCTAACCAAATACGATTCGAATTTAGCCAACAATTTCAACACATAAATTAACTACCATTTAACGGCCGGATTCTAATTTCCATTAAAATCCGACGAGTGGTTTTTCACGAATCGCTCTCCTAATTACCGTTTTACACATATACGAAGATCCAACGGTCGGATCTTCGCCCATGACCACACAAAGCCTCTGGGACAGTCATATGATCATCATAACAAATTTACAAGTTCATCCGACGGTCATAATTTCACAGATCAAAAACCTAACGATCGAAATCGATCGAAATCACAAAATTCATAACTAATTCATACGATATCCGAAAAATACTTATAATACGGCGAAATGATCGTATCGAAACATAGAATCATAAAATGGACAGAAACCAAATTTTAGACCTCCGGAGGTGGCCGGAAAGGGCCGCCGGAGTTAGGGACAGAGCCGCCACCGACCACAGCCAATGGTGTCGGGGCCGAGCTTGTCCCATTCGTTTCATCATTCTGAGCAACTTTCATAACTAGCACAAGACCTGAAAATGACGGGAAGGGATCGAAAAGTACCAATTACAGTCGGAGGTCGGAAAAATTCCAGAAACCGGCGAGCTTGAAAACCGACGTGAAAACTGCAACCTCAGGCCCCGATCCCTTATGGAAACTTGTTCAGAACTTCCTTGCGAACTCAACAAGCCAAGAATCACAAGAAACGATCGTGTATAGCTCGAGATATCTTGATCGAAAGCTTCGATGTTTCGATCCGTTCGGGTCGAGCTCCGACGAACGTGAAAACGTTCGACCCAGTTCCGATCCTTCTTGGTGCTTGTAGAGGAAGTTGAGGCGAGCTCAATGAGCCAAGAATCAAGTGAAATGGTGGTGTGTAGCTCGAGATATCAAGCTCGAACAGAAAATGGTGGTTTTCGGTTCGGGCCGTGCCGCCGCCGCTACAGGCCGCGTCGCCTTGTAAAACTGCCTTTGGTAGTCAGAGCAGCTCGAGACGAACGCCTGGGACTTGGTTTGAGGTCGAGAGGTTGTCTGTGGAGGGAGAACAATTAAGGAGAACTTTGCTCTCTATTTCGGTCGAGAGAGAGGGATGCGAGAGCTGAGAGAGAGAAAGCACTGTGCTTTCCAAAAAAAGAAAGAAAGAGAGAAAGAGAGGGAGGCCGGTGGAAAATTAGGGTTTCCCAAAAAAATTTCTATATATACGAGTTTCGGAAAACTTCTAAATTCGATAACTAAATCAGAAAAAATCCGATCTTTGTGTTCCGCATGTGTACGGACTCGTATCGACGAGCTCTACAACTTTCATGAAGGAAGTTTCTCCAAATTTCGTACGTAGAAAAAGTCGATTTCTCAAACCGAGCATTTCGAGCTTTTCGTTAACAATAATTGTTTCGAAACTTCGATAAATGTAAAAGTGAATTATTATCGAACAACAATCGTTAAATCGTATAATAATCACTCAACATAATTACTCGAATTCAAAATGAAAATTGCGGGTATTACAAAATTGGCATTTAGGGTCAGATTGAGAATTTGGTTGAGAAAAATGGGATGAGTAATGTCGTTTTAGAGTTTTAAGCGCTGAAATTCATTCGATGAATACCTGTGGTCAAGTCCACATTATCCTCTATAACGTATACTTGTCCAGCAAATCAATCTTGTTTGGTCCAATTGATTTTTAAAAAAACTTAAAATTGAGACCGGACCAGTCTTCAAAAGTTTTGGTTCGATTTGGCACAATAGGTGTTCACCTATACAAACTGACTCCAATTGTCTGTCTCAGGCCGGATCAGGTTGATTTGTAGGGTTGAAATGCCCAAGCCTAACTTCAAGAATTATAGATGTTAAGTATTTATTTAGTTGTGAGGGACAAAGAAAGCATGATTGAGTAAAACTGAATATTGAGGTTTTCTTTTCCTGCTCGTGGTGACAGAAAGAAAGTAATCTATGATGGTCACTTTGTTCGAGCATCGATGATCTTGTAGGAGTATGATGATATGACTCTGATTGAAAAAATCCCACTAAACTCCTTGTACTATTAGATCTGAATTACAAACATTCCACCTGCCTCTAAGATTGAGGAATGCAAATGTTCTTCCATTGCTAGCAAGTATTTGGAGATGGATGAGAAATTGTTTAGTCATGAAGGAGAGGTTAGAATTAAGGATTGTTGTGTATTCAAACCTATCTTTATGAAAAAGTCTTGAAATAGTAGCGAGTGTAGAAAAAGTGATATTCTTCTTCTTAAAAAACTACGGGTTGCTACTGCAACTGCGGCCTAGCTTTTCATGTGTCAAAGGGCTACATTGTAGAGACTTTAGCAAATCAAGCAAATACAGCGAAGCCCAAGGTACCCATTACTCCAAGAGACCTATGAAAATAAAACAAAGTTAAAAACTAAATTATAAAGATAAAAGCATAACAAAGTATGGGAAATAAATTGATAAACATCGCATTATATACTCCTATCAAGTATAATCAAAAGAAACTTATTGTAACAGATGCAAAAGAAAGAGTATAATCAAATACAATCAAACATCGATATAAAAACGCTATAACTTGCTAATCACTATCATGAGCACTTAACCATCAAATGTAATTTGCTGAAACATGTTGTAATTTATTGTTTATTTCTTAGATTTATTCTTTGAGCCACGAGGCCGACCACGACCTTTATTTGCATGTACTGGGTCTCTTATTTCTAATTGGCTTGTATCATTTTCGTTGTTTACTTTGGTTGCATCTATTTCTTGGATTGCCTTAATTTTCTTTGGAGATCTCTACAAATCTTCATCAATATCGCTGTGTGCTAGGTTGTCTTCATTTTCTTTGATGCACATTTCTTAACTCTAGTTTATTCTAGTTGCCTTTGACTTAGGGTTGGCTCTAATTGCCCCCAATAAACTGACTTTTTTTATTTATTTCTGGTTTGTGTAGTTTTCTTTTCTTTGGCAATGCATGTTTGTAATTCTAAGATATATGAAAATTGGTCACTTTTCTTTCAATACATGAAAAACTTGCTAGAACCTCAAGGTAGAGTGATTACGTTTATTAGTGATCGCGGTTTTGGACTATTGAGTGCTTTTGATAAGATATTTCCTAGTAATCCTCATCTATTATGTTACATGACAAATCGCTAAAAAAAATTGTTTAATTGCTTGAAGTAGCTTACGACATTGCACTAAGATTTGTTTATTTGCTTGGTCTCACAAACTATACTCATCTAGGCTACTTGTAATGAAAAAGAAAGGAAATGATGGAAAAACAAAAGTTTGGAAGTGGAAGTGCAAGCATTGAGTGAGAACTTTAGAGCAAGTTCATCCATTGTCAAGAAATGTCAATGTCAAAAAGTCAAGGGGTCGACCAGTCAAGTAACTAGTCACTGCCACTGGACATGAGTTTCCACCCATTCTGTTTCTTGACCAGTCAGATTTACTGTTCATTAATTTTTTTTTTTTTTCAAAAATTGAAATATATTTGATGTAAATAGATGGTGATAATGGAGATTTATGGATAATTAATGTCAGAATTGGGATTGCTATAGTTTTTCGGAAAGGGAACGATGCTAGGAAGAGAACTCATCGCTTTGCCACGACGTGTTGGGTTTTTTTGGCTTTCAGGATCGTTTTCGCCCTCAAAACTGCAATTTACTACTTTTATAATATTTTCGGTGGACAAATTATGAGCCACGTACAGTTACCAACAATATTTCTTGAAATGAGTGAAGCCACCACCGACAATTATTTTGAAACCCATCTTTGTGTGCTTTTAATTTGGCTAATGTCTATATTTTTTTATGTTAGTGTGATTTTAATTTGGCTTGTATTATGTTTTTTATGTGCTATGAATCCTAAAATAAGGTGTGTGCTTTAATAAGAGCAATTTTTAAATACAACTTTTATTTCATAAAATTTATGCTTACATAAATGAAAAACTAGGAAGAAGTACAATACTATTACACAACATGCATAATCACTTAATTATTCTCATCGTGATCCTCATCCTATCTACGAATCTAATTTGTGTTTGAAGGGTCATCATTAGGATGAGCATTGGTGGAATCTCCCGTAGAGAAAGGTGAAAAGTTTGGTTGTGTAGGATATCCACCAGGGTAAGGTGGTTGCGGATAGTATTCATCGGGGTAAGGAGGTTATGGGAATCCAGGTGAAGGGAGGTTGTGGGAATCCACCAGTGAAGGGAGGTGTTAGGAATCCATCGGGGTAAGATGGCTGTGGGAATACACCAGGGTAATAAGGTTGTGGGAATCCACCACCAAAATTGGGTTGAGGATAGTATCCACCCATAGAAGGTGGCGTCTGCTCGCCCAGATCTTCTCTCTCCACTATCTTCTTTTGCCTTCTTGACCAATAACGCTTTTTATTGGCATCATCTAACTTGTATCTATATCCATAATTTTCTCTTCCCTCTCCTTAATTCGCTCTTCCATCTTTTGTACTCGCAATGCCTCTTTTCGCATATCCGTTTGTAATCGAATAAAAGCTCGTTGATTTTCCTCTTAGAGACTTCGAACAAATTCTTCATCGAGTTTTTTCTTACCGGCGGTTGCCTCTTTTTGGTTGCTCACTATACTCTCAACAGCGGTTGACAAAGGATTTTGATCCTTTACTGCCTAATTTCCTTTCCAAATTGCTTCTTTCCCAGCCTTCCTTCCTTGAGGCCTCACATTAAGATCTGTAGTTTCACCGGCAATTACCTCATCTACATCCATGCCCAAGTTGATGGAAGAATTTCCAGCAGTTGGTTGTGTGTGCGTCTATTGACTTCTTTCATTTGATGTTCCTCTGGATGTATGACTAGGGATGTTTTTAAATTGCGCAAAGCCGCCCACAACAACGTAACAATGAAAACTTGAAAATTGTGTTTTTTTGGTCTTCCATTTTCTCTTCATCGCGGCATGCCACAATTTATGCCACAATTTAAATGTCATTATGAAGGGTCATATAAAAGTCATAATTTTAATAACAAAGTATCTCACCGTTTTACAATAAAAATCAATAAGTACAAATATAAAAATCGTTGTAATTACATCATTATTTATCAACAAATTATTTTAATTATATAAAAAAGCAATTACTACAATTAGAACAATATTATAATTACTATATTATTTATCAAGTAATATTTAACTATAATGTATCAACAAATTAAATGATTTATCAACAAATACATACCTCATCAACTGCATTCGAACCGCTCTTGTACCAATTACGAGCTTACCTTAATGCACAATGTCACTCAAAGAGTTTAACCTTCAAAATTTCCACCTTCCCAAAGAGGAAGATGATCTGCCATTTCCTCTCCAATTTGCGACAAAGTGTCGCTTCACGTGCCTTAGTAGGTCGTTTCTTTTCTTATTTGTGCCCACAGCCGGATCTTGGCTTACAGCTTTCCAAGACTTGTACAATTGAACATCTTCCTCATCCATCCATCTCCACCTGGATTCGGTATTATCATCTTCAATTTGATATCCCTCTTGTCTGGCCACTGGACGTGTGTTTCCCCTTTGTTCGGCTATATTGGATATAAACAATTTTGAAAGATAAGAGTTGTATGAAGAGGAGGAAGGTGTAACTATGAAATATAATTTTTTGGATGTGAATGTAAAATAAATTGTAGGTATTTATAGAGAAATTTTTGGATTTTTTTTCTTACCGTTTCTTAACGTTACAACCCTATACATACCTATTAATTGCACCACCATCGGATCTCAACATTAATTGAAACCAACAGCCCAGATTAAAGGACTGTTGCTTTCAAATTTTCTGAACAACCAACGGCTACATTCCACGCGTCCTCCTCCGTCCCAGTCACTATCGCTAGGCGACAAAACACTGTTGCAAACGCGGGATGCTCGCTGGCACTTCCTCATTCGTCTGTGTCCTCCACGCTTCCTCTCCTCCTCGTCTCTCTCTGCATGTCTGTGACTGACATCAGCCACGATTTCTTCTGGGCCTAGTTGGCAGCTGGGTAGCCTGAGTCAAAATTTTAGTTACGGCCTTGGCTTTTTTTTTTTGGACTCGGTCATGAAAAGCCAAAGTTTGGCTGGGCAAGATTGGGCCAGTGGAAGCATGTTTTTCCTTGTAGTTGGTCACCACCTCATTTATCTTTGCTGGATGTCGGTCAAAACAAGACCGGTGGAAATGCTCTTAGAAAACTGGAAGTGGAAAATGGTGAAGAAGAAAAAGGTGCAAATGAAGTGAATGAAAGTCAAGCAGAAAAAATGCAAATGTCGTGAACTATTGGACTCAAGCTGACAAGTATAATACACCTCTTAATAAGAATGAACATAATGCAGTTGAGAAAGCATTTTCTTCAGCGGATGAGTACGTAGTAATGCCTATGTTGTTTCCTGCTAAGTTAGTAGATTTGAAACTCTAATATTCTTAGGGTTCCTCAATGTAGCGAGGTCTTGGTTATTGATAAGCATTCAAATATAGAAATTACTGGTAAAGATTTGCAGTTCCTTAAACCATGCACATGGTCGGACGATGAGATGATTTTAGATCACAATCTATCAAATTTCTATGGATTATTATTATTAATAACGGCAAAGTTGTCTCATTCTTCAGTATATTTTACTCTTGATAGTGGGTAGTTACTTTAACAGCTGGTGTTATTAATTGATCCATGTACATTTCTTTACGTAGGTCGTAAACATCTACATTCAGTTGCTAAAAGAGAGAGAGAGAGAAAAGAAATCTCAATAAGTTTTTGAAATGTCATTTCTTTTACATGTTTTTCTACAACAAGGTTTGAGACACTATGCCTCCTTTTTTTTTTTCTTCTTCATCCTATAATCTCATTTATCACTCAATTCAGTAGCCTGTTTATATACCACAGATGGTTCTCTCTCAAATGGCTCTATGCATAGACATTTTACTATAACTTTTTGTAGATGGACTTTATATTGCAGTTAATCAATGAGGGAAAGGGCTATAACTCTGTTCAAACATGGACTAGTTTACGTAATCTGGGATACAACCTCATCGATTGTGACAAAGTAATTCATTTTGGAGTCTCTTCCTTGCATATGTGTATATATATATATATATATATTAGCTGGAGTTTCATTTATGCCTAAATTGGTTTTTTTTCTCATATATTAGCTGGAGTCTCTTCATTTATGCCTATCCACAAAGAAGATCAATGGTGCTTGGCTGTCATAAATAAGGTAGATAAGAAGTTCTAGTATCCTGATTCACTCAAAGGAGAGGATAACAAACTGGTGGAAGTATTAAAATGATTTGTAACCATATTTTATTCAGCTTTTGATGAGAAAATATGTAACACCACATGTTGGTCCTTAACAACCCTCTTTTTGGTGTGTGTGATGTGCGAGCGCATGAACATCGATACAGAAACCTTTATGTCGGTCTTTGCATATAGAATTTGGGAAGAAATAATGTCCATAAACAGTATATTCGTAGCTTCATAGTCTTCATGGTTTCTAGAAAAAATAATTTTGGTGACAGCTTATAGGTGAAATAATTGCCAAAAACACAGTAAGCTTCAATTCTTACTAAAATGAAGCCAATGTATCAAAGAAACAGTTTATTTTTTTACTTAAAATATCTCATTTGGTAATGTTTGGCAGGCCAAATACTATGTTGATGAGCTGAATGACAAGAGTGACGAAGTAATTGATGTGAGTTTTTGGAAACATGAATTTGTTAAAGACATTCCTAAGCAGAAGAATTGTAGGCACTTATCTCATGAGCATTAGATCCTTTTGAATGTTACTGGTAGAAAGGTTTTTCTTCGTAATCAATAAATAGATTTTAAATACAGCATAGCTTATGCAGCCTAGCTCTAAAGTCCATCTAGCAGAAAATCTGATATCATCTTCGCCCAATTGAAGCTATTGATGTTGTAAATGTCTTCAAATGCATTGATCAAGTCCCAAGTTATTATTGTTGCTTTTCTGCTGAAGAAGATTGTAGAGAACAAATACATGATGATGAGTGCAGCGATTATCTTGGGATCTTGGTTCTTCTTCTTTTTTAGCTCATCTTGTAGTTTCTTCTCCAGATCAATTTTAAGCACAGTTTCTCTCTTCATGTTCACGTTAAAAATTGCAGACGCCTTCCGGTCATCCTTGCTCAACCTCTTGCTCAGATCCAATTTAATGCTTCCGGTTGGCAGGTCAAACAATGCATTTATATCCCCTAAAGTTATTTCCATCTCTCTCTCTCTCTCTCTCTCTCTCTCTCTCCAAACACAAACTTATTCTTCATGCTGTCTAAAGTATTGCAGGATAATTTTCAGGTTGGCCTCATGCTTGTGGAGATAATTTTTCTGTAAGCTCCTTCTAAAAAAGAGGTTGTATCATCCCTAAAAGACAGTAGTCCTTAACACATCTGAAGTTGCTTCTGGTATTCTGTTGCTGTATGTATCTATCAGTCTCCAAAAAGCACTTGGAGTGCATTTCTGTTACCTGCGGTCGATCTTTGCAGACTCTGTTTCCTCTTCTTTCTTCTTCATTCTCCCTTTTTTTGGCTTTTTCTCTTTTATCTTTTGCATTTATGATAGGCCTAGTCAAAATTGAGTGACCAAAGGATGTTCGGTTGGGAGAATGTTTAGTTGTTTACATAACCAATATAACTAGATGGGTTTGGGCAGATGAACACCGAACATGGCATGCTGATAATTAGAATTGTGTTGGTTATATCTATGCACCATTTCATCACCAACCACCGAGTAATTAATGAATTCACCTACCATAAGGCTAATCTAGCTGACCTATTTAAGGGAGAGTAATGACATCAGTAGAGTTCATAGCCAATGTAGGAATACCAAATTGAAATATTGAATGCAATCATTTACAACTAGGGCTGGGATCGGTTCTGTTTTTGGATTTTTTTTTACCTGAATCGATGATGTTTTTTCGATTCGGTGTTGTTATGTTTTTCTGCCGGAACCGACTTGGAACCGGAACCGTTTAGTTCGGTTCGGTTACGGCTTGGAACCGGTTCCTGTACACACAACAAAACAGCAACAAAATGATCTGCTTTCTCAACCTCCCTGCCACATTTTGTTATGCAATTTTCTCAGTTTCTCCATCAAAGAACACAACAATTCATCACTTGAAGGATTCGAAGACATTTCCTTCTTAAGTTCAAATTGGGAATCACCGAATGGGGTTGAAGATCAGAAGATGAACTGGGGGTTTATCAGTTTCTGGCTTTCAAATGAACTGGGCATCTCAATCTTCAATGAAATGAGACCGGAATAAGATTGGAATAGTTGCTACGAAGAACTGAAGAAGAAGTGAAAGAGGAGGAGAAGAAGAGAAGAAGAAGAACATGCTTTCGGCTAAGAGAGAAGAGGTAGGGGAGTTATGATTCAAAAGAAAGAAAAAGAATCTTTCTTTTGTCTCCCACTTTCACTATCTCCCACGTATTATGTCTCCCACTCCTCTCTTAGAAAAAGAAAGAAAGAAAGATTGCTCACCTACTCTCTCTGACAGCCTTTAAATTGTTTAGATTTAGGTGTAATTGAGGCAGCACGTGTATATATCGGTTCCTCGGGTCTTGTTGCTTTTCCATAGTTGAGAACCGAAAACCGAACCTATTTCTCTTCATTCGGTTCTGTTCAAAACAAAAACCGAATCTTCAGTATAAGAACCGCACCGAACCGGCCTATTCGGTTCGGTTTTCCTGTTTTTCGGTTTAAAAATCCCAGCCCTATTTACAACCATCTTCTGGAGGGAGCCATAAATTTGATGTCTACTTTTCGAAGGAGCACAGTCTGATCTATGATTATGAGGTAAGCTTTCAGCAATAGTCAACCAATATATCCAATTACTTATTCTCGCACAGATACTTCATAGTTATTGATATTACCTCTGATCTTAGAGACCCAACAATCTAAAGATTTTAGTTCTATTCATGATGAAATATATGCATAAAATTTACAAACTTTACATCAACTTCTAAATCTTGGTTAACCTAATCATAGTTTGTTATCAGATTTTGAAACACAATATGAAACTCTCAAGTGCACGAACTAGAAGCAACTGATATCGTATATGAATTCAAAAAGAGGGATTCTTCCATTACATTAAATTGATATCCAAATTAATATTGATAAATATGAAAGAAATACAAGAATCTATGAAGTAGTAGGGTTTAAGCGAGGTATATATATAAACAAAAGAATAAGGATAATGGGCTGCTCTTCCATGTGGGAAACCACCCTGGGCCTATATAACATTGGTCCCTTAATAGTACAAAGATATAGTCGCTTTAAGTTAAATGTTTGTAATATTTGTTTGTATGGCAGGTTGGCCTGAAGATGGTTATGGTCAGAGATATGACCAGAGGAGGAGGAAAAATTGTGATGACCACACCTTCTATCATTCTTTCTGTTTTCGGTTTAAGTAAAACTTTACAATTCAGTTATTTCATCAATGCGTTACAAAGTGTGTGATGAGAGCAATATTTGCTATCTTTTTAACGTGATTCTCTCTACATTTTACTTAATTATTTCCTTAACATGATCATTTCTAACTTAGTTTTTGTTTTAGGTACTTTTGGGTATAGAAATGGAAGACAATGAGTTATATGCACAGAAATAGAGAAATCTTTCCCAATTCTACTAGGAAAAGAAATCGCAATTGAAGTGGGAATCTTAAGTCAACTAGGAGTGAGCTCGGAAAATGATGTTCAGATATGAGAAATAACAGAGTCCCAATTGGACTAGGAAACCTGATTGCACTAGGAGTCCTGATAAGACTAGGATACCTAGGAAGGCTAGGAGATGTTGTGGCTTGAAGATGATTCAAGATTGTTCAAGAATGTTCTAGAATGCGCAAGTTTGCATCACAATGAAGACGGGCTTTAAAATTGTCCAATTGAAGAAGCTTGGCCCAAAGATTGAAGCATGTGACTTGCATGTGAGACTCTAGAATGATCCACGATGTCTTGGAGGAATCCTAATCCCATATTGCTTTGTTTTTCCATGAGAATTAAAAGAAATATCTAGAAGATTTCGGCAATGCATAAAAAAGGTAGAATTTTGGAGAATATCTACTTCGTGTGAATTATGGAAAAGAAAATAAAGAGAATAAATATTGATTTAGATTTCCTGATTGCATACAAATTGAATGAAGACCATCTTGAGGGAAGATACATAGTAATTTAGGCAAAGAAGATATTCATAAAGAATCAAGATTGCTCTCCACCTTCTCAATGAATATTTTGATTGGTTGAATGACATCATTGAAGTAGATTTCGACCTTAATACCTAAGATAGCCGTGCACTATATATAGGAGGTATTGTGAGGCGTCAAACACTGCAACCAAATCCTAAATCAAAATCACAACTTGCTTCCCCTTTCTTCCTCAAGTTTCGGCATTCTTCCAAGTTCAAGCATTCAAGGCCATGAGCACCATCCTCTTCCATAGTCATGGTCATCCTCCTTTTGAAGCTTCTTACGTTCTTGAAGATTCAAAAGTGTAACCATGAACACCTTTCTTTTGCTTTCGGTTTTTGAAGTTTGTAATTCAAAACAGATTTTTGTTATGATAATTTGGTTGTTTCGATTACTTGTGAGATTGAAAGCATGTTTTGATGTTTAATTTCCAAATACCAAGAAGCATGTTAACATTTTTGGGTTCTTGATAATCTGAAAATTTGCAATTTCAATGTGTCATAGCATGTTTGTTGATTTTGTGCTTCAATCCCATTGTTTATATGTTACTTGATCTTAAGATGCATACTTTGATTGACGAGCATGTAATTGAATCCATTTTAAGATTGCTAGCGTTCTATGTCTTAATAATTAAAGTGAAATACCTATAATTCCTTAGATAAATCAATGATGAGTCTTGCATTCTTGATTAGCATTCTAACTTGTGTTCTTGGCTTGAATTGATCAGACTTCCATATGTGCTTAATGCATTAATTGTATTCTTGTTAGTGATTAGCTACCACTAGTAATTGCATGCTTAATAGGGTTAATTATGATGCGTTCATCTAGTTAATTTAATTAAGGGAAGTAAAAATGACTGTGTATGCGTTCATCTTTGTTCTTGACTGATTATTTGCTATGACATATTTTGATTCGAAATTGAAGAATATCCCCCTTGTTAACATGTTAATGAGTATTTAATTTCATCTCTACATCTTGCATTCATCTTTATCCACTTGATTTATGATTTGATTTGATGTGTTACATGTATATAATTAGTTGTTAATTTAGAAAATAAAATCCTAAAATCCCCTTCTTTGTAATTTTTTGTAAATATTGTTTATATACTTTGTTTTGTTTTTTCTAACGTTTTATTTTTCAAGAATTAATAAGGCCTTAACCCCCGGTTAAGAACAATCCATATTTATTCTTACTACATTGAAAGAGCTTTAATTTTAGCAGTTGATAATGTGGAGATAAGTGGAAAGTTAAATGATCTAAGGGTGCTAAGTTTACCGAAGTATTTGGCCCTCGGTCACGGCAAAGTCCATATTCAGACCGTGAAAAATTTGATGCTACAAAGACACCACCCGGATGACACTTTTAAGGTGGCATACGCATTATATGCATTATCCACTTTGTTGTGCCCCAATAGATCCAATTTGATAGACCAATCGTTGGTCTTCCCCCTTCTTGACGCCTACAAGATCAAGCAAAAGAATTGGGCCACATTTTATTACAACAAGCTTATATGGTCGGTCATGAGTATGGAGTCCACCTCGTATTGACAAGATTATACTTGTATGATATTTTTACAGGTATTTTACTTTAAAGCAATTGTTGTTGGATTGAAGTGGGTGGATAAGAGCATTACTCATTTACATGCATGGAAAAAGAAGGAAGTAATGAAGTTGTTACTTTGGGTGGAGAATAATGGTGTGGTCTGGCAACAAAATGAACGGAAAAGTGAACAATATAAGGAGACCAAATAAATGGCTAACGGACATTATAGTTGTGTGGAGAAGGTCATGGGCAAGAACATGGAAGCTATTTCCGTGGACTTAAATGACATGCATGCAAAATTTGTGGGCCTTGAGGAAAGGGTAGGAGGTATGGAACCAAATGTGGTAAAGATTGTAGATGCAATTCAGGAGGGATGTTGTGAAGAGTATTAGGGAGCATGTTTTTTTTAGATTAGGGCTGAAAATTAGTGTAAAGGAAGCCACCAATGAAGGTTATGACATCAATTCAGAAGCTAATTATGCATATGCCTTTAGGGAATCAGAATGCCACTCTAATAATGTACCAAAAACATTACCAATTAAATTGACCCTCCAAGTTGGAATAGAGCTTAAATCATGTTCTAGTATGAAAGGAATTTCTTATACAAATTAAATTGACTGCAAAAAGAGCAAATTAAATTCTCTTTAAATAACAATTGGTAACCAAAGAAAAAGGTGCATGTGGTTACAACAAACCTGTTTGTGGCTCAGCTTTTTGACATTCTCCTCCTACCACTCCTGTACATTGAGAAGAGTTCCAATATCACTTTGGATCCACAATTCCTGTATGGATAATTTAGAACAAAGTAATGAATAACCAACATCATCAACAAACAATTTCCACTTTGAGTGTATGAAGTTCTTGAAACAATGTTGTAAAGACAAATACATAGCACCTATTCAATTTCCACCTATTCAAGTACATAGCTCCTTGGTCTTTCCAGGCTCCATATATTTCATCTTGCACTGGGTCCTCACCACCTTGATCAAAATTTAAATTTGCAAGCAACAAAAGTACTGCTTTGGGGATTCAGAATAGAACAATAGTATCAGCAAGACCCAAAATTGGAAAGAACATGCCAGAATGTTTGTTCAAATAAGCCGGTACTATTCCTCGGCATGATCTAACAAAATTTGATGAGTTGATGTTGCTGAGAATCCTCAAATGCAGGTACCCAACATCATTTCTTGTTAGAGAAAAACATGGAAATTGTTAACAAAATCAATACTCTGTTTAATCAAAACCTCCGAGCCCAATCCAAATCAGTCACATATGAGAAACTTACACTAATATTGAAGAAACAAATGCATTATTCCAAGATTACAACATATTGTTCAAACATGAAGATCAAAGGCTCAAAGCAATAAAAACTAATCAGACCTTTCCAAAGGCTCAGTTTTTCAACTTTTTTAGTTTTTTTTTTCTTCTTAGATGTAAACACTGTAGCAGAAGCCTCAGACCTTTTGGTGGTTTTGGCACTTGGTGCATAAATACATGTGGCAACAGCTTTGTTCATGCCATTCTCAGCTTTCTCTCTATCCTCTTTTTCATGTTATGCATAAATCCAAATAATAAATTACTTAATTAACAAAGGCATGTTGAAACTAAGATAGTATGATTTAAAAAACAAAAACACAAAACAATGGAACACACATACCAGCTTCAATCTTTTCAAAAGATTTCATTTCCTCTATAGTTGGAATGTACTTCAACCCCATAATGACATCAATTAAACTTCAAACAATTTTGAAGACATATAAGATTTTCAATGGTTTTAGGATTTAAAGAGTTGTTGTATGGATCTATCACTCTTTTTCCAGTGCTGAAACTTGACTCACTTGCAACTGTGGACACTTGTATGGCTAATATATCTCTAGCCAATGCTTGCAAGTTGAGATATTTACCTCTATTCAGCTTCCACCAATCCAAAATCTTCTAATCATCTTATTCTAGTGGTGTTTCCATAGGGGCCAGCAAATACCTATCCACCTCATGTCCCACAACTACTTCATTATTTTGTTCAAGCTGCATGTCTTAGTCTTCTTGCATTATAGCCATCTTTCCACTAAGTGACCTTGCTCTGCTTCTAGCCTTGCTAGTTGCTGTATCACTAGTAGTTGGACCTTCAGACTTGTTCTGTTCACTATATGCACCATTTTGCTGACCATACAAGTCACATAGGTCTATAACAAGTTGCTTCACTTCATCAGATTTCTTCTTGCTCTCTCAACTTCAACATTGTTTTCACTCACATGCATAATGTTTCTCAATTTATACCTAGGATTTAAGACCAATGCAACTAGGAAAAGCTTATTCAAATCATCCAAAAAACCAAAATACTTCTAATACTTTGCCTTCATCTTCACTGCAATGTTGTACAACACCTTGTCTGCTTCATTAAAATTAGGCCCTATACCAACAAGAACTGAGTTCTTCAAGCTCTGCTTTAATGCCAACAATATCACAGAATGCCTTATAGCCAATAGGTGTAAGTGAAGCACTAATATTAAGTGTCACATCATAAAATACCTTTACAAACTTCACAAAAATTGCTGCATTGTCCCAATCTATATCAGTTGGTGGCTCAATAATTTTCACCGCAGCCATCTTCAGTCTCTCAGCTTCATCATCTTCCTCAAATTTCTCATCTTCATCAAAGGATCAGCCAAACTATTGAAAGCTTTTTTCAATTCCAAAGTTGTGTCCAACATAAGGTGGAATTCCAACTTATTGGAACATCTAAGATGCAAATCTTATGCATTCAACTTTCTTCTTCTCTACACAGCTTTTGAATTCATCTAACCTTGCACCTGAACTTCTAACATATCCAACAGCATTCCTTATGCTACACACTGACTTCTCCATCATATTTAGTCTAGACCTCACAACGAGGTTTACAATGTAAGCCAAACCTCTCACATGCATAAACCTACCTCCACATATTGGTTTTATCTCCCAATTGCACATTTTCTTCCTAAAATAATCCATGACATGCTTGTTGGTAGAGGCGTTGTCAACAGAAATGTTTAAAACCTTATCTATTGAACAATCAATCAAATGACTTTCTATGATTTTTCCTATGGTTACACCTTGGTGGTTTGGAACAATACAAAAAGCAAGCAATCTTTTGTGTATCTACCATCCCTGATCAATAAAATGAGCATTAACTACCATGTAATATATATTTTTGACAAGAAGTCTATGTATCTGTTGTCAAATAATCACTTGGGTTTTTTAAGCAAATGCACAAGAAAATTGCAAAAATAATTAAACCCAAGTTTTTCGATGAAACTAAAGGGAAGTTTATCGACAACTATCATATGAGTTGCAGCTTCCACACAATTATCTTGCGATCAATTCATACTAAGACCCAGTTTGAGATTGCTGTGCAGTGGCCAGAATTGCTTTTAGTTTTGCTGTGGCCAGAAGTGCTTTTGGTTTTGTTATGGGAGAAGTAGTGAGTGTTTGGTAAACTATTTTTCAAAAGTGTTGTGAGAATGAAAAACAGTTTGAAGGTGCTTGGTAAACTGAATACAAAAAGTTGTATATATTTACCAAAAAGAACATGAATACTCAAACTGAAACATTTTCATATCTTTTGCTCCTATAAACTAGTTTATGTTTTTTTTCTTTTTTAAATGAGAGAAATTTCATTGATGAAGCTTGCAGGAGTACAAAAGTCTCATATGAAAAATAATGATAAAACTCGTTTGATTAGAAATCCCTCCAAGACCTTAATTAACAACATCATGAATGGATAACGTATAAAAAAAACATCATGAATGGATAAATTATTCAATAAAATCTATCTTAGCTAGGGAGGACAAGCTCCCTACTTAAATGAAGGTTGCCTAACGTAACAACATTTTGAACTAAAGAATCAGCTTCATTGCATTTGCTAGGAGATTCGCACAAAACACCGGCTCAAAGTTGTTGGTTAACAACTTGATCTCATAACTCAAATCTTGGAGAGCTTCTCTTAAATGCCATGATCACATAAACTGCATCGCCTTGTAATTTCTACGATAACAAAACTGTCTGATGCCCTCAATGCCTGAAAAATTGCAAGCTTCTCATACCAGACATGCGAAATGACAAAAATAAAACTAATAACAGCCAAGTCATTTTCCTCATTATCCATAGTGTAAGGAGGCGATTACATGTGGTTAAGACAATAATAGGCATGAAGTTCAGAGCAATCTCTATACTCCTGAAAACAAACAGCCAAAGAGACTTTTAACCTCGAATCCTATCTCATAGATGATTAACCTCCTCACACTTAGCTTCCTCAAAGATCCTTTTATTTCTCTCCATCATATCATCCAAAGATCAATAACACACCACATAATTGGAACTATGAAGTAGAACATAATTGGAACAATGAAGCAGAACATAATGGAATTTAGCCTCCATCATACCATCCAAAAATCAATAACACACAACACAAGTATCCAGCCTCCCTCTAGCAATTATCAAAGCTCATATATATACCTAAGGTTTCATATTTCATATTGCATGAGGAACAAAACAAAATTAGATAGGAGTAGTCCAGCAAAACATTTGAATAGAATTAAAATGAAAAGCGCATGGGTGCTAAGCTTCCATACTCTTTGAGTCTTCTATCTGGCCTAACAACTAAAAATATTGCAGCAAGTACACTAATATATTAGCAACCAAACAGAATAACAACACAATAGGAAAAAAAAAACACATCAATTGCAGCAAAGTAGCCGGATCAGTTTTATCAAAATATAAAAAAGCTTGGTAACATGGTATCTCCTTTTGTTTCGTTTCTCTTATCTCCTCTCTATCCTTCTGCATTTATTTTTCTCGATTTCTTTTCATCTAAACCTCTGAACAGCCATAGTTACTAAACATTCGACCATCTAACACAACAAAAACCTGAGACACAACTATGCAACTGATTATATGGAATAGATTATACAATGTAAAACTCTTGTTTGCCAATTTGTGATTACCTCCAAGACACACAAACCTCCAAGACTATTCATGTGATTACCTATGGTTAAGAGTAAGGAGGTGATTGCTTGACAATTTTCCATGCCCAGTCTACAACGGTTAGTCAAGAGAAATACAAAATTTTCAGAAGCAATAAATGAACATGAAACTAATTTGAGAGCAATCACACTATTGAAAATGACGATTTTTGAGAGATAATAGCACACCCGACAAAAAGGAAAGGAAAAACAGGTCGTGTAGGATGAGGTAGAGAATAACTATGTAGGTGATTCTACAAAACTTTCAACAAAAACCAAAATTTTAAAAGAGAAATTTTCAAATAAAAATTGTGAATATATAGAATTAAATAAGAATGATCACCATCTGGGTCATCTTGTTTATAATTGTGTGAAACTTGGATATGGAGGATGAGGGGCGCGTCCATGATGACATCATGATTCAAAAAAGATTGAAACTTTGGGATTAGATTGAGATATGCATTTATTAGAATCCATGTCGAACTATCGAACAACATTGCCTTTTTCAGTGAGATAGAAGATCATTGAGATAGAGAGAAGGGAACAAATGTTGACGATGAAGTGGTGCGAAAGTGAAATAGGAAAGAAGGACTTTCTGATGTAAATTTCAGAAAAGCAAGAGGACGATTTAGGTTGTTCATTAAAATTCATTTAAACATCCGCATCAGGACTTGCTTCCCGCAAAAGCAGAAACCAAAAAGCTACGAATTGTATCTTCTTGATTTCTCCAGTTGGAAGAAGCGCTTCAGGCTAAAAGCTGCCCCCACGTGGTTTACCAAACAGCCCAAAGAATTTTGGAAGCGCTTTTGGGAGGAAAAGCAATTTCAAAAACCCTCCCACACTGGGCCTAACTAAGCTGCCCTGACCACGCATTTTTCCATCATTAGTCAAAACTTGTTGGCCCAATTCTACGTTAACTCTACTATGGTATCCTTTCACTAGGCCAAAAAATGAATCAGACGACAGTTTTTCACTGTCGTCTGATTAGGCACGTTGCTGTTGTCTATCTCAATGCCGTCTGATGGGTGAATCAGACAATAGGACGTAACTGTCATCTGAGGAAATTTTGCACAACAGCAACGACCTACATGACTATTGTCTGAACACTAGAAAGAACAACAGCGACGAGTATGCTAACTCTTGTGCAAATCAATTTCAGACAACAGCTGCTAGAAGAGAGAAACTTGTGAAGAAGAATTAGAAAACATTGGGTTGTAAATAAACTGTTGTCTGAATGAAGGTTGTACATCACCTAACTAGTTGTTTTCTATGGACTGGATTTAAACAAGACAACAAAAAATTGAAGAAAGCTTTGTCTGTTTGTATTTGATACTGCATGTTTTTGAAAGAAAAAAAAAACTGTTGTTTGAATTTTTATTGGACAATGGTTTCAATTGTAATGGCTCCAACAACAATTTTTGCTATCCATTTAGTTGTGTTAGCTCCCTTGGACAATTGTTTTCACTTAGTTGAGAGTGGTGTGAAAGTGACTCTAATATTTTACTAAAAGCATGCAACTTTGATAATAAACTCCGATAGATCCAACAAAGGCAATTTCATAAAGCATTAATCCATTTCATTAGCTTAACAAGCTTTCTAATTTCATAAGATTTACATGATGATAAAGAATAATACAATTTTTTTAAAGTGGTTTATCTGCAAACGATAGCAAAGATAGACTAACGATAAAGGAGAATCCATATACCAATTGCAAGTATATTCTAGGCAATTATTTCCAACATTCTGTAATGAAGTACCAGCAGGCCCCAACCTTTCACAGTTCATCAGAGAACATTCCACTGGTTCATCATCATCTGCAAGGGGGAGGGGGAAGACATCAAGAAACTTTCTACAAATCATGATCACCTTCTTCTACTTAAAAACACTTAAATCTATCATCTTCTGTTTGAAGAAATAGCAGTATAATAAATGAATATCTGATTCGATGGTAATAGATTCTATGAATGACTTTCTTTTGGTTCAGAAAGAGCACTATCCTAATAAAGCCTGCTTGAAAGTAATAGATTATATTATCATTATAATAACGGTGGCCTTAAAATGAGGATACAAAATTATATTAATGATAAATCAAGGGGGCCATTCGAGACTTAGAGACTTAGACCAAGTTTTGAATGCATACGTAGCATACCAGTACTTTCAAAAGCTTCATGAATTTTGAAGTGCAATAATTGTACAATGTCTACAAGCTTCGGCATAACCTGTAAAAAATAAGATATTAGATAGAATTAGTAAATATGATTGATTTATCTGGTGGACAAGAACATGCATATGACTAATATTGTCAGGAAACATTACACCTGAAATCACTCGACACTTTTTTTCTTGTGGACACAAAGACAGAAGACATTAGGTGGTCCTTTTATGTATAGCTGCTGCCAAATTGACCAAAAGACATTAGGTGGTCCTTTTTCAATATATTTTGTGCATAACGTGCTCACAAAGAGAGCTACATGAAGGATCACATTTGTACCTTGTAAAGACCCGAAATTTCATTAGATAAATTTTTTTAATTCAATAATTGTTCAGATATTTGAATTATGAATATTGAGACTATTTCGTAAGTCATTGTGCTGGAAATTCGGTTTCGAATCGATTTTATTTCCAAAAGGAACGTTATTTAGTTGGTGGTGGTTCCAGTGACCTCCGGCCACCCCAACAGCAGTTTGTGCTCATTTTTAGATTGTACATATGGATACGATCATTTTGATATATAGCATGTGAATTTTGGATATCGTATGATTTAGTTATGAATTTTTATATTTCGATCGATTTCGATCGTTAGATTTGTGATCTGTGAAGTTAGGACCGTCCGATGGACTTATAGTTTTGATATGATGATCATATGACTGTCCCAGTGGCTTTGTGTGGCCATAAGTGAAGATCCGACCGTTGGATCTTCGTATAATTACAAAACGGTGATTAGAGAGGTGATTCGTGAGAATCCGTCCTTCAGATTTTCTTATAATTTAGAATCCGATCTTTGAATGGTAGTTTAAGTATGTTTTGGAATTATTGGCTAAATTCAACTCACATTTGATTAGGTGATTGGCGGGTTGCACTTGGGTGAGTTGTTTCGGTGTGGTTTTGTATTTTTAATTGAAGACGTAGCGGTAGTTTCGAGGTGAGTAAAACTCACGTGGTTCATATTACGAACCGAGTGCTTTAAATTATTTATTTTTGTAATTGTGTGAAAAATATTTATAGATTAAATATTTGTTTTTAAAATCACATGGACTTGATCAACTACGATCCATAGGTAAGTAAAATGAATTTTAATTATACAAATGAATTTCACGATTTTCTTGTGTGAACTATAGATGGTATTAGTGGTCATTCCTGAGTGGATGATTTCGTACATATATATATATATATATATATTTACGTGAAATATATATATTGGTTGGTGTGTTGTTGAGTGAAGATATGATTGAGTTAGAATGATGACTTCGATTATATTTCAAACGCTTAAATTTCATAATAATATTGTGTATATTGGATGAGTTGATTTCATTGTGTGAAAACATATTGTTGTGCTCATTATGGATTTAAGGTCAACGTAGTGACCGGTGTGGGGGAATCAGACGCTCTAATCTTAGGTGGATGATGAGATACATTCTAAATATGTATATAAGTATACATATTGATGAAATACGATAAAGATAAATATGTCGGATGCCATAACCTAGGCTAGGTGACGGGCTACGATTCAGTTAGAGCTCTAGTCTGTCAATACCGTATTTTTATAAATACGATTTCGGGGTTTTGAGAAGAAAGATGCTAGTTAGGGTTTTGTGTGGATTTGTTGATTTTGTGATTGATTATGAGATTGTTGGTTCTTTGTGGATGTGTTGAGCTTGACTTGGGTGAAAATGAGTATGAATTAATTAAACAACCGTTATTTCTTTTTACTCATATGAGCTTCAAATGCTTACCGGATTTTGTGTTGTTGCAATCCCTGTACACTATTCAAATGGTGTAGCAAATATTCATACAGGTCAGGATAACCAGGGAGGTGACCGTGCTATTTAGGACTTGCAGCATTTAGTTGTTTTCATTTAAGTTGTGAGGTTTGTTATGCTCATTTATAGCTTTACAATTTAATTTGTGAGTGATTTGTAATAATTATCCGAGACTAAATTCGGGTTTTGAAATTAAATTGTGGTAAGGTTGTTAAGGAAAAAGAAAATTTCATGATGATTATTTTGAGTTGTGGTAATTCATGTTTCGGATTTTGAATTTTTATTATAAAATTTCGGGGGTGACATACCTCTTTAAAAGTCTTTGACCAAAGAGATTTTTTCTTTAAGCTGTTTACAAGCTTCATTTGATTCTTTACATTTGCTTTTAAAATTGCAAGGTTGTCTCCCGCATGTCAAGAATTTATGTGAATCATCAAACAAGAGTATAAACAAGAGGACAATCTTCTGGATAGAAGCAAAGCCAACAACAGCAATTTTAGATAAAATGGTGCATTCCTTCCCAAGCCAAGCCAAAGAAACATATAAACAGAACTAATTCCAAAAAATCATTGATTGCATTTATCAATATCAATGGACATTCACAGATCTAGTAACACTAAAATATCCATGGACTGAGAATTGTCATGCCCTGTGACAGCAATGAACCGTCAAAATATGAAATATCAAACATGCCTTGAATTCAAAAAAGCTAGTTTAATCATTTATTACACAAAAAATTACATGCAAAAGATCTTTGCTATGTTACCTTGCTCCCTAGACAACCTGCCTGCAAAGCAGCCTCTGAACCAAAGAATGCCAAAAACCATGAGAAGGCATAAGACTAAAGCAATTCCAACTACAATGGATACCAGGTAGCTTGAAATCTAGAAGTGAAAACAGAGCCAAGGAGAGTGATCAATATTCAATAGCAGTGTATCCCGAAGTAAAGAAAAATCATGTTGCTTAAGTTAATAACCAAACTCCACAGAGATGACTGATATAAGAAAACCATATATCCATTTTTTTGGACATTCATAAACCCTTTCCTAGCCCAATAAGAAAAATGATTGCTTACTTTCTGTGCAACCGCATCCGTAGGGCTCATACAAGTTTTCCTATAGCAACACAACTAGAGCATTTTTTATAATCACTGAAATTGAAGTTTCCAAAACAAACAAAAAGAAATTACAGAAGAAGCAACTTACTTCACGACTGCATAAGCTTGGCTCTATTGCAATAGATTTGGATATGACTGAAAAGGAAGAGGAAGATAGCATTCAAAATTAAACTTCATAAATTAGTACAAAAATTATGAAAAATTGGATATTACTGGCAAGTTTGGGAGGAAAACGGTCAAGTGAGGAACGTCTTCGAGGATGAAGCCATCGTCCTGTGGCTGATGATTCGAGCCTTGAGATTGGATTGGCCGGTTTTGGCAGGAAAGAGACAGAAGGAGGAAGGTTTAGGATTTGGGTCTCGATGGCGGATGTGCCAGAGCAAAATTGAAGCTTGGGATTTGGAGCAGAGATGAAGAGAAGGCGAAGGTAGGAGAAGAGAGGAAGATGATAAAGAAATGGTGGATTCCATTTGAAAATTTTAATGGTGAAGAGCTGAGAGCTCCGGCAATGGGGTCGTTTAGTGGTACGATATCTTGGGTTCAAGAGTCAATTGGCGAAGTCGAGTTCTCCAACGTGACAGAGAGAAGGGGGGGAGAGAGGCGCGTGCGGCCTGAGAGAGGAAGAAGGAGAAAAGCCTTTTCCCTTATATACTACTCCAGGTGAAATCTAAAATTTGATCGAATGAGGGAAGTGAAATTTGAAAATTTAACTAGATCTTAAAAGCTAATTCTAGGGCGCCAGCATATTGAACCCTAAAACTCAGACAACATTGTCTGAAGGAGAATGACACAACAGAAAACTAAAAACAGTTGTGTGAATCAAAATAATCAAACAACATCTTTCAGCAGACATTGACTTAAAAGATATCAGACAACAGAGACCTAAAATAAAATAAAAAACAGTTGTGTAACTGAAAATAATCAGACAACAGTAAAAACAAACCATTGTATAAATGAACCTTGGACAACATCATATAATAACTGTTGTCTGAATGAGTTAATTCAGACAACATAAAAAAAAACCAACCATTGTATGAAATGCTTTTGCACAAAAGCCGAGAAAAAACTGTTGTTGGATTTGAAAACTTAGACGACATAATATTTCTTGCTGTCGTCTGATATAATCAGATGATAGTTAAAATGTTTGATGTCGTCTGATATGTGTTGTCTGATTCCGAAATTGGCTTAGTGTTTACAAACAATCTCAATGTGTTTCATAAGAGCTTATGTGCCATTTTCATATGAAGTGCAAGCCAAATTAGTCGGATAGTATTTACATTGAGCTCTTTTTGTATGGCCAACCACCTTCTCAACTCCATCAATAGTCTCGATTAAGGGATGATCCTCCTTCGTGAAGTGATCCCAAACTAATGAGCTTTGCTTCCCTTTCTTCTTCTCTACCTTTTTTCTCTTGGCAGCAATGATCCGAGTAAAAGGAGCTTTCCTTTATTTTGGGATAGCTGCTGGTTCAAATGGTCCTTATGTAGTTGTTTCCAAGTTGTTTGCTTGCAACAACAAGTTCATTGCAAGCAGATGGTTCAGATTGGGATGAAAATGAAGAAGATGGTTTGGTATAGCTAGCTTCAGCTTTTGCCATGATTTGAGATGATGGAATTGATGGAAGAACAGAATAGATGGGTGATGCTTTGATTTATTTTGGTGTTTGGGGAGATGGAATTGATGATTCGAACAGAAGAGCAATTCTGATATTGGCCAAGGTTGAGAGGTTTTGAAATTTTGATCGAACACAGTTCTAAAATTAGGGCTAATTTCTGTTTAGGTATAAAACCTAGCAGCATGTGTATATTAGAAATGGGTATCAGTTCCTCGGGTTTTATTGTTTTCCAGAACTGAGAACCGAAACCGAACCGAGTTCCCTTTAATAGGTTTGGTCCTGCAAAGAAACTGAATACTACAAGATAAGAACCACACCGAACATGCCATTTTGGTCCGGTTTTTCGGTTCAAAAAATCCCAGCCCTAGGTGGAATTGTAATGAAATTTTGGATACATATGTCTAATCTTCAAATCTCATCATTGTAAACTTTCTATATTTTAAAAATAAAATAAAATTTTATGCTTGTACGGCTCAGCCAACATTATGTTGTGGTCGGACCGGGCTAGGTCTATGGGCCAACATACCTCGGCCCAGCCCAGCTTGCAAGAATGGGCCGTGCCAGCCCAACCCACTTTTAATTGTTCTTAGGTCATGCCCAATCGATTTTAAATGTGTCAAGCTCATGCCGTGCTCGGACTTAGCGGCCTATTTTCCACCTCTAGTGGGACCATTTGAGTGTGTAAATATACAATCAAGACCTATTCTAGAGGTCTCCCACAATGACAATTGAGAAAAATACTAAATATGAATTCAGTTAAGAATTTTTTTTTTAAATGTGGATTTCATTAATGTATGCCAAGATGACCTGTAAGATAACTACTGTGATACATAGAAACAAACTATCTATATTGGAACTAACCGCTCACTTATTTAAAATGAGCCTATAAACTATGGAGAATAGTAAGACATAGTAAACAAGCTGTTAATTTATAGGATATGTCACACTGCTCTTTTTTACTATGTCTTACTATTCTCCATAGTATGTTTCGGACCGGATAACATCTATCTATATTTTTTCCTTGTCCTCCAAGCTAGGGCTAAGAGATTTTGTCGAACACAAAAGTTGTTCGGTCTGTAGAGATTTGGCCTAATAGCAGGGTGAAGTGGGCCCCATAGTTGCCCAAACTCTTGAAAATCCTAATTGATTAGTTTTTTTTTGGCCCACAGTAGCATTGATGAGCCCAGAATCAAGAGCCTTAAGCACATGCCCAATAGTTTGCCCTAGCTAATTTTGGGCCCAACCCCATAACACTAAGACAGTAGTCTCATGGCTACAGGCCACGCCATCTTCGTCGTAGGGAGTCACCCTACCAATCGCACAGACACTTAAACCACCACCCGAGACCAACGCAGCGACCTGTGAGCACCACTGGGCAATCATCATCAGAATCACCGAGAACTGGTTTCGGGTTTGAGCCAAAAAACAGTCCAACCAAATTTATTTGGACACCCAGATCCATGTGCTTGTCACCGGCCACTTCTAAAGCGTCGGCCGAGCCCCGTCCAACATCTTTTCTGGATCTTTAACCTCTGCGTTGCACCTTTGTGCAACACTGCCTGTCATCTGCGTCTCAGACAACGACGATAATGTTGTAGACACAGAGATATATTGGGATCTCTTCAGCAGCCAAACTGCTTCGCTGCCTCCACTATCATAGCCCAGGAGATCAGGCCACCACAACTTCTGGCCACCTTCGAGCATAAAGCTGCTCTTCCATGAAGGCGATTCAAACCTTGGGGAATCAGAAGGATCATTCCCATCACCCAGAAAAGCAACAGAGATCGGACCTAAAAGTTTTGGGCTTGGAAGTCGATCAAGACCGCCGCATGCATTGCCGCTAGGAAACCGGTGTTAGAATGAGTAGGAGAACAAGCGTTGGTAGAGAAAGTAGGATTTTTATACCGATTAATTTCTTATCACAAATAGTGACTCTAACAATTGTGACCTCGGTAAGTCTATAAAAGCCTTGCAAGACCTATTGGGAATAACGAAATCCATCATCTACAAGCAAATAAAGATGACTCAAGATCAAAACCTAAGAAAATACTTTTGTAATAAACATTGAATAAACATGTGCTCTAATAAAACACACTAGTATAGATATAGATGATTCGTGTTATTAATTATTCGAAAGTTCAGTATGAATCTATTGTTTCGCAATATCTTTTGTTTTTCTTTTTTGCAATATAGTATAAAAGTTTCTAATTTTCATTTTGGTAATTTACGCGGTAATTGTAGAATCCGAGTAGGATTGCATACAGAAGAGAACCAATCTCGATTGAAGTCCACTTCCCGCCAAACGTCCAAAACCCTAGATGCTCTCGCGTCTGTCCCTCCTTTAAACCCTGACGTGTGATATAAAAACACAGCCACCCGCTCTCTCTCCCACACAAAAACAAAAACCCCCTTAAACCCTAGCCAACCACAAGCCACCGCAACTGCCATGGACCGAAAAGCCGTGAAATCGGACCTGGTCCTCATCCTCGACTACGGCTCCCAATACACCCACCTCATCACTCGCCGCATCCGATCCCTCTCCGTCTTCTCCCTCACCATCTCCGGCACCAGCCCCCTCAAAACCATCACCGACCTCAACCCCCGCGTCGTCATCCTCTCCGGCGGGCCCCACTCCGTCCACACCGACGACTCCCCCAGCTTCCCGCCCGGGTTCACCGAGTGGGCCGAGGCCCACGGCGTCTTCGTCCTCGGAATCTGCTACGGCCTGCAGCTGATTGTGCAGCGGCTTGGCGGGGTGGTTAGGGTTGGGGAGAAGCAGGAGTATGGCAAGATGGAGATTGTGGTGGAGAGCAATTCGGGCATTTTCGGGTCCAGCAGGGTTGGGGACAGGCAGGTGGTGTGGATGAGCCATGGGGATGAGGTGGCCAAGCTGCCCCAGGGGTTCCGGGTGGTGGCGCAGAGCCAGCAGGGAGTGGTGGCCGCCATCGAAAGCCCCGAAAGGAGGTTCTGTGGGCTGCAGTACCACCCTGAGGTATTAGATGCTTTTCAACATTTTTGTTATGTATGTTGCTGAATTGGACTTTGATCGCAATGTTTGCCATGACTTTCGTATCTAGTAAATATGAATGGTTTTTGGTTCTTTCTGATTTCCCAATGTAGTAAAAGTTTCTGTTTCTGTTTCAAACTGTGTCACCTTCTGTGTGTTATAATGTGATGGAAAGGAATGTTAGCAGTTGCTCTAGTGTGTTAAGTGTTTGTTTGCTTTTAAGTTTTCCTTGATTGAAGATTTCAACTGTTATTGGCAATTATAACTGCTTCAGTGAATGGAATTTGGAAATCCTGTGTAGGTGACACATTCGCCAGGAGGGATGGAGACACTTCGATACTTCCTGTTTGATGTTTGTGGAGTCAGTGCAGGATGGAAGATGGAAAACGTAATGGAGGAAGAAATAAAAGTGATAAATAGCACAGTAGCGCCCGAAGATCACGTCATATGTGCATTATCAGGAGGTGTTGATTCCACAGTGGCCGCAACGCTTGTTCATAAGGCTATTGGTGATAGGCTTCATTGTATCTTTGTCGACAATGGTTTGTTGAGGTGAGAAAGAGCTAGGAGCTTAATTGACTTGGAAAGTGATTAATTTTTTATTAATTTTTTTTTCTCTGTTGTAAGCTTCACTTGTGTCTCTTGTGCTTCCCTGATAGGAATTTCTTCTCTCATGTAGATATAAAGAGCAAGAACGTGTGATGGAAACCTTTGAGAAAGATCTTCATTTGCCTGTCACCTGTGTGGATGCCTCAGAACAATTTCTTAGTAAGCTTAAGGGTGTCGTTGATCCTGAGGTGAAAAGGAAAATAATAGGAAAAGAGTTCATCTGCATTTTTGATGATTTTGCGCATGAACTCGAGAGAAAATTAGGTAGGAAACCCTCTTACTTAGTCCAAGGTACCCTGTATCCGGATGTGATTGAATCTTGTCCACCACCTGGAAGTGGAAGGACTCATTCCCACACAATCAAGAGCCATCATAATGTTGGCGGACTTCCCAAGGACATGAAATTGAAGCTTATCGAACCACTTAAACTTCTATTCAAGGATGAGGTTTTAGCTCTCAGCTTCCTACTATCTTGCATGTATCTGGCATTAATCTTCTGTTGGTAGAGTGCTGATTATTGATTTTGCTTCTTGTTAGGTTCGCCAATTGGGGAAGATCTTGAATGTTCCTCAGGGATTCCTAAAGCGCCATCCATTTCCTGGGCCTGGCCTTGCCGTAAGAGTTTTGGGTGATGTAACTGCAGGCAATGCTTTAGAAGTCCTCCGCCAGGTTTGTCCATGGAGTTAAATCCGTGACTACTTTGGTTTTCTTGGAATTATATTTACATTTGCTGAAACCTAATTCTTTCCAGGTTGACGAGATATTTATACAATCAATCAAAGATGCTGGCTTATATGATGAAATTTGGCAAGCATTTGCAGTGTTTCTGCCTGTAAGATCAGTTGGAGTTCAAGGTGATCAAAGGACACATTCTCATGTTGTTAGTCTTAGAGCTGTAACAAGTCAAGATGGGATGACAGCCGAATGGTATGCCTCCATTTGTGCTACAAATTGTTGTCTTTTATGTTTTATCACCTTTATCTTGTTGCACTTGTTTGTTGGGCATATGCCGATTTGTTTCCTTTCTCTAAGTAGTAAAAAGTTAATAATCATATTGCTGTGATGAAATTTTCAGGTACTACTTTACACATGAGTTTTATGATAATGTGTCACGGAAGATTTGCAATAGTGTCCGTGGTGTGAACAGAGTAGTTTATGACATTACATCAAAGCCTCCTTCAACTATCGAGTGGGAATAGTGCCATTTTCCCCCAAATGCTTGAACTCTGCAGCAGTGGTAGTGAAGTGATGTGGTCCACAGAAAGGAACTATTTTAGTATTTTTCGATGGCAATTCCATAAACATATATATGGAAACATCATGATTAGAAACTATGTAGTACATTTCTTGTTGGTGATGGATTTGGACAGAAATGTGTGAACTGTGCTTACAATAGTCATGTCATGGACCTATGTGTTGCTTTAATTTCTTGTAACTACAACGTACGGTGTGGGGGTCTTTCAGAATGATGGAACCTCGCAGAACCAAACTACATACAGGAACACAGAAGTCCGAAGTTTCTGAAATCTGACCGAAGCTCGTGGAAAAAAAATAAATAAATAAATAAATCTGTCTGTTCGAATGCTAGTATTTCCAGCATAAAAAGTGATATAGGATCCCGAAACTAAAGAAAGAGAAAAGGAAAGGGTGTTTACACATTATTCTTGAATCTTGATGGCAACTGGTATAAACTTGCTAAAATAGAAAAGAATACCGAAACTGGTATAAGCAGTACACACTGATATGTTTCCTCTGCAACTTTTCTTTTATTTTCAACCTTTAGAATCTTAGCCACAATTTTACCAAGTGCATGTTACTTGATGAAAGTAGAATACTTTATGAGGAGATCAATAGAGCCGTCTACCCCAGGACGAATTATTACAAGAAACAGTATCATACATGCCTACACGTCTTAAAAGTATAATCTCTAAGATAGCTTCGTAATTAAGATTATATTACAACAATTATGTGGTTTCTATCAGGAAAATAAAAATAACAGGTTGATCAAGGAGTACATATAGGTGGATTTTAAGAAGGGAAAGGATTAAATCCAGCCTGAACTGCTTTTTCCAAGGGCGAAAAGAGTGGCTTGGGGAGGTTGTCTCACTCATACCAACCCCAACCATCACAGAAGTCTGGCTCAATATTCTGAGGCTGTTTGTGATCTGCCAAGACTGCTCGCATAGAAATCACCACGTACTGGTATGGTTCGGCTTTGTCCAAGAACAGGTTGTTTGTGACTGTTAGAAACTCTTAACTTATCAATGTCTAAACCAGTTTCTTCCTTCACTTCTCTTGTTGCACACTCCTCAAAGCTCTCAGCTGCAAGTACACACATAAGTTATAGAACACGAATGCAGCTCTCACCTGAATTGAAGAGAAATGAAAGATATATAATCAATTACCAAACTCGAGGTGCCCCCAGGAAGGGAAAATGTGGAATCACCAAGAGATGAGCGGCGCTGTCCCAACAACACCTTGTTCCCTCTCAGCAAGCACACCACAACTACCACTTTGGGCACCTTGCCCGGCATCGCAGCTTCAACCACCGTCTCGTTGACCATGTTTTATATCTTTCAAGTTTCAACCACCGTACGTCTTGCTTGAGTTATATACTAAATTTGTCTGAATACCCTCAACACGCAGTGTTCTTCTTATATAAGAAATGGAGTCCGTGTATCTCTGATCTAGTCGGCGGCTTCTAATGCCTGATCGATTTATCAGGTTCTGTGTTGTTTCGTTTAAATACTCTATGTTTCTCCATGCCGTTCATATCAGGCATCCATTTCTTTAAGGTTTAATGGCCGTACACGCCCCGGTGCTTCTAATCCCGTTCCTACGTACGTACAAAGTACAAACTAATTAGTCAAAACTTCAGTTAATAATTTCCCAGATGTGTGTGTGTGTGTATTCTTCTATATATATATATATGTATTAACTTTTCGTTGCACGATTATATAAGTATAATCCCCGTCCATTCATATATGCAATCAAGACTTGATCAACATGCACATACTTCTATCAATATTGATTGAAGGAATTTATTTAGAAGTTTAAAATTGAATAAAGGCATGTGCTGGCGGAGAGCTGGCGACCGGAGGAAATCGATCTTCTCGATCTCTTTGTAGGTTTTGTGTTTCGCCGTAATTAATTAAGGTCAAGAAAACGATTAATGAGTGCCCCCAAAATATGTTCATTATAAGTAATTTGGAGAGCAGACTTTTCTGTTTTCAATTCAGTTAAATTGAGCATTGATTTTAAAATTTTGAAGTCAACATTCTCAATTCCATGTATTTGACTTCCGGTGATTCTCCCTACACATGAACACACAGTAGAAGACTTTATTTTCAGGCCGGAATGAGGAAGAGTATCGCCCGATGGAAGAAAACAGCATTATTAAGCTTTAAGAGATTAAAATAGAGCCTTAAAAAAAAATGCGAGAGAGATTAAAGTTAGAGTTGGTGTGGAAGGAGAAGGATGGTATAGGTTAGCGTTTTTTTGGGCGCTGCATGACAATTGAACTTATCTAACATGATGCCGGTTCAAATTACAACACTGTACAATTTAGTTAATTTTTTTTTAACAAACTACAAAAAATTCTTAATTAATGATCATTTCACTATTCCATCTATAATATTTCAAATCATGCTCATAAAAACAAACTTTTACACATGTTGCCAAATGTTAGCAACACATTTACAATTGTACCCTTTAAATGAAGAGATAGATATGTTTTGTATTCTTGTCTTGGAGGATATGGCATGAAAGGAATCAGCTGGTGCATGAGAAGAAGACGTACTCGTGCAATGCACAACAATCGTTTGTCTACACAGTGAGAAGCCTTAATGAATTCCGAGCAGCGAAGTCATCACGAGGACGTGGAATGAAAGAGAAAACAAAAGAAATGGAACCCCCCCTCGAATGGATGCATGAAATGAATACTGATGGTGCTTTTGTACCCGGAAAAAGAGCCGGAGGTGCCGGCGTCGTCATAAGAAACGACAAATGGAGAATCGCGGTGGGTAGAACCATTCCTCTATTTGGCCTTACCACTCCCAGACATGCCCAGATTGTAGCGATCTTAGCATTGGAGCAAGAATATCTTCATCTTGAGTTCGAGTCGGATGTTCATGCTGTCATTAACGCTATTCAAGGCCAAGATATGAACTTGGCTACCTATGGGCACCTATTGGATGGGATCAAGACGCTAATGGGACGGTTTAATAATAAGCTGGATTGCTTGTCTGTTCCAAGAGACTAAAACAAATTGGCACATGAATTGGCAGGATCAGACCAACGGTGAAGCACGGTTTGAGTTATACGTGGTCCGACTCTTTCTCTTCATGCATGGATTTTTGATCCCTTTCAATAAAATTACAATTCTCAAAAAAAAAAAAAAAAAATCGTTTCTTAAAATATCGTACTCATTGTATTTCACCGTACATGTATTCCTCTATTTCAACCTTTAATAGGCACAGTAATAAAGAAAAGAAAAAATCCATAGCGGAATGGTTTTGGTCGTGAGTTAAACGTATACGTATGATGCATCAGTCAAAGGACCAGCTGCAAGCTAATTAATATCCATTGGAAGTGCAAGAAGTAATTTAATTCCTTGTCTCTAAAACAAGTCATGCGCATGGAAAGCTGTCAAGTCATCTTTGGTCATAGTGAGAGTCCTATTGAAACTTGAATTTCAATTAAGTTGTGTCTTTCATATATATCATGTAATATTGGACTTGTGGGGGGGATTAATGTGATTGAAAGTTTATCAGCAGTGCATACTCTGTTCTTTGGTGAGTGATTCCCAAACCCTATCATCTGGTTGAGTGATTCCCAGATTAAACCCCATTACACCAGCACCCCATATACACCTGCATCAAGTGGTATCAGAGCGGGTTTTTCCGCTGACCAATCCTATTGTTGGTGTGTGTGTTTTCTTTCTGGCCTTCATGGTGAGGGGGCGTGGCAATCGTAGACGAACAGCTCCAATTGATGACGTTTATCAACGTGATGAGATAGATGAGTTGAGACAATCCAATGAGAATTTGCACCGAATGATGGAAGAGATCTTGAGGCGGCTCCCCACGCTAGAGGGTGGAAATCATGTTGGTGGTGGCATTCCGCAACCATTCAATATCCCAGAAGAACAAGAACATGGAGGCTCTGACGACTCAAGTTCCGGTACAACTACGTCCGAACAAGTGCAATTGCAATCTGCTTGGGCAATGGAGCGCCTTGCAAAGGCATTAGAAAATGCTGATAAAAGTATTCGCGTTGATGTGTCTGATTTCCATGGTAAGCTAGATCCCGAATCTTACTGTGATTGGGTTGCCTCTTTAGAGACCTTCTTCCAATGGAAGGATATGTCTGAAGATCGGAAGGTGAAGTTTGTAGCCACAAAGCTCCAAGGTACTGCTCTAACTTGGTGGCAAGAATATCAGCAACGTCGGGAACGGAAGGGACTACAACGTGTCAATACCTGGGTTGAAATGAAATTGAAACTTGATGACATGTTTTTGCCCCATGATTTCAACCAAACTCTGTATCTTAAATTTCATCATCTTCGTCAAAGGCAAGACCAAAGTGTGGTTGATTACACAGAAGAGTTCTATAAGCTTTTGAGACGTCTGCAATTGCAAGAAACTGACGATCAACTAGTTGCAAGGTATCGAAGTGGCTTGAAACAAGAAATATATGATGAGATTATTTTGCATCATCTGCGCACGCTGGAAGAGTGTTATCAGATGGCTTTAAAAGCAGAGGAGAAATTGAGGAGAGTAACTTTAAAGTGTTTTGTGAAGACTCCAGGGAGCGGAACTTCAAACGAGAAATCAAGAGCACCAAGAACCTTTAATCAGTCGTCTTTTGGAGATAAAAGGAATGAACGTGCTAGTAGCTCGCGAGGTCATGAGAAGAGAGATGTCAGTTGTTTTCGGTGCGGTTTGGAAGGTCACATGGCCTATGAATGTCCAAAGAAAAACAAAGAAGCTCGTCTAAACATGATCAATGAAGAGTATGATGACTTGCCAATTTATGACACTGATGGAGAGGGAGAAATTCATGAAGAAGTGTGTGAACCAGATAGTGGAGCTGAGAGCCTTGTTATAAGACGAGTTTTGGCAGCACCTAAGTCAAAAGGGGAAGATCATTGGCTGCGAACAAATATTTTCCATACTCATTGTACAGCTTATGGTAAGAAGTGTGTGGTTTTAATTGATTCAGGAAGCTGTGAAAATATGGTGGCGAGAGGGATGGTTGAGAAGCTACAACTAAAATGTGAAAAGCACCCGAGACCTTACAAAATTTCATGGTTCAAAAAGGGTGGTGAAGTTCCAGTTAAGGAAAGATGCTTAGTGAGATTCTCTATTGGTAATTATCAAGATGAAATTTGGTGTGATGTACTTCCCATGGATGCATGTCACATTCTACTTGGACGTCCATGGCAATTTGATCGGAAGGTTCATCATGATGGCTACAACAACACATACTCTCTCAATCTCAAAGGGACCAGATATGTTTTAACTCCATCTAAAGAAGCAGTACCTAAAGAGGCACCTATCAATCTTTTGTCAATGAAAGAATTTGCAGAAGCATGTGGAGAGAGTGGGATTGCCTATGTTATCATGGCTTATCCTAGCACTATTGAGAAAGAGAGTTTGAAAGTACCGCAAGGTATTCGGAATTTACTGGAGGAGTTTTCAGATGTTGTTCCTGAAGAGTTACCGTTTGGCCTACCCCCTATGAGAGATATTCAACATAGAATTGATTTGGTTCCCGGTGCCACTCTACCTAATTTACCACATTATAGGATGAGTCCAAAGGAACATGCAGAGCTGCAACGACAAGTGGAGGAGCTTTTGAAGAAAGGATATATCAAAGAAAGTATTAGTCCTTGTGCTGTTCCTGCTCTTCTCACACCAAAGAAAGATGGCACGTGGAGGATGTGCATAGATAGTCGGGCAATTAACAAAATTACAATGAAGTACAGGTTTCCCATCCCCCGACTTGAGGACATGTTTGATATGCTTCATGGGGCACAAGTATTCTCCAAGATTGATCTCCGTAGTGGCTACCATCAAATAAGAATTCAAGCTGGTGACGAATGGAAAACTGCTTTTAAGACTAAGGATGGGCTTTACGAGTGGCTTGTCATGCCATTTGGGTTATCCAACGCTCCAAGCACCTTCATGAGATTAATGAGTCAGGTATTGAAACCTCTTGTCGGCAAATCTGTGGTTGTTTATTTTGATGATATTCTCATATTCAGCAGTAATTTGAATGAACACTTGCATCATGTTCGCCAAGTGTTAGAGATTTTGAGGAAGGAGAAATTGTATGCCAATATGAAGAAGTGTTCTTTCATGAAAAATAATGTAGCATTTTTGGGCTATATAGTTTGTTCAGAAGGAATTAAAGTTGATGATGAGAAAATTAAAGCAATTGTTGAATGGCCACTTCCCAAGTCCATTTCTGAGGTACGAAGTTTTCATGGGCTAGCCACGTTCTATCGACGTTTTATTCGGAATTTCAGTGCCATAATTGCTCCTCTCACAGATTGTATGAAAGCTGGTCCATTCACTTGGACAAAGTCTGCTGAAGAAAGCTTTAACTTAATTAAACAAAAGCTTACTGAAGCACCAATCCTAGCATTGCCGAATTTTGAAGAAGTGTTTGAGGTGGAATGTGATGCATCTCATGTGGGAATTGGGGCTGTCCTAAGTCAGAATAGGCGTCCAATTGCTTTCTTCAGCGAGAAATTAAATGATGCCAAGAAGCGTTATTCCACTTATGATGTGGAGTTTTATGCAATAGTGCAATCCTTGAGGTTTTGGCGGCATTATTTAATCCATAAGGAGTTTGTACTGTATTCTGATCATGAGGCACTTCGTTTTCTCAGTGCTCAAAAGAAGCTCAATGCAAGACATGCTAAATGGGTCTGTTTTCTCCAGGAATATACATTTGTTATTAAGTATAAGTCTGGTGCAAAGAACAAAGCAGCTGATGCACTTAGCCGCCGGGTATGTTTGCTTAACACTTTGGCTTATGAAGTTGTTGGGTTTGATTTGCTTCCACAATACTATAATTCTGATCCATTCTTTAGCAAAGTTTTGGTTGAGTGTGACGTTGGCCAAAGTAGGGAGTTCATGTTGATGAATGGCTATTTATTTAGAGGCAATCAACTTTGTGTTCCAGAAGGATCTCTAAGACTTCAAATCATCAGTGAGTTACATGGGGGAGGCCTAGGTGGGCATTTTGGAAGAGACAAAACTTTGGCATTAGTTCAAGAAAGGTACTACTGGCCAAAGATGAGGCGTGATGTTGAGAGGTATGTTAATCGATGTATGATTTGCCAGCAAGCAAAAGGGGGAAAGCAAAATAGTGGGCTCTATCAACCACTTCCTATTCCTAGCCAGCCTTGGGAAGACATTAGCATGGACTTTGTATTGGGTTTGCCAAGAACACAGCGGGGAAATGATGCAATTTATGTGGTTGTGGACCGGTTTTCAAAGATGGCTCATTTTATTCCATGTAAAAATACCACAGATGCCTCACACACAGCTCATCTTTTCTTCAAAGAAGTTGTTCGATTGCATGGCGTTCCCAAGACCATAACCTCAGATCGTGATACCAGGTTCATGAGTCATTTTTGGAGAACTTTATGGAAGCTTATGGCCACCAAGCTTCAATTTTCCAGTACTTGTCACCCACAAACTGATGGACAAACTGAAGTGGTGAATCGTACATTGGGAAATCTCCTGAGGTGTCTTGCTAGTGATAGTCCACGTCAATGGGACTTTGTGATTCCCCATGCTGAGTTTGCTTATAACAGTTCCAAGAACCGCTCCACTCAAAAGACTCCATTTGAGATTGTATATGGAAGAAATCCAAGTCATATATTGGATCGTGTTCCTGTCCCTAACATTGGCAAGAGTAGCATGGAGGCTGAAGAGCTTAGTAGTCACATCCGTGAGCTTCACGAACAAGTTCGAATGAATCTTGAAGGGGCTTATGACAATTACAAAAGAGACTCTGATGCACGCAGACGACATGTTGAATTCCAGGAAGGTGATTTGGTGATGGCTTATTTGAGGAAGGAAAGATTTCCAACTGGTACTTATCACAAACTAAAGAAGAAGAAGATTGGTCCTTGTCGAGTCTTAAAGAAACTTGGACCTAATGCTTACAAACTTGAACTACCAGCAAGCATGAACATCAGTCCAGTTTTCAACATCTCAGATCTTTATCCGTTTCATGGTGAACCAGATTCAACTACGATAGCTCTTCAAGACATTGACATCTCATCTACACCTAAGGAGACTACCTTACTGGAGGTTCTTGATAGCAGGGCCATTTCGACTCGTCGCGGTACTTACACACAGTATTTAGTTCATTGGAAGAATCTGCCCAAGTCTGAAGCCATATGGATTAGTGAAAATGACTTGCGTGAGCTTGATCAAGTTACATGGGAACGAGTGGTCCATTCCAAACTCGAGGACGAGTTTTCTCTGGGAAGGGGAGATTGATGCATCAGTCAAAGGACCAGCTGCAAGCTAATTAATATCCATTGGAAGTGCAAGAAGTAATTTAATTCCTTGTCTCTAAAACAAGTCATGCGCATGGAAAGCTGTCAAGTCATCTTTGGTCATAGTGAGAGTCCTATTGAAACTTGAATTTCAATTAAGTTGTGTCTTTCATATATATCATGTAATATTGGACTTGTGGGGGGGATTAATGTGATTGAAAGTTTATCAGCAGTGCATACTCTGTTCTTTGGTGAGTGATTCCCAAACCCTATCATCTGGTTGAGTGATTCCCAGATTAAACCCCATTACACCAGCACCCCATATACACCTGCATCAAGTGGTATCAGAGCGGGTTTTTCCGTACATGTATTCCTCTATTTCAACCTTTAATAGGCACAGTAATAAAGAAAAGAAAAAATCCATAGCGGAATGGTTTTGGTCGTGAGTTAAACGTATACGTACGTATGATCAACTTAATTTATAGATGGAAGAAAGAATGTGCTAGAAAGAAAAATTAGGTAAGAACAACATTTTAGTCAAGGTAATAACACTAACAAAACCAGTTATAAGAAAGGGGCAAGCCAAACCCCCTACCCCTTCACAACCAGTCTCACCCTCACTTACCCAGTCACCCACACTAAAGTCCACATCGATCACTCCTGAATGGTAATAAGAAGGAAGCAAAATTATTGATCAAAATTATTCATCCTGCTTTTAGGTACCATTGGAGATGTGATTCAACCAAGCTTTCTCATTTAGCCTTTGCAGATGATCTTTTCTTATTTTGTGGTGGTGATCTTCAGTCTGCCCGGGTGTTAAAAGAGACTTTAAATTCTTTCTATGGGTTCTCAGGATTAGCTGCCAATGCAAATAAGAGCAATATTTATCTCTCTGGTGTTCACTCTCATGAAGCTTCCCTAATTATAAATTGTTTTGGCTTTCCAATGGGTACCACTCCTTTCAAGTATCTCGGTCTTCCTCTCATCACCACAAAACTTTGCTCAAGTGCTTGTTCGCCTCTAGTGGAGCATGTGGTTTCGAGGATTCACAGTTGGGAAAATATGCTCCTCTTTTATGCTGGTCGTCTCCAACTTGTTAAGTCTGTTCTTTGTAGTTTACTTGTGTTTTGGGCTTCTCATCTTTTTCTTCCAAAAAAGATTCTTAACTCAATTGAGCAGAAATTAAGATGCTTTTTGTGGTCTGGAACTAGTGATGGCCATTATTCCTCTAAAGTGGCTTGGGAGGTGGTTTGTACACCTACAAGTGAGGGAGGGCTGGGTATCAAAAATCTTCATCTTTGGAACATGGCTCTTATGGCTAGGCATCTTTGGATTCTGCTTACTGATGATACTAGCCTTTGGGCTTCTTGGATCAGAGTTAATTTTATTAGAGGTAATAGTTTTTGGACTGTGTCGACCCCCCAAGTTTGCTCTTGGAATTGGAGCAAGTTGTTGAAGATCAGAGACCATATTCGTCCTCTTATTAAGCATAATATTGGCGATGGTAGGTCTACTTTTTTTGGCATGATCATTGGCACTCTTTTGGCCCCTTACTTCCCAGATTGGGGCCTGATGCTATTATTAACTATGGTATTCCTTCCAATGCCTTGGTTAGCTCTTTTGTAATGGGTTTGTCTTGGTGCTGCTCTCTTTCGAACAGTTCTACCATTCTTGAAGTTGTAAACAATCTAGAAGACCTCTTTCCCAATTCTAGCTACAAGGATTCCATTATATGGTTACCCTCTACAACTGGAAATTTCTCTACAGCTTCAGCGCTAGACCATTTTCGGCATCACTATCCCTCGGTTGCCTGGGCAAAGCTTGTATGGTTTAACAATAATATCCCTAGAGCTAGTTTTATCCTTTGGTTGGCTGTTCATGGTAAACTTGCTACTCTTGATAGAGTCATGGTTTATTCTCCTCAAATCAGTCCCTCTTCCATCTTTGTGGTTTGTTTCCTGAGAATATCAATCATCTTTTCTTTGTTTGCTCTTTCTCTCGGTTTATTTGGAAGAAAGTTCTTTGTTCTTGTGGGGTCCCTTGGCTCAATCCTCCTTGGCCTTTATTTGTTGAATGGGCGTCTTCTCGGTGGGGTGGTAAATCTTTCTCTTCTACCATCAAGAAGCTTGGCCTATCGATTACTGTTTACTTCATTTGGAAAGAGAGAAATAATTGCATCTTTAGGAGTGAAAGATGTGCTCCCTCCCTCTGCGGTTTTGAAGCATATTATCACCACGATTAGATGCAGACTCATCTCTATCAAATTCAAGTCTACAAGTACTAATAGAACCATTGCTGAAAAGTGGAACTTAGCTAATCCTTAGCTATTGTCCTTGCTCTGATTCCTTTTCTGGTTGCTTCCTTTCCGGTTGCTTTGCTCTCCTTTTGGATGGTTTCTTTCTTGTTTGTTTTAGCCACTGGCTTTGGTTGTATTGGGCTTCGCTTTCCCCTCTTTGGTTTAATATACTAGTTTATTTACCAAAAAAAAAAATTGTTTTGCTCTTACCAATGAAGGACTTGTGAATGTTGGAGCTCAAAATTAGACGGAGGTTCCACTCAAACAAGTGCCTTATCATCCCTGCCAACCCTCATTAGCATTTCATAACCATGTCTAAACCCCTCTATATCAGCATAACCGTGATTCCTATTCCTATAATTATGTATAAACATGTCTATAACATCACCAACTGTACATTCAAGATTTCCTTGCCCCACTTTAATTTATTGATTTTACAAGAAGAACACAAAGGTATAAAGAAACATGCGTATGTGGTTCAACATTTAACTTTCACTATTTTAGTGCGTAGCACTATTACTTCGTTTTTTGTTTTTTAGTACCTACTAGCGAGATAGCCTCTGCGATACTACGGGTTTGTTTTACTTGCTAAATTATTCACACATTCATAGTCTTAAGAAACATTGAACATTTACATACTTTGAAACATTATGCATTTACATATGCTTGATAGAGTTTCGTATTTATACTTGAAAGATGATAAGGAGCAAGCATTTTGTGAAGTCTGCAAATCTGTTCTTCTTGGTTAATAGATTTGCAAACTGCATGAAAAGCTACGAAATAGGCAGCATTCTTGAACTAACTATTCGTCTACCACATACCTTTAGGGAACAAAGTTAACATTAAGTACCATGGTGGGAGAAAATGTAAACAAAAAAAAAAAGGAAGCAGATTTCCTATGTAACATAGTCTACATTAATTCTTATGTAAGTTGATGCCATTTGCTTGAACAAAAACAAAAACTTGATACCAACAGTAAATGAGAAACAAAATTCACAGTTTAGAAAGGAATACCCCAAGCATTATTGAAATAGTCCCTACCAGCTTATAATCCTCAAAAATTGTTTATGAAAAGAAACTTCAAAACAATGTAGCAAGATCCAAAAAGTAATAGGGAATGCTAAAATTGACGTAAGATGTAATCAAAATCGAAATCTTGGTCTTGGAATAACTTACACGTCCAACATTAATAACCCCTTTGAACAAACGCACACAGTTAAAAGACCACCACTCAATGTTCAAGGATTTTAAGTTTTCAATATGATTATCAGTTTTTGTTGAACTCGAATTGAATTTGCTTTTTTTTTTTTTAGCTGTTTTGTATAATTGGTCTTGTTCAACCTAGGTGGGTGGTTTCATATTTATAGTTCTTTTTACTAATTTATATTTTTTTCTTTTTTCTTTTTGTGATCTAAGGAAACTGAAGTTATGTCAAAGAAAGTGGTCATCGCACTTGGCAAGAGTGTAGCTGGAAGTATCAAAGAGTAAGGTTTGAGCTTCTTTTTCTTCTAAAAACCTGAAATGGTTTATTTCAGTTGTGACTATGGATTTTGAGGGTCTGATTATGACAGAAGCTATTTGAAGAGTATAAGATATTATAGAGGGATTTTATAGTAGGTTGGGAGAAGCCCAATGTGTTTATGAATGTCCCTATTTGACATCCAACTATATTGTCGTTCTGTTGTCAAAGCTTGCTGTTCTTTTTTCTCTTTTTCATGTTGCATACATAAATATGCTAGAAGGTGATCTATGAGTTGTCAAAGAATGCATATAGGTCCTAGATTTGGCCCGGTCTAATCATTAAGAGTCGAGGACTTTAGGTGGGAATGCACACAAACATGATAATTTATAGGCTGCATGCTTATTCTTTTGTGCATTTGGAAATGAAGTTCAGAGTATGGCATAGTGTAATACCCGCAATTTCCATTTTAAATCCGAGTGATTGTATCGAATGATTATTATGCGATTTCACGATATATGTTCGATAATCATTCATTTTTACAATTATCGAAGTTTCGAAACGTTTATTTTAACGAAAAGCTCGAAATACTCGGTTTGAGAAATCGACTTTTTCTACGTACGTAATTTGGAGAAACTTCCTTCATGAAAGTTGTAGAGCTCGTCGATACGAGTCCGTTCACGTGCGGAACACGAAGATCGGATTTTTTCTGAATTAGTTATCGAATTTCGAAGTTTTCCGAAACATGTATATATAGAAAAATTTTGGAAACCCTAATTTTTTCTTCTACCGGTTCTCCTTCTTCTTCCTTCTGTTTCTGAAGAAAAAAAAAAAAAAAAAAACTGTTCTCTCTCTCTCTCACAGTCGCTCTCGGCCGAAAGGGGAGGAAATTTTCTCCTTAATTGTTCTCCCTCCACGGACCACCTCTCGACCTCAAACCAAGTCCCAGGCGTTCGTCTCGAGCTGCTCTAGCTCCCGGAGGCAGTTTCACAAGGCGGCGCGGCCCGTGGCGGCGGCGGCACAACCCGAACCGAAAACGGCCATTTTCGGTTCGATCTCGATATCTCGAGCTACACTCCATCATTTCACTTGATTCTTGTCTCATTGAGCTCGCCTCAACTTCCTCTACAAGCACCAAGAAGGACCGGAACTGGGTCGAACGTTTTCACGTTCGTCGGAGCTCGACCCGAACGGATCGAAATACCAAAACTTTCGATCAAGATATCTCGAGCTATACACGATCGTTTCTTGTGATTCCAAGCTTGTTAAGTTCGCAAGGAAGTTCTGAACAAGTTTCCAGAAGGGATCGGGGCCTGAGGTTGCAGTTTTCACGTCGGTTTTCAAGCTCACCGGTTTCTGCATTTTTTCCGGCCGCCGACTGTAAATCGGTAATTTCGATGCCTTCCCGTCATTTTTAGGTCTTGTGCTAGTTATGAAAGTTGCTCAGAATGATGAAACGAAACGCTCAGCCCCGACACCATTGGTGGTGGTCGGTGGCGGCTCTGTCCCTAACTCCGGCTGCCTTTTCCGGCCACCTCCGGAGGTCTAAAATTTGGTTTCTGTCCATTTTATGATTCTATGTTTTGATACGATCATTTCGGCGTATTATACGCATTTTTCGGATATCGTATGAATTAGTTATGAATTTTGTGATTTCGATCGATTTCGGTCGTTAGATTTTTGATCTGTGAAATTATGACCGTTGGATGAACTTGTAAATTTGTTATGATGATCATATGACTGTCCCAGAGGCTTTGTGTGGTCATGGGCGAAGATCCGACCGTTGGATCTTCGTATATGTGAAAAACGGTAATTAGGGGAGCGATTCGTGAGAAACCGCTCGTCGGATTTTAATGTAAATTAGAATCTGACCGTTAATTAGTGGTTAAATTATGAGTTGAATTTGTTGGCTAAATTCGAATCACATTTGATTAGGTGATTGACGGATTTTAATTGCGTGGGCTATTCGGCGTTAATTATAAATTATAATTTATAATTATATTGAAGACGCAGCGGGAGTTTCGAGGTGAGTAAAACTCACGTGGTTCATATTACGAACCGAGCATTTTAATTTATTTATTTTTGGTAATTGTGTGAAAAATATTTACGGATTAAATATTTGTTTCAAAATTTCATGGACTTGAATCACCACGGTCCATAGGTAAGTAAAATGAATTTTAATTATACAAATGAATTTCATAATTTTCTTGTGTGAACTATAGATGGTATTAGTGGTCATTCCTGAGTGGATGATTACGTATATATATATTACGTGGAAAATATATATTGATGAGTGGATTGTTTGATTGATGATATGATTGAGTTGATTATATTACAATTGTGTAATTCCATAATAATATGATGTATCTTGGTTGGGTTGATTTCAGTATGTGATATTATATATTGGGTTCATTTATGGGTTTAGGGTCAATGTAATGACCGGTGTGGGTAATCGGACGCTCTAATCCTAGTGTGGATGATGGGATACGATTGGTTGAGTATGTGGAATTATTGGACGTTCTAAATATGTATATAGGTATACATATTGATGAAATACAATAATTGATAAATATGTCGGATGCCATAACCTAGGCCAGGTGACGGGCTACGATTCAGTTAGAGCTCTAGTCTGTCAAGTACCGTATTTTTATAAATACGATGATGAGAGTTGTGGGAAAAGTTGTGAGTGGGGTTGTCATGATATATTGAATTGGTGTTGATTGAGATTGTTTATTAATTACATATGTGGAAATAATTGAGTGTTACTGTGTGTGGAAATAAATGAGATTAAATTAAGTAACAGTTCATTCTTTTGCTCATACAAGCTTTCATAAGCTTACCGGGTTTTGTGTTGTTGCAATCCCGGTACACTATTCAATGGTGTAGCGGATATTCCTGCAGGTCAGGATAACCAGGGAGGTGATCGAGCTGTTTAGGTGTTTCAGCAGTTTTGTTATTAATTAGTTGTGAGGTGTGTGTATGCTCATTTAGAGCTTTACATTACATTTTGGATTTGAGTTGTAATAATTAACCGAGTCTAAATTCGGTTTAATTTTATTTCGTGTGGTGAGTATGTTAAGAAAGAAAAATTTTCAAGATGATGAATTTGAGTTTGTAGCATTTTCATGTTTCGGATTTTGAATTGTTATTCTAAAATTCGGGGCGTGACAGTTTGGTATCAGAGCGTAAGGTACATATTTGGTGATATGTCAATACTTACCGAGTGATGGCCCGTCTGCAGCGGATCCCCATCGTGTGCTTTTCGGTATTGACAATGTCATTGGGTATGTGAGTCCGTTAGGTTGGCTAGGAACGTTAGTACTTTTAGGAAATTTGAGTATCGTTATGTATGATCAGTACTTGGTTAATATGGACTTGCATTTGACTTATGCTTTATTTAAGTGTTATGCGTGTATTAATCAAGTATATCATGCTTATTAGGTAATGGAGATTGAGGGAAACGAGGCCAGAGGTCGGGGTAGAGGTAGACCTCGTGGCAGGGGTAGAGGCCGAGGAAGGGGTAGGGCCCCTCCAGTCGAGGAAGTATTCGAGTCGGAGGAAGATGCACCTTATGAGGATCAGCCTATTCCTCCTGTAGCTGTGGTTGATAATCCGGCTCGCTTGCTGATGCTAGCAAGGGAAATTACTCGCTTGGGAGCAACCAAGTTTGGAGGAGGCACAGATTATATGGTGGCGGATCGTTGGATAGAAGATTTGCAGACTTATTTCGATTTGCTTGATTGCACTGAGACCGATAAGAGGAAGCTAGCCGCTTTCATGCTGAAGGGTGAGGCTAGGGTGTGGTGGAACGTCACTCAGAGGAGCATTGAGGTGTCTACCTTGACATGGGACGGCTTTGAGAGGCTGTTCAGGGAGAAGTACTTTCCACCAGCAGTGAAGGAGAGGTTGGAGCGAGAGTTCCTTGCACTTGTACAGGGGAAGATGACCGTAATTGAGTATGATGCGGAGTTCTCCAGATTGTACAAGTATGTGAGGCAGATGGAGGATGAGGACTTGGCCAAGAAGTTTCAGAGAGGGTTGAGTCCTTCGATGGAGCGTGATGTAGCCATCTTGGAGCTGAAGACCAAGAGAGAGATCTTGGCTAAGGCACAGATCATTGAGCAGCAGAACCTGATTCGTAGAGAGAAGGAGTCTGCTGAGAGAGACTTCCAGGGCAAGGGGAAGGCCATAGCAGGGAGCAGTAGAGCTAGAGACTTCAGGGGTGGGTTCTGGAAGAGACAGAGGACTCAGTTTCAGCATCAGGCTCCAGCTAGGGCAGCAGTAGCTCCTCCTATTCAGGCTATGCCTATCAGGCAGATAGCACCAGCAGCTCCTGTGAAGTGCTTTAACTGTGACGAGCCGGGCCCCATCTCTCGTGCGTGCACGAAGCCACGGGGTAGGTTATGTTACAGTTGTGGACAAGCAGGGCATCAGGCTAGGGAGTGTCCTCGGATTCAGGGTAGAGTGCAGGGTAACCAGCAGAGGCAGTTACCACCTGCTCATGCTAGGGTCTTTTCCATCGGTCAGGCAGGCACGGGAGTGGAAGGTACCTTATCTGTTTATCACTTTCTTGCTAGAGTACTGTTTGATACGGGAGCCTCACACTCTTTCATATCTAGTTCGGTTGTGGATGTTTTGGGTTTGATTGCTATGCCTCTGACTAGATCATTGTGTGTTACATCACCTCTCGGTGTGTCTCTTGAGCTTAGCATGCTTTGTGATGATTGCCCTATTGGGATTGGTAGCAGAGAGTTCTCTGCATCTTTGATTGTGATTCCGGATCACACGTATGATGTGATTTTGGGTATGGATTGGTTGAGCCCGAACCATGCTGTTATTGATTGCTTTAGGATGATTGTGTCCTTCCATGTTCCGGGACAACCGATGTTTCATTACCGTTGTCTGAAGTCTGACATCACCATGAGGATAGGGATTTTGGCCCATATTGAATCAGGGAGTAGTACTTCAAAGATTACAGGGATTCCTGTAGTTTCAGAGTATGAAGATGTGTTTCAGGAGATCCCTGGGTTACCCCCGAAAAGGGTAATGGACTTCTCCATTGATGTGATACCAGGTACTTCACCTGTGTCAAAAGCACCTTATCGAATGGCTCCAGCTGAACTTCAGGAGTTGAAGGTTCAGATTGAGGGCTTACTTGCACAAGGGTTCATTCAGGCAAGTGTGTCTCCTTGGGGCGCACCAGTGTTGTTTGTGAAGAAGAAGGATAGTTCACTCCGTCTATGTGTGGATTATCGACAGTTGAACAAGGTGACCATCAAGAATAGGTACCCTTTACCTAGGATTGATGACTTGTTCGATCAGCTTAGAGAAGCTACTGTATTCTCGAAGATTGACTTGAGGTCTGGATATCACCAGTTGAGGGTGAAGGAGGAAGATATTCCAAAGACGGCGTTCAGGACCAGGTATGGACATTTTGAGTTTCTTGTCATGCCTTTTGGTCTCACGAATGCCCCCGCAGCATTTATGGACTTGATGAACCGTACGTTCAGTCCTTACTTGGATCAGTTCGTGGTAGTGTTCGTTGACGACATCTTGATTTATTCAAGGTCGTCAGCTGAGCATGAGAGGCATCTGCGAATAGTGCTGCAGACATTGAGAAAGCAGAAACTATTTGCCAAGTTCGAGAAGTGCGACTTCTGGCAGAGTGAAGTCAAGTTCCTTGGTCATGTGGTCTCGAAGGATGGAGTTTTTGTGGATCCTTCGAAGGTTGAAGCAGTGATGAGTTGGAGTCGCCCTACTACGGTTACAGAAATCCGTAGCTTCCTTGGATTGGCCGGTTATTACAGGCGCTTCATTGAAGGGTTTTCTGGTATTGCTTCGGATTTGACCAAATTGACCAGGAAAGACACTCAGTTCGTATGGTCGGATAAGTGTGAGAAGGCTTTCATAGAGCTGAAGACTAGATTGACTACAGCTCCGGTGTTGACTATTCCTACTAGTGGTGGTGGATTAGTCATTTACAGCGATGCATCTCATCAGGGTTTGGGGTGTGTGTTGATGCAGAATGGTAGTGTTGTTGCTTATGGTTCTAGACAGTTGAAGGTACATGAGCGGAATTACCCTACTCATGATCTAGAGCTAGCAGCTGTGGTGTTTGCCTTGAAGATTTGGAGGCACTATCTTTATGGTGAGAAATTTGAACTCTTTTCTGATCATAAGAGTTTGAAGTATCTATTCTCCCAGAAGGAATTGAACATGAGGCAGAGGAGATGGATGGAGCTCATTAAGGACTATGATTTCACCTTGGAGTATCATCCCGGAAAGGCGAATGTGGTGGCGGATGCTTTGAGTAGGAAACCGCGGGTAATCATGGCATCGATTATGGTGCGGGAGTGGCGCATGTTAGAAGCTGTATCTGAATTCGACCTTATGCCCGCAGGAGCAGGACAGGGAATCTTTCTCGGTAGCATCACCTTACAGCCCACCTTGATCTCCAGGATCATTCAGGGTCAGACACTTGATGAGTTTGTTCAGGCGAGGATTGCTGAGATGACTGCTGACCCGGATGTGGAGGGTCCTTCTGAGTGGATGATTGGGGCTGATGGAGGGTTGAGATTTCGAGGGAGATTGTATGTACCGAGTGTTGATAACCTCAGGGAGGAGATCATGCGAGAAGCACATAGGTCTCGATATACTATACATCCAGGAGGTACTAAAATGTATATGGATATACGAAGGCAGTTTTGGTGGTATGGTATGAAGAGGGATGTGGCGGAACACGTGTCGAAGTGTCTTACCTGTCAACAGGTGAAGGCAGAGCATCAGAGACCAGCCGGAATGCTGAACCCCTTATCGATTCCTGTTTGGAAATGGGAAGACATCTCTATGGACTTTGTGACTGGATTGCCCAGATTCAGGCAAAGTTATGACTCGATTTGGGTGATTGTTGACCGGTTGACTAAATCGGCACACTTCCTTCCGGTGGCAAAAACGTACTCAGGTGATGCATTATGTAAGTTATATGTGAACGAGATAGTGAGGCTTTATGGAGTGCCTGTGACGATTGTATCGGATCGTGATGCTCGTTTCACATCAGAATTCTGGCGTAGGTTCCACAAGGCATTTGGTACGTCTCTTGCTATGAGCACTGCATTTCACCCACAAACAGATGGACAGACCAAGAGAGTGAATCAGGTGATGGAGGACATGCTCAGAGCTTGTGTTCTGGATTTTAAGGGTAGTTGGGCGGATCATCTGCCATTGGTAGAGTTTGCCTACAACAACAGCTATCACTCTAGTATCGGTATGGCTTCATATGAGGCTCTTTATGGTAGGCCATGTAGAACTCCTATCTGTTGGGCAGAAGCAGGGGATAAAGGGCTCATCGGACCTGAGGTTGTACAGGAGACTACAGAGAAGGTCACTACTATTCGGGACAGAATCCGAACCGCTCAGAGTAGACAGAAGAGTTATGCTGACTTGAAGAGGAGACCGTTGGAGTTTGAGACAGGTGATCTTGTGTTCTTGAAAGTCTCACCAATGAAAGGTGTGGTGAGATTTGGCAAGAAGGGAAAACTCGCACCGAGGTATGTTGGACCCTTTGAGATTCTAGAAAGGGTTGGTAACTTGGCATATCGTCTTGCTTTACCTGTTAGCATGTCGGGTGTGCACAACGTTTTCCATGTGTCTCTGCTCAGGAAGTATGTTCGAGATGAGTCTCACGTGATTGACCACGGTACGATCGAAGTGAACCCGGATGTGACGTTTGTAGTAGAACCTGTTCGTATCTTGGATAGGTCTACAAAGAAACTTCGTAGGAAAGAGGTTGATCTCGTGAAGGTGTTGTGGAGTCATCATGATGAGGGTGATGCATCATGGGAGTTAGAATCTGACATGAGGACGAGGTATCCACAGCTTTTTGGGGAATTGGGTACTTGAATTTCGGGACGAAATTCCTTTAAGGGGGGTAGATTGTAATACCCGGAATTTCCATTTTAAATCCGAGTGATTGTATCGAATGATTATTATGCGATTTCACGATATATGTTCGATAATCATTCATTTTTACAATTATCGAAGTTTCGAAACGTTTATTTTAACGAAAAGCTCGAAATACTCGGTTTGAGAAATCGACTTTTTCTACGTACGTAATTTGGAGAAACTTCCTTCATGAAAGTTGTAGAGCTCGTCGATACGAGTCTGTACACGTTCGGAACACGAAGATCGGATTTTTTCTGAATTAGTTATCGAATTTCGAAGTTTTCCGAAACATGTATATATAGAAAAATTTTTGAAACCCTAATTTTTTCTTCTACCGGTTCTCCTTCTTCTTCCTTCTGTTTCTGAAGAAAAAAAAAAAAAAAAAAAAACTGTTCTCTCTCTCTCTCTCACAATCGCTCTCGGCCGAAAGGGGAGGAAATTTTCTCCTTAATTGTTCTCCCTCCATGGACCACCTCTCGACCTCAAACCAAGTCCCAGGCGTTCGTCTCGAGCTGCTCTAGCTCCCGGAGGCAGTTTCACAAGGCGGCGCGGCCCGTGGCGGCGGCGGCACAACCCGAACCGAAAACGGCCATTTTTGGTTCGATCTCGATATCTCGAGCTACACTCCATCATTTCACTTGATTCTTGTCTCATTGAGCTCGCCTCAACTTCCTCTACAAGCACCAAGAAGGACCGGAACTGGGTCGAACGTTTTCACGTTCGTCGGAGCTCGACCCGAACGGATCGAAATACCAAAACTTTCGATCAAGATATCTCGAGCTATACACGATCGTTTCTTGTGATTCCATTGGTGGTGGTCGGTGGCGGCTCTGTCCCTAACTCCGGCTGCCTTTTCCGGCCACCTCCGGAGGTCTAAAATTTGGTTTCTGTCCATTTTATGATTCTATGTTTTGATACGATCATTTCGGCGTATTATACGCATTTTTCGGATATCGTATGAATTAGTTATGAATTTTGTGATTTCGATCGATTTCGGTCGTTAGATTTTTGATCTGTGAAATTATGACCGTTGGATGAACTTGTAAATTTGTTATGATGATCATATGACTATCCCAGAGGCTTTGTGTGGTCATGGGCGAAGATCCGACCGTTGGATCTTCGTATATGTGAAAAACGGTAATTAGGGGAGCGATTCGTGAGAAACCGCTCGTCGGATTTTAATGTAAATTAGAATCTGACCGTTAATTAGTGGTTAAATTATGAGTTGAATTTGTTGGCTAAATTCGAATCACATTTGATTAGGTGATTGACGGATTTTAATTGCGTGGGCTATTCGGCGTTAATTATAAATTATAATTTATAATTATATTGAAGACGCAGCAGGAGTTTCGAGGTGAGTAAAACTCACGTGGTTCATATTACGAACCGAGCATTTTAATTTATTTATTTTTGGTAATTGTGTGAAAAATATTTACGGATTAAATATTTGTTTTAAAATTTCATGGACTTGAATCACCACGGTCCATAGGTAAGTAAAATGAATTTTAATTATACAAATGAATTTCATAATTTTCTTGTGTGAACTATAGATGGTATTAGTGGTCATTCCTGAGTGGATGATTACGTATATATATATTTACGTGGAAAATATATATTGATGAGTGGATTGTTTGATTGATGATATGATTGAGTTGATTATATTACAAATGTGTAATTCCATAATAATATGATGTATCTTGGTTGGGTTGATTTCAGTATGTGATATTATATATTGGGTTCATTTATGGGTTTAGGGTCAATGTAATGACCGGTGTGGGTAATCGGACGCTCTAATCCTAGTGTGGATGATGGGATACGATTGGTTGAGTATGTGGAATTATTGGACGTTCTAAATATGTATATAGGTATACATATTGATGAAATACAAGAATTGATAAATATGTCGGATGCCATAACCTAGGCCAGGTGACGGGCTACGATTCAGTTAGGGCTCTAGTCTGTCAAGTACCGTATTTTTATAAATACGATGATGAGAGTTGTGGGAAAAGTTGTGAGTGGGGTTGTCATGATATATTGAATTGGTGTTGATTGAGATTGTTTATTAATTACATATATGGAAATAATTGAGTGTTACTGTGTGTGGAAATAAATGAGATTAAATTAAGTAACAGTTCATTCTTTTGCTCATACAAGCTTTCATAAGCTTACCGGGTTTTGTGTTGTTGCAATCCCGGTACACTATTCAATGGTGTAGCGGATATTCCTGCAGGTCAGGATAACCAGGGAGGTGATCGAGCTGTTTAGGTGTTTCAGCAGTTTTGTTATTAATTAGTTGTGAGGTGTGTGTATGCTCATTTAGAGCTTTACATTACATTTTGGATTTGAGTTGTAATAATTAACCGAGTCTAAATTCGGTTTAATTTTATTTCGTGTGGTGAGTATGTTAAGAAAGAAAAATTTTCAGGATGATGAATTTGAGTTTGTAGCATTTTCATGTTTCGGATTTTGAATTGTTATTCTAAAATTCGGGGCGTGACACATAGGAATGGAGGTATCAACAAGTGGTGACATCTATAGCTACGAAATCCTGCTATTTGAGATGCTGATAGGCAAGAGATTGATATATGACATGTGTAAAGACGACCTGAACTTGTACAAATTTGTCAAATAAGGATTTGTCAAATAAGGCTTTGTCCTCCTTATCCTATTGGATGGTGATCAGAGCTGAGTCTTCTAGCCATCCCAGGTAATCACTTCATCTTGATTTTCTACCTCCAATAAAATACTATTCGTTCACCCAATTTTTAGGAGTTGTGTGTTTAATTTGTTGTCTTTTCTCAGCCAGCTTTGAGCAAGCAGCACTTGGAGCCTATTATTGAACGGGAGCTTTTGAACGATCACATGGACACTATTGAAGAGGTTTGACATTTAAAACAAGAAACTTTCAACTATGTCATTTTTTCGTTTACTGATAATCTGATAATAGCTAGTGTGCTTTGTTTAGTGTAAGACTGGTTTTGATTATCCAAATAGATGCTACCAATCTACTTTGTTCTTGGGATTTTATGATTTGTACCTAAAATTATGCCTGACCAGGACAGTTAGAAGACTGGGCTCTGATCAAGATGCTACCAGTAGACTTTCTTTATGGGATTTTATGATTTTTACTAATTTTGAATGATATGGAATCTTTCTAAGTATATCATGTCTTTATTCATTTGAAATTCAGCTTCACCCAACCATTCAATTACACTGCTCAATCTCATCACCTCCTTGAGCTCCATATTATTTCCCCATGAAAAACTGCATAGCATTGTGGCTGCCAATTCCACCACGCATGCACACAAAAGATCTAGATCACTATCTTGCCTCACATGAGCTCCTTGTAATGAACAAATACAGTTAAGAAACTCACAAACAAGCCTTACACATGAGGTATCGCAAAACAATGTGTTGGAAGTATAGGATCTGCTGTCAACATTGGTTGCTGTCAATGTTGGCTGGCTGCTGCAATTTGTTCATGCATTCACACATGCATTAATTGTTTGTAAGCTGCCTATATAAAGCTAGGATGTTGTATCATCTTAACATCAGAAATAAGATCAAGAGGAATGATATTCTTCCTCTCATATTTCAATATGGTATCAGAGCAGAAATCCTCATAGGACCTACATCTGTATTGTTCCTACAAGACTCTTGTATTCCTCTATCATCCTCATTAAGATGGCAGAAGGAGAAGGTTCCCTCGTTGCAAAGATAGAAAGCCCAAAAGGGAATCCAAATCAGCGTCTGTGCTCAGTGCTTCTAAATGAGTTCAACTACCTTCCTTGGTCAAGAGCCATCACTCTAGCTCTTGGTGGAAGATCAAAACTCAGCTTTATCAACAACAAAAGCAAGATCCCAGATACCTCATCATCTGAATATGAAAGTTGGTTATCCAACGATCAACTTGTTATGTCATGGCTCCTTAATTCAATAGAGCCAAAACTTGCAGAAATCTTCAGCTATTCAGAGTCATCTCGACATCTTTGGGATGCTATCAAAAACATGTATGGCAACCTAAACAATGCAGCAAGAGTGTTCTAACTCAAAAAGGATCTTGCAGGGATTCAATAAGGTAATCTCTCATTTGTTCAACATCTTGGCAACCTAAAGGCAAAGTGGAATGAACTTGATATATATAGGCCTCACACCACTGATGCCACCATATTGTTGAAATGAGCTGAAGAAGATAAAGTATTCCAATTGCTTGCAAGTCTGGGATCTGAATATGAGGATCTCAAAAGCCATCTTTTGATGACCCCAGAGCTTCCTTCGTTAACAACGGTATGCAACTCCATTCAACGTGAAGAAGTGCGCAAAAGGGTGGTGAATGTGAGCACCAGTATTGGAGGGTCCGAAGCTAGAGCATTTGCTGCAAACAAAAGTGTCACAAGCGACAGAACATACAAGGGCAAGAGGCCAGATCTGAAGTGCACACATTGTGAACGTATTGGATGAGCTGGTATAGGCCACATAAGAGAGAGATGTTGCATCCAGAACTGAAACCTAAGTTCAATAAGGAGCAGAAGAATCAAAGAGGCACCACTCAAAGAAGCCCTTACATCTCTAATCCAAAGGGAAACCTTAGCAACACTTCTGAAGGTATGATGAACTTCACATCCAATCCAATAACTCTTATAAATGAGTTTGCTACATATCTTGAAAAGAATCAAGGTAGTTTAGAGAGAAATGAAAATGGAAGCACAACTGCTATGCTTGGAAAGTTTGCTGGTTTTCTGGCGAAATCAAACATGGCTTCTTCAAATGATATACCAGGTATTATTTGTGCCATTTCCACTACTTTAGATGTCAGTAACAATCATGATTTTTGGATAGTGGATTCAGGTGCCTCAGATCACATGACAAACAATTCTTCCATATTACATGAGTTTGATATCTTGTTAAAACCTTCACATGTCTCAATTGCAAATGGCAACAATGTTCCCATCTTAGGAAAAGGAAAATTAAAGCTTTTTTCCGATAGCATTGAGTCATTTGTATTATTTGTACCCTCATTCCCATTCCAACTCTTGTCCGTAGGAAGGTTAACAAACTTATTGGATTGTCTAGCTTCTCTCCTCATAATGTTGTTTTTCAGGATCGAGTGTCCAAGGAGAAGATTGGTGAAGGGTTCTTTCTAAATGGCTTGTACTACATATCAACTTCATCAAGCTTTTCAAAGTGTTTTCTAACATAGTCCAAATCTGTAATACAGCAACAATTGTGGTATAAACGCCTAGCCCATCCTTCCTTTCATATTTTGTAAAGTCTCCCATAAGTGTGAGACATGTCATATGTCAAAATTTACCAGATTGTCTTTTCAAATCTCCCAATCCAGAGCAACTCAGCCTTTTGAAATTATACATTCTGATGTTTGGGGACCAGCATCCCTAGAATCATTTGATGGCTATAGGTTTTATGTCACGTTTATTGATGATTTTACTCGAACCACTTTTGTGTATCTTTTGAAATTCAAGAGTGAAGTCTTCAAGTGTTTCCAAGATTTTCATAACCTTGTCACAAATCATTTTTCATCAAAAATTTGCATTTTAAGGTCAGACAATGGCACTGAATACACATGCAAAATCATGACTGATTATCTTAATGCTCAAGGGATTATTCATCAAACCAGCTGTGTGGGAACACCACAACAAAATGGTATTGTAGAACGCAAAAATAGAGATTTACTTGAGAAGGCTAGGGCCTTAATGCTTCAAACAAATGTTCCAAAAAAATTCTGGTCTCAAGGAATTCAAACTGCAGCTTACATCATAAACAGATTGCCTAGCAGTGTGTTAAATTTCAAATCTCCATTTGAAGTTCTAAAAGGTCGAAAAGTTGACATAACACACCTTCGAGTATTTGGCTGTACGTGTTTTGTACATGTTCAGTCAAATCACCGAGATAAGTTTGATCCTAGAGCTGTCAAATGTGTGTTCCTCGGGTACTCATCTACCCAAAAGGGATACAAGTGTTACAATTCACATACCAGAAAATTGTCTGTTTCAAGGGATGTTCGTTTTGATGAGTCTGACTCTTTCTTTCAGTTATCTGACAATGAACCTCAGGGGGAGCATATTTGTGACTTGTTTCCCACTCCAATTCATGTTGAAGTTGCAATAGGCACTCCTAGTTCACCACAACTAGTTCAACAATTTGCAAACACTGACGAGGTGCCGACAAAGTCCAACACTCAAGATGATCAACAAGAAGTGGTACCAAACACATATCAACCTCGAAGAAACCCACCAAGGATGAGACATCCACCAACAAGACTTCAGGACTCTGAGACTTACACACCACGATATCCTCTTGCACAAGTTGCTCATTCCATCAATACCTCATCTTCTCACAGTGCTTTCCTCATCAAGATTTCCAAAGAAACTGAACCAAGGAATTTTGAAGAAGCAAATCAATCACCAGTTTGGAAGAAAGCTATGCATGATGAACTCAAAACCCTTGATGATAATAGAACTTGGAGTATAGTCAAACTTCCCAAAGGCCAAAAAATTGTAGGGGCAAAATGGATTTACAAAATCAAGTTCAACTCTGATGGTTCAATTGAGCGGCATAAGGCAAGGTTAGTTGCTCGTGGCTTCACTCAAACCTTTGGTGTTGATTATAAGGAGACTTTTGCTCCAGTTGCTAAAATGAACACAGTTCGAGTTTTGTTATCTGTTGCTATAAATTGTGGTTGGTCTCTATACCAAATGGACGTCATGAATGCCTTCTTGCACGGAGATCTAGAAGAAGATGTGTACATGAGATTACCTCCTGGACACCCATGTGAAAGTGAAGCTGGAATGGTGTGCAAACTTCACAAGGCCTTGTATGGTCTGAAACAAGCCCCACGTGCTTGGTATTCCAAACTGAGTTCGGTTCTTCTTGCCTCAAGCTTTAAGCGAAGTCATGCAGACTCCTCCCTATTTGTTCGACATGGCAAGGCTAGCAAGTTGGTTGTTCTAGTATATGTGGATGACTTAATCATCACTGGAGATAATGTGGATGAAATTAAGTCTCTTAAGTTAGCGTGAAACAACACCTTTGCCATCAAAGATCTTGGACCATTGAAGTACTTTCTAGGAATTGAAATGGATCACTCCTCGAATGGTATGTTCTTAAATCAACGTAATTATGTTGTTGATCTTCTTGATGAGGCAGGAATGAAGGAGAGTAATCCTGCACGCACTCCTCTTAGTAGCAGACTTAAAATAGATGTTGAAGGAGAGCCTCTTTCGGATATTTGTGTTTATCAACGTCTTGTGGGTAAGCTCATCTATCTCACCATTACAAGACCAGACCTCACTTATGTTGTGAGTTTGGTTAGTCAATTCATGCACTATCCTACAACTCATCATCTACAAATTGTCAAAAGGATTCTTCACTACTTAAAGGGCACAATTGATCAAGGAATTGTTATGAAGAATAATGGTCACTTCAACCTTGTGGGCTACTCAGACTCTGACTGGGCAGGAAAGTCCATTGATCTAAAGTCTACAACTCGGTATTGTACCTTCATTGGAGGCAATCTAGTTACTTGGAAAAGTAAGAAACAAACGGTGGTTGCTAGTTCTAGTGCCGAAGCTGAGTATCGTGCAATGGCATCCACAGCTTGTGAACTCATATGGTTTAAGACATTGTTGGGTGACTTAGGCATTGTATGCCCTGCACCCATAACTCTACATTGTGACAACCAGGCTGCCATGCATATTGCAGCCAATCCTGTCTTCCATGAACGCACCAAACATATTGAAGTAGATTGTCACTTTGTTCGAGATCAGGTTCGGTCTAAGCTTATTGAAACAGTATACACACGATCATGCGATCAACTAGCAGACATTTTTACTAAGATTCTCGCTTCCGCTCAGTTTGAACGTCTGCTTTCCAAGCTTGGCTCAAGGAACTTCCCTGATCCAGCTTGAGGGGGTGTAATACCCGCAATTTCCATTTTAAATTCGAGTGATTGTATCGAATGATTATTATGCGATTTCACGATTTATGTTCGATAATCATTCATTTTTACAATTATCGAAGTTTCGAAACGTTTATTTTAACGAAAAGCTCGAAATACTCGGGTTGAGAAATCGACTTTTTCTACGTACGAAATTTGGAGAAACTTCCTTCATGAAAGTTGTAGAGCTCGTCGATACGAGTCCGTGCACGTGCGGAACACGAAGATCGGATTTTTTCTGAATTAGTTATCGAATTTCAAAGTTTTCCGAAACTTGTATATATAGAAAAATTTTAGAAACCCTAATTTTTTTTCCCTACCGGTTTCTTTTTTTTCCTTTTCTTCCTTTTTCTTCTTCTTCCTCCTGTTTCTGAAAAACTGAGTTTTTCTCTCTCTCTCTCACAGTCGTACTCGGCCGAAAGGGGAGGAAAACTTCTCCTTAATTGTTCTCCCTCCACAGACCACCTCTCGACCTCAAACCAAGTCCCAGGCGTTCGTCTCGAGCTGCTCTAGCTCCCGGAGGCAGTCTCACACGGCGGCGCAGCCTGTGGCGGCGGCGACGAAGCCCGAACCGAAAACGTCCATTTTCGGTTCGATCTCGATATCTCGAGCTACACTCCATCATTTCACTTGATTCTTGTCTCATTGAGCTCGCCTCAACTTCCTCTACAAGCACCAAGAAGGACCGGAACTGGGTCGAACGTTTTTACGTTCGTCGGAGCTCGACCCGAACGGATCGAAATACCGAAACTTTCGATCAAGATATCTCGAGCTATACACGATCGTTTCTTATGATTCCAAGCTTGTTGAGTTCGCAAGGAAGTTCTGAACAAGTTTCCAGAAGGGATCGGGGCCTGAGGTTGCAGTTTTCACGTCGGTTTTCAAGCTCACCGGTTTCTGCATTTTTTTCCGGCCGCCGACTGTAAATCGGTAATTTCGATGCCTTCCGATCATTTTTAGGTCTTGTGCTAGTTATGAAAGTTGCTCAGAATGATGAAACGAAGGGGACAAGCTCGGCCCCGACACCATTGGTGGTGGTCGGTGGCGGCTCTGTCCCTAACTCCGGCGGCCGTTTCCGGCCACCTCCGGAGGTCTAAAATTTGGTTTCTGTCCATTTTATGATTCTATGTTTCGATACGATCATTTCGGCGTATTATACGCATTTTTCGGATATCGTATGAATTAGTTATGAATTTTATGATTTCGATCGATTTCGGTCGTTAGATTTTTGATCTGTGAAATAATGACCGTTGGATGAACTTGTAAATTTGTTATGATGATCATATGACTGTCCCAGAGGCTTTGTGTGGTCATGGGCGAAGATCCGACCGTTGGATCTTCGTATATGTGAAAAACGTTAATTAGGGGAGCGATTCGTGAGAAACCGCTCGTCGGATTTTAATGTAAATTAGAATCTGACCGTTAATTAGTGGTTAAATTATGAGTTGAATTTGTTGGCTAAATTCGAATCACATTTGATTAGGTGATTGACGGATTTTAATTTCATGGGCTATTCGGCGTTAATTATAAATTATAATTTATAATTATATTGAAGACGCAGCGGGAGTTTCGAGGTGAGTAAAACTCACGTGGTTCATATTACGAACCGAGCATTTTAATTTATTTATTTTTGGTAATTGTGTGAAAAATATTTGCGGATTAAATATTTGTTTTAAAATTTCATGGACTTGAATCACCACGGTCCATAGGTAAGTAAAATGAATTTTAACTACACAAATGAATTTCATAATTTTCTCGTGTGAACTATAGATGGTATTAGTGGTCATTCCTGAGTGGATGATTACATATATATATATATATTTACGTGGAAAATATATATTGATGAGTGGATTGTTTGATTGATGATATGATTGAGTGGAATTGATGAGTTGATTTTATTACGATTGTGTAATTCCATAATAATATGATGTATCTTGGTTGGGTTGATTTCAGTATGTGATGTTATATGTTGGGTTCATTTATGGGTTTAGGGTTAACATAATGACCGGTGTGGGTAATCGGACGCTCTAATCCTAGTGTGGATGATGGGATACGATTGGTTGAGTATGTGGAATTATTGGACGTTCTAAATATGTATATAGGTATACATATTGATGAAATACAATAATTGATAAATATGTCGGATGCCATAACCTAGGCCAGGTGACGGGCTACGATTCAGTTAGAGCTCTAGTCTGTCAAGTACCGTATTTTTATAAATACGATGAAGAGAGTTGTGGGGAAAGTAGTGAGTGAGGTTGTCTTGTTATATTGAATTGGTGTTGATTGAGATTGTTATTATTTGTATATGTGGAAATAATTGAGTGTTGCTGTGTGTGAGAATAAATGAGATTAAATTAAGTAACAATTCATTCTTTTACTCATACAAGCTTTCATAAGCTTACCGGGTTTTGTGTTGTTGCAATCCCGGTACACTATTCAATGGTGTAGCGGATATTCCTGCAGGTCAGGATAACCAGGGAGGTGACCGAGCTGCTTAGGTGTTTCAGCAGTTTTGTTATTAATTAGTGGTGAGGTGTGTGTATGCTCATTTAGAGCTTTACATTACATTTGGATTTGTGTTCTAATAATTAACCGAGACTAAATTCGGTTTGATTTTATTTCGTGTGGTGAGTATGTTAAGAAAAGAAAAATTTTCTGGATGATTATTTTGTGTTGTGGTATTTTCATGTCTCGGATTTTGAATCGTTATTCTAAAATCTGGGGCGTGACAGGGGGAGTGTTGGAAGTATAGGATCTGCTGTCAACATTGGTTGCTGTCAATGTTGGCTGGCTGCTGGAATTTGTACATGCATTTACACATGTTGTATTTGTTTGCTGTCAACATTGGTTGCTGTCAATGTTGGCTGGCTACTGCAATTTGTTCATGCATTCACACATGCATTAATTGTTTGTAAGCTGCCTATATAAAGCTAGGATGTTGTATCATCTTAACATCAGAAATAAGATCAAGAGGAATGATATTCTTCCTCTCATATTTCAATACAATGAATAACTATGTTGCTATGACTCTGTTTGGTATGGCTGTGCAGATACATTGAGATAATTGCGTTACAGGAAATATGTGAAGGATGATATACTCAACTCAATTTTAAGATCATGAAAGCATAAAGATGAAACAGCACAGATGGCATAGCAGCTCCTGTTAATCATCCAAACTACTTTCTACTGCTAAACACCCAAAACTATCCAACAGAACAAATGGCCAGTAGCAGCACTTGTCAAAAACATGCAATGACCTAAGTAATTACAAACTCGTACAAGGGTGGAGCATAATTAGACTGCTAATCCCATTCCAGATATACTAGTTCTGCTTCTACCAAATGAAAACTTTAAGCAGAAATCTCTTCGGTAGGGCATGGTGAATTGAATTCATCTGATACAACAGCAAACAATTATGCTTCACAGATGATACTAGTAGTCAAAAATGTGAATTCCCATCAACATTCTGGGTCAGTAGGGCATCAACCAAAGATCTGAGTATTAATGATTCTAACAGAAGGTTTCAAATAAAACAGTCTCGTGTTTTCATGTCATGCTAGGAATGTCTTCAGTACTTGCTAGCTTTACAATTTTCCCCATCTAGCAGTTGAGTTGGAGGCTCTTCCTCTAATTGGACTTCATCAACGTCTTTGGGGTTCAAGAAGCTCGGTACATGGCTTTCAAGTCTTCAGTGTGTCCCTTCTCACAAACTCCCCTTAAACCTGGTTCAACTCCACCCAAGCTGGAAGAACAAACCTGGTTCGAGTCCATGTAAACACCCATGGAATTGCCCAAAGATGTCCAATTCCAGTAGAGCTCTTCCTATCAGAAAAGAAGATCCTGGTTCGATTCCATGCAAACACCCATGGAACACACCTTCATGGTTTAACATTTTGCCCAATAGTGGTAAACCAAGACTTATCTCTTCCTATCAGAAAAGAAGATCCTGAGTTGGAATTTTTGCAATCGCAAAACCTCCCAATTAAGTTGAACGCATGCTATGAAGTGAGTTTGAGTGTATTGTAATGCAAATTCTCTAACCTAGCTCCACCCAAACGCTAGCTCATCGTCATCTTCTTCTTCTTCTTCTTCCTCGTTTCTCTTTCTCAAACAAACTCACAGTTTCAGACAGTACCAGCACAATGATCAGATATGGTTCATATCGAAATTTACTCTTTCTTGGAGTGTTTTTGAATTTCTCTTCCTTTTACTGAAAGATTTACACAGTGGAATGCCTTGTGAGAATGGACCTCCAATACTCGAAGTTCATTCTGGTGGGAATCAAATGGGACACTACAACATCATTCCCTGCACATGCTATCATGCCGTGAGACAGTGTTTCCGTCGCCAGTGTTATTTTTCAAGATCGAGCTACTCGGCACATCGGGGGTAATTAACTATTCACTTATTTTCTGAATGATCTCCAGTCTCTCTCAGAGAAACAACTAATTAATTACCAGAGCAGATTTTTCTTTGGTGACTATCTATCTTCTATTTAGTTGCCTTTCTTTGTTGGAAACTAATAATATGGATTATGCATATATTCCAGGTTTGGTGGTCAGCCACAGCACTGTACGCCGTGTGGCAGTGGGTCTCATCATAACATACCTCACCACAATCTGGAGGCACCCGCATTTTGGATCAGCTGCTATAGTGATAAACGTGCAAGAGATGGTGTATCAGCCGTCCTTGTGATTGTGCTTGCTCATATCTCAGATACATCCATGGGTCATTTTAAGATGACTGTCTTCACAAATTAATATTGCATATTTTCTTGTAAGTATTCTTGTAGTCATATTGATTAAGTCATTAGTCTGTCCAAAAAGTGAAAGCTACTTGCATGCATTTAATTACCATTTTACTTGCTATATATATATATATGTAAAAAATAAAACTTGATGTTGCATCCTTAACTGGATACCCTGCCTTTCAAGTCTTAATTAATTATCACATTCATGTTCTATTGGCAGTTTCTGCTGGGTTTATGAGTCGAATGCAATCCATAGCCAAACTCTCAAACCATCTTATCAAACCCACAAACCACGCCTTCTGTTGGTGCCTCAAAAGCTACAACTCATGGGCTGCAGCCATACGCAGCTCCTCTTCCCCACATAAAGCTTTGCATATCTATTCTCAAATGCACCGGCAGTCTGTACCTTTCGACAGCTTCTCCATTCTCTTTACTCTAAGATTATGTACCCAATTGCATAACCACGCAACCATTCAACACCTCCATTCCCATATCGTTAAACTCGGGTTTGATTCTCACGTATACGTGGCAACTGCCCTTCTCCATGCTTATGTTGTCGTCTCGTTTGTGGATGCATGTAAATTGTTCGACGAAATGCCTGAGAAGAGCACAGTCACCTGGAACACAATGATTTCTGGGTATTCGAGGACCGGGAATGTAGAGAGAGCAACGCTGGTGTTTGAGGAAATGCCAGTGAGAGATGTTTCATCATGGTGTGCAATGATCGCAGCCTATGTGAACAATGGCAAACATGAGCTTGGGTTATCACTGTTTCGGGATATGGTAATGGGTGAAGAAGGTGTGAAACCTGACCGAGTGACTGCAGTAGTGGTTTTATCTGGCTGTGCTCACTTGGGCTCTGTTGGGTTGTTGGTGGGGAAGTCAGTTCATGGGTTTATGGTCAAGAATCGGTGGGAGATGAATGCGGAGCTCGGTACAGTTTTGATCAGCATGTATGCGAAATGTGGGTTTTTAAAGGGAGCAGAACAGGTTTTTGAGTTGATGCAAGAGAAGAATGTTATGGCTTGGACTGCATTGATTTGTGGATCAGCACAACATGGCTACAGCAAAGAAGCATTGTGTTTGTTTGAGACAATGCAAAAAGCCGGTGTAAGACCTAATGAACTGACTTTTACAGGAGTTCTTAGTGCTTGTGTGAACACGGGACTAGTTGATGTGGGTCGAAAATATTTCAATCTGATTGAAGAAAGTGGCTTGGAGCTTAGGATTCAGCATTATGGATGCATGGTCGATTTGTATGGCAAGGCGGGGCTGTTAGAGGAAGCATATGATTTTATTAAGAACATGAAACTTGAACCCAATATTGCTGTCTGGGGAGCTTTTTTGTCGGCTTGTAAGGAGCATAAGCAATTTGAGATGGCCGAAAGAGTAGTTGAGCAGGTCATGAAGCTGGTGAAACCAGAAAATGATAGTGGGGTTTACTCTCTTATTGCCGATTTGTATGTTTTGGGTGGGAAATGGGATGATGCTGAAAGAGTGAGGAGTCTGATGGTGAACCACAAGGTGAGGAAGATCAGGGGCTCTAGTTTTGTTCAAGTGGATGGTAGAGAAAACCAATTTTATATGCCGCTCCCAACTTATAAAGCTTACCTGAATGATTTATCCTAGGCGAGAAATGATATCAGCAGGCCGGTTGCTTTATCAAGATCAGAAGCATATTGTGCAAAGGCTCTAATTCTGCAAATTGCAGAAGGCTGTTTACAGAAAGGAACAACACATCTATCAGAATTACAACCTTAGTTGCTTCAATTGTTATAAGGTTTCGTTTTAAGCAGTTTTACACATTGTAAGGTGAAGACCAACAAGAATGAGGAGGAAGAGGTATCGTCTTCTGACATGGATCACATCAAAGCTGTATCAAGTGCAAACCAATGGTTTCTCTCCTCAATGTATAATAGGATTCATCATAGTGGCCGTCCTGTTTCACCCTCCCTTCTCCCATATCTCTGCTACTATAAAGTCAGGCCCTCTTTTGGTGTTAAAGGCTTCACCAATTTTCGGAAGTCCCCATATTATCCATGGTAAAACAACAATTGACTCGGATGAAAATATCTACAAGGGTTAGTATAGTAAAGTACAGAAAGAAAAAGGAAAAAAAAAAAAAAAGAATAAGGGGAAACGTTGGAGAAAATCAAACTGCAGTATGGGAGCCACGTTCAAAAGCGGTTCGGCTTCAACTGACGCAATCACATTCATTTCATACAAATAGCCAATAATGAAGACAGAAAGAGAAGGTGGCTGATCGAACAAGAAAACGAAGAGACCAGGTAAGGTTATGCAGATTAATTAAACTATTTTTGATTTTTTTTTCTAGGATTTGGGAAGAGGTTAATTATTAGTATTTTGAATGTTTGTTGGAGCGGGGTTTTAAATGAATTGCATAAAGAATGATTTTGTTTAGACCACGCAGATATATAATTGTTTCCATTGACACGAAAGATGCAGTGATTGTAGAAGTTTATCCAGTCTGCTATGCAAGTACGTTCAAATTTGTAAGTTTGTCATCATAGGTTCTTGCCAAAAAAAACCAAAAAAATAAATCCTTCCTCCCATTCATTCCTCTACTTTTGTAGTTATTGTGTGTTTCCTTTGTCCATTTTAACATTTTCAGGATTTGGAACAAAGAATGCAAAATTGTTTGATATACTTTACTTCTACGAGTCTTGGAAAGATATTAGAAATTCAAGCTGAAATCATACAATACCTACCTCTAATATGAATCCTTTAATCTGTAATATCATATTAATTTGTTTGGTGGATTTTAATAGATATTGGTTGTTATTCTCAGTCTTTTTATATTTTCAGAAATTATAAGTTCAAGGCTTGATGAGCATTTTTCTTTTTCTTTTGTGTCATTCAGGAAGTAGTACCATTCTTCATGGTGGTATGGGGGATAAGATGCATATGTGAATTATTCTATACGAGCACAAGAACGAATATATGCTGCTGTATACTTGATTGGTAATGTATGGAGAACCCCTGAGATGAGGATGGCTGAAGCATTAGCAGATTCAAGGGTGAATTACTATCTGCCACAGAATGGCCTTGAAGATCAAGTCTGTGCATTTGAAGGTATCTTAATTTTTTTATGCTTCTGTATATTGTTCACATAGAAGTAGAGTGAGTTAATTTTTGTTCTTTTTCTTTTACTGGCTTTGTTCATAACGATAATATGACGACTAATCAGCTTTTTGTAAGAGATCATGTTTTTCTATAGTTAGCTTCTTAATACATCTTTGGTGCTGCAGAATCATTTGGCTTTCAAAGTCCACAAGCTCTATGGAGTATGGAAAGATATAATTTGGTTTAATTACAAAGGCTGTTTATTACAATTGGAGATTTTGTAATGCATACTGCAACTTCAAAGTTTTGATTTGTTCTCTTTGATGTAGTTGACAGTGGTTGATGATTAGTGTTCCCGACTTTATGGGAAATCAAGTTTCATGTGCCCATGTGAATTCGGTGCCTATAATAATGCCTTTTCTACTAAAGCATGATAAAAGTTTATAAGTTCCAGGTTTTCTTAAATACTTTACTCTTACTACTATATTTTTTCTTAATTGTCTGTTTAGGTTATCTTTGTCACATTAGGTTCTAGCCTTTGCAGCCTTAATTTACTCAGAATCCGTGTGTATATTTGCCTATGTTAGGATTAGTTAAGGTTCTTATGGTTGCTGCTTATTTTCTCAGGTTCATGTGCTTCTTTCCATTTTGGATCTTTACTTGGGTTTCCAAAGCATGTTTTTCAGTTGTATTTGCACTTTGTTTTGTGCTCTTACCGTTTCAATTTGATGTTCATTGTAATTTTTCTTTCATAAGAGGTAAGGTTGAAGTCCTCCTCTTCTATTATACTTTGTTTCCTTTATATATTAAAAAAGAAAATGGACGAATGGTTGCCGGATATTATTGGAGCGTGTAGATGCTTTCTATCCCTCTATACTTTCACCAAGGCGAGAATATCAATTAAGTCGATATTACTCAAGAGAAATATTAGCCTCGGAACAATAATGAACAACAATACTAAACGCACGCACGAGCGCTGCCCATGCGCGTGCAAGAACGCTAGTACTCATAATTGAAGGCAAGCTAAATTTTTATCAATGTAAAGCTCCTTTTATAGAAAGCTGTACTGCTCTCTTTGGTTCTTCAAAGTTGTTGGGCCTGGAAAAAAATTGTTGGGCCTGATTGGACTTTGAGTTGGTCACCAACAAGCCCATGTAAGGTCCTATTTTGGGTTTGGAAATAGCTTTCTCCAAATTCCAGCACCATCTCTCAGAGATTACACCGGTGGTCGAAATGAGCTCGGTGGCATCTTGCCTTGGCACTTGCAATCCCAGAAAGCTCAGAACACTCGGTACTCTACCATCGAAGGATTTCAATGCACCAGAAACGTCAAGAATAAAAATCTTAAGCCAGGCCCAGAAACGCTCACCTTCTTCTGGACAGGTTCTGCAGCTAAATAATGAGAAGCCAAGTTTATTAAGGAGAAGAGAAGCAATTGGTTTTGGCTTCTGCTTTGGCCTTGTTGATGTGCTCTTGCCAGGTCAACCCACTGAAGCAGCTGAAGTTGCTCCTTGTGAATATACTGTAGCTCCTTCTGGACTTGCTTTCTGTGACAAAGTAGTAGGGAAGGGAGCTGAGGCTGTTAAGGGACAGATGATTAAGGTATTAAACAAGACCAATGATGTGTTGTTTCAAATATAAAGCCTAGTATTTGATTCTTCGACAGGGTTACCTTGCTTATCTGTTGTTTTTGCTTAGAACAAGAAATTTTTAAGAAATCATAGTTCACATGGCATTGAGTTCTGCAAGCATTTCATGCGTGATAGTTTAATTTTGCAATACAAATGCACAGGCACACTACATTGGGAAACTGGAGAATGGCAAGGTGTTCGATAGTAGTTATAATCGTGGGAAGCCCCTTACATTCCGAATTGGTGCTGGTGAGGTATGAATGATGTTCATTAGTTGTAGCTACTGGTGTGCTTTGCCTCTGCCCAAAGTTAACATAAAGAATCTTGTTGTTGTTTGAGCCAAGGACTTCCCCAAACCAGGTGGGGTTCTTCGTCTCAAGTATATTGATCTGGCAACTCATGAACTTCAGTTAACTGGGTTAGGGTCTTTGTTTGTGATCATTGGCTGAAATTCTTGTCTACTAAAACCTTGTGTATCTCTCTTCCTGAATGAAATTTCTGAACTTTTCCGGGTTTAAGATTTGAACATGAGAAATTATTTGCAGCACATCTACTAGTCACATTACTAATCACATCAGTACAGCAGCTAGCATTACTCTTTTAGCCTTCTAAGTTGGACTAAGTATTGTGCTTTGGACATCTCATAGGTAATAAAAGGGTGGGACCAAGGTATTCTTGGTGGCGATGGAATTCCTCCCATGCTTGCTGGTATAGTAAATCCATGAATGTAGTGTTTAACCTTAGATCCATATTCTTATAATGCACTACATAAAGTTCATTCTCTTTCAAATCTATTAGGGGGAAAGCGCACCTTGAAGATCCCTGCAGAACTTGCATATGGTGCACGGGGAGCTGGGTGTAGAGGAGGTAAAGTATTCATGTTCTTCAGTCCTTGAACACTTCCCTTCTATTTCTTTTCGCTAGCTCCTTCAGTTTGTACTGTATAGCTCCTTTTACTGAGATGGTAGGCTTATATTTCTCATTGGTTACCCCTGTATGGTGCAGGTTCGTGTATTATTCCTCCATATTCAGTTCTTTTGTTTGATGTGGAATTCATTGGCAAGGTATGAGAAGTGGCCAAAGAGACAACCACACCAGCAGTGTCTCAATCGATCAATCACCTATTTTTCCCTTTCCTTTTGCCTCTACCTTTTGCGAATGGTTTTCTTAATGGTGAAATGCAAAGTGTTTTGGCTGTCTTTGGATGCCATCACTGAGGAGAAGCCTTGATTGAGTGTTTCTGCATGTCTAGAAATTTTGCAAAGTTAGTTTTCTTGAAATGAGTTATCATTTTAAGTTAAATCCAGTTAGTGTTTCTTTATCTTGTGTTCAAACAAAAAATTTATTGGATCCGTCACTGCCTATTGCTTCTTACTCATGAGTTAATTTTCTGGAAATGAGTTCTGATTTTGAAATTTCATAATTAGAAGGTAAATCCGGTTAGTAAATTCTATATATTCTTTGCAAGAGAATTTTCTTTCAGAGAAAGAAACTCGGAATCTTGAACACAAAAGAAAGCCTCTCTTTCACCGAAATAACCACAATTAGATTCCTGATGTAACTTGCCAAAGTAAGGAAATAATTATAATTAATAACGGAAAACAATAACCAAAACATGAGACTACAAACTTGATTAGTTAGCGCCTCAAGTCTTAATAATAGTAACTCATCACATCTCACAATTAAACTACCGACTATTTATGTATTTATCACCAAAATGAATTACATCATTATATCAAAAGTGGAGGTATCAAGTTAATAACAGAACACACTCCCTAATGCTCCAACATGAAGATTACCATCCAGGTGGGCGGGGGGAGGGAACAAGATATAAAGAGCAGCAACAAATTAGTTCTTAAATCTGGTGCTCCGACTGATTCTCGGATTGATTCCAGATGTCTCCCCACCGTATGGACCAATAGGCTTCTTGACTTCCCGTACCTGTCCTTTCCGATTCTTCATTTTCTTCTCATGCTTCAACTGTTCAGAAAGAGAGACGGGTTAATAAAGAGCAATTTTAGCAACTTGCAACATCAAAGGTACAAGTATTTTGATCAAATTACCTTGTACTTCTTTCTTGGATTCTTGATCAGCTTCTTTCGAGCGCGAGTAAGTCCTCTGTTCTTCTCCATCTACAGTAAATTGGGACAACAAGAATATGGTCAGCCAAAAAAAGGAATCATAAAAATTATAAAAATCAAAGATCATATGAACAAAGTGAAAACTGGGTTGTATTTACCTGATAAGTAATATGACGTTTGCCATCCACAGTTTCAGGTAAAGATGGAACTGAGGAGGACCTGCAAAAGCATGATAACCGATAACAACTCAAAACCAATAAACACCCTAAACATGCAACAATAACTCAACCCTGTCGGTCTTTTAATGCTGAACCCATATTAACAAGCAAAATATGACAGTCTGGATGAGTCAGATGGCCTAACAAAAATGCATTACAAATCCAGAGCCTATCAGAGAGTGAAGTAAACTAATAGTTGGCACATAATGCAAAAAGTAGTAATTAACCATAGTTCAATACAAACCTAGAATGGATGTCAGCTTTGGCAGCGAGTTTTGCAGCTCGGTTTTGTTTTGCTTGTTCGTAGAAGTCATCTTCTGAATCTCCAGCTTCACTATCCTCCATCTCAATGTCTCCATCATCTGAAATAGTGTCATTTTCTCCAGCATCATCCTCGGACTTGATTCCAGCTCCTGCCAGTACTCGGAGCTCATGTTTTCTCCGTCTTTCCCCAATATCATCTCTCTGAGGTAAGTCATCATCACCTGAAACAATCTTCTCATAAAGAGAGAAGAAACATCAAAATATCATTTTAACAATCATATCATATGTCGGCTAGTCTGAGCATAGTGATCGACCACATCAGTTTTTATTTATTTTTTTTTTGGTTTCCTTCAAAATAACCACATCAAGATTGTCCTGAATCATGTGAATCCTGATTAATATGTTCACATGCTGGCATATAACTAGGAAACTAATGTTCAGATTGCATTCTACAAAACACCTATATACCAAACAAATAAAGTTGGGGCTTGCAAAGCAAAGATTTATTTTCTACAGGAAAATCTCATCCAAAACAAGGGCAAATAATTTCAATGAATTATATAAATTCCATTAAGGTGCATGTTCAGAGAAAGTACACTTAAGAAAACTAGGTTTTGCCATTTACAAAAAAGTTACTGAGGTTCATACCTTTGACTTATGTCGATTAGCAGCAACTAGTTGGGAAACTTTACTAGCACTCAATGAACTTGCATGACCCTGGTTAGCACCTTCAGCATTTACAGGATCATCATCAAAATCATCATACGATTCAAGCTTCCTGTTCAATTCGAAGTTGGTTGAATTAGTTCACACAATGGAGGAATGAGTTAAATTACAATGTATAAGAGCGAAGTCATACCCATTTAATGGCTTCAGATGTTTCTGGGGTCTATGAGTTCTTGGAGTGATGGAATTGAAAACACCCTTCTGCTTCAATTTTTCCTCAAGGGCAGCTCTTACTTTCAACATTTTCATGCTCTGTGAACCAACTTCATCACTCTGCCACATAGTAAGAGATCTACATCAGACAAATGGAAAACTTCTCTCCCCCAATGTAATAAAAGGTTTCAAAAGAAATGGAATAAGGATCTAACACTAGTTAACAGCATTGCCAAGTATGACTTACCTGACGTTTACGTTTTCCCATTTTTTCATCATCCTTCAGAGACTTCACCTTTTCCAACTGGACTGTGTTATGCGACTGCAATATTTATGTATGAATCATTCAGGTACAAAACCTGGAAAGTATATATTATACACTGCTGAAAGACAAGATGCAGTACCACAGCTGCTTCTTTTGGTTGAAGTGAGACAAGTTGGGATCTGTATCCTTTAGCAAAAGTATCCGATGCTTTTGCAGCATTCTCTTTAACCGATTTCATCACTGCTTCCATCCCATTATATTTGTTTATGATTTCCTCGAGATCAGATGGAAGATTCTCATCTAGTTGCTTCATCTATCAAGTGAAACACATTAGCCCCATCTTTAAACAACAAAAGCAGCACTATGAATGCCTGTAAGCAAAAGAAAAACTGTACTTCTATAATAAAAAGGTAAAACTACCAATTATGGATAAGCAGAAGTTCGACCCAAGCGGGTCTGCCACCAACCAATTATAAACAATACCAAATTAATTATTATAAAAAAAATTAAAAAAAAGTTCCATCAGAACCACAGATATCACAACTAACGAGCTTTGTGAATACTATATTTTTTATCCTTTCCTTTTTGATAAGGTGAATATTAAAACAGTTACTACAGGTCTGCTGCCATGATTTCAAAACAGCAGAAGAGATGACAAATCATGTAATGAATGGTTAAGAGAAGAGTTTCTTAGTCTCCAGAGAAGGGACACAATTATGCTCCATATATTCATCACAGAGTGCAAATTCAATCTAAAAAAAAAAAAGTTGGGAGATGGGGGCAAGAGCACACTGCATTCCATGTAATATGTACAGAACCCTTCTAAGCAAGGAACCTTTCTGATAAGAAGCAAAGGGATTGTTATCCAGCATACAATGATCTGAACTTTTAAAATTTAGATTCCCAAAAAGAACACTCCCCCCCCCCCCCCCCCCCCCACAACCCAAAACCCTAAACCCTTTAAAAAAAAAAAAAAACCCAAAAAGAAAAAATAACACTCACAAAATCAGAAAAAAATTGACCATTTCATTATAATCAGGATCAGATCATCAGATTGGGCCCACATACGACCCCATTTGCTTTAAAAAAAAAAGAAGAAGAAGAAGATATTCTTGCTAAAACGGACTCTACATACAAATAGGGAAGCATGCTGCTAATAAAGGTTTATGTGTTCCAAGGAAAACCAAAGACCATGTCCAATAAATGGTTATTCAATAAGAATTAAAAATTAAAACACATGGATGGGGGAAAGAGGAGGGGAAGGGGCTTAAAGGAATAAAGATAACCTTATCCAATAAACTCTTGATCTCTACAAGGCGAGCAAGTACAGGATGATCACGAACTTGTTGGCCTTCAGACTTGAGAAGAAGGTAGAACGTTATTGCTTGAGAATACGCCAGCAGCAGAAGCTGCTTCACCTCTAAATAGCGCATTCCTCCTTCCATCATGACCTCACCCCTTCTAACCTTCATAAAGCATGAAAAAATTCACAATTATTAACGGTGTCACTGTCTACCACATATAGCATCATGGTCTAACTACGAAAAAAAAAAACGTCAAAACTTCAGAAATTTATCAAAAACAGGACAACGCCAGCACATAGAAGTAAGGCCTGGAAGATGAGGAGGAGGAGAGCCCCGGGGGGTGGCGCCGGGGGGGAGGGGTGTTAATAGAAACAATACTACCATTTTCTTTTATAATAGCCAAAGGAAAACAGTAAGACACCACCAGGGAGAGTAAAGCTAAAAATGAATAAGCTGTTCTATTTACATAGGTTCAAATTGCAGACATGAAACAACCTATCTTTAATAACTTATATTAACCCCAACAGGACATAGAAAGCAGATGTCATTATCCATAAAATTGACAATCTAAGAAACGTTCTTTCAGTGTCAAAAGAAGAATAATCCATCCATTTATACCCACAAGTCATCTCTGTCTATATACACAATCAGACAGACTATCCTAAGAATATTTCCTGATTACTCTTCCTAGCAAATGCTCCATGCGAAGATGAGAACAGAGGGAAGGCCAACAACAATGACATTCCTACCAAAAGAAGCATGAAATAAAACCCAAAGTTATAAACAAAATGCTAATTACATATGAACAATACCTTGATTAAAATTGGATCAACTCTGTTTTCAAGCTCTTCAAGTGCATCATTCAGCTCTGCCAGCAAACCAACCAGCTCTGGTGCAGTACTGTATGGCAAAAATGTTAATTATTCAGGCAGCACATGAGACAATGTAAAACTAAAAAACTAAAATAAATGTCCATTTGTACTCAAGGACCCACTAAGGCAATCAACTGAGCTTAGTAAAGTAGCACATTTTGCAGGCATCAAATACAAGCACATATTCCTCATACACAGAGTATTAGCAAGTATGAAGCCTTCCCCTCAGTCTTATTCCAAATATCAACCTTTGTTATCATGTCACCCCCCAATTTATTATCATTTTCCCCTCTTTTGACAACACAAAAACTATTCCTGAGGACCTCCTTGTCCCACACAATTCACATACACAATTCCCTGCCACACCAAACAAATAACACCTAAAAGGCTAAAAGTACCCAATGTCAAATGCTAAGATCTCTTCTCAATCCCCATATCCAAGGACTTCAACAATAAAGCCTAATATAGTGGAAACACGGCTAATTCTAAATGCAGGCAACAATTTATCCAATGTGAGACATAAGGACTACTCTAAAAATACATGCTCAGAAAATTAGCCAGCTGAACAGATATAGCACTTGTATAAAATTATTAGGATGCATATACAGATACAATTATAGGAAGCACATATACTAGAATTATTATGGGTAAAAAAAAAAAAACACCATACTTGTTTAAAACAGATAATTGTTCCTCCTTTGACAAAGCATTCAAATCTTTCTTGACCTCCTCATAAGCAGTACCCATGTCATCTGCTACTTCTAATATCGCTCGAGACTCTTTTTCACTTTTTCCATGAACCGACATTTCCTATAGAAATAAAGAAATTTGTATGACATGCCATTTGAAAGAATCTGGACATGATAGTTATTTTCTAAACACTTATTTGAGTTCATTGATCACTCCCAATCACAAGGTGAGCTTCAAGGGAATCCGTGACCTAACAAAATAACATTTTCTGCAAACCTCACCTCAAAAGTCGATTCTCTATTACTCTCATCTTCACTATCATCCTCAAGCCCAAAGTCTTCTCGTGTTGATGACTTTGCCTTTTCTCTCCGAATCCTCTCCGCTTCTCTCGCTTCCTCTTCAGCAGAGTCATCATCGCTTGATTTTTCCTATATCAGTCAAAAGGGAGGAAAAAATACCCAAAACTAATAAAGTGTCCATACGTATCCAACATCATAACAATAAAGAAAATACTCAGCAACAACACAACCGTACACATACAACGTGAAAACAGTTGAAGAAAGGGAGGAGACATTAGTAAGTGCAGGTCATCACCTCAAAATCACGATTATCGCCACCATGATAACCAGGTCTCCTTCCACCCCATATCGGCTTTTCTTCTTCTTCCTCTTCTTCTTCATCAAGCATTTCATCCTCAACTCCGCCAAACTTCGCCCTCATAAACTTCTGCTGCCTAACAACTTCAGGCAATACATAAATATAAGCAACAAGAAGTTTGTAACTTCAAACCAGCTGTGCTCATATATAATTTGTAGGAGCAAAATGACATGCACGAAAAGTATATGCTGATCCTTTCACCTAAGTTGGGTCGACTAACATTATTTTGAAAATTTCAGATGTCAGAGGTTTATGCATAGCAAGAATCTAGACTGAGAGGTCGTAAGGTTAGGCAGCAAAGTTCGAGACTTCCACTAATACAGACCCTGTTTCACATAATTCATGATTCGTCCTCTTGGTAACAAACAGAATTTTTAAAAACAAAAAAAAAAAGTAGAACCACCAAGGACAAATTGCCAGAATCTACAGCAACACAGCCGAGCTATATAATCACGGTAATATTCAACAAAGGACTTTGAAATTAAACAAAATATTTATGCCTTACTTTTTGCAGCCATTCCAGTATCTGGGATGTCATCGTCGTCTTCCTCGTCCTCGTCGTCGTCATTAACATTCTGTAAACAGTAATAGCAATACTAGCTTTGAGAAAGAAAAAAAATTAAACATACAAAACTAGCTTAGAGAAAGGAGCTGAAAATGAAGTTCATTGGAAATGCAAAACTGAACTCAAATTCATCACCAAAGAAACAAATAAAGACTTGAATGAAAACCTGAAGATCGAAGACTGTTTGCTCGTTATCTTCATCGGAATCTGTAACGTCTTGATTAAGGTCGAGGGGAACAATATCTCTCTGTTTCATAACTGCAACAAAACAATTAGGCAAAACCCATCACTTTCTTTACACAAAGAAATTGCCTCTTTGTAGCAGAAAAGGAATGAATTAAGAAAGTCACATACAGGCATCAACTTCATCATCCATGTCGTCTTCAACGGCATGGAACTTTGTCTTAGTAGGGTTTTCATTGCCTTTTCTCTGACTGCTCTTTCCTCTCTTACCCATCTTTTGCTTAATCGATTTCTGCTTGCCTCTCTCTCTCTCTCTCTCTCTCTACTGCCCTGCCCTTACGGTTGCTTCTGAAAGAGGGAGGACAGGGTTCAGGGTTTTGGGAAGAGAGGCTTGATGGCTTCATAAGATGTAGCCCTGGGCCGACCGGGTTAGGCCCGACCCAAATGCTGGCTTATAACTGAAATAATCGAAAATTCTCCAAGGGCCCGTTTGGATAGGCTGATTTGGACTTGAGGATTTGGATTTCGGAGGACCTAAATACAAATAAGCTTGTTTGGCACAAATTTTTCATTAGATATTTGGAATTGATGAAATAAGCCCTATGATTTGATTAACAAAATCTGCAGATTCTAAATAACTAGGGTACCCTAGTTATTTGAAATCTCATCCTCTCTCACTTCCGAGACACGATAGCCCGATTTCAAAGCACACAGAGCTCGCTCTCTCTCTACTCGTGTTCTCCACAAATCGCAAGGGTTGGGCTAGAGTTGGTGTGAGATTTGGTGAAGGTGGCTCTCTCTTTCTTCTCTTAATTTGATCGCTCATCTCTTCATTTGATTGTTCATAGTGATAGTGAAGGTTGGGCTTTATGATGTGCAGCTTGATTTCGTAGTACAGGTGAAATTTAACCAAAGAATGTTTGAGTTTGATTTGTAATTTGCTTGATTGAGTTTGATTCGTAATCGAAGTTGTTTGCTCAAATATCTGTAGTCTAGTAACTTTCAGCAGCTTGATTTGGTGTTTACCTATGGTGGGTAGTTCTTCAAGTGTAGAAATTTAATGAGTAATCAGAATGGTACTCTTTGTGCTGGGGTGGTTTTAAATGTCTATTGAATTTGAAGTTTGATTTTGATATCTGGTGGTCTTCTGATTGGAAGGAAATTAAGGAGCTATTGCCAAGGGTGAAAATTAAATTTTGTTTCTAATCACTACGTTGATTCGGCTATAGTTTAAGCTGGCTATTTTGTTTTGTTTTGAAGAATACGTTGCATTGTATTATGATAATTAGATGAGCATGTTTGTCCAATCATAGAGAACCCTGTCCTGTCCCAAAACCGTGTGAAGATGATTGTTGTTTGTGATTATGATTGATTCCAGTGTTTAGACTTTATTTCTCTGCTTGCGAAGAGGTTTTTTTCTCTTTCTGACTTGGCCTTGCGGCATTTGTTGTCCCTCTTCTGTATTCTGTCATAGAGAGATTTTGGCCAAGTTCAGCAACAGTCTAAATTCGGGTAGGAAAAGACAAAATTTTCTCTGTAGCTTTGGTGTAAGTGTGGTTGGGTTTCACTTGAATGGTTTGACTTGCTTGTATAGAGATAATGTAGATAGTATAGTAATATGAGTATCAAAAATCGTTTGGTTTCTTATGTCATGATTTTTGATTGATCTAGCGATATGCGTAGCCTTGGCTAGTGAAAGACTTCAACAAGTTTGAATGTATATTATTTCTCAATAATTTAGTGTTTAATGAACCATCCGTTTTATAAGAACCAAACAACTATAAATATTAGTGATTTGAATTGTTAAGGTGAAGCATGATTTAGGGAACGGAGCGATACTATATATTAGTATTTTTGGAGGTCTTTAGTAATAATTTCTATAATGTGAAGTTTTGCTAGTAGAGATATATGTCATGGGTAGGGTTGATATGATTGTTTTGGGACAGTTAATATAAACAACAACGTTTTACTGTAAGTTAAAATAAAAAAGTTGAGGTTACTGCCACATTGTAGGGTTCCGTAAAGAGGTGTGAGTGTTGAAAAACTGATTGATATATAAGTTGTACTTGAACAATGAAACTCAAATGTGAATCTAAGAAAAGAATTCTCACATGGAAAAAAAGTTGCAAATTGTTGTTGTAGTGTTGCCACTATTGCATGTGATGTTTTTCAATAGTTGGAGATCGAAGAGGAAGAAATGGTGTGAGTTTGTAATTGTTATTTGATATCAGGCTTCTTGTTTTTGTACATGACTTACCATATCATTCTACTTGGCTTAGTAAGATGGTTATATATGAATTGGTTTTGGATAATGGAGACTTTAGAATCCAGCAAAAGCACAAGCATAGCTTGGAACTTTTGGGTAGTGGATTAATTGGATGTTGAAAATGTTGTCAAATATTTTATGTTAAGCACTTGGCTGGCCAATATATTCACTGTGCTGCTCTTAAACATTTGTGCAGACATTGTAATAGGTTTGTCTTGCTATGTATGCTCTTTGAATTTTTTTTTGTTTTTTTAATTTGTTTTAAAAGCAACTATTGTCAATGAACAGGGAGTGTTTGTTTTATCAATTGAATTTTGATATGGTTTGAACTCCTTCTCTCCCTTTTAATTGGGTTTACACACATTCTGAAAAGTTTTGTTTTGATTGCAGATCAGTTCTATCTTTTAGTGTACATGTTCTAATATATCAACTCCCTTATATGTTTTATAAAAAAAATATATTGTTAATGGTCACATAGTATTCTTTGTTGATTGTTTTCAGGGCAACCAAGGAATAAAGAGTGAGCATGACAATTTGGAGGAAACACCTATTAATATTTTGTTATGTTTTTTTTTAGAATATTAGATGAAACACTTTGGATTTGTATAATCGAGGATATGAGATGGAATACATATTATTATTATTATTATTTTTTAGAATATGAGATGAAACAATTTGGATTTATATTGCTTTTGGAATTATGGAGCATGACAATTACCTCCATAAAAATTAATTACTAAAGAAAGTCTTCCTTCATTAGATTAGTATTTACATAAGTAGCTTTCTTCACTAGTTTTGAATTCTTGAATTCAAATCCTCATGATTCAATTGTTGCCCAAACAGATGAATTTGAAATCTTAGGGTTTCAATTACTCAGATTTGAAATACTTAAGATTTGAAATCAAAATCAAAATCAAAATCTCATTTCCAAACGGGCCCCAAGTGTTCCGAGTATCAATACTCAACTGAGTCCCTCCCTCACGGGAGCTGTTGGGTAAAATTAAAGCACTCCCTCCCTCTCTCAACTCTCCACAAGGCTGAAGATCTTCGAGGGAGGCCCGTGGGTTTTCGGTAAGTGGGCTCTTGCTATGGCTGAAGTTGATGGTTTGTGTGAAGTGGATGTGATTTCGATCCATTATATTCCAGTTTTGGTCGAGATTACGGGGCTACCCCCAGCTCTATCCATTGAAGGCGCGATGTGTAAACACTTGATGGAACACGTTAGATATTTAAGAACAATTAACACCGAAATTGCTAACGCAATGTAAACCTCACCACTGAGAAAACATCATTGCGAGGGTTTATGTAGCCCACACACAAGAACAATCCATTATGAAATCAAGTTTTTACAAATCACAAGTTGTCGTATTCAACACAACCACTTTACAAGCACTATGGCCTACTTGTTTACAACTTGAACAACCTATTCTACACAAGAACAACACAGGTTGTTTGAAGTAATCAAACTAGAAGGTAGGATCTTCTAGTAGCATCAAAGCCTCACTAATCTCAAATATGATGTATGAGATGAATGTAGTGAGCAATCAAAGTAACAAACAATCAAGGAGAGTCTTTCATAAAATGGTTCGTGAGGACTATGCCACACACAAAGGATTAATGCTTAGATAAAAAAAACTCTCTCTTCTCAAAGTCAGTTTCAAATTTTTTTATAGAGGAGCAAGACTCCCCTTCAATCAAATCTCTTTTTAACACAGAATCAGATAAATACAGAAAGGTTTTAAAACTGATTTTTAATCAAATCCTCCTAATTATAAGTGATCAATGTCTTTATCTGATATGCATTTTGAAACATTTTAATGCAAATAAGAATATCATATCAATTTAGAATCATGCAAAAATGATATGAAATGTAAACCATCTTTATCTCAAGATCAGTGACCATGATTCCCCTTGATTTTCTCTTCATGATCCGATACTGTCATCAGGAAAGTAGGAGATAGGAGAAGTGCTCTCCTAGTCTAGTCTTTTGCAACCTCTAATCTCCTAGTGGTCTTGGGAAAGTGTGTGTTGAATGAGAATAGCCCAATATACTTACAATCTCCCCATTTGGGCATTCCCATTCAACACATAAATTTTACTTCTTCTGTCCTGCAGATCAGATTCACAAAATAATCAAGAACCAAAACTTAATATTAAGGAGATGAACCTAGACGATTTACTTGGATCAAAAGAATCAGTTTCCATACTTTTCCCGGATCCAAGTAGAAGTTGAAAACATTAGCAACAAAATAAAATAAGCATCCAACCAGTTTGTGCTTATGCACTTACAAACCAAAACAAAAAAATATTGTGCAAGAAAATTAAAAAGAAGAAGAGAGAAAAATAACAGAAATTGAAAAAAATTTACTTCTCCCCCTTTGAATGGGAGGGCTCTTCATATTCCTCCCTCAGCTTGGTGATCCGGTCATAAGCCTCCTCACTGTCATTGGAGTCATTACTGTCATCCTGTGCAGCCTCCATGCGTTACTACTACAAAAATCGAATCAGACGACATCTATCAGACGACGCTATGCAATTATCTGTTATGTGATTGAATTTTTTTTCAGACGTCGTTTTTGTAAGAGCAGTCGTCTGATAAGGACTTAAGATTAGTTCAGAAGACGTTTAAGATAAAAACTGTTGTGTGACGCTCAAAAAAATTGAGTGCCAAGTTTCCCCCCATGTTAATGGTGCTAAAGCCCATATGAAACCCCAAATATTGCCCAACATGTATTGATCATATGACGAGAAATAATATAACTATGGTCTGATCAAAATTTTGACAGAAATGAGGGAGATTTCCCACCACCATTTTTCTCCAACTCCCTAAAGGGGGAAATCATACTGATAGGAGACAAACCACAAATTAAAATTGATGCATTCATACCACATTGTTATGAATTTCTATTGTGTGAGTCCTTGTCCAAATTGATAGGGCAATGTCCAAATGGGCTTGAAACCCTTACACTAGAACAATAAAATAACAAAACATATCGACTCGACACAAACCCCCACTCCTCACTCTCTGTAGCGCCTCTGTCCCGACACAAACACAAACCCGGCCAAAACCAAAACCTCATCTTCTCTCTCTCTCTCTCTCTCTAAACCCAAAGAGGCCGCAGAGCCGTTTTATACAACTCACTCAAATCACTCAAATCTCAGGTTATTTCCCACAACAATTCCGAAAATGGCAACAAATTTCAGCATGATGGACGGGCCTTACTTTGTCGGTAGATCTGAGATCTTGGCCTGGATCAACTCCACTTGATCTCCAACTCCATCTAAACAAAGTCATAGAGGTTTGTTTTTTTCCCCCAAATTCAAACCGTAACCTTTCCAATTTGCGATTGCAGTTTCCGTAATTCAATTTTAGTCATTTATTGCTCCGATCTGTGTGTCTCAAGCATGTTCCGGCGCGGTTTACTGCACTCTCTCCCACTTTCACAATAGTCACCGTCTTCTTCTTCCTCTCCTCATTATAGCTAAGGGTTTCGTTTCTCTTTCTCCCACAATCGGATGTTCCGGTTTTACATATGGTTTTCAATTTTTTGATTTTTTTTTTCTGGATGAATTGGGGATTAGGTTGAAAAGGTTGATGAAAGTGTGAAGGTTACAGTTATTTAGGAAGACAACGAGGACTGGTTGCTTCCTCTGCCCAAAGTTACTAAGAAGTTGGGTGATGATTTCATCTTAAAGGCCTTGAGGTATTTTCATAATTGAATTAATTTTTTTTTCTACTGAAAATTGTTAATTGGATTCTAGTGCTTGAATGACACATAGCTAGAATATATAAGGCCTTTGATTAAGGTAGTACTGTAGAATTCATTCGGCTATTGCAAATTGTTTATATTTGAAGTCAGATTACCTCTATGGGAACTGCTTTGATTGTAGGCATCTAGACATAGTTTTGAGTTTTAGAAGCAAGATCCACTCTGATCGAAATTATCCGACACAAAGCAAAAGTTCTTCTGTTTTTCTAGTTTTTAATTCAAGGCAGAGGAGAGTGTTTAGGGCGGTTGGGTTGAATAATTCTGGGTTTTGGGTATTGGAGATTGATGACTAAGGTTTTTGATGGGAGAGATTATTAGGTGAAAGAGTGATTGAGGAGCAAAAAAGACCGAAAATCTTTCAAGGATTCGCTTAAGGCACTTGAAGCTAATATTGAGTTTGCCAATACTTTGTAAGACTCTTTTTAGTCTTTTCTTTTGTTCAATCTTCATCCATAGTTCATTTTTCTCAGTTGATTACATGGATTGATACCCAAGTTTGTTTGTTTGTCAAGATTTTGATGGAATTTGGTCATCTTGGGAATTTGAACTGCCTAATTTTGCTTTCAGAATTTAAATTTTCTGTACCATTTCCTATGCTATGCAAGATTAGCTTTATTGTACAGGTTCAACATCTGGGTAGTTGTGTAAATGATTATTCTCTAAACCCACAATTCACAATTGCTTACGAATTGTATACTGAATTCTATAAAGGAGTGAAAGGTTGATTTGTGTTGATAGAACAAAGTATTAGAATGGTTTGAGGAATTGAGTTTACTTCAGCCACAAACAAACATGCTATGATTTTGTATTACAATTCATATCAAATTATGATCTCATTAAAAGTATCATATTTCAATTACAATATGAAACAGATATCCATTCTTATTACCATCGCAAAACCCATTCAGAAGCCAAAATAAGAATAGTCATCTAGAGTCGATGTGTGGTAATTCTTCTTTTAGTTCTTGCTAATAGTTTTTTCCCAAGTGCTGTGTAAGTTAACGACGACGACTAAAGTGATCCATGAAATTTGAACCGTTAATAGGCTGTCCATTTGTTGTATATATGTTGATTCATGACTTAGTAATTACTCAAGTATGTTAATTGGGGTAAGGTGAACATATATATAATTAGGAAGCTAGCTACTAATTATATTTTGGTATTTTATGTTTGTTAGATTTGAGAGATTTAGACTTCAACCATGATCCATTTTCACCAGTTATACCTATTCAAAGACAAGGATGGAGTCGAGCAATTTTGCATATACATGGTATGCTATGCAGATTCTTGTACAAACAACTAAACATGTATAATACAACTGTCCAATCCTTCCCCTTCTTATAATTGATTATTCCATGGTTACTTCTCATTGGTAGGAAATGGAATGGTTGTTTAGAAACATTATATGCACCTTATAATCTGAGATTTACATGTGATGTTGCAAAATATCTACTCATCTTGTTAATTATAGAAAATTGAAAAATATCATTTAGGTTTCGATAACTTTCAGTTTCATGCCTTGTATGCAATGAGTATGTGAGCTAGTGTCTATTAAACTGAGCATGGAGTATGACACATCATTGCAGGTACCATCCTGACAAGAATGCGGACAAACGGTGGTAGTATGACACATCTAGCTTTGAGGTGAGATATTTTTGGGGTGATTAAAATGTTGGGCTATTGAAGGCTCAATTGCCTATATTTTGATCGGATTCCACACTGTATGGCTGTTGACATTGCATATGTTCCTTTTATTAGCATGCATTTAATATGGCTTCCGTTGATACATTTTTTTACTTGGCTTAGCATGAGTATTTGTTGCTGAACATGATTCCTTTGTTTGTTACCCAGGCTATTGAATCAGAAAGCCAAGAATTGGAGCTGGATCTTTCAAGTTTGGGTGCTGCAAATACCATGTTTGCTGCCCTTTTTATGTTTGGTTGGCTTATTTACTACTTATTTAATATCAAAGTTTTAGTCTCTCGGCTGTAAGTGTGAAAACATTTCTGATGGGGTCTTACGTACTTATGGTTTATACATCAGTAAACTCGAGTTGCCAAGTAAGACTACTATGTCAGCTACTATCTTGGAGGAGGCACTAAACGGCATGTCACTGTTCGTCCACTTTTATTGGGGTAACCTATAACAACAAAGGTATAAAACCATTATTTGGCCAAGTTATATGTTCATTGTTCAGCTTATTCAAAATTAGCTAAATAGGAGGAAAAGTTTAAAGACAACATTTCTATCAGAACAAATGGGTATGTGTACTAATCAGTTAGCATATGATAACTATGACTTAACATGAGTGCTCATTGCAAGTCTGAACATTTACTAGTTTACTTCTCTTCATTAGTTCTCTGCTCTCTAAATAATATATGTAACAAATATATGTATTTTGTATATATGTAGTATAATATATGTGTTTGTGTTTGCGTGTGTGTATATATATATATATATATATATATAAGGTAATAACTTTACGTTTGCCTATTATCCTATTCTGATTGATAGCCTAACAACTACCACTTGGTTTAAACAGCTATGTAGGGATATGAGCTCCGAGAGAGTATGGGTTTAGGGTTTATATATATATATATATATATATATGCTAAGGACCAGGATAGTATACATTTCTTTTATACTTGGAAGAAATTTGGTTTGTTGCTGCTTCATGTTTCATATAGCTTCAATTTTGTATTACCTTAGACATAGGACTATCTATTACTATTGGTTGAGGTTTAATGCCTTATTGTTGTCTACTTGCATGCTCTGTTCACTATATGTGCAATTTCTTATCTATCTTGCATACTGGATATTAGAGCATTAAGCTAACTTTGGTTTTTCTGTGTTGATATTATAGATTCTCATGGCACAAAGAGCAAAGTAAATGAAAGCAAGTGCAAAAAGGTCTAGCAGAAAGAGAGCAAAAAGCTCCTACAGAATTAGTGCAAGGAAGCTTCCAAAGCTTGCAAAACTACTCTTTTATGTAAATTTCTGGATGTATATTGGTAGGAGAGTACTATTAGAGGTACTTCTTTTGTGGATAAAAGATTACCTTTGCACAATCCATTTGGTGCATAATGTGGATTACAACAATTTCTTCTATATATTGATCAGTTACTGTTAATTTGGTCAATCATCTTTTATTCCAGTTCCAGCATATATAATGGATTAAATCATTCTATTAGAACAACAATAATCATACAAAAACCCATTATATGCATACATTATTCACAATGGCCACAAAATAAAAACTGTCGTTTGAATTCAAAACAGATCACGGATGTTTTTAAAAATAGTTGTGTGAATGAAAGTCACACAACGGTTATAAAGAAAAATGACTTCTTAATCGTAGTCATACAATAAGTGTTCAAATTGTCTGTTGTCTGAATAAAGTTCATACGACAGTTTCCTGAATCAACCTTCATCAGACGTCACCGAGATAGATCACAGTCACCCTCCACATCAGACGACAGTTTTTAGCAGTCGTCTGATTCAATTTCTGTAGTAGTGCGTGCAGCCATAATGGAGGGTCCGGGATCACCTCCAGTAGGGGCCCAAGAGGCCGGAGCTGCTGTGCTTGTCATAGCCTCTCTCCAAGGAAACCCAGTAAATTAGGGTTGGAGACCATTTTCTTTCCAGTCCCATTCAGATCACGTAATAGTCCGGGACTATAGAATAATTACTCCACCAAAGTACAATACAATTGTACCTCTAAAAATGAGGAAGATTTTGTAAATTGGATATATCTTTTTAAACCAACCCAAATTGTATTGAACGACGCCAAGCATGATAGATCGTATTGGATAGCCAATTGAGTAAAAGACACAGAAGAGCACTGAAGAATTTGGAGAAAATGAAGCTATTTTGTCCAATGAATCAGTCGAAAATCCTACATCAACATCATTGGAATCAAACTGAATTCTCTATTTTCTTCTTCTTCCATTTTTGATGGACCATTCTTTAAGGATTATCCGGTTTTTTAAGTTACAAATGAAGAAAAACATAGTTCCGCCAAGAATCTTAGTAGATAACCCTTGTGAGAATAGTATACTAAGCTGTAGAAGAACTGCCTTTAGCTGAACAATTTGTGCATTATTGAGGAGTTTTATCAGACAGGCTTTAGGCATATTGTGGAATGACATTGCGTACTCACCAAGGGAGGAATGTAAAACATGGGACTGGCATTTTCAACAGGCCAATGGCCCTGAGGTGATTGCAAGGCAGAGTAGAAGGTAGCTGCCCTTTTAAATGCAGCGGTGGCCTTTTCATATGTACAATCCTCACCATCCTCCACCTCTTACGCATGTACTTGGAATCTAGCCCATGTTTGCCGTAAGTATTGTTAATGTCAGGTCAAAGCAATTTTAGCCAAAACATAATGCCACTGGAGAAATTAATTAAAGGTTTTGAAAAGTTAAAACCTTCATTAGAGTACAATCGCCTGGGTCCATTGAGATTGATTACAAAATGCTCTCTGTGATTATTTTGAACGAATGCCATCCCAGAGTTGTCTTGTGACAATATGCCCCATGCCCGAAGTACCGACTTTGACTAATTGACTAGTCAAAATTCCAAACCAGATTGTAGTTTAAAATGGTAAAAAATGGCATGCAACATCTTATAGTGGTGATTGGTGAGCTTAGTTTTACAAATTTTAGTGTACAGAGTACGAATAGTTAGTTACCCCTGCCTATTCAATGCCTCCAATTGTATCTCTAGATTAATACACACACACACACACACAACTCTGAACCAATGACTTAATGCAGTCTCTCTCAATTAGTTTTCTTCCACTTAGATACTCGGTGTGTAAGTGGGAGGGATGCAACCCGATTCCCCCGGAGTTTTGGATTAATTTCCTATCTTTGTTCCCTTTGCATCCAGGTTTGTTCAATTTCTTTTTACTGTAACTTGGTAAGTTCAGCCATTTGATGCATGTTACAGTAATTTCCATCTTTATCCAGTTAGATAACCGTAGGAAACTTGTCCAATCTATGTTGAGGAGAAAGGTTGTGACTTGAACTGAATTATTTCCTAGTCTTGGAAGATAAGATTTTTAGTCCTTATTGAACCATACATTTAGTTTTATCTCTGTAGCTTTCTAATCTAGCTTCTGTATGCTTAGCCAAAATGCACTGCTACTGCCGATTGACTTACTTGCCTATGTCGTATTTGTTTGGGAAAAGATTTGTTGGTCCCATCACTCCTCTCATTCTACAACTGAGAGAAGAAATGTACAATGAGCCATAAAATGAAATTCAATGGGGCAAAGGATGCCATCTCTGTGCAAAGGTGAGTATATATGATCTACACCTTGTACTTTAATTCATAGTTCATACCAAAATGAGATGTTTGTAACGATTCATCTATTTTTGAATACAGGAGGATAACTACTATCCCTATGGCAAGTTACAATGTTCGATGTGGGATACTCTTAACACAGTTTATGAGCCTCTTCTTTCTTACAGTCCTTCAATAAGTTGAGAGAGAAGGCTCTTCAAGAAACTATTGAACACATTCATTATGAATATGAAAATAGTAGATACATAACAATTGGAAGTGGGGAAAACGTGGTCAAATATTTAATTGAGGAAAAATTGGGAGACATTGGCTAAAAAAATCTATTTTTTTTTATAATGTAATTAACCTCAATTGTTTTTGGCAACCATTAATGATTCTTGCTCGCTGGATTGAAGATCCGAATAGAGAATTCTTTAAGAAGCATCTTACAAGAGTTTTAGATTACATTTGGGTTGCCGAAGATGGAATAACTACTCAGGTCTGCATAGCTATTTTCTACAGCTTTGAACTCAAGCTGTCGCTTGTACTTCTCTATTGGAAGTGCTACTTGGGCCATCAAAGAATATACTAATTGTGATACTTCATATGTACGTAGATTTTTGGTCGCCAGGATGGGATGCTAGTCTTTCTGTTCAAGCTTTGCTTGCTGGAAATCTCACCGATGAACTTGGCTATGTACTTCAGAAAGAACATGAATTCCTAAACAAATCTCAGGTCTCCATGCTTAATGGAGTCCTAAAAGCCTCCTCTTCTTGTTTTCTGTTAACCTTGAGCATCAAGCCTATATTTTCTTCTGTTAGTATAAGTTTATAACTGGCATTCCTTCTTTTAATAAAACTCTACTCATTAAGAAGCCCAAGTTTGAAGAAGCTCAAGTCATGAGTTTACTCATTAAGCCCAAGTATGATGAAGCCAATCCTAATCCCAAGACCATTATTGTTTAATTACAATTTGTTTCTCTTTGTGGTTGTCTTGTGTGGAAGACCCACTTGAAGATCAGTTTGTTGTCTTACTTCCTCATCTTAGCTTGCTGTCTTGTCCAAGATCAAGCTTGAAGATCAGAAGAAGTCCCCTCTTCCTCATGGCTCAGGTAAGCTCATGCATTGCATCCCTTTCACAAAGTCATTGGTTTTTCATGGGTTCCTTTCGGGTGTCAGCATTAATTAAGGGATTTGGGTGTTTGCCTTCTATAATTGGTTTTCCCAATTGAAATTAGGATTATGGGTTTACATGTGAAATATGAAATTAAGGGTATGGGTGTACCTACTCCAATTGAGCTTAAGGGGTTGTTAAGTGAACTGACTTTCTTCTTCCTCCTATATATATATATTTGGATACTCTGTTCATTCTTGATATTGAAAATACTTTCTGGTTTTCAATCCTTTTGCTTATCAAGAGTTTATCTATTTGGTTTTCTGCTTTTCAAAGTGACTTGTTCCATGTTGAAAACAATTTGAAAAACACAAAACTATTCATGCATTCACATTCATCTCTTGCATCCCATGAGGTCATTTTGATACTACAAGCTTCAAAGGTAAAATCTTCAAGAAGAACTTGATGCGTTCATAGCTTGTGTCTTTGTTGAGATTTCTGAGTTGTTCACTTATGTAAACAATTAGCAAGGAAGTGATTACAAACAGTCTAGTGAGTTAGTCTAGAAGGGTTGACGCGTCAGTGCACTCTCTGTTTTGTAAACTTGGAATTTGTTGTTCATTAGTGATTTGGTTTTGGTCTTTCAAGAGTTAAAGGCCACACAGATGTTTTCCCTCGATAGGGTGTTTACTGCGTCAACAAAAACTTGTGTTCTTTATTACTTTAGTTGGTTTTGTTCATGTTACTTTCATTCTGTTCATTATCAGTATCATTATTGAAACTCTATTTGCAATCCCTGAGAAAGTAAAATTTGAACGAAAAAATTGGTTGTGAGCCTATTCACCCCCTCTAGGCTCCTTCTAGGATCTTCATCTTCTTCTACATTTGGCTGGCTATAATATTTATTCGCTTGTGATGCTATAGGTTAGGGATAATCCTTCTGGTGACTTCTTAGCTCGTTTTCGTCACATTTCTAAAGGTGGTTGGACCTTCTCTGACTGAGATCATGGATGGTAAGTTTTTTATTATACTGCAGAGGGTTTGAAGGTGGCTTTTCAATCCTGCCGTTTTCTGGAATTGTGAACTGAGCCTCATTTATAACAATCATATATTGCTTACTAGTTATATAAATGTGTTATAACCGTGTTGCCTATTGTTTTCAATGATGCCGACACAATTCATGGGTGAACCAATTGACTCTAAGCGCTTGTATGATGCTATCAATGTCATACTTTCTCTACAAGTGAGGGCTAGATTGAAAATTCTACGAGTTTCTCTTGTACTGCATCTACATATTTAACTTTATAGATCTACATACTTAACTTACTCAAGCAACTAGCTCATTTGTATTTTTTCTTTACTTGTTCTTTGTCACAAGTATTAATCTTTATGATTTGAATCAGAATCCAAATGGTGGTGTATCAACCTGGCAGCCAACAGGAGCTCTAAATTGGTTGGAGGTAAACCGAGAAAACCTTATATATGAGCAAAGAATTTAAAAAGTTCTGTGATTTTGTTGTGCGTCATTACATTGACATGCATATACTTTCCCTCCTTATACAGTGGTTCAATCCAGTAGAATTTCTTGAGAATGTCGTCATTGAATACTAGTAAACTTCTTCACCCAACATTTCTTCACATTCCTTATCTCTAGACATACATTCGTTGAATCCTAAACTAAGAGTCATGCAGGTACGTTGAGTGCACTTCATCTTTCAATTCAAGCATTAGCTTATTGTTACGTCCCGGATCTCAAATTATCATTTTACTGGTCTTTCGGAAGGTAAACAAGAGTTATTATTATTTTCGGCTCCGTTTCGACCTATTAAGGGCCCTAAAAGATGACTTTTTGTTCTGTTTGAGAAAATTTTGTTCATGAAAGTTGTAGAGGATGTTAAACAGAACGTGTGTATATGTAGTACATAAAAATCGGAGTTCGTATGGAAAGTTATGGTCAAAATACTAAAATTATTGTTCATGGTAATTTTCTATAAAAACCACGAGTTACTGAGGTAACTTGGGTTTTTCTCTCTCCTCCCTCTTTCTCTCTACCTGATTCTCTCTCCCTCTCCAACGTCTTCACCTTCTTCCGGCCATAACTCCTTCATCCAACGACAGATTTTGAAGCATAAGCTATCGTTGGAATGCTCTCTTCCTTCTCTTCATTTCTGGGTTAACTTAGTAGCTTAATTTGAACTATGAAAGGTGCAGCAAGGAGAAGAAAAGGGCAGTGTTGCTGTTTTCTTGGGTTTTTGGTCGAAACTTAAGTTTCCGGCCACCTCCGGCGATGATTCTTGTTGGGTGTTGGATTTCTTGGATCATACAATCATCTCTCAAAGTTTGTTGATCAGATTCAAAGTGTGGAACACGAATCGAAGGTTTGAATTTTTGGGTACTATTTGGAAATCGGGTTGTATTTTTGAGCTTATATTCAGGTATTTTCATATGTTTTCTGACCTTGTGATAGTTGAGAAAGATGTTTGGATGGTTGAGACGAATCTGCTGCCAAAATTTGGTGGTCAGAGGTGGAGGTTGTCAGCGCGTGAACAATGATTGACGATGCATGAACAATTATTTCATTTATGTTTTTAGCTGGATTAATTTCTTGTGAGTTGTAGATTTTATAAATGTGTTTTGGTGAAAATTGGAGGAGTATAAATCGATTATGAATTTCTAAAAATTTAAAATTTCGGTTATCGATTTATGAGAATTCAACTGATGGATTTCTCTCGAATTTGCTTTAGAATTTGTAAATCGAATGATAGAAATTATTGATGAAGTTTGGATGGGATCCGATGACATGACCCAACCCAGAAGTTCCAGGTGGCTCTGCGGGGTCCATTTTTTGAGAAAGTTCAACAAAATATTCCCGAAAAAATGGACAACCCTAACCTGAAAAGAATTAGAACCACACTTCTAAGCAACCATCCTTATACTCCTGGAGCCATCCTGCTCTCCAAATACCAACAACTTCATTTTCACATTTAACAAAAATTTATAGGTTATCAGAGCAATTCTAAAACAAACAAAAAGAGGACAAAAGATCGATAGATCCTACAATGCGGAAGTAGTGCTAGCTATGCCTTAACTCCATGTACTTCCGACCCCAACTAATCTCGCCTGCAAATTGGGCATTTGAAAACAAAAGGCTCAGGAGAAAGTAATTTAAAACACGTTAGAGTGAGTGGACAAAAATGAATGATTAAGATGATTTAAATCAAATATGCTTTGATACTTTCCCACAAATAAATTATTTCTAAAATATCGATGCATGCCACATTTATAAATTACATTTCTCGCCACATAATTAAAAAACTCTATTTCGATATTTGGGGAAGCTTTATGGATTTATGGATTTACTTGTTTTCAGATATTTTTCCTTCACCATACTTGGGTTGCTTTATTTGTTAGTTCTCCTCTTTATGTGAGTTGCAGTCGAGGCTCCTCCTCACTTACTTTGTGTTTGTGGGTCAAATTTGAGGATAGAGCATGGGATGCTCAAGAGTCTGGGAGGCTCCGACCCGAGCCTGTGAGGCTCTTTTGTTATATGATGATTTCCTCTTCCCCACATCCTATTGTTACATGACTAGCGGGGTTAGTCCAATTTCTCTTAACCAGCGGGGCTGATATGTTTTCACTAGATTTTGAATTTAAAGAAACATGTTTTATAAACGTTGCATGCATTAAGGTTTTATAAGTTTAGATACGTGGGAAAGTATTCAAGTTTGCTTCATTTAATAAATTATCTTGATTATTTATTTTTATCCACTCACACTAACATGTTTTTCAATATTTTTCCCCTGGGCCCTTCTATTTCAAATGCCCAATTTGCAGGCTAAATTAGTTGAGGTCGGACGTACATGGAGTTGAGGCATAGTTGTCACTGCTTCCGCATTGAAGGATCTATCGATCCTTTACCCTCCTTATTTTTTTTATTCTAGTATACCTTTTGTTTTAGAATTGCTCTGATAATCTGGGAGATTAATGTTGTTAAGTTGAGATTTGTGTAATGTGAATTGGAAGATGTTGTGCTTTGGGGAGCAAGGTGACTCCAGGAGTTAAGGGATGGATTATTTAGAATAAATGTCCTTCTACAGGTATGGTCTTGAGTAGTTCACTTTTAGCACTACTAGAATTATGGCCCCAGACATCGGCCAAAAACCGATGAGAAACAAAAACCCAACCGATGTCTTTGTGGGTGATGAGAAAGATCCGGAAAATCCAGACATCGGTTTTTAGCCGATGTCTAGTATTCGTTTAGACATCGGTTCCTCATTATAAATCAATGTAAATAGGTTTAAATGATAACATACTTACATGTTTTACTATTATTAAACCCACATTTTATTGTATTTAATACTTAAAGAAATATAGATTATACAACACAAGTTTGCGTTTTAACATCGTTATTGATTTAATAACCGATGACTGATACTGTTACAGACATTGGTTCCCATAAACATTTCTTGTTCTTCATGATTTTGAAGCGTAATTTGCCACATATACCATGATTTTAGATTCAATTTACAAAGTCTAGTATTGTAGGAACCGATATATTTACTTACATTAACATCGGTGGCTAAGGAAAAAACGATGTCTGGTACTCAGTAATATATCGTTATTGACAAACAATCAATGTCTGTATAGTTTAGTAACATCAATTTTGATTTTGGAACTGATGTCTGGTTCTCTGTATATATCGTTTTTGACAAAAAATCGATGTCTGTATATTTCAGTAACATCGATTTAATTTTGGAACTGATGTCTGGTACTCAATAATATATCGTTTTTGACAAAAAATCGATGTCGGTATATTTCAGTAACATCGATTTTCATTTTGGAACTGATGTCTGGTACTCAATAATATATCATTTTTAATAATAAATCGATGTTTGTATATTTTAGTAACATCGATTTTCATTTTGGAACTGATCTATCTCTATTACTGGACATCAGTTTTTATAGTTAAAACTGATTTCAACTTTATATCTAGACATCAGATTCTATAAAAAAATGATGTCCACAAAATATGTAGCTGTTGCTATAAATTGCAATTTCAACAGTTAACAAGAGTGATTTGAATATTATGGTATTTTATCTGAAATCATCATCCTTAACAGTTTACAAAATGAACAAAATAAAACTTCAAGTCACCTACTACAAAACAATTTGGCTACAAAATGGAATGGATCAATTATTCATAATGATCCAATAAACAAGATTGTGAGAAACAAATAAGGCAAAGCTTCGTTCTTGTCTTCTTCAAGCTTCACTTGACAAGAGTAGGAACTCATCACAATTCCATGACAAGCAGCACTTGATCTTCTTATATTGGGGGATATGGAACTTTGGGTATAGTTGGATGCTTCATTGCCCTAAAACATAATCAAACACGAAAGCATAAGAAACCTTCACCGCACCAAGTTATTACAATAAACTGACATGCTCTCAGTATATCAATGTTATTGTCTAGTTATTGATAGGATATGCAGCATGAGTCATGAGTCCCAATTGTCTAGTTAACTCAATACAATCCCCTTGAGTACTAAGACAAACAAATGAAAACCTTCAAACTGTCATCCAATCCAGAAAATATTGTCGTCCCATTAGGGTGGAAAGTAATTGCGCGTACTCCTGTAGGCTGGAAACAAGAAAAAACAATTGTCAGACTAACTAGATGAAAGTCACATTACAAGAAAAACATAGCAACATGAATATATGACACTCTATCAATCTCAGAGAGAGAGATGAGATAACGAAATAGTAAAGATATTCAATTATTAACATAAATTACCTCAGGCCTGGTAGACCCAATCAATTCAAAAGTTTCCAGATCCCAGAATTTCACAGTTCTGTCTGCTGAACCTGGAACATGTTTTGTACATTCAAGCAATTTACTGGTTACAAGTCCATAGAGCATATGTAGAATTCAAAACCTGCATTTAGATATGAAATGGATAATGAAGAGAGAGATCACTCTTAGGTAATGCAAATGTATTTCTTGTTTCCTCATTTACACCTCTTAAGCAAAGTTGATATAATCGAATACTATAAAATGAAATCATGACATACAAAACCTATTCATAAATCTTGAAGTTGTGAATATTACAAACTAAGGTTAATCGTACCTCAAGTATTCCATGACCAAAGCTGCTTTCTCTAAAAGCACTCCACTCTGGCTGTTCATTCCAACAAAACTTCCCTTTAGCAGGCCCAGAAGAAAAGTTCAGATGACATACCCTTCCAAATTCAGGTATGTTGTCTCCAGCTGAAGGACACTTTCCAGGGTCATCAGCAAAATCAACATCAACTTTCTCAATATTGCCACCATCTCCAACTGTTATAAGTTTAACAACTATAATGGATTAGATCCTAGATCACAGTCTATGTTACTTTCGTTCAGGAACAATTTGTTTCAAAAATCCTATGTGATTCATAACCATAGAACCAACTATAGGACAGAGGACATTAGAACTGAAATATACATAATCTTTGCTCTTTTTTCAATCAAAATGCAAACACATTAAAGTTAATAGTCCATCTCCAGCAAAAGCAGATTATCACATAGCAATGCTCACATGTTCAGGTTCTTTCAATTCTGGGGAGAGAAGGAACATTATCAGTGAAATTGGTGATAACTTACTAAATTCTAGAGAATAATTTGAAGGAGACAAGATATGTCAAAGACAATCAAAAGGAAAATCCCAACAGTAAGTATATCACTAACTAATTTCTACAAAAAGAATCAGCTCAAACTTACATGACCGGAGAAAACAATATCAACACCATATTGATAAAGACGTTCTTCCATTTCCTGTCTCACGCACTCGAATTCCTGATAATGAGAAGAGTAGCTATTATACCAAGGTGAATGCCATGCAGCTACCAGCCATGGGGTCACCGACCGGTCTACTCGGTGTAGATCATCCTTAAGCCAAGCATTCTGTGAACCTGGAATGAACATTGAAGTGAGAATGTGAAACTAAAAGAAAAAAAAATGTCAAAAAGTGTCCAGTTGCAGAAGTGCTTTCATTGTCAAAAAAGAAGCAAAAAAATAAAAATAGCATAATACAGCAATGGCACCACATCAGAACATTTAATATCATCTTTTGTTGTTTATAGTCATTATTAAAAAAATTATAAGAAAAAGGAAGAGGGCATCAATTACCTGTTGCATTGTAATCAACATATGCTCCCAACATGATGAAATGCACTCCTCCAGCATCAAAAGAGTACTAGAAGTTGGTTTTACAGCCAGATTCCTCGAATGGAACTGCAAACCTTGCCAAATAGGATGAGAAAGTGATTCCAGCAACTTGGGGCTCAATCCTATGGTTTCCCTCAATAACCATTATTGGAACTCGTGAGGTTAATGGCTGCATGAATCTGAACTGCCATTTCAACCATATTAAAAACAAAACCAAACTAAATCAATTATTCAAGATATATCAGCATCACAAACAGTTTAGGCTAACCAAAATGTCCCTAACAAAACTAAACAATAAACATACTAGTTCATCGAGCATATGTAGTTTTTGTTCTCCACCTAATCTCTTCTGCTCATGTAGTTCCAAACTGCAGATATGTCTGTGGATGTATATACGTTCAACACAACACCACAACAGTGGTAAAAGCTTTTCAGTTCATATATATGGATGATTAAAGCACGATTATACACACACAAACACACACAACACACTGAGCATGCACCAACCTGCAAATTTCCAATGAGATATAAAAATAGTAGCAAGCCAATAATAGAAATGGAAACCGCAAAGAGGTTTTCCCAAGCATTGGTACTGGGCTGCAGGTTCTGACCAAGAGAACTGCAAGCATGAAAGGAGCTATTTAGAAGTAGTACTCGATACACACTACACACACACAAACAACCCTATCACTATGGTCAAAAACTCAAAATAAATCTAGCTACGTACAATCATTTCCTTATCTATACATTTTCATTTCTCGATTATAATACCTAAATACCATTTGTAAATATTATAACAGGAGTAATTTCTACCCTCCATTTTTCAACATAATTTAAAATATATCAAAATGTATAGGTACAAACCTGAGATTTCGCAAGCCCCACTAGAAACAAATTAAAATTTTTCGTGGAAAATCTGTTGACCTAACCGTGCCTTTCATTTGGCACAACACCTCAGAGGCTCAGACCCATCATTAACAATCCCAGCAGCTCCATCTTCTTTGCCATTATCAACAACCCACAAAATAATATCATTAGTTGCAAATAATCATCACATTTGATGTAAATCCATAGATCAAGAAGAAAAAGACTCAAAATTCAAAACCCACATGGTAAAGTAGGAATACAGAGCATGAATTTACAAATCAATAGCACTAATCGATCATAAAGCCACAAACTTTAGGCCAATGTTTACCCAAACAATAAGCAAATGATCATAGAAAGCAAAAACATACCGGCACCAAGGATGTTCTTGATGTCTTCGATAGTAGGGCTGGTCTTCAAGCTGAGTTGCTCCAAGACCTTGGCAGCCTTGGTGAGACGATCACCGCTCTCACCTACGGAGATGTTGAGGACGAGCTTCTGGACCTTGATTTCCCTCATGGGGTTCTCCGACGCCTGTAATTAGAGTTTTACAGAAGAAATAGATTGTTAGATTACGAAATCAACAGAGGGTTGTTCAGATTCAAAACAAAAGAAAACAAAAAGAAGGGAAGAGAGAGAGAGAGAGGGACCAGTGCTGAAGGGTTGTGGTGTTGAGGAGGCACAACAGCCGAAGCTCAGAGACTAGGTTATAAGGGTTGCGAGTGATAAGGGTAAGGTGCTGCTCAGAGGCGGAGGAGGAAGATGAGGAGGTCGGGTGAAAATGAGTTAGGGTTAGGGAATGACTCAAAGTCAATGCAAGTGGTGTGGGAAAAATAACTAAGTGTGGGGGGAATGAAATTTTTAGTCCCCGCGTTTCTCAAATTTTTCAACTTAGTCCCCCCGCGTTTTTGTAAATTTTCGGAACGAAACTTTTCTCATCGTTTAAGTTAGTGACTGATGTCCATAATAACAATAGAAATCGGTTTTTTCACAAACTGATGTTAACACGATTTTTAACATCAGGTGCAATCCTGACCGATTTAATAGTGGCGATGTCTAATGACATTATTCTAGTAGTGTAGGGAAAGTTCTGCCAAATTTTTGATAAAATTTCTTCTAAGATGGGCCCCCAAGGGTTGGGGCGGGTCCTGAACTTATACCCTAGGCATAGAATTAAAGAAACATATCGATGATTTCATCACAAATGCAGCATGTTACCTTGAAGACATGCAGACACTTGATGGCTCATAGTATTTGTTTCCCTTTGATTGATATATTTGAGACATGTTTATGTTCGAACTTTTTTAATTAAAGAAAAGAAGTAGATCGTTTCAAAAAAAGAAAAGAAAAGAAAAGAAGTAGATTGACTAGTGCTACTGCTTTCACAGGTATGGAAAATGGGGAATCTGCTTCATCGATGGAACATGGTTTGCAATTCCAGGGTTGAGGGCTGCTGGTAAAACTTACAAAAATTGTGAGGCGATACGCAGAAGTGTTGAATTTTTACTCAAAATACAGAGAAATGATGGAGATTGGGGAGAGAGAGCTATACTTCTTGTACAAACAAGGTTTTTTCTTCTTTCTTCTTTCTTTTTCATCTACCCCTTTACATGAATATGTTTGGGGGGGGGGGGGGGGGGGTGGTCTATTTTCCTTTTCCCAAAGACTTGAGTGTCGAGTATTTAACTGTTCAGCTATTTGTTCTGAGCTGTTAAATAATTGGCCAAAGGAAAGCACAATATTCTCCCTTCAGGTAAAGTCAAATTATTCTATGGACATGGTTGTATAGATCTATTCACCTCTTGAAGGCGACCGGTCGAATTTTGGTGCAGACTGCAAACTAATGGGATTAATTCATGGTGGATAGGATTGTATTTACTCATATCTTATGTGCTAGCCAATTCCCCAGTATCTATACTTCTTAACATATGTCTCCTCCTAAGTTGACAAATTGATATATATTCAATTCTTTTGGTTTTGTTGGTTATAGGCTGAGAGAGACCCTACTCCCTTTGATTAATTCTCAATTGGGAAATGGAGATTTCCCCCAACAGGTACCATTCTGTGTTTTGTTTTTATATACTGTGCATTGTGCAGCTGGGATACTATCATATTTTACTCATCTTTCCTCTCTTTATCCTTTTGACAGGAACTGATGGAGGTTTTCAATGTTAATGTCATGTTACACTATGCAGCATACAGGAATATCTTCCCAATTTGCGCTCCCGGAGAATATCGTTCCCTTCCCTCCTTCTGGATAGATGTGTAGATGACTAGATGTACATGTTTGTAAAACACTAATATATACTTGGTGAGAAAATAATATGAGAAAGAAAGATAGAATTCCTATTTTTCTTGTCAGAAAACAAAGTTTTTCCAATCTAGTTTCTTGTGCTTACGATTATGCTTAATGTAGCCTCGCTTCTCATACTATAGTTAAGATTTGTTTTGAATTCGTATTAGTGTGTTTTGTTTTTCCCTGAAGGCGAGTCTCCTCGGCAAGAAAGAATTCAGCTATTGAAGTTGCTCCTAGTTCTTGAAATTCAACACAAGGCATCCAAGACATGGAGGACCGAGGCTAAGCTTAGCCATGAAACAGCAACCATGTCCAACTGTACTTAGAGCTTGGAGATCCTCAAAATCTTGTAGGCAGGGAACGAGTGTATACAATACATGTTTGTTTATGTAGAATACATGTATCTTATATATAAAGTAAACTCCATCTTCAAATGGTTAAATTATTTTGATTGAAATAGCAATTTTATTAACTCAAAAGCAAATACATCATACTGGGCAATGAACCTCACCTATTTGAACTTGATCACAAAAGTGAAAAGAAAAAGAAAAATAAAAACTACCTTCTTTTCCTTTTTATTAGAAAAGGTCCTTGCCCCATAAGGAAAAAAGTGCGCAAAATCTATTTATTTGTCTCCTTTTTTCCTGTATTTCATTGTTTATTTACTATTTTTATATATAATTTTTGTAAAGAAAACGAAAAGCTAAATGACACGCACGGATGTGTGTCAAGGGGCTAATATATATAAATAGATTATCCTTTTTTAAGTGATTATTCTTTCTACATCCATTGATCTTCTGCTTGTGAGTCAAGGTTCAAATCCTTTTGGTAAAGCAACTGCTCCAGAGTACGTACGGTACTCTCCAAGAGCCCACAATGGGAAAACATTCCTATATGCTGCATACTGTAACATTGCATTCCTCATGAAAACTCCCATCAGTTCCTGCAAACCATACCGAAACTAACCATTAGTACTTGTCACTATAAATATATAAGATCATGGGATGGGTAGTATTGTACTAAAATTAAAGAAGTTCATGTCAGTTTTCGTTTATGGGAAATTAGTTCCTAGCTACCTGTTGGGGGAAATCACCATCATCCAACTGACCGTTCATCAAGACCCTTGCCGCACGATGAATAGGAGTTGGATCTCTCTCACCCTGTAACAAATAGAAAAAAGTAGCTATATTGAAAAACCAAACTTTGTAAGAGAACTTCGAAGGATCATAGAGCAACATGGGGCAAGGTTAACTATTAAGTTGTTTATAGCATGCATGTACAGACCTGTCGACCGTGAATTAGACCCATTAATCCAAGGGCGGTTTGCACCAGATTTGTACTGTCTTGAGCTGTGTATTTCTGTATAAAACACAAAGCAGAAAGATAATGTCATCGGTTGTTATTCATGAAGAGAAACAAGAGAGAGTATCTCAAGATTGAGTTTATTTATACATACAGTAGTAGAAGAATAGTACCTTGTTCGTGCATGAGGTGTAGTGCTCACCCCAGCCACCATCTTCCCTTTGTGTTTTTAGCAAAAAGTCAACACCTTTGCGAACTGCCTCGCAATTGTGGTAGGTTCTTCCTGCAGCCTCTAACCCTTTGATTGCAAACCATGTTCCATAGAGAAAGCAGATACCCCAGTTTCCATACCATGAGCCATCAGCGTATTGAATGCTTTCAATGTAGTCTGCAGCCCTTGTGATGAAGTTTTTGATCTCTTTCCTTCTGTGACTAGGATACAACTTCCTAAACAAAAGTAAGGCCTGAATCGAAGATGAAGTGCATTCGATGTAATCATATTCAATGACAAGGTCCTCAAAAAATTCGACAGGGTTGAGCCACTGAAAAGGGAAAAGAAATGAAAATATAATGTGTTATGATACTTGGACGATCAAATCATTGAAGTTCTCTGTACTGCAAGATTTTCAGTATTTACCTCCAACCATTTAGGAGCTCCAGTCGGCTCCCATGCTGATACACCACCATTTGGACTCTGTAGTGACATTATGACATTGACAGCGTCATACATACACTCGGCTTCCATTGGCTCGCCAACAACCTCTGGTGACATCATTGCAAACAGACAGCAGCACTGAAACAAAAAGATTATAAGGTCAGCTATAGATGAGGCTCTTAACTTTCTACTTGAGTTGAGTGAGAGTCTTGAATAAGTAAGCTCAATTACCCTCAATGCTTCTGCAGTGCAATCTGAAACTTGCCATCCATGATCCCGATCAGAGAAAGTCCAGCATCCTTTGGAAATGTGACGGAAATGAGCTAGGTAGTCACCACAAGGATTGATCCTCACCTAAGAGGATTTATTATTGTAAACATACCATTGATTAAAATAAAGAAATGTCTTTAGAGCTTAAATAGTTAAATATGATACCTGGGATATCTTTAGGAAGTCATGTGCTTTCTTAAGTACAGGTCCAAATTCATCATGGAGATTCCCAGCAAGCAAAGCTTGGATTGCAAGAGAACAATCCCAAGTCTGGCTGCCAAAACTCTGAATCTTGATTCCATCTTCACCGAGCCAAATATAATCATCAAGTCTAGGAAGATGCTTCTTAAAAGCTTCTCCGCTAGGATCCTCAACCCAACAGGCAAGCATCATCAATGGCTGTCCAAATGAAATGGCATCCATTATTAGATCATTAGAATTAACCAGCATGAACATATATACACCCAATCACCCATGACTAGTTTCTCACCTTTTCGATACATCCAATGGTAATGTAGCGACTGTTCTCATCTTCATAATGTATTTGGTCAATGGTAAATTGAATAGCATTGTCTCTGATCTTCTTAAAGGGCCACCAAGCAAGAAGAGGCTCACAAACATGGTAAAGAGTGTCCCACATAAAACGTTGTACCCTTCCATGAGGATAGTAGTTATCTTCCTACATTAATCAAATAATATGTATACCAGTCAGTTTAAGCCTGCATAATGGCATGAACTAAGCCACCAAAACTTAGACTCGCCTTTGCACAATGATGGCGCACTTTACTCCACTTAATTTCACTGTAAGGTTCACAGTAAATTTCTTGTCTCAATTGTTCAACCAGAGGAGTGATTGGGCCAACAAATTTTTTTGCATAAAAGTAAGACATGGGTAGGAAAGTTAACCTACAGTAGCACAACATCTTTGCTGCAATGTTCACGTGAAGTGGTTACTAATAAGAAACAGAAAGTACTGAATAAAATTTTGCAGACTAATTATATTTGGTTTTACATGGATGAAAAGGAAGGAGAGTGGGGTAAGTCCAGAACTCCGGGGGTATAGGGTTGCTTCCTTCCCAATCATAAACACCAAGTATCTGTAACACAAGAAGTAAACTCAGCCAACGATAACATGCATGACACAAATCCAGCATAAAAGCTAGCTAGCTTTCGAGTATTTCATACCGCCATCCAGGTCTTTCCCCATGAAGCAGAATATTGTGCACCACCGCGGTCAAGAATCCATTTCCTGGCCCTTGCGCAGGCATTATCTCGACCTCCCTCAGTGCCTTCTCCGAGAATACGCATCATACAGTAGTTGAGACATGTGGTGAACATCATACTAGGCCCTGCTATGTGCAATCCCCACCCACCATCTTCATTCTGATGATTGTAAGAGTAGCGCAAGATTTCCTTCTTATGCTCAGCAGAGAAAACAACATTAAGATATCCCATTGAGTATAAACTCATTACCTGCATTTGAAGAACAAGCTGTATCATAATCAGTCAGCTGTGAAATAAATTTTCACCAGTGACCCAACTTTTACTGTCATCTACTCATTTTGTTACCGTCAAATTTTATTGACTTTATTTGCACGCTTACCAAGGGAGGACAGAATAAATTTACGCCAGCATTTTCAGCAGGCCAATGACCATGGGGTGATTGCAAGGCATTCCAGAAGGTAGCGGCCCTCCTATAGGCAGCTGTGGCCTGATCAAATGTAATGTCATCACCTTCCTCAATTCTTACTGGAGGAATTTCTTGCTTGAAGTTTCTCTCTCTTAACATCTGCACTTGTTCAGAAAAATTTATTTAGTACATGTACTTTTCAACAAAGTGATGTCCTCGCCAACTTGTCAACTCTTTTAGTCTTTGATCTACAAGTTTTTCATAAAATTAAACACATGGCCCGGAAACCCTTCTTCCTCTCCCTCCCTCTACCTCGGACTTCGTAAAACTCACCATGCACCCAAGCTAATTAGCTTGAACTAACTCAAAAAACTATATATATCTCTACGTTGAGCTCAACTTGAGCTCCATTGAAAACATGCAAATTGAGCATCAGCAACGTGAGTTAAACTAATTTGCGCAAATGCACAATGAATGAAGTATAATAGTGTTTAGTTTTGAAATTTAGGTTGCTCCGTACACTTTTGTACCTGAAAACGCCAAAGGAGATCACTACTGGGCTGGATCATGAACCGATTTTGGTAGTAATTCTCACGAGCGGCTTCAACCTCTGCTTGCTCTTCTGGTGTGCCAGCATTTGGGTCAAACTTCCATGTCTGCCTCCCATGAAAGTTGTTTGTGCTGAATAAATGAGGGTCATTATTTGCACCCTTTCCATACTCAATCCTCCACATCTTATTAGTACTCTTATTACAAACAAATCACTCTTTTTTTCTACTGCATGCATATAAATGATTCACATATAGAATGAATTATAATGTTTGATACCTAGCTATCTGGTTTTATATAGAAACAAACATATCAGAGAACAGTAATGACTATTATTAGCTGAGTTTGGTGGCCAACCTGAATTAATGTTTGTTGATAGTGGGGACTGATCAATTAAGTGATTAACCAACCTCAATTGACGTCTGTTACTAGTGGTGGACTGCTTAAGGTAGTTTGTCAGTCATCCTAGAACAGCTCAGTTACTTGAAATTCTCAATGTGTAGCGACAACGGTTTCAGTTAATCTAAATTTTATTGAGGTATGGCTTAGAAGTGTTCCATCTTGTTGTGCTATTCAAAATGGATTGTTGATTTGTGCGCACTGCGAAGCCTCTCACTCGTGGGAATCATATTAATTTGTTGAAGTCATGGTGTCGTCTTATTGGTATAAGCTTTTGGGATCCTGATATTGCGGCTTCGACTATTTTGGTGGCTCTAGTTTGGAGGTTCATGCTTCCAGTTATCACAGTCTCAAGATCGTTATATTAAGGTTCATAAGGATTATTATTAGCCCATTATGAAGCATCATAGGGATTTTTTTTTTGTAATCAAAGAATAACCTTTTTTTTTTTTTTGAAAGAAGGACAATGAAAGAATAACTTCACTAAATATGAATCAATTACAACGAGTTGTGGAAACGCTAATAGCAATCACCAAAAGGTAGAGATTGCGTAAAAGCTTTCCAAACTAGACTTCACACTGAAAGTCCATATTGACACACTGATGAAGCTAATCAGGCCCTAACTCCAAACAAAGAAAAGGTTCACTAATTTTCAAGACTTCCTTTGCTAACCGGTGAGCAACTCCATTGCCTTCCCGTTTCACAAAATGCCCACTACAAGAATTAAAAGACTGAACTAGAGACATAACTTCATCAATAATATGTCCCTCATAACTTAAATCATTAAAACTATTATTAAAACTATTAACCCCTGAGAGCGCACCACCTTCCACTTCAATGTTGAGGAATCCCATGTGCAGAGCGAACCGGAGACCATGCAATAGTGCCAAAGCTTCCACAGATCTTCGAGAAAGCTTCCCAACTTGTGGGACTTCAATTGCACCTTTCATGACTCCTTGGCAATTTCTGAAAATTACTCATAGCCCATTCAGTCCATTCTTTAGATCACAAGCTCCGTCGAAATTCATTTTGAGGCGTCCTTCATGACACATGAGGTGGTTTCCAATTGAAATGAGTAGGAGAGGTTGCGGTCATTGTTTCTGTGGGATCAAACCAACTTTTTTGAACTCAAAAATGCTAGTCAAAAGCTACCTGGACCCATGCTTCTCTACCCGTGTTTGTGGAGATTTCTATTATGTCAAATCCACCATGCAATATAACAAAAGTTGGCAAGTTCATAATCAGTACTGTGGACTTGACAGGATACAATAAGTCACAGAAAGTAGGTTCCTTCAAGGACTTTTAAACTCCATTTAGAAAAAAAAAATTTCTGAACCGCTTTGGCCCTGGGACACTCCCATAATGTATGAATGTCACATTCCATAAATGCACCACAAAGGTAGTAACAAGGATCATTAAGAATTTTCCAGTGTGTTAAATTGGTTGCACAAGGTAGAAACTTGTGCAATAGATTTGCAATTGGCTTATCTTGGAGGTTTTGCCAAGTCATTTTGATGGATGCAAACAGTGTTTGTTCAACAACTTATTGGTATAAGCTTTTGGGATCTTGATATTGCAGCTTCGACTATTTTGGTGGCTGTAGTTCGGAGGTTCCTGCTTCAAGTCATTTGGGCACAATCTCAGGATCCTTATATTAAGGTTCAAAAGGATTATTATTAGCCCATTACGAAGCATCATTGATATTTTTTTTTAATCAAAGAATAATTTTTTTTTTTGAAAGAAGGACGATCAAAGAATAACTTCATTAAATATGAATAAATTACAACGAGTTGCGGAAACGCTAATAGCAATCACCAAAAAGTAGAGATTGCGTAAAAGCTTTCCAAACTAGATTTCACACTGAAAGTTCATATTGACACACTGATGGAGCCAATCAAGCCCCAACTCCACACAAAGAAAAGGTTAATTAATTTTCAAGACTTCCTTTGCTAACCGGTGAGCAACTCCATTGCCTTCCCGTTTCACAAAGTGCCCACCACAAGAATTAAAAGACTGAACTAGAGACATAACTTCAACAATAATATGTCCCTCATAACTTCAATAATCAAAACTATTAACCACTGAGAGCCACCACCTTCCACTTCGATGCTGAGGAATCCCACGTGCAGCGCGAACCGGAGACCATGAAATAGTGCCAAAGCTTCCACAGATCTTGGAGGAAGCTTCCCAACTTATGGGACTTCCATTGCACCCTTCATGACTCCTTGGCAATGTTTGAAAATTACTCACAACCCACTTAGTCCATTCTTTAGATCACAAGCTCCGCCAAAATTCATTTGAGGTGTCTTTCATGACTCATGAGGTGGTTTCCAATTGAAGTGAGTAGGAGAGGTTGCGGTCATTGTTTTGTGGGATCAAACCAACTTTTTCGAACTGAAACTGCCAGTCAAAAGCTACCTGGACCCATGCTTCTCTCCCCGTGCCTGTGGAGATTTCTATTATGCCAAAGGCACCATGCAATATAACAAAAGTTGGAAAGTTCATGATCAGTAGCAGTGGACTTTACATGATACAATAGGTCAAAGAAAGTAGGCTCATTCCAAGTCTTATATACTCCATTTAGAAAAGATGTTTTCCAAACCTCTTTGGCCCTGGTACAGCCCCATAATTTATGAATGACACATTCCATAAATGCACCGCACCACCAGCAACAAGGATCATTAAGAATTTTTTGGTGTTTTAAATTGGTTGCATAGGGTAGAAAGTTGTGAGATAGATTTTCAATTGGCTTATCTTGGAGGTTATGCCAAGTCATTTTAGGGATGGACGCTAATAGTGTTTGTTCAACAGCTTATTGATATAAGCTTTTAGGATCTTGATATTGCAACTTTGACTATTTTGGTGACACTAGTTCAAGGGTTCTTGCTTCCAGTCATTTGGGCACAGTCTCAAGATCGTTATATTAAGATTCAAAAGGATTATTATTAGCCCATTATGAAGCATCATTGATTTTTTTTTTAATCAAAGAAAAACTTTTTTTTTTAAAGAAGGACGATCAAAGAATAATTTCATTAAATATGAATCAATTACAACGAGTTGTGGAAACGGTAATAGTAATTACCAAAATGTAGAGATTGCTTAAAAGCTTTCTAAACTCTCTTCACACTGAAAGTCCATATTGACACACTGATGGAGCCAATCAAGCCCCAACTCCACACATAGAAAAGGTTAACTAATTTTCAAGACTTCTTTTGCTAACTGGTGAGCATCTCCATTGCCTTCCCGTTTCACAAAGTGCCCACCACAAGAATTAAAAGACTGAACTAGAGACATAACTTCAACAATAATATGTCCCTCATAACTTCAATAATCAAAACTATTAACCACTGAGAGCCACCACCTTCCACTTCGATGCTGAGGAATCCAACGTGCAGCGCAAACCGGAGACCATGAAATAGTGCCAAAGCTTCCACAGATCTTGGAGGAAGCTTCCCAACTTGTGGGACTTCCATTGCACCCTTCATGACTCCTTGGCAATGTTTGAAAATTACTCACAGCCTACTCATTCCATTCTTTAGATCACAAGAAATTCATTTTGAGGCGTCCTTCATGACTCATGAGGTGGTTTCCAATTGAAACGAGTAGGAGAGGTTGCGGTCATTGTTTTCTGTGGGATCAAACCAACTTTTTCGAACTCAAAACAGCCAGTCAAAAGCTACCTGGACCCATGCTTCTCTACTCGTGTCTGTGGAGACTTCTATTTTGTCAAACCCACCATGCAATGTAACAAAAGTTGGCAAGTTCATAATCAATAGCTGTGGACTTTACATGATACAATAAGTCAGAGAAAGTTGGTCCTTCCAGGACTTTTAAACTCGATCCATTTAGAAAAGACTTTTTCTGAACCGCTTTGGCCCTGGGACACTCCCATAATGTATGAATGACACATTCCATAAATGCACTGCACCGCCAGGAACAAGGATCATTAAGAATTTTCTGGTGTTTTAAATTGGTTGCATATGGTAGAAAGTTGTGAGATAGATTTGCAATTGGATTATCTTGGAGGTTTTGCCAAGTCATTTTAGGGATGGATGCTTACAGTGTTTGTTCAATAGCTTATTGGTATAAGCTTTTGGGATCTTGATATTGCAGCTTCAACTATTTTGGTGGCTCTAGTTCGGAGGTTCCTGCTTCCAGTCATTTGGGCACAGTCTCAAGATCCTTATATTAAGGTTCAAAAGGATTATTATTAGCCTATTAGGAAGCATCATTGATTTTTTCTTTTTAATCAAAGAATAATTTTTTTTCTCTTTTTGAAAGAAGGACGATCAAAAAATAACTTCATTAAATATGAGTCAATTACAACGCGTTGTGGAAACGCTAGTAGCAATCACCGAAAGGTAGAGATTGCGTAAAGGCTTTCCAAACTAGACTTGACATTGAAAGTCCATATTGACACACTGATGGAGCCAATTAGGCCCCAACTCCAAACAAAGAAAAGGTTAACTAATTTTCAAGACTTCATTTTGTTAACCGGTGAATAACTCCATTGCCTTCCCGTTTCACAAAGTTGCCCACTACAAGAATTAAAAAATTGAACTAGAGACTTCACTTCATTAATTATATGTCCCTCATAACTTAAATCATCAAAACTATTAACCGCTGAGAGTGCATCATCTTCCACTTCAATGCTGAGGAATCTCACGTGCAGCGCGAATTAGAGACCATACAATAGTGCCAAAGCTTCCACAGATCTTGGAGGAAGCTTCCCAACTTGTAGGACTGCCATTGCACCCTTCTTGACTCCTTGGCTATCTCTGAAAATTACTCCCAGCCCATTCAGTCCATTCTTTAGATCACACGCTTTGTCGAAATTCATTTTGAGGCTTCCTTTATGACTCATGAGGTGGTTTCCAATTGAAGCGAGTAGGAGATTTTGCTGTCATTGTTTTCTGTGGATCAAACCAACTTTTTCGAACTGAAACTGCCAGTCAAAAGCTACCTGGACCTATGCTTCTCTCCCCGTGTCTGTGGAGATTTCTATTATGCCAAATGCACCATGCAATATAACAAAAGTTGGCAAGTTCATGATCAGTAGCAGTGGACTTTACATGATATAATAAGTCAAAGAAAGTAGGCTCCTTCCAGGGCTTATATACTCCATTTAGAAAAGACATTTTCCAAACCCCTTTGGCCCTGGTACAGTCCCATAATGTATGAATGATAGATTCCATAAATGTCCAGCACCGCCAGCAACAAGGATCATCAAGAATTTTCCGGTGTTTTAAATTGGTTGCACAGGGTTGAAAGTTGTGAGATATATTTGCAATTGGCTTATCTTGGAGGTTTTGCCAAGTCATTTTAGGGATGGATGCTAACAGTATTTGTTCAACAGCTTATTGGTATAAGCTTTTGGGATATTGATATTGCGGCTTCGACTATTTTGGTGGCTCTCGTTTGGAGCTTCATGCTTCTGGTCATTTGGGCACAGTCTCAAGATCCTTATATTAAGGTTCAAAAGGATTATTATTTGCCCATTATGAAGCATCATTGGATTTTTTTTTTAATCATAGAATAATTTTTTTTTTTTTTTAAAAAAGGATGATCAAAGAATAACTTCATTAAATATGAATCAATTACAATGAGTTGTGGAAACGCTAATGGCACACTACAGCAAAATAAGTCTTTCACAGCGCACATTTGACGTGCGCCGTAAAAGACTGTCATTTATGATGCGCATTTCATGTGTGCCATCAGAATGTGTTTATTCGGGTCATTTACGGCGTGCATCTGATGTGCGCAGCTCCCATTCATATGAGAGGTTTTGTTTGTTGTAGAGAAGTTTCTAGGGTTCATGAACCTTTAGGTTTTTCGCTATTGATACATGGACACCTGGAATTGGAAAATTACTGGGTTTATTTTGTTTAGTGTTTTTTATTTGCATTCTCAAACTATGCTGTTTATTTGAAAATCAGAACTCTTATTTACAGTCAGCTATGCTTATTTGTGTGACAAATATATTTGATTGTATGTAATGTGAAAATGAAAATAAGAAATCTTAGGTACACTGGAAATTAATCACTTTATAACTTACCTGATTGCGAAGTTGATGGCTGTTTGTGTGAATGTGAATTATATCATGTGAATGTGAATTATATCATGTTGCCTTCAATGACTATATAAGTGAAATTCTTTTATTGGTGGATGTACCGTAATGTTCCTTAGAATGTGTTTTTCTGAATACCTTTATTATTTGCTTGCAGGAAGTTGGCAGTTCATTCTGCTACATTGCATTTTGTCAAAGTGGAGTGTGAAGTTTGTACCCTATTTTATGTCTGAACAGGCCTCTCTCTATTGGTCGTCAATCGGATTGCTTGGTGAGTACTGCATGTCCTACTAGAAAAAAGTACAGATTTACTTCTGGTGAAGTTGAATGCATCCATCTTGGATCATTAGAAGGCAATAACATCCACTCCCTTGGTTGCCATTTTCTCTTTGCCTCACTTGTGTTAATAAGCCATAGGGATTATATCACTTTCACAAGTCTGCACACACGGAAACTTTCAACAACATGCCTTCTTTCTTTTTCTTTTCCCAGCCTTTATGAATGCTTGCAAGTTCACATAAGAACAGGGAAGGGAGAAAGAATCAGGTTCGGCCATAGGTGCTGAGAAAGAGAATGGGGAGTTTAGAAGTAAACTTGTGGTTCAAAACTAGTGCTGTGTATTGTTGGATCAATTTATGGTACTTGGTAAGATGTTACTCAAAGGGGCTTGTGTGTGTAGCAATTATACCCATATCTGTTGTCAACTATATTACAATGGTTTACATCTGAACTGAAGTTCTTTCTGTTTTTTCAGCTAGGTACATGGAGCAGCAGCTTGAGGAAATTCTGTGGGAAGGTCTAAGTTAATGATTAGCTTCTTGGAGAGGTGCCGAATCTGTGGGAAGGTCAAAGTTGTTTGTTGTCTTACCTGTTAGTATATATCTGATTCCAATAATTTAAATTATGGTTCAAGTTTTGCTTCTTGAATACCTTGAATGTGGTGACTTTTGCTAGCTTATATTTCTGCTCCTTTAAGTTGAACTCTAATATTAAAATGCCTTAGTTTTATTCTTGTTTCTTGGTTTCGCTTATCAGCACAGAACTTGTTCATTCTTATTACTCCATGATCAAAGTTGTTCATACTAATATACCTGATAACGTTGCAGGCATATTAGTCTGTGATAGTTAATGCACACAGAACATTAAATAACCGATTGCATTTGGTTTCTTGTATAACTGATTGCTTGACATTGTTGGATTTCTTATATGGTAGTTTAAAATGCTTCTTTTTTGATAAATTTTTCGAACTGATTTGATTAGCATATAGGATAATCTGATGGGAAATGGAGTTGATTTTTCAGTCTGAAGTTTTCACTGTTGCATTTTTCTTTTCAATCTGATAGTATAATCTAAATTTTTCATCCACTTTGTAGCAGATGCAATCATTATGTTGGTATCTGATATGAATGCAATGTGAAAATGGCTCCCTGTTGAATTATCTGATATAGATTATTTTTTATTTCGAATTGCAGAACATTGCAGGCATACATTTGGATCTTGATATTCTGAAGTGGCTGCATATACTTCAATCTCTCTTTCTAGAAGGTAATCAATTTTGTTCAGGACTCTATTAGTTTGTTTTTCTGATACACTTAATCTTGATAAGAGGTGATTCTGAGAACTTAGTGGAGTTAGAATTTAAAATGCTTCCTTCATCTGATTGGGGTGTATAGAATTGTAGCTTAATTGGTAGTCGTCTGTAACAATGCTTAAATGGATTTGGAGTCTGTCTTGGCTTGTGCTACATTTTGGGCTCTGGAGCTTTGAAAGTTCTCCCACATTTGGTTTCTGTGTGCCAATATTTGGTTTGGAAAGAGCTTAGCAGGCTTTGTTTCTGCAATAACTAAGCACTGCATGTCTCAAACACAAACTTCAAGTCACTAGACCGCTACCATAAATAAAAGCCTTCATTGCATGCAGCAATGGTCTATCAGTCTATGTATAGTCAATTTAGGTAAATTGTCAGTGATTTAAATAGGACAAAGAGCTGTGATTTAGAAGAGAATGCTGAAGTACTGATGCACGGTCACAAAATAACATCTCATATGGCAAAAGTCCCGGAGTGAATAGCTCTTGGTAATATGAACTGGTAGCTTTCAACCTTAATGGAATTTGGTGGTGTGATTGATGAAATTGATGAATGAGTCTTGGAATTAATGGAATTCACCTTAAATAGGAAGACGAAGAGGTATCTGGAAGATTTTTCCTTTTCATAACAGTAGTCTCAAATCTGTAAAATATTGGCTTACCCTTCAACCTTTTATGCAAAAATTCCTGATTTAAAAGTTTCAAGCTTCAAAAGATTTTGCTTACTATTTAAAAGGATTGGAATAACTACTGAAAATTTCATGATATTCATTTTTTCTGTAAGTAGACCAGGAAGAGGAAGAGGTATGTGGAAGATTTCTATTCATATTTGGAGTTTTCATGATTAACAACTTTGCGACCCGTATGTTTGCCCAATTATTTGGTCTGTACAACATGATTTAACTCCTTTGATCTAAAAGCTGTAGGTTCTATATATGGAAGGTTACATGTTGTTGATGTTGTTGTGTAGGTTTTCTTTTTCTTTGTAGCCAAAAGAGATCAACTGAGATCTGATTTTTTATTGTTACCATTCTCCAATGTTACCAGTTATAACATTGCTGACATTTATCTTACTTCGTTATTTTTTATTTTCCTAGGTTGCTTCTGTAAAAAATGATCCAAGTGGTGGAAGTGAGGTTGAAACATCAGGACCTGTACCAGCAAGGTTTTTCTTCCATGCTCAAACCTTGATGTTGTAAGTAGAACATTACAGAGCAAGGATGATCTAGCTAGCGTGTTCTATTTGAAAACCAGTTTAATTATACTATGATTTTGTAATATGAAGTTATTTAATTGATAAAATTTACTACATGAATGCGTTTGTTTACTATGCTTGAATGAAAGGGTTTAATTGAAAGTATTGTTTATTAGAAAAGTGAATGAAGACATCTTTTACGACACGCAAAATGGTCTTTTACGACATGCAATCAAAGTTGTAAAACATCTTTAAGGCGCCCAAAAGAGTATCTTACGATGCACAAAAATTGTTTTTTACAGCGCACATTTTGTGTCTCACAAGAGAAATTTATTTTTTACGACATGGTCTTTTACGATACGCTTCTCTATGCTGTAAAGTTGTCTTTTATGACACACACTGTATCGTAAAAGGCCAGTTTTGTTGTAGTGGTAATCACCAAAAGGTAGATATTGCGTAAAAGCTTCTCAAACTAGACTTCACACTGAAAGCCCATATTGTCACATTGATGGAGCCAATCAGGCCCCAACTCCAAACAAAGAAAATGTTAACTGATTTTCAAGACATCCTTTGCTAACCAGTGAGCAACTCCATTGCCTTCCCGTTTCACAAAGTGCCCACAACAAGAATTAAAAGACTGAACTAGAGATATAACTTCACCAATAATATGTCCCTCGTAACTTAAATCATCAAAACTATCATTAAAAATATTAACCACTGAGAGTGCATCACCTTCCACTTCAATGTTGAGGAATCCCACGTGCAGCGCGAACTAGAGACCATGTAATAGTGCCAAAGCTTCCACAGATCTTGGAGGGAAGCTTCCCAACTTGTGGGACTTCCATTGCACCCTTTGTAACGTCCCGAACCTGAATTTACCGGGTTACTAATCATTTGAATGGTAAACGACAATTACTTTTACTTTAACTTCGTTTTAACACTTTTAGGGGGCCCTAAAAGTTGATTTTTTGTTCGGGTTAAAATTTGACAAAACTTTCTTCATGAAAGTTGTAGAGCATGTTAAACCAAGTTCGTAGACATGTGGCACACTAAAATCGGAGTTCGTATGTGAAAGTTATGGGTATTTTCGTGTGAGAGGTATTTTAGTATTTTCACCCTACCCTATCTTAATTAATTCAGATTCTTACCTTCCCCTTCCCCTTTCACGGCAGAAACCAAAAAGAAAGGGGAGAGAGAGAGAGAGAGAGAGAGAGAGAGAGAGAGAGAGAGAGAGAGAGAGAGAGAGAGAGAGAGAGAGAGAGAGAGAGAGAGAGAGAGAGAGAGAGAGAGAGAGAGAGAGAGAGAGAGAGAGAGAGAGATCTTCCGGCGTCGATTCCGACAATTTCCGACAGCAAAAATGGTATCAATCTCTTCCTTATCTCATGTGCTTTCTTTGAAGTATAATTTTGCAAAGATCTATCGGAGGATTTTAGAGATTGAAATTCGACACTATTCATAATTTGGGGTTTATTGTTTTCTTAATTGTTGAGGTAGTTCTAGTTGTTTTCTCAATTTGGTGTAGTTGAGAAAAATGCTAAGAGTGTTGACATAAAGCTGCTGCTAAAATTTGGTGACCATCGGAGAAGTTGACCGTGTGTGAACAGTACCACGCGTGCATAATGGTGGCGTTTAAACAGTAATTTAAATTCTATTTTTAGCTAGTTAAATACTATAATTTTGTAGAGGTTGAATATGTGAATTTGGTTGGAATTGGAGAAGTTTTTAATCGATTATGAATTTCTAAAAATTTAGGATTTCGATTATCGATTTACGAGAATCCGACCATCGGATATCTCTCGGTTATGACTTAGGACCTTTAAGTTAACGAATTGGTATTAGAGGTAAAATTTGGGTTGAATCAGAGAAGAAGTGGAGAGATGATTTATGAGGATTTGATTTTGAGAATCGTATTTGATTGTTAAATAGTTATTCAAGGAAAATAATTGTGTACAGGGGGACGTACAGAGCTATTGCTCGACGAAGGAACTCATATGTGTGATTGCTTGAATGGTATTGTGAGTGGACATTTATTTTAAATTAATTGTGCATGCAGTATATTATTATTTTCCGATTGAGGTTTATATTGAGTTTTATGATTTTTATGAGCTTGATTTCTTGAGATTTATTATGCTCTATGAGTTACGAGATTATTAGTGGATTTTCTTTCCGAGGGTTTTCAATAGATTTTCAAGCTATTTAGTTATGAGTTATTGAGTTGAGAAATGATTTTCGGGAAGTGATTGATTAACAAAATATTGTGAGAATGATTGATTTCGAATATCGATTTATATGGTGATATACGAGTACGAATGATTTAGAAAATATTTGAGCATGATCGAATTATCGAGATTTATTGAGTTTTGAGCTCCACACTTATCAGCTTTGAAGTTAGATTGAGATTTCTTTCCGAAAGCATTTATTGATTTATCGAGTATTGGAATTATGCTTTCGAGGATTTATTGAGATATTGAGCTTTGAGTTATCAAGATATTCTTAAGTTATGCTTTCGGTGAATTATTGAGGATTTATTGAAATAATATTGGGTTTCTTTCCGAAAGAAATTATTTTAAAGAGATTGATATCAGTTTATTGAGGAGGTAAATAAGTCAACGCATGCATGCATTACCTGGTCGATAGTCCCCTCCAGAATATTTCCGTCGGCAGTCCCCTTCGATGTGTCATCTGGTCGGCAGTCCCCTCCAGATGACATGAGGTAGTTAGTCGGCAGTCCCCTCTAACTACCTATGGTTAGTCGGCAGTCCCCTCTAACCATCACCTCCTCGTCCGGTCGGCAATCCCCTCCGATGCGTCACTGGTTGGTAGTCCTCTCCAGGTGGCATGAGATGACTAATCGGCAGTCCATTTTAGTCATCGTTTATTTTGGAGATATGATTTGAGATATGAGTAATTTAACGAGATGTCTGAAATATCATTATGTATTTGAGGGATTTGAGATTTCAAAGAGATTTCGAGATGATCGACATTATATAATTGAGATTTCAGTAAAGGTGATGATTAAAAGTGTTTCTAAGATTTTTACTGCATGCGAGGTTTTAGAGAATAACTTGGGAAAACATTAAATTTCACTAGTTCATTCGAAATTACTTATTTTTCGTCCACTCACTCTAACGGTTTTTCAAATGTTTTTCCCCTGGGCCATTCTATTTCAAATGCCCAGTTTGCAGGCCAGTTTAGCTTGAGGTCGAGTGTATATGGGGTTAAGGCATAGTTGTCATAACTTCAGTGTTATAAAAGTATCGATCATTTATCTTGTATTCTATCCTCTTGTACACCCTGTGTATTAGATTACTCTGATAGCCCAGATTAATTCCTAAGTAACATAATTGTTTTGTGAAATGGGAGATGTTGTGATTTAGGGAGCAAGGTGGCTCCAGAAGAATAAGGTTGGATTGTTTGGAAGTGTTTTGTTTTTCTACAGGTTTTTGGGTAGTTCGTTTTAGAGGAGGTTCCGCTAAATTTTTAGTAGAATTTCTTCTAAGATGGGCCCCGCAGAGCCACTTCAGATTTCAGGGAGAAATCCGGGGCGAGTCCTGTCACCCTTCATGACTCCTTAGCTATCTCTGAAAATTACTCCCAGCCCACTCAATCCATTCTTTAGATCACAAGCTCCGTCGAAATTAATTTTGAGGCGTCCTTTATGACTCATGAGGTGGTTTCCAATTGAAGTGAGTAGGAGAGGTTGCGGTCATTGTTTTCTGTGGGATCAAACCAACTTTTTCGAACTCAAACTGCCAGTCAAAAGCTGCCCGGACCCATGCTTCTCTCCCCGTGTCTGTGGAGATTTCTATTATGCCAAATCCACCATGCAATATAACAAAAGTTGGCAAGTTCATGATTAGTAGCTGTGGACTTTACATGAAATAATAAGTCAAAGAAAGTAGGTTCCTTCCAGATCTTATAAACTCTATTTAGGAAAGACTTTTTCCGAGCCTCTTTGACCTTGGAACACTCCCATAATGTATGAATGACAGATTCAATAAATGCATCACATCTTTTAAATTTGTTGTACAGGGTAGAAAGTTGTGAGATTGTTACGTCCCGAAACTAAATTTACCGGTTTACTAGTTATTTGGACGGTAACGACAATTATTTTACTTTTTACTTTGTCTCGATACTTTCAGTGGCCTTAAAAGTTGACTTTTTGTTCGGGTTAAAATTTAAGAAAATTTCCTTCATGAAAGCCGTAGAGGTGACTTGATACACATTTACGCAAGCGTACGTATCATTGTCAAGATAGGGAAATATTAAGCCCAAAGTTATCGTACCACGGAGATTAGTGGCTAACTCACACTCCTTGGGTAAACGGAAATAAAGACACTTAGCAAACAAAGAAAAAGAAAAAGAAAATAAATAAAAATGCTACTCTAAAGCACCAAGCCTTAGCAATGATTGGCTTTGATTTTCACCGAAGCCTAATCAAAACTAAGAGTCTAGTGGTGGTTAATTACAATGAGTCGAAATTGTCACCGATAATTGTAATTTAAATTTCTAATAACTAAATTCAAGAATTTAAATGGAGACTTTAATTAACAACTAAATTAAATAAAGGAAAGAAAACTAAAAAAAATAAATATAAATATGGGATTGGTAGTTAGGGATGAATCCTAACCCTAATTCAATGTTCTAGATGCTAATTCGATTTATATGCAATTTATTAAAGATGGTAGAAGCAGTACCCAAGGCTTTTAAAGGCTCAAGGGCCGAAATTCCCTTTCATGGTATTCCTACTCCGGTTCAAGGGCTGTAGGAACTCACTAGACATGAATTAGAGCCGGTTCACAGGTCACTAATTCACATCAAGAGGCCTAGAGTTCAAGGAATTAGACAACCAAACTCACCATAATTGCGATCAAGCTAATCATGTAGTGAACCATGCTTGTACTTCCCACGAATATTAAATCGGGGTTCTAGCTCTAAAATCTAAGGATGTCAACCCCTAAATTTTAATCTAGACTTATTAAAACACATACCCATGGAGTTGACAATTCCTAAGCATGCATACTAATCAATTATCACAAAACACAAGTATCCAATAATCAACAAATTCCATATATAAATCAAATTAAGCATCCATTACATCAAATTTGGGTTAGGGCACACAACCTTAACTTCCAACAAAGAGATTACTCACAACCCATAATCATAGACTTCAAGATTACAAAATTCAAAGAGAAAATAGTATAGAAGTGTAGGAGAAAACAAGGGTAGCCACAATTAGCTAGAAAGCTAGCATGACTATCTTTGAATTACAAATTCCACAATTACTCAAATCTTGAATCTTGTAGAGGAGAAGCCTTTGATGAATCCTTGAAGCTTTGGGTGAGTAAATCCTTCAAATTCCTAAAATAAAACTAAATATCTTAGTGAGGAGAAGGAATTTTGATGAGGTGGTGTGAATCTTGGTGAGGAGAAGAAAAGATGAGAATAATGAATTTTGGTAAGGTGGGATGGTTCTTGGCAAGAAGGACTAAAATGGGGAAGGAGGGGAAAGAGAGATGCTCTCTGTTTTGGTGGTGGTGCGGCTACTGTTCTTTGGTGGAGTGTGAGTGTGCATATTATTATATTATTATTATACTATATACTAAAGGTCGGTACTGTTCATTATAGTGTTCATTTAACAGTAAAAGGTCGGTTGAGGTTGTTTTTGTATTATGTGTTTGATAGAGAGAGAAATTAGATCGAGGAATAGAGAGAGACGGAGAAGGATAGACATCAAAAGAGAACTAGAGAGGAGGCCCATCAGGAATTTGTCAAGGTTGAAGGAAAGACACCGAAACAGAGGTTGTTTTTGTGTTCTGTGTTTGATGGAGAGAGAAATTTGATCCAGAGATAGAGAGAGAGAGAGACGGAGAAGGAGAGACAGCGAAAGAGAACTAGAGAGGAGACTTACTGTTCCGGTTACTGTTAAGTCGTTCTATAATCTACGCAGTGTATAGATTTGTTGCGTGGCTTCTAGAGAAAGCATAGTGTGGAGAGAGAGAGAGAGAGAGAGCGAAGGAGAGCCAGAGAGAAAGCATAGTGGGTTGTTGTTTGTCTGGATTTTGAAAGGTTTAACATGGACGGAAGCTATTGTATAAGGTATTTTGTAATGGATTGTTGGATTTTTTGGTTTTCGTTCAAGTTTTTGTTGTGATTGGCTCAGAATTGATAGGGGCTTTGATGTTTTAGGGGTATTGTTTGTTCTTGAGTTTGGGATTTCGGTTATTGATTAGAAGAGGAAGAGGTTCACGGTGAGGTTTTGCTTTTGGGTGATTTCAAAGTTTTGGCTTTCAGTTAATACATGGGTTTCGATCTTTTCATTCTTTTTTTGTTGTGAGAGTATTGATAGTTATTTTGTTTTGATTTTGTAGGTTTTATGCAAAAAAGTACTTGGATTGTGTGGCTTCCACTGTTCCTGTTTTTGTTCTTTGATATTGGTTCGTTGTTTTGTCTTCATTCAGGTATGGAATCTTTGTGTTATTATTGATGTTTGTTATTAGCCTTGGTTTAAATTAATTACAATTCTAGGGAGTCAGTACATTTAGGGGATGATTTACTGTCAATGCATACAGTACATAAGCAACCCATGTTTGGATGCAATGAGAAGGTCTGGTCCTGTATTTAGTTTATGGCTTAGATATGTCTTGGTAAAAAATAATCACTATATGTATCACTAAAGTTTGCTTTTGTTCTTTGATTTCTGTTAATTTTATTCAATTAGCCATATTTGATTGTGTATGATTGATTTCTTATTATAGTTTGCATAGTTGTGGCTTTTGGGTTTTCAGAGGGGAGAAAGGAAGAAACAGAAGAAGGGGGAGACGGGACGGACAGAAGAGGCAGAGAAATCCAAAAGAGGAGAAGAACTGCTCTACTTCACTGATTCAAGGTACATATTGATACACCAAAATAATTTTTATGCTTATTGGTTATGTATCACAAAGATTAATTTCGCGTCGATACCAAGTTTTCAATTTTGATCGGGTTCCTCTTCACTTCATTGTGTAAATTTGTCTCTTACTCTTATTTGATTGTCTATATATACACACACACACACACACACTATTTCCAGTGTTTTAATTTAGGACTGGGTAAGAGGTGGACTTCGTAAAATTTCATATGCCCAAAGTGATTTTGTTTGATTTTAGCCGTATTACTGTCCTTCTGAAAACGATTGATGCCAGATTCCTTCTCTCTGATATACACAAACATACAAATTTATTAAAGTTAGTTGATCAATGAATCATCAAACTATTAGATTTTGGTTCTGCTATTTACATCTTTGTTTGGTTCTTTCTTTCTTCTTCTTTCCTTTATTTTTTTATTTTTATTTTTTACTCTTTTATTTTTGGGTCTCTTTTCTGTTTTGCCTCTAAACATTTCATTACTTTGCATTCATAGATAAGTCTATTGTTGAATACCTAATAGTTTGTCAGTTGTGCTATTTACGTTTTTCTTTCATAATAGTCTATCGTTTGATAGGTAATCTCTGCACATAGCTGTTTCTTTTCATTAAATGAATGTATCATAATAACTGCTTACTTTCTTTGTTCATATCACTGCACTATTTTCACTCATCGCTGTTTGTTCTTCAATTTAGTTTACATTGGTCACTTTTATATGGATTTATTGATCTGTCAAAATTGAGGCATTAACTCAATGTTTTCATATTGTAGGAACTTTATTTCTTCCGTGACTTGGCATCTTAGTAATTGACTGCAATACTTTGATGGTAACAATCTGATATTTTCCAGTCAGTTCTCTGTTTATCTTATGAATCCACCATTTCAATCTGATACTTTCAAGCACAACAAACACTCAGCCACATTTTTCATCTTTTTTCCTTTATCATTGTTGTGTTCTTTTTTTTTTTTAATGAATTTTAAATACATACAATTTGATCTCATTTAATAAGTCAACTTTTAGGTTTTCAATAGTTCAAGTATCCAAAATGTTTTGCTACAACTTCCTTTCTATTTTGTTTGTTTCCTTCTGTTTCCAGCTTCAATTTTAGATCTGTTGTTACTACCCCTTCCATTTCTACTTTTAAAGTAGTATTTAAGTAAATTATCTTGAACTACTACTAGATCATTTCGCCATTCTCTTTGTTATAGGATATTTTTGTTTTATAATGTCTCTCTCATTTATCTAATTTCAATAACTGATATATCTAAAAAACAGCCTTTGCTTCCTATTCTATTATTCCTGTATGTTCATTTGTTTCCAGGACAATCACAATTGCCTAAAAAACAGCCTTTGCTTCCTCACTTGGTGCCTAGAGTTTCCAGCTCTGTCAATGGCCACCAGCTCTGTCATAGAAAGAATGTAAAATCTCTTATTAGAGCTTTTAGCCATGATAATTGCTGTTTGGTAGAATAAATAGAGATCAGGTTGTTCACTCGATTGAATTTTTATAAACAAAATCAAAAATAATATTGATCCTGAAATTTATTTGTTATTGAATCTAAAGTTCAAGCTTAGTAAGATTATGCAAACTCTTGATCAATTCTTATATATAGCATAGGTTTGTCAGGTCTGAAATAACCTGAGGTTTTTTACGACATAGAAATAGAAGAAGTTAGGCCATTCTTGCATGTTAAACATTACTTTTGTAGTTATATTTACTTTTGTAGTTATATCAATTGTAGATATTTATCAATACTAAACTAAGTCATATCTCCTTAAAAAAAATTGGACTAATTTGCATATTCTACTGGTTAGTGGAAGCATCGCGAGATTGACAAAGAGCATGGCTTGCCTGCACATGCTGTTCATTGGCACATGCTGTTCATTGGCACATGACTAGGAAATCCAAGTGTATATAAAAAAAAGACTTTATCCAGCCTCGATAATGCAGTTCTTACTAAATCGTGAAATGTTTTGCAGGACTGCACACATGACTCCATGCACACCAAACAAAGAAGGTCGGATAAATGCTTTTCGTCTTTGTTTACACTCTATCCTCATCTCCTCAGAGTCTAAGCTTATCAGTTTTATATACAGGCCCACCTGCATCCATTCAACTCTCTTTGCTTGCTTGGTATGTGTCACGTCTCGAATTTTTGAATAAAATTCAAAATCCAAAACATGAAAATTACCACAACTCAAAATAATCATCCTGAAAATTTCTTTTCTTAACAATCTCACCACACGAAATCAAATCAAACCGAATCTTGTTTCGGTTAATTATTACAATACAAATATGTAATAATTTGTAAAGCTCTAAATGAGCATACACACCTCACAGCTCAAAGAAATAAAATGTAACTGCTGTAACGCCTAAGCAGCTCGGTCACCTCCTTTGTTATCCTGACCTGCAGGAATATCCGTTACATCATTTGAATAGTGTACCGGGATTACAACAATACAAAATCCGGTAAGCATATGAAAGCTCGTATGAGTAAAAGAAAAAACGGTTACTTAATTTATTCACATTTATTTCTACCTAAGTCAACATGTAACGATTCTACAACTACAAAAACCAACAATCACAATAAATCAACTACTCAACACCAACCTTTACTCACGTCTTTCTCTACAATACCCCATCATCGTATTTATAAAAATACGGTATTCGACAGACTAGAGTTCTAACTGAATCGTAGTCCGTCACCTGGCCTAGGTTATGACATCCGACATATTTATCTTTATCGTATTTCATCAATATGTATACTTATATACATATTTAGAACGTCTGATAATTGTACATACTCAACCAATCGTATCCCATCATCCACCTTGGATTAGAGCGTCCGATTACCCCATACTGGTCATTACGTTGACCCTAAATCCACAATATGTACAATCGTATGTTTTCACATAATTAAATCAACTCAATCAACATATATGATATTATCATGAAATTAAAGCATTTGAATATAATCTAAATCATCATTCTATCTCAATCATATCGTCACTAAAATCATACCAATCAATATATATATTTCATGAAAATATATATATATATATATATATATATATATATATATATATATATATATACACGTAATCATCCACTCAGGAATGACCACTAATACCATCTATAGTTCACACAAGAAAATCGTGAAATTCATTTGTATAATTAAAATTCATTTTACTTACCTATGGATCGTGGTGATTCAAGTTCATGAAATTTTAAAACAAATATTTAATCCGCAAATATTTTTCACACAATTACCAAAAATAAATAAATTTAAAACGTTCGGTTCGTAATATGAACCACGTGAGTTTTACTCACCTCGAAATTCCCGCTGCGTCTTCAATAAATATAACTCATAATAATCCAAATGCTCGTCAACTCAAGCCGTCAAGTACCTAATCAAGTACGGTCTTTACTTAGCAATGAAGCATGAAATAAACCTAAATGATGATCCAACGGTCGGATTTTAAAATAACGACAATCCAACGGTCGGATTCTAAAATAAAGACAATCCCACGGTCGGATTGAATTTAAATGATGATCCAACGGTTAGATCCTCACGGATTGCCCTTGGAAACATCCTTTCAAAATTATACGAAAATCCGATGGACGGATCTTCACTAATCCCCTCCCGAATCACTATTTTACAATTATACGAAGATCCAACGGTCGGATCTTCGCCCGTGACCACACAAAGTCATCGGGACAGTCATATGAACATCATATTAAAATTTGAAGTAAAACCGATGGTCTGATCTCCGTAAATCTCAAACCGAAGGTAAATTATAAAGCCGTAAATAGTAACGTCAAAACAGAAATTGACTATTATCGACTTTTTCTAACATGACCAAGTTATATCTCAAAACGCTCGTATGGATGCATAGATCATCGTCCAGATAATAAAAATTCAAAATTCGGTCCGATGCGCCGCCACACGCGGCGGTCAGACGGTGGTCAACGTGGCGGTCAACCACCTCCGATGCAAAAGTCGTCAACTACAAACTTCTTCAAAATGAAATTGTGAACAACTTTAATACCTGACTTTTTTGGAGATGAGGTCTAGATCGTCCTAGATCGGGCTTTGAAGTTGGATTAATCTCGGCCCTCTGATCAGTCTCCAGATCGAATCAGGGACGTCGAAATCTTCAACTCTTGATCTACCACTCTACACTCAAAATCATGATGCAAGCCATATATAGGGATGATCAGGAGGAAGAGCACGTCACGAAAATGGGGAAGGTCGGCTCGTGCACCGCCGGAAAAATGGTTTTCCGGCCGGGTCGGGTTTGGGCTTCTGATAGAGGCTTCGATCCAAGTCTAGGAGCGGCGGCTGGGTGTGGCGACGGCGAAGCGGACGGGGGCCGGGTTCGGCGGCGGCACGGCCGGGAAGGCCGACTTCCAGTAGGGTCGGGTCGGCGGGTCTGCAAGCACAGTGACCAGGCCGAGAGAGAGAGACGGGGGCTGATGTGCAAAAACAGAATTTTTTCGTCATTCAAAACAAACTCAGATTTTTTCAATATTTATAGAAAAATTTTGATTTTCAAATATTCATAACTTATTCATACGAACTCCGAATAATACGTTCCACATATGCACGGACTCGTATCGACGAGCTCTACAACTTTCATGAAGGAAGTTTTCACAAATTTTGAACGTATAAAAAGTCGATTTTCACGACCCCCTAAATAACGTTTGTTTTCGAAAATAAAATCATTTGGAACCAATTTTCTCAACCCACGACAATCCAAATAATCTCAAATATCACAATTCAATTAATATAACAATTATTGAATTACATAAATTTATTGTATGAAAATCTGGGTCTTCACAGTCTACCCTCCTTAAAAGAATTTCATCCTGAAATTCAAGCATGTTCGTCCACAAAAAGCTGAGGATATCTCTTCCTTATGTCAGACTCCAATTCCCATGATGCATCACCCTCGTCATGATGACTCCACAACACCTTCACAAAGTCAACCTCCTTCCTACGAAGCTTCTTCGTAGACCTATCCATAATACGAACAGGTTCAACTACAAACCTCACATCAGTGTTTACTTCAATCACTCCATGATCAATCACGTGAGACTCATCTCGAACATACTTCTTGAGCATAGACACATGAAAGACATCGTGTACACCCGACATGCTAACAGGTAAAGCAAGTCGATATGCCAAGTTTCCAACCCTGTCCAGAATCTCAAAGGTCCAACATACCTCGGTGCGAGTTTTCCTTTTTTGCCGAATCTCACCACACCTTTCATGGGTGAGACCTTCAAGAACACATGGTCGCTTGTCTCAAACTCTAAAGGTCTCCTCCTCAAGTCAGCATAACTCTTCTGTCTATTCTGAGCGGTTCGGATTCTGTCCCGAATAGTAGTGACCTTCTCTGTAGTCTCCTGTACAATCTCAGGACCGATGAACCCTTTATCCCCTGCTTCCACCCAACAGATAGGAGTTCTACATGGCCTATCATAAAGAGCCTCATATGGAGCCATACCGATACTGGAGTGATAACTGTTGTTGTAGGCAAACTCTACCAATGGTAGATGATCCGCCCAACTTCCCTTAAAATCCAGAACACAAGCTCTGAGCATATCCTCCATCACCTGATTCACTCTCTCGGTCTGCCCATCTGTCTGTGGGTGAAATGCAGTGCTCATAGCAAGAGATGTACCAAATGCCTTATGGAACCTACACCAGAATTCTGAAGTGAAACGAGCGTCACGATCAGAGACAATCGTCACTGGCACTCCATGAAGCCTTACTATTTCATTCACATACAACTCATCAAGTATCTGACCCTGAATGATCCTGGAAATCAAGGTGGGCTGTAAGGTGATACTACCGAGAAAGATTCCATGTCCTGCTCTTGCGGGCATAAGGTCAAACTCTGATGCAACCTCTAACATGCGCCATTCTCGCACCATAATAGCTGCCATAATCACTCGAGATTTCCTACTCAAAGCATCCGCCACCACATTCGCCTTTCCGGGATGATACTCCAATATGAAATCATAGTCCTTAATGAGCTTCATCCATCTTCTCTGCCTCATGTTCAATTCTTTCTGGGAGAATAAATACTTCAAACTCTTATGATCAGAAAAGAGTTCAAATTTCTCATCATAAAGATAGTGCCTCCAAATCTTCAAGGCAAACACCACTGCTGCTAGCTCTAGGTCATGAGTGGGGTAATTCCGCTCATGTACCTTCAACTGTCTAGAACCATAAGCAACAACGCTACCATTCTGCATCAACACACACCCCAAACCCTGATGAGATGCATCGCTGTAAATGACTAATCCACCACCACTAGAAGGAATAGTCAACACCGGAGCTGTAGTAAATCTAGTCTTCAGTTCATTGAAAGCCTTCTCACACTCATCCGACCATACAAACTGAGTGTCTTTCCTGGTCAATTTGGTTAAAGCCGAAGCAATACCAGAAAACCCTTCAATGAAACGTCTATAATACCCTGCCAATCCAAAGAAGCTACGGATTTCTGTAACCGTAGTAGGGCGACTCCAACTCATCACTGCTTCAACCTTAGAAGGATCCACAGAAACTCCATTCTTCGAGACCACATGACCAAGGAACTTCTCAAAGTTGGCAAATAGTTTTTGCTCTCTCAACGTCTGTAGCACGATCCGCAGATGCTTCTCATGCTCACCTGACGACCTTGAATAAATCAAGATGTCATCAACGAACACCACCACAAATTGATCCAAATATGGACTGAACGTGCGGTTCATCAAGTCCATAAATGCTGTAGGTGCATTCGTGAGACCAAAAGACATGACAAGAAACTCAAAATGTCCATACCTGGTCCTGAACGCCGTCTTTGGAATATCTTCATCTTTCACCCTTAATTGGTGATATCCAGATCTCAAATCAATCTTTGAGAACACAGTAGCCTCCCTGAGCTGATCGAACAAATCATCAATCCTAGGTAAAGGGTACCTGTTTTTGATGGTCACCTTGTTCAGCTGTCGATAATCTACACATAACCGAAGTGAATTATCCTTCTTCTTCACGAACAACACTGGTGCGCCCCAAGGAGACACACTAGCATGAATGAACCCTTGTGCAAGTAAGCCCTCAATTTGAACCTTCAACTCCTGAAGCTCAGTTGGAGCCATTCGATATGGTGCCTTTGATACAGGTGAAGTACCTGGTATCACATCAATGGAGAAGTCCATTACCCTTTTCGGAGGTAACCCAGGGATCTCCTGAAACACGTCCGCATAGTCTGAAACTACAGGAATCCCTGTAATCTTTGAAGTACTACTCCCGGATTCAATATGGGCCAAAATCCCTGTCCTCATGGCGATGTCAGACTTCAGACAACGGTAATGAAATACCGGTTGTCCCAGAACATGGAAGGACACAATCATCCTAAAGCAATCAATAACCGCATGATTCGGGCTCAACCAATCCATACCCAAAATCACATCGGTTGATTATTACAACACAAATATGCAATAATTTGTAAAGCTCTAAATGAGCATACACACCTCACAGCTCAAAGAAATAAAATGTAACTGCTGTAACGCCTAAGCAGCTCGGTCACCTCCTTGGTTATCCTGACCTGCAGGAATATCCGCTACATCATTTGAATAGTGTACCGGGATTGCAACAATACAAAACCCGGTAAGCTTATGAAAGCTCGTATGAGTAAAAGAAAAAACGGTTACTTAATTTATTCACATTTATTTCTACCTAAGTCAACATGCAACGATTCTACAACTACAAAAACCAACAATCACAATAAATCAACTACTCAACACCAACCCTTACTCACGTCTTTCTCCACAATACCCCATCATCGTATTTATAAAAATACGGTATTCGACAGACTAGAGTTCTAACTGAATCGTAGCCCGTCACCTGGCCTAGGTTATGACATCCGACATATTTATCTTTATCGTATTTCATCAATATGTATACTTATATACATATTTAGAACGTCTGATAATTGTACATACTCAACCAATCGTATCCCATCATCCACCTTGGATTAGAGCGTCCGATTACCCCATACTGGTCATTACGTTGACCCTAAATCCACAATATGTACAATCGTATGTTTTCACATAATTAAATCAACTCAATCAACATATATGATATTATCATGAAATTAAAGCATTTGAATATAATCTAAATCATCATTCTATCTCAATCATATCGTCACTAAAATCATACCAATCAATATATATATTTCATGAAAATATATATATATATATATATATATATATATATATATATATACACGTAATCATCCACTCAGGAATGACCACTAATACCATCTATAGTTCACACAAGAAAATCGTGAAATTCATTTGTATAATTAAAATTCATTTTACTTACCTATGGACCGTGGTGATTCAAGTTCATGAAATTTTAAAACAAATATTTAATCCGCAAATATTTTTCACACAATTACCAAAAATAAATAAATTTAAAACGCTCGGTTCGTAATATGAACCACGTGAATTTTACTCACCTCGAAATTCCCGCTGCGTCTTCAATAAATATAACTCACAATAATCCAAATGCTCGTCAACTCAAGCCGTCAAGTACCTAATCAAGTACGGTCTTTACTTAGCAATGAAGCATGAAATAAACCTAAATGATGATCCAACGGTCGGATTTCAAAATAACGACAATCCAACGGTCGGATTTTAAAATAAAGACAATCAGACGGTCGGATTGAATTTAAATGATGATCCAACGGTTAGATCCTCACGGATTGCCCTTGGAAACATCCTTTCAAAATTATACGAAAATCCGATGGACGGATCTGCACTAATCGCCTCCTGAAACATTATGTTACAATTATACGAAGATCTAACGGTCGGATCTTCGCCCGTGACCACACAAAGTCATTGGGACAGTCATATGAACATCATATTAAAATTTGAAGTAAAACCGATGGTCTGATCTCCGTAAATCTCAAACTGAAGGTAAATTGTAAAACCGTAAATAGTAACGTCAAAACAGAAATTGACTATTTATCGACGTTTTCTAACATGATCAAGTTATATCTCAAAACGCTCGTATGGATGCATAGATCATCGTCTAGATAATAAAATCGTGATGCAATCTTCAACTCTTGATCTACCACTCTGCACTCAAAATCGTGATGCAAGCCATATATAGGGATGATCAGGAGGAAGAGCACGTCACGAAAATGGGGAGGATCGGCTCGTGCACCGCCGGAAAAATGGTTTTACGGCCGGGTCGGGTTTGGGCTTCGGATAGAGGCTTCGATCCAAGCCTAGGAGCGGCGGCTGGGTGTGGCGACGGCGGGAATTTACTGGTCGCTAGGAGGCGAAGCGGACGGGGGCCGGCTCCGGCGGCGGCGCGGCCGGGAAGGCCGACTTCCAGTCGGGTCGGGTCGACGAGTTTGCAAGCACAGTGACCAGGCGGAGAGAGAGAGAGACGGGGGCTGATGTGCAAAAACAGAATTTTTTCGTCCTTCAAAACAAACTCAGATTTTTCCACTATTTATAGAAAAATTTCGATTTTCAAATATTCATAACTTAGTCATACGAACTCCGAATAATACGTTCCACATATGCATGGACTCGTATCGACGAGCTCTACAACTTTCATGAAGAAAGTTTTCCCAAATTTTGAACGTATAAAAAGTTGATTTTCACGACCCCCCTAAATAACGTTAGTTTTCGAAAATAAAATCATTCGCAACCAATTTTCTCAACCCACGGCAATCCAAATAATCCTAAATATCACAATTCAATTAATATAACAATTATTGAATTACATAAATTTATTGTATGAAAATCTGGGTCTTCACAGTATGCATTTCAAATGCACAATCAGTATGCATTTCTTCTGGTCCGATGTTTCCTTGCCTTGCTTATTTCAACTTGAACATTTGTCAGAGTTTAGTTAATTATAGTTACACAAATTCCTCATTCTTTTCTATACATGATGAAAAGTGTTTATGATATTTTCTGTTCTGAAGCTTATTAATTGATGTATCTGTTATAATTATCTTATTGGCAGGAAAAATAACAGGCTGCCCAATGGAAACACTGTGAATCAAAGGCTCCCTTTGAAACAACAACGCATTGTTTCCCCCTCAGGTCAATAATAATTCAACCAGGACTGGCTTGACAGTATGAAAAGGTATGTTACATGGATAGACTTAATTCCCCTCCTGAGAAGTATAAAGCAAACAAAAATATAAATCATTCAGGTCAAGGAATATCAGAAGAGACATAAAGAAAACCTTGCTATAATGACTAAATCTGTTTTAGTTTAGTTACTCTTGATTTCTTTTTCCTTCCTTTGATCTTGATCTACAGGTATGGTCCTTGGAACATCGTAGCTCCAAAATATGTAGAATTGTCAAGCTTGGAACATCATAGCATCATAGCTCCAAAATCTGCAGGTGTGCTATTTGTATGCTACATTCTACTAAACAATTTGATATTCTTGAATTAGTTAATTTAGTTTATTACTGTACGTACTCATTCACTACACTTTTTTTATTATTATTCATTTTTTTCTTTGAACTCAAGCACCGAACTTGAAAATTAACCATCTTTCGCATATCAAAATTCATTATCGTATTTACTATTTATAATTATATTATGTTCAACTTTATCCTCATTTTACATGAACCTAATGATAACAGTACTAATGCCTCTTCCAGTTTCATTGATTCAGTTAACCTTCTGTCAAAGTACAGTGAAATTGCTTTTCTGGACAAACGGTTGGACTGCGTTCAAGCTACATCTAGCAATCAAGTTAAAGTTGCTCTTCTAAAGAACAATTATTTTTTCATCAGCTACGTGTATTCAAGCCAACATTCATCCAAAACTTCTCACGCACCAAGTTTGATTTAAACTCAATTGTTTGTGGTCGACAAAATTTGGGTAAAGTCTCAAATTTCCTCACCACATTCAAAAAGTTAAAATCAAACAACTGTACATTTTGTCAAAAACAAGTAGTCTTCAACGATATTCTTATGTATAAAAATAGTTACTACATATTTCTAACTCCTTATTCATTGATAACGGTGAATCCCGCAGCAAAGCGCGGACAAAATTTCTTTCTGGTATATATGATGGCCCGTGTCTAGGGTAGAAAAAGGAATAGAGATGATAGAAATCAATCGTCTCGGAAAGCTGCTACGTGGCAGAATTTAATTGGCTCTAATCAATTAAGCAAAGCTAATACTTAATTGTTGCTCGCACCTGGTGATGGCTGACTACTTGATTAATTAATCAAAGTTAATCATTAATTAATGAAGTCAATATTTTCTTTTCTCCTCTTCTTCTTTTCTTTCTTCTTCTTCTTATCATTTCCCCTTCCACATATACAACCGGAGACAATTGGATTCCACTCCCTTTATACTATCGATCATGGTTGACTCGGTATTGACTTTTTGTCCTTTTGTCAGAAACTCCAAATTGCTCTATTTTTGAATCATTTTCTCCTGATTTCTGCAACTCCGCTTATGTATTACAATATAAATAAAAATAGATTAATTACATATTAATTGAAATGAGGATTAACTTATTTCTAGTATTTTAGCTATAATTACATACATATAAATGCGTATAGTCAATAGGACATTAAACTGAGTCCGTGCATATGTGGTACGTAAAAATCGGATTTACTGTTATGGCCTAATATGTGAAAGTTACTGTTCATGGTAACTTTCTATATATGTAGGAATTTTACCGAGATAAGTTTCCATTTTGGGAAACCTACCCTTCGACTTTCTCTCTCGTCCTCTCTCTTTCTCTCCTCCGCATCGGCCTCCTTCCTTTTCCTTCTTCGATTTGCCGCCATCCTGCCACCGAACGGTAAGCCCCGATGGCCGTCGACTTGTCTACTCTTCCCCTACAAGCGTGTGGTCATGGGTTGGTATACTGTAGCAGTTGATGTTTTCAGGCGATTTCTTCCGTTTTTGGCCACCTCCGGCGACAATACCTGGTCCAATCGTCGTGCATTGAGCTGTAGATCATTTCCCCTTAAGCTACTAGCTCCAATTCACAGCGTGGAGGAAGAATTGAAGAAATTCCCGATTCTAGAGTTTGAAATTTCTGGGTTTTCTTCACCGACCAATTTCTGGTGATTCAAGGTAAAATTGGAACTTGTTGTAGTTGAGAAAAGTGTTAGGCTTGTTGAGTAGATGTTATGGTTGAAATTTGGTGGCCGGAGGTGAAGATGGCCTGTAGGGGTGCGTAGGGCAGTGTTATCGGTTCTGTTTTTGGCTAGTTAAACCCACGCGTCCCCCCTGTAGGTCACTCGTGGGGGGCGCGTAGGGTAGTGTTATGGGTTTTGTTTTTGTTTAGTTAAACCTTACAATTGTTGTAGAGCTTGTATATGTGATTTTTTTTGTAGTTAATATTGATTTTGAATTTCCAAAGTTTGGTATTTTGGTTATCAATTTACGAAAATCCAACCATCGGATTTCTCTCGGTTTTGCCATAGAACCTTTAAATTAACGAATTGGTGTTAGTGGTGAAGTTTGGGTTGAATCTAAGAAGAATTGGAGACGTTAGTTTACAAGGGGGTTTCCGATTTCATTTTAGAATCGTATTTAATTTAATTTGCGAAAAGTTGTTTACGAAATATAATTGTGTATATGGCTACGTACCTAGCTACTGCTCGACGAACAAACCCGTATGCGTGATCGCCTAAATAGTACTGTGAGTGGACTTTTGTTTTAAGTAATGATACATGTATTTATTTCTCAAATTAATGCTTACTTAATTATCATAATATTTGTCGAGCATATTATTTTGGTTTCGGATTATAATTTGGTTTATCGATTTTTTTTTTCTTCCATTTTACGAATGTGAGTTCTCTATAACTCGAACTTGGATTTACGATTTATAATGAATTTCGACGAATTATTTTCCGAGGTGGTTTCTGGAATTAAATATATATATTTACCGATTTGAGCTTTCTGAAAAAATTTTAAAAATGGGATTTTGATGGAATTATATTTCTTGTTTATTTATCGACTTTCGGTTTTGGCGTTGAGAATGCCTTAGCGATAATTTCGGATTTGGTTTTCTTTCTGATTTATGATTTATAATTTGATCTTGCTTATTTGCTATTAAATTGAGATTATTTTGACATGTGGGACACGTCGTTGACTTTATGGAATTATCACAAGATTTACCGAGTATGGTTGGGAATCTCGCTCGTGCTTTCTATTGCGAGATTTTGGGAAAAGTTTATGGATTTATTGGTTTTTGAATGATTTTTTTTTTCACCATGCATGGGTTGATATAAGTTGTTCTTTTAGTTGTCCTCCTCACGTGTGTGGCAGTCAAGGCTCCTCCTTACTTACTTTGTGTTTGTGGGTCGAAGTCAAGGATAGAGCCTGGGAGGCTCCGACTCGAGTATGAGAGACTCTATGTTATATGGTGATATTCATCTTCCTCTTTCTTTATGTTTACTCTTAACCAATGGGGCTGGTATGTTTTCATGAGATTTTAAAAATGAAGAAATATGTTTTCTAAACGTTGCATGCATCGAGAATTTATAAATTTAACTATGTGGGAAAGTATTAAAACTTTGCTTTAGTTGAATTATCTTATTTATTTATTTTTGTCTACTCACGCTAACATGTTTTTCAATACTTTTCCCTTAGGCCCTTCGGTTTCAAATGCCCAGTTTACAGGCTGGATTAGTTGAGGTATGGCGTACATGGAGTTTAGGCACAGTTGTCACTGATTTCGCCTTGTAGGATCTATCGATCATTTACCCTCTTTACTTTTTATTATAATATATGTTTTGTTTTAAAATTGCTCTGATAACCTTTGGGATTAATGTTATTAAGTTGAGATTTGTGTAATGTGAAATTTGAGTTGTTGTGATTTGGGGAGTAGGGGCTTCACGAGTTGAGGATGGTGTTGACATTAGAAGTGCAAATGTCTTTCTACAGGTTTTGGGTAGTCCATTTTTATGGGAAGTTCCGTCAAATTTTTGGTAGAATTTATTCTAAGGTGGGCCGGGCAAGACCACTTCGGATTTCAGGGTGAATTCTGGGGCGGGTCCTGTCAGAGATAGATTTGCAATTGGCTTATCTAGGAGGTTTTGCCAAGTCATTTTAGGATGGATGCGAACAGTATTTGTTCAATAGCTTAATGGTATAAGCTTTTGGGATCTTGATATTGTGGCTTCGACTATTTAGGTGGCTCTAGTTTGGAGGTTCATGCTTCCAATCATTTGGGCACAGTCTATAGATCCTTATATTAAGGTTTAAAAGGATTATTATTAGCCCATTATGAAGCATCATTGGATTATTTTTGTTTTTGAAAGAAGGACGATCAGAGAATAACTTCATTAAATATGAATCAATTACAACGAGTTGTGAAAACACTAATACCAATCACCAAAAGGTAGGGACTGCGTAAAAGCTTCCCAAAGTAGACTTCACACTGAAAGTCTATGGTGACACAATCTTTCAAACTGGACAATTTAGGTTTTATTTTGTTTTGAGTCTTAGATTAGTGATTAGACCACAATCTCTTGCGGGAACTATCTCTACTTACGTATACTACTTTCAACATTCTTGTAGGGTTAAGTTATAGACATATTTGTGCATTTATTTATGTGGACAGAAATACGCTATCAGCAAGAACGACTTTTTCAATAGTATGAGATGCACAATAATCTCACGCTCAAAAAGCCACACTTGAGTAACAACGATTTCAGAATTATATGGAGGAAAAGACGCATCCTTAATAAATGTTTCTAACCTAATTGACTCCTTTTATGAAATAACCTTTTCGAAAAAGTCCTGACCTGCAGGAATAACAGCTACACGGTGGAATAGTGCACCGGGATTGCAAACAACAACCTGGTAAGCTTGTGAAGCTCGTATGAGTAAACTCAATTCAATTGACACAACCCACATAAATAATAATTCGTTAATTCAAGGATAAATCAAAACAATCATATCAACACCACCACTTTAATAGCATCCAAAACTCACATATAAACCAAAGAAAGAACGCCAGCAAGGTTCTCCGAAACTAAGCACTCATGATGCAGTAACCCAGTTACCATCATGACAGTATGCTTGCAACAAACTAGAGCTCTAACTGAATGGTAGCCTGTCACCTCAGTCGAGGCTCAAGCCTACCATATCTTGCACTTCGGTTACTATTAGACCGTCTAATTTTGGATGCCCCTGTCCTCAGAACAATCCTACTTCGGTTATCATTAAACCGTCGAACTTTGGACCCTTCGGCCCTCAGAACAAAACACTTAAAACAATTCCCACATGACTCAAATACTTTCCTCAAGCAAAACACACTTTTACACAATAATCAACATATCATGATAATTGTATACTCGTAGGAGAAATGCTCGAAATAACAATTCAAACAACTCTCAATCATTACTTCATCAATGTCACACCATCTAATATATATATATATGTATATATATATATATATATATATATATATATATATATATATATATACAGTGCTTCTCCACTGCGGACGTCCACAACTTTTCTTAGGTACGGATTTCGAGTTTTGACCCACTTTTCGATAATATTTTCACATCTTAACCATTCAGTTTTTAGATCCTAATGTACTGATCACATCTGCAAAATTTCAGCCAAATTGGTGATTGTTAAGACATCCAAAACTACAATTTACAACAATGTACACGAACGGTTTTAGTTCGGCAGATTCGGTTCGTTCATGTAAATTGCAGTTTTGGATGCCTTAACGATCACCAATTTGGCTGAAATTTTGCAGAGGTGATCTATACATTATGACCTAAAAACGGAACGGTTAAAATGTGAAAATTTGATCGAAAAGTGGGTCAAAACTCGAATTCCGCACTTTTTTGCTTAGGTGTGGATATCTGCACCTGAGCAAACTTATTTATATATATATACACACACACACACACACACACACACACACACACACACACACACACACGTAGTCATTCATGCAGGAATGGCGACTAATACCAACTATAGTTCATACACATTAATCCAAGAAATTCATTTCATACATAAATTCATTTTCTTACCAGTGAACCGCAATCATTTGAACCGTAGTCGATCGAGTTCATATAATTTGAAAACAAATCTATATTTTCGAAAACGATTTCACAATTATCAATCAATTCCGAATAATAAGCGACTCAGTTCATAAACGAACCATGTGAGATTTACTCACCTCTAACTGCTGCTGCGTCTTCTCATACAGCAGATAAGGAATCGAATACACTCCATCAGTCACCTAAGTGCAATACGATCTTAACGTAGTGCACGAATCGAAAATGATTATATTTCGAACACCCATATGCCCTAAAATTCTGAAAGTAATCTCGCTTGAGATGAAACTTCATCCAAGACCACTCGAGGTCTCCAGAATACTTATACGATTAACATATCAAAACTATAAGTCAATCGGACGGTCCAATCCTCACGGATCGAAAATCAATTGAACCGAAAACCCTAAAACTTTGAAAATTCATAACTTGCACATACGATTTCCAAAATTTATGAATTATATATGCAAATGATCGTATCGGCACGTAGAACACAAAAATGGATAGAAACTATTCTTGAAGTGGTAGGAATTGGGCGGAAACCACCACCACAGTGGCGGTGCTGTCGCCCACCCAAAGTCAAAATTTGACAAAACTTCCAACACAAAAATTTTTCATCTAAACGCGAATTGTAACTTTTATAACTACACCATAGTCAGATTATAAGCCAAAAAGTTGAATTTTACCTAGCAAGCTGACGGATCAGAAAAACCCTAGTTTTGAAAACTTCAAAATTCGATCACTACAGATCGAATCGCCGCAAGCCGTCTTGGGTAAAGAATCTATGTCTTTTGGACTAGAAAAGCCCTCGAGGATCACGAGCTATGGTGGCTGCAGGAGGAAGAACCCACGGGGGTGATTTGCAGCTTCGCTGCCAACCTTCTCGGCCTTACTGCGTCGTGCACAGGCCAATCCACACCGTGAAACTTCACAGAGATGGAGTTGGGACTAAGGCGAAGAGAAAGGAACAAATGGCGCAACGATTGGTGGTCGGACAGCGAAGAAACGAACCGGCGATAATGGATGGAGGAATTGGGGTCGGGAGAGAGGAGAGAGAAAAATTTCTGTTTTTGGAAATTTTGGATTTTTCAAAAATTTTGGAATTTTCTGTTTTTTTTCCTTAGATTTTTCCTATTTAACCAAAATGGAAACTTTTTCCGAAAGCCATAACCTCTTCATACAAACTCCGATTTTCGCATTCTGCTTGTCCACGAACTCGTATCGACGTACTCTACAACTTTTGTGAAGGAAGTTTTCACAAAATCGAAGCGTACAAAAAGTCAACTTTGGAATCGAAACATTTCGAGCGAATAATAGTTCGAAATATATCTAATTCACGATAAACCAAAAGAACTAATCATCAAAACCATAATTCATACTAACTGAGACATTTATTAATTTCGAGAAAAATACGAGAAATTACTACGAAAACTTAGGTCATTACATTCTCTTCCTGTGCATCATCATCCATCTCTATCCCACAACTTGACTTGCCACTTGAACTTTCTCCAATGCTGACGAAATGTCTATCACGATGTGCATGCCTTCGTATATAATTATTAAGTGTCATGGTAGGATGACAATCTTCACTTGCCTCTTAAATGAATAATCTTATAGGTTCTTTAAAATCTTCCATTTTTTTCTCAAACTCTAAAGGTACATTCTATAACGCCTCTAACAGAAGAGTGTGCTTGGTTTAATACCTCTTTTTCATTTCTTAGTTCTTACCTACGGTATTCTTAAAAATACTGTCTTGAACATTTAGTATTTTCCTGTCAATTAAAAGAAATATTAAATTTGACGAGACTTCATTCAAAGTATCAAAAAATTTTACAAAAAATAACTATAATTAAATATATTACCTGGTGGAGGTTTAGGAAAATTCATTTCAAGATTTGAAAGAACCAATAGAAACACTCTTGTATCATGAGCATACAATTCCCAACCCACACATGCAAAGATAAATTGCATATCGAAATTACATATAGGCATAACATTTTGTGTTGGTATTCCTTTTCTTCCAATGAACGGTATTTGATTTTGAGGAAATATTGAAGCGGGAGTATGCATTACATCAATAGTCCCAATGTAATCCTGTAAAGAATAATGTTATTTACTAATTAATATGAATAATTAATTATTCGATAATTTATAAATAACTAACACATGAAAAATACCTTAAAATGCTGCATGTATATCTTATCCATCATTGTCTCTGGTGCAACACCATCAAAGTCAGGATCAAACGGCTTTATAATTTCTTTACCTAGTTCATAAAAAAAACTAGTGCTTGTCAAAAATATCTACTAATGGTTTCACTGGAAATCTCAAATCCTGAATCTCAAATTTTGTTGCAATCCAGGCCTTGGTAAAGTAGATTCGGGAATCTCAAATCGTGAATCAACATGGCAAACTATTGGAGGTACTTTCGGATTGATGGAGATCCACCTGTATTTTGAGGTATGCAAAAATAGTCCCCTCATATAACTTTGTTTCCTTTTAGGGTTTTGTCTCCCTAACTGGTGGTGTAGAAAGTATAGATTGTTTAAGAAAGTGAATAATTTATTGTCTAGGGTAGTCTATTGTCATGTTCTATGATAGTATAATGTTATTGTTGTTCGGAATGGAATTAATGTGGGAAAGCTTTGAATATTGGCGGGTGATAAAGAAATTTGAACATTGAATTTGGTCGGTGAAGTATTGAATTCATTGAGATGTAGAACATTTGGAATCTAGCACTAACATAATTAAAAAAACACGCTACCTATTTTGGACTAACAAACATAAATGAATGAGATATTGAATTGAGTCTATTTAAAATTCAAAATCCGAAACATGAAAATTACCACAACTCAAAATAATGATCATGAAAATTTCTTTTCTTAACAACCTCACCACACGAAATAAAAACAAAACCGATTTTAGTCTCGGTTAAATATTACAATTCAAATACAAAATGAACTGTAAAACTCTAAATGAGCATACACACCTCACAACTCAATGAAATAAAACTAACTACTGTAACACCTAAGCAGCTCAGTCACCTCCTTGGTTATCCTGACCTGCAGGAATATCCGCTACACCATTTGAATAGTGTACCGGGATTGCAACAGCACAAAACCCGGTAAGCTTATGAAAACTCATATGAGTAAAAGAAAGAACGTTTGCTTAATTAAATCATATTTATTTCTACCTAAGTCAACATGCTACAATTCTACAGCCACAAAAACCAACAATCACAATCAATCAACAACTCAACACCAAACCCTAACTCACATCTTTCTTCACAAAACCTCATCGTTGTATTTATAAAAATACAGTATATTGACAGACTAGAGCTCTAACTGGTTCGTAGCCCGTCACCTGGCCTAGGTTATGGCATCCGACATATTTATTTTTATCGTATTTCATCAATATGTATACTTATACACATATTTAGAACGTCCGATAATTGTATATACTCAACCAATCGTATCCCATCATCCACCTAGGATTAGAGCATCCGATTACTCCATACCGGTCACTACGTTGACCCTAAATCCATAAATGAGCACAACATGTATTTTCACATAAAGAAATCAACTCATCCAACATATATAATATTATTATGAAATTAAAGCATTTGAATATAATCCAAATCATCATTCCAACTCAATCATATCGTCACTCAAAATCACGCCAATCAATATATATAATCCACGTAAATATATATATATATATATATATATATACACACGTAATCATCCACTCAGAAATGACCACTAATACCATCTATAGTTCACACAAGAAAATCATGAAATTCATTTGTATAATTAAAATTCATTTTACTTACCCATGGACCGTAGTGATCAAGTCCATGTCATTTTAAAAACAAATATTTTCCACACAATTACCAAAAATAATTAATTTAAGTACTCGGTTCATAATATGAACCACGTGACATTTACTCACCTCGAAATTCCCGCTGCGTCTTCAATAAAATATAACTCACAATAATCCAAATGCTCGTCAACTCAAGCCGTCAAGTACCTAATCAAGTACGGTCTTTACATTGCAACGAAGCACGAAATAAACCTAAATGATGATCCAACGATCGGATTTCAAAATAAAGACAATCCAATGGTTGGATCGAATTTAAACGATGATCAACGGTTAGGTCCTCACGGATCGCCCTTGGAAATATCCTATCAAAATTACATTAAAATCCGATGGACGGATCTTCACTAATCGCCTCCCGAATCACTGTTTTACCATTATACGAAGATCTAATAGTCGGATCTTCACCCATGACCACACAAGGTCATCGGGACAGTTATATGAACATCATATTAAAATTTGAAGTAAAACCGATGGTCTGATCTCCGAAAATCACAAACCGAAGGTAAACTGTAAAACCGTAGATAGTAACGTCAAAACTGAAATTGACTATTTATCAAATTTTTCTAACATGACCAAGTTATATATCAAAACGCTCGTATGGATGCATAGATCATTGTCCAGATAATATGAACTCAAAATTTGGTCCGACGCGCCGCCACACGCGGCGGTCAGACGGCGGTCAATGCCGGTCAACCACCTCCAATGCAAAAGTTGTCAACTACAAACTTCTTCAAAATGAAATTGTGAACAACTTTAATACCTGACTTTTTCGGAGATGAGGTCTAGATCGGGCTTTGAAGTTGGATTAATATCGGCCCTCTGATCAGTCTCCAGATTGAATCAGGGACGTCGAAACCTTCAACTCTTGATCTACTACTCTACACTCAAAATCGTGATGCAAGCCACATATGGGGATGATCAAGAGGAAGAGCACGTCACAAAAATGAGATTGATCGGCCCGTGCACAGCCGGAAAATTGGTTTTCCGGCAGTGTCGGGTTGGAGCTTCTGAAGGAGGATCCAAGCTTAGGAGTGGCGGCTGGCTGAGGTGAGGGCGGGGATCAACCGAGCAGCTCGAAGCGCACGCGTGGAGGGCCGGGTCGAAGCCGGGCAGTCAAGGGTTATGCCACAGTCGCGCGAGAGAGAGAGAGAGAGAGGGGGGGAAGGACTTTTGTGCAAAATTCTGATTTTTTCGTCCTTAATGAAAAAATCATATTTTTCTTACTATTTATAGAAAAATTCAAATATTCAAATATTCATAACGTATTCATACGAACTCCGAATAATACGTTCCACATATGCACGAACTCGTATCGACGAGCTCTACAACTTTCATGAAGGAAGTTTCCCCAAATTTTGAACGTATAAAAAGTCGATTTTCACGACCCCCTAAATAACGTTCGTTTTCGAAAATAAAATCATTCAAAACCAATTTTCTCAACCCACGACAATCCAAATAATCTCAAATATCATAATTTAATTAATATAACAATTATTCAATTACATAAATTTATTATATGAAAATTTGGGTCTTCACAGTCTACCCTCCTTAAAAAAATTTCGTCCCGAAATTCAAGCATGCTCGTCCACATACCTCTTCCTCATGTCAGACTCCAATTCCCATGACGCATCACCCTCATCATGATGACTCCAAAACACCTTCACGAGGTCAACCTCCTTCCTACGAAGCTTCTTCGCAGACCTATCCATGATACGAACAGGTTCAACTACAAATGTCACATCAGTGTTTACTTCGATCACACCATGATCAATCACGTGAGACTCATCTCAAACATACTTCCTGAGCAACGACACATTGAAGACATTGTGCACACCCGACATGCTAACAGGTAAAGCAAGTCGATATGCCAAGTTTCCAACCCTTTCCAGAATCTCAAAGGGTCCAATATACCTCGGTTCGAGTTTTCCCTTCTTGCCGAATCTCACCACACCTTTCATAGGTGAGACCTTCAAGAACACATGATCCCCTGTCTCAAACTCTAAACGTCTCCTCCTCAAGTCAGCATAACTCTTCTGTCTACTCTGAGCGGTTCGGATTCTGTCCCGAATAGTAGTGACCTTCTCTGTAGTCTCCTGTACAATCTCAGGACCGATGAACCCTTTATCCCCTGCTTCCGCCCAACTCAGGAGTCCTACATGGCATACCATAAAGAGTCTCATATGGAGCCATACCGATACTGGAGTGATAGCTGTTGTTGTAGGCAAACTCTACCGATGGTAGATGATCCACCCAACTTCCCTTAAAATCCAGAACACAAGCTCTAAGCATATCCTCCATCACCTGATTCACTCTCTCGGTCCGTCCATATGTCTGTGGGTGAAATGCAGTGCTCATAGTAAGAGATGTACCAAATGCCTTATGGAACCTACGCCAGAATTCTGAAGTGAAACAAGCGTCACAATCAGAGACAATAGTAGATGATCCGCCCAACTTCCCTTAAAATCCAGAACACAAGCTCTAAGCATATCCTCCATCACCTGATTCACTCTCTCGGTCCGCCCATATGTCTGTGGGTGAAATGCAGTGCTCATAGTAAGAGATGTACCAAATGCCTTATGGAACCTACACCAGAATTCTGAAGTGAAACAAGCGTCACAATCAGAGACAATAGTCACAGGCACTCCATGAAGCCTCACTATTTCCTTTACATACAACTTACACAACGCATCCCTTGAGTAAGTTTTTGCCACCGGAAGAAAGTGTGTTGACTTAGTCAACCGGTCAACAATCACCCAAATCGAGTCATAACTTTGTCTGGACCTAGGCAATCCAGTCACAAAGTCCATGGAGATATCTTCCCATTTCCAAACAGGAATCGGTAAGGGATTCAACATTCCCGCGGGTCTCTGATGCTCTGCCTGCACCTGTTGACAGGTAAGACACTTCGACACATGTTCTGCCACATCCCTCTTCATACCATACCACCAAAACTGCCTTCGTAGATCCATATACATTTTAGTACCTCCTGGATATATAGTGTATCGAGACCTATGTGCTACCCGCATGATCTCCTCTCTGAGGTTATCAACACTCGGTACATACAATCTCCCTCGAAATCTCAACCCTCCATCTGTCCCAATCATCCACTCGGAAGGACCCTCCACATCCGGGTCAGCAGTCATTTCAGCCATCCTCGCCTGAGCAAACTCATCAAGTGTCTAACCCTGAATGATCCTGAAGATCAGGGTGGGTTGTAAGGTGATACTACCGAGAAAGATTCTCTGTCCTGCTCCTACGGGTATAAGGTCAAACTCTGATGCAGCCTCTAACATGCGCCACTCTCATACCATAATAGCTGCCATGATCACTCGAGGTTTCCTACTCAAAGCATCCGTCACTACATTCGCCTTTCCGGGATGATACTCCAAGGTGAAATCATAGTCCTTAATGAGCTCCATCCATCTTCTCTGCCTCATGTTCAATTCCTTCTGGGAGAATAAATACTTCATGCTCTTATGATCAGAAAAGAGTTCAAATTTCTCACTATAAAGATAGTGCCTCCAAATCTTCAAGGCAAACACCACCGCTGCTAGCTCCAGATCATGAGTTTGGTAATTCCGCTCATGTACCTTCAACAGTCTAGAACCATAAGCAATGACACTACCATTTTGTATCAAAACACACCCCAAACCTGATGAGATACATCGCTGTAAATGACTAATCCACCACCACTAGTAGGAATAGTCAACACCGGAGTTGTAGTCAATCTAGTCTTCAGCTCATTGAAAGCCTTCTCACACTCATCCGACCACACGAACTGAGTGTCTTTCCTTGTCAATTTGGTCAAAGCCGAAGCAATACCAGAAAATCCCTCAATGAAACGCCAGTAATACCCTGCCAATCCAAGGAAGCTACGGATTTCTATAACTGTAGTAGGGCGATTCCAACTCATCACTGCTTCAACCTTCGAAGGATCCACAGAAACTCCATCATTCGAGACCACATGACCAAGGAACTTGACTTCACTCTGCCAGAAATCGCACTTCTCGAACTTGGCAAATAGTTTCTGCTCTCTCAACGTCTGTAGTATGATCCGCAGATGCTTCTCATACTCACCTGACGACCTTGAATAAATCAAGATGTCGTCAGCGAACACTACCACAAACTGATCCAAGTAGGGACTGAACATGCGGTTCATCAAGTCCATAAATGCTGCAGGTGCATTCGTGAGACCAAAAGGCATGACAAGAAACTCAAAATGTCCATACCTGGTCCTGAACGCCGTCTTTGGAATATCTTCGTCCTTCACCCTTAACTGGTGATATCCAGATCTCAAATCAATCTTTGAGAACACAGTAGCCTCCCTGAGCTGATCGAACAAATCATCAATCCTAAGTAAAGGGTACCTGTTCTTGATGGTCACCTTGTTCAACTGTCGATAATCCACATATAACCGAAGTGAATTATCCTTCTTCTTCACGAACAACACTGGTGCGCCCCAAGGAGAAACACTAGCCTGAATGAATCCTTGTGTAAGTAAGCGCTCAATCTGAACCTTCAACTCCTGAAGTTCAGCTAGAGCCATTCGATAGGGTGCCTTCAATACAGGTGAAGTATCTGGTATCACATCAATGGAGAAGTCCATTACCCTATTCGGAGGTAACCCAGGGATCTCCTGAAACAAGTCAGCATACTATGAAACTATAGGAATCCCTGTAATCTTTGAAGTACTACTCCTTGATTCAATATGGGCCAAAATCCCTGTCCTCATGGCGATGTCACACTTCAGACAACGGTAATGAAATACCGGAACATGGAAGGACACAATCATCCTAAAGCAATCAACAACAACATGATTCGGGCTCAACCAATCAATACCCAAAATCACATCATACGTGTGATCCGGAATCACAATCAAAGATGCACAGAACTCTCTGCCACCAATCCCAATAGGGCAATCATCACAAAACATGCTAAGCTCAAGAGACACACCGAGAGGTGATGTAACACATAATGATCTAGTCAGAGGCATAGCAATTAAACCCAAAACATCCACTACCGAACTAGATATGAAAGAGTGTGAGGCTCCCGTATCAAACAGTACTCTAGCAAGATAGTGATAAACATATAAGGTACCTTCCACTCCCTTGCCTGCCTGACCGATGGAAAAGATTCTAGCAGGTGCAGGTGGTAGCTGCCTCTGCTGATTACCATGCACTCTACCCTGATTCCGGGGACACTCCCTCGCCTGATGACCTGTCTGTCCACAGCTGTAGCATATCCTACCATGTGGTTTCGTGCACGCACGAGAGATGTGGCCCGGCTCGTCACAGTTAAAGCACTTCACCTAAGCTGCTGGTACTATCTGCCTAATAGGCATAGCTGCACGGGAGGTGCTACTGCTGCCCTAGCTAGAGCCTGATGCTGAAACTGAGTTCTCTGTTTCTTCCAGAAACCACCCCTGAAGTCTCTGGATCTACTGCTTCCTGCTATGGCCTTTCCCTTGCCCTAGAAATCTCTCTCAGCAGACTCTTTCTCTCTATGAATCAGGTTCTGTTGTTTAATAATCTGTGCCTTAGCCAAGATCTCTCTCTTGGTCTTCAGCTCTAAGATGGCCACATCACGCTCAATCGAGGTACTCAATCTCTCTGAAACGTCTTGGCCAAGTCTTCGTCCTCCATCTGCCTCACATACTTGTATAGTCTGGAGAACTCCACATCATACTCGATTACGGTCATCTTCCCCTGTATCAGTGCAAGGAATTCTCGTTCCAACCTCTACTTCACAGCTGGTGGAAAGTACTTCTCCCTGAACAGCCTCTCGAAGCCGTCCCATGTCAAGGTAGACACCTCTATGCTCCTTTGTGTGACATTCCACCATACCCTAGCCTCATCCTTCAGCATGAACGCGGCTAGTTTCCTCCTGTCGGTCTCACTGCAATCAAGCAGATCAAAATAGGTCTGCAAATCCTCTATCCATCGATCTGCCACCATATAATCAGTGCCTCCTCCAAACTTGGTTTCTCCCAAGCGAGTAATTTCCCTTACTAGCATCAGCAAGCGGGCAAGATTATCAACCATGGCCACGGGAGGAATAGGCTGATCCTCATAAGGTGCCTCTACCTCCGTCTCGTATGCTTCTTCAACCGGAGGGGCCCTACCCCTTCCTCGACCTCTACCCCTGCCACGAGGTCTGCCTCTACCTTGACCTCTGGCTTCGTTTCCCTCAATCGCCAATACCTAATAAGCAGGGTATACTTGATTAATACACGCATAATCACTTAAACAAGACATAAGTCAAATGCAAGTCCATATTAACCAAGTAACTAAGCATACAAGACCACGCCTAAAGTTCTTATGACATGCTAACGTTCCTAGTCAACCTAACACTCTCACATACCCAATGACATTGTCAATACCGAAGAGCACACGATGGGGATCTGCTGCAGACGGGCCATCACTCGGAAAGTATTGACATATCACCAAATATGTACCCTACGCTCTGATACCAAACTCTCACCCCCAAATTTTAGAATAAAATTCAAAATCCGAAACATGAAAATTACCACAACTCAAAATAATCATCCTGAAAATTTCTTTTCTTAACAACCTCACCACACGAAATAAAAACAAAACCAATTTTATTCTCAGTTAAATATTACAATTCAAATACAAAATGAACTATAAAGCTCTAAATGAGCATACACACCTCACAACTCAATGAAATAAAGTAACTACTGTAACACCTAAGCAGTTCGGTCACCTCCTTGGTTATCCTGACCTGCATGAATATCCGCTACACTATTTGAATAGTGTACCGGGATTGCAACAACACAAAACCCGTTAAGCTTATGAAAGCCGGGATTTCTACCTAAGTCAACATGCTACAATTTTACAACCACAAAAACCAACAATCACAATCAATCAATAACTCAACACCAAACCCTAACTCACATCTTTCTTCACAAAACCTCATCATCGTATCTATAAAAATACGGTATATTGACAGACTAGAGCTCTAACTGGATCGTAGCCAGTCACCTAGCCTAGGTTATGGCATCCGACATATTTATCTTTATCGTATTTCATCAATATGTATACTTATACACATATTTAGAACATCCGATAATTGTATATACTCAACCAATCGTATCTCATCATCCACCTAGGATTAGAGCGTTCGATTACCCCATATTGGTCACTACGTTGACCCTAAATCCATAAATGAGCATAACATGTAATTTCACATAAAGAAATCAACTCATCCAACATATATAATATTATTATGAAATTAAAGCATTTGAATATAATCCAAATCATCATTCCAACTCAATCATATCGTCACTCAAAATCACGCCAATCAATATATATAATCCACGTGAATATATATATATACACACACACACACGTAATCATCCACTCAGGAATGACCACTAATACCATCTATAGTTCACACAAGAAAATCGTAAAATTCATTTGTATAATTAAAATTTATTTTACATACCTATGGACCGTAGTGATCAAGTCCATGTGATTTTAAAAACAAATATTTAATCCACAAATATTTTCCACGTAATTACCAAAAATAATTAATTTAAGTACTCGGTTCATAATATGAACCACGTGAGATTTACTCACCTCGAAATTCCCGCTGTTTCTTCAATAAAATATAACTCACAACAATCCAAATGCTCGTCAACTCAAGCCGTCAAGTACCTAATCAAGTACGGTCTTTATTTATCAACAAAGCACGAAATAAACCTAAATGATGATCCAACGGTCAGATTTCAAAATAAAGACAATCCAACGGTTGTATCAAATTTAAACGATGATCCAACGGTTAGATACTCATGGATCGCCCTTGGAAACATCCTGTCAAAATTATATGAAAATCCGATGGACGGATCATCATTAATCGCCTCCCGAATCACTGTTTTACAATTATACGAATATCCAACGGTCGGATCTTCGCTCGTGACCACACAAAGTCATCAGGACAGTCATATGAACATCATATTAAAATTTGAAGTAAAACCGATGGTCTGATCTCCGTAAATCGCAAACTGAAGGTAAACTGTAAAACAGTAAATAGTAACGTCAAAACTAAAATTGACTATTTATCAACTTTTTCTAACATGACCAAGTTATATATCAAAATGCTCGTATAGATGCATAGATCATCGTGCACATAATATAAACTCAAAATTTGGTCCGACGCGCCGCGTGGCGATCAACGCCGGTCAACCACCTCCGATGCAAAAGTTATCAACTACAAACCTCTTCAAAATGAAATTGTGAACAACTTTAATACGTGACTTTTTCGGAGATGAGGACTAGATCGTCCTAGATCGGGCTTTGAAGTTTGATTAATCTCGGCCCTCTGATCAGTCTCCAGATTGAATCAGGGACGTCGAAACCTTCAACTCTTGATCTACCACTCTACACTCAAAATCATGATGCAAGCCACACATGGGGATGATCAGGAGGAAGAGCACGTCACGAAAATGGGATTGATCGGCCCGTGCACCGCCGTATAATTGGTTTTCCAGCCGGGTCGGGTTGGAGCTTCGGAAGGAGGCTCCGATCCAAGCCTAGGAGCAGCGGCTGGCCGAGGTGAGGGTGGGGATCGACAGAGCAGCTCGAGGCGCACGCGTGGAGGGCCGGGTAGGCAACGACGGAGGCCCGTGGGTGCGTGCGGCATCGGGTTGGGTCAAAACCGGGTCAGCCGAGGGTTATGCCACATTCGCGCGAGAGAGAGAGAGAGAGAGAGAGAGAGAGAGAGAGAGAGAGAGAGAGAGAGAGAGAGAGAGAGAGAGAGAGAGGGAAGGACTTTTGTGCAAAAATCTGATTTTTTCGTCCTTAATGAAAAAATCAGATTTTTCTTACTATTTATAGAAAAATTCTAATTTTCAAATATTCATAACGTATTCATACGAACTCCGAATAATACGTTCCATGTATGCACGAACTCGTATCGACGAGCTCTACAACCTTCATGAAGGAAGTTTTCCCAAATTTTGAACGTATAAAAAGTCGATTTTCACGACCCCCTAAATAACGTTCGTTTTCGAAAATAAAATCATTCGAAACCAATTTTCTCAACCCACGACAATCGAAATATTCCAAAATATCATAATTCAATTAATATAACAATTATTTAATTACATAAATTTATTATATGAAAATTTGGGTCTTCACATAAAAACAAGCGCTTCTAGGGAGGCAACCCAGGTGGTTTTGAAATTTACTTGTTCATTTTGCATCAATAAGTCTATTTAGCCATCTTTTTGGGAGGATGAGAGGTGTTCGGAATTTGAAATATCGAGAAAGAATGAATTTGATAGTGATCAGTTTCTATCCAAAACATTCAGTTGACTTTTGGTGACTATATTTTTTAATCTACAGGGTAGTTTGAGATGACCTTTTTCTAGAGACATTCCCTTTATGTCTGCTATGTATTGACTAAATTTCAGCCCCTTTGAGTCCCTAGAACTCTAGTTATTTAATGGTCAATGCATGGAGGTCAGAACAGAGACAGCTACTGTACAGTAAATATGGGAAGCTACAACCTCTACATATCAAGCTATTTGGAGCTAAAACTTTTCAGAGATGTATCTTCACATGTCTTCTGTATGGTGGTACAAACAATTTTTAATTTGATCCTTCTTAGCTTCAAATATATTGTTCCAAGTTACAGAGGTCCGAAACAGAGCACAGCAGAAACTGCAGAACACAACAGTGAGTTTGGAGGTCAACTATTTAGATTAGCTTTTTGTAATTATATTTTAGTGGTTAATGCCTTTTTCCAACCCAACGACGAGCCATGGACTTAACTTGTTGTGATTGTGGATAAATTGAGCATGATCTGGTACTTTGAATTTGTTTTGTAATTGAGTGCATATATGATCTATGCTTGACTATATGTGTGCACATAGCCTATGGTTAGGTTCATTCATCATAATTAGAGAAGCATATAGATGATTTGATTAACTTGCATGCCCTTGTTTGTGAGCTTTTGTGCCTATATCTATAGTGTGTGCATCGTTCATTCACTTATTCTTTCATGTGTGTACAATTTCATGACATTGCGTATCTAGAACTTGCTTGAGACCTCTCAAGGGTATATGTTAGCTTACGACGGGATAGAAAGGATTGAGGCAATTAGGCTTAATACCACCATGGCCAAAGAAGCATGTGTCCAAAGATATTTACCACTAGATTGCCACTTTGAACCTATTTATATATTTAGCCTTTTTGTTCATTTGCACAACAAATCCCTACCAAACCTAAACACTTTTATCCTACCCTTCTATGTTAGTTGGTGAAGCGATTCGAGAGAATGACTTTATGTTGGAGTGCTTCAAAAGAAAAGAAAAGTCAACAGTGTGAGGTTACAAAAGAATAAGTGTGGGGGGTGAGTGAGTTTTGTATAGAAAAGAAAGTTTCGAAAAAGTTCAAAAAAATAAAAAGAGGGAAAAGAAGAAGTTCAAAACAAAAATAGAAAAAGGTGAGAGAAAGAAAAAGGTAATTGGAAAAAAAAAAGTGTTGAGAAAAATAATTAGCTAGTATTATTTTTGTTTATAGTATAATGTAGTGTTGGTTGTATATCGGGATCAGAGTGAGTGACTTAGCATTCGAAAAAAAAGTCTTAAATCTCTACAAGAGAGAGTTGCTTCATCGATTTCTATGGACTTTGTATTTCCTTGTCCTTCATTTCTTATAGCCACTTGCCCTTAGCCCCATTACAACCAAATAAAAAACCTCTTGATCTTGAATGTTGTGGGTTACCTAGAGGAGATGAGATCGAAAAGCAAGCATATAGCGGCACGTGTTGTGAAATTGCTTTTGAGTGAAACACATATAGCCCCTAAACACTTGAGTGGTAATATTTAGTGAACCTATGTAAGTTTAGTGGGTTATATATGCCTATTTAATTATGGTGGATTGATTTGACAAATAGATACCACATGCATATACTTGAGCATCTATTACACGTGCATCTTAATTGTCTTACAAATTCAAAAATCTTATGTTGTGCTTACGTCTACTTCATAGTCATGTACATAATTAGTTCTCCGAGGATTATAGTTAGAAAGGCTAATACTTCACTATCTTATGTTTGTGAGTTATTAGATTTTCGGATTATATTTCATTTAGTTTGCTTGAGGACGAGCAAAGTTCAAATGTGGGGGTGTGATTACACGTATTTTTATGCATGTAATTGTATCCAAAACACTAGAAATAAGCTAATACTTGAGCCAATTATAATGTAGTTAATCCAATTTTATTTGTTGTGTAGAAATAAACGGAATTGCTGAAATCGAGAGAAAATTGTGGAAAATCGGAACAATTGAGAATTTTCGACAAGTGGAAGAAATTATCGATGTGGTCAACACCGATGAAGAGCAAAGAAAGAAGAAAAAAAAATTATACAATTAATTAATATGCAACAGCTTAATTAACCCATGGTTAATTGAAGCTGCTGCACATGTTCTTTGCTTTGGCTTACCTAATGAGCCACTGACACGTGGCAGAATAGAAGGGATTTTTTTTCCTTCTCTCCTTAATTCCACGCCACTGATCATTTTGTCCCTAAAATCACAGCCATGTATTCTTCTCTCGCATTCTTTTTTAGGAGGCCACCCATTCACACTTGATCCATCTTCCTCAACAGTAGCCGCACCACTCTATATCCCTTCCCTTCTTCCCAAAACAGAGAACAGCAACAGTGGCCGCACCACACTGCTCCAATTCCCACACTCTCTCACCCTTTACCAAACCATTCCGCTCTCCATTTTCTTCCTTTTCTTCTCATCAGGATCCATTTTCCTCCTCACCAAGAACCAAAATGCACCTCACCAAAATTTCATCAAATCCTCATCAATTTCTCAAGAGATTTCAAGGGGCATCAAAATTTGAGATTGGGTATAGTGGGAAACCATACAGTTGCAGTGTCATTCCCTACTCTCTTAGTTTTTTTTTTTTATGTCTATACGATAATGCATCCTGCGTATAAGCGGTGAAAGCGAAGTGAGCTGGTAATACGAAGATGTCAACAAGACAAAACTACTCATAGACCCTCGAATCTTTCAAGGCAATGCTTTCAACAAAGGATAAGTGCTCTTGATGGAAGACCGTTGCATCAAGACACATAAACCACATAAGAAACGACAACGATAAGAGGCAGTAAGCTTCGAATTGTGGATCTTGTGTCATCAGCATTCATGGCAACAAACTTTAGAAAGACAAAGCCATCTTTTGTACCAACGAGTTTGAGGCCTACAAATAAAAAAGACATCTATTGCACTACTGTCATGAAAAGAAGCAGGCGAAGCTACATAGCTATATGGCAACCCCTCTTCTACCAAGTAAGTCTTCTAAGGTGATGCTTTCGACAAATGATGATGCTTTTCTGGTGAAGGACTGCTTCCATGTTGAACTTTCTTGAAAGCCATGTGATGGCTAAAGTGGCTGTTGTAGTTCCTAAATATTATATATGCACATCAAAAGTGGAAAAAAAAATGGCATTTTAATTATTCTTGTAAAGCACCTTAAACTACCATGCTTGTCTTCAGTTTGATGCACCTACACACCAAGACAAAGTTTCAATTAATCAAGCTTCATATTAATTGAAAGATTGGTGGTGGCTTACTTTGAAGCGGTGGTTTGATTAAGCAAGTAGACAAAAGCTGCAGAGGACTAGTGAAAAAGAATTCGAAATAAAAAAGGGTCTCACCAACTAGAATATGGAGTTCGACAACTAATCCTCATCTCTAAGGCCATCTTTGCCTCATGACGACGATCATGCCCAAGGTTTCTTTTGAAAGAATTTAAGCTTATCAATCAAATAATATTCAGGGTTAAAAGTCTTGAAATGTCAAAAGATTAAAGCCCAAATAGCTCGACGGGTGTACAAATTAGCTATACTCATTCCTTTTTATAGGCATCATCAAACTATCCGGCTCAACTTCAGAGGCCCAACACAATGGGTCTCTAGATCTTTCTTTATTGAGCTCGCTCCCCTAAAAAATTTGGGGCTGTTTGTGTTTCTAAGTGCTCCCCGGGATGTCAAACAGAGTGCTATACCTTCTAGCATGTACTAAGATAACTCTGAGACCCTGTCAAAGAGAATATACAACGTCAGAGGTATAAACCATACCGGACAGTTTATGCCTCTCTGATGCTGAAGTCAGGCTATGTAAGTAATTTGATAGAGTAACAATAATGAAGAAGAAGTTATTGCCCTCTCGAAGGGGGTTGAGTTTGACTTATATACTTGAGCATGGGAAAGGTGTTTCCCCTTTCTTCAATGTGGGATTCAGTTCATCCCTTTGGTTATACCAGGTTCTGGTGTACACTTTGGTGAGTTCTACATGGCAGGCTTGAGCCCTTTGTCATCTAAGGTATCGACCATTATGAGCACCATCATGGTGGGTATCGGACCCAGTCGTATCTGCTGGCATGTACAAGTCCCCCAAGTTCCCGTTCAAGATGTCTCTTGGGTGGGGACTTGAATAAGTTCTGGCACAAGGTTTGGATAGAGTCCCCCAAGTGCCCAGTGAAGAATATCTTGATTGGGTGTTTCAATATTTGGCCACTGTAGGTTGCTAAGCTATAGTGGTATGTACTTGGTGAGGTCAAATGAGGGCTTGAGCCTTTTGTACCCAATGGGTATTGCATGAGGGTTTGAACCTCTGGTACCCGATGGGGTTGCATGAGGCCTTGAGCATGTGGTACCTATTGGGGTTGCATGAGGGCTTGACCCTCTGGTACCTAATGAAGGTTGTATAAAGGGTTGAGCCTCTGGAACCCAATAGGGTTGCATGAGGGCTTGAACCTCTAGTGCCCGATGGGGTTGCGTGAAGGCTTGAGCCTCTAGTACCCGTTGGGGTTGGTGGGGGCTTGAGCCTCTAGTACCTGATGAAGGTTGCGTGAGGGCTTGAGCCTCTGGTACCCGTTTCGGGTTGCATGAGGGCTTGAGCCTCTAGCACCTGATGGGGTTATGTATGGGCTTGAGATTCTAGTACCTGTTGAAGGTTTCATGAGGGGCTTGAGCCTCTCGTACCCGATGTGGTTGTATGAGGGCTTGGTGCCTCTAGTACCTGTTGAAGGTTGTATGACAGCTTGAGCCTCTAGTACCCAATGGGTAAATACTTATGCCTGAGATGGTCATAAATACACGTCCCTTCAATTGCCTTACAGTTGCGTGTAAGTGAAATGGGAAGGGTGAGAGGGACACGTGTCTATATCTGACGGTTGGGGGGCGTTTCGATTGCGATGGCTATGATTTTCCCAATCTTGAATTTAAGAGGGAAAGAGAACAAGGTGCTCCGCTCCTTTTGCTCTTTTTCTTTTCTGTCGCTCTTGCCGACGCTCTGTGCAAACTCATATTTTCTCTCTGTCGAGTGTATCGTACTGAAGTGGCCAGAGTTGTGGGACTTAGTGTTTGCAAAGAGGCTTCATTGTCGAAGCACTGCTGTTAAGTACTTGTTGTTCTCTCTCTCTCTCTCTCCTTCTTGTTAAGTTCTGAATGTGCCATTTTTTGGGTTTAGAGAGTAGTTGAGTTTTGATGTCTGCTTTTTTACGTTTTGCCATGGCAAATCAGTTTGGTAATTTGAAAAGGATTTAGAGTATGTTGTTGATAACAATTTGTGAGTGAACTTTTGCTTTGAAGAGTTGTAGTTCTGGGTTTTGCTCAACTTCTGTGTTTTATGTTTCTGGGTGTATTGGTTTTTCTGGGTTTTAAAGTTGGAGTGAGGAGTGATCTAAGAGTTAGGGTACCCGTAGTTTTAGGATGGAATCAGAAATCAGAGCTGTTGTTGGGGGACATAGATTGGTACTTGGAAAGTAGCGGTACTCGGGAAGGGTCTAGGGCCGAAGAGACCGTATCCTCCACGGGAGTGATCTCAGAGAGTACGAGAACTACGGAGGGAACTGAAAGCGAAGAGGCTCCGGGGTCTGGGGAGAAGGAGGTTACTGTTGCAATTCTCCAAGGTATACCCTAGCCTAGGTATACGCTGGTGGACGAGACTGTTTTCCATGAGCCAGTAAGGAGTATGAGAATGAAGGAGATCAACTTGATGAGACGGAGGTGGGGTATACCCGAGCAGGTGGAACTAAAGCCCTTAGGTCCCAGTGAACTGGCCTGCAATCCTTCTCCCGGGTGGGTAGCGCTCCACGAGAATCAATTATATCAAGAGTTGTTGTTACCGTTGGCTCAACCCCTTCAATATTTTCTGAGGATGTTCAACTTGGCATCGGGGCAGTTAACTCTAAATACGGGGCGACAGATCCTAACCATGATTGCCATGTGGTATCTGTGCGATATGGGTTGGCAATCGATCAACGAGTTCCGAGCCTTGTACCGAGTGGTGTACTCGTAGAAGGCTTTGAGTCATGGTACAGTTAGTTTTACTGCCAGGGACTACGAGCTGCTGGTCACCTATTTACTCACTTCCCAAAGTAAGAAGTGAAGGAACAAAGTCTTTCTTGCTGGGGGTGGTGGCAGATAAATAACAAGAAGTGGTACCTAACGGGAACGTTCTAAGCCGTCGGGGATCAGTCTTACATGTTATCTGAAGTGGACAGGATGCGGATAGCCAGAGTGTACATTAAGTGGAGCGATCCTGAGGATAGGGTTGGTTACATTCGATTTAGAAACTCAACAGGCTTCAATCCATACTTGATAAATTGGGGAAAAGAAGAATACCTAATGAGATGGGCACATATGCACTCTTGTTTAGTATATATATTTTTTTTTTGTGTGCCAATTACTGACATTGACTTTCTTGCAGTTAAAGTACCGAAGAGAAAACCCCGAAAGGGAAAACCCATGGACAAGATGCATGATGAGAAGCTGACGAACGCGTTGATCAATGAAAGGGAGGATTCTGCTCATATTGCTGTGGACCTGGCCGCGAAGAAGACCAGGCGGTCCATTGAGTAGATCCTGCTAGAGATACCCGATGAAGGGTATAAGGACCCGGACCCAAATGCTCCAATTGTCAAGAGGGAAGAAGGTCCAGCGGGTACAGTGGTTACAATGGCGAACCAGGAGAAGGCAAAGTGTAGGCCCCAGTACTTTTTCTTGTTATTTTAATTTATCGCATAACGTATGAAACTACGAATTCGTAAGGTATATAAGTATTCGCGCTTAGGTTAAGACTTTGAGGCCATTTTAAAGGATTAATAAATTAGAGAAAATCCAATTTGAGTCTAGGAAACTATTTTTAAAGTATTGAGCCTTAGAACAAGCCCAGAAAATTTTCCCGAAAGGATTCGGTGAAGTGTCGGAGAAATAAGGATGTTTGAAGATGTATTTTCGGAGTGGGCTTGAGGGAAATTAAGAGAAAAAGAAAATGGAGCAGCCCAAACCCACTTGGCCTAAGAGGATGGGCAATTTAGACATTTCACAATTAAATTTAGGGGGAGATATTTAAGCACCTCATTCTCCAAACTCTAGCCACCCAACCTCATTTTCTCACTTCTCACTCTCTCTCTCTCTTCAGCTCTCCCTCTCTCTCATCCGTCCCCTTCTGTCCCCAGAAGCCGCTGGACTTCGTCGCACTTCCGCCTCTCCGCTGCCGTCGCCGGAACTCCTATTCAAGCCAAAATTTCAAGATTTTCTTCTTTTCATTCCCTCATTCCATTTCTCCAACCAAAATCATGAAATTTGGTCATTCAACCTTCCAAAAACCCTAGAACCCGAAGCTAATTTGGGGGTTTTTGTGATTTCTTCTTTCCAAGTTCAAATTAAGGTAATATCCCTCCTAATCTAGCCTCTATTCCATCGATCTATACATCTTTCTTATCAAATTCGAGTTTTTGATTTTCATTTTGATTTTTGGTGCATGAACCCGATTTCTCCTTAAACCATGTGGCTAGGCTACGGGTTGGGCAAGGATTTGTGGTAAGGATCTACCCATACAACCTTGTTTCAAGCTTTTTGGTTGTGATATTGATGTTGGTCGGATTTGTAGGTGAAAAAGGCCAAAGAGGAGGATTAGGCCATGAGTTTTAAAGAAGAAAGGGTAAGGAATGAGTTTTGGACAAACCCTAGAATTTTTGGAATTTATTTGGTTGATTTTGATTTTGTGAGCTATTGTTGTTGTTGGAAAAAAAAATTGTGAAAATTAGATATTTGAGGATGGTTTGATTAGTAGGATTTTATTAGCCTAGTTTTCTAGGTGTTGGAATTTTGTGTTGAGAATTTTGGTGATTGTTGTTATGTGATTTTGGCCAAAAGAAAAAGAAAAGGGAGAAGAAAAGAAATGTGTTTATTTTGGAAGAAACAGAAAATGAAGAAAAGAGTAAAAGTTGGATGAAATGAGTTTTTACCGTGGTAAAGTGGTAAAAAGTGAAGAAGATGAAAGTAAAGGTAAATCCGGTAAAAAGGGAGGTAAAAAGGTAAAAGTGAAAGTGTGGAGGTGATATTCACGGTAAAAGTAAAAAGGTGAAAAGAATGAGTACATGGGTAAAACTAAAAGTAAAAATTTATTTATAATTATTTACTTATTTATTTTTAATAAATAAGAAATAATGGTAAATAAAGGAATACTTGGTCAAGCCAGAAGTCAAAGTTAAAGGTCAAAAGTCAACTCTGAGAGTTGACCAAGGTTGACTGACCTCGTAAAACGAGAGATCAACTCAACTTTGGTCGCTCGGATTGGCGATAATTTAGCGGAGCGATAAGGACGTTTTTTTTCTTTTTAAGAAAGAAGTTAGTTTCCCAAATTGGTAAAAGTTAAAAGAAATAATAAATGGCCTCGTTGAAATAGAAAGATTTAGTATGCGCGATTACTTAGAGTTGATCATGATGTTTACCTAGATAATTACTTACCAACTAAGTAATGATTCAGAAAACACGATCGTTAAGGAAGCTTAAACGGAATGCACCAGAGTGTGGAATACACCGGCAGTTCCAGGTAGGGTGAGCTGTCCCTTCCTTGGTAGAGATTTTTCGTTATACATGGAATGCTCTAGTATCATATTATGTTGCCTGCAAGTACGTTTTGGTTGTTCATTAGTCGATGCCACGTGATACGTATGTTTTCATAACTGATAATTGTTGATTGCGAAAACCGAGGCTAGACTTGCATGTTGAGATACTATAGTACCCTTTGTATGTTTGTCCTTGTGACCTGAAAGTGAATGAGACCTAGACGTATAGATTCCTAGGGATCCCACGGTGTCGATAACCGTGAACCTCCGGAGGGTGCTGTGCTCCTATGCTTGTCGAGGAAGGGTGAGTACCGATAGTGAACCAGTCATAGGAGACTCAAGGCTAGGAAATGGACAGTTTCGCTACTTGTAGTCACAAGGACTACAGAGTAGTTGGCCAGTTCTCGAAGGATGACGAACCAGGGTCGGTCACCGATTTGTTTTCGTTTAGCCGGAAGGCAAGTATCTCGAGCTCCAAGTTGTGTGAAGATACTGCATATGATTTCCCAAAAAAGAACAAAGATGATTGTTTTGTTTGCATTTGTTTTACTCGATTTTACAAATGAGCGCAATCTATATTCTAGTAGCTATGTTTTACCTATTGGTTTTCAAACCTAACTAAGGTTGGGACGGCCCCTATTGGCTAGCGAGGACGAAATGCTCACCCCTACATTTCAGGTTACAACGAGGTCACTCCGGAAGATCTGGACTAGAAGTGGGTCATTGGCCGAGTTTGTGTGTTGCTGTCTCGGTTGCTTGTAGTTCTTCTCTTTTGGTACCTTATCGATTTACTCGTCTTTCTTTCCATGTTAAACTCTGTGAGGTCCGCCTACCTGGGAGCGCGCCTCACCCTTTGTCTTATTGTTGTTGTTAAACCTTTCTCATTTTAATTATGATGTAAGCCCGAAGGCGTCATAGTGCAGTTGCCAATTTATTTTGAAGCGTTTTCAGACTTGTTATTTTGAGTATTGAGTTGTTGATTGAAATTCCTTTCTTAAAAGTTTTCTTTGTCTCCTATTTTATAAAATTTGTATTTTCGAAAGGCTTTGTAATATTAAGTTGGTAGGTCTACAACGAATCAATTTCTTATTGGCTTAATATTACGGCGCTGTGGTATACCCATTTGGGTTGCCACAGAAAGGCACAATACGATGTCTATATGATCGACGCTAGTGAAGAAGATACAAAGTTGAAGGAAGAAGTAAGCAGCCTGTTTGGGAAGGTGAAGTATCTTCATGAGGAGAAGGGTAAATTGGAGAAGGAGCGGGACTCTTTGAGACAGAATGTGGACTCTTTGACGTAGAAGGTAGGTTAGCTAGAAGAGACACAGAAGAGGATCCCGGAGCTGGAGGGAGTGGCTGAAGAAGGAGCTCCGGGATTCAGAGGAGAAGGCCAGCTCCTGGAGAGCTAAAGTGGAGCACCTAGAGGGCCACGTTCCTGAGGTGTGCCGAGAGGCAATCAAGGAGTACAAAGGCTCTCAAAAGTTGGTCGACATGCTCATATCTACCCAAGACAAGGCAGTGCTCCTTAAGTACCGGGAATGGGTGGCCGCCGGGTATATGGATGAAGAGAAGTTTAAGTGGGGGCTTATCGAGAAGAAAAGGAAGGAGTGGGAGGCTCAGAAGGAGGCTGAAAAAAAAAAAAGACCACAGATGACGTGTCCAAGAGTCACACAAAAACTGAGGTGTAATTTCACCCTTTGTAGGCTTTTATCTTTTTTTTTTTTTTTCTTTTGTGGTAGCGTAGTGTGGTTAAACATTTTGAACAATGGCCCTGAGCCGGTACTCAATTATCCCTTGTTAATATTTTTCTTAGGAGTGTAAGCTTTTGGTATTGGTTACATGATTTTTGTTACTTAAATGGAAATGTTGAAAGGGATTAAAATTGCTTCCATTGTGCCTTGCTGCATCTTTTATGTTTAAATACTTATTACTAGAATAGAGTAGTTAACATTGTAGCCAATGATGTCTGGGATGACCGGTGGCTAAGTTAAATGTAAGCAATGGTCTGAATAATTCATTTTTCCATTTAAGTACCACATGGTAGCTCATACAAAATAAGTACTCGATGGGTAGCTTGTCATAGCTAGATGATCAAAAGCTAGGACAAGATGCTTCAGGAGCTACTTGTAATAGTACCGTAGGCGTTGAGTGTTCCAAGGGTGGCAGGACCTGGTCCCATCCATGTCTCAGATGTAGAAAGTGGCTGGACCAACTTCCTTGATGACCTCATAGGGACCCACCCAGAAACGGTCCAGTCCCCGTGGTTCCGGGTACACTTGTTTCATCACCCAGTCCCCCAATTTTAACATACAAGACTAAAATTTAGCATCATTGTATCCAGCTATTCTCCTCTTGTTTGCTAGGTTGCGCATGTGTGCCACATCCCGACGTTTTTCCAGCAAGTCTGTGTCCAATTGGAGGCCCTCCACGTTAGCACCAGCATCGAAGTACTCGATTTGTGAAGACCCGAAATTTCAGTTAAATATTTCATAATTCAATATTTCTCAAATTATATGAATTATGAGTTGTGAGTGTGATTCGAATGTCGTTATTTGAGAAATTTGGTTTCGAATGATTTTAGTATCGAAATTTAACGTTATTTAGGGTTATTAAAATTGACTTATTTATACGTAAGGAATTTGAGGAAACTTCCTTCATGAAAGTCGTAGAGCTAGTCGATACGAGTTCGGAATGCAAGAATCGGAGTTCGTACGAAGAAGTTATAGCATTTAGAAAAGTTGCCAAATTGGGTATATATATAAATGGAAAGTTTCCGAAAATAGGGTTTCCATTTTCAGTCGGTGGCACGGTTCACCTTCTCCCTCTTTTCTCTCCCGCGCGGTACCGATCTTCAAAACAGAGCATTTTTTTTGCCGGCCTTTTCTCACAGCTCCGGCCACTGTTTGAGGTGAAACGAAGCCCAGATCGACTCTACTCCTTCCTGTGAGTCGACTGGTGGTCACGGTTTCCCCTCTCGTGGCGGCTACACAGCGGTGGAACTCAAAAATCAATCCAAGCCCTAAAACGAACCAGCGGCGATTTCTCCTAGCTCCGGCCACCAAAACTTGAGTTCTTTATCATGTTGAACTCGTATTAAGGAGTAGAACACGCAGCAAAAAGACCAAGACCAGAAGTGAAGCTTTTGACGTCGAACGGAGCAACTATCGAAAATTTCGGTTTTCCGGCGAACTGGACTGTTTTTAGGTATTTTCAACCACTTCCACTTGTTTTCTCACTTCATGCTAGTTATGAAAGTTGCTCAAAATGATGAAACGAAGTGGATAAGCTCAGGCCCCGACACCACTGGCGGTGGTCGGCGAAGGCTCTGCCCTAAACTCCGGCGGCCCTTTCCGGCCACCTCTGGGGGTACCATGAGTAGTTTCTACTCATTTATAGATTCTACATGTCAATACGATCATTTTGATATATAGCATGTGAATTTTGGATATCGTATGAATTAGTTATGAATTTTACAATTTCGATTGATTTCTATCGCTCGATTTGTGATCTATGAAGTTTAGACCGTCTGATAGAATTCTAGTTTTGATATAATGATCGTAGAACTGTCCCGATGACTTTGTGTGGTCACGGGTGAAGATCTGACCGTTGAATCTTCATATAAGTGTGTTTTTGAAATTATACGCTAAGTTAATTATCGTTTTGATTAGGTGTTTGACGGATTTGTTAGTGGACGATTGTGAATTGTATTTTGGGCTGTAAGAAGACGCAGTGGGAGTTTAGAGGTGAGTAAATCTCACTTGGTTCATTTACAAACCGAATTTCCTTAATTGCCCAATTTATTTGTTATGTGTGAGAAAATGGTTTTAAGAAATGAGTTTTAAAGTATATTAAAAATGAATTTCTTGATTTTGCATCGTGTGAACTATAGTTGGTATTAATGATCATTCCTGTGTGGATGGTTACATATATATATATATATTTACGTGATTATATATTGAATGGTGTGACATTGAGGTGTGGAATTGTGATAATATGTTGTTGATAAATGTTGATAATATGATTTTATTATGTTGTTAATATTTGATAAATGTTGGTGATAAGCATGTTGATTTTGTGAGTTGAATAGAAGGTAGAGAAACATAGGATTCTGAGGATCGAATGGTCCAAGGATCTTTGGTTAATGATAACCGGAGTGTATGTGTTCTTAGGACAGGGAGGTCCAAAGTTCGACCGTTAAATAATAACGGGGATATATTGTTTTGAGGACATGAAATGGTCCAAAGTTCGCGGGTTACTGAGTAACCTGGAAGTGCCGTTACTTGACCCTCGGCCAAGGTGTCAGAGGTAACGAGGTAGTTAGAGCTCTAACGTGGGGCCAAAGTGGCGATAGTTGTGATTAGGTGCCAGGTGGCGAGAGTTGTGATGTGGTGATTGCGGAAATGTGTTCCATGTTGTTTCCTGTGTGTCAGTTTGATGTTTCTTTGTGGTTGTTGAGATTGTTGATTGTTTACTTGAGTTAAAAGAATTGTGATTTAATAAATCAACTGTTCATTTCATATTTACTCATACGAGCTTTCAGAAAGCTTACCGGGTTTTGTGTTGTTGCAATCCCGGTACACTATTCAAATGGTGTAGCAGATAATCCTGCATGTCAGGATAATCAGGGTGGAGAGTGAGCTGCGTAGGGCAGCAGGGTCGAGACCAGCACTTGGTCTATTTTGGTGTGTTTTGTAGACTCTTGTGAGCAGAACATTTTATTTATGTTAGTATTGTAATAATTGACTCGAGAGATAGTTTGCTACGAGGTTTGTGTTATGGTTTATGAGATGTTGGTTTATAAAAAATTCAAGACGTGATTTGTTTAGTTGTATTCATGTTTCGGATTTGAATTTATTATTTGAAATTCGGGGCGTGACACGATTCTTCCACTAGGTATCTTTATCTCGATGGGGAGGACTAATTCTGTGCCAAAGGCCATGCATGAAGGTGTCTCACGGGTGGCCTCTATTGTTCTTATCCTGATGGCCCATAATGTCTCCTAGAGCTTGGAGGCCCAAAGTCCCTTGGCGTCCTCTAATTTCTTTTTTACAATTTTCTTGATTATTTTGTTGATAGCCTCGACCTGACCATTCGTTTGTGGATGTGCCGGTGAGACATATAGGATCTTGGTGTTCATGTTCTCGGTGTATGCCCATAATTCTTTATTGTCAAATTGTGCCCCATTGTCCGTGACAATAGTGTCTGGGACTCCAAATCGACAATAGATAATTCTCCATAGGAGGTTCATGACTTTATCTATTGTGATGGCTACCAGGGGTTCAGCTTCTACCCACTTAGTTTGGTAGTCCACCGCTACAATGGCGTATTTGAATTGTCCCATTGCTATAGAGAGCTTACTGATGAGGTCCAGTCCTTATTGGCAGAAGTGCCACAGTGCGAGTAAAATGGAGAGAGCAATTGGGGAGGCCCTGGGGATGTTGGCGTACATCTAGCACTTATGGCAAGAGTTTGAAACAGCTTTAGCCAATGCTGACATTGTAGGCCAGATGTACTCAGCAAGGAGGGCCTTGTGGGCCAAATATCGTGCCCCTGCATGGTTACCGCACACACCCCCGTGTATATCCTTTAGTATCGTATGTCCTCCATGACGCACTTGAGGTTAGGGAAGTTATAATCCCGTTTGTATAATTTACCATTCATTATCGTGTATTGGGCCAGTCTGAGTTGCACCCTTCTAGCTTCAACCTTTATCCTCTAGGGTAAGGTCATCGACCATGTACTTGAGTATTGGGTCCATCCATGAGGTACTAGTCTCTATGGCAAACATCTCTGAGACCGTCTTGGAAGTGATAGGCTTGTCCAATGTCTCTATCTTCATGGCACCATAGGCAGTACTTGATGGGGTCGCGGCGAGCTTGGCTAAGGCATCTACCTTGTTGTTCTTGGCCCTTGGTATTTGAGTAATTGTGAAAGTTGTGAATCGTTGCACTAATGCCTTGGCGAGAGCCTGGTTAGATGACATTTGGGGCTCCTTGGCCTCGATGTCCCCATTGACTTGATGTATGACCAGTAGCGAGTCACTAAAGATGTGAAGGTGCTGGACTCCTATCTCCCAGGATACTTGCAACCCCACAATGAGTGCCTCATACTAAGTAGCATTGTTGGATGCCTTGAATGCGAATTTCAAAATGTACTCGTAAACTTGGTCGTCCGGGCTGACGAGCAAAATACCCACTCCACTTGTCCTCTTGTTTGATGCTCCATTAACATAGAGTTGCTAGGTGCTTGGTGGTTATCAACATGGGGTCGGTGGGACCTCTCCCACAGCGGGCACATTAGGGTGGGGATTAGCTCAGAAATAAAGTATGCCGCCGCCTGGCCCTTGATGGCTATCCGGGGCTTGTAATGAATATAAATTCCCCTAATTCAATAGCCCATTTGACAAGCATGCCCAAGGTTTCTGGCTTTTGAAGTACCTATCTCAAGGGGTGGTTGGTGAAGACTGTGATTAAGTGTGCTTGAAAGTAATGCCTGAGTTTCTTATCAGAGACTATGAGGGCCAAGCAACCTTATCTATGTCCGGGTATCGTGATTCTCTGTGGAGCCCTTGCCCGCCTAGTACATCGAGTACTCAAAGTTATGGTCTCTTCTGATGAGTGTCAAACTGACTGCCGTTGTAGATGCAGCTAAGTAGATATAAAGCATTTTCCCTAGAATGGTTTTGACAACAATGGTACTGTGGCTGAATAGGCCATAATACCCAGGAATGCCGCCTCCTGCTCCGGTGTCCAAGAGATGTAATCATAAAGTTGCGTCTTCAGCAATTTGAAGAAAGGTGTGCATTTGTCAGTGAGTCTCAATACAAATCATGAAAGGCTAGCAATCCTACTGGTGAGGGATTAGACCTCGTTACAGAGAATGGGCGATGTCATGTCCAAGATTACGTGTACCTTCTCCAGTTTACCTCAATACCCCTGTGGTTGATGATGTAGCGGGGAACTTCCCTACCTCAACTCCAAAGATGTACTTCTGCGGCTTCAGGCACATACCGTTGCGTAAGATAATGATGAAGACGATTGCCAGATTTCTGACATGTTCAATAGCTGTCAGGCTCTTGACTAATATGTCGTCCACGTATACCTCCATAATGGTACCGATGACACCTGCAAACATGGAATTGATGAGTCGCTAAGAAGTAGCTTTGACATCTTTAATCCAAAAGGCACAACCTGATAACAGTAGAGGCCCTTGTTGGTGGTGAAAGCGGTGTGCTCTTCGTTAGCGGGATTCATCCTTATTTGATTGTATCCACTGAAAGCAACCATGAAGTTGAGTAGCCGGTACCCAGCTGTGGAATCTATGAGCTGGTCTATTCTTGGGAAGGGAAAGTTGTCCTTGGGGCAAGCTCAATTAAGGTTTGTGTAATCAACACACATACGCCAAGATCCTATTGTCTTCTTGGGTACCATGACTCTGTTGGCAAGCGAGGGTATGTTACCTCCCTGATGAATTTGATGGCCTTGAGCTTCTTCACCTCTGCTTGTATGGTTTTGTACTTGTCCTGGTTGAAAGCTTTCTATTTTTGTCGTACTGGGTCAGAGAAGGGATGATGCTTAGGTTGTGGATGGCCACATCCGTAGGGATACCAGGCATATCTTTGTACGACCAAGAGAAGCCAAATGAGTTGGCTCGCGAGAATTGGATTAAGCTGTCCCGGATAGATGGAGTCAACTTGATACCTATTCGAACCATTCTGTTTGGGTACTTCTCTGATAAGATGACTTCCTCAATGTCTTCTACGGCACCGGGCTTTTCTTCTTCAAAATTGATATCGTCCCTGGGATCCTCATATCTGTCAAAAGGTGAGGGTTCTGCAATTCCACAGTTATCAATAGCATCTCTGTTTTCCCTTGCGCAGGGAAACCGTTAATGCATAACAATGACTTGATGCACCCTTATCTCCCTTGATCGTTGCTACTCCCACTGGGGTTGGAACCTTCATCATAACCATATGGCTAGCCACAAAAGTCTTGAGGCACCACAGTGTTGGGCGCCCCAGAATTACGTTGTTTGATGAAATGTAGTCGACCATAATGAATTCTATTTTGATAGTTGAACAGTTTGGGCTTTCTCCCACAGCGATCGACAAGTAGTCAGACCTTAGTGGCTGAACTATGTCCCCAGAGAAGCTTATTAAGGGTTTATTATCTTGCGACAACTTAGATCATCCCGATTCGATGCCTTGTATGCGTCACGAAATAGTACACTGACGGACGCACCGGTATCTACAAATACCCTGAAAGTGATATAGTGATCCATTTGAAGCGTGATGAGGAAAGGGTCATTGTGGGGCATCTTGAGGTTTCCTTTCTCTTCTTCAAGAAAAGTGATCGATTTCCATCTGGATACATTGCCTTCTTTCCCGACTTTATGGAAATTGAAAACCTCGTTGTGCCCGGTTCTTGTGCTCGCTTCTTCCCTTGAGGTTGTGGGTCTTTTGGCCCTCCACCGTGGATTGTGAGGATTCACCCATATACATCAATATCACCTGCTTCTTTAGCAAGTAGGTACCTTTAGAGTTTGCCATTCTAGATGAGTGACTCGATGGTGTTTTCCAAAGCCATACAAAGGTGACCAACATCTTCGTGACACCTACAAAATCTTTCGGTGTCTCACTGGGTAAGTTTACTCTTTGGGAATTTTCATGGTGGTGGCCCAGGTATCTCGTCCTTGTTCTTGTTCCAGGATAATGAATACTTCATACCTGGTTAGAGGTGTGGTCTTGGGATATTGTTGTTGCGATCTTTCTTCCTGATGATATGACTTGTTTGAATACTCGTTGGACCTGGACAAGGACTCCTTGCCTCGCTTACTTACTGGATAGGGTGATCAACCACCGTCTTGGCTCCATCCCTCTGTTCGGGCTCGTCTCTTACCACAGGGGCCGGAGTGGTTGTGGTTCTCTTTCTCTCTTGTTTGACGGTGTCCCAGTATGTTTTGAACTCTGCCTGTGCATGCCTAACTGCAATGGCCATTAGCATAACTCGCCCGGGGAAGATGGTTAATTTCGTAGAGAAAGTATCTGGGCTTACAACCTGCCTGAAAGCCATTTCTACCATCTCTTTGTTTAGGTCCCGGCACTTGGCCATAGCCGCTTTCCATTTGTTGACAAAGGACTTCAATGTTGCGTTCTCCCCTTACTGTACTTTCAATAACCCCATCGGAGTGTTAATTCCATCAGTGTGTAGAATGAAACGAGCCATGAATTTGTCTGTGAGTCTCTTGAAAGATCCTACAGACACAGCCAGCAGCTCGTAGAACCAACTTAAAGCCTCCCCGGACAGTGTCTCCTGGAACATGTTGTAGCAGACCTCGTCTGTGTACCCCTTAGAGCTTGTTTGCAAGCGAAAGGCCTGTAAATGTTGATAGAGGTCCCTCACCCCAATGTAATCAATTTTAAGCGGTTTTGAAGCATTCGAAGGGACCGATCCCCAGACTGCTAGTGTGAAAGGTCCCGCACGGTCCTCGAAGGTGGTTAGAAGGAGCCACAAGATCTGTTCTCCACTGACTCTACCCTTGCTTGGAGAGCCGTCAATGAATTGCTCATCTGTATTAGAAGTGCTGTGTTAGGGTCTGTTATCGGTGGCTCAACTTGCTCTATCCTGGGTAAGGGCCGGGACGGTAATTTTCTTAGGCTCTCTGGGTACAGCTCGATAGACATATGTATAACTCGCTAGCCATTAGCATTTACTCTGGAGGATCCTACTCCGAGGGTGCCTACTGGTGTAACCACCGGAGCCACGGTTGTTTCCTACACTAATAGTTATGAGGGCTTGAGTAAGGGCTTCATTCTGTTGATGTCGATTGCCCTTTAACGCACGAGTAAGTGCTGTGTTCTCGTCCTCCAACTCTTGTAATACCTTAGTTGCGAGAGGAGGTTAGTCTCTCGATCAATTCTTTGTAACCACCGGGACTACAGGATCCCAGACTGGTGATGAGTTGCTGCCAACTGCCGAGTCTAAGTCTCCCAGTCCAGTAGTTTCAATTCCGGCATTAGGTGTCTCAAACACAGAAGCGTTGGGATTAAAAACTAGCTCCCTGACGACGCTTCTACCCACGTTCCCTGCCTGGTCTTGCCCAACCATGGTATAGAGCGGGTAGTGTCACTGCTTCCCACAGATGGTGCCAATGTTTTTGAGTGCTCCCCAAGATGTTAAACAGAATGCTATACCTCCCAGCGGATACCAAGAAAACTCCGAGACCCTGTCAAAGAGAATATACAACGTCAGAGGTATAAACCATACCGGAAGGTTTATGCCTCTCCGATGCTGAAGTCAGGCTATATAAGTACCATGCAAGACACATAGACAACGTACCATGCAAGGACTCAATAATAACTACTTCAGGATTGAAGCACATGTATCAATCCCAGCACCGCGACCCCAATGAGCTTTCAACATGTCACTTAGGATATCCTGAAAGTCCATCAACTCGAAACCGCAAGGCCTTTTGTAATAAATAGACATTAAATCAAGTAAACTCCTTTATGAAAATATTTATTTGAAGCAAAGACATTTAACTTGAGTAAATCCACAATTCAAATATAGTTAGCGAAAGTAAAGTTGTATTTGTGAATTATAGTTGGTATTAATAATAATTCTGAGCGGATGACTACGAATATATACATATATTTACGCAATATATATATATATATATATTATATATATTGATGTGGTGCAGTTGTGTAGTGAGATAGAATTAGTATGTTTTGTGATATCGGTCATGCTATTGTTGTGATTTTTTTTCTTCTAAGGAAATAAATAAGTTTTGGATGTCAATAATTGTTTTATTGACTTTTCTTAGATGAGAGTTATATACGTCAATTTTTGCTGGGTATTAAGGTGTGACAACAATATTGATTTCTATATTGTTTTTGAGATTGGGTGGTAGTGATGAAGGTTATGGTGGTGGTGGAAGATGCTAGTATGGATATTATGAGTTTGGATTTTGGGAGGTGAATATGGAGGGAGGAAGAAAATCCTAAATAAATACAACCAAACAATAGAAATTGTAATTAATGGAATTTTTGACAGAACCCGACCCAAGTTTCACCCTGAAACCCGGATAGAGCCTACGGGGCCCACGTTAGGTGAAATCCTACTGAAAAATCGACAGAACCTCCCCTAAAATGGACTACCCAAGAGTTTACAAAACCTGGACATACTTTAAACTAAACTCACACTCATAGATACATTCCAATATTTACATTCCAAGCGTATATATTACATTCAGGAAGTACGAATTCCACCTTAACCTCCATACGATAACATATTCTCAAACATTAACATTCTCCAAAATAAAAGGTTATCAGAGCAGTGCTACATAACTAAGCCGATATCATACAAGGTAGGTTAAGTAATAACCTACAGACAAAACGGAAGCGCTAATTCCTATGCCTCGAGTTCCCGGACGCAATCTCTGTAAATCTGAAAATCTGGCCATTTGAAACCGAAGGGCCCAGGGAAAAACATTTAAAAACTGTTAGAGTGAGTGGACGAAACTAAAATAAGTTATGAAAAAATTATCTGAATGCTTCCCCATTTCTTGTTAACAAAAATTCGTCATGTAGCGAGATTTACAAAATGTTTCCAACGCAAACCTTTTGAAATATCCTTTTGAAGAAAGCTCGTTCGATGACTAGAGAGGGCTGCTGTCTAGTCATCTCATGCCATCTGAAAGGGACTGCCACCCAGATGACGCATCGGAAGGGACTGCCGACCGGATTTAGGAGGCCGTGGTTAGAAGGGACTGCTGACTAACCACAGGTAGTTAAAAGGGACTGCTGACTAACTACCTCATGTCACATGTAAGGGGTTGCCGACCAGGTGACTCACCGGAAGGGATTGCCGACCGGGATATAGTCTGGAAGGGACTGCCGATCAGACTATTACCTAGAAGGGATTGCTAACTAGGTAATGTACGCATGCCCTGTAAATAGCCTCCTTGCCAACTCATTTCTTTAAATTCTTTTCTTTCCACAAAATCACATTTTCTCAAACAGTATCCCAATAAAAACTTAATATCATGATGCATGCATTATTTAAATAAAATAAAAGTCCACTCACTTGTGAGTTTCGCAACTAATCCTGCTGCTTGCTCGTGTCTTCCTTGCTCGAGGGCTCAGTACGTCCTGTAGTAAATGAACATGATATAATTAACCTCAATAAGGAATTAATCTAAGTAACAAAGCTTAATCCCTCGAAAATTAATACTCATTAGTCAAGAGAAATTTCCTCTAACAACCAATTCTTCAATTTAGGATTCAATTCTCGAATTTCGGAATTCCTTACAATCTCAATGCCCTCAAAACTCTTAACAACTCAACCGATTTTTATTTCGATTCCTCAACCATAATTAACCACCAAATTTTAAAATAATTCCCTTTCCGAAATTTCCAATTCTTTCTTAACTTTTCCTTTTTAATCCACAATTTCATCTCCAACAATCTCAAATTCTCTCTAATTTTTTCTTTTTCAAATCACAATCTCCTTTCTAATTTCCCAACAAAATAATTCAACAATAGCCTTTTACCAAGAGACTTAACCCATAAAAATTATAAACCATAATATTCAAAACAACCTTAACCAACATCAAATTTCCAAGAGAATCTCAAACCAAACAACCTCAAGCCTAAAACAAGTTCAAAATCATCTCAACAACACACCCATCAACTTCTATACCTGCAACAACAACCAAATTCAAGCAGAAATGGCCGGAGAAATCAAACAAAAACTAAGAACTCGACAGTTACTGTTTATAGTACTATTCACACGCTCAAACACCTTCAAATCTTCCTCCACAGATCAAAACAAGCTGCAACAAGGTTAGGAATACATTTAGCACCTCCCCAACAATCAAAACCGTCAAGAAATCTGGCCAGAAACTGCTGGAAACTGAAGATCAAAGAAAAATCTGATTTTCCCTTTTCTTAAAACCCCTCACCGATTTCTTTTCAATTCAAGGCTACCTAATACAGAAATCTTACCTTAGATGCTAGAGGAGGAAGAGAAGATCCTCTAATGGCCGGTGGTGTTGGCGGTGGCGGTGGTTTCACCGCAAATGGCTCCGGTTTAGAAGAGAAGAAAGAAAAAAAAGAAGAGAAAAAAAAAAGAAGGAAGAAGGAGAGGAGGGGGGGGGGGGGGGGCCTGGAATCGGTTCTCCCGATTTCACTCTCTCTCTCACCTTTTTTTTTTACCCATTTTCCTTTAAAATAATACCCACTTTTCTTTAAAATAAAACCATAATTAATAAATTCCCATTTTGGTCATAACTTTTCCGTGGAAACTCCGATTTAAACAAACTACATGTCCACGAACTCGATTTTTCGTGTACTACAACATTCACAAGGAAGTTTCCTAATTTACCGGACTAAAGAAAAAGTCACTCGTCGGTCAATAACGGTAAAATGTAACTAGTAAAAAATTTTAAGGTACGGGGTATTACAATTTTTGATTAATGGAGTTAAAGATTCCATCATTTATTAATTTCTACGAATTTCATAATTTTCTCATCCAAACGCACCGTTACCGTCTTTTGTAGTTAATGATACGTGATGTCATCGATTCCCTTCTGACCGTACATGTAGATGTACGTGTTGTCCTTCACTCCCTCTCAAGTAACTCCCATAGCTCTTTAATTCCTTTCTGATCGCACATGTAGATGTACGTGTTGTCCTTCACTCCTTCTCAAGTAACTCCCATAGCACTTCTGCATACTGAGCAATTCTGGTTTGAATGTACATCTTCTCACCATTCTTGTTAGTTTGCTAACTGCTGACAACGAAGTCAAGCCTAAAGTTATTGGGGGCCTTTCTTTCAATCTTCTAAGTTAAGCTGGTGACGGTTGGTTGAGGATAGGGGTCATCATTTGGCCCTTAGGCCCTAAGCCCATTTCAAGTGCACTCGGCCCAACTCTTGCACTACGGCGGGTCGGCCTGATCCTTTTTCAAATTGGGTACTTAGTGTAATGGACATGGAAATGAAGCCCAGCCCGACCCTTTAAGCCGGCCCAAACCAGCCCTAATAATTTTTCATTTTTTTTATTTTCTAAATTTACTCATGTTTTTTATCCACATACAACTTATCCCTTTATTATTTTTGTAATTGATTTAGGAAGCTTTATTCTCTATGTTAAATAACAATTGATTTTGAGAAATTTGGAGAGATAATTAATTGTATATAACTATCTTAACTAATATTTGTAAATGTTATCAAGGTAACAAATAGGTTAAATAAAAAAAAGAGTATTAGATTACCCACCGATACAACCATTGAGTCACATTTTGCCAAAAATATAAGTATTTTTTTTTAACAAAGTAAGGCCCTTTCGTCACTTGTTAGCCCTATTTGGCCATATTTAAAAGGTCGGCTCGGTCCTTTTGACCCTTACTGAACGGGCTTTGAGGGCAGGTAAGGACTTACATATTGAACCATTGGCTCAGCCCTAAGTTTTGTTGACTTTGACTAGGCCTAGCCTGACCCTGTCCTAAGCCCTAAAATTTAGGATAGAGCCGACCCTGATCCGGCCCATATGAGGAACTACGCGCGTGATGCAATTTATTTTTATTTTTACACCTGTATAAATACAAGGTTGGAGGAGTTTGAAATAAAATATTATTATTAGGTCTACTTAGGGTATAAATCAAAAGGACCCTATTTCAAACTGGACTAGAATCTGGCTGTGCTAGCTAGCGCCAATGTGGGAGGCTCATCTTTGGCACAACTGCTTGAGAGCTCATTCCGACTCATTCTCGTTGGAATTCAATTCATTCCTGAGAAGATACCATTTCCGGCTTGACTTTCCAGCGACTGTTGCAGCTCTTGGGATTTTGTCTATTACATACATCTGGATTCTGGACTTCTATTATTCTATTGCCTCAAACGGATGAGTACGAAAATGGTGACATAATGAGTCCAAACATGCTTTGATACAAAAGTGAGCGCCACGTACTCCAGTCTCCACAAACGCTTTCCCCAACCCCAACTTGCACAAATACTATCATCTCTCACAGTGAGAGACCCTCGGTTAGTCCGCAGCGGTTGCAGTAAATGACGACATGTCGTTCAATTAGCTGTCGACGTTGTTCTAAGTGCTAAAGCTAGACTTCCACGTTAGGCCACCTGCCCTCCCCTTCTCTCATTCCCCTCCTTCATTGGAATTCCACTCCCAACCGCAAATGCCAACAATGCCTTCGTTAAATCCAAAGCCCCGCTTTATTCTCCTCCTCCTCCTCCTCCTATAAATCTCGCCCACCCGGTTCTCTCTTTTGATCGCCACCGAACAAATGTCTCCCCTCGGCGGCAAAAACTCGCCGGCGAATCAAACCCTCACCGCGACCACCGCACAGGACGCGCGCCTTCTCGTCCGCGAAACGCTGCGTATTAGCGCCACCCTCGCCTCCTCCTCTGCTCCTCCGGCCGAGCCTCTTCTGCCTCTCGACAACCGCAACCACCAGCTTCGGCTCGACAACGACTTCGTCGGCTCCAGCTTCAGATTGATTTGCTGCGAGGAGATCGACGGCCGCAGATGGAACTACGTGGCGGAACCTGATTCCTCCACTGGAACCTTCAAGAAGGGCTCCTTTCGTTCCCTCAGCTTGCATAGTCCTCAAGCTCCTCTCGAAGTCAGTAATCAGGATAGTAGCTCATGCTTCTTTTAATTTAATTTTGAACTTCCAAGTGAGAATCAATCATTTTCTGAAAATTGCTTACTGAGCATTCACATTTCGTGTCCGATTTTGTTTTGACAACTTTGATCAGTATTTTGTTCAAAAGTGAGTGACGCCTGTGAGGGTTGAATTTCTGGTGCAGGGGTTGAAGTCGTTTGTGACATCCTATGTTGTTCCGGAAGGATTTCCAGAGAGCGTCATCCCTTCATATGTACCGTATATGACGTGGAGAGCTCTCAAGGTATGCACTTTACTCTACCATCCACTAATTATAACACAGACCTATTTGCTTGGTTTGATCACTTTGGTTGAATCAAATGCTATTTACACAATTGATGTATTTGTTGTAGCACTTCTTCGGAGGGGCAATGGGCGTTTTCACAACGCAGACCCTCCTGAGTTCAGTTGGAATTGCTAGAAACACATCTGCTCCTGGGGCTGTTGCTATCAACTGGATTCTCAAGGTAATAACATTACCCTGTCATTGTTCGTATAACATTTCTTTTTCTGGGAGGAACGTTGTTCTAACATGTTTAATCTCAATGATATTGTGTAACATCCCTTGTGTTTTTCTTTGTTGTGAATGATGCTTTGAGAATTTTCTCTTGTTTGTGCGAAAATAAGAACCGTGTAGTCTGCCACGTTAAATGAATGGTTGCTAGTATGTTTGGAAACAAGCTAAAACAAATGCTTCATATATTTATGGACATTTCTGCCTTAAATAGCTTTTCACTTTACATGAGGTGTTTTCTTACTCTTAATCTTAGGATTGCAGAAATATTGATTGAAGAGCTTTAATAGAAAATGAAAAAAACCACTACATGAACATGTATACACCAATCAGGAGTTTTTAGGATCCACTGAGGTATCAATTTGTTCTTCATCACTTTAGATAAGATTAATTTTTATTTTTTTTTGGCCTCTAATTCTTCTTTCTCAATTCTCTTGTAATTTTACTGCCCCTTTGGAATTTTATTTGCAACTAGGAGTTGACAGAGGGTACTTACTTTTTAATAATATGGAGTGCTTCTGAGAAAACCTAAAACCAACTGCAATAATTTGATCACGCTTATACCATTTCACAATGTTACTACCACGAACTATATCCTTGTCTAGCAACCTGTCAGTGAAGTAGAGGATGCCCAAACTATATCCTTGACAATGATAGGCTTGGTCAGAACTAAATGGTTCCCACTGCCCATATGTCATGATTAGAATCTGAATTCTTGTGGTTCAGTGCTGTATGCTAAACAGTCTGGTTGCCGGTCTTTCTTTTGGTTTTGGCTGTTGCAATTGTCAAATTAATGTTTTAAATATTAATGGCGGAACTGAGTACAGTTGCTTAACTTTCTTTTTTGTCTTTTTTTTTGCGCTTTTGACAGTGTGTAGTAAGGACTTCCTTTAGTTTCCATACCTATTTCTTCTCTGAATATCAAGATGGTGTAATCTAACAATTTGACAAAACTGTATTTGACTTTTTATCTGTAGGATGGTGCTGGTCGTGTTGGAAAAATGCTTTTTGCCCGACAAGGAAAGAAGTTTGACTATGATCTAAAACAGGTAAATACATTCACATGTCATAAACGTCAAGGTACTGAATATTCCATTTGTAATATGGAAAATTACCTAAAATGGGCATGTAACAGTTGTAAACAAAAATGACCTATTTAATATTTGCTTTTCTCTTTTCAATCTCAATGTGTTACAGTTACGCTTTGCGGGTGATCTTCTTATGGAGTTGGGTGCTGGGGTTGAGTTGGCAACTGCAGCTGTGCCGCACCTTTTTCTTCCTTTGGCTTGTGCAGCTAATGTGGCAAAGGTTTGTGAAGTTTCTTTTACATTACCACATCTTATAAACCTTAGTGTGCCTCACAAGATCCCTATTCTTTTTCTCTCTCATAGAATGTTGCTGCTGTAACGTCAACATCAACTCGTACACCAATTTATAAAGCGTTTGCTAAAGGAGAAAATATTGGGGATGTGACAGCTAAGGGAGAATGTGTGGGCAATATTGCAGATCTGGTATGCGCGTCCAACTTCTCTTTTTTCCTTATGATGGTTTGTGTGTTACGAAATGTCGACAAGGTCCCTTCAAACCACAGATGAGTAATTGGTGATATACATCTCAGTGTTAAGTTTACAAAATTGCCTAGCTAGGGAAGTGGAAGCATAATTCAGATCTCTACTAACATGATATGCACTGGGGTCCAACATTTTAAAAAGAAAAACATTAACAGATGTGGATGGTCAAAGCGCCTTGTAAAGTTCTGGTACTCGCTTAGCATGGGAGGATCAATGCTTGTTAGGATTGATATTTCCGTTTTTGAAGCCATCGAGATTGATAAGTAGAAGCAAAGATATGACCAACATCTGGGAAATGTGGTCATTGAAAATTTGAGATATTGCTGGATTTTAGCGTTAGTTTAAATCTACTAACATGATATGCACTGGGGTCCAACATTTTAAAAAGAAAAACATTAACAGATGTGGATGGTCAAAGCGCCTTGTAAAGTTCTGGTACTTGCTTAGCATGGGAGGGTCAATGCTTGTTAGGATTGATATTTCCGTTTTTGAAGCCATCGAGATTGATAAGTAGAAGCAAAGATATGACCAACATCTGGGAAATGTGGTCATTGAAAATTTGAGATATTGCTGGATTTTAGCACTAGTTTAAATCATGAATAATCTGAATGCTTTGTTATTCCTCTTAGTTTTATGGCTAAATGGATAGGTTTTTAGAAAAGACAACGCTCTGAATAAAATAAATTGAGAGTATGAATAGTTGAATACTAGCTATGGACAGTTGGGTATTGAGAAATGATAATAATTTATCATATGGTATGTGCATGTAAAAGAGTTTTAAATCCAGTAGAATGGTTAGTATACCCTCTTACTTGATTCAAACTGCTAGACCTGTCTTATTTGATCTGTACTGAGGATACCTTTGCAAGGTAACTTTTTCCATGAACAAGGGCAGGATACCCTCTTCTCCTGTTACTTGATGCTATGAATCACAAATACTCCTAAATATCAGACGGTTATCCAATTTTTCAGCAAACATATTTTAGAATTATAGCCATATCCAGAACCCTATACCTGTGTTTCTTATCCCAAGCCATACTGAAATGTATGATAAATCTTCCTCTATATCAGGCATTTATTCATAAGTCCCACGTATGTAATGTGGACACTGAATGCATCTTTAAGTATGTAGCATCATAAAGGAAGATCTCTTCTGTGGTTCTATCATAGGAGTAAGGGTTGGGAACACAAACCAGAACCCTATACCTGTGTTTCTTATCCCAAGCCATACTGAAATGTATGATAAATCTTCCACTATATCAGGCATTTATTCATAAGTCCCACTTATGTGAACACTGAATGCATCTTTAAGTATGTAGCGTCATAAAGGAAGATCTTTTCTGTGGTTCTATCATAGGCGTAAGGGTTGGGAACACACAAATTTATATAGATACAGAAGATGAGGAGAATTGAGTTTGCTTGGGAATATAAAGTATGTGTTAGTCTACATTATAATAGCTTAAGATTTTGAGAATGATGGTAAACTGGGCCTGTCCTGAGGGGTGCAACCTGAGGCGGCTGTCTCAGGTCACCGACCTCCAGCGGGCCTATGACAATATTAGAATGTTATAGTAGTTAAATATAATTTTTGCATAATTAATGATATGATGCTCTCGCAATCAAGCGGCAATTGCTTTGAGTTGCCATCGGTAGTACTCCTTGGGCTCAAAATCTCTCTTTCATTTTGGTTTTATAGTCCTTTTGTTCTTTTATTTACTGACTTTTTTTTGGGTGAAAATCAGACACAGACCTTTAACCTATGAATATATTTCTATTTGAAATAGAAAAAAAAAATTTGTACGAGTAATATTTGCTAAATTTATGTCAGGCCTCTTAAATGTCAGGCCAGCCCCGCTTGTAAACCAATGAAACTTATCATAAATCTAGGAGATCCTGATTTCAAATCCCTCTGAGTGTAACACTTCCGAAGATAATTGGTTGCAAAATTACTGTGGAAAACAAAAAAGTTCTTGCATCAGCATCATTCAGCTTTGTCTAATTGCGTTTGGGATCTTCCCTTAAGTGTGGATATTTATTTGAAATAAAAGCCTGGTGCTAAGGCTTCGATTGAAGACCTGAAAAGAGAGAGAACTGAGAGTTTGGGGAAGGGAGATAGCATGTTTATGGGTCGGTGTTGTATACTTGTATGTTGTAGTTGTGGTATTGCCCATGTGTTTTGTTTTTCTGTTCTTTTTCATCTATAATTTTCTAATTCCCTATAAAAGAAAATATTTTTCATAGTGGGTATTATCCTTCATATGTGCAGTGTATGACTGTTCTACATATTTTGGTATATACTTTAATTCACGTCTTTAATCATTTGAGGTTGATGTTTGTGAACTGTTTTTCTTGTGAAGCTGGGAACTGGACTGAGCATATTGATCTCAAAAAGAAATCCTTCATTAGTGACCACATTTGCCCTCCTTTCCTGTGGATATGTGCTCAGCTCTTACAAAGAGGTTAGATCGTGTGCAGTAGTGAAGATTAATTTTTTTTGCATGTTTCCATTTCACATTATTTAACGGATGTAATTTTGTTTCCCAGGTTAAATCTGTAGTGTTGCACACCTTAAACCGAGCAAGGTTCAGCATGGCTGTAGATGCCTTTCTTAAAACAGGTTAGCATCAATATTCTTAGCCTTATAGAAACTCTCCATCAATTATTTTTTCCCTTCATACATCTTTTCATGTCTTCCGAACTATTCGTAACAGCTAGCCTTATTATAATGATTGCCATCGTGCTTTATTTCAATTTCTAGGGAGAGTTCCCTCGTTGCAGGAGGGAAACGTGAATGAGAATGTATTCAGTTTTCCGTGGGTGAAAGATGGGCCTGTTGTTCTCGGTATGTGGGCATTGTTTTTTTATGTGTCCATATATGAACTGTTATCATCTTGTGTTTTACTTGACTGTGATCGTCTTGTTTCTTAGTTTAACTTTAATTTTTAATTTATTCCACTTAACGGCAGGGCCAAGATTTAAAGATGCGTTCCAAGAACCAAGTGTATATCTTGCCTTAGAGCCCTTCTTTGAGGTAACCGTTGTTTGAAGGGGCAAACTTTTGGATATCTCTCTTTTGGTCAACTCTCTCTTTTATCTCATTAATGTTACATATGTTGTTGATTGACACAGAGAGAGAGATATGTTGTTACGTACAATCCTTCAAAAGGTAAAGTATATGCATTGCTAAAGGATCAAGCGAAGTCGGATGACATTCTAAAAGCAGCTTTTCATGTGAGATATATAGCTTTCTCCTGGCTAGTGGTTCTGATGAAAAGCGTTTTCTTCATATATGAAGGGAGTTAAGAACTTATTTCATTTTGTATTACAGGCTCAGGTGCTTTTGCATTTCATGCGTTTATCCTATGATGCTCAGCCCCTGTCTCAGAACCAGATTAAAGATGGATATTCAAACTTTGTTCCTACAGCGAAAGATCTGGAGGCATATATCGTTGAGTCATGTAAAATGGTCTCACATTCATATGGAATTTTTAAGAGTAAAGCAGCAGAGCAGGTATACATTGTTTACTTATGATTTTGTGACGTTGAGTTTGGTTAGCAAAGCAGGCATATAATATGTCCTTTGCAAACAGTAGAATGCCTTTCTAACAGAATTACAATCTATCTTCTTATAGGGGTGGATGATGTCAGAAGCGCATCTGAATCCTGGCCGGGCTCGTCTTATTATGTGATCAATTTTATGGAACCCAATCTCCCTGCAAAATTAGCTTTCACAGTCCGAAGTCCAAACAGCTTTAACACTTATTACAGTTATACCAACAGAAACTTGAAACTAGAGAAGAGGGAAAAATAAAAAAGAAAGGGCTTTGCGTGATATCACCAGGACCATGGAAACCATTTGTGACAGATGCCAAAATGTTCTCTGCTCCCAGACTCGATGGCTGGCATGCTTGGTGAAGACCAGTTTTATGTGATAGAAATGAGTCTAGTATATAGTGGATTAATGCAGAGGCAACTGGTGACTGCATACTCCTTTTTCTTCTTTTTCCTAGGGCTTTTGTTATGTATTTTTTTTTTTTTTTTCGGTCACGCCTGCTCTGTAGTACTGCAGAATCCCTGCATATTGTCGTTAAATATAATTTTGTATTGACCGGTGATGGAGAGGGCCCTTTTTTTTTTTTTTTGCCCTTTTTACAAACGATTTTTATTTTTAAAAATCAGATGGAATGAGGACGGGAAAAGAAATAGATGGAGGTATTTTCATGACACATTTACTTGCATAAAATGAAGATAAGATAAATGAGAATAAATAATGGAGTCCAGTGCTCCATTTACTCCTCTCACAATGTAATTGAATTTTTTTTTTTTTTTTTTGGGGTAATTTTTGTACGTGGGGTTTACTTGGATTACGATTTACTACGTGTTTTCTCTAAGCCTTGTATTTGTATTGTTTCATTTACTTCCATCCATTTAGTGCAGTAAACATGCCATAAGAGTCAAAAATCTCATTCCAACGTATGTGAAGTAAACATGGTTTGTCTATTTATAATCATAATATTTCTGCCTTGTAACTCTGTTATAGAATCTTCAGATCATTGTGCCTTTTTGTAACCTTGTTAATGAATCTTCAGATCATTGTTTTATGCATTATACTGTGTCTTTATCTATTTGGTATTTAGCTGGTAATATTCCTATTCCTTTGAAACGGAATGGTTCCTTGTTACTATGGCCTGAGGCCTTATTCAAGAACCGTAATATCCATTCAGCTTCTATTCTCAGATTTTCATCGTTTATTTGGCATTCCAAGAGTAAGTTAATATTCCAGTAGTTATCTGTCTACGACGGACAAGGGTGAGACCATCGATGAATTTGAGTATACCAAGTGGCCAGGTAATGAAACATCTGAAAGAAGCAAGTGGGATAGTTGGTTTCATCTAAACATTTGAGATTGCCATTTCAGATCATGAACAAGCATGATGTTGGGACCCCAATTTCTATTGGGCTTACCATGACTACCCAGCCCATCCTTATGACCCGTTACCGTTACTAACTTATGCAAGCTGACGGTGTCGTTTTGGTCAAGAGATGAGTCGACTGTATGAAACTATATAGCTCAGTATCTCATTCTGTACTCAAGCTTGAAATGAATGAAGTTTTAGTTTATTTTGGATTTTTGTCCATTTACCTTAATTCTAGGGTCATTTATCCCATTTACTTTATTAAGTTTTTTTAATTCTCCTTTATCCATAAAGAATCTAATAAGGTCTTCCCTAATATCCAATTAATTTTTTTTTTTGAGACTATTTTAGCCTCACCCCTTTATTACATAAAGAGAGAGAGAGGTCATAAAAGACTTCGCCTGAGTCCGGTCACCGTCATCTTGACTTCGGTCACCGGCTGTAGAAATCCAGGCCACCGGTCTTTGGAATCCGGTCACTGACCGTCATCCATCGGACTTATTTGAAAACTTCGCCGGATGTCCCTAAAGAGGTCGTCAGAGGTCTCATAGGTTGCCGGAAAAGTTTATTATTCCCCAATAGAGGGACGATAAACGTCTGTTGACCCCCAATAGACATTTATTTAGGGACAATAAAGGTTTATGAAACTTCGTCGGAAGTCCCAAAGAGGTCGTCGAAGATCCCATATGGGGTCGGAGAGATTTATTGGCTCCCCCCTCTCTCCCCCCCCACAATAAATCTTTATTGCTCTTTAATAGACGTTTGAGCCGCTGGAATGAGAACTAATCTCCTAAAAATTAGACAAATAAAACTTTGATTAAGGAAAAAAAACCTAAGAGATTACATCAATTCAAAACATTTATTACTCCCCAATAGCTCTTTATTGCCCCTAATAGAACCTGTTACTTCTTTTTTTTAATTTTTCTTTTCTTCTAGGCCTTCTGCTCCCATTTTACCAAAAAAAAAAATGTGACTTGGGCACCTAGAAATGCTTTGGGCACCCACCTCTTCAAAGATCGCCTTTACAGCAAAAGCTTCACACAAGTTCGGTTTTGGGGAAATTTTGCGGCGTCGTCCAGAGGTAGGCTACTTTCCGACCTTGCTCTCTTCCACATCAACTCCAATTGTTCTACGGCGTCATCCTTACTAGCTTTTGACGCCTGAAGAGACGAGGTGGCTGACCCGAAATTCCAGCAATTGGGGCTGGCACTGGAGCTTCGTTAGCCTCTAAGAAAGACGAGTTAATGAACTCGTCATCTGAGGTCATAGCTTCGCAAACTCCTCTCCTCCCTCACTGCCGTCAAAGTCAAACTCAGAAATCCTAAAAGCACATCTCAGCCCCCTCCTAAATCTAACACTACTACTTCCCCGATTACAATTCTGGTGAGAATTTCTAGAAAAATAAGAGGAAAGTCTGGTGTTCGGCACAGGGATCAGGAATTGGCGATGATTAGGGGCAGAGAGAGAGAGATGTCGCCGGTCTGCAGAGAGAGACAGAGAGAGAAAGGAGAATGATGTGTGGCAGTGGCTGTAGTTTATTAATTAAGTTGAGGGCAAAGTTGTCATTTTACTTTAAATCAGGTTAGTGAGAATAAAATTTGTTGTTGGGGAATAGAGATAATTTTAATTCATTTCGGTGCTTTGAGTCAAGAACCCTTTACTTTTCTCTACAATTTCCATTTCTTAGTTTAGGGTCCTGTTATGTGGTATCAGAGCCATCGATTGAGCCATCGCTTTTCCTTCCATCCCCACTAAGACCACAACTACACCAACACTACACCAGAAACCTTATCAGACAACGGGAGAAAACCGTTGTGTGATTTAGAGGACCACCGTTATAGACATAGCCGTTGGTGAAACACAGTTGTCTGAGAAACACACAGGCAACGGGTATGTGTTATATGTGTTGTCTAATGGCTCGACAGATTGCTCAACATATGCCCGGCACAGCTGCACAATAATTGAGGCACTGCCTTTAGACAACACTGCTTGTTTTCAAACTGTTGTATGTTAAGCTTGTCAGACAACATACTTTTATTTTGTACGCTGTCTGATCTTCAAACTTCAATTCTTAGACTATATATGTCGTATGAAATGCTTTTGAGACAACTGAGTTCAATTACTTCTGTTGTATGATTTACTTTTGAGACAGCAAAGTCCTATTGCTTCTGTTGTCTGATGCCTCACACAACGATTTGTAGAGTATTAGTTTGGTATGATTGTTATTTGATCATTGTGTGATCAGAATTGGGCAAAATTAATACTCCATTATTACCTAAATATAGTATCAATATTGGAAAGAGCTGGATCCAATTCATTAATTGAAGTACTCTAATTCATACATTAAAGAATCAAATGTTCTAATAAAGGATGCATTTTCCAATCATCCATACATTAAAACACAGAAAATCATTCTAATAGCTCATAGATATATGTATTAACAAACTATCCAAGTTCCTCATAAAGATCAGAGTCATTCTTCATCTAGTAATAACTTGGCACGAATAAACTTCTCAATCGCACTTCTGTCTACATTTGGTGGCAACCTTTTTCCTAATAATTGTTTGCCTTCTCATTACCCAAAGCTACACAGTGAAACGCAAAATGTTGATTAACATGATAATGAATTTGAATATGATAGTCACTAGAGACTGAATAAAGTCATCCCAAGCAAAAAATGTGAAGCGTCTCTTTCTAAAAGAACTATTTTCAGTGAACTTATGGGGGATAGAAGGAGAAGGGGGAAAAAAAACAACTATGACTACAATGAAAGCAAAGCAATGCATTGTATCCAGTTGCCTCAAGAATGCTAGTCATTCTGAGAGTCATGTTAACAAGATGCTATAAGATGAAAACAAAAGATAGCATAAAACCTGAAACCCAAAAACTTGACATTTATCTCCTCAGATTTCTAAGCAACCAAAAGCTAACTAGGCACACAATAATTCAAAATGGGAAAAATTAAAATAATAACCAAGTGATTAGAGAGAGAGAAAAAAACTAACAGCATACTTTTAGTTTTTCTCCTTGATAACCTAACGAAATAGTCTTTCAATCCAATGGTCACATCAAACTGAATTATAGGTGAAAGTGTAATTCATCTAAACTACTACACACAAAATTTAACTAAGCCAACTGCAACCATATATACCTGTGGATTGGGGGGTATTGTGAGAACTCCAAATTATTTTTCATCTACAAAGAAATGTCTGGGAGAATCCAATATCTGATACCTATGAGGGAAAACAATTGTTTACAGATAGAAAAATGAACTATCAACGTAACAACAACATAATTAAGATTGGCTTTTCTTTAGTTGTAATCTTCAGGACGGAAATGATCCAAGTCTCCTGTCAGAGACTCCAATCCCAGCATTAAAGAAATTATGGCTCTAGGGCCTCCGAAATCTTCAACAATTTCAAAGAACAAATAAAGACTCAAATGTCACTCTACTTTCCAAAAAATGGTATACAATCACCAAAATCACAAACCGAACTCACTGTACTAGGCTTCACAAACTTACGTTATTTAAAGTAACCAGTGCTTTTAAAATAAATAACTAGACATTGAGAAACTAATTAGGGAGCATTTCTAGAGAAAACGGAAAAAGACCATGTGTTTAGAGGAGCCTAACCAAACTGATCGGATCTATAATATCATAAGACAAGTGCTATATGTTGACAAAAAGAAAAAAAGACATGTGCTATAGCTAGCTCTTTACAAATGTCTCATTCAATGTCCTAAACAGACCTGATTTTTACAAATCCACTTCCCTGAATTGGTTATCAAACAAAGAAGGGAGTATTTTGCCAGGCTAATTCTGTCCATAGGCCAGTTCTGGTCATAGAACATGCATCTTTGTAAAGATAAGATGCTCAAAATTGCAATATTTGGTGCTATATATTCTAGTGAAGATGAACATTGCTATGCCTATGAACTATATGAAAACCGGCCCGCTAAAATGGACTGCATCCTTTACAAATTAGACTCTAGGGAAACAGATAGAAATGTAGTGGTTCATGTTTTGGCTATGGTTTTTGTAATGGGAGCTGGCATTTTGGGACTTGATTATTCAAAAGAAAACCCCCTTATTTGTTATAATGGTCATGTGAGCAAGCATCTTCATACTGCTCAATGATAACATAATATATATATATATATATATGTAGACATACATGTATGCGTTTGAACACACAAAAAATAAAAAATATACAAGACACAACATAAAAATCTTCAAGACAACAATGTAACACTCTTATTTGTGTACTTCTGACTAGCCAAATATACAGAGATTCTGAAAAGAGAAGACATGCATATAATAAATTAAAGGTTAAAGCATAAAGTAAATTTGACCAACTTAAAGGAAGCAAAAGTACACCTTATTTCCCATTACAGAATTTAATGAACCAACACCACGTTTTGTGTCTGCATCATCCAATACATCATCATGTAGGAGGCTTGCCACCTGACACATACAAATACTTACATTATAAGCTTGTAGGCTTAAAGTCTACAGAGAAAAAACACCACAGAAATTATAATATGAATTGCAGAAATGGGTTCTGAAATTAGGCCCAGATCAAAGTCAAACAATTTGGTTTTGCTAATCATACACAAAGCAACAAAACATTCAAATCTAGAACAGAGTAAGCACCAAGTCATCAGTAACCTTCCAAACAAAATAACTAAATGGTGATAACAGTAAAAGAAAAGGTAGCTCACAGCAAAATGAAGATAGCTCAAGCAAGAGGTTTCGGAGCATCAGAGTCCTCTTTTGTTGATTTCTGACCTTTATCAACAGAAGTTACATACCAGATAATGCTAGAACATTACATACCATTTCCGAGACTCTGCAAAAGCAAAACCAGCTATCACTCAATTGCACAGTTAAACTCAAAGCTATTTTTTATTGGAAAAGTATGAGAACTTGGTCACTTTTGGCTAGCCGTGTTACTACATTTCTATTTTCTTTTACAAAGAATGACTTCATGGCAGCAAGAAATCAATCATTCTGGAAATTTTTAGCCAATATATAACTCAATTTTTTTAGCACTACTTAGTGCTCTGTGGTTCACCTTTCCTAACTCTAATGCATTTTATGTCCGGCACTTACCCTTTTGTTCTATTTCCATAGCTAATAATTAGCCAATCACTCAAGAAATTTAATAAGCAGAACAGCCATAGAACACCTTGCTAAGTATGACGATAACAAGGTGGAGAAGTATATTGAAACAGATTTTATTAGAAAAACATAAACAGAACAAGACCTACACCAAAATTTAATCAATTGTAGATGCACATGCCGGCTATAGTGTAGCATAGTACTGATCATATCTCAAGCAGTTCAGTTGAAAAGAGGAATGAAGAGTCTCTTTCCGATCAAAATCAATTTATTTTTCTTTCATGACAAATATGTAAAGGCAATTTTCATGGCAATCTCGTAGAAAGCTCCATACTTCGACAAGTATCACTCCTCATTCCCACATTTCATCTTCATTTTGCATGTGTCATCAACTCAAAAATATCCAACTACAAAAAAGTTGTAATCACTACTCTCATTCTTCACCTCTGTCCAGCTTTCACCATTCCTTGAATGAAATACATTAACTTTTCACTAAAACGTCCCTCAGTCCAAAACAAGAACAAGGAAACAGAGAGGTCTAAACTAGGTGTTTCATTTCATTTTCTTTACTTATCTAATGTTGTAGTCACAGATCTAATACAAAACTCCATGGTATTCCTTAAATTGTCACAATTCACAAAATAAATGACAAATGCAAAACACAATTCCATAAAAGATCAAATCTTTATCACTGTACACATGCATTTCACTAGCACCAAACATCAAACTAACCATCGCTTATCAAATCCAACATTCTAACATAATCAAAAAAAAGGAAAACAGAAACAAACCTGGCAGAGATTGTAGGTGAAGCTATCATAATTGTCAATAACAATGACGGGGCTGTTGGCCCTCATTTCAGAAACTGAAGACTTCGAATTGGTCTCATTGACAACCATTGAAGCTTTTGCAGCGAACCCATTTCCAATTTGAGACCAGATTTCAGTTCTGCACATAAATTTCCCAATTTGAGACCAGATTTCAGTTTTGCACATAAAGATGAGATCTTTGAGTCAAAATCAAAATCCAAATCAAAATCAAATTCAAAACCCAGATAAGTATGGGAGACGTACTTGAGTTAGTGAAAGAGGGTACATAGATTAAACTCTTTTCATGAAGTATCGAGCTTTCTACGAGATTGTCAAGCTCTAAAGAGTTATACATCTTGCCATTTTCTTCATCTTGCCACACTCACTCCTTATTTTTCTTTTCATGACAAATATGTTGAGCTGATGAAGCAGCTGCTGCACCATCTAACATCAATTACAATTTGACCAAAAAAGCATCAAATTTCGAAAAGGAAGGAAGAGAGTTAGTACAAACCTGCAGATTTGTACAGTGGTGCAGGTCAATTGGTGAGGCAGACGACAGAGCCCTTATGAACTGGTTCTCCTTCTTTTCCCAAACCCAATCTTCTTTCTTGGTCTCATTGAATCTCTTCGATGCCCCGGCCACTAATTCGTGAGATCTATTGGAGGTTTCGAAGACCCAGCCTTTACATTCCTTGATGAACTTCTTCTTCCCAATACGCAGAACTAGCAGATCGAAGAACCTCATTTTTTCAGTATGAAGAACCCTAATCTCAAGTCTAGATAGAAAGGAGAATTACACGCCTCTCGAAATTCAAAAATCAGATCTCGAAGAAAAGAGGGGGTTAGGGTTTGCGACTCAAAGAATCACAGAGAGGGGAGTGAAATGAGGGAGAGGGGAAGTGTGGAAGTTTTTTAGTTTAAAACGCTCTAAAGCCAAAGTGGGAGTGAGAGACGGAAGACTTGGGATTTTGCACGAAGTGAAGAAAGGCTCGGGGTATTGCTCTCAAACTTGAAAAATAGCTAATGTGGTCAAGTGTGTGTAAATGTGTAATGGTGCCTCGAATTGTCTAAGGCACCACTCATTAATTTTTTTTTAATTACTCAGACAACAAGTAGCAAAGCTAAGGGAACAAAGATGGGAATTTTCCGCCTGTGCAATCAAAATTTCAGTTTTCACGCTAAGGCTAGGCATTTCTCAATCATACAACAGAAATAATTCATTATGTTGTAGAAACTTGCAAAAGTATGAGAAACCATTGATGCCAAATTTGCTTGTTTGGGGGGGGGGGGGGGGGGGATGAATGCCATTTTGGAGACTTCTCCAAATTTTGCCACTCACTTGCACAACGACACTAAACTGTTGTACAATTTAGTGGTATCTAGGATACAATTTGGAGCCAAATTTGAGTCCATCTAGGAGAGAAATCTGCCGTAATTTATTTTTGATTCACACAACAGATTATTCTTGTAACCATTGTGCATTGACCCTCTAGATAAAAACTTCAGAATTTTAACCACCTTATACAACCTAAGTTTAGTAATCATGTTGTCTGATTCACTTTCCTTCATCACACAACACTTTTTTTTTTCGTTGTGCAAAAAGTGTAGTGTGTTAAGATTTTTGGTGTAGTGCAACCATCCATCAAGCACTTCCTCTATCTCAACATAAACCAACCGTGGAAGAGGGAAGCCCAACTTCTGCTCAGGCACTTCCTCTATCTCAGCAACACAGCACTCTGCACATCTAGGAAGTGTTTTTAGGATTGTGACCCAACTCTGAGCAGTGGCAATGGATTGTCATCATCTGATTTAGCATATATTAATCCTTCCACTCGATCTATTAGTGTGAAGGAGTGCTTGTGGTTGTGGTTTCGTCCAAGATAAGGAGAGATTTAAATCTCTGAATACAGGAACAAAACATTTTGAAATTGTGAATGCCAAAGTCAAAGTAGTGGAAACTCTTTGTGAACATTCTAATGAGAAATTTAAATATGCTACTCCTAACTTTTTGATGAAGTTTTGTTGCTTGCACAAACATGATCAACGTTATAAGCTTAGTAATGGAATATCAGAATTTGATGCCCTCTAACTGTTCAGTAAAAGTCTGCTATTAGTGGGATTAGCTAGTGATAGAAGGATAGGAGATGCTAAGTTTAGGTGGCTACTTGAATCATTGATAGTACCTACTGTTGACAAGACTTCAATGGATTATTTTCTTGAGGCATGCCATTATGTACCTTATAGTTATCAAAATTGGCGAGCAATACTCATTCGGTTCTTGGCAGCTATGATCCAAGGTAGTCTTAACCCCAACGTGTTTATTCACAGTATCTGTACTTCCATGAGCATTTTCCTAAAGCATAATTAGCTCCAATAAACCACGCTAATGCTACCTATAGCGGCTCTAAACAGCCATCAATGGTGTGACCTATGGAAACACCACCAGACAAGTATCGCCTAAGCTCTTGCTTAGCCGAGGATCACCGCTGACGCACCGCACCAACATCACCTCGCTGAAGTATCAGAAGCTGGAAATAGAAGCATATCAGTCCCACATCGAAAACAATGAATAGATCAGTCTCTTCCCCACCAATAAAAGGTTCACTATTCTCTCCTTATTAATTACGCATTTACTACTTACCTAACGTTATTCTGTCAACACAAATACATCGACTGACTTAAGCATTGGAGAAGAGAAGAATGCCAACACGCTCTCTCGGACTGGCATTGGTCAAGATTCAGCTACCGCTGAATCTTAGACATTAATGTCGTCTGTGGGAATCCTTGAGCAAAAGGTCACCCCATCACAATATTCATCATGACTAACAGTAGCGGGGAAATCGCTTAAGAACAAGCGGACAAGTCCGTCAACCCCTAGCCCACCAACCCAGCGACTAACGTTAACCGCGCACTTTTCGATACTCATGTCAACCCCGGCTGGAGCCTCAAGACACCCCCAAGTCCCACGAATTGAAACTACAGTGGAGGCTTGTCCAGGCGGCTGTCACCAACCACCAAGCCAAGACCTCGTCGCTAAGTATGAGCTGGCACTGGCAGACCTCCACAAGGCAAACAGGGAGTGCGAGCAAGAACATAAGGAGAAGGCCGAAGCTCAAAAATAGGTGGCCACGCTGATGACAAAGTTCGACGAGCTAAAGAAGGCACTAAAGGCGAACACTAACCCAGCGCAGAGCGAGCAATCACAGAGTACCAGACGTAATCAACCCAGCGGCGGAAGATTGGTACACGCATCGATTATACAGATGCAAGTCCTGCTGAATCCATCCGAGCTGTTGGGAATGGGTCCTCCACCTCCACCACGTTTAATGATAGAACAAGAAGCAGAATCACAACCGCGCACCAAACGCACCGCAACCAGAGCGTAAACCGAGGGCAACCCGTCTACCTCTAGGTGGGAGTTAGTTCAGCGGAACCTCCAGGCAGGACACGTTCGCAACACAACCTCCCTCATCCTGGAAAGAATGCAGAAACTGGAGCAAAGACTGATCCTAGCTGAGACAGGCACCCCAGCGCCAATCCAAAATCAGCTCTTTGCATCAAGACCAGGGCCGTGCACCTTGAATCCTGCAGGCCGTCAGACCAGCGCATGTAGAAACACCAAAAATGGCATATTACAGCAGTCTCACTGATCCTTTCGTCCATATGGACACCTTCAAGAAAGTCACTAACAACAAAGGATTCGATGACACCACCATCTACCATTTATTCAGCGAGACGTTGGATAGTGAGGCAATGAGCTGGTTCTTCGAATGTCCACCGGGATCCATCTACTCATTCCATGCATTATCGAACGCTTTCTTATCCCACATTTTATCCTTTTGGCCGCAGGATATCATAACACAAGCCAGTTGTTCAGTGTTAAGCAAGGCACAAAAGAAACAGTGAAAGCATTTGTCACTAGGTGGAGGGCAACGACATCTCGGTGCAGCGACCTTGACAAAACAATGGCACTGGCAGCCTTCAAGCAAGGACTCCTAAAGGGACCATTTTTCTATCATCTCAACTACAATTATCCAAACGCCGCGTATGATGACGTCATGAGCGAGGCCGTCCTCCATGCACAAGCAGAATTCATTACATACGGAGAAACCCAACCACTTCCACAAATGCCAGCAAAGTCAACTCAGCCTTCCTCCAGCCAATAGGAAACCGCTAACAAAACCCTCGCCACACCCCCAACTTACAAAAAAAAAGAGTGGCAGCAAAACAACTACCAGAGCAAGCGGCAAAAGTATCAACATTAAAACAACAAGCCTAATCACTCATGCCACGGGGATAACAAGCAGGTGGAGTCCTCCCAGCGGTACGCAGTGTTCACAGTCTTCACTACCTCATATGAGGAGATATACGATCAGTGCAAGGACTAAATCCCACTGCCACCTCCAAGAAAATACTCGAGAGTGGGCAAACTAGGAAACATTGGTAAATAGTGCAAATACCACGAAGACAGAGGTCACAACACCAACAGCTGTAACGCTTTTAAAACAGCAATTGAGACTTTGTATTGAGATGGCAAGCTGGAACAATTCAAAGTGCGACAGCCACCTCCAGTAGTAGCCAATATCGAGCCCATGAGTCGCATTAACACCATCGACGATGGCGCTCCTATCAGCAACATGTCTCATAGGGCAAGGAAGTGTTATACGCGCTCCAACCACTTTGCAACATCCGTTATGAAAGATCTGCCAAGCTATCAAGATCTGGTTGGGAACCTATAATCTTCTCCGAGGAAGAAGAACGCGGAGTACATCTCCCCCACGACGATCCATTCTTAATCGATGCCATGCTCGACAAATAGTCAGTGGGAAGGGTCCTCATTGACAGTAGATCGGCTGTCAATGTCATCTTCAATGGCTGCTACAACTAACTCCAATGGAACAGAAAACTGCTCCAGGATCACTAGCCATTGCTCAACTTCTCTGGCGAGGTCACACAACCATTGGGTTCTGACTACATGAGTCGATCCATCGACGCTAGTCCGTGTACAGCAGAGGTACACACCGGATTTATTGTTGTTGACTGCTTCAGTTCATACAATGCCATCATTAGCCGACCGACACTCAACAAGCTAAAATGCATCATCGTTTGGTACATGCTCCTCATGAAGTTCCCTACACCCAACAGCACGGGCTGTGTAAAGGGCAGCTAATAGCTAGTGTGAGAATGCTACTCAACAACAGTGGAGCGATCAATGTGCCGCCATGAGATCCTAACTGTGGGAAGTCATGTGCCGCTAACAGATGCAATCGAAGACCCCAGAGACGATGAAAAGAAGTATGTAAAAAAGGAACCTTTCAACCTAGAAATATCCTTACAAGTCATCAGCATCTCTAACGAAGACCCTGAGCGGACGATCCGCATCGGCGCTTAGCTCACCCCCTAGATAGCGGCGGAAATATCCTATGCCGACATGCCAGGCATCGCCCCTGAAATCATCACTCAAAAATTGAGTATTAAACCATCTTTCTGTCCAATCAAATGGAAGAGTAGGGCCTTTGACGAAGAAAGGTATTGTGTAATAGGGAAAGAGGTTGCAAAGCTACAGGGCATTGGATTCATCCACCAAGTCAATTATCCCCAATGGATTTCCAAATTGGTCATGGTAAAGAAGTCTAGTGGAAAGTGGCGAATGTGCGTAGACTTCAAAGGTTTTAACAAGGCATGCCCCAAGGATAGTTTCCTGCAACCCTGCATTGACAAGCTAGTTGACGCAACAGCGGGACACGAACTACTCAGTATGATGGATGCTTTCTCCGGATACAACCAAATAAAGATGAACCCCGGCGACCAAGAGTGCACCACCTTCACAACTGACAAAGGCTTAGACTGCTACAATGTCATGCCTTTCGGATTAAAGAACGCCAGAGCAACGTACCAGCGGTTGATGAACGCCATGTTCACGGAACACCTGAGCAAAATAATAAAGGTTCACGTGGACGACATGCTTGTCAAAAGCATTAAGGCCAGCGGACACGTGGTAAGCCTCAACATCATATTCCCCATTCTTTTAGCCTACAATATGCGTCTCAACCCCGAGAAATGCTTTTACGACATCACCGCTAGCAAATTTTTGGGCTACATCGTTAGCGAATGGGGCATAGATGAACTCCCTAGTGCTTTTTCGGCCAACCCTGACAAGGTACAAGCCATCCTCAACATGAACTCCCCAGTGTGGAAGGTGCACGTTCAGAGCCTCCAGGGCAAGCTAACCGCCCTTTCTCATTTTACCTCGAAGCTTACAGACAAATGACTCCTATTCTTCAAAGCCATGAAGAGGACCCACAAGAAGGAAATTGACTAGACCCCGGATTATGAGGCGGCATTCCAGAGTTTGAAGAAATATTTAGCGACAATCCCACTCCTCTCCAACCCCGTACAGGCGGACTATGAAGCAAATATCTTTGTGCTATATAATATGGTGAGCTCGTCCTGTCCCTCTCTTTGTGCTATAGCGCAGCTTACCGCCGATGCGGATACCACAAGCTCATCTTGTCAACTTCACAGCTTCAAACAACATGGCGGAGTATGAAGCACTTATTGCAGGCTTGTTCATCGCCATTGACTCGAGCGCTGATAGTGTCAACATATTTAGCGACTCCTAACTAGTCATCAACGAAGTCAACGACATCTTCCAGGCCAAGGATAAATAGCTAATAGCGTACTAAGGGTACGTCAAAACTCTGTTCAGGAAATTCAAGTTCCACAACATCACACAAATCCCTAGAGAAAAGAACGCTAAGGCAGACTCTTTCGCACTAAAGTCCGACAGATACGAGGGTGGAATACCTTGACAAGCCAAGCATCACCAAAACCCTAGCAGAAATATTCAATATTGAGGTCAATCGTAGCTAGATGGATGAGATAATAGAGTACAAGAGCAATGGACCACTGCCAACCGACAAGTTTGAAGCACGGCAGCTTAAGCGCTTAGCAACCTGCTATAACATACAAAACGGCAAACTATACCGCTAGGGCTTCACCTTTCCCAACCTCCGATGCCTGACCCCAAAAGAAAGAAGGGTAGTTCTGCAGGGGGGAGTGTGGAAACCATTCTGGCCCCTAGATCTTTGCCAAATCGCACCATGCGGCAAGGGTAATTTTGGCCCACGTTCGGCTACGAAGCCACAAAAGTCTCTAAGTCCTGCCACAAGTGTCAACAATACGCTGACCTCCCTGATGCCCAAGCGGAGCCCCTCTCAATAATCATCGGCCCATAGATTTACTTCACTTGGGGCCTCCATGTAGTTGGCAAGTTACCAACTACTAGGGGCCAGTTCAAGTACATCATCGTTGCCATCGATTACAACAGCAAATGGATAGAAGCAGAACCGCTGACGGCAATCACTACCACCAAAGTAACCCACTTTCTCTGGAAACACATCTATTGTCGGTATGGCGTCCCCCACACTATCATCACAAACAACGGGGCACAGTTCAACAACGAGGAGATCATATCTTTTACCGCCAATCTAGGCACCAAGATGAGCTTTGCATCTGTGGCGCACCCCCAAACTAATGGACTGGTTGAAGTGGCAAACAAGATAATCAAGAAACTGCTCAAGAAGAAACTAGATGACGCCAAGGGCTTATGGTCAGAAAAACTACCAGTGGTCTTGTGGGCCATTAGGACAACCCCAACATCCGCTAATGGTTCAACACCATTTTGCATGATGTTCGGAACGGAGCCCATCCTACCTATCGAAGTCACGCAATCTTCCGCTACGGTCGAGGGCTACTGCCCCAAGACCAACGGTGAGGGCATCAATCTCGACAAGGATCTCCTCGAGGAAAAACGCCACAGGGTTCTGATGGAGTTCCTGCAAGTATACAGGGTGGATGTAGTATAGTAATGGAAGAGAAGGGGTTTTCGTTCCCATGAGGATATTAAGTCAATTCACAATATGAAAACCTAAATTAATTAAACAAAAAAAAACATACAAAACAATAAACACAAATCGACTAAGACACACACAATGACTCAAACTAGGACTTATGATTTTCACGGTTTTGAAAGAGTTTATGATAATAGGAAAATAACTTGAAAACATAAACTTAGAAAGTAAATCTAAATAAATTGGAATTGAAAAGAGTTTCTAATGATTAGAAGTAAGAACGTGATGATGATGAGCCTAGGGTGTCGGAATCAACCACAAGCAATCTTATCTACGTTTTGAACCAACTAATGGATTCTCTCGTTTCTCCAGATGATAATTCCCGTATCTAAGTCATTCTCAGGTACTCTAGACCATAGTTTTCCTTAAGTGCATGATTCTCTCCCTCTCGGGTAAAGGTCGTATATCCTAACTAAGCAGTTTATCCTTCTCAGGTATAAATTTAACATGCAGGACTCATTACGCTTTAGAAAACAAGGAAATCAAGCAAATCATTATTCTTTCTCAAGTAATAATGTAATTTACAATTCTTAATCACATGAAGCTAATATGAATTATCTTGCAGCTATGCCTCAAATTCATCTTCTGATAACTAGATGCAAAGGCCTAAAGGTCGTGAATCAATAGAACTTTAACATAAGCAACAATTCAAGCAGAGATTAAGAATTCATCTGAAAAAAAATCTATAATCCATCAATTGAATATCAAAACATGTAAACAATCATGCTAGGGCCTCATCCTAGCCCTAGAAAAGGAGTTTATCTACTCACGTTCAAAGAAAACATAATAGCAAATCTTAAAAACATAAAAGAACTTGTTAAACGGAGATGGAAGGTGAACACGGTGATGACAGCAGCTTTCTTTTATGAAAATCTGATGGTGAATGGTCCCTCTCCATCTTGACACATTCTCCTTTTATAAGATGCAACTTTTCCTTCTTGCTTTAGGCCTCTGGAACTCCTTAATCACTTAGCACCAAAGAAAGGTGATGTGGAACTTCTAAAATTCCAAGGAAACATATGTTGGACTCTGAGACGGTCCATAATGCTAGATCAATCTTCCCAGAATTTTGCCAAGTCATTCAGGCCTTGAAACCTCGAGCTCTTAGAAACACATCACAGATTCACGTATCGACTGAACTATCTGAACTTAAACTTCCATATCTCCCTCTAGGGATATCAAAATCATGAACCATAAAATTCTCCAGAAACTAGACATTCGAGGCTTTCTGTGCATATAAGGCTCGTTTTCTAGTTATCTCTAGATCAGTACAGTTTAATCCTCAAAGTTGGCCATTCAGCAGAGGCTGCTTCAGTTTTTAGGATTGCAAAGCACCTTTAATCCTTTTCCTCTCTTTTTGCTTCTTTTTTCTCATCCTTGCTCTTCATACCTAAAAACACACTAAACTAAGTAAATGAACCATACACAAGGAGAACTAAACATAAATATAGATTAAGATGCACAACAATTAGGAAAATATAAGCACATCAGGTTCGCTTGCACAATTTGCAAAACAAGCAACAGGTATGACGTTTCTACAACGCCAGAGTCAAGGCCTGGAACCTCCAACTAGGGGATTGGGTAATGAAGGAAGTTATTCCACTGCCAACCGCACTTCGTCCCACTTGGGAAGGACTATACCAAATAGAAGAAGTCGTTAGCCCTTGCACTTCCTACTTAAGGGACAAGGACGGCGTCACAACGACCCACCCTTGGAATACCGAACACCTTCGGTATTGCTACAAGTAATCATACCGCTGACCCACGAGCATCTTGACTTAGCTAAATTTTTGTACAATATTTAGCTAAGGAAAGTTATCCAACTAGTACTCTCACTCTTTTGTGAAAGCTGATCTCTCAGCTATCAATGACACGAGGAATTATTCAAACCATTATTCTCCACAGCACAAGCAGTTAAATGCCAACGACAATAACGCTCAGCGGACCACGTCACTACTTTGTGCACTTAGAACAATTTTAATTCCCTTAATTTTTCATTGACAAACAAAAGCAAAAGCTCTAGCGGTATACCAACACTCAAACAACATAAGTAGTTGCCACGGCAATCCCACACTTAGAAAAATTCAGAGATAAAAATAAAATCACTTCATTATAAATTCAAGTTGGGACTCCCTAACCAAATTTTTGTCCGGTAACAAATACGAAATGCCTCAACGACAAAACTAAAAGAAAAAAAAGAAGAAGAAGAGCTAAGGAAACTAAGACGAAGTCCTCATGGATTGCTTGGGGGAGCGGCAACACCTTCACCACAACCTGTGAAGGTTCGACAACTAAGCGACTTGTCTGGTTGGACCCAGGAGCGGTAGGACTGGCGTCACTATAGTGCCATCCTCTCGTGTGTGAGTTGCCATGAACTGAGCACGAGACACGTCCGAGGGAGTAGGCACCAGAGTCTGCTGAGAACCATTTTCCGCACGCTGACCGCTCTCACCACTACCAGAGTGCACACCCTCAGGTTGATTAGCAGTCAGCCCACCTACAGAAGTTTGCGGCTAACTCGACACCTCCATTGGCTGAGGCGCTTTATCCCAGTTAATTACACTTTTCTCGTCCAACATACGGAAGTTGCCTGCGGTGCTAGCCTTCGCAGCCGCCGTTAGAGAATCCTTGAACTCCTGCGACTGCTTGCAAGCCTCTACGGTAGCGGTACCTACTTGGCATGTCTGAGCTCCCAGCCAGGCAACCTCGCATTCCAACCTCTTTACCTCTGCGGCCCTGGCAGTGGCTTCGGCTGAAGAATTTCGGCATGCCTACTCTTTGCCCCCACCTACTCCTGTAACAGAGCCATGTCCTGCTTCAGCTGTGCCACCTGGTTGTTTCGGTTGACGTCCCTATCGACAGTGACATCCAACTTGCACTGAGTGACGACTTCGACACCACCAGAAATAGCTCATGGAACCTGACCGTCAGGTGCCCAAAGGCCAAGCTAAATGGCGATTGCTGAAGGGTCGTAGGGCGCATCATCCCATCCATATAGCCAAACCCAAGCCTCTCGCAAATATGAAAGAGGAGCTCCCACTTGGTATCTGTCAGGAACTCGGCGTACGAGGCAAAAGAAACCAGCACACTTGTCGGCACCTCCCCGGCAACGGCCACCGTCACCTTCTGCAAGACTTGCTTCGCCTTCTTCTGTTGGCGGACGCCAATCAGCATTGAATTGTCCCCACAATCAGACAAATCCGAGCAGTCCGCCAAAAAACGACATCGCATAACAACCATACACGTGCCCTACTATCGTACCCACTATCCGGGTTAACTGAGGTGTCACCTCGGTTACCAAAGTGACATTTACTCGCATTTATAACAGAGCGACGGGCATGTTGAAGAGACGTGCACCCACACACCAACCCAATGGATAGCCGACACGTGTTAGATGCTGTCAGAGGTAACGTCTATCCAGTTCAACCATCAGAGGCATGCATATCAATCCACAATGAAGAGATCTCCGCTAAGCGCAACACTGCTAGCGGAACTTCTCCCGAAGCGAAAAAGTCTCCTCTAGGCGCAAACCGCTAGCGAAACTTCTCACTTTCACCATTGAAGCGAGAAAGTCTCCGTTAAGTGCAACACCACTAGCAGAACTTCTCTCCTTCATCTTGCAAGTGAGAAAGTCTCCGCTAAGCGCAACACCACTAGCGAAACTTCTCACTTTCACCATTGAAGCGAGAAAGTCTCCGCTAACAGCAACACTGCTAGCGAAACTTCTCACTTTCACCATTGAGGCGAGAAAGTCTCCGCTAAGTGCTACAACTATAGCGAAACTTCTCCCCTTTATCTTACAAGCAAGAAAGTCTCCGCCAGGTGCAACACCGCTAGCAGAACTTCTCACTTTCACCATTGAGGAGGAAAGTCTCCGCTAAGCGTAACACTGCTAGCGAAACTTCTCCTCTTCATCTTACAAGTGAGAAAGTCTCTGCTAGGCGTAACACTGCTAGCGAAACTTCTCACTTTCACCATTGAGGCAAGAAAGTCTCCACTAAGCATAACACCACTAGCTGAACTTCTCCCCTTCATCTTGCAAGTGAGAAAGTCTCCGCTAAGCACAACACCGCTAGCGAAACTTCTCACTTTCACCATTGTGGTCGCTAAGCATAACACCGCTAGTGGAACTTCTCCCCTTCATCTTGCAAGTGATAAAGTCTCCGCTAAGCGCAACACTGCTAGTAGAACTTCTCACTTTCACCATTGAGATGAGAAAGTCTCCGCTAAGCGTAACACCGCTAGCGAAACTTCTCCCCTTCATCTTGCAAGCGAGAAAGTCTCTGCTAAGCGCAATACCACTAGCAGAACTTCTCACTTCAACCTTCTGACGAGACGGTCTCCGCTATGCAACACTATACTAGCGGCGCTTCTCACTACCAGCTCTCAGCAGAGAGGCTCCCGCCAGTGGCGATTCTCGAGGTAGTGCCTCATAACAATAACGACCGTAACGCGGCATTGCAGTCAAGCTCTGTTCCTCCGGGAAAAAGTAAGGGGACATGTCAACACAGTCTTCGATGGCCCTGATTAGGTACGTTGACCCCGGTCACTCAGGTATCAAAGATTAGGCTAGCTACCCAGCACTCGCTGCTCAACGCAGCTCCCTTCAACAAACAATACATCAGCCAAATGGTGGTTTATCTTAGCTGGGGAGTAAGGGACTCCCTGGGGGGCCTATCAGGGGCCCACGCAAAAAGGCATAAAGCTTTTTATCAGAACAAGCCTATGGTTGACAATGCACTGACGCTAATTATGCTTTTACAAGACTAGCAGAAGTAACACTTCAAACCGCTAGGCAACTCCCCAACCAAGATTGTCCTCCTTGACTGGGGACTTGGGGGACTTAGGGGACTTATACTTATATGAGTATTTGCCTAAAGCATAATAAGCTCCAATGAACCACGCTCATGCTACCGATAGCGACTCCAAACAACCATCAATGGTGTGACCTATGGAAACACCACCAGACAGGCGATCACCTGAGCTCTGGCTCAGCCCAGGATCACCGCTGACATGCCACCACACACCATACCAACATCACCTTATTGAAGTATCAGAAGCTGGGAATAGAAGCATATCAGTCCCACATTGAAAACAAGGAAGAGATCAGTCTCTTCCCCACCTATAAAAGGTTCACTCCTCTCTCCTCATTAATTACGCATTTACTAGTTACCTAACGTTATTCTGTCAATACAAATACATCGATTGACTTAGGCATCGGAGAAGAGAAGATCACCAATCGTGGTCTCCCTCTGACGCCCTGTGTATTTTACTTGACAGATAGCGGAAACAACAAGAACATCACAAGTAGCGATCCGCCCCTCGGACCAGCGTTGATCAAGATTCAGCTACCACTGAATCTTAGACATTAACAATATCTTATTGGGTGATATAGGTGATGGAATAGTGAGTTTGCATTTTGTTTTTATGATGAAGACAAAAGCAAACATTATTTAGAAGATGTTTGATAGAAGGGAGGGAAAATGGCCCCAACAGTGTCCCACCTTTTGGTCATTCTAAATTTTCGTACCTCAGTTTCAAAAAATATTAGATTGGTATCTGATGTTCTCACCTCGACCCAATTTTGATATCTGGAGCCATTAGCTCTGTTATGGAGGCTGCCATCTAGCATATTTTGAAGGTTATTTTTTCCCTTCGCTATTCCCTTTTCTCTCCCTCCCTGAATCTATTCTTTAATGTCTTCTTCTTCCTCATAGCCTCTTCTTCTTCTTCTGGGTTTGCTAGATTGTTGAACTGGGTTTGATCAAAAGTTTGATTGAAGACCCCATTGAATCTAAAGAGAAGGTTGTCTCTCTCTGTCTTTGTCTCTATCTCTCTCTCTCTCTTTCTCTCTCTAAAGAGAAGGCCATGAGATTATCGATCTCCTCTGCCATTAGAATCTGACCATCATTCTCAACGATGTCGGATCAAGCAATAACTCATCCTCTGAAAACATCAATTCCAGATCAGAAAAGACAAACTCCTCATCATCAACCAATCACTCATTTGCAGAAAAGATTAATTCCAGATCATTATGCATCAATTCATCCAGTGAAAACACCTCGAGTTGAATCTGAGCCTTCTTCTTCTTCTTATCATTCTTCTCCTCTTGTCATTGGGAGGCAAAATCGAGAACTCACCTATTTTGGATTTTGATTTGAAGAGAGATTGGGTTCTGATTATATGTTAACAACCTAATTTTTGGATTTGTTTTCATAAGCAAGTGATGCAATTGTTAATTGTATTATTGTAATGAGACAGAAGAAGATCTCCATCTAGGACTAGACCACATGCTTGGACAAAATGGAAATTCTCTTGGAAAGGCTTTGATAACTAGCAGTAGCCATTAACCAAACCTTTGGCATTGTGGTTGAGAATGATGTGCTTTAATAATCTGAAATTTCTGAAACTAAGTGCTTAACTAGGCTAGACCCACCAAAGGCTTCAAATCTCTCACACCCAAAACAACGGGTTTGATTAACCCAAGAACATTGGCAGTTCCATCAGAAAAAGAACAGAAAGATAGAGAGAGAGAGAGAGAGATAGAGAGAGAGAGAGAAAGAAAGAGTAGACTGAGTAGCGAATGAAGAGAAGAAAGAAAAAAATTAAAAAAATGATTAGAAAAAAAAATTAATGATTCTTGGATCTGAGAAGCCACCACATTGGCGCCACTCATTACTTGGAATGCAGATCTCACCATGATTCATGGATTTCATGGGGTGATTCATCTGAGCACTCCGGTCGAGATTGAAGGAAGAGAAGAACAGTAGAAAAAGAAAAAATAGTAAAAATGCTTAGAAAAAAAATATATAATGGGTTAAAACATGAAGAGATGAAAATACCCCTTATTATATGCCATGTGGCATGCACCGTAACGGAGAACTTCAGATACTAATCTAATATTTTTTGAAACTAAGGTACGAAAGTTTAGAATTGCCGAAAGGTGAGACACTGTTAGGGCCATTTTCCCTTGATAGAAATTGGAGGTGGAAATCTCAAATCACTTTTGGAACTTCAGTAGGTGTGATTTGTGTTAAAGAGTTTAATGTGAATTTCTTTGGATGTTATATGGTGTTAGGTAATAAGTGTTTTGGAGAGACGATTTCTTATTTGCACTTTTGCATGTCAACTTTGAATTTGAATTTACTGCAAGTTCCAATTCATTCAAAAAACAAAGGCTTTGGCTTTACACATGAGTGCCATCTTGGCAACATAATTGGGAATATAGCAAGAAATACACATAAGCTATTTGTTGCTATGCATAATAGAGAGAATGAAACCAGATTGTCAACTTCACTATTGGTTACCATTTTCTTCGAATGATGCGTAGAGACAAGCAACCAAAAATTCTGGCAGAATTGAAGCTCTTATCATTGATTAGGAAAACAATTTTCAGCGAGGCGATTCTTATCTTGAAATGGTTATTGGTCTTTTCAAAAATGATTTGAACATATCTTCTTCTAGGAATAAGGAGGGCCTCATATTAGTTTTAGGTCTTAGTAGTGGAACAATTGATGTATCTTATTTGGAGATATCTAATGGTGTTTTTGAGGTGACGGCAGTAATCTGTGAGTCATTTGGAGGAGAGGATTCTGATCATGCTTGGCTGAACTTCATAGTGAGTGAATTTGGTATAATTAAATTCACTGTTAGCTTACTTTACTTGAGACCTACTTGATGCATGTCTAAGCTTGTAACTTCTGGTAGTGTTGCTCTCTATCATGGATACAATGAACACAAGCGATTCAAATGTGTCAACAATATCAAGATATCACTTCCAGTGGGGTTATTTGGATCAGGTGACACACAAGAAGCATTTCAAGTTCTTCATACTATTTTGACTCCATTTCTTATTGTTGAATACTACCATGCAAGGTCACTAATGCTTATGGAGCTACCTCTAATGGCAATTAAATGATTTGGAATCGGGTGAACAATTTCTACATGTTGATTATGTCCTTTCCATTCTCATAAAAGAAAGACTCTGTTGTACCTCGTGGTTCAATACCTATATTGATACAATACCAAGTGAACCTCACATTAGGACAAATTCTGGAGTTATGAAAGTGATGGGTGTGAAGGAAGCCTTGCTTTTGGGAAAGGTAATTTTATGGAATGAAAAATATTCAAAAAATGATGAAAATGATGTTATGGTGCAAGTTTTAGGTACAAACCTCTACTGTCAGATTCAAGGTTTGCTAAACCATAAACCCAAGAAGAATTTCTTGCTTGCTGCAACAACTGAGAAGTTATTTTTGTATGCCATTAACCTTGGATTCTTTGACTATGAAAAGGAGATGCAAAATGGAATCACATTGTTAGAACAGACAATCAAATACTTTGGTGTTATTACTTGAGGGTTGTGAATTATATTAGGGACTTGGCTCTAGTTTATGAAACCAAGGGTCAAATGGAGTTTGTGTACTATGGAGTGAAGTAAATGCAAGAAAAAACTTGCCTGAGCTTCTTAGTTGTTGACCCTAAACATAAACACCTCGTTGAAAATAGTAGCGCCCAATTCAAGAATATAAAGTGTGGTGTTAAGTGGGTAGAAATGATGCCAAGGAGCTCCTCTTTTGAAGAAGTTCTTGGGTTTCTCAATATTACTTTTGAGTTATCTCCTTGGAGGTATTCTTTCCATTCGTTGTTCTAATGAAAAACATTGATCTTAGACCTGTACAACACACAATACATGTATTGCTAATCTTTGAGGTTAAGTTAGCTTACAAGGGGTTTTTTGAGCTCCAATTTCTAGAATGGTACTGGTGCAAAAAACCTAATCAAAATCTTTGATTTCTTTCACTAGTAATTGTACAACTTCGATTTCGCGATGAATATTTTTGGTATTTTTACAGATTTTGTAACTTTGGGTTTTTGGTATGTGTTTGATTGAAACAAAATTAAATGATGAAGAGGAAAGATTGTAGCAGAAGTGAAATAGGATGAGCAATGGTCAAGCCACCGTTGGCTCTGATGCCATGCTAGATTTTTTATGAAGATTGTGAAAGATTGAAGATGAAGAAAAAACCAAAGCAAAGCAAAGAAAGATCTGGGAGCTACTAGACTATTATCTCTGTTGATTTTGACCACCTTTTAATTGGAGCTAGGCCGACCGACCACGTGCTGTTGCTCATTACTCTTGTTTAGAACTAATACAATGGGTTCTTGTAGTCAAATTATGAAATGGAAATGAACAAATATATGTGAGTGATGAATTTTCTGATATTCATTCAATGGTGTATATGGGGTTGTATAATTACTACATGTTGTATAACACAAGACATCTTGATCTCGAAGTCATCTTGTTCTCCAAGTAAATTTGCTTCTCCTTCAAGTACAAGTTTTACTTCTTCTTCAAGTAAACTTCTTCTATAAGCTATGATTCACAAGTCAACACTCCCCCTCAAGTTGGGGCATAAAATTCGTGAAGACTCGACTTGCCTAGTGAGTCATGGAATAACTTTTTAGATACAACTTTGGTAAATATATCTGCCAATTGCTCCTTGATTGGACCAAAAGGAAAGGAGATTAACTTTGCATCCAGTTTTCCTTAATGAAGTGCTAATCAACTTCCATATGTTTCGTACAGTAATGCTGCATAAGATTCTGTGATATTTCAATAGCTGGTTTGTCATCACAGTATAGCTGCATTGCTGACTTAGGTTTAATACCCAAATCTCGAAGTAAATTTTGTAGCCATAGAAGTTCACACACTCCATGTGCCACACCGTTGTATTCAGCTTCAGCACTTGACCTTGCGATAACCTTTTGCTTCTTGCTTCTCTAGGTAACAAGGTTTCCTCCCACAAAGATGAAGTACCCATATTTAGACTTCCTGTCTATTATAGAACCAGCCCAATCTTCATCAGTATACCCACTAACATTGAGGTGCTGATGTTTAGAAAACATTAAACCTTTTCCTGGAGCTAACTTTAAGTAGCTCAAGATTCTTACCACTGCCTCCATATGATTATGTATAAACTGACTCATAACACTAATTGCATAAGCAACATCAGGTCTAGTGTGTGACAAATAAATCAGACGTCCTACTAACCTCTGGTGTCTTGATTTGTCAGTTGGAACTCGATCAGGATATTCTACTAGAATGTGATTTTGCTCGATTGGAGTGTCAATCGGACAACAATCGAACATGCCTGTCTCAGCCAAGAGGTCCAACACATACTTTCATTGACATAAGAAGATACTATTTTTCCCATGGCTACCTTATTCCCCAAAAAATACTTCAAGTCTCCCAGATTCTTCATCTCAAGCTCAAATACCAACTTCTTCTGAAAACTTCCAATTTCTATCAAATCATCCCCTATTATCACCATATCATTCACATATATAATAAGCACAGTTAACTTTCCCTTTTGGTGCTTTAGGAACCAGGTGTGGTCAGAATTGCTTTGCTTGTATCCAAAAAAAATCTCATGTACTAAGTGAATCTACCAAACAATGCTCGGAGTGACTATTTAAGTCCATAAAGAGACTTCTTTAATCTGCACAAGACATCACCAGGTCAATCTGGTGCATAACCAAGAGGAAGCTTCATGTATACTTCTTCATTTAACTCCCTATGAAGGAACATATTTTTGACATCGAACTGATGGAGTGGCCAGTTCATATTAGTTGCTAGTGACAATAACACCCGAACAATATTCATCTTGGCTACTCGAGCAAAAGTCTTATCATAGTCAATCCCATATGTCTGAGTGAACCCCTTCTCCACCAACCTTGCCTTATACTTGCTTACTGTGCCATATGCATTATGTTTCACAGTAAAAATCCATCTACACCCAACCGTCTTTTTGCCACGAAGAAGTTGTACAAGTTCCCATGTGTGATTCTTCTCTAACATCTTCATTTCTTCCTCCATTGCCTTGGTCCACTTCTGATCTCTCAAAGGCTCCTACACTTTATTACGCACAGATACAGAGGATATTTGATGCACAAAAGATTTATATGACTTTGACAATCTATGAGTTAACACAAAGTTTACAACTGGATATTTAGATTTAGCATGAAAAGTGGGCTCATACTTCTTGGTAGGTTGACCACGAGTTGACCAATTAGGTAAGGTATATTTGGTTGGGCCAGACTCAACAAAAGTAGGTTCAACATTATTATTGGTCTCAGATATGGGTTCATAACATACCTCTAGATGTTCTTCAGAACTTGGGGAAATCTTAGTCAATAAGGGATAATGAGGAGGCGAGTTTCTGTCAAAGGTTCTTCGGCTTGATTTTCCGATTCGTGGAAAAAGGTTTTGTGTTCTTCTGCCACAGATTTGACCGGTCAATACTATACTCCTCAGCATTTGACTGGTCAACAGATAAGTTCGACTGGTCAATCAAGCTTCTTTGTTCCTTCGGGTCTGTCATTGATTGGTTGATTTGGATACTTCGACTAGTCAAATCATGGTCTTTAGTACATTCCTATTCATCCTCATGATTTTTCTTCAATTCTCCACCAACAAACATCACGTCAAAAAACTTATTCTCCCCCTGAAGAGAAATATTGTTGGGGGTAAAATAACACATGTCCTCATAGAATGTTACATCCATTGTAACATAGAACTTCCCAATAGGTGGATGACAGATCTTGTAGCTCTTCTGATGAGAACAATAACCTACAAATATACATTTTGAGAGCTTGGGCATCCAACTCTGACCTCTGATTTTTGGGTATGTGGTAAAAAGCAACATAACCAAAGACACGGGCAGGAAGATTATGGAAGGACAGAAAAGAGACATGGGTTGAGAGGACTTCAAAGGGAATACGCCCCTGAAGAACACTAGAAGGAAGACGTTTAATATGATGTGAGGCAGTCTGAACTGTTTCACCCCACAAATACTTGGGCATATGAGCACCAAATAACAATGCTCGTGTTATATCTAAAAGATGACGATTTTTACGTTCAGACCCACCATTTTGTTCAGTGTCCGAGGATAAGTGGTTTGATGGATTATACCGTGCCCTTGGAAATGTTTCTAAAAATCATGATTACCAAACTCTCACCCATTATCGGAACGAAAATTTTGATATGACCATTAAACTATGTTTAAATCATGTTTTGAATGGCTTGAAAGACAGAAAACGCAGCATCCTTAGATTTAAGCAATGCTACCCATGATAACCGAGTGCAATCATCAATAAATAAGACAAAATAATGCATTCCAAAAACAGTGGGGTCTCTATAAGGTCCCCACACATCAGAGTGAATAATCTCAAAAGGGGTGACACTTTTATTGGAAACACTTGAAGGATAACTAGCACGATGACTCTCAACAAGAACACAGGTTTTACAACTTAAAGTAGCATTTATTGTCACACCCCGAATTTTAGAATAAAAATTTAAAATCCGAAACATGAATTACCGCAACTCAAAATAAACATCCCGAAAATTTCTTTCTTTTTTTTAACAACCTCACCACATAATTTAATCACAAATCCCGAATTTTAGTCTCAGTTAATTATTACAACTCGCTCACAAATTAAATTGTAAAGTTCTAAATTAGAGTAACAAACCTCACAACTCAAATGATAAACAAATAAATGCTGCAACTCTTAAGCAGCACGGTCTTCTATCTGGTTATCCTGACCTGTAGGAATATCCGCTACACTATTTGAATAGTGTACCGGGATTGCAACAACACAAAACCCGGTAAGCTTTTGAAAGCTCGTATGAGTAAAAGAAAGAACGGTTAATTAATTAAATCATAATGATTTTCACCCAAGTCAACACCCAACACTTTCCACTTCCACAAAGAACTAACGATCTCACAATCAATCACTAAATCAACATAAAACTTAAACTCACATCTTTCTTCTCAAAACCCCGAAATCGTATTTATAAAAAATACGGTATTGACAGACTTGAGCTCTAACTGAATCGTAGCCCGTCACCTGACCCAGGTTATGGCATCCGACATATTTATCTTTATCGTATTTCATCAATAGGTATACATATATATTAAAGCAATCGGTTCGTAATATGAACCACGTGAGTTTTACTCACCTCGAAACTCCCGCTGCGTATTCAATTAAAATACAAATCCTATCGAACCAGCTCACCCAACTACAACCCGTCAATCACCTAATCAAATGTGACTTGAATTTAGCCAATAATTCCATAACATACTTAAACTACCAATCAACGGTCGGATTCTAAATTATAAGAAAATCCGACGGACGGATTCTTACGAATCGCCTCCCTAATCACTGTTTTGCAATTATACGAAGATCCAATGGTCGGATCTTTGCCCATGACCACATAAAGCTACTGGGACAGTCATATGATCATCATATCAAAACTACAAGTCCATCGGACGGTCCTTACTTCACAGATAACAAATCTAAAGATCGAAATCTAAAAATTCATAACTAAATCATACGATATCCGAAAAATACGTATAATATGTCGAAATGATTGTATTGAAATGTAGAATCTCAAAATGTATAGAAACTATACTTTTGACCCTCAGAGGTGGCCGGAAAGGGCCGCCAGAATTAGTGGCAGAGCGCCACTGACAATCACCAATGGTGTCGGGGCAAAGCTTCTCCACTTCGTTTCATCATTTTGAGCAACTTTCATAACTAGCACGATATCAGAAAATAATGGGAAGAGTTCGAAATGTACCAAAAACAGTCGAGGTGGCCGGAAAATTTCCAGAAATCGGTGGTGCTCCGATCCACGTAAAAACTCTAACAACTTGACTCGATCCCTTCTTGAGACTTCTTCAGGAACTCAAGGCGAGTTCACCAAGCTAAGAATCACAAGAAATGGTCTTCTGTAACTCGAGATATCAGGATTTGAAGGTGGTTTTTGATCTAAATCGAGGTGAGCTCCGACAAACGCAAAATCGATCTACCCAGGTCCGGTCCTTTGTGGTGCTTGATCAGCAAGTTGAGGCGAGTCCAATGAGCTAAGAATCACGTGGAATGGTGCCCTGTTCGAGATATCGAGATCGAAACGAAATCGAGCTTTAATGGATACCGGGCTCCTACCGCTGCCACAGGCCGTGTCGCGGCCAAGGCTGCCTCTGGCAGCTGCGCAAGGTCGGGATGAAGGTGAGGGAAGTGGTCTGGTACCTTAAGATGGCCAGTGGAGCGAGAGAGAGCACCGTGAAGCAGTGTTTTGTTTTGGCTGGGCTTCGACCGCGAGAGAGAGAGAGGGAGAACGAGGGTGAACATTCCCATGGAGGAAAGAGGCCGGGAGAAAAAAAAAAAAGTTTCCAAAAAAATTTAGGGTTTTTTCTTTATATACCCGTTTTGGAAATTTCTTCTAAATGCGATAACTAAATCACAAAAAATCTGATCTTTGTGTTCCACATATGTACGGACTCGTATCGACGAGCTCTATAACTTTCATAAAGGAAGTTTTCCCAATATTGCACGTATAAAAAGTCGATTTCTTGAATCGAACATTTCGAGCATTTCGTTAAAACAATCGTTTCAGAACTTCGATAATTCTAAAAATGAAATATTATCAAACAACGTTCGTGAAATTGTACAATATTCATTCCACACAAGTACACGAAATTAAAATGAAAATTGCGGTTATTAGAATCTACCCCCCTTAAAGGAATTTCGTCCCGAATTTTAAGTATCCAATGCCCATACCTCACTCTCATATCAGACTCTAATTCTCATGATGCATTACCCTCGTCATGATGACTCCACAACACCTTCACAAGGTCGACTTCCTTCCTACGAAGCCTCTTCGTAGACCTATCCAAGATACGAACAGGTTCCACCACAAAGGTCACATCCGTGTTCACACTGATAAGACCATGATCAATCACGTGGGACTCATCTCGTACATATATCCTGAGCATAGACACATAAAAGACATTGTGGACGCCAAACATGCTAACAGGTAAAGCAAGACGATATGCCAAGTTCCCAACCCTTTCCAGAATCTCAAAGGGTCCTACATACCTCGGCGCGAGTTTTCCCTTCTTTCCAAATCTCACCACACCTTTCATAGATGAGACTTTCAAGAACACATGATCGCCTGTCTCAAACTCTATAAGCCTCATCTTCAAGTCAGCATAACTCTTCTGTCTACTTTGAGCGGTCAGGATCCTATCTCGAATAGTAGTAATCTTCTCAGTAGTCTCCTGAACAAGTGCAGGACCCAAAAGTCCTTTCTCTCCAACTTCTGCCTAACAGATAGGAGTCCTACATGGCCTACTATAAAGAGCCTCATATTGTGCCATATCGATACTTGAGTGATAGCTGTTGTTGTAAGCGAACTCTACCAATGGTAGATGATCCGCCCAACTTCCCTTGAAGTCTAGAACACAAGCTCTAAGCATATCCTCCATCACCTGATTCACTCTCTCTATCTGCCCATCCGTCTGTGGGTGAAATGCAGTGCTCAAGCTAAGGACTTGCAAAAGCCTTATGGAATCTACGCCAAAATTCTGAAGTGAAACGAGCATCATGATCAGAGACAATCGTCACAGGCACACCATGAAGTCCCACTCTTTCATTCACATATAACTTACACAACGCATCCCATGAGTACGTTTTTCCATCGGAAGAAAGTGTGTTGAGTTAGTCAACCGGTCAACAATCACCCAAATCAAGTCATAACTTTATCTGGACCTAGGCAATTCAGTCACAAAGTCCATGGAGATATCTTCCCATTTTCAAACAGGAATCAGTAAGGGTTTCAACATTCCTGCGGGTCTCTGATGCTCTGCCTTCACTTGCTGACATGTAAAACACTTCGACACATGTTCTGCCACATCCCTCTTCATTCCATACCACCAAAACTGCCTTCGTAGATCTATGTACATTTTAGTACCACCTGCATGTATAGTGTATCGAGACCTATGTACTTCCCGCATGACCTCCTCCCTGAGGTTATCAACACTCGGTACATACAATCTCCCTCGAAATCTCAACTCTCCATCTTCCCCAATCATCCACTAGGAAGGGCCCTCCACATTAGGATTAGCAACCATCTCAGCAATCGTCGCCTGAACAAACTCATCAAGTGTCTGACCCTGAATGATCCTGGAGATCAAGGTGGCCTGTAAGGTGATACTACCGAGAAAGATTCCATGTCCTGCTCCTGCGGGCATAATGTCAAACTCTAATGCAGCTTTTAACATGCGTCACTCTCGCACCATAATCGATGCCATGGTTACTCGAGGGGTTTCCTACTCAAAGCATCTGCCACTACATTCGCCTTTCCGGGATGATACTCCAAGGTGAAATCATCGTCCTTGATGAGCTCCATCCATCTACTCTATCTCATGTTCAATTCTTTCTGGGAGAATAGATACTTCAAACTCTTATGATCAGAAAAGAGTTCAAATTTCTCACCATAAAGATAGTGTCTCCAAATCTTCAAGGAAAACACCACTGCTGCTAGCTCTAGATCATGAGTGGGATAATTCCGCTCATGTACCTTCAACTGTCTAGAACCATAAGCAACAACGCTACCATTCTCCATCAACACACACCCCAAATCCTGATGAGATGCATCATTGTAAATGACTAACCCACCACCACTAGTAAGAATAGTCAACACCGGAGCTGTAGTCAATCTAGTCTTCAGCTCATCGAAAGCCTTCTCACACTCATCCGTCCATACAAACTGAGTGTCTTTCCTTGTCAATTTGGTCAAAGCCGAAGCAATCCAGAAAACCCTTCAATGAAACGCATATAATACCCTGCAAATCCAAGGAAGCTACGGATTTCTGTAACCGTAGTAGGGCGACTCCAACTCATCACTGTATCAACCTTCGAAGGATCCACAGAAACTCCATCCTTCGAGACCACATGACCAAGGAACTTGACTTCCCTCTGTCAGAAATCACACTTCTCAAACTTGGCAAATAATTTCTTCTCTCTCAACGTCTGTAGCACAATCTGCAAATGCTTCTCATGCTCAAATGACGACCTTGAATAAATCAAGATGTCGTCAACGAACACTACCACAAATTGATCCAAGTAAGGATTGAACGTGTGGTTCAAGTCCATGAATGCTGCAGGTGCATTAGTGAGACCAAAAGGCATGACAAGGAACTCAAAATGTCCATACCTGGTCCTAAATGCCGCCTTTGGGATATCCTCATCCCTCACCCTTAACGGGTGATACCCAGATCTCAAATCAATCTTTGAGAACACAGTAGCCTCCCTAAGCTGATCAAACAAGTCATCAATCCTAAGTAACAGGTACCTGTTCTTGATGGTCACCTTGTTCAGCTGCCGATAATCCACACATAATCGAAGTGAATTATCCTTCTTCTTCACAAACAACACTGGTGCGCCTCAAGGAGATACACTAGCTTGAATGAACCCTTACTCAAGTAATCCCTCAATCTGAACCTTCAACTCCGAAAGTTCAACTGGTGCCATTCGATAGGGTGCCTTCGATACTGGTGAAGTACCTGGTATCACATCAATGGAGAAGTCCATTACCCTTTTCGTAGGTAATCCAGATATCTCCTAAAACATATCAGTGTACTCCAAAACTATAGGAATCCCTGTAATCTTTGAAGTACTACTCCCTGATTCAATATGGGTCAAAATCCCTGCCCTCATGGCGATGTCAGAATTCAGACAACTATAATGAAACACTGGTTGTCCAGGACCATGGAAGGACACAATCATCCTAAAGCAATCAATCACAGCATGGTTCAGGCTCAACCAATCCATACCCAAAATCACATTTTACGTGTGATCCGGAATCACAATCAAAGATGCAGAGAACTCTCTGCCACCAATCCCAATAGGGCAATCATCACAAAACATGCTAAGCTCAAGGGACACACCAAGAGGTGATGTAACACATAATGACCTAGTAAGAGGCATGGCAATCAAACCCAACACATCCACAACCGAACTAGATATGAAGGAGTGTGAGGCTCCTGTATCAAACAGTATTCTAGCAAGATAGTGATAAACAAATAAAGTACCTTCCACCCCTGTGCCTGCCTGACCAATGGCAAAGATTCTAGCAGGTGCAGGTGGTAGCTGCCTCTGCTGGTTTCCCTGCACTCTACCCTAATTTTCGGGACACTCCCTGGCCTGGTGTCTTGTCTGTCCACAACTGTAGCATACCCTACCCCGTGGTTTGTTGTACGCACGAGAGATGTGGCCCGGCTCACCACAGTTAAAGCATTTCACTAGAGCTACTGATGCTATCTGTCTAATAGGCATAGCCTGAATGGGAGGAGCTACTGCTGCCCTAGCTGGGGCATGATGCTGGAACTGAGTCTTATGTTTCTTCCAGAAACCGCCTCTGAAGTCTGTGGACCTACTGCTTCCTGCCATTGCCTTTCCCTCGCCCTGAAGACTCTCTCAGCTGTCTCCCTCTCTCTACGAATCAGGTTCTGCTGCTCAATGATCTGTGCCTTAGCCAAGATTTCTCTATTCGTCTTCAGCTCTAAGATGGCCACATCCTGCTCAATCGAAGGGCTCAACCCTCACTGAAACTTATTAGCCAAGTCTTCGTCATCCATTTGCTTTACATACTTGTACAGCTTGGAGAACTCCGCATCGTACTCGATCACGGTCATCTTCCCCTGTACAAGTACGAGGAATTCCCGTTCCAACCTTTCTTTCACAGCAGCTGAAAAGTACTCCTCTCTGAATAGCCTCTCGAAGCCATCTTATGTCAAGGTAGATACCTCAATACTCCCCTGTGTGACGTTCCACCATACTCTAGCCTCATCCTTCAACATGAAAACGGCTAGCTTCCTCTTATCAATCTCACTGCAATCAAACAGATCAAAGTAGGTCTGTAAATCCTCTATCCATCGATGCGCAACCATATGATCAGTGTCCCCTCCAAACTTGGTTGCTCCCAGGCGGATAATTTCCTTTGCTAGCACTAACAAGCAAGCAAGATCATCAACTATGCCCACAGGCGAAATATGCTGATCATCATAAGGTGCCTCTACCTCCATCTCATATGCATCATCGACCGGAGGGGCCTTACCCCTACCACGAGGTCTGCCTCTACCTCGACCTCTAGCTTCGTTCCCCTCAATCTCCATTACCTAATAAGCAGGGCATACTTGATTAATACACGCATAACAGGTAAACATGGCATAAGTCAAATGCAAGTCCATATTAACCAAGTAACTAAGCATACAAGACAACGCCTAAAGTTCTTATGACCTGCTAACGTTCCTAGCCATCCTAACGCTCTCACATACCTAATGGCATTGTCAATACCAAAGAGCAGATGATGGGGATCCGCTGTAGACGGGCTATCACTCAGAAAGTATTGACATATCACCAAATTTATACCTTACACTCTGATACCAAACTGTTACACCCCGAATTTTAGAATAAAAATTTAAAATTCGAAACATGAATTACCACAACTCAAAATAATCATCTTGAAAATTTCTTTTTTTCTTAACAATCTCACCACAAAATTTAATCTCAAATTCCGAATTTTAGTCTCGGTTAATTATTACAACTTACTCACAAATTAAATTATAAAGCTCTAGATGAGAGTAACAAACCTCACAACTCAAATGATAAACAAATAAATGCTGCAACTCCTAAGCAGCACGGTCGCCTCCTTGGTTATCCTGACCTGCAGGAATATCCGCTACACCATTTGAATAGTGTACCGGGATTGCAACAACACAAAACCCGGTTAGTTTTTAAAAGCTCGTATGAGTAAAAGAAAGAACGGTTAATTAATTAAATCATAATGATTTTCACCCAAGTCAACACCTAACACTTTCCACTTCCACAAAGAACCAACAATCTCACAATCAATCACTAAATCAACAAATCAACACAAAACCTAAACTTACATCTTTCTTCTCAAAACCCCATAATCGTATTTATAAAAATACGGTATTGACATATTAGAGTTCTAACTGAATCGTAGCCCGTCACCTGGCTCAGGTTATGGCATCCGACATAATTATCTTTATCGTCTTTCATCAATAAGTGTACGTATAAATATATTTAGAACGTCCGATACTCGTACTTAATCTAGCCTCATTACCCGACAAGGGTTGTGGCATCCAACTCACTTAACCAATTATATCCCATCATCCACCTAGGATTAGAGCATCTGATTCCCCCATACCGGTCACTACGTTGACCCTAAATCCATAATGAGCATAACAATATGTTTTCACACAATGAGATTAACCCATCCAAATCCAAGATACACAATATTATTATGAAATTTAAGCATTTCAAATATAATCCAAATCATCATTCCAACTCAATCATTTCATCACTCAACAACACACCAACCAATATATATATTCCACGTAAATATATATATATATATATACGTAATCATCCACTCAGGAATGACCACTAATACCATCTATAGTTCACACAAGAAAATCGTGAAATTCATTTGTATAGTTAAAATTCATTTTACTTATCTATGGACCGTAGTTGATCAAGTCCATGTGATTTTAAAAACAAACATTTAATCCATAAATATTTTTCACACAATTACGACAAAATAAATAAATGGGTTAAATACTGTTTACTCCTTGTACTTTTGCTTGAAAAACACTTCAGTCTCTGACCTTCTAATTTCACACGTTTAGTCCCTATACTTTAAAATTTCAGACCAATAGGTCTTTACCATCTAAAAGTAGCGGCGAAATGTCTATTATGCCCTCAGTTTTTTTTTTGATTAATTAATTATTTTATTTTTTTTGGAAAATGATTTTTTTTCCCTTTCTTTATTTTTGTTTTTTTTTATTTTTATTTTTTCCAGTTTTTTTTTCTTTCTTTCTTTCTTTCTGTTTGAAATAAAAAAGAATAAATAAAATAAAGAAAAAAGAATTAAAAAAAGAGAGAAAGGAATAAATTTATTATTAAAAAAAATAACTGAGAGCATAATAGACATTTCACCGTGACTTTTAGACGGCAAAGACCTATTGGTCTGAAATTTTGAAGTACAGGGACTAAACATGTGAAATTAGAAGGTCAGGGACTGAAGTGTTTTATGGTCAAAAGCTCAAGGACTAAACAGTATTTGACCCTAAATAAATTAAAGCACTCGGTTGGTAATATGAACCACGTGAGTTTTACTCACCTCGAAACTCCCGCTGCGTATTCAATTAAAATACAAATCCTACCGAACCAGCTCACCCAACTACAACCCGTCAATCACCTAATGAAATGTGACTTGAATTTAGCCAATAATTCCATAACATACTTAAACTACCAATCAACGGTCGGATTCCAAATTATAAGAAAATCCAACGGACGGATTCTTACAAATCCCCTCCCTAATCACCGTTTTGCAATTATACGAAGATCTAATGGTCGGATCTTCGCTCATGACCACGTAAAGCCACTGGGACAGTCATATGATCATCATATCATAACTACAAGTCCATCGGACGGTCCTAACTTCACGGATCACAAATCTAACGATCGAAATCGATCGAAATCTAAAAATTCATAACTAAATCATACGATATCCAAAAAATGCGTATAATATGCCGAAATTATCGTATTGAAATGTAGAATCTTAAAATGTACGAAACTATATTTTGACCCCCGGAGGTGGCCGGAAAGGGCCGCCAGAGTTAGTGGCAGGGCCTCCGCCGACCACCACCAATGGTGTCGGGCTTGAGCTTCTCCCTTTCGTTTCATCCTTTTGAGCAACTTTCATAACTAGCACGTGATCAGAAAATAACGGGAAGAGGTCGAAATGTACCAAAAACAATCGAGGTGGCCGGAAAGTTTCCAGAAACCGGTGGTGCTCCGATCCACGTAAAAACTCCAACTACTCGACTCGATCCCTTCTTGAGACTTCTTCAGGAACTCAAGGTGATTCACCAAGCCAAGGATCACAAGAAATGGTCGTCTGTAACTCGAGATATCCGGATTTGAATGTGGTTTTCAATCTAAATTGAGGTGAGCTCCGACGAACGTAAAATCGATCTACCCAGGTCCGGTCCTTCTTGGTGCATGATCAGCAAGTCGAGGCGAGTCCAATGAGCTAAGAATCACGTGGAATGGTGACCTGTAGCTCGAGATATCGAAGATCGAAACGAAATCGAGCATTAATGTATACCGGGCTCCCGCCACCGCCGGCGGCCATGTCGCGGCGCAAGGCTGCCTCTGGCAGCTACGTAAGGTCAGGGCGAAGGTGGGGGAAGTGGTCTGGTGCCTTAAGATGGCCGGTGGAGCGAGAGAGAGCACGGCTTCACCGTGCTCTATTTCGGCTGGGCTTCGGCCGCGAGAGAGACTGAGGGAGAACAAGGGTGAACAGTCCCAAAGAGGAAAGAGGCCGGGAGAAAAAAAATAAAGTTTCCAAAAAAAATTAGGGTTTTTTCTTTATATACCCGTTTTTGAAATTTCTTCTAAATGCGATAACTAAATCAGAAAAAATCCGATCTTTGTGTTCGGCATATGTACGGACTCGTATCGACGAGCTCTACAACTTTCATGAAGGAAGTTTTCCCAAATTTTGCATGTATAAAAAGTCAATTTCTTGAATCGAGCATTTCGAGCTTTTCGTTAAAACAATCGTTTCGGAACTTCGATAATTGTAAAAATGAAATATTATCAAGCAACATTTGTGAAATTGTACAATATTCGTTCCACACAATTACACGAAATTAAAATGGAAATTGCGGTTATTACATTTATCCCAATAAACAAAGAAGGCATGGTTTTTTTCATATTGCTAAAAGAAGGATGCCCAAGACAGCGATGCCACAACCATACCTCACTAATTTGACCAGAACTTGTTGTTAAAGTAGCTCGGGTTGTCTTTGTTGGCTTCTCTCCACCATACATGCAATCAAGATGGAACAGTTTCTCCCTCAAATATCCACAACCAATTATTTCCCTAGTGAGAAGATCCTAAAAAATGGCATACATAGGGAAGAATGTTACTGAGCACTTAGACTGAGCATTTAATTGTGGTATGGATATTAAATGATGAGATAAAGCTGGATAATATAAAACATTATGGAGTTCCAAAGCAGGAGTGACTCGAAATCTATCTATCTCCATTATAGGGAAAGACTCACCATTAACATTTATAACACTAGACACAGGCGGGGGTGACAAATTGAAAAAACAGGATTTGTCATAAGTCATATGATCTGAGGCACCTGAATCAATTATCCAAGTATCTCCACCAATAAAGTTAGGTATTTGTAAGGCAACACCAACCTTACCTCGATTTCTATGAACAACCAATGTAGAGATCATACCATCAAATTTCAAATTATTAAGGCCGCCAGGTGGGCAGCCAACCAATTTGTAACATGTTTCTTTGGTGTGTCCAAAGTTCTTACAGTAGTTGCAAAACATTTGAGAGAATCCCTTTACAAAAAATGTTGCCGAATTGAGACAAAAGGTGCATCGATTGATATTGATCAACTAGTCAGGAAGCTGCACAAAACCTTCTGAAAGACAGAAAAACAATCCTAACCTCCATATTAGAGGAAGGAACAGAGATCTAATGTAATACCCCATAAATTCGTTATTATTTTCTGAGGATTTTCCGGAATTAGTGCAGTGGTTGTTGGTACAATTACGTAGTTTGAGGATGAGGTGGATTTATTTTCAAATGAATAATTATTCACGAAGTGTGGATTTGGGGGGGGGGGGGGGGGGGGGAACGATGTTTGACTTTTTATAAGTTGAGATTCTCTAAAAACTTCCTTCAAGAAAGCTGTAGACCGCATCGACAGGAGTTCGTGGATATGTGGAACTGTTGATTTCTATTGTTTTGAAAAGCATTAAGATTTGTGTAATATTTTGAGTCATGTGCGACTTCTTTAAATGTTCTATTATGAGGGACCGAGAGGCCCGAGGATTCAATGTCACAAGTTGACCCTCAACAGTATATCAAGTAATCACATCTTTGGCAGGACGACTGGTTACGATTTCAGTTAGAGCTCTAGTCTGTCTGCCAGCGAAATTCATGGGGTAACGGAGCAATGTTATATCTAACTCATGGGTTTATGGTTTTAAGAAACCAAGGTGTGAGTTGTTTTCCTTATTAACCATTTGAAAGGGAAACAAGGTGTGAGTTGCTTTCCTTATTTACAAAGTGTGAGTTGCTTTCTTTATTTCATGTTGAAAGAAGCCAAGGTGTGAGTTGTTTTCCTTTTTAAAGATTTGAAAGGAAACAAGGTGTGAGATGCTTTCCTTATTTATGATTTGAAAGAAATCAAGGTGTGAGTTGCTTTTTTTAATTCGTGTTGATTGAAATCAACGTGTGAGCTGCTTTCTTTTATTTACGATTTAAAAGGAATCAAAGCGTGAGTTGTTCTCCTTTATTTCATGTTTTAAGGAATCAAAGAGTGAGTTATTTTCCTTATCATTTGTGTGAGTAGCTTCAGTTGTTGTTTTCAGTTACTCATACGAGCTTTCATAAGCTTACTGGGTTTGTTGTATGGCAACCCGGTGCACTATTCCACGGTGTAGGGGTTATCTTGCAGGTTAGGGTGAGCATGGTTGAAGCTGTAGGACTTCCTTGCTGTTGCAGTGGTAGGTTTACTACCTAATTGTTGTACAAACTTGTTAGTCTTCCGTTGTGTAATGAGTGTAGTGTGTGCTGTTACTTATTGAATTGATGTTTTAGTTTAATTTGTAAACTTGCTTGATGTAATATGTGACTCTAAAGAATGAGTCTGTATTTACATTATGGGTTCGGGACATCGTTTGGTTGCCTTGTTTAAAGGAAGAATTTCACAGCTATTTAGTGTTGATGTCTCAACCATCACGCCTGGTGCTTTGTAATTGTATAATTATTTGTGTTTGAAATTCGAGGCGTGACATCTAACCTCAGAGTGTGAGGAAAGAACAATGAAGAAAAAATAAAGAAACAAAGTTCTCTAGGATCTTTGCTCTGATACCAAGTCAAATTATGAAATAGAAATGAAGATATTTGTGAGTGATGAATTTTCTGATATTCATTCAATGGTGTATATGGGGTTATATATATAAGCCCTACACAACTACATGTTGTATAACACAAGCCATCTTGGTCTCCAAGTCATCTTGTTCTCCAAGTTTGTTTCTCCTTCAAGTACAAGTTTACTTCTTCTTCAAGTAAACTTCTTCTACAAGCTATGATTCACAAGTCAACACTTGCATTGGTGCAACTTTCTAACTCTTTTTCTTTTCTGTTGCAACATGATGATGGATTTGCCTACCATCATAAGCTTGTAGGGGATGTTACGATTTCTGTATTGTTGCTATCAATAGAACTACCATAAAATTGTTCTAGTCCTATAACTTGGTACGTACAGTGACGTATTGCTCCAGAATTAGCCAAGTTAGATGCTCTATATATATAAATGTTTTGTCTCATGTAATCGATATACTTAATCTATGGCAGGTCGAATAAGTCTGTTGGTTAGGCTACAGGTTTGACAAACTGCGTTCTTCTCAACAACTTAGCCCTTAGTAAGGCCTAAAAGTATTTTCCTGATAAAATAATATGAAGTTCACATCCAAATCCTTATAAACTCATTTACAAGGTTCTAATTTCTTCATATGGATTCATAGTCTCAATACGCCCCCGCACATGTGACAAATTTTTAAGCCATATACGTGGACAATTTATATTGGGTGACGTGAAGCCAGTGTGGCCGCAAGCTAGACTTGCACACCCAGGATAACCCACTCTGATACTATGATAAAGTAATCTGAGGTTTACATCCAAACCCAATTAACAATTGATGGTATGTTCCAAACCCATATAAATTCATATGCAAGGTCCCAATTTTTTCTTGTGAGATCTATACTCTCAAACATTTCCAATGGATAATTAATATATGTAAAAGTACACATAAAATATCATAAATAAAACATATTATCGCTAGATCTTTATTTTTGTAAAATATAACACTCGTTGAACTCTTTAGTAGCCATTACCCTTATTCTCCTCCCTGTAATATCAGCGCAAGAAATAATTTATTCATTCAGAGTCGACTTCGGCTGTGTTTGATGACAACATGCTTTGCAAAGCCTGGAATATGAGTATGCATATAGTAATCTTCCCAATCTATGCATTTTGGATCTAAATTAAAATTTTCTGCATCTGTGTAGTTCCCACTTGCTATCCTTCGCAGCTCTTCTGTATTAGTGTCGTCAAAGCTACAAGCGAAAATGTGGAAACATCACATTGATGCAAATATACAACCTTGATGTTCATAATTAGACAACTCAACCTATGTTTAATCATTGAAATATTAGCAAACCAAAACATACGTACATGCCCTTGAATAGCAAATATGCTCTGTAGAGATCAACAAACCGTTTCACTGATTTGACTTTCCTGTTATAGTTAACGTATACGTCTTGGAAATATTGGTCAAATTCCTTGTTCATGAACTTTAATGCCTTAAAAGAATGAAAGGAAACTGGTCAATGAAGATCATGGTTACGAGAATATAAACGAATTAGTGTATGTTGTGGTAGAAAGGAAAAAAAGTTAAAAACAAACAAACCTGCAATGGTATTTGCATGTACAAGTGAAAAGCGTCCATACTCCTCAACATTTTCAACTTTTTAACCTTGACAGGGCTTCCATCATTGTTAAGCCATGGATTTTTGGTGCAATATTGGAACATAAAGTTGTTAAAATCAGAAAATGTTAAGGGATTTCGCAATGATGTTCCCACGTGGTAAATGATTTTGCCAGATTTATTCGCATTAACTACCATTGCTGTAATTATCGAATTTACCACCATGTCAACCGGAATCTGCATACATAATTCAACAATTATTATGTAACACCTGCTCGACAATGAATTTGAATTTCAATAAACCTTTTTGTATTATAACTTCAAGTAAAAGTATGTTCACACTATTGATTCTTTAAATAGAAGCAGTTGATCAAACAAGGTACGTTAATAACATGCAAACAGCTTAAACTCACCATATCCACTACTGACATGGGATCGACAGGTATGCCTGTGAGCTTCCCTTTCCAGTAACCACCAATTATACTATCATAGGTCCTGTACATAATCATCAACAGTTAATATATACATTATCCATGAATTACTTTTTTTTGTCAAACATATATGTATCCCATTCTTGTAATCCTTGAAACTGATGCTGAGATAAATATGTATCTCTGTTACAATTTCTCATCTTTTACCAACAAACCAAATAGAAAAAAAGAAAAGACAAATGCTAGTCCTTAGACACTTAAACCAATCATTTTTAGTCAAACATATATATCGTTAAATAAAATAATGAGGGTTACATGATCATTACCTGAAACCTTCGATCCAGCCTGAAAATGGCTCCTTATATGTACTTGTAATCATGGTTGGACGTATGATAGCAATGGGTAGATTACCTTTTGCATGCCCTAGATACATTTCTCCCATCACCTTTGTAAGCACATAAGTATTTGGCCACCCGTACAATTTAGACCTAAGGTAAAAGTTGACAAACAATAATAAACAAAGTCCAACAAAACTTTACTTGAAAGTTGATAGGGTGTAGTGTTAGTCAAACTCTAAAACCTTGCAGTGCCCAAGTCCTTCATTGCATTTGTTATAACTTCTTCCGAAGCATTATGTGCTTGTAGTTCTTTCAATTTGCTCTCCACCATTTTTTTTTCCTGTGATTCCAAGTAAAATTTACTAGCTTTTTTTGCCATCCCTTCCATTGAAGAGGAGTCCTCTAGTATCAGCCCTACCCTTTCACCACACACATAGGCTGGAAACAATGCAACACAGGTCAAGCAAATTCAAGAAGCATAAACACGAGCAGATGAGTTGGAAGATCCATTAGTACAATAGCAAAGCTAAAGATAAAAACTAACCTGTTGACACATGGACAACCATCTCCAATTTCAAGCATTTTTTTGCAAAGTCCAACATATTCAAAACTCCAAATGTATTCACTTCCAACGCAACATCATACCTGTACATTAGATATGTATATTGTGCTATGTATTGACATTAAATAATTTAAAAACACTTATTATCATGTCATATTAAAGACGTGTTATTTTGTTTGTGTACGTATATGTGTTTGTGTCTGTATTGATTTAAATGGCATGGACTGTTTGAATAGGAATAACAAAATGATATCTAATTTTGCTGAGTTTACAAATATGACATATGATATGTGAGTGGAAGCAAAACTATAGCGCCATAGTGGTTTGGATCGTTGAAACGGAATTTCATAGTAATTGGGCATGCATGCAGCTATTTTGGTTCAGGTCCGAAACCCAGGTGATTTTGTATAAAACTTCAAAAACTGGGTCGGGCTAGGTCAGGAACGTTGGAGGAGTTTGACTCTCTGACATATTATCTAGTTCTAGATCTAGTGTTTTCTATGTCACATGCTCATAATATTAAAATTTGGTAGTGTTTCTTCGATAATAGATCTTTTTATACGCTTATAAGAAGTGAAAGTCATTATGTGTAATTTTATTCATATAATATATCACTAAAGATCGTCGTTTCTGCTTAATACATAAGAAAAGAATCCAACCTATTAATCCTGAATCAAGACGCTTAATATATAAGAAAAGAATCTAACTTATTAATCCTGAGTCAAGAAATAGTGTTCAAATGTATGTATATCTTATTTTACTTTTCAATTATAATATTTAAAAAATAAAAAAATAAAAACAACGTACTGACGTATGTCTTTGACACTTTTCTTAAGTTGGATTTTTGGAACAGACAAGTTCATATCGAAGTCATCCAATGGCTGATATAAGAGGCTTGCAACCTTTTAAAAATAGCAAATCAATTACTAATTAGTGTAATTGAAAACAATATTTTCTATTTCATATGATTAATTATATTGCAAGTAAATTGGTGAGGACGTTCTTACTTAAATTTAAAATGAAAATTTTGTTCTCTGATTGAACTAAATGTCTAACCGATGTAATTGAAAACAATATTTTCTATTTCATATGATTAATTATATTGCAAGTAAATTGGTGAGGACGTTCTTACTTAAATTTAAAATGAAAATTTTGTTCTCTGATTGAACTAAATGTCTAACCGATTACCTTTCATCAAACTTAGTGGTTGCTGCAGAATTAATTATGATTTGTACTTCATTGCACATCTCTTCCTTTTGTTTGACTTCCTTCACTCCTAGGTCTTCAAAAATTACGTCTCCAGACAGAGGAACGACTTTTGCTAATATGAAGGAATCAAAATCTGCACCCCATTTCTCCCTCAGAACCCTGAACAACTCTTTCCCTGTGATCTAAATAATTGTCACAAAAACAAGCTAATTAATAAAATTTATGTGAAAATAAGTGTCAATTCAACTTTTATGAAAGTTAAGTTTGGATTTTTCTTCCACAAACCTCGTTATGCATGCGTTTTGTGGCCGAGTTGGCGTTGGAAGCTCTTAAAAGAAGATAAAGCTTTTTCACGTCTGGTTGAACTCTTAATATTTTCTCTACCAAGACTGCATGATAAGTGTTACTATTATAATTAGTTGTTAGAAGTACAAATAAATTGATGGTCACATCTTGACATAAGTTTTTGAGAATAGCAGTAAAAATCAACAACTCATAGAGTTTATTTGACAATTGTTGGCCTAAGATCTTCAGTTTTCTGGAAAATAGCTGTGTAAACATGCAAACGAGAGAGAGAGAGAGAGAGAGAGAGAGAGAGAGAGCCTAAGATCTTGAGTTTTCTGAAAAATAGCTGTGTAAACATGCAATCAAGAGAGAGAGGGAGAAGGAAGGGGAGGGTTAAACAAATAGTACCCTTTCCTACAAAGCCGGTAGCTCCAGTGATTAAGATAGTCTTGTTCTTCAAGTATCCTGAAATGCTCTCAAATTCCATTGTAGAGATAAAGTTCACAAAGCCAGATAGGGGGAAATATCTAGGCTGAGAGTAGTAGTTGTACTAAAATTTGAGTCACACGTGAAATTTGAACTGAGTGTAGTTTTATACCAACATTTTGGTATTTTTTTTTTCCAAGATAAAGACGAAAGCCTGCTGAAAATCAAGATAGGATTGGAGAATTTGGGTTGAAGACGAAGAATAGCATATAATTGCAGAGGTTTCTTCAAGAAGAAGAAGAAGAAGATGACGATGACAACTTGTTGTTGTGCTTTTCCGAATGAGTTTTTATAACCAACGGTGTCTAAACTTTTTTACGCCGGACAGAATGATACTAAACTTTCAAAAGTGATCAAATTAAAAAACAAATGAACTTGATACCTCGGCTTATTTTCCGTCACTTCCCTGTTAAAATTGATCACGTGCGATGCATGTGAGGTGTTTTTTGGGGTTATAATAGTCTTTTCATACAAAAACTAATTTTTAATTATTTTTTAGGGCTAAATTCTGTTTAGTCCATGTACTTTGCCTCTCTCATCGTTTCAGTCTCTGACATTCTAATTTAATCTAAAAACTCCATAACCTTACAATTTCCCTCCAATAGGTCCCTGTCTTGGGTGAAATGTCCAATAAACCCCTAAGTTGTTATTTTTTTCCTTTTTAATTTATTTTTTCCTTTTTTCTTTTTCCTTTTTAATTTTTTTTTTCCTTTTTAATTTAATTTTTTTCTTTTTCTTTTTTTCCTTTTTCCATTTTAATTTCTTTTTTCTCTTTAATTTCTTTTTTCCTTTTTTTATTTTTCTATTTCTTTTTTCCTTTTTTTATTTTTTCTTTTTCCTTTTAATGACCATCGTATTCTGCTGCATCAGTAGCGCCACGTCAGCGAACCAATCCAGATCGACCCGAAACCCCAATTCTTGTTCTCCACGCCGGCGGCCATTTTTCTTTTCCATCACTATTCTTCTTCTTCACTTCTGGTTTTTGTCAACTTGGCCATCAAAAACCACCTTTTCAACCAAACCCAAAATCCAAATCACCATTTTGAGCAAGACCCAAAAACCTCAGAGTTTGAAAAAATGGTAGTTTTTAGTGAAAAGTTAAAAAATGGTAATTTTCAGTGAAAAGTTTCCAAATTGAGGCTTGATGTGGAGAGAGAAAGTGGGATTTGAGTGGGAGAGAGAGAAGTAGGCTGATTGGGAAACAGATGGGTTGTGGAGTTTGATCGGAATGAGATTGGTGGGTTGAGGAAGTAGAAAGTAGGCAGAACGAGGAAGAAAAAAGAACTCAAAAAGGAAAAAAATGAAAAAGGAACAAGAAAAAAAGAAGAAAAAGCAAAAACAAAATTAAAAAGGAAAAAAGAAAAAAATGAAAAAAGAAATTAAAAAGGAAAAAGAATAAAATGAAAAAAAAGAAATTAAAAAGGAAAAAAGAAAAAAGAAATAACAAAGGGGTATATTGGACATTTCACCCAAGGCATGGACCTATTAGAGGGAAATTGTGAGGTTAAAGAGTTTTTAAATTAAATTAGAATGTCAGGGACTGAAACGATGAGAGATATCGTCTACCTATTTTTTATTTTATTTTGTTGATTCTCTTCTTCTTATTCTATCGTCTACCTCTATATCTCTCCCCCTTTTTTCTTTTTTCAGAAGGTGAGAAATATCCCAACCTTATTTGTTTCTAAGATGGTGGAATTGAAATTGAACGGAAGATTTTAATTTTATAGAAGAAGAATATTGGGTTATAGATCTTTGACGACCCTTTTGACACAAATCACTTCAATTTATGAGATTGATTTTGCATCTGTGCATCTCTGTATTTAGTTTCATATTCCAATTCTGCAAAACTTTGGAATTCGAATTACAATTTTTTGGTGTCTTCGGCGGCGCCTAGGCCACTATATTTTCACACAGTTCTATTGCTTAATAACCATTGATCCAACTACTTTTACATAAACCGAAAAAAAAAAAAAAAAACTTGGGTTATAAATCCAATATGCAGAAGGAAGATGATTGAACTAAAGTCGCACAATCACAAGTAAAGAAAAATTAAGGTAGGATAGTATATGGATTCAAAACTAGCTAAAATAGAGAGCACTAGTTCGGACGTTTTTTAAAATGACTAGCCAAAATGACTTTGTAGTTAATAAAATTTGATTCAAAAATGGTTAACATTGCTAAAAATGCTCTTAGTGTATTTCTCGTATTCAAGAAAAAGTTTATATATAAAAACTTCCTAGTTTTGCCAATTAATAATAGTACCCTACACCAAAAATAGAAATAATAACATGTACTCTACTTGGTACCATCTATATAGTTAAATTTACTTTTACTTCTCGGCCCACCCGATTTATAAATTCTACTTTTGCCCCAACATACCAATCATATATTGTCTTTAACAAAAGGGAATGGTCGGAAGGGATGTCATTTTGATTCATCGGTGGCATCACTCTGTTTTGTCATCTTTGAGAGGGAATGAGAAGTGGCCATATGCCCACCACAAAACTAACACAATCTCAATCCCATCTCACTTATTCAGAATTTTCCATTGCCATCTAAAGTCTGATTAGTCTCAATCATGTTCTTCTATATCAAGGACAATCCCGCAGGTAAGCACAAATGTCACAAGTCTCAAGATCCTTCAAAACAAACCGTGTAGGTAATCTCTTCCCAACAATCCATGAAAACCGGTCCGGGTTCAAGACAAAAGGTTTCATGTCCTGGTTCAAGATAAACGGGCACTGACATTATTATAAGAGTTTTTATCACCAACGGTGTCTATACTTTTTTGCACCGTACAGAATGATGTCCAACTTTTAAAAGTAATTAAAATAATATCTAAACTTTTCAAAACAAATCAACTTGATACCTCGGCTTAGTTTCCGTTACTTTTCTGTTAAAATTGATCACGTGCGGTGCATGTGAGATGTTTTTTGGGGTATAATAGTATTTTCACACAAAAATTAATTTTTAATTATTTTTTATTTTATTTTGTTGATTTTCTTCTTTTTCTTCTATCGTCTCCTCCCCCACCCCCCAACCCCCCCCCCCCCCCCCCCCCCTTATTTTTCCTTTATTTTTTTAGAAGGTGGAAACATCCCAACCTTATTTGTTTCTAAGATGGTGGAATTGAAATTGAATGCAAGATTTTAATTCTATAGAAGAAGAATATTGGGTCATAGATGTTTGATGACCCTTTTGACCACAAATCACTTCAATTTATGGGTTTGATTTTGCAACTGTGCATCTTTGTATTCAGTTTCAGATTCCAATTATGGAAAACCTTTGAATTCGAATTACAATTTTTTGGTGTCATCAGCGGTGCCTAGACCACTGTATTTTCACACAGTTCTATTGCTTAATAACCATTGATCCAACTACTTTTACCTAAACAAAAAAAAGCTTGGTTGTAGATGCAATATGCAGAAGGAAGATGATTGAACTAAAGTCGCATAATCACAAGTAAAGAAGGATTAAGCTTGGCTCAGTGGTTAGAGCACCCACTACCTAATGACGAAGTCATGGGTTCGAGTCACCATGAGGATAAGAGTGAAATCCTTTGATCCTCTTTTAAAAAAAGGAAAGAAACAAAAAGCTTGGATAGTATATAGATTCAGAACTAGCTCAAATGGAAAGTCTGATTAGTCTCAGTCATGTTGTTCTATACCAAGGGCAATCCAGCGGGTAAGCACAAACATCACAAGTCTCATTATCCTTCAAAACAAACCGTGTAGGTAATCTCTTCTCAACAATCCATGAAAACCTATCCAGGTTCATGACAAAAGGTTTCACGTCTAGGTTCAAGATAAAAGGTCACTGACATTATTATAAGAGTTTTTACACTAACGTTGTCTAAACTTTTTTGCACTGGATAGAATTATGAAGACATGAAATTTCAGTTAAATATTTTGTAATTCAATATTTGTCAAATTATATGAATTATGAATTGTGGGTGTGATTGGAATGTTGTTGCGTGAGAAATTTGGTTTCGAATGATTTTAGTTTCGAAATTTAATGTTATTTAGGGTTTACTAAAATCGACTTTTTATACGTAAGGAATTTGAGGAAACTTCCTTCACGAAAGTCGTAGAGCTCGTCGATACGAGTTCGTGCATATGTGGAACGCAAGAATCGGAGTTCATATGAGGAGGTTATCATATTTCGAAAAGTTTCCATATCGGGTATATAAAAGCTACTATTTCCGGAAATATCCGAAAATAGCATAATTATCCAAAAAAGGAAACCATCGGGTTACTGTTCATCTTCTCTCTCTCTCTCTCCCCCTCCATCGGCCGAAAACAGGGCAAGAGGTTTTCGGATTCGTTCTCCCTTCCCCGGCCACCGTTTGATGCCAAACCACTTCTACAGCTTCGTATCTTCTTTGCGCAGCTGCCAGAGGCAGCCTTGTGCCGCGTCTTGGCCTGTAGCCGCGGCGGGAGCTTGGTTTCGGTTATAGGCTGAATTGAGTTCAAACCAAGATCTCTCCTAGCTTCAGCCACCAAAACTCGAGTTCTTTAGCTTATTGAACTCGTATCAAGGAGTAGAACACGCAGCAAGAAGACCCAGACCTGAAGTGAAGTTTTTGACGTCGAACAGAGCAGCTATAGGAAAATTTCAATTTTTCCGGCCGCACCGGCTTGTTTAGGTATTTCGATCACTTCCACTTGTTTTCTCACTTCGTGATAGTTATAAAAGTTGCTCAAAATGATAAAACAAAGGGGAGCAGACCGGCCCCGACACCATTGGCTGTGGTTGGCGGCGGCTCTGCCATAAACTCCGGCTGCCCTTTCCGGCCACCTGTTGGGGTCCTAAGAGCAGTTTCTGCTCATTTTTAAATTCTACATATCGATACGATCATTTTGATATATAGCATGTGAATTTTGGATATTGTATTTTGTACGGTGATTTTGAATCGTATTTAAGCTGTTGAGAAGACGCAGCCGGATCAGAGGTGAGTAAATCTCACTTGGTTCATTTACGAACCGAATTTCCTTAATTGCCCAATTTATTTGTTATGTGTGAGAAAATGGTTTTAAGAAATGAGTTTTAAAGTATATATAAAATGAATTTCTTAGGTTTTTACTCCGTGTGAACTATAGTTGGTATTAGTGGTCATCCCTGAGTGGATGATTACGTATATATATATATATTTACGTGATTTTATACGGAATGGTGTGACATTGAAATATGTGGATTGTTGATGATTTCATTTGTATACTTGAATGAAAGAATTATTGCTATGATTTATTATGTTAAATGATATTGAGTGAAAGCATGATGATGGTGATTGTTTAGATTATGATTTAAAACACGTGATGGTTATGCAATTACAATTGATATTGTAATTGTTGTGGGATGTAAGGATTGTTATAACATTTGGGTCGGGGGGGTCTTTAAATGTTCGATGCCACCGTAGGGAGTGTGGTGACTATTTCGTAAGGGTGAACCTTGGCCGAGGTGACACATTACGATTTAGCTAGAGCTCTAATTTGTCTGCCATCATGTGACATGAAAACAACGAGTTGGGTTACTCGTGATCGTGAACACGAATTGGTGGTTGAGAGGGGTCGAGTGTTGAGACGGTACTTGAAATAGTTGTGAAATTGAGAATGAATGTTGTTGTGTGTGTTTGGATTATTTTACTTGAATTAAAAGAATTGTGATTTAATAAATCAACTGTTCATTTCATATTTACTCACACGAGCTTTCAGAAAGCTTACCAGGTTTTGTGTTGTTGTAATCCCGGTACACTATTCAAACGGTGTAGCGGATAATCCTGCAGGTCAGGATAATCAGGGTGGAGAGTAAGCTGAGTAGGGCCGCAGGGTTGTGACCAGCAGTTAGTCTATTTTGGTATGTTTTATAGACTCTCTTGAGCATAACATTTTATTTATGTTGGTATTGTAATAATGGACTCGAGAGATAGTTTGCTACGAGGTTTGTGTTATGATTTGTGAGATGTTGGTTTATGAAAATTTCACGACGTGATTTGTTTAGTTGTATTCATGTTTCGGATTTGAATTTATTATTCAAAATTCGGGGAGTGACAGTTTGGTATCAGAGCATAAGGTACATATTGAGTGATAAGTTAATATCTTTCGAGTGATGGCCCGTCTGCAGCGGAACCTCATCGTGTGCTCTTCGGTATTGACAATGTCATTGGGTATGTAGGAGTGTTGGGAGTTGTCTAGAACGTTAGGACGTATTAGGAGTTGAATTAACCTCTTTGTGTTAGTAACTTGGTTAATAAGGATTTGTATTTACTTATGCTTTGATTTAAGTGTTATACATGTATTAACCAGGTATGCTATGCTCCTTAGGTAATGGATATTGTAGGAGGCAGAGGTAGGGGTTAAGGTAGACCCAGAGGTATAGGCAGAGGCCGAGATAGGGGCCAGATTCCACATGTTGAGGTATATGAGGAAGAGATAGAGGCACCTTTTATGGAGCAGCCTGTTCCACCAGAGGTCCTGGTTAATGATCCCACTAGTCTGTTAGTGTTGGTAAAGGACGTTACTCAGTTGGGAGCAACTAAATTTGGGGGAGGTATAGATTTCATGGTGACTGATCAGTGGGTCGATGAATTACAGACCTACTTTGACTTGATTGTCTGTGATGAGATTGAGAAGAGGAAGCTAGCCACTTTCATACTCAAGGATGAGGTTAGGGTATGGTGGAATTGCACTTAGAGGACTATTGATGTGTCCACTATGACCTGGGATGGATTTGTGAGGATCTTTAGAGAGAAATAATTTCCAGTATCTGTGAAGGAACATATAGAGAGGCAATTTCTCTCACTTACTCAAGGAAAGATGAGTGTGAGAGAATATGAGGCAGAGTTCTCCAGGCTGTATCGTTTTGTGAAACCATTGGATGCTACAGATCTAGCTAAGAAGTTTCAGCGGGGGTTGAATACTTTTATTGAGCGAGATGTGGCCATTACGGAGCTGAAGACAAAGGAGCAGATCTTAGCTAAAGCCTTAATCATTGAATAGCAAAATCTGATCCACAACGAGAAGGAAACAGTCGAGAGAGATTTCCAGGGAAAAGGGAAGGCCATTGAGGGGAGCAACAGTTCCAGAGATTATGGAGGTAGGTCCTGGAGGAGACAGCAAACTCGTTTCCCTCAGCAGGCTCCAGCTAGGATAGCTTATCATCATTAAGCCCCCACCAGAACAGCACATGCACCTAGTAGGGAAGCACTTATCAGGCAGGTAGCGCCAACTACATCATTGACATGCTACAACTACGGCGAACCGGGTCATATTTCTAGAGTGTGCACAAAACCTAAGGGCTGGATATGCTTAACTGTGGACTGGAAGGGCACCATGCCAAGGAGTGTACCCGACCCCAGAGTAGAGTACATGGGAACCAACAGAGAGCCTTACCTCCAGCACCAGCTAGAGTATTTGCCATTACCAGAGAGGCACCGGGATGTAAGGTACCTTATCTGTTTATAACTATCTTGCTAGAGTATTGTTTGATACAGGTGCTTCCCACTCTTTCATATCTAGTTCTGTGGTAGATGCTTTGGGTTTGACTGTTATTCCGCTTACTAGATCTTTGTGTGTTACATCACTTCTTTGTGTTTCTCTTGAGCCTGGCATGTTCTGTGATGATTGCCCTATAGAAATTTGTGGTAGAGAGTTCACTGCATCTTTGATTGTGCTTCCGGATCACACGTATGATATGATTTTGGGATTGGATTGGTTGGCCTCGAATCATGCTGTGATCGATTGTTTCAAGATGATTGTGTCTTTTCGTATTCCTGGAAAACCAGTGTTTCATTATCGTTGTCTGAAGTCTGATATTGCCATGAGGGCAGGGATCTTGGCACACATTGAATCAGTGAGTAGTGCTTCAGAAATTGCAGGGATTCCAGTAGTGTCAGAGTATGCTGACGTGTTCTAGGAAATACCAGGATTACCTCCGAAAAGGGTAATGGACTTCTCCATTGATGTGATACCAAGTACTGCTCCTGTATCGAGAGCACCTTATCGGACGGCTCCAACTAAACTTCAGGAGTTAAAGGTTCAGATTGAAGGATTACTTGCACAAGGGTTCGTGCAGGCTAGTGTTTCTCCTTGGAGCACACCAATGCTATTTGTGAAGAAAAAAGATAATTCACTCCGATTATTTATGGATTATCAGCAGCTGAACAAGGTGACCATCAAGAATAGGTACCATTTACCTAGGATTGATGGCTTGTTCGATCAGCTTAGGGAGGCTACTGTGTTCTCAAAGATTGATTTGAGATCTGGATATCACCAGTTAAGGGTGAAGGATGAGGATATTCCAAAAACGGTGTTCAGGACTAAGTATGGACATTATGAGTTCCTTGTCATGCCTTTTGGTCTAACTAATGCACCTGCAGCATTCATGGACTTGATAAACCACACGTTCAGCCCTTACTTGGATCAGTTTGTTGTGGTGTTCGTGGATGACATCTTGATTTATTCAAGGTCGTCTGACGAGCATGAGAAGCATTTAAGAATTGTGCTACAAATGTTGAGAGAGAAGAAATTGTTTGCCAAGTTTGAGAATTGCGAGTTTTGGCAAAAGGAGATCAAGTTCCTTGGTCATGTAGTTTCGAAGGATGGAGTTTTTATGGATCATTCGAAGGTTGAAGTAGTGATGGGTTGGAGTCGCCCCACTATAGTAACAGAGATCCGTAGTTTCCTTGGATTGCCAGGGTACTATATGTGATTCATTTAGGGGTTTTCTAGTATTACTTCAGCTTTGACCAAGTTGACAAGAAAGGATACTCAGTTTGTGTGGACAGATGAATGTGAGAAGGCCTTTAGTGAGCTGAAGACTAGATTGACTATAGCTCCAGTGTTGAATGTCCCATCTTGTGGTGGTGGGTTAGTTATCTACAGTGATGCATCTCATCAGGGTTTGGGTTGTGTGTTGATGCAGAATGGTGGTGTTGTCGCGTATGGTTCTAGACAGTTGAAGGTGCATGAGCGGAACTACCCCACTCATGATCTGGAGCTGGCTGCAGTGGTTTTTGCCTTGAAGATTTGGAGGCATTATCTTTATGGTGAGAAATTCGAACTCTTTTCTGATCATAAGAGTTTGAAGTATCTATTCTCTCAAAAGGAGTTGAACATGAGGCAGAGAAGATGGATGAAGCTCATCAAAGACTATGATTTCACCTTGGTGTATCATCCCGGAAATGCCAATGTAGTGGCGGATGCTTTGAGCAGGAAACCCCGAGGGATCATAGCATCACTTATGGTTCAGGAATGGTGTATGTTAGAGACTGTATATGAGTTTGACATTATGCCTATAGGAGAAGGATATGGAATCTTTCTTGGTAGTATCACTTTACAGCCGACCTTGATTTCCGGGATCATTCAGAGTCAGACACATGATGAGTTCGCTTAAATGGTGATTTCAGAGATTATCCTTGATGCCAAGGAGAAAGGTCCCTCTGAGTGGATAGTTGGAACTGATGGTGGATTAAGATTTCGATTGAAATTGTATGTCCCGGGTGGTGATAGGCTTAAGGAGGAGGTACTGTGGGAAGCACATCGATCTCGATATACGGTACACTCAGGGAGTACCAAGATGTATATGGACTTACGAAAATAGTTTTGGTGGATAAGGATGAAGAGAGATGTGGCTGAGTATGTATCCAGGTACCTTACATGTCAGTGAGTGAAGGAAGAGCATCAGAGGCCTGCGGGGATGTTGAAACCTTTGCCGATTCCAGTATGGAAATAGGAAGAGATCTCCATGGACTTTGTGACTGGATTGCCTAGGTCCAGACAAAGTTATGATCCTATTTGGGTGATTGTTGATCGATTGACAAAGTCAGCACACTTTCTTCCTGTGGCGAAGACTTACTCAGGTGATGCTTTGTGTAAGTTGTATTTTGATGAGATTGTGAGGCTTCATGGTGTGCCTGTATCGATTGGGGTAGATTCCATAAGGCTTTCGGCACATCTTTGGTTATGAGAAATGCATTTCATCCACAGACTGATGGACAGACAGAGAGGGTGAACCAGGTGATGGAAGATATGCTTAGAGCATGTGTTTTGGAATTTGGTAGAGTTTGGCGGATCATCTGCCATTGGTAGAGTTTGCCTACAACAACAGTTATCACTCTAGTATCGGCATGGCCCTATATGAGGCACTTTATGGTAGGCCATGTAGGACTCTTATCTGTTGGGCGGATGTTGGAGAGAAACAGCTCTTGGGTCATGCGCTTGTTCGGGAGACTACAGAGATGGTTACTACCATCCAAGACAAGATCCTTACTGCACAGAGTAGATAGAAGAGTTACACTGACCTGAGGAGGAAACCGTTGGACTTTGAGGTGGGTGATCATGTATTCTTGAAAGTCTCACCTATGAAAGGTGTGGTGAGATTTGGCAAGAAGGGAAAGTCGGCACCGAGATATGTTGGACCTTTTGAGATTTTGGAAAGGGTCGAAAAGTTGGCGTATCAGCTTGCTTTACCTATTAGCATGTCAGGTGTACATAATATCTTCCATGTGTCCACGCTTAGGAGGTACATTCGAGATGAATCCCATGTGATTAATCACGGTACGATCGAGGTGAGTCCGGATGTGACCATCGTTGTTGAACCTGTTCTTATCTTGGACAGGTCCACGAAGAGGTTTCGTAGGAAGGAGGTTGATTTGGTTAAGGTGTTGTGGAGTCATCATGATGAGGGTGATGTGCCATGAGAGTTAGAGTCTGATATAAGGGCAAAATACCCACTACTGTTTGTTGATGAGTTTGCTTGAATTTTGGGACGAAATATCTTTAAGGAGGGTAGACTGTGAAGACCCGAAATTTCAGTTAAATATTTTGTAATTCAATATTTGTCAAATTATATGAATTATGAATTGTGGGTGTAATTGGAATGTTGTTGGGTGAGAAATTTGGTTTCGAATGATTTTAGTTTCGAAATTTAATGTTATTTATGGTTTACTAAAATCGACTTTTTATACATAAGAAATTTGAGGAAACTTCATTCACGAAAGTCGTAGAGCTCGTCGATACGAGTTCGTGCATATGTGGAACGCAAGAATCGGAGTTCATATGAGGAAGTTATCACCTTACGAAAAGTTTCCATTTCTGGTATATATAGGCTACTATTTCCGGAAATATCCGAAAATAGCATAATTATCCAAAAAAGGAAACCATTGGGTTACTGTTCGTCTTCTCTCTCTCTCCCTTCGTCAGCCGAAAACAGGGCAAGAGGTTTTCAGATTCGTTCTCTCTCCTCCGGCTACCGTTTGATGCCAAACTACTTCCTACAACTTCGTATCGGTGGCGACGAGACCATTGTATTTTCACACAGTTCTATTGCTTAATAACCATTGAACCAACTACTTTTACATAAACAAGAAAAAAAACACTTGGGTTATAGATGCAATATGCAGAAGGAAGATGATTGAACTAAAGTCGCACAATCACAAGTAAAGAAGAATTAAGCTTGGATAGTTTGGTGCTAGATGACTAGATGCAATATGCAAATTGCAAAAGAATGAGGAAGAACGAGAATAAAAAGAGAGAGAGAGAGAGAGAGAGAGAGAGAGAGAGATTAGAAGATAATATGAAATTTCAACTAAATATTTAGTTAAAGGTTATATATATATATCCTTAGTTTTAACGAATATGTGACAGATAATGGACAAATGTATGAAATTGATCAATTTTTATAAGTCTAGGTACCTTTTTGATAACTTTTGAAAGTAGGGTATGAAATTGATCAATTTTTTTATGTCCAGGTACCTCTTTGATCACTTTTGAAATTTAGATATCATTTTGTCCGGTGCAAGAAAGTTTTGACGCTAGTGGTGATAAAAACCCTTTCCGAATTGATTACATGCATAACTGCATGAGAGAATGGTACATTATATAAGCTCAAGCTTAGATTTGTGCTTAAAGCCTTCTTAGATAACAAACTTATATTAATGGGAAAATGGTCAAAACAATGTCTCACTTTTTTGCTATTTTAAACTTTCGTACCTCAGCTTCTAAAACTATCAGATTGATATCCAAGGTTCTCACCCCGACCCAATTTTGGTATCTGGAGCTGTTAGCTCCGTTACGATGCGTGCCACGTGGCATATTTTGAAGGGTATTTTCGTGCCTTCATGTTTTAATTCATTTTTCTTTTTCTATACATTTTTTTTGTTTTTCCTTGCAAAATCATATGGGTGTCTCTTCATCCGAGCCGTCGAAATTAATTAGAGGGAGACTATAAATAGGAGAAAGGCTGATCGAACGTTCCAGATCAACCTCGAACATCTCAGTGCTCTCGATCATTCTCGGTGGCCCGACGACCCGTGATTGGGTCTGACCGTATTCCCACCGTCTAGCCACTGCACGACGACGCACTGGCATCAACCTCTTTGTCTCGACATCGCCGACAACCCTGTGACCTTGGATCATCCATGCATCAATCGTGGTCGGAGAATCAACGACCGGAAGCTTCAAGTTTACTCCGATGGAATTTGCAATTTCCCGCGACTCCGGCCGCCGTTTGACGTGAATCCAGTAACGAAATCAATCCTTTCGTCACTCTCTACGTGTTGATATACTTAATTTTTCTATTTAATCGAGTTTTAATGATTTTCGATTTTGGGATAGTTTCGGCCTTGTCGTGATTTTTCACCGCCAGCGACTTTTCAGGTTTTCCTTGGCTTGGCTTCTGGCTTGTATGCGTCGGTAGGTGAGGGCTGACCTTGATTTGGGAGTAACGTCCGAAAATTTTTGGTTGGTGGCCGAAGTGAGGAAATTGGGCTGTTGTGTTCTTCGTCAGACGCATACCTGCAAATTTGGAGTTTTGATCTTGATCAAGTTTGATCACAAGGGGAGTTGAAATCTGTTTGAAAGATCTGGATATTTCCTTTTATAGTTAGCTTCTGGAAATTGGCTGCTAAGTTTGTATGCTCACTGTGACTTCAGTCTCGGAGTCTGGGCAGATGGTAGTTAGCCTGAAGCAGAAGCCGGTGGTGTGGGATGTCGGAGGGTGTTGGCCGAGGCGGCGGAGGAGTAGGTAGCCAATGAGGGGCGCCGCTGGTCTGGGATGTACACCTCTCTCCTTCGAATTGGATGGAATCAATCCGGGATTTATGTAAGTGGTGGCGTTTTGGAATCAATCTGGGCTCTCTACAAGGCAGGGTTTTCTGGGCTTGCATGAAGATGGAAAAGAAAAAAAAATTGTAATTTTTATTGGGTGAGCTGAACAAACCGATTTTGAACCAAGCATGTCTTTCCTTCTCCTGTAATTTTGTGGAGAAAGGGGAGATGGGTGCCCAAATGAGATTTGGATCCAAACATTATACCCATAGAGTGAAGCAAAAAGAACTGAAAAGGGAGAGAGTAGACGAAGAAGAGTAGGGGAAAAAGTATAGAAAAATAAAAATGAATTAAAATATGAAGGGACGAAAATACATTTCAAAATATGCCACGTGGCATGTACTGTAACAGAGTTAACATCTCCAAATACCAAAATTGAGTCGAGGTGAGAACCCCATATACCAATATGAAAGTTTTGGAAATTGAGGTACGAAAGTTTAGAATAACAAAAAGGTGGAACATTGTTTGTACCATTTTCCCTATATTAATTTGTTGAAACTTCCTACCGCTAGTGCCAGAAGTCAAGCTTAACTAATTTTTAAAATGCTAATTTCCTGAATTTAACACGCAGTGACGGTTGTAGTCCTTATATGTAACGTCCTGAACCTAAATTTGCCCGTTTACTAGTCATTTGGACGGTAAACGATAACTAATTTCATTTTTACTTTGTTTCGATACTTTTAGTGGCCCTAAAAATTGACTTTTTGTTCGGGTCAAAATTTGAGAAAATGTTCTTCATGAAAGTTGTAGAGGACGTTAAACCGAGCGCGTGCATATGTGGTTCGTAAAAATCGGAGTTCGTATGCGAAAGTTATAAGCGAAATACTAAAGTTATTGTTCATGATAGAAAGTATAAATTTGAATTTTTTACTGTGGCCGGTAACTTTTTCTTTTCTCTTCCTCTCTCCTCCCCCCCCCCCCCCCCCCCCCTCCCCCGCGTTTTTTCTTCTCTCTTCGGCCTTCTCTGTAACTCCGGCCTTCTTCCTTCTCCGGCCACCTGACGACGTAAAGCCAGCATCTTTGGACTCGTCTCCGCTCCCTCTAGGCGCCTGTGGTGGTATTTTGCGGTGGCTCGGCCCGTGGAGCTAGGATTTAAGCTTTGAAGTTCACTGTAGCAGTTTGGGTGTTTCGTTGATTTCCGGCGATTCCAGCCATTTCCGGCCACCAAACCAGCGTCGAAGGTCGGGTTTTTGCCAAGGATCATTTCCCCCCTAGCCTTGAGCCACGATTTGCAGTGTAGAGGAGGAATTGAAGATTTGAAATTTCGGGTTACTATTCACGATTCGGGTACAAATTTCTCCTTAATTGTTGAGGTACTTCTACTCATTTTCTGACTTGGTCTCAGTTGAGAGAATTATTGGGTGTGTTGAAAAGGTGCTGCTGCCAAAATTTGGTGGCCATTGGAGCTGGTGACTTTGGTGGCGGCGCCGCCACTGTGGGCGGCGGTAGCGGTGGCTAGGGTAACTGTTTAATTCCAATTTCTGACTAGTTAAATCCTATAATTATCCTAGAACTTGTATATGAAGTTTGGTGAGGATTGGTGGAGTTTTGAATCAGTTATAAATTTCTAAAGATTTGGATTTCGATTAATGTTAATCGTAAATCCGATTGTCGGATTTTCTCCATAATTGTTGTAAAGTCTGAATTTGACGATTGGGCGGTGTTGGTGAAGTTTGGTTGGTTGTAGAAGAGAATTGGAGGAATTGGGGTTATGGGTTTAGGATTTAATTATTGTTTATCGTAACATTATTTTCTTCCGTCCGGTAATTGTTAGTTACGAATAATTATGTACAGGACGAGGTACCGACTCATCACTCGACGAGTATCCTTACGCTTGGATACCACGTTAGCCGTATACTGTGAGTGGACTTTTGGTTTTCTAAATATTGATGCATGCAATTGATTTTCCGAAATAAGTATTTACTTAATTAATGAACATATTATTATATTTTACTTTCGGGAAATTGATATTGATTATTGATTTTGTTTTGGGAAATGGATTAGTAATTTAAATTATTGTTTTAATTTATCGAGCATATTATTCGGATTTAAATATTTGTAATCATGCCGATTAGAAGTTGTTATGCTCCGTTTTAAATTTGTTATTTGAAATAATCTTTGACGAGTTGTTTTCTGAGATTATTTCCGGAAATGAAAGTATTATTTATTAGCGGATTTGCTTTTTCCGAGGAATCCTCGGAAATGGGATTTTTCATCGGAACTTAGGAACTTATTTGATTTTCGTTTATTGGTTTATGATTCCGAATTTATATTGGCGTGCGGGGTCACGTCACTGGATTAAATTTCTTTTCTTGTGAGACATCGGGGATGTCTTACTGATTTTCGATTTTCGTATGGTTTTTACCCACCATACCTGGGTCGATATATTTTATTGCTAGCTAGCCTATTAGTACTCCTCCCTGCTTACTATGTGTTTGTGGGTGAGTAGAGCAGAGCATGGGATGCTCCAGAGCGTGGGACACTCCGACCCGAGCCCGAGAGGCTCCCTTCTTTCGTATGGTGATGCTTCTTCCCCATATTTATATTATATTATTTTTGACTAGCGGGGTTAGTCCGATTCCCCTAACCAGCGGGGCTGGTCTTATTTTCTTGAGTATCGGAGTTCTTTCCTTTTTGCTTGGTTGTGACTAGCGGGGCTAGTCGGTTTTCTTGAGCTGAACTAAAGTTATTGTGTTTCTTTAAATTGCTGCATGCATCGGGTTTTTAAGAAGATATGTGCGGGAAAGTATAAATTTATTTTTTCCTTACAATTACTTATTTTTGTCCACTCACGCTAACGTTTTCATATACTTTTCCCCTGGGCCCTTCGTTTTCAAATGCCCAGTCTGCAGAGTAGCTGGTACGGCATAGTAGGATTCGAGGCATAGCATCTGCTGCTGTTGTCTTCATTGTAGGTTAACTGTGGAACCTACATGTATTTTATTTTCTCTTTCTCTTTTAGATTGCTCTGATAACCTGTGGGATAAATGTTGTATGATTCGTATTTTAGTTGTAAATTATGGAGTTGTTGTGATTTGGGGAGCAAGGCGGCTCCAGAAGAATAAGGATGGTTTATTAGAAGTGTGAATGTGTTATTTACAGGTTTTTGGGTAGTCCATTTTAGGGGTGACTCTGCTGAATTTTTGGTAGAGTTATTCCTAAGGTGGGCCCCACAGGGCCACCTCGGATTTCAGGGTGAAATTCGGGGCGGGTCCTGTCATTATAAAAGTCCTAGTTTAATCTAATTAAAGTATTATTCATTTTGATATGTACGAAGTAGGAGAACCCAATACGTATTAGCTGGTAGGCTTCATAATAACACAAAGCTGGTTAACCACTTGTCAAGGCCGGCCCTGGGTATAGGCCCAGCAGGCCTGTGCCTATGGCCCCCAAATTTCATGGGCCCCTGAAATTAAACGAAGTTTTATATATATTTATGGTATATATGTAAAAAAAAAAGTAATATATGCCCGTATCGATGTCTTGTCATTTTATACTTCTTCACTAGTTCTCCTAGACTTTTACGCAGCTAATTGGGGAGACGGCGTCTCTTGTTCTTACCTCACCTCCATAATCCCAAATTCTCAATTCTCAAATCTCAAAACCTAGCAGCTAATTCATCATCAGAACATTGGTTCACTTCGCCAATAATCATCATCATCTGCAATCATTCTTTTGTTTTCTTGTTCTCTGTAATGTTTTATTAATTTTTCTGAATTTCTGGCAAATTTGGGAATTGGGAAGAAGGAAATAGAGGTTGATTTTAACCTTTTGATACTAATTAAGCATTTTCGTTGGGCAAGTCTTTAAGTATTCTTTGCAAATTTAAATATTTTTTAATTAATCAATGATTAAGATTTTAGGGTCTGTTTTCTTTATTTTTCTTCTTATTTAATTTGTCTTAACTAATAGTGATTATAACTAATTATGAATTAAGTGCATCTTTGTTATTTGTTAGTGGAATAATGGTAGACTGGTACGTACTAGTGCCGTAGTGGTATCAATATCAGATGCAAGCTAGAATTTTTTTTTTTTTTATACATAAACCACAGAACTGTACTCTATTATGCAGAGATGCGAAAAAAATCCAAGTGCAGAAGATAGCAAGTTTTGTTGCCTATGCTACCTTTTGCTCCTGAAATACTGACAATATATATTCAGAAAGTAAAACCAACACATGAATAGTCGATCAAACTGACAAACTTTTATAAAAGTAGCAGAATCTGAGTGGTGGAGTTGGTTTAATGGATTGTGAAGGCAGAGTATTAGTGAGGACTATAGTAGTTTAGTTGCAAGTGACTATACTACTAAATTGTAAGCCTACTAAAAAGCTGTAAACTTAATAACTTACTTACTTTTAAAGAGAAAAAAAAATTATGAATATATTTGAAGGTGGAGAGCCCCTTTTTTTTTTTTTTTTTGCCTAGAGCCCCTGAAAACTCAGGACCGGCCCTGCCACTTGTGTATTGTTTTCTTGAACAGTAATTAACCACTTGTAAAAATAGACTATTTGAACATACCAGACTATTGAAATACCTAGTCTAATCTTTTCGTTATTTAAAATAAACAATACTTTAGATTAAACTAGGGTGGTAGGCTCTATAATAATACAAAGCTTGTTAACCACCTGTTTTTTGTTTTCTTGAACATTAATTAACAATTTATTTAGCCAATCACATTCCGCACTTAGCAAATAGTCTATTCTTTCTCTTTAAAAAAAAAAAATGTGTACTTTTCTTTATTTTATCACACGACAACTCATAAGTCCCCACTTATAATGATGATCGAGACCATATGATTGTGGTTTTGTTTTTACAAACCACTTACATGATTCATTATTGCCATATTATTTTACCATTAATGATATTGAAATCCAGTGTCCATCCATTTTCATTTAACTTTTGCGAACACGGTAAATTGATTACACAATTTAGGAAAAAAAAAAAATTATACACCGATGGTACAAGTGAATTAACAATTCTAGTAAATCTGAGCTGTTGATATTTAATTATTTATAGACAATTTTTTTAATAACAAAAAAATATACTTTTTGTGTTGATGTAAATGTCAGGAGCTGCTATCTACAGAGTTATGGGTGTGAAGACTCGAATTTTCATATAATTAAATTAGGGATAATGATAAAAAAATGTCATTTTAAAGTGTCTTATTATACTTCAGGTATCCCCATAATAATTAAGGTCACCTATTAACAACCTGCCACTAAAATTAAGCATAATTACCAGAGCTGCCACCAGCAACTCCCTATCTCACTCAAGCATGTCTGAACCCTTATCAACTGCTTTCTCTCTTCTTCTCCTCCTCCACATGGACACATACATCGAGAGAGTGTAAATGACGAAGAATGACGCGTCGTTGAGGATCGGTGTATGAGTTCTTGAAGCGGTGACGACTCGCCGTGATCGGTGTATGACGCCTCTTTGTCTCTTGACATATACGTCGTGATCGGAGAGCGCCACGTTGAAATCGAACGCCTCATCACCACCGCCACGATCCATCCCCCTCGTCACTGTAAGTTCTGATTTTTCAGTTTTTCAATATTATTAATCGATTTTTGTTTCGAATTTTGACATGCTAGAATGTATCTATGCGCTTCTCTTTGGTAGATTACTTGCTTTGTTGCCTGAGAATTTGAAGAAGGAACTCGAGCGTGAAGCCTATTCTTTTGTTGCTTTGATATCTGGTTATTGATTCATTACAAGCTTGTCAATTTCGGTAACTATCACATAAATCCAGAAAAACCCATTTCAAATCTCTTACTTTTTCTCTTTCGATTATGGTTCTCCGATGTGAATGCAGGTGTGGATACGCCGATTACACAGACCCTGTTCACTTACCTGCTTTTGGGTGCTAATTCTCACATGGATCTTCCTTGGCGCTCGATATTCTCTATGGCAATTGTTTGGTGCAGCCTCTGTGTGGTTGGGCTTCGCATAGTGCTCCTCTCTGACGCAGGGGTGGCTGGTAGAGGTGACTTTCTGTCTTTGGCCTTCTGGACTAATCTTAAATTTTGTTTAATGTTCAGGAAGACTAGACTTTGAGTGTCATGAATTGATAATTCTCTTCAAAATGATCTCCGATTAGTGAAGTATTTCTAGGTCTAAAGGGCACACAAGTTTATAATAAATACATAAATCCAAAAGAGAGAGATCTATCACGAGTCATATCAGTTATGTAGAACCTTGTACGTGGTTATTTTTTATTCATCCTTCAGGTGGTTCACAACCTCTTCTTGGAGTTGGAACTAGAGTTTCTATACTGCTATATTTTATAAGAAGTTCCATGGATTTGCTTAATGAGGAAATGCATTATTTTTATTGGACTTCGGTGGTTGTAATAATTTGTTTATTATGCTAGCTGCAATCAGTGGAGGAACCAATCAAACAGAACATAAGCAATTGCCGTCTTTTGAAGGTAGTACTCCGTACTCCCGCCATTTTGTTCTTTTGCAGAGAATTAAGGCTTTTTTTTAGTTAGCTTAGCTTGCAGTATTTTGTTCTTTTCTAGAGTGTTTCGCTTTTTTAGCTACGTAGCTTGTGGTTAATGTCTATCATTTTATTCCTTTATAGCTTTGCATTGCTAGTTTTACTAATTATGACATTCGTAAACCTACCTGATACAAATATCATGTAAAAAGTTAAGTCTGAAATTCAACCACCACTTTTATTTATTTTTCAACCAAATACCAATTATGTGTTGTTATATGCTGCGTTAGTGAGGTAACTGGCCAGATCACTGTTAACCTCAAGTCACTGGTCATGCCACAATCATGAATATGTCTTTGACCATGTCACCATTGTCAAAATCACTGATGATCTTCTCATTTTCATAATTTTGTACAGAATATACAGACATGACACATGGGCCAAGGGTAAAAGAAACAGAGGGAAGAAAGCGAAGAAGAGGATTATGAAGAAGCAGAAGTTCTAGTCAGGTCACTGGCCAATTGTAAACTCTAGTTTACTAAATCAATTAACTTTTTTTGTATATTTTTTATTGTGTCACTGCTATGTTTAGTTTTCCTTAATGAAAATATTATTTTTATAGACCTTTTGCAGTTCAAGTTTTAGGCATCTTCTGAATTGACCAAGTCACTGTCATTATTTTTTTTTATCCATGTCACTGTTATACATATGTCACTAGCCAGACCCGTAGTAGTGAGGTCACTGACTAAGTCACTGTTAACCTCAGGTCACTGACTATGTCACTAGTCAAGTCACAATGCATGTCACTGACGATGTCACTGTTATACACATGTTATTGACTAAGCCACTTACCATGTCATTGTTACATGATCAGTTACACGGTCAGTTACATAAGTGGGCTATGTCACTGGTTGACAGGACCTGACCCATAATTTCCCCCTGAAATTCTAGGCGGCCCTGTGAGGTCCATTTTCGAGAAAATTCAACAGAACTTTCCCCAAAAATGAACAACCCTAACCTGCAAAGAATTCAAATTACACTTCTACTATACCGTCCTTATACTTCTGGAGCCATCATGCTCCCCAAAAACTAACAACTCAATTTTCATAATAAACAATTCTCATAGGTTATCAGAGCAATTCTAAAACAAATTAAAAGAGGATAAGGATCGATAGATCCTACAATACGAAAGTAGTGATAGCTATGCCTCAACTCCATGTACGCCCGATCTCCACTAATATCGCCTGTAAACTAGGCATTTGAAAACAAAGGGCCCAGGGGAAAGTAATTTAAAAACATATTAGAGTGAGTGAACAAAAATAATTACCAATATAATTTAATTAAACGAACTTTAATACTTTCCCATAATTTGAAATATTTACAAAAATTTCGATGCATGCCACATTTATAAAATATATTTCTCGCCACATGAAAAGTCGTAAAAACAGATCAGCCTCGCTGGTTAGAAGAAATCGGGCCAGTCTCGTAAGTCAAATAATAATATCATACGGGGAAGAACGGTTATCACCATACGAGTATATCAGAGCCCCTCAAGCTCTACCATCGATTCCCTCACATATAAATTATGTGAGGAGGAGAAATAACAACCTCTACTACTCATGTGAGGAGGAGAATAAATTATCTCGACTTCACTCACAAACACAAAGTAAGTGAGAAGGAGACACAATAACCAACTCGAGTATGGTGAAGGAAAATAATCCAAAAACTCGTAAATCCATAAAACTTCCTCAATTCCTCGCGAAAAAAAATACGTATATTCCAATGACATGGCCCCGCAAGTCAAAATATTCTCAAATTCATAAACAAATCGGCGAGAATAATAAGTGTAAATAATTTTTTCGAAAATCTCATCTCCTATAATATTCCAGAATCTCAAAATCGACGAATAAAATATAATATTGAATTACAGAAATCACCTCAGAAAATAATTCGTCGAAAATCACATAAATCACATTTTCAAATAATAATCATATATATCGGAGATAAATATCAAAACCTCAATATCCAAAAAAATAGTGTCACAAATCCATTACTCAAATCATAATCGAGATAGATCATAATTAATGTCCGAAATCAATTCATATTCTCAAAAACAAATCATAAATCCAAATTCGAGCATAATAAATTCATATCCAAAATTCATATGAAAAACCAATACTAAAATTATAATCCAAGACAAAATATTATGCTCGCTAAATAAAACGATAATTAAATAAATCAATAATTCCAAAATAAATGCATGCATCATTATTTAAAACAAAAGTCAACTCACAGTATACGGCTAAACTTGCCGTTTATTCGAAGTTTCCTCCATGTGATTTCTCCTCATGTCCTGTATAAATATAACGCTCGTAAATAAATAATTATATGACGGAAATCAAAATTTATGATAATTAAATCGAATTCCTAAACGTCACCTTTTATCTTAACTCCCTCAATTCTCCTTGATATCCATCCAAACTTCATCAAATTCACATATATCAACTCTTCATCAATTATGTGATTTAATTAGCTAAAAAACAGAATTTAGGTCACTATTCACCCGTCGCACTATTCATCCGCCGCCACTGTTCACGCTGCAGCCAACTCCTCCGATGGTCACCAAATTTTAGCAGGACCTTCATCTCAACCTCCTAAGCAATTCTCTTAACTACCCCAAAGCCAGGAAACGAATAGAACTATACGAACAATTAAGAAAACAATAAACTCAGATGTGAATAGTGACTCCGAATTTCAAACCTTCGATTCTTCCTTCATGCTTTAAATTTGATCAAGAAACTTTGAGGGATGGTTGTATGATCCAAGGGCTCCAAGACCCAGAAAGAATCATCACCGGAGGTGGCTGGAAACTCAAGTTCCGACCAAAAATCCAAGAAAACAGCAGCATCGTCCTCTTCTTCTCCTTGCTGCACCTTTTACAGTTCAAATGAAGCTATCAAACGAACCCAGAGATGAAGAGAAGGAAGAGAGTTTTCCAACGACATCTTATACATCAAAATCTGTTGCCGGATGAAGGAGTTATGGCAGGAAGAAGGTGAAGAAGTCGGAGAGGAAGAGAGAATCGGAGAGAGAGAGAGAGAGCTCGGTAAGTTTCTGAAATGGAAACTGACCACAGTAACTCGGCTATTTATAGATAAATTATCACAAACAGTAACTTTGATATTTTGATCATAACTTTCTCATACGAACTCTGATTTAAGCGTACCACATATGCACGCACTTGGTTTAACGTCCTCTACAACTTTCCTGAATAATGTTTTCTCAAATTTTGAGCCGAACAAAAAGTCATCTTTTAGGGCTCCCTAAAAGTTCGTAACTGAGCCGAAAATTAAAATAACTCTCGTTTACCGTTCAAAAGACCTGTAAGTTTATAAATTTTGGTTCGGGTCGTAACACTGGCCATGTTACAGTATCAAACTAAATTTTAAAGACAGTCATGTATCATCTCCATTCATAAAAGCTTTAAATCTTCAATCAAATAAAAAAATTGGAATCGAATTGTTTTGTATCATAATCAAATGCAGAAATAATTATATCATATTCAACTTATAATTTCAAATTGACAGTGACTTGGCCAGGAATTGACAGTATCATGGTCAGGACGTGTATAACAATGAATGGTAAGTAAAATGCAACTTGGCTAGTGACATGATCAGTGACTTTGTCGATGACTTGAGGTTAACAATAACTTCTGTCAGGCCCCGAATTTTAGAATAAAAATTCAAAATCCGAAATATAAATTACTACAACTTAAATAACCATCCTGAAATTTCTTTTCCTTAACAACCTCACCACACAATTTTATTTCAAAAACCGAATTTAGTCTCGGTTAATTATTACAACTCACTCACCAAATAAACTGTAAAGCTCTAAATGAGTATAACAATGTAAAGCTCTAAATGAGCATAACAAAACTTCATTCCCGACATCAATCAACATAGCAATTAAAGAATCACCAACTTCATTCCCGACATCAACATAGCAATTGATGTCGGGAATGAAGTTGGTGATTGATGTCGGGAATGAAAAGCAAATAAATATTGCAACTCCTAAACAGCACGATCACCTCCCTGGTTATCCTGACCTGCAGGAATATCCGCTACACCATTTGAATAGTGCACCGGGATTGCAACAACATAAAACCAGGTAAGCTTTTGAAAACTTGTATGAGTAAAAAAAAAAAAGGGTTGTTTAATTAAATCATAATTATTTTCACCCAAATCAACACTCCACAATCTCCACATCCATAAGAAACCAACAATCTCAACAATCATCAAATTATCAATCAACATAAAACCCTAAATCACATCTTTCATCTCAAAAATCCGACATCGTATTTATACAAATACGGTATATGACAGACTAGAGCTGTAACTGAATCGTAGCCCGTCACCTGACCTAGGTTATGGCATCCGACATATTTATCTTTATAGTATTTCATCAATATGTATACTTATATACATATTTAAAACGTCCCATAATTATACATACACAACCAATCGTATCACATCATTCACCTAGGATTAGAGCGTCCGATTCCTCCATACCGGTCACTACGTTGACCCTAAATCCATAATGAGTATAACAATATGTTTTCACACAATGAAATCAACTCATCCAACATACATTATGAAATTTAAGCATTTGAAATATAATTCAAATCATCATTCCAACTCAATCATACCATCACTCAATAACACACCAATCAATATATATATTCCACGTAAATATATATATATATATATATATATATACACGTAATCATCCACTCAGGAATGACCACTAATACCATCTATAGTTCACACAAGAATATAGTGAAATTCATTTGTATAATTAAAATTCGTTTTACTTACCTATGGACCGAAGTTGAACAAGTCCATATGATTTTAAAAACAAATATTTAATCCATAAATATTTTCCACACAATTACAAAAATAAATAATTTAAGTACTTGGTTCGTTATATGAACCACGTGAGTTTTACTCACCTCTAAACTCCCGCTGCGTCTTCACTTAAATACAAATCACAATGATCCAAACACTCGTCAACTCAAGCCGTCAAGTACCTAATCAAGTATGGTCTTTACTTAACAAATGAAGCACGAAATAAACTTAAATGATGATTCAACGGTCGGATTTTAAAATAAAGACGATCCAACGGTCGGAACCTAAAATAAAGACGATCCAACGGTTGGATCTAATTTAAACGATGATCCAACTGTTAGATCCTCATGGATCGCCCTTCGAAACATCCTATCAAAATTATACGAAAACACGACAGACAGATCTTCACTAATGGTCTCCCGAATCACTGTTTTTCAATTATACGAAGATCCAACGGTCAGATCTTTGTCCGTGACCACAAAAAGTCATCGGGATAGTCATATGAACATCATATTAAAATTTGAAGTAAAACCGATGGTCTGATCTACGTAAATCGTAAACCGAAGGTAAACTGTAAAACCGTAAATAGTAGCGTCAAAACTTAGATCGACTATTTATCAACTTTTTCTAACATGACCATGTTATATATCAAAACGCTCATATGGATGCATAGATCATCGTCCAGATAATATAAACTCAAAATTTGGTCCGACGCGCAGCCACACGCGGCGGTCAACGCCGGTCAACCACCTCAGATGCAAAAGTCGTCAACTACAAACTTCTTCAAAATGAAATTGTGAACAACTTTAATACCTGACTTTTTCCGAGATAAGATCTAGATCGTCCTAGATCTGGCTTTGAAGTTGGATTAATCTCGGCCCTCTAATCAGTTTCCAGATTGAATCAGGGACGGCGAAACCTTCAACTCTTGATCTACCACTCTACACTCAAAATCGTGATGCAAGCCACATATGGGGATGATCAGAAAGAAGAGCACGTCACGAAAATGAGATTGATCGGCCCGTGCACCGTCGGAAAATTGGATTTCAGGCCGGGTCAGGTTGGAGCTTCGGAAAGAGGCTTCGATCCAAGCCTAGGAGCAGTGGCTGGCCAAGGTGAGGAGCGGCGAAGCCGAGGGGTGTCGGGTCCGGTGGCGACGTGGCAGGAAAGGCCGACTTCCAGTCGGGTCAGGTCGAAGCCGGGTCGGCCGAAGTGAATGCAGCTCGCGCGAGAGAGAGAGAGGGGAGGGGGGATTGATGTGCAAAATTTGACTTTTTTTTTCCTTAATGAAAAGTCTGATTTTCCATACTATTTATAGAAAAATTCCAATTTTCAAAAATTCATAACTTATTCATACGAATTCCGAATATTACGTTCCACATATGCACGAACTCGTATCAATGAGCTCTACAACTTTCATGAAGGAAGTTTTTTTCCAAATTTCGAACGTATAAAAATTCGATTTTCATGACCTCCTAAATAATGTTCGTTTTCGAAAATAAAATCATTAGAAACCAACTTTCTCAAACCACGACATTCCAATTAATCCCAAATATCATAATTCAATTAATATAACAATTATTGAATTACATAAATTTATTATATGAAAATTTGGGTCTTCACAACTTCGCCAGTGACAGAGCCTGTGATATGACCAGTAACTTAGTCAGGAATTGACGGTGACTTAGCCAGGAATTGACAGTGACATAGTCATGGACGTGTATAACAATGACATGGTAAGTTACATACAATTTGGCTAGTGACATGGTCAGTTACATGTCAGTTACATAAAAAGGATTGTTAGTGACATGATCAGCTACATATTCAGTTACACGGTCAGTTACATAAGTGGGCTATGTCACTAGCCATGTTACTGTATCAAACTAAATTTTAAAGACAATTATGTATCATCTCCACTCAAAAAAGCTTTAAAATCTTCAGTCAAATCAAAAATTGGAATCGAATTGTTTTGTTTCATAATCAAATGCATAAATAATTATATCATATTCAACTTATAATTTCAAATTGACAGCGACTTGGCCAGGAATTGACAGTATCATGGTTAGGACGTATATAACAATGACATGCAACTTGGCTAGTGACATGATCCGTGACTCTGTCGATGACTTGAAGTTAACAATAACTTCGCCAGTGACAGAGCTTGTGATATGACCAGTAACTTGGTCAAGGATTGACAATGACTTAGCCAGAAACTGACAGTGACATAGTTATGGACATGTATAACAATGACATGGTAAGTGACATACAATTTGGCTAGTGACATGGTTAGTTACATAAAAAGGATTATCAGTAACATGATCAGCTATATGTTCAGTTACATGGTCAGTTACACGATCAGTTACATAAGTAAGCTATGTCACTTGTCATGTTACAGTATCAAACTTAATTTTAAAGACAATCATATATAATCTCCACTCAAAAAGCTTTAAATCTTTGGTGACAGAGCCAGTGACATGGTCAGCCACATGGTTAGTAACTTGGTCAGGAATTGATAACGACATTGTTAGTAACTTGGTCAAGAATTGACAGTGACATTGTCAGCCACATAGTCAGTGACTTTGTCAATGACTTGAGAGTAACAATAACTTGGCTAGTAACATAGCTTGTGACATAACCAGTAACTTGATCAGAGATTGACAGTGACATGATCAGTGATGTGTATAACAATGACATGGTAAGTGACATACAACTTGACTAATGACATGGTCCTGTTAAAACTCACATGATATTTAACACTTGTACGATAGCTATGACATGGCTAATGATATGGTAACAGTTACTGGTCCTATCATCGACCATGTAATTGTTAAAATCACTGACCAAGTCGCTTTCAATCACATGTCACTTGCTAAATCGCTGGTTATGTTACTGGCTATGTCACAGTCATGATCGTGACTTGAGGTTAACAATGGCCTGACTAGCGAGTTGTCTACTTACTTGTGATCAACATTACACATGGTTAGTAACTTGGCCAGTAACAGTGACTTCGAGAATTCAGAAGATATCTAAAACTTGAATGAGTTGGAAAAGATCTATAAAATTAATTCTTCATTAAGGAAAACTAAACATAATAGTTACATTATAAAAAGATACAAAAAACTAATTGATTCATTAAGCTGGAGCTTACAATTGGCCAGTGACTTGCATCTTAAGCCCTAAACAAATTTCTAAAACTCTAAATTTGTAGAGATCCAACTGTGCCTAAATTTCGCAAATGTCTTGGTTATATGAGCTCTATATTTGCAGAGATCCAAGCTATTGTAATTAGAAAATTTCTGGTTCAGCGTCTTCAAATTCCATTTGCAACAGATGCGTTTGCAAAGTGGTTCTGCCAAAGTATTCAAATAAAGTATATAATCAGTTTCATGACAATAATCATCCATACCAATTGGCAGATCTTTATTAGTACATATGTGAACAAAAACTATATACAACAATCTCACCTAAAACTGGGATGCTGTGACTCCCTTTTCATGTTCAACACTCCATGAAATGAAGAAAATAATAATTAATTGGAAAGTTCTAACAATCTTACATCATCTTTTAAGTAGGAGAGAAACTAATAATTAATTTGAAAGTCCTAACAATCTTACATCATCTTTTAAGTAGGAGAGAAAATTTAGGCTTATCTGATATCTTCAATTCTTTACAGCCCAAGATTCTTGACTGATCATCCAGGTTTGGTATAATATTTGTAACAGGAGCATACATGGAAAGCTTCCTCCTGCATATCAGAGAACCCAACAGTTCATTGATGGAAATATAGGCATGATTTGTCAGTCTGGCAGTCAGTACCTAAAATTTAATTGGCTTGGGAATTCAATGCCAGAAATATGCTCATGTCTCTACAAATGTAGCCCTGATAATATATTACTACTTTTTTTTGTAAATGTTATTGTTGTTATTTATCACCAAATATTATGATCCTTATTACCACAAAAAAGATGCTGTAGACCTGTTCAGGTCCTAGGTATGAAAGAATCTAGTAAACCTATGTCCTGAATAAATGCACACAACCATGATAGATTACCTACTTGTTGAATTTGAATTAGCACCATCCACTCTTTCAGCAGCACTACCAGGTTCAACTAGGCTACAAGTAGATGCATAGTCACTTGACCTCTCCTGAGACACATCAGATGAAATATAAGAGCATGAATTACACAAATAAATTGACACTTTATCATGTTGGTCTACAGGAAGTTCCGGAATTAAGTAAAGGGACAAAGCTTGCATAGACAGACATATAAAACACTTGAGTATATCCTTAGCCTTAATCATCAATAAAGTCATTATGATCAGCTATATGTTATTAATAAATTAGCTATGCAGTCAGGTATAAGATATCCACGAAAAGAGACTTGAGAAATTACATTGTGAAAGTGAGATAGTTCCATGATGCCAGAGGCACTTGATCTCATATCTGATCCGAACTTTGTCTATATTATTTCACTGTTTTTTACCTGCCTAGAGAACCAAAGCAGTGTGAATATGTGATACATAAGCAGAAGATGATAAAGGACAGTATCCATGATAGACTTCCCTTAGTAGTAGTAGTAGAATTCAAGTCACCTTAAAGGCAAGCAACTTGACTCCTAAATCATCGCCATCAAAAGAACTGTTGATTTTCCTCAAGTACATTGCTTCTCCAATATGCACAAGCTACAAAATACAAGTGCTATGAGTAATGATGCAATTTTTTGGCAATAAATGCCCATAATACATCTACCTATTAGTTCAAAGTATTGATACTCAAGTATCAATATTTGTGACAGAAACATTTGCTATCTGTATAAATAATGCAGCTCACATTTGCTATCTGGCATATCTGGCAAAAGGATTCAGCTCATATTTGCTATCTGTATAAATTGATAACAAAAGACCAAAGTGTTCTGCTCAAATGAAATTAGTTCATTGTTAACAATCCTAATGACTTTCCTTTGGGAATAAAGGTAAATCAGCTATCAGACCCAAGCTAAACTATATCCATGGACCTATTGCACCAGCCATACATAACATAATCAACATCGGGAGTCTCAATTTGCAGAAGTATATTACATATGCAGTAAAATGAACGCATGACTAGCAAATATAATTGTTACCTTCAAGAATCAACATGAGGATTCTGAAGCAACTATGTAGCATTATGCAGCACAGCACTAGCCTCCTCATTCGAAGCATTAATCACTCATAACTCTCTGATCTCTTCCTGCCATTTCTCCATTTGCTTCTTGTGAATCCTACACTAAAATTTTCAGTCAGGCATAAACACAAACACCTTCCGATCACTAGTGAGATACATTCTCTTGTTCCTTTTGAAACTCACAGATTCAATCTACAATCATACTCACTACTATTTCTCACAAGCATCTCATCAAACACCTTATCTGCACGAAAATCTATGCCTAATTCAATGAACCTTTCTTTGGATTTTTTTACGGAGCTCATTGGAGGAAGCTAATTCGGCCTGAAATTCATACAACCTTCGGCCATAGTCTTCATCAGATTGCTTCTATTTTTGTATCCAAACACTTAAAGTGATACGATCGAGCAGAAAGAAAAAAAATTCAATCCAAAAAATGCTTAAAGTGAATTTCAGTGCAAAACCTGAACAAGCAGTGACGAGGCGTCGAGGACGAACACATTATAGAGCTAGGCGCAGCAATAGTCGACGACGTTTTGTCAGCCGTTGTTTCGAGACTATGTCGATTAACTCTTCTTTCCTTCGTTTTATCGGCCGAGAAAGCTTCGATCTCTCCTTCCGATCTCGACCATATAGGCATTGCCGACAACGGCGAATTCGACACCGTCGGCAGAGGAGAAGGCAAAGGACAAACGACTGTCGTCGAAATTCTTATCGTCGAAGGACGAGGCTTCCAGGTCGATAGGCACAGCGGAGGAGATTCGAAGAAGCAGTCATCGTCTTCTTTGTTATGGAGGCCGTCCCAGTTCATAGTGTAGTCCTCTTCCGCACCATAGTAATCTTGTTGCATTTAGGGTTTCAATTTCTGGGCGATCGGGCTCCACTGTAATGGGAATCAGAAACACTTTAAGGGTAGAATTGGAATAAAAAAAAATAAAAACCGACTTTTTTTAACATCAACTCATTATTCATAAGGATTAAATTAATATTACTAGTAATTAACAATAGACCTTTTTATCAAGTGGAAAATTATGTGACTTTTTATCATTTCACTTTTTAAAGTGACATTTTCTTTTATTTCCTTATTAAATTATGTAATTCAGTAATTGTTCTATTATTTGAATTATGATATTGAAGATAAATTCGTATGTCATGGTTTGAGAAATTTGGTTTCGAATGAATTTATTTTTGAAACGAACGTTATTTAGGGGGTCGTGAAAATTGATTTTTTGTACGTACAAAATTTGAGAAAATTTCCTTCATAAAAGTTGTAAGTCTCATCGATACGAGTACGGGTATATATGGAACATAATATTCGGAGTTGGTATGAATTTATTACGAATATTTGAAAATTGGGTTTTTCCTATAAATAAAGAAATTTCTGAAATTTTTCAGAAAACCCAAAACAATTCCCAAATTTTCATTTTCTTCCCCAGCCATTCTCTCTCTCTCTCTCTCTCTCTCCCCCTCTCTCCCGTGTGCAGCACCCCCCCCCCCCCCCCCCCCGCCCGTCCGACCCGGTCCAGACCCACACGGTCGGAACGCCGCGTTCCAGGCCTCCACCGTCGCCGGACCCGCGCCAGATCGGCACGCCTCGCCTAGCCCAGCTGTCCTTTTGCCTCGTCCCACCCCGCCGCTGCCTCCGACCCAAGATCTGAGGCCGATCCGAGTGCAAAACTGATCCGGTCGAAAATCCAATTTTCCGGTGTTCTGTCAACCAATCATTGGCATTCTCCTGATCACCTCTTCCTCCTGATCATCCCCATATAAGCCTTGCATCAAGATTTTGAGTATGGAGCGAAAGATCAAGGATTGAAGATTGACGGCTCTAGTTGGATATGGAAACGTGATCAGAGGGCCGAGATTAATCCAATTTCAAAGCTTGATCTAGGACGATCTAGACCAAATCTCACTTAGCTCCAAGTATGAAAATTACTTACCTTGTGATTTTGAGTAAGTTTGTAGTTGACGACTTTTGCATAGGAGGCGGTTGACCAGCGTTGACCGCCGCTCGTGGCGGCGCGTCGGACCATATTTTAAGTTTTTATTATCTGGACGATGATCTGTGGATCCATACGAGCGTTTTGATATATTAAAAGGTTATTTTAGAAAATGTTGATAAATGGATGATTTAAGTTTTGACGACACTATTTAACGTTTTTACGTTTTATCTTCAGTTCGCGATTTTTGAGAATTTGACCATCGGTTTGCTTCAATTTTTGATATGTTAATCATATGATTGTCCCGATGGCTTTGTGTGGTCACGGGCGAAGATCCGACAGTTGGATCTTCGTATAATTGAGAATTTATGATTTGGAAGGCGAGTCGTGAGGATCCAACCGTCAGAGTTTTGTATAATTTTTTGGAGATGATTATAAAGGTAATCCGAGAAGATCAGACCATTGGATGTTTGAATAATTATGATAGGATGTTTCCAAGGGCGATCCGTGAGGATCCGACCGTTGGATCATCGTTTAAGTTAATTTCGTGTTTCGTTTGCTAAGTAAAGACCGTACTTGATTAGGTACTTGACGGTTTGAGTCGGCGAGCGATTGGATAATTGTGATTTTGATTTATAGAAGACGTAGCTGGATTGGAGGTGAGTAAATCTCACGGTTCATATTACGAACCAAATGTCGTTAATGTCCTTATTTATTTTGTGATTAAAGTGAAAAATGTTTTACGGAAATAAATATTTGTTTTGAAAAGTATTGTGTATCCTGTAACATTTTGGGTCCAATGCGACTCTTTTAATGTTTTGGTATGTCACGTCCCGAATTTTAGAATAAAATTCATAATCCGAAACATGAAAATTACCACAACTCAAAATAATCATCCTGAAAATTTCTTTTCTTAACAACCTCACCACACGAAGTAAAATCAAAACCGAATTTGTCTCGGTTAATTATTACAACACAAGAACACAATAATTTTAAAGCTCTAATGAGCATACACACCTCACAACTCAATGAAATAAAAATAACTGCTGTAACACCTAAGCAGCTCGGTCACCTCCTTGGTTATCCTGACCTGCAGGAATATCCGCTACACCATTTAAATAGTGTACCAGGATTGCAACAATACAAAACCCGGTAAGCTTATGAAAGCTCGTATGAGTAAAATAAAGAACGGTTGCTTAATTAAATCATATTTATTTCTACCTAAGCCAACATGCAACAATTCTACAACCAGAAAAACCAACAATCATAATCAATCAACTACTCAACACCAAACACTAACTCACATCTTTCTTCACAAAATCTCATCATCGTATTTATAAAAATACGGTATTGACAGACTAGAGCTCTAACTGAATCGTAGCTCGTCGTCATCTGGCCTAGGTTATGGCATCGGACATAATTATCTTTATCGTATTTCATCAATATGTATACTTATATACATATTTAGAACGTCCGATAATTGTACATACTCAACCAATCGTGTCCCATCATCCACCTAGGATTAGAGCGTCCGATTACCCCATACTGGTCACTACGTTGACCCTAAATTCACAATATGTACAATTGTATGTTTTCACATAATTAAATCAACTCAACCAACATATATGATATTATCATGAAATTAAAGCATTTGAATATAATCCAAATCATCATTCCAACTCAATCATATCGTCATTCAAAATCACGCCAATCAATATATATATTCCACGTAAATATATATATATATACACACACGTAATCATCCACTCAGGAATGACCATTAATACCATCTATAGTTCACACAAGAAAAATCATGAAATTCATTTGTATAATTAAAATTCATTTTACTTACCTATGGACCGTAGTGATCAATTCCATGTGATTTTAAAAATAAATATTTAATCCACAAATATTTTTCACATAATTACCAAAAATAATTAATTTAAGTACTCGGTTCATAATATAAACCACGTGAGATTTACTCACCTCGAAATTCCCGCTGCGTCTTTAGTAAAATATAACTCACAATAATCCAAATGCTCGTCAACTCAAGCCGTCAAGTACCTAATCAGGTACGGTCTTTACTTAGCAACGAAGCACGAAATAAACCTACATGATGATCCAATGGTCGGATTTCAAAATAACGACAATCCAACGGTCGGATTCTAAAATAAAGACAATCCAACGGTCGGATCGAATTTAAATGATGATCCAATGGTTAGATCCTCACGGATCGCCCTTGGAAACATCCTATCAAAATTATACGAAAATCCGATGGAGGGATCTTCACTAATTGCCTCCCGAATCACTGTTTTACAATTATACGAAAATCCAACGGTCGGATCTTCACCTGTGAGCATACAAAGTCATCGGGGCAGTCATATGAACATCATATTAAAATTTGAATTAAAACCGATGGTCTGATCTCCATAAATCTCAAACCGCAGGTAAACTGTAAAACCGTAAATAGTAAAGTCAAAATAGAAATTGACTATTTATCAACTTTTTCTAACATGACCAAGTTATATATCAAAACGCTCGTATGGATGCATAGATCATCGTCCAGATAATATAAACTCAAAATTTGGTCCGACGCGCCGCCACACACGGCGGTCAGACGGCGGTCAACGCCGGTCAACCACATCCGATGCAAAAGTTGTCAACTACAAACTTCTTCAAAATGAAATTGTGAACAACTTTAATACCTGACGTTTTCAGAGATGAGGTCTAGATCGTCCTAGATCGGGCTTTGAAGTTGGATTAATCTCGGCCATCTAATCAGTCTCCAGATTAAGTCAGGGACGTCGAAACCTTCAACTCTTGATCTACCACTCTACACTCAAAATCGTGATGCGAACCACAAATGGGGATGATCAGGAGGAAGAGCATGTCACGAAAATGGGATTGATCGGCCCGTGCATCGCCAGAAAATTGGTTTTCCGGCCGGATCGGGTTTGAGCTTCGGATAGCGGCTTCGATCTAAGCCTAGGAGCAGCGGCTGGCGAAACGGAGGTCAGGGAGCGGCTGGGCGCGAGGCGGCGATGCCGGGAAGGGCCGGGTCGTGGCCGGCGGTGGCGTGACGGCGCCGCTAGCGCCGGGTCGGGTCGAAGCCGGGTCAGCCAGGTGTTAGGCACAGTCGCGCGAGAGAGAGAGGGAGAGGGGAGGGCTTTTGTGCAAAAATGAATTTTTTTCGTCCTTAATGACAAACTCAGATTTTTTTCACTATTTATAGAAAAATTCCGATTTTCAAATATTCATAACTTAATCATACGAACTCCGAATAATACGTTCCACATATGCACGAACTCGTATCGACGAGCTCTACGACCTTCATGAAGGAAGGTTTTCCAAATTTTGAACGTATAAAAAGTCAATTTTCACGACCCCCTAAATAACGTTCGTTTTCGAAAATAAAAACATTCGAAACCAATTTTCTCAACCCACCACAATCCAAATAATCCCAAATATCATAATTCAATTACTATAACAATTATTGAATTACATAAATTTATTGTATAAAAATCTGGGTCTTCACATGGTATTTATACCGTGGATCCAAAGAGTTACGAGGTGAGGATCGTGGATCAACAAATGTGATCGTGGGTGGAAAAATCGGAACTTCACACTTTTGGCTGGGTTAGTGGATACGATCAATTAGAGCTCTAGTTTGTCTGCCATAGTATGACATGAAAGCAGCGAGTTGGATTACTCGTGATCATGAATACACTTTTGAAATTGAGGTTGAATGTTTTGTTTTGAGTTGAGATTGTTTTGGGTAAAAAGTTGTTGATGTACTGTTTTATTTCTATTTACTCATACGGGCTTTCAAAAGCTTATCGGGCTTTGGGTTGTTGCAATCCAGGTACACTATTCAAACTGTGTAGCAGATAATCCTGCAGGTCAGGATAACCAGGGCGGTGATCGAGCTGTTTAGAGTAGCAGCATTTGTTTTATTTGCTTTTCTTTTGTGAGGTTTGTTATGCTCATTTAGAGCTTCACAATTCTACTTTATGAGTGAATTGTAATATTTAACTTGAGGATCTCGGGATTTGGAATTCGAGAGACGTGTGGTGTGTTCTTATGAAAGAAAAATTCAGAACATTTATTTGGTTTAGTTGTTTTATTCATGTTTCGGATTTGAATTTGATATTCAAAATTTGGGGCGTGACAATGGGTCTAGGTGCCCCTATCCCGATACTTGTCAAGACAAAAATAGGTCAGGGAGAGGTCAGGGTTGCCAACCTATAACCCTCCAATGCCTAAGTCAGTATCTGTTATGAGATAAAGACAAGAAGTATAGAGTGGAATAGTGGACTTACTTGATTGGGAAAATTTCTCTCTTTTATAGGAGATATTGGGCGATGTGCTTGGCTACTCCTCGATGTGGGAGTTAGCTCCCTTATATGTTAAGGACTGGGCAACTAGTATTTGATGCCTATCTCATAGTATTTGGTGGTTGTTTCATAGTATTTGGTGGCTATCAAGTCGTCTATTTCTGATGTTTTCACCTTTGTACTTATGTGGTATAAATGTTGAGTTTAAAATTGCACCAAGTGTAAAATGTCACCCAACGTAATTTCACTCGTATTCATTAAAAAAATAGAGTTTTAATTACTTCGGGTTCGACCTATTCAAGACAGAATGTGTCTCTTAATTACAATTCATTGTTACAAGGGAACACCTTTGATTCCATTTATAAAGAAACCAATGTGTAGTTGTTTGTTTTTGCGGGTGCACCTGAATTTTAGAATGGGTTGCCTATGTACCTGGGAAGGGATCAAGCCACTCGTAGTTTAAGAATTCCAATTAGTGAATGACTCATTGGAAGGCTTGGATTTTTTGGGATAGGAATAGTGTTCAGGATGCGGTTGCATCTAGATAATTTGATTTCAGGTTTCCTACATACCCTTGCGGGATCAAACCACATGTAGTTCCAGGACTTTTGGATTTAAATGGGTAGATGACCCATTTATTTTCGGATTTGTATTTGAGATATTTGTGAGGATCTAGAGCCCTTGGATTTGCTTTTGGTGTTTGGGTGAATTTGACTAGTAGAGTTAGGGATTCAGATTGACTGAATTTGACTAGTGGAGTCAGGGATTCGATTTGAATTTGTAGTTGCATCTAGTGGGTCACTAGATTGCCTACGTACCATTGTGGGATCAAACTGACCGTAGTTCATACAGATTTGTATATTTGGAATTTTTCTTCGTTTTGTACCAAAAGGATATTTTTAGGTTTTTTTGACTTGGACACCCGTTCTGTTGAGTGTCGCCGAACTCTTTAAATGGGCCTAAATTTAAGATGGGCTTTGCTTGTGAGTCATTTTCCTTGGTCTACCATCCATCGAGACCCTTTTAGAGGCTCAAATTGATTTAGAGGCCCAACTACTATTTCCTCTGTTCCACTTCTATTTTTTTTCTCCCACCTCTGTATTCTTCTTTCCCTTTTCACTTCTCCCCTGGTCTTCTACTGTCTTGGACAAAGTCCAGAACCAAACTGGAATGAAGGTGGACTTGACGAATGAAATTGTATTAGAGATTGGAGATGAACAAAGCACAATTGGAAAGCAAAGTGACTTGGCTTCTTCATAGGAGAAATTGCAATAACCTGCGCCGGATTTAGGAGAAATTGGGGTGAAACCCCCTTCAGTTGATATTCAGAGACTTCATTGATTTGTGGGTAAGACTAAATTTGCTTTAATCACCCAATTTTTGAGCCTTGAATCATCGAAACTGCTTTCTCGAATTCTATCCCTTTGATTGACGTTACCATTGAAGAAGAACTTGTTGGTAATTGCATTTGTTTTTGTTTGAACCCAAAATGAGGGCTCAAACATTTTTCACATTGAAATGCGTGTGCTTAAAACTACAGAGCAGACCTTACTCCATTTTATCCCATGCAAAGAGAAAGGCCACCTTAATTGAAGGGTTAAATATTGTTTACTCTTTGCACTTTTGCTCGAAAAACACTTCAGTCACTGACCTTCTAATTTCACACGTTTAGTCCCTGTACTTCAAAATTTCAGACCAATAGGTCCTTGTCGTCTAAAAGTCATGGTGAAATGTCTATTATGCTCTCAGTTCTTTTTTTAATTAATTAATTATTATTTTTTTTTTTTTGGAAAAGGAATTTTTTTCCCTTTCTTTCTTTCTTTTTTTTTCTGTTTTTTTTTTTCATTCTGTTTGAAAAAAAAAAGAATAAATAAAATAAAGAAAAAAGAATTAAAAAAAGAGAAAGGAATAAATTTATTATATATAAAAAAAGAACTGAGGGCATAATAGACATTTCACCGTGACTTTTAGACGGTAAGGACCTATTGGTCTGAAATTTTGAAGTACAGGGATTAAACGTGTGAAATTAGAAGGTCAGGGACTGAAGTATTTTATGGTTAAAAGCTCAAGGACTAAACAGTATTTAACCCTTAATTGAACTTTCACGATTAATCTGCACCACGCACTGCCAAGCTTGATTATTATCTTCTTTAACATGCTTCTTTTTTTTATTTGGGTTTTTGTCGTTGGTGTGTTGGAGAAAACTTGATCATGTGATTATGCTCCATTAAGTGACTTTCCAAGAGGTGATATTTATCATCTTATTGAAGAATAACTGAAACACTCAAGTTTCATTATATCCTTGTTGATTTTGTTAGGATAGTTTGACAGGAAGCTTTTTGCTTTATTTTTTTTTTTTGCTGTCAGTGAGGATGAAAGAGATGAGTTCAACTCGTTTGACATTCCTTGCAAATTTGAGCAAAGCACTTTTGTTGCGCTGCTGAAACTTGAGAGCAGCACTTGCTACTGGAACCTGGGAGAGCCAGGGGGTTGCTAGGATTTTACGAACCAACAGCCGTCACCCGGAATTTGAGGGCAAAATGGTGCCTAAAGGTATCCTAAGGTACGCCGTGTCGGAGGTTGAGGATGATACGGCACCCTAAGGCACGTCGTGGTGGAGCTTGACGACAATATCGGCACCCTAAGGCACGCTGTGTCAGAGCTCGAGGATAATATGGCACCATAAGGCACGCCGTGCTGGAGCTCAATGACAATCGGCACCCTAAGGCACGCCGTGTCAGAGCATATATGATATTGGTACCCTACAGTATCGCTGGAGACCTGCAGCAATTGAGAACAGCAACGGAAAAGGTGCACATCGGTGGTGAAAGTCTCACCCTCTTCTTTCTTGCTTTCTTCCTCTCTCTGCTGCTCTCCCTCTGCTTCTTCACGGTCTCTTTCTATTGTCCTCCTTGTTTTCTTTTCATGTAGCACTTATATAGTGAACTGGTGATGAGTTTGACTTTTAATCAACCTGGTGGGTTTTGGAGTTCCACTCAAATTGAAGTAGTTTGGGAACTTGTGTTCCAAGAACCTGTGAAGGCTACAACTCTTATCTTTGCAATTGCATTTTTATCTAGACTCTTGACAAAGCTAGGAGTCTTGGCACGTTTTTGTAAAACCCAATATAGGCCAGCTTGACGACTCTAAGCTTTTTTCTTTTGCTTAGAGTTCCAATAGCTATCAATCTCGTCCATTCTTTTTTTTTTTTCTTTTTTTCCTCTTTAGAGGCTTTTAATTTTAAATAAAGCACTCACAGTTTATTGCGGCGGACGGGCCTCATTATAATTGGGCGTGTGAATTTTTGCCGTTTCAACAATAAACATTATATTTTCCAATCTAGAATGTCAAATGTTAGATACATAATCTAAATGACAGTTTGTATTTAATTGAATACGTATACCTAACGGTAGTTGAGTGACGCCATAAGGGAGACGTCATCACCTAGGAGGGGGAATGAAGAACATTAATATATGCTAGCAATAGGTGGATCATAGATATATACAATTGGCCAGCGGCCTGGTGCATATGTTGGTTTCTAACAAAGTAACAATCTATAAACGGTAAGTCTTCTACCTGGAGTATCCCAATAATCCTTGTAAGGCTTGACACTGAAAGCTAAGGAAATATTTAAGAAGTTGATGTATTATCTAAACATTGTAGTTAGGGAGAGATTGGCTTATATGGACTGTCAGACAGCCCAAGTAGATATAAAAGTAACCGTAGCTGCCTCAAGACCTCTTGTAAATGTTACTAATTGATCATACGAGGGATTGCAAATGGAACTTTTTCGCAGAAGAACTTGATCCATCTACAAAACAAGTTGATTAAGGCCTTATGTTTCGGTCTGGAAAGCTCTTAGAGCCTGTGCCATTAAAAAAGACCTTAGAGCTTGAAAAAGACGATGACTTCTACGAAAAGTTTCTGCGGAACAGCTAACCGACATGCAAGATAAGTGGGCGCAGCTTCAATGATGATCGGTGAAAATAAAAGCATAGAACACACGTGAAAATATGCTCCGGAAATGGGTTTTAATCATCCAAGGAAGTTTCTTAACTAGCTTTCTTACTTTTCAATTAGATGACATTGAGATCAAGATTTTTAATTAGGTTTAATGTATGAGTTAATTATCAAATATATATGACATATATTATATGGATGATGATAACAAGTTGGTCTAGTCTCGGCCGTTTGTTCCTGGCTGGGGCGTTGAACGTATGTGCAGTTGAGGCAGTGGATCTGGCCAGTGGTGATGATGGTGCGGTGGTAGGAGTTGATTTGTTGCAGCAGTAGCAGCTTGGTGGAAGTTGAGTTAGAGCTTTGATGGAGGTAGGTCTTGGGCTTGGGATTGGGCGGGCAGTCTGTGGTGGTGGGTGTGTGTTTTGTGGTTTCCTTTTAAGTCGACCTGCTATGGTCGTAATAGTTTCTGACGATGTCACACCATTGATTTTATATAGTCATGAAGTCTTATCACGTGTATACGGTGTATTCACTAGTCAGGATTCCTAAAATGGAGAGGGTTTAAGCATACTGTTTTCTTTATGGGATCTTGATCGCCATACCTAAGATGGTACGTCGGGTTTGTTCTACCAATTTATTTGACACTTCGCTAAATTGGTGGCCATACCTAAGCTTTGTTTCTTTGTCCTCTTGGATGTAAGAAGATAAGTTCAAGTAAAATAACCTGATATCTAGTTAAAAGTAGTTCAATGCATGGTGGCTCTTGGTCAGTTGGTTGTACTGCATTTCGCGCAGTTAGTTTATCTTCACCTATACGAATGAAGAGGTAGATGTTTAAGGGAGCGAACCGTACTAGGCACTACTCAGGCTATATTTCCGCCGCTTGAATCTGATTTTGCCGAACATAGCAATGTTGGCTTATTGAATATGAAATGGACTACTGGATGGTGTTTAGTTTGTAGGCCAGCATGTAGATGATGAAATTTAATTTTGTACATGGAAAATGATTTGTGACCTCAATATTTATGACCTCAATCTTATGTGTCATGCCATATCACCTACACGCATAATTTATTTGTCAAAACATGTCATGTAATTTTTACTCAATAAAACTATTTCATCTTTTTAAAATCTAATGACTCTAAATTATTTTGGTTTTCTTCTAAAAAAAATATATTGTTTTACCTTTTTTTTTTGCTTTTTTTCCATTATATATATATATATATATATATGGAAAACTCTAGTGTATGTTAAAGTATGCCATACATTAACTTTTTTGAATATTTCAAACTGTCGGATATAATTAAAATGTAAAATATATCTATCAGTTTACAATATTTAATAATGGTAACCTGCTTATCTATTAGCCTGTATAAACATTTTTTTTTTTTTACAAATTTCTCAATTACATATCCACCTAGAATTGGAGATACCATTTCTGACAATCGTCTCCAATTCTCGGTGACGTCTGTTGCTCCGAGCTATTCCTAGGTGTTTTGCTAGGGTGATAAGATTGAAGCTCTAGGGTTATTTCGATCTGGCAATTATGTCCATTGTTATGGATATCCTAAGCTGGAATTGCAGAGGTATCTGCAATGATGCCACCAGGAGAGTGCTGAAGCATTTGATGACTCATAACTGGCCGCCCATCGTTTCCCTTTATGAAACGCAAAATACGGTATGAGAGGGATTTTGAAAAATTGCATCGTGCCCTAGGTTTCCCACACCATGAGGCTGTTCCTACTGCAGGGCAGTCAGGTGGACTTTGGTTTGTTCTGGGGCGATGATGTTCAAGTACATGCAAGGGACTCTAGCCAACGATTCACTGACGTGGAGATTGGCATAGGGCCAGCGCTCCCAGGTGGCACTTAACTTGCTTTTATGGACACCCAACGACGACAATGAGACATGAATCTTGGAATTTGCTTAAAGAACTCAGTGATGCTTATTTGTTGTCACGGTAGTCATTGGGGATTGTAATGAGATTTTGAATTCCTTCGAGAAACTAGATGAACAGTCCGACCAGAAAAGCAAATGCAGGGGTTCAGGGAAGCCCCAGGTTATGCAGATGATCTTGTTGATTTGGGTTTCTATGGGGTGTCATATACGTGGAGTGATTCGAAGATGAAGTTAAGGAAGGATAGGGCTGTGGCTACTCCAACTGGGTAGATTTGTTTATTCGTATGGGGTGTCATATACGTGGAGTGGTTCGGAGACAAAGTTAAGGTAGGACGGGGCTATGGCTACTCCGACTTGGCTGGATATGTTTGTTCATATCAAGGTCAGACACTTGCCACCTAGTAAATCTGACCATATTCCTAAACTGTTCCAAGTAATTTCGAAACCTACTGCTAATCAGCGAAGGTTTCATCGTTTCAAATTTGAAACTTTCTGGTTGCAAGACTCTGAATGTGATCCTTTGGTGCATGAACAATGGGATAGTGAAGTCATGGGACAACCTATGTTTTGTGTCTAATCGGTAACGTGCAAAGTTTGGCAGTAAGCATAAGGATGTTTTGACGGTACGGCTACATCTAGAGAGATTTTGAGTCAACCAGACTCAGTTCACTTACTTGTAGAGAAACTTAGTTTGATGGTTCAATTGGAAAATTGGGTAATACTTCGATGAATTAATTAGTGTTATATCCATGGATATTTCGAAAATTTGGTACATTTTTGTAGACACAAAAATTTAATGAAAATAAAATTCATTAAATAATTTGGTCAATGCTTGAAATTATGACCGAACAAATTTAGTCGGCATGTGGGTCTCACAAAATGTGCACGTGACTTGTGAGTAAGCAAAACCAGGCAGGCTCAGAGAATGACATGTGGCGACACATGAAAGGCCCGATGGCAAGAAATGAATTTATTTCGACTTAATCAGCTGATACCAAAGCGGATCAATAAAATTAAACCAATTGATTCCGAGTCAAATCAAGTATTAAATTCTGTCTGCTTATTAGATGTCAATTTATTTAAATTGATAATCAAGATGAAAATCAGCCATCAAATTAATCGGCTAATTCCTTAATAGTCGTGATTAAATCGATTAATTAAAACTGATTGATTTGATTATGTTATTAATGAAATACACTTAAAAAATTAGTCATCAAATTAATCGACTAATTCCTTATTAGTCGTGATTAAATCAGTTAATTAAAGCTGATTGATTTGATTATGCTATTAAGGAAAATGCAATTAATTACGTGTCATCAAAACATTCCGAATTAAGAGAGGTGCTGACACTATAAATACCCCCTCTTAAATCGAGAGAAAGACTTCAGCCAAAAAAGAGAAGAAAGCGCTCTCAAATTTCATAAGCCTCCCAAGTTCGTGAACAACCATCAAGCTACGAAATAGCCGGATTCCTCACCAACCTCAAGTCAAAACGTTTGTCACGTGACAACTCCCGTAACCACCATCCAACTCAAGAGTCAAACCCTTGAGTGAAATCATCTTCGGAGATAGAATCAGAGGAATACCGAAGATTGTAACCCGCATTTAAATTCTTAATAAAATTATTATTTTTGTACATGTATCTGCATTCTATTTGTTTTCAGATTTTCGCGTTTACAAATTGGTACACCCGGTGGGAGTTCTTTGCCTCTCATCTCCTTCTCCGTAAAACAATTTCAAACAAATACGTTGGAGCAATGACTTCCAAGAACACTTAAGTCATCCCGAAGAACAAGTCCAGGACAACGACCTCGAAATCGAGCAGCAACTCATGTCACGCCCCGAATTTTAGAATAAAATTTAAAATCCGAAACATGAATTACCACAACTCAAAATAATCATCCTGAAAATTTCTTTTTCTTAATTAGCTCACCAAACAATTTAATCTCAAATCCAGAATTTAGTCTCGGTTAATTATTACCACTCACTCAAAAATTAAATTGTAAAGCTCTATATGAGCATAACAAACCTCACAACTCAAAAACAAATAAATACTGTAACTCGTAAATAGCACGGTCGCCTCCCTGGTTATCCTGACCTGCAGGAATATCCGCTACACCATTTGAATAGTGTACCAGGATTGCAACAACACAAAACCCAGTAAGCTTTTGAAGCTCGTATGAGTTAAAAGAAAGAATGGTTGTTTAATTGATTCATAATCGCTTTCACCCAAAACAACGCTCAACACTTTTCACATCCACAAAAAACCAACAATCTCATAATCAATTACCAAATCAACAAATCAACACAAAACCCTAAATCACATATTTCTTCTCAAAACCCTGAAATCGTATTTATAAAAATACGGGGTTGACAGACTAGAGCTCAAACTGAATCGTAGCCCGTCACCTATCCCATGTTATGGCATCCGACATATTTATCTTCATCGTATTTTATCAATATATATACGTATATACATATTTAGAACGTCCGATACTCGTACTTAATCTAGCCTCATTACCCGACAAGGGTTGTGGCATCCAACTCACTCAATATTAATATGAAATTTAAGCATTTGAAATATAATCCAAATCATCATTCTAACTCAATCATATCATAAATCAACCACACACCACCCAATATATATATTCCACGTAAATATATATACACGTAATCATCCATTCAGGGATGACCACTAATACCACTATAGTTCACACAAGAAAATCATGAAATTCATTTGTATAATTAAAATTCATTTTACTTACCTATGGACCGTAGTTGATCAAGTCCATGCGATTTTAAAAACAAATATTTAATCCATAAATATTTTTCACACAATTACGACAAAATAAATAAATTAAAGCACTCGGTTCGTAACATGAACCACGTGAGTTTTACTCACCTCGAAACTCCCGCTGCGTCTTCAATTTAAATACAATTCACACCGAAAGTAGCTTACCCAAGTACAACTCGTCAAGTACCTAATCAAGTACGGTCTTTACTTAGTAACGAAACACGAAATAAACTTAAGTGATGATCCAATGGTTAGATCTTCACGGATCGTCCTTGGAAACATCCCATCAAAATTATACGAAAACCCGACGGACAGATCTTCACGAATCGCCTCCTGAATCACTGTTTTAGAATTATACGAAGATCCAACGGTCGGATCTTCGTCTGAGACCTCACAAAGTCATCGGGACAGATATACGATCAACATATTAAAATTTGAAGTAAAACCGATGGTCTGATCTCTGTAAATCATAAACCGAAGTTAAAATGGAAAAACCGTAAATAGTAACGTCAAAACGTAAATCCACTATTTATCATCTTTTTCTAAAATAACCTTGTGATATATCAAAACGCTTGTATGGATGCGTAGATCATTGTCCAGATAATATAAACACAAAATATGGTCTGACGCGCCGTCACACTCAGTGGTCAACGACGGTCAACCACCTCAGATGCAAAAGTTGTCAACTACAAACGTCTTCAAAATGAAATTATGAACAACTTTAATAGCTGACTTTTTTTCAAGATAGGGTCTAGACCGTCCTAGATCGAGCTTTGAAATTGGATTAATCTCGGTCGCTCGATCAGATTCCAGATCTAATTAGGGATGTCGAAACCTTCAACTCTTGATCTACGAGTCTACACTCAAAATTGTGAGGACATCACGAAAATGGGGAGGATGGGCCACAGATGCAAGCCTCATATGGGGATGATCAGTAGAAAGAGGACATCACGAAAATGGGGAAAATCGGCCCGTGCAATGCCGGTACTGCAGAGATCCGGTCTGGTTAGCCTCAGCGGGCTGAGATGCTTCGATCCATGGCAGGACGCAGCGGTTGGGCGAGGGAGCAGCTCGGGCCGGCTGGGCGTGTGGCGGCGAGCTCGGCGAAGGCTGGGTCCGCGGTAGAAGGGTGCAGGAGGAGGCTCGTTCTGCCGGGTCGGGTGGGCGGGTCTGCAACCGGGGGGAGGGTTTCGCGAGAGAGAGAGAGAGAGAGAGAGAGAGAGACGCCGCGGGGGGGGGGGGGGGGGGGGGGGGCTTAAATGCAAAAATCTGATTTTTCTTTATATTTATAGAAAAATTTCAATTTTCAAAATTTTATAACTTATTCATACTATCTCCGAATATTGTGTTCCATATATGCACGCGATCGTATCGACGAGCTCTACAACTTTCATGCAGAAAGTTTTTTCAAATTTCGAACGTTTAAAAATTCAATTTTCACAACCCCCTAAATAACGTTCGTTTCGAAAATAAAATTCGTTCGTAACATCTTTCCTCACACAATGACATACGAAGCAAGCCCAAAACTCATAATTCATATTATTGAACAAATATTGAATTACATTTAATTTATTTTAATTAAATTTCGGGTCTTCACAGTCTACCATCTTTAAAGGAATTTCGTCCCGAAATTCAAGCACGCTCGTCAACAAAAAGCTGAGGATACCTCTTGCTCATGTTAGACTCGAATTCCCATGATGCATCACCCTCATCATGTTGACTCCACAACACCTTCACAATATCAACCTCCTTCCTACGAAGCTTGTTTGTAGACCTATCCAAGATACAAACAGGTTCAACTACGAATGTCACATCTGTGTTTACTTCGATCTTCCCATGATCGATCACGTGAGACTCATCTCGGACATGCTTCCTGAGCATAGACACATGGAAGACATTGTGCACACCCGACATGCTAACAGGTAAAGCAAGTCGATATACTAAGTTTCCAACCCTTTCCAAAATCTCAAAAGGTCCAACATACCTCGTTGCGAGTTTTCCCTTCTTACCAATCTCACCACACCTTTCATAGGTGAGACCTTCAAGAACACATGATTACCTGTCTCAAACTCGACAGCTCTCCTCTTCAAGTCAGCATAACTCTTCTATCTATTCTGAGCTGTTTTGATTCTGTCCCGAATGGTAGTGACCTTCTCAGTAGTCTCCTGAACAAGCGCAGGACCTAAGAGTCCCTTCTCTCCTACTTCTGCCTAACAGATAGGAGTCCTACATGGCCTACCATAAAGAGCCTCATATGGGGCCATGCCGATGCTGGAGTGATAGCTGTTATTGTAGGCAAACTCTACCAATGGCAGATGATCCGTCCAACTTCCCTTAAAGTCCAGAACACAAGCTCTAAGCATATCCTCCATCACCTGATTCACTCTCTCAGTCTGCCCATCCGTCTGTGGATGAAATGCAATGCTCATTGCAAGAGATGTGCCAAATGCCTTATGGAACCTACGCCAAAATTCTGAAGTGAAACGAGCACCACAATCAGAGACAATCGTCACAGGCACACCATGAAGCCTCACTATTTCATTCACATACAACTTACACAACGCATCCCCTAGGCAATCCAGTCACAAAGTTCATGGAGATATCTTCCCATTTCCAAACAGGAGTCGGCAAGGGTTTCAACATTCCCGTAGGTATCTGATGCTCTGCCTTCACTTACTGACATGTAAGACAGTTCGACATATGTTCTGCCACATCTCTCTTCATTCCATACCACCAAAACTGCCTTCGTAGATCCATATACATTTTAGTACCCCCTGGATGTATAGTGTATCAAGACCTATGTGCTTCCCGTATGACCTCCTCCTTGAGGTTATCAATACTCGGAACATACAATTTCCCTCGAAATCTCAACCCTCCATCTACCCCAATCATCCACTCGGAAGGGCCTTCCACATCCGGATCAGCAGTCATCTCTGCAATCCTTGCCTGAGCAAACTCATCAAGTGTCTGACCCTGAATGATCCTGGAGATCAAGGTGGGCTGTAAGGTGATACTACCGAGTAAGATTCCTGCTCCTGGGGGCATAAGGTCAAACTCTGGTGCAGCTTCTAACATGCTCCACTCTCGCACCATAATCGATGCCATGATTACTCGAGGTTTCCTACTCAAAGCATCCGCCACTACAATCGCGTTTCCGGGATGATACTCCAAGGTGAAATCATAGTCCTTGATGAGCTCCATCCATCTTCTCTGCTTCATGTTCAATTCTTTCTGGGAGAATAGATACTTCAAACTCTTATGATCAGAATTTCTCACCATAAAGATAGTGTCGCCAAATCTTCAAGGTAAACACCACTGCTGCTAACTCTAGATTATGAGTGGGGTAATTCCGCTCGTGTACCTTCAACTGTCTAGAATAGTAAGCAACAAAGCTACAATTCTGCATCAACACACACCTCAAACCCTGATGAGATGCATCATTGTAAATGACTAAGTGTGAAGACCCAAATTTTCATATAATAAATTTATGTAATTCAATAATTGTTATATTAATTGACTTATGATATTTGAGATTAATTGGTATGTCGTGGTTTGTGAAAGTTGGTTTCGAATGATTTTATTTTCGAAAACGAACGTTATTTAGGGGGTCGTGAAAATCGACTTTTTATACGTTCAAAATTTGGGAGTTGTAGAGCTCATCGATACGAGTTTGTGCATATGTGGAACGTAATATTTGGAGTTCGTATGAATCAGTTATGAATTTTTGGAAATTGGAATTTTTCTATAAATAGTATGAAAAATCAGATTTTTCATTAAGGACGAAAAAAAGTCAATTTTTGCATTTCAGTCCTTCCCCATTCCTCTCTCTCTCTCTCTCGTGCGAGCAGCAGTCCCTCGGCTGACCCGACTTCGACCCGACCCGGGTGGAAACCACCCTTCCCGGCCAAGCCATCGTTGGACCCGGCGCTCTCCGGCTTCGCCTCTCCTCGCCCAGCCACTCCCATCCCTCAGCTTCCTCAGCCGTTGCCTCTAGCTCTGGATTGAAGCCGCTTTCCGAAGCTCCAACCCAACCCTGCCGGAAATCCACTTTTTCATGACGTGCTCTTCCTCCTAATCATCCCCATATGTGGCTTGCATCATGATTTTGAGTGTATAGTGGTAGATCAAGAGTTGAAGGTTTCGATGTCCCTGATTCAATCTGGAAAACTGATCAGAGGGTGAAGATTAATCTAACTTCAAAGCCCGATCTAGACCTTATCTCAGAAAAAGTCAGGGATTAAAGTTGTTCACAATTTCATTTTGAAAACGTTTGTAATTGACGACCTTTGCATCTGAGGTGGTTGACCGACGTTGACCACTGCCTATGGAGGCGCGTCGGACCAAATTTTGAATTTATATTATCTGGACGATGATCTATGCATCCATACGAGCGTTTTGATATATAACATGGTCATGTTAGAAAAAGTTGATAAATAGTCAATTTAAGTTTTGACGTTACTATTTACGGTTTTACAGTTTACCTTCAGTTTACGATTTACGGAGATCAGACCATCGGTTTTATTTCAAATTTTAATATGATGATCATATGACTGTCCCGATGACTTTGTGTGGTCACAGGCGAAGATCCGACCGTTGGATCTTAGTATAATTGTAAAATAGTGATTCGAGAGGCGATTTGTGAAGATCCGTCCATCGGATTTTTGTATAATTTTGATAAAATGTTACCAAGGGCGATCCGTGAGGATCTAACTGTTGGATCATCGTTTAAATTCGATCCAACCGTTGGATCGTCTTTATTTTTGAACCCGACCGTTGGATCATCATTTAAGTTTATTTTGTGCTTCGTTTGCTAAGTAAATACCATACTTGATGGTTTGAGTTGACGAGCATTTGGATTATTGCGATTTGTATCTAAGTGAAGACGCAGCTGGAGTTTTGAGGTGGGTAAAACTCGCGTGGTTCATATTACGAACCGGGTAAATTATTTATTTTTGTAATTGTGTGAAAAATATTTATGGATTAAATATTTGTTTTTAAAATCATATGGACTTGATCAACTACGGTCCATAGGTAAGTAAAATGAATTTTAATTATACAAATGAATTTCACGATTTTCTTGTGTGGACTATAGATGATATTAGTGGTAATTCCTGAGTGGATGATTACGTGTATATATATATATATATATATTTTCGTGGAATATATATGTTTATTGTTGTGTTATTGAGTGATGATATGATTGAGTTGGAATGGTGATTTGGATTATATTTCAAATGCTTAAATTTCATAATAATATTATGTATATTGGATGAGTTAATTTCATTGTGTGGAAACATATTGTTGTACTTATTATGGATTTAGGGTCAACGTAGTGACCGGTATGGGGGAATCAGACGCTCTAATCCTAAGTGGATGATGGGATACGATTGGTTGAGTTTGTACGATTATCAGACGTTCTAAATATGTATATAAGTATACATATCGATGAAATACGTTAAAGATAAATATGTCGGATGTCATAACCTAGACTAGGTGACGGGCTACGATTCAGTTAGAGCTCTAGTCTGTCATATACCGTATTTGTATAAATACGATGTCAGGGTTTTGAGAAGAAAAATGTGAATTAGGGTTTTGTGTTAATTTGTGATTTGGTTATTGTTGAGATTGTTGGTTTCTTGTGGACATGTAAATTGTTGAGTGTTGACTTGGATGAAAATAAATATGATTTAATTAAACAACCTTTATTTCTTTTTACTCATACGAGCTTTCAAAAGCTTACCGGGTTTTGTATTGTTGCAATCCTGGTACACTATTCAAATGGTGTAGCGGATATTCCTACAGGTCAGGATAACCAGGGAGGTGACCGTGCTGTTTAGGTGTTGCAGCATTTATTTTTATTTCATTTGAGTTGTGAGGTTTGTATGCTCATTTAAAGCTTTACAGTTTATTTTGTTAGTGAGTCGTAATAATTAACCGAGACTAAATTCGGTTTTTGAAATTAAATTGTGTGGTGAGGTTGTTATGGAAAATGAATTTTCAGGATGGTTATTTTGATGTTGTAGTAATTCATGTTTCGGATTTTAAATTGTTATTCTAAAATTCGGGGCATGACACTAAGCCACCACCACTAGTAGGTATAATCAACACCGGAGCTGTAGTCAATCTAGTCTTCAGCTCATTGAAAACCTTCTCACACTTATCTGTCCATACAAACTGAGTGTCTTTCCTTGTCAACTCGGTCAAAGCTGAAGCAATACTAGAAAACCCCTCAATGAAACACCTGTAATACCCTGCCAATCCGAGGAAGCTACGGATCTCTGTAACAGTAGTGGGGCGACTCCAACTCATCACCGCTTCAACCTTTGAAGGATCCACAGAAACTCCATCCCTTGAAACTACATGACCAAGGAACTTGACTTCTTTCTGCCAAAAATCACACTTCTCAAACTTGGCAAACAATTCCTTCTCTCTCAATGTTTGTAGCACGATTCGCAAATGCTTCACATGCTCATCAGACGACCTTGAATAAATCAAGATGTCGTCAACAAACACCACAACAAACTGATCCAAGTACAGACTGAATGTGCGGTTCATCAAGTCCATGAATGCTACAGGTGCATTCATGAGACCAAAAGGCATGACAAGGAACTCAAAATGTCCATACCTGGTCCTGAAAGCCGTCTTTGGGATATCCTCATCCCTCACCCTTAATTGGTGATACCCAGATCTCAAATCAATCTTTGAGAACACAGTAGACTCCCTACGCTGATCAAACAAGTCATCAATCCTAGGAAACTGGTACCTGTTCTTGATGGTCACCTTGTTCAGCTGTCGATAATCCACACATAATCGAAGTGAATTATCCTTCTTCTTCACAAAAAACACTGATGCACCCCAAGGAGATACACTAGCCTGAATGAACCCTTGCGCAAGTAATCCCTCAATCTGAACCTTCAACTCTTGAAGTTCAGCTGGTGCCATTCGATAGGGTGCCTTCGATACAGGTGAAGTACCTGGTATCACATTAATGGAGAAGTCCATTACCATTTTCGGAGGTAACCCAGGGATCTCCTTAAACACGTCAGTATACTCTGAAACTACAGGAATCCCTGTAATCCTTGAAGTACTACTCCCTGATTCAATATGTGCTAAAATCCCTGCCCTCATGGCGATGTCAGACTTCAGACAACGGTAATGAAACAATGGTTATTCAAGAACATCGAAGGACACAATCATCCTAAAGCAATCAATCACAGCATGGTTCGGGCTCAACCAATCCATACCTAAAATCACATCATACTTATGATCCGGAATCACAATTAAAGATGCAGAGAACTCTCTGCCACCAATCCCAATAGGGCAATCATCACAAAACATGCTAAGCTCAAGAGACACACGGAGAGGTGATGTAACACATAATGCCCTAGTAAGAGGCATGGCAATCAAACCCAACACATCCACAACCAAACTAGATATGAAGGAGAGAGGCTCCTGTATCAAACAGTACTCTAGCAAGACAATGATAAATAGATAAAGTACCTTCCACCCCCGTGCCTACCTGACCAATGGCAAAGACTCTAGCAGGTGCAGGTGGTAGCTGCCTCTGCTAGTTTCCCTGCACTCTACCCTGATTTCGGGGACACTCCCTGGCCCGGTGCCCTGTCTGTCCACAGTTGTAGCATACCCTACCCCGTGGTTTCGTGCACGCACGAGAGATGTGGCTTGGCTCGCAACAGTTAAAGCACTTCACTGGAGCTACTGGTGCTATCTGCCTAATAGGCATAGCCTTAATGGGAGGAGCTACTGCTGCCCTAGCTGGGGCATGGTGCTGGAACTGAGTCTTCTGTTTCTTCCAGAAACCGGCCCTAAAGTCTCTGGACCTACTGCTTCCTACCATTGCCTTTCCCTTGCCCTGGAAGTCTCTCTCAGCTGACTCCTTCTCTCTATGAATCAGGTTCTGCTACTCAATGATATATGCCTTAGCCAAGATTTCTCTCTTCGTCTTCAGCACTAACAAGCGAGCAGGATCATCAACCATGCCCACAGGCTGAATATACTGATCATCATAAGGTGCCTCTACCTCCACCTCATATGCATCATCGACCGGAGGGGTCCTACCCCTACCTCGGCCTCTACCCCTACCACGAGGTATGCCTCTACCTCGACCTCTAGCTTTGTTCCCCTCAATCTCCATTACCTAATAAGCAGGGCATACTTGGTTAATACACGCATAACACTTAAACATGGCATAAGTCAAATGTCCATATTAACAAAGTAACTATGCACACAAGACAACGCCTTTCTTATGGCATGCTAACATTCCTAGCCAAACTAACGCTAACACATACCCAATGACAATGTCAATACCGAAGAGCACACGATGGGGATCCGCTGCAGACGGGCCATCACTCAGAAAGTATTGACATATCACCAAATATGTACCTTACGCTCTTATACCAAACTGTCACGCCCCGAATTTTAGAATAACAATTCAAAATCCGAAACATGAATTACCACAACTCAAAATAATCATCCTGAAAATTTCTTTTTCTTAATTACCTCAGCACACAATTTAATCTCAAATCCCGAATTTAGTCTCGGTTAATTATTACAACTCACTCAAAAAATAAATTGTAAAACTCTATATGAGCATAACAAACCTCACAACTCAAATGAAAAACAAATAAATACTGCAACTCCTAAACAGCGCGGTCGCCTCCCTGGTTATCCTGACCTACAGGAATATCCGCTATACCATTTGAATAGTATACCGGGATTGCAACAACACAAAACCCGGTAAGCTTTTGAAGCTTGTATGAGTAAAAAGAAAGAACGGTTGTTTAATTGATTCATAATCATTTTCACCAAAAAAAAAACGCTCAACACTTTCCACATCCACAAGGAACCAACGATCTCATAATCAATCACCAAATCAACAAATCAACAAATCAACACAAAACCCTCACTCACATCTTTCTTCTCAAAACCCCGAAATCGTATTTATAAAAATACGGTGTTGACAGACTAGAGCTCTAACTGAATCGCAGCCCATCACCTGGCCCAGGTTATGGCATCCGACATATTTATCTTTATCATATTTTTTTAATATATAAACGTATATACAGATTTAGAACGTCCGACAAGGGTTGTGGCATCCAACTCACTCAACCAATCGTATCTTATCATTCACCTAGGATTAGAGCGTTCGATTCCCCCATACCAGTCACTACGTTGACCCTAAATCCATAAATGAGCACAACAATATATTTACACACAATAAAATCAACCCATCCAAGATTCACAATATTAATATGAAATTTAAGCATTTGAAATATAATTCAAATCGTCATTCTGGCTCAATCATATCGTCACTCTACAACACACCATCCAATCTATATATATTCTACGTAAATATATATATACGTAATCATCCACTCAGGGATGACCACTAATACCATTTATAGTTCACACAAGAAAATCATGAAACTCATTTGTATAATTAAAATTCATTTTACTTATCTATAGACCGTAGTTGATCAAGTCTATGTGATTTTAAAAACAAATATTTTATCCATAAATATTTTTCACACAATTAAGACAAAATAAATAAATTAAAGCACTCGGTTCGTAATATGAACCACGTGAGTTTTACTCACCTCGAAACTCCCACTGCGTCTTCAATTTAAACACAATTCACACTGAAAACAGCTCACCCAAGTACAACCCGTGAAGTACCTAATCAAGTACGGTCTTTACTTAGTAAGGAAACACGAAATAAACTTAAATGATGATCCAATAGTTGGATTCTAAAATAAAGATAATCCAACGGTCGGATCTTATTTAAACGTTGATCCAATGGTTAGATCTTCACGGATCGCCATTTGAAACATCCTATCAAAATTATACGAAAATCCGACGGACAGATCTTCACGAACTGCCTCTCGAATCACTGTTTTACAATTATATGAACATCCAACAGTCGGATCTTCGTCCGTGAACTCACAAAGTCATCGGGACAGCCATACGATCAACATATTAAAATTTGAAGTAAAATTGATGGTCTGATCTCTGTAAATCGTAAACCGAAGTTAAAATGTAAAAAACAGTAAATAGTAATGTCAAAACATAAATCCACTATTTATCAACTTTTTCTAAAATAACCTTGTGATATATCAAAACGCTCGTATAGATGCATAGATCATCGTCCAGATAATATAAATACAACATATGGTCCGAAGCACCGCGACAAACGGCTATGAGACGGCGATCAACCACCTCAGATGCAAAAGTTATCGACTACAAACTTCTTCAAAATGAAATTATGAAGAACTTTAATTCCTGACTTTTTTCGAGATAGGGTCTAGATCGTCCTAGATCGAGCTTTGAAGTTGGATTAATCTCGGTCGCTCGCTCAGATTCCAGATCCAATCAGGGGCGTCGAAATCTTCAACTCTACACTCAAAATCGTGAAGCAAGCCACATATGTGGATGATCAGTAGGAAGAGGACATCCCGAAAAAGGGGAGGATCGGCCCGTGGCAGAGGTCCGGTCGGGTCGGCCTTACGGGGCTGAGATGCGTCGATCCATGGTAGGACGCAGCGACTAGGTGATGGAATAGCACGGGGCTGCTAGGCGTGCAGCAGCGAGCTCGAGGAAGGCCGGGTCCGCGGCAGGAGGGCGCCGGAGGAGGCCCGTTTGGCCGGGACGGGTCGGCGGGTCTGCAACCGGGGGGAGGGTTTCGCGAGAGAGAGAGAGAGAGAGAGAGAGAGAGAGAGATAAAAATCAGATTTTTCTTGATATTTATAGAAAAATTCCAATTTTCAAAAATTCATAACTTATTCATAAGAACTCCGAATATTGCGTTCAACATATGTACGGGATCGTATCGACGAGCTATACAACTTTCAAGAAGAACGTTTTTCCAAATTTCAAACGTATAAAAAGTCAATTTTCACAACCCCCTAAATAACGATCGTTTCAAAAATAAAATTCGTTCGTAACCCCTTTCCTCACACGAAGCAAGCCCAAAACTCATAATTCATATTATTGAACAAATATTGAATTACATTTAATTTATTTAAATTAAATTTCGGGTCTTCACAACTCATCTGGTCATGTCACCTGAAGCATGGCAAAGGTTCAGCTTACAACATTTGTGGTTTTGCCTTCTAAGCCTTGTCAACCAATCATCACCCTGGAAAGTTTAGAGGCAGGGAAGCATGTGCTTCGAAGTGAAGAGAGACAAGCTCCAAATATGAGATCAAGGGAACGGTCGTTCTCACTTGCTTGTGATGACAACTCAAGCACCGAGTCATACCATGGAAGTCCTGATGTTAAAGAAAATAACACTTCTGGGATGCCGTCAGATAGTGAATCTCACCCCTCAGCAATGCAAGTCATGATGACTGGGGCAACCACGCTCAAAGAACAGATAGCTAATTTGATGGAGGCGGTTCAAAAGCTCACCAGCATCGTCGAAGAAAAGGATATGCAGATTGCTCAACTTTGGAGTAGGCTCGAGAAACAGAATGATGTGGATTTTGCTAGGATTCCTCATAAGGGCGATAAAGACAAACAAGGAGAAACTTCAAAGGCAAATGACAAGGACAATGAAAGCCTACTTATTGGTTCTTTGTTCGTCCAGCAGCTGCAAGACATGATTAACAATTCCATTAGAGCTCAATATAAAGGTCCCTCTCGTGATTCTCTCACATACTCCAGGCCATACACGAAAAGGGTAGACAGCCTAAGGATGCCATATGGGTACCAACCGCCCAAAGGGCAATCCAAAGCAACATAATGCTCATTTCGTTGAGACCTGCAACAATGCTGGAACAGAAGGAGATCACCTTGTCAAGCAGTTTGTACGTTCATTAAAAGGCAACGCCTTCGAATGGTACACAGATCTGGAGCCTGAGTCAATGACAGTTGGGATCAGATGGAGCGTGAGTTCCTAAATCGTTTCTATAGCATGAGACGCACGGTGAGCATGATGGAACTTACTAGCACAAAGCAATGGAAGGATGAGCCCGCAGTTGATTACATCAATAGGTGGCGTTCATTGAGTCTCGATTGCAAAGATCGATTATCAGAAGTATCTGCAGTGGAAATGTGCATCCAAGGCATGCATTTTGATTTGCTGTACATCGTACATCAAACCTCGTACATTTGAAGAGCTGGCTACACGAGCACATAACATGGAGTTGAGTATAACTAGCCACAAAGGAAAGAAGGAGTCAATTGCTGACCAAAGGAAAGACAAGGTCTTCGGAAGCAAGATTGACAAAGTCCCGAACAAATCCGCAAAAGAATTAATGGCAGTCAACATTGCCCCAGTCAAAATCTCTACACGAGATAACGAGGTTAAGAAAGTGGAGCCAACTCGCACCTACGATAGAACAAAGCGTTCGTTGAAGGAATGGCAGCAAAAAACATATCCTTTCCCTGATTCTGATGTGGCAGGCATGTTGGAAGACTTGAGAAAAAGGTGATAGTGCTCCCAGAATGCAAGCGGCCTGAGGAAATGCATCGTGTCAAAGACCCGAAATACTGCAGGTACCACCGGATTGTCAGTCACCCCGTGGTGAAATGCTTCGTTCTGAAAGACTTAATAATGAATCTTGCTAAGCAAGGAAGGATTGAGCTGGATGAGGACGATGTTGCTGAGGTAAACTGCACCACCATTTGGTTTGGGTCATTCGAGCCTTCCTCATTGCCTTCTCTTCCAATGAAAGCACCATATCAGCTTTCAAGAAAACCATGCATAAAGGCAAAGTTAGAGGAAGCCAAGCCAATCCAGCAAGCGAGCTCCGCATCCGTTGCTACCCCCAAAGTTAACTCAGTTGTCGATGACGAGGGATGAATACTTGTCTCTTGGAGGAAGGCACGCAAGAGCCCATCGCTGTGTTCACCTATCACTCAAGAAAAATACAAGCAATCATAAGAAAGTCATCAACAGCTCGAGAAAGGTATGACAAGATTTGTCAAAAAGAGGGGCAATCCTTTCGTTCGAAGACCCCATAGTGCGGTTTCATCAACAAAAGGCTTCCCTAAGAGAGGCAACAAACAAGAGAAAGTGAGGGCTGCCCACATGACAACAAGCTACGAAATTGGTTCGAAGGGTTCTACCAAGGTTGAGTCAAGCACAGCCAACATGAACCAAATGACAGAGGAAAAAAAGGTGTTGAAGCAGCTAAAAGACCTACCATTACACTTCAGCATTTCTGATCTACTACAGTTGCCAAAATCGGCAAGATGTGCTTTGGTATAAAGGTGAAACCTAAGGAATGAATCACGTGTGTTGCAGATTGTGACACCATTCACTTTACGGATGAAGACCATCAGTTAGGCTCTAAGCCGCACAATAGACCTCTCTTCGTGACAGGGTACGTGTGAGAGCAAAAGTTAAACAGCATGCTTGAAGATGGAGGGTCCGCACATCATGCCTAGGTCAACTATGAAGCAGCTTGGCATCAATATGGAAGAGTTATCTCGAAGCCGTCTCATGATTCAAGGCTTCAACCAAGGGGGGCAAGGAGTCATAGGCATGATCAGAGTAGATATGACAATTGGAGAAATGAAGTCGAACACTTTATTCCACATGATCGATGCGAAGACCTCCTACAATTTATTATTAGGACGACTGTGGGTTCATGAAAATGGTGTCGTCCCCTCCACTCTTCATCAATGCTTCAAGTTCTACGATGGCGGAGTAAAAATAGTAGCAGGTCATACTAAACTATTCACTGAACCTGAATCTTACTTTGCAGATTCCAAGTTTTACATGGATGATGAAACAGTAAGAGAAGTTCTCCCAGTTGGAGTACCCTCTACAGGGATGACTGCAGAAGTGCGTAATAAAGAAGTGGAACACAACATGGTAATAAATTGCTACGAGGAACCACATAAAGTTTCGTCGGAAACTAAAGTGACAGCTTCAAAGAACAAAGTCAATTCCTCTGCTCCAGTCCTTCGTTACATGCCAATGTCTAGGCAAAAAGAAGGGGAATCATCTTTTGTGGAGGCAAATGAGCAAGAACGTCCACGAAAGCTAGATGAGAAGGACGTAGAATTGCAAAAAGAAACATCAACCATACCATTGACGAAGTTGACCAGCGCAACGCCAACCAAGCAGCCGGTAAAGGGGTTTGCCAAACCAATTCAAGGTAAGATAGAGCATGGGACACTTCCTGATAAAAGGACAAACGAAGGATACGACCCTAATGCTTACAAGTTGCTAGCAAAGGCTGGATATGACTTTGGTTCGTCAAGCAAGGAAGGTGACCAAGTCATCCCTGGTAAAAAGGTGCATGAGCTTAATGAATCTCAAAGGAGGTTGAGAGAGCAAGGATGCACTACTGATCCTGCTAAAACAGGTCTTGGTTTTGTCCCAGGTAAACTAATTAAAATTTCAGGAAGACGAAAGGTTGCAAAGGCAAGCACTCAACACATTAGTGTCAAAATAATAGAAGAAGAGACTCAAGAATCTAAATCTGCCTCTCGCATTTCGGCACTTGATCGCATTCGTCCTAATTCTCAAGCTGTGATGCCTGAACAAGTCTCTGTATTTGATCGTGTCGATACTTCAACAAGCCGAGTCTCAGTTTTCAATCGCATCACCCAAACGACCACTCGAGCTTCCATCTGAGTCAGTCCCTCAAAAGTCGGCACTTGAGAGGATACAAGCACCTAAAGAGCAACAAAAGCAAAAGAGAAAGAGCAACAAAAACAAAAGCAAAAGGAAATGACAAAGAGATCTGAAGTCTCATCCCGTCATGTATGAAGCAACGCTCTGTGTTAGAGGTGAGCTCAAGTGAACAACTCAAAGTGAAGGAGCACACCATCGTACTCACTGTCCAAGTTAGAACTGGTAATGTTGATGGCAATAGAGAAGATGAGATTGTTTAGTCTGCTTATCATATCATAGTAGCGAAAGCAGAGGCTTTTGAAGAAGATGACCATGATCATTCGGAGGATGAAGTAGATGAATCTCCTCCAGAACTTGAAGACGGGGGGGGGGGCAAGTTACTGTCGACAAGCTTAAAGAGCTCAATTTGGGAACTGAGGAAGATCTAAGACCTATCTTCGTGAGCGCTTTGCTAAGTCCTGAAGAACAAAAGGAATACCATGATCTGCTAGGTGAATATAAAGACATCTTTGCATGGACATACAAAGAAATGCCTGGTCTTGACCCAAAGGTAGATGTTCATCATCTCGCAGTTAAACTTGAGGCTTGACCAATCACTTAAACACAACACGCTTTCAAACAGAGCTTCTTCCTCAAATTGAAGCTGAAATTGATAAGTTAATTACTGCAGGCTTTATTAGAGAGGTTCAATATCCTAAGTGGATTGCAAACATTGTTCCTGTCAAGAAGAAGAACGGACAACTCCGTGTATATATGGACTTCCACGACTTAAATGAAGCATGTCCAAAGGATGATTTCCCTTTACCCATCATTGAACTCATAGTGGATGCGACAACAGGGCATGAAGCTTTATCCTTCATGGATCGGTCATCTGGGTATAATCAAATAAGGATGGCCTTAGAAGATGAAAAGCTTACTGCATTTCGCACTCCCAAAGGCATTTATTGCTACAAGGTCATGCCATTCGGATTGAAAAATGCTGGTGCAACTTATCAACGCTCCATGCAGAGAATCTTCGGAGACATGCTTCACAAGTACATGGAATGTTATGTTGACGACTTAGTGGTCAAGTTAAAAAGGAGGACGGATCACTTACAAGACTTAAGAAGGGTGTTCGATAGGCTATGCAAGTACCAGCTTAAGATGAATACACTCAAGTGTGCTTTTGGCGTCAGTTCAGGCAAGTTTCTTGGATTCATTGTAAAACATCGTGGTATTGAAGTGGACCAGTCAAAGATTAAGGCCATTCAAGACATGCCTGAGCCAAGAAATCTACACGAGTTAAAAAAGTCTCCAAGTACGACTCACCTTCATCAGAGGGTTCATATCGAACCTCGCAGGCCGTTGTCAGCCTTTAAGTCGACTTTTGAAGATGGATGTGCCTTTTGTATGGGATGAAGCTTGCGATAACGCCTTTGAAAGCATAAAGAAGTACTTGGCAAACCCTTTAGTGTTAGGTGCGCCCATCTTTGGGAAGCTACTTATCCTCTACATCGCCGCACAAGAGCAATCACTTGGAGCACTCCTACCCCAAGAAAATGAAGAAAAGAAGGAGAAGGCGTTGTATTACTTGAGTCGGACTCTCACCGGACCAGAATTGAACTATCTGCCGATAGAGAAAATCTGTCTCACACTCGTCTGCGCCATCCAAAAATTAAGTCATTACATGTAAGCTTACACAGTGCATCAGCGAGCTGACCCAGTCAAGTTTGTGATGTCACAATCAGTCTTAACAGGGCGAATGGCAAAATGGGCACTACTCCTCAATCAGTACGAAATCATGTACATACAGGCCAAAGCGGTTAAGGGACAAGCATTGGCTGATTTCCTAGCGGACCATCCTATCCCTGTGAATTGGGAGATTTCAGATGACTTGCCCGATGAAGAAGTCTTTAATATAGAGGTCCTCCCTGCCTGGCAAATGTTCTTCGATGGGTCTTCCCAAGCAGATGGGGCAGGAGCTGGTGTAGTCTTCATTCTCCACAAAGGCAGATATTGCCTTATGCCTTTACTCGTGGTGAACTATGTTCAAATAATGTTGCTGAGTACCAAGCACTAATTATGGGACTACAAATCGCAGCTGAAATGAAAATCTCAAATCTACAGGTGTATGGAGACTCGAAGTTAGTGGTTGATCAATTACTAACTATCTATGAAGTAAAGAAATAGGATTTAGTTCCTTATTTTCAGCTCGCCACACAACTCTTGAAGGTTTTGATGTCAACACGCTAATGCATGTGTGAAGAAAAGAAAACCAAATGGCAGATGTTTTGGCCAACTTGGCAGCAACTTTGGCATTGTCAGAGGATGAAATATACACCTTCCAATCTGGCAAAGATGGGTTGTACCGAAAATCTCTGAGCTTTTGCATGAAGATTCCAATGTTGTCTCTGTTTACATGATTGATGTTGATGACTGGAGGTACCCATTGATTGATTACCTCAAGCGAAACAAACTCTCCGATGACCCAAAGCAACGCTCAAACATAAGACAAAGAGTACCACGCTTTTTCAACTACACGGAGACTCTCTATCGACGATCATTCGATGGATTACTCCTTAGGTGTCTGGGGAAAGAGGAAGCTGCTGAGGCTATGGAGGAAGCTCATTCAGGAGTATGCGGAGCTCATCAGTCAGGTCCTAAGCTCCATTTTCAAGTAAAGAGGATGGGTTACTATTGGCCCACCATGGTTAAAGATTGCATGGAGTATGCACAAAGGTGTCCAGTTTGCCAATTTCACGCAAACTTTATCCATCAACCACCTGAGCCATTGCATCCAACGATTGCCTCATATCCCTTTGATGTGTAGGGACTTGATGCTGTAGGACCCATAACTCCGAAATCCTCCACCGGTCACTTATACATTCTAGCGGCTAAGGATTCCTTTTCAAAGTGGGCAGAGGCGGTACTGCTTAAGGAAATAAAGAAAGAAAATGTTGTATACTTCATCAAAGGGAATATCATTCAACGATATGGTGTTCCACGCTGCATTATCACAGACAATGCCAAGTACTTTTCCAATAGTGTCACGGAGAAACTTTGTGAGAAATATCACTTCAAGTTGCACTTTTCTTCTATGTACAACGCTCCGGCTAAAGGGTTGGCTGAAACATTCAACAAGACATTATGCAATATTTTTAAGAAAGTGGTTAGCAAAACGGGATTGGCATGAAAGAATGGGCGAGGCTCTCTGGGCCTATAGAACGACATATAGAACTCCCACGAAAGCTACACCTTACTCCCTGGTATACGGTGTTGAAGCTGTCTTACCCTTGGAAAAGCAAATTCCATCTCTGAGGATTGTTTTGCAAGAAGGACTGATTGATGAAGAGAATGTCAAGTTACGCCTTCAGGAGTTGGAAGCCTTAGATGAAAGGAGACTTGATGTGCAACAACACTTGGAATGCTATCAAGCTTGAATGTTACGAGCTTTCAACAAAGAGGTTCGACCCCAATCCTTTCAAGTTGGTGACCTAGTGCTTATTGTGCGTAGACCTATCATCATGACACATAAGACTGGTCCTAAGTTCAAGTCAAAATGGGATGGACCTTATGTCGTCAGCGAAGTCTACACCAATGGAGCCTACAAAATTGTGGCTGAAGATGGCCTGAGAATTGGCCCCATAAATGGAAAGTTCCTGAAGAGGTACTACGCTTGAAGAAAGCAAGAAGACGCTCCTAACCAGCATGAGCTTAAACTGCACATGGCAACCAAAAAAAAAAAAAAAAAGAGTCCGTTGAGTTGAAAACCCGAAAGGGCAGCTCAAGCAAAATAAGGACAAGAAAAAATTCATCATCATCATCATCCATAAACCCTTGAACTACGTGATGACTTGATTCCTTCATTGGATGGATACGTAGGCAGCTTGGGAATAAGAATCTCAAGTTCAGTCACATCAAATAAAAATAAAAGGTTTGTTTACCATTCGTAAAATGAATAAATACAAAAGTACTTTATTTCCATAATAAGTTATGGATGTCAAAGTCTGACTTATTACCAGTGATAAAGGAAAATGAACAAAAAAAACCATCATAAACTATGAATGGAGAACAGCTCTTCACACCAAAGTCAAGCCCTTGAAGCTATTGCTGTGGTTCTAAAAAATATCTCGCAATGATTTTGTCGTCTCTAGCTCTGCAGCGGTCTCCTCGGGGGTCTCTTTGATTTGAGTCATCTCTTTTCTAAGTCGATAAGCTTCTTCTCCTATAGTAGAAGTCTCTCGTTTAGTAAAGTCACTGTTTGCTCCAATTTTCGTTGTTCCTCCTTCAGCTTCTCCAAAGACTTGAGTGCAGATTGGCAATGATCAGAGTTAGCTTGATGAATTGAAGTGACCTTTGCAATTTCTGACTCTGTGTCAGCCAGACGTTGATTACATGTGCCTGGAGTAGCCTTGTGTGAACAAGCAAGCCGTGCCACGTTGTAATTGTCAGCACTAGTCAACAATCCCTCAACTTTTCCCATAATGGCTAAGCTCAGCTATCAACTTGTCAAGTTTCCCTTTGCCGGAAGAATGGTCTTTGAGGAGTGCTTCATTATCATATCCTCAATTTGTTCACAAACTGCTGTAGCAGCTTGTTGACGAATATCATGAAGTCTTTGACTAGCATCTATAATAGCAGCTCCACCAAGAGAAGCTTCAGAAAAGGCTATGGTGTTAAGAGGCTTGGGAGGATGCACCTTTTTAAGTGGACCTGTACATGTATCATTAGATAAAGAAAAGGGGCTTAAAGTGTAATGAAAATACACAAGAGTTAAGAATTGTACCTATAGGGTCAGCTTGCTGCGAGTCATTCTTTGCATTGGATGTTCCTTTCGTAGGTAAAGAATAAGCCTCAAGTTCTGCTATATAAAGAACACGTATAGGGTCTGAAGAGGCGTTATCGTTCCCCCAAAGTGGATGACCATCAATCTCTGCACCCTGAAGAGATAGGAAAAGAAAAATTCAAGTGTCAAAAAAAAAAAAAAAGAACGCAAGTCCAAAAATGGGTCACGTCATTACGTTGCAGCATTGGTTGTGAAGAAGTTGGAACGTTATCAAGAAGGTCGGTATTCAGAGTAAACTCAGCATTGGCATCGCAATAAGTAGGGCCAAGCCTGATGTCAATTTTCCGACGCTTCAAGTGCACTTCACTATCATTGCTACCACTGCTCCCACTACGCCTCCTTTCTTAGATTGCAGGTCTTTTCAGCGACGTGAGAATCTAAAGAATCTCCATCATCTTCTAGAATGTTGATCGGATGAGCCTGACGGTCGGTATCAAGGAGCAAAGCTTTATCAGGAGTGATAGGAGCATTTTAATGTGATATTTTAATAGTTAATTCCTTATATTTTGCTTAGTTATTTCCTTAACCGAAATGATTTTTAACTTAATTTCTATTTTTAGGTACATTGGAGTAGATGAAGATGAAATGAGCATTACTTTCATAATTACCTAGAAATGATGGAGAAAAATGGAAATGCACTAAAAGATCAAATTTACACATTTTCCTACTCCGGCTAGGAAAGACCGAGACAAGTAAGGAGGAGCGGTCGCCTGACCAAATGAACTTCAAACGAGCTGAACATTTCCAAATCCATTCTAGACATCCTAAGGAACATTTCTTATGAAGAGTACAACAGCCAGATAGAAGTGGAAGGCCTTCAAAAGATCGGTCCAAATTTCTGACAAAAAGACGAAAACTGTAAATCGGATCTGAACGTATTCAAGAAGCATTTCTGGCCAAACTACTACCTCAAAAGTTCTGAAATTTTACCAAGATGATCTACATTCATGGAGGAACATTTATTATGAAGAAGTCATAGTCAAAATCGGAACATTCTGTGGAGATCAAATTTATCTCCCATTTATCACATGCGGGAAAACGTTTTGACTATTTCAAAGTCATTTTTGGTAGGCTATAAATACTCCATTCATCATTTTCAACCTATAAATACTCCTCCCTCATTAGGACATGAAAAATTCCTTCATCCATTTCATCTTCTTTATCTCACCATCTCCTCTCCATTCTCTAGTTCTTAGTTTCTTTTTCCATTCTCTAGTTTTTAGTTATGCATCTTCAATCAAAGAGGAGAAGAAGAAGAAGCTGTGAACAATCCTAGCAGCCATCATTCCACCTTGTGTCGTGATAGTGAAGCCTTACTTTCAAGATTCAAGATCAACATCTCAAGCTCTTATCATCAACTCCCTTCCTTATAACTTCTTTTGGTTTTCTTTGTTTGGATTTGTAAAACTATGAATTATAGTTAACAAATAATGTTAAGGGCAAAGTTTAAAGCCCGTCTTTATGTTTTGAAATAAAATTGCAATTTCTTTGTGTTAATTTCTATGTTGCTTATGTGAGATTGCTTAATTGATTTTTAGATTATAGAAAGCTTTTATATGTTTACGTTCTTTGAGTGCACACTTAGGATATATGCATATAATTGGAGCTAGATTTAGGTAAACAATTCACCTAATAGTTTTGTGAACCTATTTCATAAGTAGTAAAGGCTTTGGACAAAAGTTGAAATCAATTTAGGAGGATTGCAAATAGATGACATTTTTTCATATTAGGTTGTGCACTTTGGTTGACATCCTTTCTTTGTTCTTCATGAATTGAATGCGTTCTTGATTAGCTAGCTTTGTAGACTGTGATTGCATATTCAATAGAATTAATTTAGGAGCTTTCACTTATATTAATTATTCAAGGAAAGTAAAATATAGGAAATAGTTTGCTTACTAACGTTTCACATGGTCAACTTCTTTCGTATGACATTGGATAACCAACTATAAGAACTATAATCGAATTTCTTGCATATGGTTGTGGTTTGATCTTTGTTCCTTGCGTTCCACCCTTGTAAATGTGTTTTTACAATTTCTTTATTTTATTTAAGGGTTAAATACTGTTTACTCCTTGTATTTTTGCTCAAAAAACACTTCAGTCACTGACCTTCTAATTTCACACGTTTAGTCCATGTACTTCAAAATTTCAGACCAATAGGTCCTTGCCTTCTAAAAGTCGCAGTGAAATGTCTATTATGCCCTCAGTTCTTTTTTTAATTAATTAATTATTTTATTTTTTTTTTGAAAAGGAATTTCTTTTCCCTTTCTTTCTTTCTGTTTTTTTTTTATTTTTTTCTGTTTTTTTTCCTTTCTTTCTTTCTGTTTGAAAAAAAAAAGAATAAATAAAATAAAGAAAAAAGAATTTAAAAAAAAAAGAGAAAGGAATAAATTTATTATATATAAAAAAAGAACTGAGGGCATAATAGACATTTCATCGCTACTTTTAGACGGCAAGGACCTATTGGTCTGAAATTTTGAAGTACAGGGACTAAACGTGTGAAATTAGAAGATCAGAGACTGAAGTGTTTTATGGTCAAAAGTTTAAGGACTAAATAGTATTTAACCCTTTATTTAATTTTAATTCCGATTCGATAATTCTAAAACCTCCTTATTTGTGTTCACTTGTATATATTTCTATTCTTTATTTTATTTTCGAAAATAATACTTTTTTTATTTGTTTCACAATTACAGGTGTACCCTCAATCCCCGGTTAGAACGATCCCTACTTATTATATACTAACAATGACATTTTACAGGGTTAAATTGTACGTTCATTTCGACCATAAAAATTGATATGCAAGAAATTCAATTATAATTCTTATAGTTGGTTATCTAATGTCATGAGAAAGAAGTTGACCATGTGAAACGTTAGTAAGCAAACGATTTCCCATATTTTACTTTCCTTGAATAATTAATCTAAGTGAAAACACCTAAATTAATTCTATTGAATATGCAATCATAGTCTAGAAAGCTAGCTAATCAAGAACACATTCAATGCATGAAGAACAAAGAAAGGATGTTAACCAAAGTACACAGCCTAGTATGAAAAAGTTCATCTATTTGCAATCCTTCTTAATTGATTTCCACTTTTGTCCGAAGCCTTTACTACTAATGAAATAGGTTCACAAAACTATTAGGTGAATTGTTTACCTAAATCTAACTCCAATTACATGCATATATCCCAAGTTGGCCACCAAAGAACACATACATATAAAAGTTTTCTATAATCCCAAATCAATTAAGCAATCTCACATAAGCAACATAGAAATCAACACAAAGATATTGCAACTTTATTTCAAAACATAGAGAGAGGTTTTAAACTTTGCCCTTAACGTTATTTGTTAACTATAATTCATATTTCTACAAATCCAAACAAAGAAAACCAAAAGAAGTTACAAGGAAAAAGATTGAATTACACCGTGAAGGGACTGGATGATCTTGAATCTTGAAAGCAAAGCTTCGCTATCACGACACAAGGTGGAATGATGGCGGTTAGGATTGTTCACGGCTTCTTCTTCTTCTCCTCTTTGATTGAAGATGCATAACTAAGAACTAGAGAATGGAAAAAGAAATGAAACTAAGAACTAGAGAATGGAGAGACAAAGAAGATGAAATTGATGAAGGAATGGTGGAGAACTAGAAGACTAGAGAATGAAAAGAAAATGGAGAGGAAATGGAGAGACGAAGAAAATGAAATGGATGAAGGAATTTTATGTCCTAATGAGGGGAGGTATATTTATAGGCTGAAAATGATAAATGGAGGGTGAAGATGAAAAGAAATGAAGGGCTAGATTTGATAGACAAATGTGTAGACATCAATTGTTGACTTAGCCTACCAAAAATGACTTAGAAATAGTCAAAAAGATTTCCCACATGTGATAAATGGGAGATAAATTTTATCTCCACAGAATGTTCCGATTTTGACTATGACTTCTTCATAGAAACTATTCCTCCATGAATGTAGATCATCCTGGTAAAATTTCAGAGCTTTTAAAGTAGTAGTTGGCCGGAAAAGCTTCTTGAATACTTTCAAGTTCGATTTACAGTTTTCGTCTTTTTGTCAGAAATTTGGACCGATCTTTTGAAGGACTTCCACTTCTATCTGGCTCTTGTACTCTTCATAAGAAATGTTCCTTAAGATGTTTAGAATGGATCTGGAAATTGTCAGCTCATTTGAAGTTCATTTAGTTAGGCAACCGCTCCTCTTTACTTGTCTCGGTTTTTCCTAGCCGGAGTAGGAAAATGTGTAAAATTGATATTTTTGTGCATTTCCATTTTTCTCCATCATTTCTAGGTAATTATGGAAGTAATGCTCATTTCATCTTCTTCTACTCCAATGTACCTAAAAATAGAAATTGAGTTAAAAATCGATTCGGTTAAGGAAATAACTAAGCAAAATATGAGGAATTAACTATTAAAATATCGCATTAAAATGCTCTTATCAAATTCCCCCACACTTAGCTTTTGCTAGTCCTTAGCAAAATCAAAACAAAGACACAACTTAGACTCAACGAAAACTTAAAGAAAGAAAAGACAAAGACATTACGATATACAATGACTATACTGCCCTTCAACATTTAGTCTCAGAAATCTCCTACTTTCATAGCATCAAGATTAGTATTCAACCAAGAATCAATATTTAGATATTCGAGAATTAATTCAAACATATGATCCACAAATAGATAAGTAGGACTTGGTTATAACAATGGTGATGGGGTAGAGCTTAACATGTTTCAGACAAGTATGGTTCATATCCTCACAAGGAATATCCACTATTTCTTCTCTCAGATCAAGGCAATGCTTAAAACTCAATTATAGAGAAAATATTTTGAGGCAATTAAATGGCTCACATATATAAGAAACAAAAGGCACTTTGTGAATATAAATTTTCAAAGATCTCATGAAAGATATCAACTACTTGCACAAATGGACCCAAACCATAGGTTCAACTCTTATAACTCATCTCCACAGATCAAAGGCCGTCCCATCTTAAGGATGAAAAAGGTCTTATAAAAGATTGTAATGGGGCCAAGACTCATGTTTTTAAGAAATGAAGGGTAAGGAATTAACAAAGTATCCTAAAAACTTAGTAGAGCTCATGTAGATTTATAAAGACTTCTAGAAAAGGCATACAAAACGTCATAACCCATAGAGGCAAAATAAAAGGGCCTAATGTCTTCATGTTGGGTCAAACTTCATTCTAAACTTTCTTTGAAGTCTTTGTGAATTGGACAGAGACCAAACTTTTTGATAATGGGCTTTCAATTCAAAACAAACTCCAAATCCACAAAGTACTAAAATCCACAAACATTTTTTTTCTTCTTTTTTTTCACTGCAATACATACATATTTTTCTTTTTCATGGACAAGTCTACCCCCACACTTGAACTTTCACCTCTTATCACTCTCCATCATTGCCACAATCATGTAGTAAGTCTCAAAAGATAGCTCCACTAATTTTTTAGAACAAAGGGTGGGATTGTAACTATACTAAGTTTCTGGGGTAAGGATTTTAAGGGTGATGAAAGAAAAGACTTTTAATTGTATGTTCAAAGGGGTTTATCTAAGAGGGTGCACATCTTGTGTACACAATTAGGGACGCAGGCTTATTTGGCAATGGTGGTAATTCCTAGGGTGCCTCTATCCTTTCCAGAATCAGGGACATGTATTGGTAAAAGTCTCAACAAGCACAAGAGTGAATTCTAGCATTCTCTAGTCCATTAAACTTAATCTATGACAAACAATCAATCAAATGAAAGAATAATGAGATCATCAAAACATCGCCAAGAATATAAGAATATATTATTCATTTATCACTCCAAGAAAAAGGGACATGGGCTCAAATATCTCACATGGACTTTAATGAATCAAAACTCGACTTAACATGCTCAAATTCTGTACCAAGATTACAAAATCCACATCCACTACACATGCATATGCTTTTCATATATCTCAATTAACCAAAGAATATCATTTAAAATCATCTCAATATCCACTTTTAGCCATAAATTCAGAGATATAGAATCATCCTAACCCCATAATTCCTTCATCCATTTCATCTTCTTTGTCTCATCATCTCCTCTCCATTCTCTAGTTCTTAGTTTCATTTCTTTTCCATTCTCTAGTTCTTAGTTATGCATTTTCGCAAAGAGGAGAAGAAGAAGAAGCCGTGAACAATCCTAGCCGCCATCATTCCACCTTGTGTCATGATAGTGAAGCCTTACTTTTAAGATTCAAGATCAACGTCTCAAGCTCTTCATCACCCACTCCCTTCACAGTGTAATTTAATATTTTCCCTTTTAACTTCTTTTGGTTTTCTTTGTTTGGATTTGTAGAACTATAAATTGTAGTTAACAAATAACGTTAAGGGCAAAGTTATTGTTGAAAAAAAAATTGAACTCATGTCTCAGGAAAAAAAAAAATTCCACTTGTAAAAATGCTTTTCACTTTTTTGTGTACTTAATTTGTTTCTTGTGTGAGAAATTATGTACAAATATACTTGTTAATTATACTTGTATTTTGTAATTCGTAGTTATACTTGTTTAATAATCTTACTTATAATAATTACTAACTTTCTAATTTCTATTCCGTCCGGCCGAAAGACGTTAAACTCAAGCGCTGCTTGGGAGGCAACCCAATTCAGAAGTAGCCGTGAAGGAGTCTACAAAAGCATATTTTCTTTCTCTTTCCCTATTTCTTTTATTTTTCAATTTTTCTCTTTTGTTTTTATTTTAGACTTTATTTTCGTAAATGCTTTCCATCTATGCTTATTTGTTTCATTGCATGCTTATAATTAATTACATTGAGGACAATGCAATATTTAAGTGTGGGGGAAGGGATTAATATTTTTGTCTTTTATTTTGAGTCCTATTTATTGAAAAATACAAAAATAAAATTTGAAAATGTAAAAAAAAAAAAAATTGTTTTGGTTTTGGTTTTTGAGTCTTAAGATGTCCTTTCAACTGTCTAGGATGATTCTATATCTTTGAAATTATGGCTAAAACTGGATCACAATATTGAGATGATTTTAACTAATATTCTTTGGTTAATTGAAATATATGAAAAGCATATGCATGTGTAGTGGATATGGATTTCATGACCTTGCTATAGAATATGAGCATGTTAAGATAAGTTTTGAGCCCATGTGAGATATTTGAGCCCATGCCCTTTTTTTTGGAGTGATAAATGAAAAATATATTCTTATTTTCTTGGCGATGTTTTGATGATCTCATTATTCTTTCATTTGATTGATTGCTTGCCATAGATTAAGTTTAATGGACTAGAGAATGCTAGAATTCACTCTTATGCTTGTTGAGACTTTATCAATACATTCCCTGATTCTGGAAGGAATAGAGGCACCCTAGGAATTACCACCATTGCCAAATAAGCATGTGTCCCTAATTGTGTACACAAGATGTGCACCCCCTTAAATAAACCCCTTTGAGCCCTACAATTAAAAGCCTTTTCTTTCATCAGCCTTAAAATACTTACCCTTGAACCTTAGTATAGTTACAATCCCACCCTTTGTTCTAAAAACTTAGTGGAGCTATCTTTTGAGACTTACTACATGATTGTGGCAATGATGGAGAGTGATAAGAGGTGAAAGTTCAACTGTAGGGGTAGATTTGTCCGTGAAAAAAAAAGTTGTGTACAGCAAAAGAAAAAAAAATGTTTGTAGATTTTAGTTCCATATACTTTTGGATTTGGAGTTTGTTTTGAATTTGAAGACTCATTATCGAAAATTTTTGTCTTTGTCCAATTCACAAAGAGTTCAAGGGAAGTTTAGAATGAAGTTTGGCCTAACATGAAGACATTAGGCCTATGGGTTATGACGTTTTGTATGCCTTTTCTAGAAGTCTCTATACATCTACATGAGCTCTACTAGGTTTTTAAGGTACTTTGTTAATTCCTTACCCTTCATTTCTTAAAACCTTAAGCCTTGGCCCCATTACAACCTTTTATAAGACATTTTTGATCCTTAAGATGGGACAGCCTTTGATCTATTGAAATGAGTTATAAGAGTTGAACCTATGGCTTGGGTCCATTTGTGCAAGTAGTTGATAACTTTCATGAAATCTTTGAAAAATTATATTCATAAAGTGCCTTTTGTTTCTTATATATGTGAGCCATTTGATTGCCTCAAAATATTTTCTCTCACATATAATTGAGTGATTATAAGCTTTTAAGCATTGCCTTGATCTGAGAGAAGAAAGAGTGGATATACCTTGTGAGGATATGAATCATACTTTTCTGAAACATGCTAAGCTTCACCCCATCACCATCATTATAACCAAGTCCTACTTATCTATATGTAGATCATATGTTTGAATTAACTCTCGAATATCTAAATATTGATTCTTGGTTGAGTGATAATCTTGGTGCTGTGAAAGTTTGGAGATTTCTGAGACTAAATGTTGAAGGGTAATACAGTCATTGTATGTCGTAATGTCTTTGTCTTTTCTTTCTTTAAGTTTTCGTTGAGTCTAAGTTGTGTCTTTATTTTGATTTTGCTAAGGGACTAGTAAAAGCTTAACTAGGATGTTATTTATATTATTGAACACGAGTTTTTTATTGTAAGTTGTAAATTGAGAGGAATAGGTGAAGTCTCTTTTGTTGATATTGGCCTAAACCCCTTATTGATACCTAGTTCAGGTCACTTAAGGTTGAGGGCGGCCTTTATTAACACTTGTTGAACTGTCTTCACACTTATGACATTTTTCATCTTAGTTTGTATAGCCTATGTGAATGGTGTCTAGGAAGGGGACAACGTTTATGACGGGTTTTTGAATCCAGAAGTGCTTCTAAATGGGCCTAAACCACTATATGTGACGCCCTGAATTTTAGAATAAAAATTCAAAATCCGAAACATGAATTACTACAACATCAAAATAATCATCCTGAAAATTCCTTTTTCCTTAACAACCTCACCACATAATTTAATTTCAAAAACCAAATTTAGTCTCGGTTAATTATTACAACTCACTCACAAAATAAATTGTAAAGCTCTAAATGAGCATACAAACCTCACAACTCAAATGAAATAAAAAATAAATGCTGCAACACCTAAACAGCACGGTCACCTCCCTGGTAATTCTGACCTACAGGAATATCCGCTACACTATTATAGTGTACCGGGATTGCAACAACACAAAACCCGGTAAGCTTTTGAAAACTTGTATGAGTAAAAAGAAAGAACGATTGTTTAATTAACTCATATTTATTTTCATCCATGTCAACACTCAACAATTTCCACGTCCACAAGAAACCAACAATCTCAATAATCACCAAATCACCAATCAACACAAAATCCTAATTCACATCTTTTTTTTTTTTCTCAAAACCCCGACATCCTATTTATACAAATATGGTATATGACAGACTAAAGCTCTAACTGAATCGTAGCCCGTCACCTGGCCTAGGTTATGGCATCCGACATATTTATCCTTATCGTATTTCATCAATATGTATACTTATATACATAATTAGAGCGTTCGATAATTATACATACTCAACCAATCGTATTCCATCATCCACCTAGGATTAGAACGTCCGATTCCCCCATACTGATCACTACGTTGACCCTAAATCCATAATAAGTACAACAATATGTTTCCACACAATGAAATCAACTCATCCAACATACATAATATTATTATGAAATTTAAGCATTTGAAATATAATCCAAATCATCATTCCAACTCAATCATATCATCACTCAATAACACACCAATCAATATATATATATTCCACATAAATAAATATATATATATATATATATATATACGTAATCACCCACTCAGGAATGACCACTAATACCATCTATAGTTTACATAAGAAAATCGTGAAATTCATTTGTATAATTAAAATTCATTTTACTTACCTATGGACCGTAGTTGATCAAGTCCATATGATTTTAAAAACAAATATTTAATCCATAAATATTTTTCACACAATTACAAAAATAAATAATTTAAAGTACTCGGTTCGTAATATGAACCACATGAGTTTTACTCACCTCGATACTCCTGCTGCATCTTCAATTAAAATATAACTCACACCAAAACAGCTCACCAAAATATAACCCGTCAATCACCTAATCAACTGTGATTTGAATTTAGCCAATAATTCCAAAACATAACTACACTACCATTAAACAGCCGGATTCTAATTTATAAGAAAATCCAATAGACGGATTCTCACGAATTGGCTCCCTAATCACCGTTTTGCACTTATATCAAGATCAAACGGTCGGATCTTCGCCCATGACCACAAAAAGCCACTGGACAGTCATATGATCATCATATCAAAACTACAAGTCCATCGGACGGTCCTAATTTCACAGATCATAAATCTAACAATTGAAATCGATCGAAATCTCAAAATTCATAATTAAATCATACAATATCCGAAAAATGAGTATAATATGCCGAAATGATCGTATTGAAACGTAGAATCATAAAATGTACAGAAACTATATTTTAGAACTCCAAAGGTGGTGGGAAAGGGCAGCGGGATTTTGGCGCAGAGCCGCCGCTGACCACCACCAATGGTGTCGGAGCCGAGCTTCTCCCCTTCTTTTCATCATTCTGAGCAACTTTCATAACTAGCAGAAGACCAGAAAATAACGGGAAGAGGTCGAAATTTACTAGACACAGTCAGCGGCCGGAAAATACCCAGGAACCGGCGACCTTGATTTTCGACGTAAAAACTGCAACCTCACGCCTCGATCTCTTCTGGAAACTTGTTCAGAACTTCACGGCGAACTCACCAGGCCTCGAAGGTTCCGTTCGATCGGATCGAGGTTGGCTTCCAGCCGCCACCACAAGCCGCGTCGCCGTGTAAAACTGCCTCTGGGAGCTTCAGGAGGTCGAGTTGATGTAGAGGGAGGAGTTTCACGTGGTTTGGTGGCCGAAAACATGAGGAGCTCGTTTTGGTTCGTTTTCAAGTTCTACTTATTCGGACAATTTCACCGGACCTGGAGGCCATGAGGGTGGAAACGACGCCGTCCAGCAGGTAGAGCAGCTCGAGACAAAGCCAAGGGAGGTGGTGCGACGCTGTTTGGTGGCCAGTGGAGCGAGCTATCGATCAGAGAAGTCCTTGGCTGGGTTTCGGACGAAGAGAGCGAGAGGTTGAAGATGATGAACAGTGATTTTCGATAATAAAAGGGAGGCCGGACCAAAATGGAAACCTTCCGAAAATAACTAGGGTTTTTTCTATTTATACCCAAAATAAAAATATTTTCTAAATTCCATAACTAATTCAAAACAAATCCGCTTAATGTGTTCCACATATGTACGGACTCGTATCGACGAGCTCTACAACTTTTATGAAGGAAGTTTTCCCAAATTTTGCACTTATAAAAAGTCGATTTCTCAAATCGAGCATTTCGAGCTTTTCGTTAAAATAATCGTTTCGAACCTTCGATAATTCAAACAATGAAATATTATCGAGCAACATTCGTGAAATCGTACAATAATCGTTCAAGACAATTACACGAAATTAAAACGGAAATTGCGGTTATTACAACTACACCCCTTAAAGGAATTTCGTCCCGAAATTCAAGTATCCAATTCCACAAAGAGCTGTGGATACCTCACTCTCATTTCAGATTCTAACTCCTATGACCATCACCCTCATCATGATGACTCCATAACACCTTCACAAGATCAACCTCCTTCCTACGAAGCTTCTTCGTAGACCTATCCAAGATACGAACAGGTTCAACTACAAATGTCACATCTGTGTTTACTTCGATCGTACCATGATCAATCACATGGGACTCATCTCGGACATACTTCCTGAGCATAGACACATGGAAGACATTGTGCACACCCGACATGCTAACAGGTAAAACAAGAAGATATGCCAAGTTCCCAACCCTTTCCAGAATCTCAAAGGGTCCAACATACCTCAGTGCTAGTTTTCCCTTCTTGCCAAATTTCACCACACCTTTCATAGGTGAGACCTTCAAGAATACATGATCGCCTGTCTCAAACTCCAAATGTCTCCTCTTCAAGTCAGCATAACTCTTCTATCTACTTTGAGCGGTTCAGATTCTATCCCGAATAGTAGTAACCTTCTCTATAGTCTCCTGTACAATCTCGGGACCGATGAACCCTTTATCTCCTGCTTCCGCCCAACAGAGGAGTCCTACATGGCCAACCATAAAGAGCCTCATATAGGGCCATACCGATACTGGAGTGATAGCTGTTGTTGTAGGCAAACTCTACCAAAGGAAAATGATCCACCCAACTTCCCTTAAAGTCCAGGACACAAGCTCTAAGCATATCCTCCATCACTTGGTTCACTCTCTCGGTCTACCCATTTGTCTGTGGGTGAAATGCAGTGCTCATAGCAAGAGATGTACTAAATGCCTTATGGAACCTACACCAGAATTCTGAAGTGAAACGAGCATCACGATCAGAGACAATCATCACAGGCACTCCATGAAGCCTCACTATTTCATTCACATACAACTTACACAACGCATCCACTGATTACATTTTTGTCACGAGAAGAAAATGTGCTGACTTAGTCAACCGGTCAACAATCACCCAAATCGAGTCATAACTTTGCCTGGACCTAGGCAATCCAGTCACAAAGTCTATGGAGATATCTTCCCATTTCCAAACAGGAATCGGCAAGGGATTCAACATTCCTGCGGGTCTTTGATGCTCTGCCTTCACCTGTTGACATGTAAGACACTTCGACACATGTATTGCCACATCCCTCTTCATACCATACCACCAAAACTGCCTTCGTAGATCTATATACATTTTCGTACCTCCTGGATGTATAGTCTATCGAGACCTATGTGCTTCCTGCATGACCTCTTCCTTGAGGTTATTAACACTCGGTACATACAATCTCCCTCAAAATCTCAACCCTCCATCTGCCCCAATCATCCACTCGGAAGGACCCTCCACATCCGGATCAGCAGTCATCTCAGCAATCCTCGTCTGAGCAAACTCATCAAGTGTCTGACCCTGAGTGATCCTAGAGATAAAGGTGGGCTGTAAGGTGATACTACCAAGAAAGATTCCATGTCCTGCTCCTGCGGGTATAATGTCAGAACCCATCCCGAAAATCCTTTCAAATTTTCAAGATGGACTCTGCGGGGCCCACTTTTAAGAAATATTCGACAGAACTTCCCTTAAAAGTGGACAACCCAACCTGTGAGAAAAACGACAAAAACACATATTTCTAAATCCCAGATCTCACAACAAGCAGTCATCCAATATTTCACAACCACCACAGTTATTAAGCAAACTCCAAGCGTAAGGCAGTAGAATTTATACAATACAGCCTCTTAGGGTTATCAGAGCAATCTACAATAAAAGCAAATATATTACATGGGGTAGGTTAATATTAACCTACGAAGGGCAAGTGGCAGAACTGGTGCTAAGCCTCGATCCCACGCCGAACAGCAACACTGCGAACTGGGCAAAGGAAACCGAAAAGCCCAGGGGAAAATAAGCGATAAAACGTTAGTTGTGAGTGGACAAAAATATTTAATCAAGAAAGAAGTGTTTCTCACTTTCCCACTTTTATTGTTTAGAACATTCTTGATGCATGCAATAGGGAACGAAAGGTTTCCAAATCACCTCCATGACTAAGCCAGCCCCGCTGGCTTAAGGGAAGTTCGACCGACCCTGATAGTCGGACGAATAAACAAATAAGTAAATAATTTAAAAGGTATGAGGAAAAACGTCATCACCATACAATAAAATAAAGTGAGCCGCTAAGGCTCGGGTCGGAGTGTCCCACACTCAAGAGCATCCCATGCTCGGCTCTACTCACCCACTAACACAAAGTAAGTAGGGAGGAGTACCAATAGGCTAGCTAGCAATAAAGTATATCGACCCAGGTATGGTGGGTAAAAACCATATGAAAATCGAGAATTTGTGAGATTTCCTCGAAGTCTCACAAGAAAGGAATTTAGTCCAATGACGTGACCCCGCACGCCAACATGATTCAAAATTGTGAATCAATATATTAAAATCATGTAAGTTTATAATCTCGAAGAAATCTTCCCTTTCCGAAGATTTTTCGAGAAATCCGAATCTATTAATAAATAATGATACTTCCATTTTCAGAAATAATCTTATCGAAGATTATTTCTAATAAAAAGTTCGAAATGGAACATAACCACTTCTAATCGGCAATTTGAACCATAACTAATTTCATTATCAAAAATCGAATAATTTGCTCATTAAATAATAAATACTTTAAATAATTTCGAAACTTAGAAAATTTAATTGCATGCATGACTTTAAAATCAAACGTCCACTCACCGTATACGGCTAAGCCTGCCGTCGATCCGAACCCTCTTCGTAGGAATCCTCCTCACGTCCTGTACAATATAACGTTCATAAACCAATAAGTACAGGACGGATAGAAATTAAATCCACCAAAACCAAACCATATCCCAATTGTTATTATTACTTAAAAATCTCCAATTTCACTTTTCTAACTTCATTTCTTTACTTTGAGCTTCCGATTAAGGAATTCCGATACACGGATTATTCGTGAATTAATCAATGAATTTCACACCATAACGAAAACCATATCTACACTTCACAAAATTAATCCGAGGTCACCAATATGCAAACTACATTACACTATCGACTTAATAACCAAATTACGACAATCAGAAACCTGCCCTACACCACCTCACGCGCCGCCCACAGTGGCGGCGAGTGGCGGTTACTCGCCGGAATCAACCTCCTCCTATGGCCACCAAATTTCATCCACAACATCAATTCTACTCACTGATCATTTCATTCAACTACAACACATCCAAATAACAATCAAAACCAGTCGAAATTAACGAATGAACATAAACCCAGAAATTATCCAAGAACCCTAGAATTTCAATTCAACAATTCGACTTCTACACAGCAAATCGAGACACAAGGCCATAGGGGAAATGATCAGTGGAGAAAACCGAACCTTCGACACCGGTTTGGTGGCCGGAGACGACCGAAATCGCCGGAAATCACCGAAAAACCCAATCTGCTACAGTGAGCTTTGTGGCTCAATTCCGAGCTCCTCCGGTCGAGATACCATGAAATGTGACCATGAGCATGACGAGGAGGAAGAGGCGAACCTAGGAACGTCCGGGTTTCGTCGTGGGGCGGCCGGAATCGCAGGAACTCTGAGGGAGGAGTTTCGGCCGAACTGGAGGAGGAAGAAATCGGGGGAGAGGAGAGAGAAAAGGCCGGGTAAGTTTCCAATTTTGGAAACTTACCACAGTAACTTCCTTTTTAAAGAATTTTACTATGAACAGTAATCGGGAATAGTAAATTTATAACTTTCGCATACTAACTCCGATTTTTACGAACCACGTATGCATGTTCTCGGTTTAACATCCTCTACGACTTCCATGAAGAACATTTCCTCAAATTATGACCCGAACGAAAAGTCAACTTTTAGGGCCACTAAAATCATATTACGGAGTAAAAAGTAAGTGTAATTGACATTTACCGTCAAATTAATAAAAATCGAAAATTCTGGGTTCGGGACGTAACAATCTCCCCCCCTTAAGGAATTTCGTCCTCAAAATTGATATACCTGTTAGAAAAGGTGGGGATACTGTCGTCTCATTTGATCCTCTGGTTCCCAAGTAGCTTCTTCTACCATATGATTACTCCAAAGTATCTTAACTAATAGTATCGTTTTGTTCCTGAGTATCTGCTCTCTTCTATCCAGAACTTGAATTGGTTTTTCTTCATACGTTAGATCTTCCCGTAATCTTATGGGCTGCTCTTGTAGGACATGAGAAGGATCAGCAATATACTTGCGGAGCATGGAAACATGGAAGACATCATGTACCTTGGACAGTCTTGAAGGTAATACTAGCCGATAAGTGACCAAACCAATCCGTTCAGCAATTTGATATGGTCCGATGTATCTGGGGCTGAGTTTTCCATGTTTTCCAAACCTTACAATACCCTTCCAAGGTGATAGTTTTAGAAACACCCAATCACCAACTTGAAATTCTAAATCTTTCCTTCGATTATCCGCATAGCTCTTTTGTCTACTCTGGGCTGCTTTCAGCTTTTCTTTAATCACTTTCACCTTTTCAGTTGTAATCTGTACCATCTCTGGACCAATAAGCTTCCTTTCTCCTACTTCGTTCCAACACAAAGGAGTACGACACTGTTTTCCATAAAGAGCTTCATAGGGAGCCATGCCAATGCTGGAATGATAACTGTTATTATAAGCGAATTCTATCAAGGCTAGGTGACTGTCCCAATTTCCTCTAAACTGCAAAACACAAGCTCTCAACATGTCTTCTAGAGTTTGAATAGTTCTCTCCGTTTGCCCATCTGTTTGCGGATGAAATGCAGTGCTGAATTGAGATTGAGTACCCAAAGCTTCCATCAGCTTACGCCAAAACTTTGAAGTGAAACGGGGGTCCCGATCAGATGTAATAGAGACAGGTGTGCCGTGAAGTTTTACTATCGCATTCACGTACAACTCCGCATATCTATCTATCTTATAAGTCTTCTTAACAGGTAGAAAATGCGCGGACTTGGTGAGTCGGTCTACAATTACCCAAATGCTGTCATGACTACTTCCGGTAAGTGGTAATCCGGATACAAAGTCCATAGTGATATGTTCCCATTTCCATTCGGGTATTGGTAACGGTTGTAGCAAACCCGACGGCTTCTGTCTTTCGGCTTTCACTTGTTGACATACCAAACATCTACTTACATAAGCTGCAATTTCCCTCTTCATATTAGGCCACCAATAGTATTCTTTCAAAGTCCGGTACATTTTAGTCCCGCCAGGATGCACGGCATAAGCAGAACTATGGGCCTCCTCTAATATCTCTTGTTTAAGATCATCTCGGTCTGGTACACAAATTCGATTCCCGGACATCAAAGCTCCATCCCTGCTGATAGTGAAGTCTACTCTAGTACCATTTTCCACTGCCTCTTTTAACCGTTCTAAATAGTCATCATGTTGTTGTGCTTCTCGTACTCTATCAATAAAAACGGGTCTCACCTGGAAGCTGGCTACTAAGGCTGCGGATTCTTCAATCACTTCCAAGTTAACTCCAGTAGCTCGTAATTCGTAAAGGAGTGGAACCCGCACTGCTCTCAAATACGATAAGGAAGGAGAGGGTGACATGGTAGGATATGATTTCCTACTAAGAGCATCAGCTACTACATTGGCTCTTCCTGGATGATACTCGATCGTACAATCATAGTCCTTGATCAATTCCAACCATCTTCTTTGTCTCAAGTTTATGTCTCTTTGCGTAAGCAAATATTGTAGACTCTTGTGATCCGTGAAAATTTGACATCTGGCTCCGTACAGGTAGTGTCTCCATAATTTAAGTGCAAGTACCACAGCGGCAAGCTCAAGGTCATGCGTCGGATAATTCAATTCATGTGGCTTTAGCTGTCTGGAAGCATATGCAATCACGTTCCCATGTTGCATTAAAACACAACCCAAGCCTTGCCTTGAAGCATCACTATACACCATAAATTCTCCACTATCGTCAGGCAACGCTAACACTGGAGCACTAGTTAGACGTCCCTTAAGTTCTTGAAAACTTTGTTCGCACTCTTCTGACCAGATAAACTTCACACCCTTCCTAGTCAGTCGAGTGAGAGGAGCTGCAATTTTTGAAAAATCCTGTACGAATCGCCGATAATAACCTGCTAAGCCCAAAAAGCTACGAATCTCCGTCACTGTAGTAGGTCTCTCCCAATTTAACACTGCTTCTACCTTCCGAGGGTCCACACTAATACCTTCTGCAGAAACAATATGGCCCAGAAACCCTACTTTGTTGAGCCAAAATTCACATTTATTAAGCTTAGCATACAACTGTGCTTCCCTCAAAGTCTGTAGCACAACTCTCAAATGTTTGACATGCAGGGAATCATTTCTAGAGTAGACCAGAATGTCATCAATAAATACGATCACAAAACGATCCAGATAAGGACGGAATACTCGATTCATAAGATCCATAAAAGCTGCAGGAGCATTGGTTAGTCCAAATGGCATTACTCTGAATTCATAGTGACCATATCGTGATCGGAAGGCGGTCTTAGGGATATCAGATTCCCTTATCCGTAATTGATGATACCCGGACCTTAAATCAATCTTAGAAAATATTGTAGCTCCTCTCAACTGATCGAACAGGTCATTAATTCGTGGCAAAGGATATTTATTCTTCACCGTAACCTTATTCAACTTTCTGTAATCAATGCACAGTCTCAAAGTGCCATCCTTCTTCTTAACAAATAAAACCGGGGCACCCCACGGAGACACACTAGATTGAATGAACCCCTTATCCACTAATTCCTGTAGCTGAGTCTTCAATTCTTTTAATTCAGCAGGGGCCATCCGATAAGGTGTTTGAGATATAGGTGTTGTCCCCGGAATCAAATCGATAGTAAAGTCTATCTCTCTTACAGGGGGTAAGCCAGGTAATTCATCTGGAAATACATCGGGAAATTTCCTAACCACTGGTATATCCTCAATACTCAACTCCTCCCTGCTGGTATCTACCATGTGAGCTAAGTAAGCCTGACAACCTTTGTTCAAAAGCTTTTCAGCTGTTAAAGCTGAAATCAGGCAAGAAGGGAGAACATTCCGATCACCCTGAAAGAGGATTATCGGCTTCCCTGGACTTCTAAACACTACAATCTTGTGAAAGCAATCAACATTAGCCCGGTGAGTTGCTAAAAATTCCATTCCCAAAATCACATCGAATTCTACAAGATCTAAAGGGATTAGATCAACTTCCAAATCAACATCATCAATCAAAACGCTACAGCCCTTAAAAACCCACTCTATCTTAAATGATGCTCCCGCAGGTAGAGATACATACCACTCGCCCCTGCGGTACATTTGCAAAGCATGCAAATTTACTTGACATAAATGAATGCGAAGCACCAGGATCAATTAAAGTATAAGCAGGTTGACCAAACACAGATAACATACCGAGGATAACATTTGGTGAATCGCGGCCCTCCTGCTGAGTCATGGCATGTAATCTTGCATGAGTCGTGGGGCGTCCTCTCTGACCTCTACCCTGCTGGGAACTGCCACGTGTTACTGCACCGGCGCGCGTACCGCTGGAAGAAGTAACATTACCACTAGTAGAAGTACCAGCGGATGATTGACCTGTCGCCTGAAAATGGGTAGGTGCAACTCTCTGAGTCAACAAGGGGCAGTCCCTTTTAAAATGATCTGGCTGTCCACATTCAAAGCACCCCACTGACTGATATTGCCCATACTGGGCTGGCTGACTAGCTGGAGTTCTGTGCTGACTGCTAGAACTAGCCCTGCTCTGTCCAAACTGACATCCACCCAACTGTCCCCGATTAAATCTCCTGGTGCGTCCCCCGCGTCTAAATCGGGAGCCAGCACTAGATCCACTACTCTGTCCACTGCCTGTTGATGATCCTGAACCGGAGGTGGAAGCTGATCTCTTCGATGGGCCCTGGCTAAGACTGTCTAAGTCTCGGGGTCGAACTCCCGATAGGTACATAGTCTCCAGCCTCAGAGCGGCGTTAACTGCCTCATGATAGGTGTAAAAGGGTATGGCTGTTAACTGAATACGATAATCACCCCCCAAACCTTCAATGAACCTGTAAATCCGCTCCTCCTCAGTACTTATCAGATCTGGCACAAACTGGGCTAACTGGGTGAATCGCTGTTCAAACTCCGTCACCGACCTATCCCCTTTCTCTAGATGTAGAAACTCATACTTCATCCTATCACGGATAGCTGTGCCATAGTACCGCCTATTAAAATGTTCCTTGAACTGTTGCCAAGTTATCGGACCGACGTCCCCCAAATCTCTGCTAGTCGTATCCCACCAATCAAAGGCCACTCCGTCAAGAAAGTCCACTGCCAACCCCACTTTTCGTTCCTCTGGACAATTAATCTGAGCAAAGACCCTCTCCATCTTGTTCAGCCAATTCTGGGCATCCATAGCATTCGGAGCATGGGAGAAACTATAAGCTCCATGTCTCCTTGCTCGCTCCATGGTAAAATCAGTCCTGGAGCCAGGAAGCGCTGCTGTCAGCTGTTGGACAATACGTCCCAAGGCATCTGCTAGTCCTCTGGAAGCATTCTCGTCTCCTGGAGCGGGAGGAGTCTCCCCGCGATTTCGGCGTCTAGGAGGCATAGCACCTGAGATGAAAAAGAAGATTAAACAATTTACAATAAAGATACCAGGATAACTACCTTATACACCTAAGAACATACTAGCATCGAAGAGCACATGATGGGGATCCGCCGCGGTCGGGCCATCACTCGGAAGATACTAGATGTCCTCAAGTACATAAGATAGTAGAAGTGACAGGAAACAGAAAACCTAAAGCTCTGATACCAACTGTCAGAACCCATCCCGAAAATCCTTTCAAATTTTCAAGATGGACTCTGCGGGGCCCACTTTTAAGAAAAATTCGACAGAACTTCCCTTAAAAGTGGACAACCCAACCTGTGAGAAAAACGACAAAAACACATATTTCTAAATCCCAGATCTCACAACAAGCAGTCATCCAATATTTCACAACCACCACAGTTATTAAGCAAACTCCAAGCGTAAGGCAGTAGAATTTATACAATACAGCCTCTTAGGGTTATCAAAGCAATCTACAATAAAAGCAAATATATTACATGGGGTAGGTTAATATTAACCTACGAAGGGCAAGTGGCAGAACTGGTGCTAAGCCTCGATCCCACGCCGAACAGCAACACTGCGAACTGGGCAAAGGAAACCGAAAAGCCCAGGGGAAAATAAGCGATAAAACGTTAGTTGTGAGTGGACAAAAATATTTAATCAAGAAATAAGTGTTTCTCACTTTCCCACTTTTATTGTTTAGAACATTCTTGATGCATGCAATAGGGAACGAAAGGTTTCCAAATCACCTCCATGACTAAGCCAGCCCCGCTGGCTTAAGGGAAGTTCGACCGACCCTGATAGTCGGACGAATAAACAAATAAGTAAATAATTTAAAAGGTATGAGGAAAAACGTCATCACCATACAATAAAATAAAGTGAGCCGCTAAGGCTCGGGTCGGAGTGTCCCACACTCAAGAGCATCCCATGCTCGGCTCTACTCACCCACTAACACAAAGTAAGTAGGGAGGAGTACCAATAGGCTAGCTAGCAATAAAGTATATCGACCCAGGTATGGTGGGTAAAAACCATATGAAAATCGAGAATTTGTGAGATTTCCTCGAAGTCTCACAAGAAAGGAATTTAGTCCAATGACGTGACCCCGCACGCCAACATGATTCAAAATTGTGAATCAATATATTAAAATCATGTAAGTTTATAATCTCGAAGAAATCTTCCCTTTCCGAAGATTTTTCGAGAAATCCGAATCTATTAATAAATAATGATACTTCCATTTTCAGAAATAATCTTATCGAAGATTATTTCTAATAAAAAGTTCGAAATGGAACATAACCACTTCTAATCGGCAATTTGAACCATAACTAATTTCATTATCAAAAATCGAATAATTTGCTCATTAAATAATAAATACTTTAAATAATTTCGAAACTTAGAAAATTTAATTGCATGCATGACTTTAAAATCAAACGTCCACTCACCGTATACGGCTAAGCCTGCCGTCGATCCGAACCCTCTTCGTAGGAATCCTCCTCACGTCCTGTACAATATAACGTTCATAAACCAATAAGTACAGGACGGATAGAAATTAAATCCACCAAAACCAAACCATATCCCAATTGTTATTATTACTTAAAAATCTCCAATTTCACTTTTCTAACTTCATTTCTTTACTTTGAGCTTCCGATTAAGGAATTCCGATACACGGATTATTCGTGAATTAATCAATGAATTTCACACCATAACGAAAACCATATCTACACTTCACAAAATTAATCCGAGGTCACCAATATGCAAACTACATTACACTATCGACTTAATAACCAAATTACGACAATCAGAAACCTGCCCTACACCACCTCACGCGCCGCCCACAGTGGCGGCGAGTGGCGGTTACTCGCCGGAATCAACCTCCTCCTATGGCCACCAAATTTCATCCACAACATCAATTCTACTCACTGATCATTTCATTCAACTACAACACATCCAAATAACAATCAAAACCAGTCGAAATTAACGAATGAACATAAACCCAGAAATTATCCAAGAACCCTAGAATTTCAATTCAACAATTCGACTTCTACACAGCAAATCGAGACACAAGGCCATAGGGGAAATGATCAGTGGAGAAAACCGAACCTTCGACACCGGTTTGGTGGCCGGAGACGACCGAAATCGTCGGAAATCACCGAAAAACCCAATCTGCTACAGTGAGCTTTGTGGCTCAATTCCGAGCTCCTCCGGTCGAGATACCATGAAATGTGACCATGAGCATGACGAGGAGGAAGAGGCGAACCTAGGAACGTCCGGGTTTCGTCGTGGGGCGGCCGGAATCGCAGGAACTCTGAGGGAGGAGTTTCGGCCGAACTGGAGGAGGAAGAAATCGGGGGAGAGGAGAGAGAAAAGGCCGGGTAAGTTTCCAATTTTGGAAACTTACCACAGTAACTTCCTATTTAAAGAATTTTACTATGAACAGTAACCGGGAATAGTAAATTTATAACTTTCGCATACTAACTCCGATTTTTACGAACCACGTATGCATGTTCTCGGTTTAACATCCTCTACGACTTCCATGAAGAACATTTCCTCAAATTATGACCCGAACGAAAAGTCAACTTTTAGGGCCACTAAAATCATATTACGGAGTAAAAAGTAAGTGTAATTGACATTTACCGTCAAATTAATAAAAATCGAAAATTCTGGGTTCGGGACGTAACATATAAGGTCAAACTCTGATGTAACTTCTAATATGCGCCACTCTCACACCATAATCTATGCCATGATTACTCGAGGTTTCCTACTCAAAGCATCCGCCACTACATTCGCCTTTCCGGGATGGTACTCCAAGGTGAAATCATAATCCTTGATGAGCTCCATCCATCTTCTCTGCCTCATGTTCAATTCTTTCTGGAAGAATAGATACTTCAAACTCTTATGATCAGAAAAGAGTTCAAATTTCTCACCATAAAGATAGTGTCTCCAAATCTTCAAGGCAAACACCACTACTGCTAGCTCTAGATCACGAGTGGGATAATTTCGCTCATGTACCTTCAAGTGTCTAGAACCATAAGCAACAATGCTACCATTCTGCATCAACACACACCCCAAACCCTGATGAGATGCATCGTTGTAAATGACTAACCCACCACCACTAGTAAGAATAGTCAACACCGGAGCTGTAGTTAATCTAGTCTTCAGCTAATCGAAAGCCTTCTCACACTCAACCGTCCATACAAACTGAGTGTCTTTCCTTGTCAATTTGGTCAAAGCCGAAGCAATACCAGAAAACCCTTCAATGAAACGCCTGTAATACCCTGCCAAACCAAGGAAGCTACGAATTTCTGTAACCGTAGTATGGCGACTCCAACTCATCACTGCTTCAACCTTCGAAGGATCCACAGAAACTCCATCCTTCGAGACCATATGACCAAGGAACTTGATTTCACTCTACCAGAAATCGCACTTCTCAAACTTGGCAAATAATTTCTTCTCTCTCAACGTTTGTAGCACGATCCGCAGATGCTTCTCATGCTCATCTGATGAACTTGAATAAATCAAGATGTCATCAACGAACACTACTACAAACTGATCCAAGTAGGGACTGAACGTGCGGTTCATCAAGTCCATAAATGCTGCCAGTGCATTCGTAAGACCAAAAGGCATGACAAGGAACTCAAAATGTCCATACCTGGTCCTGAACACCGTCTTTGGAATATCTTCATCCTTCACCCTTAACTGGTGATATTCAGATCTCAAATCAATCTTTGAGAACACAGTTGCCTCCCTAAGCTGATCGAACAAGTCATCAATCCTAGGTAAAGGGTACCTGTTCTTGATGGTCACCTTGTTCAGCTGTCGATAATCCACACATAACCGAAGTGAATTATCATTCTTCTTCACGAACAACACTGGTGCGCCCCAAAGAGATACACTAGCCTGAATGAACCCTTGTGCAAGTAAGCCCTCAATCTGAACCTTCAACTCCTAAAGTTCAGCTTGAGCTATTCGATAGGGTGCTTTCGACACAGGTGAAGTACCTAGTATCACATCAATGGAGAAGTCCATTCCCCTTTTTGGAGGTAACCCAGGGATCTCCTGAAACACGTCAGTATACTCTGAAACTACAGGAATCCCTGTAATCTTTGAAGTACTACTCCCTGATTCAATATGGGCCAAAATCTCTGCCCTCATGGCGATGTCAGACTTCAGACAACGGTAATGAAACACTGGTTGTCCCGGAATATGGAAGGACACAATCATCCTAAAGCAATCAATCACAGCATGGTTCGAGCTCAACCAATCCATACCCAAAATCACATCATACGTGTGATCCGGAATCACAATCAAAGATGCAGAGAACTCTCGACCTCTAGCTTTGTTCCCCTCAATCTCCATTACCTAATAAGCAGGGTATACTTGATTAATACACGCATAACACTTAAACATGGCATAAGTCAAATGCAAGTCCATATTAACCAAGTAACTAAGCATACAAGACAACGCCTAAAGTTCTTATGACATGCTAACTTTCCTAGCCAACCTAACGCTCTCACATACCCAATGACATTGTCAATACCGAAGAGCACACGATGGGGATCCGCTGCAGACGGGCCATCACTCAGAAAGTATTGACATATCACCAAATATGTACCTTACGCTCTGATACCAAACTGTCATGCCCCGAATTTTAGAATAAAAATTCAAAATCCGAAACATGAATCACTACAACTTAAAATAGTCATCCTGAAAATATCTTTTTTTCTTAATAACCTCACCACACAATTTAATTTCAAAACCTGAAATTAGTCTCGGGTAATTATTACAACTCACTCCCAAGCTAATTGTAAAGCTCTAAATAAGCATAACAAACCTTACAACTTAAATGCAATAAAAATAAATGCTGCAACACCTAAACAGCACGGTCACTCCCTGGTTATCCTGACCTGCAGGAATATCCGCTATACCATTTGAATAGTGTACTGGGATTGCAGCAACACAAAAAATTAAATAATATCGAGCAACATTCGTGAAATCATACAATAATCATTCAAGACAATTACACGAAATTAAAATGGAAATTGCGGTTATTACACTATGTGGGAGTAGCTCATGCCACAATGGATTTTGTCACTCGTGATCGCCCTCCCCTACTTGGCCATTTCAGTATGGTTGCCCAAAAGATGTAAAAGAGAGTTTGTGTTTAGTCGACTATACTTGGGCCGCATGTCCACTTGATTTACTGCTTGGAATTAGATTCGATATCAATAATGTTTATAACAAAAAAAAATGTTGTGATATACTAAGGTATATTGGATAAAACATAGTCTTGAAAAGGGTAGCTGTTTCAGTCCCATTGCATATCGAGACTCCCTATTCCCGTACCTAAGTTTTGAAAAAAAATTGAACTCTTGTCTCAAAAAAAAAAAAAAAAAAATTCCACTTGTAAAAATGCTTTTCACTTTTTTGTGTACTTAACTTGTGTCTTATGTGAGAAATTATGTACAAATATACTTGTTAATTATACTTGTATTTTGTAATTCATAGTTATACTTGTTTAATAATCTTACTTGTAATAATTACTAACTTTCTAATTTTTATTCTGTCTGGCCGAAAGACGTTAAACTCAAGCGCTGCTTGGGAGGCGACCCAATTCAGAAGTAGCCGTGAAGGAGTCTACAAACGCATATTTGCTTTCTCTTTCCCTATTTCTTTTATTTTTCAATTTTTCTCTTTTGTTTTTATTTTAGACTTTATTTTCGTAAATGCTTTCCATCTATGCTTATTTGTTTCATTGCATGCTTATAATTAATTACATTGAGGACAATGCAATATTTAAGTGTGGGGGAAGGGATTTATATTTTTGTCTTTTATTTTGAGTCCTATTTATTGAAAAATACAAAAAAAAATTGAAAATGTAAAAAAAAAATTGTTTTGGTTTTGGTTTTTGAGTCTTAGGATGCCCTTTCAACTGTCTAGGATGATTCTATATCTTTGAAATTATGACTAAAAGTGGATCACAATATTGAGATGATTTTAAATGATATTCTTTGGTTAATTGAGATATATGAAAAGCATATGCATGTATAGTGGATATGGATTTTGTGACCTTGGTACAGAATATGAGCATGTTAAGATAAGTTTTGATTCATAAAAGCCCATGTGAGATATTTGAGCCCATGCCCCTTTTTTGGAGTGATAAATGAAAAATATATTCTTATTTTCTTAGTGATGTTAAGATAAGTTTTGATTCATAAAAGCCCATGTGAGATATTTGAGCCCATGCCCTTTTTTTGGAGTGATAAATGAAAAATATATTCTTATTTTCTTAGCGATGTTTTGATGATCTCATTATTCTTTCATTTGATTGATTGCTTGTCATAGATTAAGTTTAATGGACTAGAGAATGCTAGAATTCACTCTTATGCTTGTTGAGACTTTTATCAATACATATCCCTGATTCTGGAAAGAATAGAGGCACCCTAGGAATTACCCCCATTGCCAAATAAGCCTGTGTCCCTAATTGTGTACACAAGATGTGCACCCCCTTAAATAAACCACTTTGAGCCTACAATTAAAAGCCTTTTCTTTCATCACCCTTAAAATCCTTACCCTTGAACCTTAGTATAGTTACAATCCCACCCTTTGTTCTAAAAACTTAGTGGAGCTATCTTTTGAGACTTACTACATGATTGTGGCAATGATGGAGAGTGATAGGTGGTGAAAGTTCAAGTGCGGGGGTAGATTTGTCCGCGAAAAAAGAAAGTTGTGTACGGCAAAAGAAAGAAAAAAAGTTTGTAGATTTTAGTTCCATATACTTTTCGATTTGGAGTTTGTTTTGAATTTGAAGACTCATTATCGAAAAGTTTGGTCTTTGTCCAATTCACAAAGAGTTCAAGGGAAGTTTATAATGAAGTTTGGCCCAACATGAAGACATTAGACCCTTTTATTTTGCCTCTATGGGTTATGAAGTTTTGTATGCCTTTTCTAGAAGTCTCTATAAATCTACGTGAGCTCTACTAGGTTTTTTAGGATACTTTGTTAATTCCTTACCCTTCGTTTCTTAAAACCTTGAGCCTTGGCTCCATTACAATCTTTTATAAGACCTTTTTTATCCTTAATATGGGATAGCCTTTGATCTGTGGTGATGAGTTATAAGAGTTGAACCTATGGCTTGGGTCCATTTGTGCAAGTAGTTGATATCTTTCATGAGATCTTTGAAAAATTATATTCACAAAGTACCTTTTGTTTCTTATATATATGAGCTAGTTGATTCCTCAAAATATATTTTCTCTCACATATAATTGAGTGATTATAAGCTTTTAAGCACTGCCTTAATCTGAGAGAAGAAATAGTAGATATACCTTGTGAGGATATGAACATACTTGTCTGAAACATACTGTGCTCCACCCTATCACCATCGTTACGACCAAGTCCTACTTATCTATATGCGGATCATATGTTTGAATTAACTCTTGAATATCTAAATATTGATTCTTGGTTGAGTGCTAATCTTGGTGCTATGAAAGTAAGAGATTTCTGAAACTAAATGTTGAAGGGTAATACTGTCATTGTATGTCGTAATGTCTTTGTCTTTTCTTTCTTGAAGTTTTCGTTGAGTCTAAGTTGTGTCTTTGTTTTGATTTTGCTAAGGGACTAGCAAAAGCTAAGTGTGGGGGAATTTGATAGGAGCATTTTAATGCGATATTTTAATAGTTAATTCCTCATATTTTGCTTAGTTATTTCCTTCGAATCTATTTTTAACTCAATTTCTATTTTTAGATACATTAGAGTAGATGAAGATAAAATGAGCATTACTTCCATAATTACCTAGAAATGATGGAGAAAATGGAAATGCACTAGAAGATCAATTTTACACATTTTCCTACTCCGGCTAAGAAAGACCAAGACAAGTAAGGAGAAGCGGTCGCCTGACCAAATGAACTTCAAATGAGCTGAAAATTTCCAAATCCATTCTAGACATCCTAAAGAACATTTCTTATGAAGAGTACAACAGCCAGATAGAAGTGGAAGGCCTTCAAAAGATCGGTCCAAATTTCTGACAAAAAGACGAAAACTGTAAATCGGACCTGAACGTATTCAAGAAGCGTTTCTGGCCAAACTACTACCTCAAAAGTTCTGAAATTTTTCCAGGATGATCTACATTCATGGAGAAACATTTGTTATGAAGAAGTCATAGTCAAAATCGAAACATTCTGTGGAGATAAAATTTATCTCCCATTTATCACATGCGGGAAAAAGTTTTGTCTATTTCAAAGTCATTTTTGGTAGGCTAAGTCAATAATTGATGTCTACACATTTGTCTATCAAATCTAGCCCTTCATTTCTTTTCATCTTCACCCTCAATTCATCATTTTCAGCCTATAAATACTCCTCCCCTCATTAGGACATGACATATTCCTTCATCCATTTCATCTTCTTTCTCTCACCATCTCCTCTCCATTCTCTAGTTCTTAGTGCCATTTCCTCTCCATTCTCTAGTTCTTAGTTTCTTTTTCCATTCTCTAGTTTTTAGTTATGCATCATCAATCAAAGAGGAGAAGAAGAAGAAGCTGTGAACAATCCTAGCAGCCATCATTCCACCTTGTGTCGTGATAGTGAAACCTTGCTTTCACTACAACAAAAGTCCTCATTTCCGACGAAAATTTCCGACAGCACAGAATTGCCCTCGCAAAAAAACTCCTTTTTCGACCACAAAAAATGGTCGTCGGAAATGTTTTGTCAAAATATATTTTATCTCCGAGGGACAATATGCGGTAGGAAAAAAGTTCCAATTTCGTCGGAAAAACAAAAACCTTTTGGCACCAGTATTATTTTCGACAACATTTTGTGTCGTTGGTAATGGTAGACCTATTTCAGAGAGGCAATTGACTTTGGCGTAAATGATTTCTTAATTTCGAGGGCAACAAAGTACCCTCGGTAATGAACAAAGTATTTGCGACGGCTAGTGACCCTTAAAAATATTTCTCTAAATTGTATTATTTTTATAAAAATATGATGTCAAAAGCGGAGAATTGAGCATAGGATCTCTAACTTTTCAAAATTAATTTTACCATTTTTCCACAGGTTGCTTGATGACATATTATTAGAATTTGATGCATATGTTAAAGAAAAAATAACTTTATTATATATTGGTTATAAGGTAAGATTGAATAAATCTCATAATATATATATATACATACATATACATATACATATTATATATATATATATATATATATATATATTATAAGTCTCATAGTTATATATACATAATACATATGTGTTTTGGATTTATATAAGACTTGATCGATCGATCATGCTAATTGGGAGGTTTCGCCCCAATCCAATATTTTATTAGTTGCGGAAGTAGATAAGAGATCATCTATGGTAAATCACGATTATGCTAATTAGGAGATTCCACGCTAACTAAGATGCTAACTAGGAGATTCCGCTCTATTTAGATAAGAGATCAATCATGCTAACTGGGAGATTCTGCCCTAAAATCCTAAACCTTAATAGTAAATCATGATTATGACTACATTAACAATCATCAATTGTGCTGGAAACTTGTATAAGAGATCTACTCATGAAGACCTAAAATTCAATAGTGGAGATGTCAATATATGTAATCGAAATTTGGGTCTCACAAAAGATCTCTTAAAATGGCCAAAAAAAATATACATTGGTGAAAGATTCCTACACACACACACACAATTCATTGTCGATCGATCATTTGTGCTTGTCCACACACACACTATACTGTTACATAGTACTATTCATTATTGATCATATACATACTACATATATAGTACGACTGTCCCTACACACATATATGCATTCGTATACAGTAAACATTGATTGGTCATATACAATTATATAGAATAGCTAGACGAGAAAAAATAGAATACTAGCGAGTACATTTTTTTTTATTTGAAAATGCTACCAAGTACATATTTATTTATCAATAATGTTATGAAATATTTTTCATTGGTCGATCTTATATTAGAATAAAGATGAAACGTCACCAAAATGAACCCTATGATTAATTCAATAAAACTCAAGTCAAGATTATCTAGTTTCTAGGCCAAAGTAATATGTACGTGGAAAAGTTTTTTTTTGTTTTTTGGTAAGAAAACAATGACGACTATGATTTTAGTAAACAGAACTTAACCACTTTAAATTTGAATTTCCACTCAAACAAAAGTTTATACAGGAAAGGCCTGCTTAGGAAAATTATATCTGAGTATCCAACACATATGCATTTATATATAAGTTCCATGAAAATTGATTAAAAAAAAAAAAACAGAAAAGAAAAGAACTTCCCGCCTAGAGAGGAAAAAAATTCCCTCCTATCCTTTCTCCTGACTCCCGCCTATGCATTTATACACACCTAATAAGGAGTCTTAATTTTCTCACCAAATAAGGGAAAAAAAATCCTTATTTCTCCTTATGTTTAGTTCGATTAAATAATTAAAAAGAATAAAATTTCCTTTGCTACGCACTTGTTTTTCAAACCCTAAAAGCACATCTTTCTTCCTCCTCTCTCACTACGGCAATGAAGAATTGAAAAGTTGAGAAGCTTCTTGATTGATTGGGTGACGATTAAAGGTTTGTCCATCTCTCTTTTCTCTCTATTAGTGTTCATAGTGGACCATAGAAACCAACTGATATGTCTAAATTGTTCTTGAGGGCAGCAACGCATCTCGTTCCGGTTCGTACAAAAACGTGAAATCAAAGTAAGTGATAAAGTAGCTGGAAGACATGGAAATAAGGATATCGTTTCCAAAATTTTACCTAGACAAGATATGTCTTATTTGCAAGATGGAAGACCTGTTGATATGGTCTTCAACCCATTAGGAGTGCCTTCGCGAATGAATGTAGGACAGATGTCGGTCAGGTAGGGTGACGTTGTACTTGACTACTTGCATTCGACTTTCAATTTAGGTGGAGCTCTCCATTTTATTTTAATCGATATATGTGGTTTACAGCTAATTGAATTGTAGTATAGGAACAACAATTGATTGTTCCGGACCTGTTATCAAACATGAGTTAGAAGGTTGTGTAATTTTCTATTTTAGTTTGAATTGGTTCCCTCTTTATTTATTTAATTTTTACTCTGGGTCAATAGTCATCAACAATGTCGCAGCAATATGCTCATGGTCAACGGAGTTAGGTCAATCAGATTGGATGGTCCAATGGTTCATAGCGTAGAGGATCTCCTAAGGCTTCAGATTGATTGCAATTATGTAATTGTGATGCTTATTGTTAATCTGCCATCCAATGATATATGAATAAGTACTCTAGAGATTTCAAAAAGCTTGATTTTCTCGTATACATGTGCTGGTGTAGAATAATGAATTGGATTGATTCAGTGGTCAAGGTATATCTAAATACAAACGTACACACTACACACATATGAGCTTATTCTGACTTTTGTAATGTTTTGAATTTCCTAATTTCCTCCGAAGCACCAGGTTTTTGTAATGCTAGCTTGTATGTTTTCTCAGACTATTTCTTACACCTTTTTTTTTTGGATATGTACAGAGTGAAGTGAAGTTGGATTCGTTGTTGATTTGTTCTTTCAGTGTGGTGCAGCAAGCAAAAGCAAAATTAGGTACATATACAACTCTCGGTTTTGGTTCTCATTTTGTTTCTAGTTTACTTTTTTTTTTCCTGGTACATTGATATGAGAGTGTCTTCTTTAATTTAAATTAGGTATGTTCATACTTTACAGCAGTTTTCTGATTTGTTAACCTAGGTAGACATTCTCTTACAACTGTACCAATCCAATTTAAATAGACAACTTGATGATTAATACAGAACTTGAATCACTCAAAAATAATATTTCTACATTTAGTTATGAATTTCTGAACTTAAGTGTTAGTAAATTTTCGTATTTTTAACCTAGGTACATGTTTACTTAAAACTGTACCAATCCATTAATGAACTTGAAATAGTTCCTTCTAGACAATTTAAGTAGACAACTTGATAAATCATATTGAGTTGGAATCAGTTCTAAATAATATTTCTACAAGTTGTTATGAATTTCTGAACTTAATTAAGTGTTAGTACTTTTTTATGTACCCCTCTACTTAAAACTGTACCGATCCTTGAAATAGTTCCTCCTAAACAAATTAAATATACAGCTTAATGAATCATATGGAATAGGAATCACTTTAAAAAAATATTTCTACATTTAGTTATGAATTTAATTCTCTTCATTTGGTGTTGATGAAAATGCTTGTTTTATCATTACCATAGATTTATCGGCAACATAAATTGAGAGGAGACGCCGATTGATAAATCTTGGATGTAGTTAAGTAGATCAGACCCAAAAATGATCAAGGAGTTACAAAGTTTCTTGATTATGCATATAACCATGATAAGTGGGTAGATGATGACATGACAAAATGCCCCTACAAAGTAGGTGGTTTAGTTCTCACATTCTGTGGTACTATTTCTATCTTTCAAATGTTTTAGCTCTTATTTTGCATTCTAACTTCTTTGTTTTTCTTTTACAATAGGACAATATTGCAACAGATTCAAGTGCACACCATGAAATGAAGATGGTACTGATTAAAGATGTTGCTGATGAATATGATGCAAACTCTAATGAGGACTTTTATTAGATATATTGTTAGCTTCCTTGCTTAAGAATGATTATATTATAAAGACCAAATATTGAATATTTGTCTTTATCTGAACATGTATGAATGATTAACTATGTTTCATCTAATGCAATTTTTTTTATGAAGATTTAATTGTCTCTTTGTATGTTTAATAAAAAAATTATCTTGATTCATCTACCTCTTCCAATTAGGTTAATTGACAATTAAATTGAGTGGGAGGAAAAAAAATTCCTGACAAATTTCAACGAATAAATCTCGTGAAAAACATTTCCGACCACTTTTTCCGACTACAATATCATTCTCGAAAATATTAAATTATATTTTTCCTACAGAAAATATCAATTTCCGAGAAAAATATGACCCTCGAAACTTATTCATTTTCGATGCCAACTAGCCATCAGATTTAAATATTCTTATCAGAAATAGTTTTTTCCGACCACTCCTATTCGTCAGAAATAAGTCCTTGGAAAAAAATGGATTGGCTAGCAACCAATTTTTTCCTACAAGCAACGAATTATTCCCAACAAACATCTTTTGTCGGAAATACTATTTGTCGTCGTTGAGGAGTAACAATTTCCGACCACTGAAAAATTATTTACGACCACATCTGGTTGTCGGAAATATATCTTTTTCCGAGGGTTGGTCGGAAAAAGACTATTTCCGATGATGTTTTTTCCGAGGGCACCTAGCTGTCGGAAATAGCTTTTTCCGACGGGGAAAATGTCTTTTTCGACCAAACTCCACCCTTGGAAATGACTATCATTGTTGTAGTGTTTCAAGATTCAAGATCAACGTCTCAAGCTCTTATCATCCACTCCCTTCACGGTGTAATTCAATCTTTTTCCTTGTAACTTCTTTTGATTTTCTTTGTTTGGATTTGTAGAACCATGAATTATAGTTAACAAATAATGTTAAGGGCAAAGTTTAAAGCCCGTCTCTATGTTTTAAAATAAAATTACAATTTCTTTGTGTTGATTTCTATGTTGCTTATGTGAGATTGCTTAATTGATTTTTGGATTATAGAAAGTTTTTATATGTTTATGTTCTTTGAGTGCACACTTAGGATATATGCATATAATTGGACCTAGATTTAGGTAAACAATTCACCTAATAGTTTTGTGAACCTATTTCATAAGTAGTAAAGGCTTTGGACAAAAGTCGAAATCAATTAAGGAGGATTGAAAATAGATGACCTTTTTCATACTAGGTTGTGCACTTTGGTTGACATCCTTTCTTTGTTCTTCATGTATTGAATGCGTTCTTGATTAGCTAGCTTTCTAGACAATGATTGCATATTCAATAGAATTAATTTAGGTGCTTTCACTTATATTAATTATTCAAGGAAAGTAAAATATAGAAATCGTTTGCTTACTAACGTTTCACATGGTCAACTTCTTTCTCATGACATTAGATAACCAACTATAAGAATTGTAATCGAATTTCTTGCATATGGTTGTGGCTTGATCTTTGTTCCTTGCGTTCCACCCTTATAAATGTGTTTTTACAATTTCTTTATTTTATTTAATTTTAATTCCGATTCGATAATCCTAAAACCCCCTTATTTGTGTTCACTTGTATATATTTCTATTCTTTATTTTATTTTTGTAAATAATACTTTTCTTTATTTGTTTCACAATTACAGGTGTACTCTTAATCCTCGGCTAGAACGATCCCTACTTATTCTAGACTAATGATGACATTTTACAGAGTTAAATTGTATATTCATTTCGACCATATCAAGGAGGCACAGGGATGTTAGTGCTACATTCGACTTCACAAGCAATCACATTTTGACGACGAGGCGGTGCCGCACGGTTGACGACCTTAACCTCTTTTGCTTTCAGAGGCTTGTGCAGGGATCCATTAGTAGATGTCCCTCTGGTCGTCTTCACTGGGGTGGAACGATACACTTTAGACCACCAATCAATATAATCTCGGGTAACCATATACTCTGTGACAGCACTTTGGGTCGGCAGCTTTACCACACACTTGGTGTCCCTTCTGGTGCAAGAATCCCAAGGCAAATAAATCAGAGCCAGTACGCCGGTGCGAATGTCATTCTTAAGGCTGCCAGGATTGTCTTGAACATAACCAAACTATCGACTAAACCGATGTGGACTGTATGGCTAAATGACTCGTCGGTTATCCTGCCTTAGAGAAAGGTACCTGGATCGAAGGCTAATAAGATATATCAAGTCTAAATAGGAGATGTCACCGCGGTTGATAATCACTCTGCTCTCCGAAAATACCCTGGCAAATGCATCTATCCTCACATTGTCACATGCGTTGAACAAAGAAAGAGCATGTGGGTCTTCAAAATGCTTAGCTGAAAATTCTCCCGAGAAGCGAACCATACAGGGCCTGTGACGCCCCGAATTTTAGAATAACAATTCCAAATCCGAACACGAAAATACTACAAACTCAAAATAATCATCCTGAAAATTTTTCTTTTCTTAACATACTCACCGCACGAAATAGAATCAAACCGAATTTAGTCTCGGTTAATTGTTACAACTCAAATCCAAACTGTAATGTAAAGCTCTAAATGAGCATACACACACCTCACAACTAGATAAATAACAAAACTGCTGTAACACCTAAACAGCTCGGTCACCTCCCTGGTTATCCTGACCTGCAGGAATATCCGCTACACCATTGAATAGTGTACCGGGATTGCAACAACACAAAACCCGGTAAGCTTATGAAAGCTCGTATGAGTAAAAGAATGAACTATTACTTAATTTAATCTCATTTATTCCCACACACAGCAACACTCAATAATTTTCACATATGCAAATAATAACAATCTCAATCAACACCAACTCAATATATCAAGACAACCCAACTCACAACTTTCTCCACAACTCTCATCATCGTATTTATAAAAATACGGTACTTGACAGACTAGAGCTCTAACTGAATCGTAGTCCGTCACCTGGCCTAGGTTATGGCATCCGACATATTTATCAATTATTGTATTTCATCAATATGTATACCTATATACATATTTAGAACGTCCAATAATTCCACATACTCAACCAATCGTATCCCATCATCCACACTAGGATTAGAGCGTCCGATTACCCACACCGGTCATTACGTTGACCCTAAACCCATAAATGAACACAACATATAATATCACATACTGAAATCAACCCAACCAAGATACATCATATTATTATGGAATTACACAATTGTAATATAATCAACTCATCAATTCAACTCAATCATATCATCATTCAACAATCCACTCATCAATATATATTTTCCACGTAAATATATATATACGTAATCATCCACTCAGGGATGACCACTAATACCATCTATAGTTCACACAAGAAAATTATGAAATTCATTTGTATAGTAAAAATTCATTTTACTTACCTATGGACCGTGGTGATTCAAGTCCATGAAATTTTAAAACAAATATTTAATCCGCAAATATATTTTCACACAATTACCAAAAATAAATAAATTAAAATGCTCGGTTCGTAATATGAACCACGTGAGTTTTACTCACCTCGAAACTCCCGCTGCGTCTTCAATATAATTATAATTTATAATTAACGCCGAATAGCTCACTCAAATAAAATCCATCAATCACCTAATCAAATGTGATTCGAATTTAGCCAACAATTTCAACACATAATTTCACTACTAATTAACGGTCAGATTCTAATTTACATTAAAATCCGACGAGCGGTTTCTCACGAATCGCTCCCCTAATTACCGTTTTTCACATATACGAAGATCCAACGGTCGGATCTTCGCCCATGACTACACAAAGCCTCTGGGACAGTCATATGATCATCATAACAAATTTACAAGTTCATCCGACGGTCATAATTTCACAGATCAAAAATCTAACGATCGAAATCGATCGAAATCACAAAATTCATAACTAATTCATACGATATCCGAAAAATGCGTATAATACGCCGAAATGATCGTATCGAAACATAGAATCATAAAATGGACAGAAATCAAATTTTAGACCTCCGGAGGTGGCCGGAAAAGGCCGCCGGAGTTAGGGACAGAGCTTGTCCCCTTCGTTTCATCATTCTGAGCAACTTTCATAACTAGCACAAGACCTAAAAATGACGGGAAGGGATCGAAATTACCGATTTACAGTCGGCGGCCGGAAAAAAATGCAAAAACCGGTGAGCTTGAAAACCGACGTGAAAACTGCAACCTCAGGCCCCGATCCCTTCTGGAAACTTGGTCAGAACTTCCTTGCGAACTCAACAAGCCAAGAATCACAAGAAACGATCGTGTATAGATCGAGATATCTTGATCGAAAGTTTCGGTATTTCGATCCGCTCGGGTCGAGCTCCGATGAACGTGAAAACGTTCGACCCAGTTTCGGTCTTTCTTGGTGCTTGTAGAGGAAGTTGAGGCGAGTTCAATGAGACAAGAATCAAGTGAAATGGTGGAGTGTAGCTCGAGATATCGAGATCGAACCGAAAATGGTCGTTTTCGGTTCGGGCCGTGCCGCTGCCGCCACAGGCTGCGCCGCCTTGTGAAACTGCCTCCGGGAGCTAGAGCAGCTCGAGACGAACGCCTGGGACTTGGTTTGAGGTCGAGAGGTGGTGTCACGCCCCGAATTTTATGAATAACAATTCATAATCCGAAACATGAAAATTTTTCTTTTCTTAACACACTCACCACACGAAATAAAATCAAACCGACTTAGTCTCGGTTAATTATTACAACATAAATCCAAAATGTAATGTAAAGCTCTAAATGAGCATACACACACACCTCACAACTAAATAAATAACAAAACTGCTGTAACACCTAAGCAGCTCGGTCACCTCCCTGGTTATCCTGACCTGCAGGAATATCCGCTACACCATTGAATAGTGTACCGGGATTGCAACAACACAAAACCCGGTAAGCTTATGAAAGCTTGTATGAGTAAAAGAAGGAACTGTTACTTAATTTAAACTCATTTATTCCCACACACAGCAACACTCAATTATTTCCACATATACAAATAATAACAATCTCAATCAACACCAATTCAATATAACAAGTCAACTCCAATCACTACTTTCCCCACGACTCTCTTCATCGTATTTATAAAAATACAGGTACTTGACAGACTAGAGCTCTAACTGAATCGTAGCCCGTCACCTGGCCTAGGTTATGGCATCCGACATCTTTATCAATTATTGTATTTCATCAATATGTATACCTATATACATATTTAGAACGTCCAATAATCCCACATACTCAACCAATCGTATCCCATCATCCACACTAGGATTAGAGCGTCCGATTTCCCACACCCGTCATTACATTGACCCTAAACCCATAAATGAACCCAATATATAATATCACATACTGAAATCAAACACACCAAGATATATCATATTATTATGGGATTACACAATTGTAATATAATCAACTCCATCATATCATCAATCAAACAATCCACTCATCAATATATATTTTCCACGTAAATATATATATACGTAATCATCCACTCAGGAATGACCACTAATACCATCTATAGTTCACACAAGAAAATTATGAAATTCATTTGTATAGTTAAAATTCATTTTACTTACCTATGGACTGTGGTAATTCAAGTCCATGAAATTTTAAAACAAATATTTAATCCGCAAATATTTTTCACACAATTACCAAAAATAAATAAATTAAAATGCTCGGTTCGTAATATGAACCACGTGAGTTTTACTCACCTCGAACTCCTGCTGCGTCTTCTATATATATATAACTCACAAAAACCCAATGCTCGTCAACTCAAGCCGTCAAGTACCTAATCAAGTACGGTCTTTACTTAGCAACGAAGCATGAAATAAACCTAATTGATGATCCAACGGTCGGATTTCTAAAATAAAGATAATCCAACGGTCGGATTCTAAAATAAAGATAATCCAACGGTTAGATCCTCACGGATTGCCCATGGAAACATCCTATCAAAATTATACGAAAATCCGATGGACGGATCTTCGTTAATAGCCTCCCGAATCACTATTTTATAATTATACGATGATCCAAAAGTCGGATCTTCGCCCGTGACCACACAAAGTCATCGGGACAGTCATATGAACATCATATTAAAATTTGAAGTAAAACCGATGGTCTGATCTTCGTAAATCTCAAACCGAAGGTAAATTGTAAAACCGTAAATAGTAACGTTAAAACAGAAATTGACTATTTATCAACTTTTTCTAACATGACCAAGTTATATCTCAAAACGCTCGTATGGATGCATAGATCATCGTCCAGATAATAAAAACTCAAAATTCGGTCCGACGCGCCGCCACACGCGGCGGTCAGACGGTGGTCAACGCGGCGGTCAACGCCGGTCAACCACCTCCGATGCAAAAGTCGTCAACTACAAACTTCTTCAAAATGAAATTTTGAACAACTTTAATACCTGACTTTTTCGGAGATGAGGTCTGGATCGTCCTAGATCGGGCTTTGAAGTTGGATTAATCTCGGCCCTCTGATCAGTCTCCAGATCGAATCAGGGACGTCGAAATCTTCAACTCTTGATCTACCACTCTACACTCAAAATCGTGATGCAAGCTATATATGGGGATGATCAGAAGGAAGAGCACGTCACGAAAATGGGGACGATCGGCCCGTGCACCACCGGAAAAGGGGTTTTCCGGCCGGGTCGGGTTTTCACTTCGGGAGGAAGCTTCGATCCACGTCTGGAGGCAGCGGCGAGGCGTGACGATGGCGGGGATCGCCCAGGCGTGAGGCGGCGACGCGGGAGAAGGCCGGGTCCGGCGGCGGCGGGGTCGGGAGGCCCGACTTCCAGTCGGGTCGGGTCACTGGGTCTGAATGCACAGTGACCAGACCGAGAGAGAGAGACGGGGGACTGATGTGCAATAATGGAATTTTTTCGTCCTTCACAACAAACTCAGATTTTTCCACTATTTATAGAAAAATTTCGATTTTCAAATATTCATAACTTATTCATACGAACTCCGAATAATACGTTCCACATATGCACGGACTCGTATCGACGAGCTCTACAACTTTCATGAAGGAAGTTTTCCCAAATTTTGAACGTATAAAAAGTCGATTTTCACGACCCCCTAAATAACGTTCGTTTTTGAAAATAAAATCATTCGGAACCAATTTTCTCAACCCACGACAATCCAAATAATCCCAAATATCACAATTCAATTTATATAACAATTATTGAATTACATAAATTTATTGTATGAAAATCTGGGTCTTCACAGGTGGTCTGTGGAGGGAGAACAATTAAGGAGAAGTTTTCTCCTCTTTTCAGTCGAGAGCGACGGTGAGAGAGCTGAGAGAGAACCCAGTTTTTTTTTCTTTTTCCAGAAACAGAAGGAAGAAGAGGAAGAGAGGAACCGGTAGAAAAAATTAGGGTTTCCAAAATTTTTCTATATATACATGTTTCGGAAAATTTCGAAATTCGATAACTAATTCAGAAAAAAAATCCGATCTTCGTGTTCCTCACGTGTACGGACTCGTATCGACGAGCTCTACAACTTTCATGAAGGAAGTTTCTCCAAATTTCGTATGTAGAAAAAGTCGATTTCTCAAACCGATTTCGTTAAAAATAATTGTTTCGAAACTTCGATAATTGTAAAAATGAATTATTATCGAACATAAATCGTGAAATCGCATAATAATCATTCGATACAATTACTCGAATTAAAATGGAATTTGCGGGTATTACAGGGCCTTAGGTCTATGGGAAGTGGAGATGGAAAGTGGGTGCCGAAGTACTCTGCTAGCCACATATATATATATAATGAAAAGGAAGAGCAGCCGAGCAATTACCTGAATCGCTGGAAACAGAAATCTCGTTCAAACCTTGATAGATGCTGGCCAGCACTGGTACCACTAGGTAAAACTGTACACCATGTGACATTTTACTGGCGACTTTGAATACTCCTGGACGAATCAAACCAGTATTGTCTCTAGGTAAAACAAACAGGCACAACTAACAAGCAAGAAAGACAGCCAAATAAGTGGGCTCTATATCTTCGCCCTCCAAGCCTAAGTCATCAAACACTGTAAGGTCTGCAGAAGTTCGTTTTCGGATCTCATGGATCTTGCCAGATGGATTGAACGCATTCGGGGCGGATCTCTTTTGTTCCTTTGGCTTTTGTTCGGAGGCTTCTTATAGCGTAAAGCTCCTTTATACCAATATCGTATCCATGAAGTTATCTTCACTTTTTGCCCTTGGCCTTCCTTGCAGAGCTTATGGTAGGCAAGAAACAAATAGCGACAACTCTGTTGGCTCCCTTTGCTTATTGCAGAAAGCTCTTCAGCAACTAGAACCACCTCATTATAAAACCGTCCAGCAATGGGCAAACCTCCGAGTTGGTCTAAATCCCATAGGGAGATGGACATTTCTCCGTTAGATGTGTGGAGGGTATTCGTCGTGGGGCACCAGTACTCGCAAAAAGCCCGTATGACAGGTGCAACACGGTCATAGCTTCATAAAGGTCAGCCTCCCGGGTAAGCTTGCCATTTCTGCTTAAAATATCTTTTACCCATTCCAAATAGAACTCTGTGTAAGAAAACCCGCAGTTTGCTTGAAATGCACTACTCCACTGCACTGAACCGTTGCATATACGATCGCTGAGAAGCGTGAATAGGACCTGAGGATTGTTCTGATCATGATGTGTAGACTTTAACAACAGTACATGCAAATTTTATTGGTCTTTGACAGATCTCGGTTGTCGAAATATCGCTAGTTGGAGAGGTACCACATGAGTCCACTGAAGAACGTGAGATGAAGGGTCATGAGGAGGGACATCGATTGCTTGAGGCCCAGTGAACGATGGATACACCTGCAGCGTAGTGCCATCACTTTGAGTGTCCTCTGGATCCTTGAGGACGGTGACTATTCCTTTCTTGAAGCACTTGAAGAAAGTCATGAGCATAAAAGGACGAGAAGCGCGAACACGAGTGCCTGATGATGTACGCAACGCCTAACCGCTTTCAATGGACCCTACCACAAGCAAATGTGGAGGAATCCAAGCGTTTAGGACGTCCGCGTTCTTCTCTTCGTGAACCACCAAATACGTAAAGTCTAACCGCTTGTAGTGGACCCTACCACGAGCAAAGGTGGAGGAATCCAAGCACTTAGGACGCTTACGTTCTTCTCTTTGACGTCGACAAACACGCAAAGCCTAACTACTTTGAATGGATTTTCCCACGATCAAGAGTTGGAAAAATCCAAACACTTAGGTCGTCTGCGTTCTTCAATTGTCACCAAGATCCTAAAAAAGAAAGAGGAAAAAAAAAAAAAAATATATATATATATATAGGATTTTTCTCAGGTAAGGATGTCCTTAGTTTTTCTTAGGTGCGGATTTGGTGTTTTCACCCACTTTCCGATCATATTTTCACATCTTAACCGTTCAGTTTTTAGAGCCTAATGTATAGATCCCCCCCTGCAAAATTTCAGCCAATTTGGTGATCGTTAAGACATCCAAAACTGTAATTTACACGAACGAACCGAATCTGTCGAACCGGAACCGTTTGTATTTATAATGGTAAATTACAGTTTCAGATACCTTAACGATCACCAAATTGGCTGAAAATTTTCAGAGGTGATCTATACATTAGAACCTAAAAACAGAACGGTTAAGATGTGAAAATGTGATCGAAAAGTGGGTTAAAATCAGAAATCCGTACCTAAGAAAAACTAAAGAGGTCCTCAACTAAGAAGGACTGTATATATATACATATATGTATATATATTGAAATATATATTAAACTATATAACATTAAAAAGGGTGATGTCATGGAAAAGAGAGAGGAAATGCAGTGCTGCACATGCATATAATCATAATCATATATATACTATGTCAGGATGTGGAATCATAGCCAAAGCACAAGATGTATGAAAGAAATAAAAAAATAAAGGTTAATAAATAGCCTACCTTGTGCTACCGAGAGCTCGCGTCAAATCAAGGTCCCTCGAGAAGCAACCCAATAGTAGCAGACTAGCAGCAAGCCTATCACCAAAGCGTTGAAAAGAAAGGACAAATATATATATATATATATATATATTTAAAACATAGTTTCAGAATGCATGTACGATGTGAAGAGGAAAAAAAAATCATTCTATGAACTGACGTGCAGGTGAGAAGGTGAATCATGGAATTAACTAATTAAGCTTTTGGGTGAATTGGCTTACAGGTGTGTATATGTCTTTGTCATGTCAGAAGGCAGGCAGAAGATGGAATCATGGATGATTGATTAAAGTCACAGTACATATAAAAGAAATAATAGTAAAATAAAGGCTAATCACCATAGGAAGACGATAAATCAATGAGTATCACAAACCTATTTTGCTGCTACCAATAGCTCGCCTGCTCGCGTCGTCTCAAGGTTCCAGAAGAAGAAGCAAATCTGTAGCAGCAGGCTCCTGTCAAAAAATAGAGAAAGAAAAAAGTAAGCACAAGCTGCATCGATTATCTCTGAAAGGAATCAATGAAGACAAATCACCTTAATTGCTAGATATTATTCTGCAACACAAGGACAAAAGTCAACCAAGCAGGGAAGCAGCCGAGTCTAGATTCACTGTTATTGAAGAAGATAGGTTGGAAAAGTAAGTGTGAGAAGGCCGTCCTTTTATATTGAAAGGCTATGGTTTCTCACTTCATTAATTTCCTAAGACCAGAAAAATATGGATGGAATCAGAATTCCTGCTATATATGGCGTCAATTTGTGTGATGATTAAAGATATCGATCGCTTAAATTTGGTGGGTGAATATCTTACATAAAAAAATCAAGAAGTGATTCTATGAATATTTATGTTATGGGTTTTCATTACAATTTGAAATCCGTAATATATTTATTAAATCACTATGTTTTTGTGGAATCTCTATGACTTTGGAGTTCTACAAGCTAGCTCCATTAAAGCAAACCATTGCGACAAGCTAAAATGGAAAAGCCGTCAAAAGTCAAGACGACAAAAAAAAAAATAGAAGAAAAAAAAAAAAAAAAGAGGTCAAATTCGTACTTCAAGTCACATCTCCAACACGTGACGACATGTTTACGGCGCCCCTCGAAGTGGGGGCATTTGTAGGCTCCAAAAATTTAATGAAAATAAAATTCATTAAACAATTCGGTCAATGCTTGAAATTATGACCGAATAAATTTAGTCGGCATGTGGGTCCCACAAAATGTGCACGTGACTTGTGAGTAAGCAAAACCAGACATGCTCAGAAAATGACACGTGGCGACACATGAAAGGCCCGATGACAATAAATGAATTTATTCCGACTTAATCAGCTGATATCAAAACGGATCAATCAAATTAAACCAATTGATTCCGAGTCAAATCAAGTATTAAATTCCGTCTACTGATTAGATATCAATTTATTTAAATTGATAATCAAGATGAAAATCAGCCATCAAATTAATCGGCTAATTCCTTAATAGTCATGATTAAATCGATTAATTAAAACTGATTGATTTGATTATGTTATTAATGAAATACAATCAAAAAGTCAGTCATCAAATTAATCAACTAATTCCTTAATAGTCGTGATTAAATCAGTTAATTAAGATTGATTGATTTGATTATGCTATTAAGGAAAATGCAATTAATTACGTGTCATCAAAACATTCCGAATTAAGAGAGGCGCTAACACTATAAGTACCCCTTCTCAAATTGAGAGAAGGAGAGCCAAAACAGAGAAGAAAACACTCTCAAATTTCAGAAGCCTCCCAAGTTCGTGAAGAACCATCAAGCTACGAAATAGCCTGATTCCTCACCAACCTCAAGCCAAAACGTTTATCACGTGACAACTCCCGTGACCACCATCCAACTCAAGATCAAGCGTCAAGCCCTTGAGTGAAATCATCTTCGGAGATAGAATCAGAGGAATACCAAATATTGTAACCCGCATTTAAATTCTTAATAAAATTATTATTTTTGTACACGTGTCTACATTCTATTTGTTTTGAGATTTTCGTGTTTACAATATTTTTACAATTAGATGAAATATAGACGAAATTAGATGAATTTTGTAGTAGAAGTCTAAACCATATACACACACACACACACACAGAGTCCGGCTACACTAAGGACGTCCTTAGTTTTTCTTAGGTACGGATTTCCGGTTTTCACCCACTTTCCGATCACATTTTCACATCTTAACCGTTCATTTTTTAGGTCCTAATGTATAGATCACCTCTGTAAATTTTCAGCCAATTTGGTGATTGTTAATGCATCCAAAACTGCAATTTTAAATACGAACGGTTCCTGTTCGATAGATTCTGTCCGTTCATGTGCACCAAATTGGCTGAAATTTTGCAGGGGGATCTATACATTAGGCTCTAAAAACTGAACGGTTAAGATGTGAAAATGTGATCAGAAAGTGGGTGAAAACACCAAATCCGTACCTAAACCTTAGGTAAGGACATCCTTACCTGAGAAAAATCCTATATATATATATATTGTAATGCACTATACAAGTGAACTATGCAAACAAAACTAGCTAGTAGCCACTAGCCACTAGCTTGGTTAGCTTTCTGTGCAATGAAAGAACTTGATAGTGAAAAACAGGACAAGATATCTTGTTGAGGAGGAGACTTGTCGTCGGGAAGGAGATATCTCATTGAGGAAGAAATATCTTATCGAGGAGTAGATATCTTGTCGAGGAAGAAATATCTTGTCGAGGAGGAGATGTGTCATCGGGGAGGAGATATCTCGTCGAGGAAGAAATATCTTATCGAGGAGCAAATATCTTGTCAAGGAGTAGATATCTTATCTAGGTGAGAATATCTCGCCGAAGAGGATCTTAATAAAGAATATATAAAATTTTAGGGGTTAAGGTTTACGGTTTTGGAAAATTTTGGAAAGTTTAGAGTTTAGGGTTTAGGTTGAGGGGTTATATAGGTGACAAGATGTGGTGGATAGCGATGGGACCCACACCAGCTATCGCTGAGCGGGGCTCTCCTTGCATTGGGTTGTGATCGCACGAACTCAGTCATACGCTGGTTCCGTGGATCTACCAACATTTGTTGGTTTGTACGATTAGTGGTTTTGTGGGTGAAGTGAAAGTGTTAGGTACTAGAGAAAGATTGACGAGAGATTGAAAATTTTAGAGTTGGAAAGTCCAATTTGAGGGTTTTGGGACTTATTCCATTAGATTTCTCTAAATTCAAACACAAGAGGAACTGGGGATTGAGAGAACTGCATTGGAGAAGCAATAGTGGAGCGATGGTTAGTGTGCATGTCTATGATATTGATACCATACTAGAATTCCAATTATGGAAGAAGAATGAAGAAGAAAGAAAGAGAAATGAAAAGAAATGCAAAGAAAGCTGAGGACGGGTCTATTAAAGATATTTTCTTTTGATTTTACGATAATTAAAGTTGTATTTTTTGTAATGCTTCAATATTCCAAGCCTAAGTCATACGATTGATGCAAGAACAAATTAAGGCAAAAAGTGGTAATCAAGTTGTAATTTGGGTTAATACTTCACTATTATAAGTTTGAGAACCATTTTACCAATAAAACAACAAATTGTGGTAAAAACTGGTAATCTAGTTGTAATATGTGTTAATATTTCACCATTACAAGTTTTTAGAGCCACTTTACTAATAAAACAGCGAATATATTCCTATACTGGTAAAGCTTCATATATATAGGTAAATTGGCGATGAGTCTTTTATGGTGTATTCAAGTTGTCTATTTTGTAATTACTATCCTCTATGAGTTATTTACTTATTCGACGATAATCTTCCCTAACTTTACAGCAATTGTGGTCCAAAGTAGTAACCAAGATTGTATTTGTGGTAAATCTTCAATATTACAAGTTTGAGAACCATTTGACCTATTAGACAACAAATTGTTGTAAAAGTAGTAATCAAGCTTTTATTTCAGATAATTTTTTATATTACAAGTCTGAGAACTATTTTACCAATGTGATAACGAATTGCTCTAAAAGTGGTAAAATTATATGTATATATAGTAAATGAGGCGCGAGTCTTTAGTTGTATAATGAAGTTCTCTATTTTGTAACTAATACATTTATTGCGTAAATCTCATCATTCATGAGATAATTACTCGTCTCACCATGCATTTTACTATAAATTACAACAAACGAGGTGTTAAGTGGTAATTATGGTCTTATTTATGATACTGCTTGAAATATGATTCCATTTACTAATAAAATGATCACTTTACCTACGTGACAACAAATGTATAGTCGATTTGGTAAATAATCATATTAGACTTAAAATTTGTCATTTTGCAAATACCATTATCGATGAGATATTTTATAGCAAACCACCACATTTGATTTAGCGATAATTATAGTTGTAATTAAAATAATTATTATATTTACGATCTTTATTATAATTTTATGAACAATTTACGCATAAAACAATTAATAAGTACCTAGTATGGTAATTTTGTTTTTAGAGTACACATGTCAAATTATCAGGGTCGGTCCTGAGAATTTAGAGATCTAGTGCAAAAATCTGACCGAGGCCTTATGTTCATTGCATAATAACTTATGAAAAAAAAAAGATATAATAAAATAAATGTTATGACAAGATCATTAAATAATACAAAAATTATTCTCAAACAGCTAATCAAGATAACGAAGAAAGTTTCAAATAATGTTAAACATGGAAAGTTAAAAAAAATAGTCCTTGACCCATAGCACAGATTCTACCTAAAACATTCTCACTTACCCACCAACAAATTAAGATTCCCACTAACCCATTTAATAGTAAAATGATAAGTTTAACCTTCAAAAAGTTATAGAATTACAAATCTCTCTCTCTCCCTCTCCCTCTCCCTCTCCCTCTCTCCCTTCCCAGATCAATTTTCCAGCAAGGAAAGAGAGGGTCGAACTCTACCAGCCTGCGGTGGAGGCGTGGCTGGTGATAGAGGACATCGTCGGTAACAAAAGGAGATGAAGGTGGAGATCGTGGCCGTGTTGCGACATGGGTGGCCAGATTAACTCTCTCCGTCTCTGTCTCTCTCTCTCTCTCTCAAACAAACCTGTGGGGCCGATTCGGAGATGGTGCGGCTTAGCCGCTCGAGTCCCAGCCACCGCTTACAAACGAGAGAGCAGGAGTCGAGTAGCGAGGATCTTGCAAGTGAAACTTACGGCGTACTTTCCCAGAAACTCCTCTTTCTCTGCAGAAGCCGGTTCCCAAAAAATCTCCATCCACTTTTCTTCCGTCTGTGGGCACTGAATTGGAAACATGAAAAGCGATCCGAGTCAGGTGCTGTTGCAATGTGACTTTCTTCGTCTCAGTGGCTCTGGCGGCGTTCTCGTCGTCGCTGCTGTGGAGCTCAACCGGAGCTGCAAGAGCTCCCTTCGGTTTCCGGGTCAAAGTTTAAAAAATTTCTTAAACTTCTTCTAATCATGTTTGGTGTTAACATGGATCCAGCTAAAACCGGAAGAAAGAAAATATAATTTTTTTAATTATTTTTTAATGGGGGCAGAAAGCTCAGGAAGAAAGAAAAATGAAAGAAAAAAAAAAAAAGTTTTATTGGCGGGCAATAAACGTCTGTTGCCTCCCAATAGACATCTGATAGAAGTCTATTGGGGGAAATAAATATTTTGAATTGATGTAATGTCCTCGTTGTTTTCGTTAATCAAAATTCAATTTGTCTAATTTTATGGAGATTAGTTTTCATTCTTGCTACCGAAAGTTCTATTGGGGGCAATAGATGTCTATTGGGGGGCAATACAGGTTCATTTAGGGGGGCAATAAATCTCTCCAGCTCCATATGAGATCTCCGACAACTTCTTTCGAAACTTTAAGCAAGGTTTCATAAACCTCTATTGCCCCCAATAAAGGTTTATTGGGGGTCAATAAAAAAAATAAAAAAATAAAAAACACATTCGGAAACTCGAACCCATGACAAGGAAATAAAGAACCACGCAAGCCTTAGACTACACAAGTTTTTGTCTATGTTTAGCGAAGTAAATTTATTATATTCACTATACCTATATATATGTATTTGAAACTCAATGTTGGAGGCCTCCGATTATTAGAGGCCTTTTCCAGCGGAACTACCTGCACACCTTTAGAGCCGCCCCTGTAAATTATAAGTAGATAACCTGTTGGCCTATACAGCATGTTTGACCAACTAATTTAATTTAATATTTATTTATTAAAAATTTGATGTATGACAAACATCAACACACCTTAAACTTATATATATATATATAAATATATAATTCGTCCAAAAAAAAAAATTTATATATGTTTTAGGGAATCGATATTTGGGAGAGAATTTGCTATGCTTTCATTGATAATAGAGCCCTCTATTACAAACATAGAGATAGAGTTATACATGAAATATAATCATACATTGGTTGGATATCTACTAAGATTCTCCGAGATTATCTCTAATACAAACCCTATTACGACTAGAATAGTAACTTATAGTTTGGACCAGACACAAAATCTGGATTTACATGAACACTCCCCCTTGTGTTGCCCAAACGTGGTCTTCCCCTCGTTGTCTTGTTAAAAACCTTGTCGAGTAACAGAAACCCAGTGGGACAAAAATAACTTCGGTGGAAGGAGAAAAAGAGTACAACACACCCTTCACGTTTCGAGACCATACATGTAGACATCTCCCCGTGATGTCTACACCTCTACCTGATGACTACGGTTATAAGAGTTCGGATAACTTCTGCAAACGATGCTACCAACATGTTTCTCGAAAGTGGAATTAAGTAAAGACTTAGTAAGCCAGTCTTCTACACTGTCCTCAAATCGAACCTAGTTCACTTTTGTCACGCCCCGAATTTTATGAATAACAATTCATAATCCGAAACATGAAAATTACTACAACACAAAATAATCATCCTGAAAATTTTTCTTTTCTTAACATACTCACCACACAGAATAAAATCAAACCGAATTTAGTCTCGGTTAATTATTACAACTCAAATCCAAATGTAATGTAAAGCTCTAAATGAGCATACACACACTTCACGACTAAATAAATAACATGACTGCTGTAACACCTAAGCAGCCCGGTCACCTCCCTGATTATCCTGACCTGCAGGAATATCCGCTACACCATTGAATAGTGTACCGGGATTGCAACAACACAAAACCCGGTAAGCTTATGAAAGCTTGTATGAGTAAAAGAATGAACTGTTGCTTAATTTAATCTCGTTTATTTCCACACACAGCAACACTCAATTATTTCCACATATGCAATTAATAACAATCTCAATCAAACACCAATTCAATATATCAAGACCACACAACTCACAACTTTCCCCACAACTCTCTTCATCGTATTTATAAAAATACGGTATTTGACAGACTAGAGCTCTAACTGAATCGTAGCCCGTCACCTGGCCTAGGTTATGGCATCCGACATATTTATCAATTATTGTATTTCATCAATATGTATACCTATATACATATTTAGAACGTCCAATAATTCCACATACTCAACCAATCGTATCCCATCATCCACACTAGGATTAGAGCGTCCGATTTCTCACTCAGGTCATTACGTTGACCCTAAACCCATAAATGAACCCAACATATAATATCACATACTCATCAATCATCCCAACCAAGATACATCATATTATTATGGAATTACACAATTGTAATAAAATCAACTCATCAATTCAACACAATCATATCATAATCAAACAATCCACTCATCAATATATATTTTTCATGTAAATATATATATACGTAATCATCCACTCAGGAATGACCACTAATACCATCTATAGTTCACACAAGAAAATTATGAAATTCATTTGTATAGTTAAAATTCATTTTACTTACCTATGGACAGTGGTAATTCAAGTCCATGAATTTTTAAAACAAATATTTAATCCGCAAATATTTTTCACACAATTACCAAAAATAAATAAATTAAAATGCTCGGTTCGTAATATGAACCACGTGAGTTTTACTCACCTCGAAACTCTCGCTGCGTCTTCAATATAATTATAAATTATAATTTATAATTAACGCCGAATAGCTCACGCAATTAAAATCCGTCAATCACCTAATCAAATGTGATTCGAATTTAGCCAACAATTTCAACTCATAATTTAACCACTAATTAAAGGTCAGATTCTAATTTACATTAAAATCCGACGAGCGGTTTCTCACGAAACGCTCCCCTAATTACCTTTTTTCACATATACGAAGATCCAACGGTCGGATCTTCGCCCATGACCACACAAAGCCTCTGGGACAGTCATATGATCATCATAACAAATTTACAAGTTCATCCAACGGTCATAATTTCACAGATCAAAAATCTAAAGACCGAAATCGATCGAAATCACAAAATTCATAACTAATTCATACGATATCCAAAAAATGCGTATAATACGCCGAAATGATCGTATCGAAACATAGAATCATAAAATGGACAGAAACCAAATTTTAGACCTCCGGAGGTGGCCGGAAAAGGCCGCCGGAGTTAGGGACAGAGCCGCCACCGACCACCACCAATGGTGTCGGGGCCGAGCTTGTCCCCTTCGTTTCATCATTCTGAGCAACTTTCATAACTAGCACAAGACCTAAAAATGAACGAAAGGCGTCGAAATTACCGATTTACAGTCGGTGGCCGGAAAAAATGCAGAAACCGGTGAGCTTGAAAACCGACGTGAAAACTGCAACCTCAGGCCCCGATCCCTTCAGGAAACTTGTTCAGAACTTCCTTGCGAACTCAACAAGCTTGGAATCACAAGAAACGATCGTGTATAGCTCGAGATATCTTGATCGAAAGTTTCGGTATTTCGATCCGTTCGGGTCGAGCTCCGACGAACGTGAAAACGTTAGACCCAGTTCCGGTCCTTCTTGGTGCTTGTAGAGGAAGTTGAGGCGAGCTCAATGAGACAAGAATCAAGTGAAATGGTGGAGTGTAGCTCGAGATATTGAGATCGAACCGAAAATGGACGTTTTCGGTTCGGGCTTCGCCGCCGCCGCCGCCACAGGCTGCGCCGCCGTGTGAGACTGCCTCCGGGAGCTAGAGCAGCTCGAGACGAACGCCTGGGACTTGGTTTGAGGTCGAGAGGTGGTCTGTGGAGGGAGAACAATTAAGGAGAAATTTTTCTCCTCTTCCGGCGCTGCGTCTGTGAGAGAGAGAGAGAGAGAACAGTTTCTTTCCAGAAACGGACGAGGAAGAAGAAGAAAGAAAAAAAAGAAGAAAGAGGAACCGGTAGGGAAAAAAAATTAGGGTTTGCAAAATTTTTCTATATATACAAGTTTCGGAAAACTTCGAAATTCGATAACTAATTCAGAAAAAATCCGATCTTCGTGTTCCGCACGTGCACGGACTCGTATCGACGAGCTCTACAACTTTCATGAAGGAAGTTTCTCCAAATTTCGTATGTAGAAAAAGTCGATTTCTCAACCCGAGTATTTCGAGCTTTTCGTTAAAATAAACGTTTCGAAACTTCGATAATTGTAAAAATGAATGATTATCGAACATAGATTGTGAAATCGTATAATAATCATTCGATACAGTCACTCGAATTTAAAATGGAAATTGCGGGTATTACAACTTTGATCTTGAGAGAGTCTGTTGTTGCTAATTATGCTACGTGTTGTTGCTTTTGATGTAACCTTACTTCATTTGCTCAAAGCAAGCAGCATTATCCTCATAAATGCTCGTAGGCTCATCTTGGGGTAGACTTCAAACCACAATTTCTTTGACATTCGTAATTATGGATCTAATCCATATACATTCACGAACCACTTCATGAAGAGCAATAATCTCTGCATAGTTCAAATATATAGTGACTAGGGTCTGTTCTGTAGACCACCATGATATCACGGTCTTTACCCATGGTGAACACTTAACCATTTTGGGAATGAATTTTGTGTAGGCAAAGAGATACCTAGTATCAGCAAAACCTTCCAAAACACTAATGTTGTTTTGGGATGGGGATAAAGGACGCATGCCAATGTTGGCGGTGTTTCCTGTTGTGTGCATTGAGTTATACCTAGCTAACAAGTTCATTGCAAATGAGATGTCTGGTCTTGTGCACTGAGCTGAGTACAATAATGCGCCTATTGTTCTCAAGCTGGGCACGTTTGTCTCTAGCACATCTTAGTCATCATCCTTCAGAAGAAGAGGATCATTTTCAAGATCAAGACTAAGAACGATCATAGGAGTGCTAGAAGGCTTGACCTTGTCAAAATGTCTAAGCATCTATTAATACGATACTCAAGTTCCAAACCGAGACATAATCATGTTCTCCTAAGATCCTCCATCTCAAACTCGGATTTCAAGTGTTCAACAGGTTTTCTTAACTATATAAGGGCTTCCAAAGAAGATCATATCCAACATGAACCGCGATAGAATCCGGAACTTTTTATGGAAACGCGTGGGCATTTACATATCCCCTCCCAATTGAGTAGTCACTTTAGTGAGCATTTCAACCTCATTTCAAATGCGCTCCGTGGTCTACAGCCACTTGAATTGGGTAAATGAAGTTCACCATGAACCTTCATGTATATTCCGTATCTAGTTCCTCATAGGGATACGTAGTGACCATATTTGTATGCTGCATGTTCAGTTATTCAGAAATTACCAAACTGACAGGGTAGTGGAGTACAATGACATTTATTATGAGAGAATATGTCTCATCGTAGTCAATTCCAAGATATTTTGTGAGAAGCCTTGTGTTATAAGGCGAGATAACCATCTCTTTTTCTCATCACGCTTTCTAACGAAGACCCATTTAGTCAACAAGTTCTATATTAGGAGGTGTTGGTATCACAGACTCAAAAAACCTTCCACTTCATTAAAGAATCGTCGTCCCTTTCCATTTAGGCTCTCTACGTTGGCATTCATTCATCAACGGAGCATGGTTCGATATCATCGGACTTAACAGACTCATGCGCAATGAAATACGCGAATACATCATCAATCATGATAGAGTTTATATCCTACGTCTCATGTACAGTAGTGTAATTATCATAGAGCTCTATATTCTTAAGAATAGATTTTGATGTTGAGACGTCCCCCAACAATAACCATAATCGGAAAGATTCTCATGAGACAGATTTTGAGTGTCGATGATCCAAGGATTGAGTTGTGCCAAAGTATCCTTTGAACGCATGGGCCTCCCACGCATCTTAGCTTGGGTTATGGCTAATAACACTAGAGTGCCACTCTCTATTGCGTTGGCACCATGCCTACCTCTATGTAGGGGTGCTATGTCTTCTCATAGGGATGTCCATCCTTGCAGGCATGTTTGCAGCAAATATGTGTGATCTTGTCACTTTAACGGAGATCGAGATGAGACATAGTGGGGATAGACCACGACAATTCCTATCGTTCCTATTGAACATCCAGGTTCTTATTTCCCCCTAACTACGGGAAGACTATCTCATCAAAGTGACAATCCGCAAATCTAGCAGTAACGAGATCGCCTAGCAAGGGTATTAAGTGCGGACGATTTCCAGAGTCTCAAATCCAACGTATTTACCCATTCGTCAGTGAAGACCCATCTTAGTGTGCTGTGGTGGTGCAATAGGCACTTGAATGACACACTCAAATATGCATAAGTACGAAACACTGGTACCCAGCCACTAGTTGTAAAGCAGAGATAGGTTGTGTGGTGATGGATCGTAGATGAATTAGCATAGCTGCATGCGATATTGCATCACCTCAAGCGGATATTGGTGCGCATTACCAATGTCTGAACTACAATTGTAGTCATTTCCATGAGACCATTTAGGTGTGTTCATGGGAATATGATGTACAATATCAGTCCCAATGCAATAACCATTGAAAGTCTTCGATGTAAACTCTCTAGCATTGTCAAATCTAATTAATTGAATAGGATGATCTGGGGAGTTAGCCCCTCATCATATGATATGTGTTAGGAGTGTAGTATAGTAGCATGACAAGTGGACAATGGCACAACACATGACTAGGGTGTTTGCATGTCAACCAACATCATCAGATATTTGAATGTCTCCACGAATTCTATAGAAGAACAAAATGAATATTTTCATATCCTTTGAATAAAAGGTCTCAATCCTAATTTTCCTAGAAACAAGCTTTGTAAAATGAGCGAGAGGCCTTAGAAGCAACCAATGCTTTGGTTGAATCTAAGCGTCTGAAATGCTATTTGAAGCAAAGTTGGTAAATACATCACCCATCATTGCGACATGACCATGGGAAGTGGCATCCATGGCGTCATGGATGTAATACTCCAAAAATTTGTTATTAATTCCTAATAGTTTTCGAGAATTAATAAAGTGTTCGTTAGTATAATTTCGTGGTTCGAGGGTGGAGTTGAATTATTTTCAGACGAATAATTAGAAATACACGTTTTAGGGGGTTACGAAGTTTGACTTTTTATACGTTTAAATTCTGTGAGAACTTCCTTCAGGAAAGTCGAAGAGTGCGTCGATACTAGTTCGTGCATATGTAGAACGCCAAAATCGGAGTTCGTATGAAGAAGTTATAGCCATTGGAAAAGATTTCCATTTTGGGATATATAGTAAAAATCCCAAAAAAAAAATCAGAAAATCAGAATTTCCAAATCTGGAAATTCCTTCTCTCTCTTCCAGCCCGAGCCCATTTCGGCTGCCTGACTTGCGGTGGCTATATGTCTCAGCTCCAGCCACCAATCGACATGATTCTTGTTCCTATCTCTTCGCTTTGAAACAAGCTTTCTATAAATATATGTCTTGTATCCAATCATTCACCATAGACAACGAATCGAAGCAAAGAATGTCAGATCATTTTTCTGGTTTTTTTTCAAATTACGGCCAACTCCGGCCAAAGTAGGAGGGGAAACCAACTGGGCTTTTTCGTCTTGCTATGCTCTACAAACGCACCAAGTTTCACATCTCCATTCAACCCGAGGAAGACGAATTTCAGATTTGATCGATTTTGGGCTATTTTGAGGGATTTCGGCCTTTTTATTTTTGAGGTAAATTTCGGCCCCTAGACTTGAAATTTGACTTTTTGCTAGTTATAAAAGTTGTAATTGGAGTTGAGATGAAGATCTTTTATGTTAGAAGTTTTGTCAAATTTTGACTTTCGTTTGGCGGCCCTTCCGCCACTGGTGGTGTTTTCCTGCCAGCTCCCTCCACCCCAAGAACAGTTTCTGTCCACTTTTTTGTTTTATGTGTCGATACAATCGTTTGCATATATAATTCATAAATTTTGGATATCATATGAGTAAGTTATGAATTTTCAAAGTTTCAGGGTTTTTGGTTCAATCGATTTTCTATCCGTGAGGATTCGGCTGTCCGATTGACTTGTAATTTTGATAGATTGATCATATAAATATTCCGGAGACCTTGGATGATCTCGGATGATGTTTCGCCTCGATTGACATTACTTTGGGGATTTTAGGGCAAATGGGGGGTTTGACACTTAATTGTTTTCGATTCGTGTACTAAGTTTTAGTGTACATTCCTTAGGTGATTGACAGAGACTTGTCGATATCTTATCTCTGCGATAAGAGAAGACGCAGCGGGATTTTCAGGTGAGTAAATCTCACATGATTCATTTACGAACCGAGTCATTTAATTGTTGGAATTAATTAATAAATTGTGAAACTGTTTTCGAAAATAAAGATGTAATACCCGCAATTTTCATTTTAAATTCGAGTAATTGTGTTGAACGATTATTGTACGATTTCACGAATGTTGTTCGATAATATTTCACTTTTTGAATTATCGAAGGTACGAAACGATTATTTTTACGGAAAAGCTCGAAATAATCGATTTGAGAAATCGACTTTTTATACATGCAAAATTTGGGAAAACATCCTTCATGAAAGTTGTAGAGCTCATCGATACGAGTCCGGACACATGCGGAACACAAAGATCGGATTTTTTCTGAATTAGTTATCGAATTTAGAAGAAATTCCGAAACATGTATATATAGAAAAAAACCCTAGACTTTTTTGGAAACCCTATTTTTTTTCTCCGGCCTCCCTTTCTTTTTTGGGAAATCACTGTAGCTCTCTCTCTCTCTCTCTCTCTCTCTCTCTCTCTCGCTCGCATCTTCTTCCTCTAAGCCGAGCCCAGCAAACAGAGCACGGTTTCATCATGCTCCCATTCTCTCCTCTGGCCACCTCTCAAGTTGCAACCACCTCTAGGAGCTTCGTCTCGACATTGCGCAGCTACCAGAGGCAGCCTTGCGCAGCCACACGACCGGCAGCGGAGGCGGCACGGCCCGAACAGAAAAGGCTCGTTTTCGGTTCGATCTCAATATCTCGAGCTATAGGTCACCATTTCACTTAATTCTTGGCTCATTGAGCTCGCCTCAACTTCCTTTACAAGCACGAAGAAGGACCGGAGCTGGGTCGAAAGTTTTCACGTTCGTCGGAGCTCGACCTCGTGTGGATTGAAAAACCACCTATCGATCTCAAATATCTCGAGTTATACACGATTGTTTCTTGTGATTCTTGGCTTGGTGAGTTCGCAATGAAGTTCTTAACAAGTTTCCAGAAGAGATCGAAGTGAGTTGTTGTAGTTTTCACGTCGGTTTTCAAGCTCGCCGGTTTCTGGAAAATTTCCGGCCGCCGACTGTAATTGGTACTTTTCGATCCCTTCCCGTCATTTTTTGGTCTTGTACTAGTTATGAAAGTTGCTCAGAATTATGAAACGAAGGGGAAAAGCTCAGCCCCGACACCATTGGTGGTGGTCGGCGGCGGCTCTGTCCCTAACTCCGACGGCCCTTTCCGGCCACCTCCAGAGGTCTAAAATTTGGTTTCTGTCCATTTTATGATTCTATGTTTCAATACGATCATTTTGGCATATTATACGCATTTTTCGGATATCATATGAATTAGTTATGAATTTTGTGATTTCGATCGATTTCGATCGTTAGATTTATGATCTGTGAAATTTGGACCGTCCGATGAACTTGTAAATTTGATATGATGATCATATGACTATCCCAGTGACTTTATGTGGTCATGGGTGCAGATCCCCATGAGAATCCGCTCGGCGGATTTTGTTATAAATTAGAATCCGGCCGTTAAATGGTAGTTCAATTATGTTTTGGAATAATTGGCTAAATTCGAATCACATTTGATTAGGTGATTGACGGATTGTATTTGAGTGAGCTATTTCAACGTTATTTATATTTGTATTGAAGACGCAACGGGAGTATCGAGGTGAGTAAAACTCACGTGGTTCATATTACGATTAATTAATTAATTAATTTATTTATTTATTTTTGGTAATTGTGTGAAAAATATTTGCGGATTAAATATTGTTTTAAAATTTCATGGACTTGAATCACCACGGTCCATAGGTAAGTAAAATGAATTTTAATTATACAAATGAATTTCACGATTTTCTTGTATGAACTATAGATGGTATTAGTGGTCATTCCTGAGTGGATGATTACGTATATATATATTTACGTGGAAAATATATATTGATGAGTGGATTGTTGAGTGATGATATAATTGAGTTGAATTGTTGAATTGATTATATTTCAATTGTGTAATTTCATAATAATATTGTATATCTTGGTTGGGTTGATTTCAGTATGTGATATTACATGTTGTGCTCATTTATGGGTTTAGGTCAACGTAGTGACCGCTGTGGGGTAATCGGATGCTCTAATCCTGGGTGGATGATGGGATACGATTGGTTGAGTATGTGAAATTATCAGACGTTCTAAATATGTATATATGTATACATATTGATGAAATACGATAATGATAAATATGTAGGATGCCATAACCTAGGCCAGGTGACGGGCTACAATTCAGTTAGAGCTCTAGTCTGTCATGTACCGTATTTTTATAAATACGATGTTGAGGTTTTGTGAAGAATGATGTGAGTTGGGGTTTGCCTTAATTTATTGATGTGGTATTTGTTTGAGATTGTTAGTACTTCGTGGTTGTGGAAATGATTGAGTGTTGACTTGAGTAGAATTGATTATGATTAAACTAAACAACAGTCTTTTCTTTTACTCATACGAGCTTTCATAAGCTTATGTTGCAACAGTTTTGTGTTGTTGCAATCCCGGTACACTATTCAAATGGTGTAGCAGATATTCCTGCAGGTCAGGTACCAGGGAGGTGACCGAGCTGCTAAGGTGTTACAGCGGTTTTTGTTATTTCATTTAGTTATGAGGTGTGTATGCTCATTTAGAGCTTTACAGTCCATTTTGGATTTGAGTTATAATAATTAACTGAGACTAAATTCGGTTTTGATTTTATTTCGTGTGGTGAGGTTGTTAAGAAAAGAAATTTTCAGGATGATTATTTTGAGTTGTGGTAATTTTCATGTTTCGGATTTTGAATTTTTATTCTAAAATTCGGGGCATGACAAAAGATTTGTTCTCAAATGATATGAACTTGATAGACTATGGTTCATAGGACTGCGGTTCACTGGTAAGAAAAATAAATTTAAGTATAAAATGAATTTCTTGGTTTTATTGTGTATGAATTATAATTGGTATTAGTGGTCATTATTGCGTGAATGACTACGTATATATATATTTACGTGATTTTATCTATATATGGATGGTGTGGCATTGGATGAAATAATAATGGTGCTTGTATTGGATTATTATTTCGAGCACATATTTTAGACAGAATTACAATATATCATGTCATTGATTGAGAAGATTGATTTATGATGTTTTAAAGTGATTTGGTGTTAAGGTTGTGTAACATTTTGAGTCTTGTGTGACTTTTTTAATGTTTTGGTCCTTGTACTATGGGTCACAGTAGTGACCGAGGGTCGTTATCGGAATCATGCCCTTGGCCGGGGTATGGTTATGATTCAGTTAAAGTTCTAGTTTGTCCGCCATTGTACGTCATGGTGAGTAACAAGCAGGTTACTGGCAACTCATAAGTACGTGTTTTTAAAAGAGATTTGGGGTGTATTCTTCTTTTAATTGTCAAACGAGGGACTTGAATTTCATATTAAATTGTGAGTTGAAAATAATATGATTTTGTCACCTTGGTGACGTATGTTACCCTTATGAGGTAAGGTTGTCAAGTTTTGAAAACGAGTCATTTTGGGATCGTTTTAATAGAGTTGAAAGGGTGATTTCTGCTTTATTTATATTGTTTGTTTTTATATTGATTTCAGTTTTATTTAAATGGTTGGATTTTAATGTAATCTCCAGAACGAAGTTATATGCTGGGATTACTACCTTTTGAATTGTTTGTTTTAATGTAATCTCCTAGCTAAACTATATGCAGGAGTTGTTGTAATTTGAATTGTGTGAATTTAGTGATCTCTTGAACTAATTTTCTCTGCAGGGATTACTAATTTTTACCTAGTGTGATTGTATGTTTGATTGGGTGTGGAGTTGAATATTGTTGCTTTAATTTATCTCACGAGCTGAGAAATTATAAGCATGTGTAACGTGAGTCATTTTAATTGAGTTTACTCATACGAGCTTCAAAAGCTTACCGGGTTTGTTGTTTGCAAACCCAGTGCACTATTCCATGGTGTAGGGTTTATTGTGCATGTTAGAGTATCGAGTGTCGTCGTCGAAGCTGAGGCATACTTTCTGTAGCTTAGATGTATATTGATTTTAGTCTTCCGCTGTATAGAGAGTTGGTGAGTGCGTTTACTTATTGAATTGTAACTCAGTTTAATTTGTAAACACTTGGTGATGTGATATGTGACTCTAGAGAGCGAGTCGGTAATCACATTTGTGAGCTTGGTTTGTTTGTTGTGTAGTTTAAATGAAAATTTCTCTATGTATTTTCTTGTTATTGTTATGTTTTCGCATTTCGGATTCGAATGTCTTTATTCCAAAATGGGGGTGTGACAATTGCCATGAGAATTGATATCCATGGTGTCATGGCCATTGGTGAAGACTACTATAACGTCATCAAGGGGGACGGTGGCGGTGACACTTAGTCCGGAAATCAGTCTTTGATTCTTGCTTCATTTTACTCAAAAGAAAGGATGTCCGTGTGAAGTCTTTAGTAGACGAATCATCATATCATAACTAGGATGACCTATCCTGTTGTGACAAAGCCAATATGTGTCTAAATCCAAGAGATCTTCTCTCATAACTTCTCTAAAATGCGTCTTTGTTCGCTATCATTAGAGATATTGCAAAGGAACTCATTTTCCATTCTCTACATGCACTTTCGCATGGAATCTATTGGGTCGAGCAGCTCAATAGGGTTTGATTTTCCTTGGGAGCGTAGAGAGTTTCTGTGACAATAATCAAGGTGCCATTTGGCAAGAGGAATTTGAGCTATTCCATGTCCTTGAACTAATCCTGATGGCCTAGAAATCGTAGTCACAAAGGAACATGCTGAGAATTAAAATGAAGTCATAATGAAAAACTCGAAATTTTATTCATAAGCTAATGAAGTACATCATTGTTTCTTAACCATTAAGAGAATTTAATCCAAATGAATTGGCTAATGCAAAACAATGACAGTTATCTAACTTCTTTTGGTAACAGCAAAACAGATGTGACCAGGTGAGTAGAGAGATGTCGGTGGAGCGAGGCTCCCTTAAGTATCACTAATTCTCAAAACCTTCCCAGACATCACACTTGCTTTGGATGAACTTAGTTTGAGGAAATACTAAACCAATGGGATTTACTACAAAATGTATGGCAATTGCCTATTACATCTCTTAAAAAATAAAGACTTAAAATAGAATATCTACTAAGATTCTCCGAGAATATCTCTAATACAGACCCTATTACAACTAGAGCAAGTAACCTAAAGTTTGGGCCAGACACAAAATCTGGATTTACTTGAACAATATATATATATATATATATTCGATGTAGAATTAATATGCTATAAATATATATATATATTAATAGCATAATTCTAACCCACAAAAGTAAAAAAAAAATTTGATAAAAAAAGTCAAAAATTAAAATTGGTTCTAATAAAATAGAAAAAAATATATATTAATATCGTAATTCTAAACTATAAAATCCGGTAAATTGAAGTAATATTAAACTCTTTATTAAATGAATTTATCAAAATTAATGGAAGGCCAGTTACCTTACACTCAAAAGTTAATTAGAAAAGTCAAAAATTAAATTGAATCCACAAAAATAGAAAGAAAATATATTGAATTCATAAATTTAACCCACAAAATTTGGTAATTGAAGAGGTAAGAAAAATATAATTAACAAATTGAATTGATGGAATTTTAGATTCCATCATTTCAAAGTTTCTTGAGAATTTAATATTGTCTCATCCAGAAGCAACGTTAGAAAGTGTTCCTTAAAGTTCAAGTAAGACTTCATTAATACAACTGTATTTTTACATGAAAAAACAATCATAATGCTATTAGTACTATGTAGAAATCCAATAAAGAATAGGTGTTTAACACACATCAATAACCAATCAAAGAGTGCAATTAAGGAAGGTCTAAAATAGAAGTCATCATCCACATTAACATTTAAAGTTAGCTAACATGTCTTACACGAAACTGAAAGAGCTAGTAAAGTTTACTGGGGGACTTTTCCCTAATGATATATTTATAGTAAAATAGAAGTGATCAATCACACTGAAATTTAAAGTCAGCTAATATGTCTTGCAATAACAAATAAGTACTAAGTAGTTAATAATGAGCTAGTAAAGTTCACTGTGAACTTTCCCTAATGGCATAATTACACTAAAATAGAAGTCATCATTCACACTAAAATAGAAGTCATCATTCACACTGAAATTTAAAGTCAGCTAATATGTCTTACAGTAACAAATAAATATTAGGCAACCAATAATGTGCTAGTAAAGTTCATTGGAGACCTTTTCCTAATGGCATAATTACATTAAAATAGAAGTCATCATCCATACTGAAATTTAAAGTCAGCTAAACAATGGTATTAGCTACTTATAGTCATAACAAAAAATGATGATCATAATGAATAACATAGAATAAACTTAAGAACGGAAAAAAGGATGAAAGTATGTTGGAGATGGCCACTTCCAACTCTGAGTCTCCAAAAATCCCTCATTCTACTTGCCTTAGCTTTTCTCTTTATATGGCTGAATTCCCATATCAAATAGGCATTCCTAATCCTCCCTTGAATTGGATCTTCAACCATGATGATGTGGCACTTTGAAAATTCGTAAAAGCATACATTAGGCCTTCAAGACATCCATGATACTACCAGAATTTTCTCTAAATTTTCTCCAAACATTTCGGCTTCAAAACATGAGCTTGTAGAAATACGTTGCAAATTCTCGTCCAACTTGAACTGCCATATCTCTGTCTAGAAATATCAAAATCATGAACTGTAAAATTATCCAGAAATTAGACATTCAGGGATTTTCTTGCATATAAGACTCATTCCCTGGTTCTTCCTGAATCAATACAGTTTAATTTTCAAACTTGGCTGTTCCGTAGAGGCTGCTTCATAATTTGGGACTTCTAAGCCACTTTCAATCCTTTCAGTTCTTATTGCTTATATTTTCTCTTTGAACCTACAAAACAATAAACTAAGAAAAATTGAACTAAATTACTTACAAATACAATAGAAATCAAAGGTTTAAAGATATAAAATATAGGAAATAATGGTTACATCAAGCTGCATCATTTTTGTCATGTAGCAGGAGCAATAACAGTCATTGCATGTGAGTGACGCGGTAGCGGACTGTTGGTTGCCTTGAATTTGAAATCAATGACCAATTCGATCTTTTGGGCCCTTTAGATTTGACCTTGACTTTTAAGCCACTTTCAATCCTTTCAGTTCTTATTGCTTATATATGTTGTTTGAATCAAAACAATAAACTAAGAAATATTGAACTAAATTGCTTGAAAATACAATAGAAATCAAAGGTTTAAAGATATAAAATATAAGAAATAATGGTTACATCAAGCTGCATCATTTGAAATCAATGACCAATTCCATCTTCTGGGCCCTTTAGATTTGACCTTGATTTAAAATGAAGGGTTGGGGTTAATCTCGATAGCGAAAAAAAGATTCCCAAAAATTGTAAAACAATCTTTATAGATACCTATCATTTCTATTTTACCTTCCACACCCAAAAATTCCCTAGTTGCAATAACTTGTCTCTTCCTCCTGAAATTTTTATTTTTTATTTTTAATCTTACTAAGAACTTTTCTAATGCACAAAAAAATTGCTTGTTCGATAACTTTTCTTTTTCGCCATTTCAAACCAACATTTTGCAATAGTACACCTTTTGTTAGCAATGGGAAGATGAAAAATGATCCCAAGACGTTCATGGGCACTATGGCGTCGTTTTGAGGCTACCAAAACTAGCTGTCCAACACACAACATAAAGGCCAGTTCATTTTTCAGTTTATAGTTGAGAAGGAGTGGAGTCCGACTACTAAGGGCGGGCCATTGTTTTTTGGGAAATTTGTTCTAGCCCTATTGGATTATCATGCCCTTAGCAACGTTTCTCAGGCCTTCATCACCTCCATTCCTGTCTGGATTGAGATCATAGGTCTCCTGCCGGCATTGACTACTGATGAAGCGATGGAAATGGTTAGATCAACCTTGGGTAGGGTTCTGCAACTAGAAAAGAGCTTGAAACAAGAGCTTGACTTTCTAGATCCACCTCTATCCCTTCAGGCTCCACATCATTGTCATCTTCTCTCTGTCCATCATCATGAAATATGTTTCTCCTACTTCTTGTGTGGGCTTTATTTTGTGCTTATGGCTCCCACACTCGAAGCATACCACAAAAGTTCCTTCATAAAAGACTAGGAGTCTAGCTAGTTTGCTGACCATCTCAAAGGGTAGGTCCCCCTCATCCTCCTCATTGACTATAAGGACCCGCTTTAGAGGTGTCCGTAGATCGATTTCCATGCAGGCTCTAGCAAATATATAATTCTCCGCATTTTCTGTTGATGAGAGCAATATTTGCTATTTTTTTAATGTTATTCTCTCTACATTTTACTTAGTTTTGTGTTTCTAGGTACTATTGAGTCAATAAAGACAGGCAAGGAGGAAATGGCACATAAATGAGAAAGGAATGGAGAAATGATCTTTTCCCAATCCTAATAGGAAAAAAATCCTAGTTGAAGTAGGAATCCTAAATCAACTAGGAATCAAGCTTGTGGAAATGACAGAAATGACAAATGGCAGAATCCCAGTTGGATAAGAAAACTCATTCCTGACAGGAAAAGAAAACCTAATATGACTAGGAATCCCTGTTGCACAAGGAGAGTTTGAAGAATGTTCCAGAATATTTTCAAAACATGAGTCCTAAATGGACTAGGAACCCTGTTCGCATTAGGAGTCCTGATGATACTGGAATACCTGGGAAGACTAAGAGATGATATGGCTTCAAGATGACTCAAGATTGTACCAGAATACTCTAGAAGATACAAGTTGATGTCATATATAAAAGATGGGCTTTGAAACGTCCAAATGGAGAATCCTGGCCCAAAGATTGAAGCATGTGTCATGCATGTGACTTTCTAGAATGATCAAGACGTCTTGAAGGATTGTTGCTGTGATATTACAAAGGAATATAATAGAAGATTTTGGCCAAGTCCAATTTGGGAGAGTTTGGAAGAATATCTACTTCGTGTGCAATTTGGAAAAGAAAATAAAAAAGAATAATTATCAATTTAGGTTTTCTGATTACATACAAGTTGAATGAAGACTATTTTGAGACTAGATGCATAATAATTTCGGCAAATAAAATATACAAGAAGATTTAAGATTGTTCTCTACTTCTCATGGAATATTTTGATTGGTTAGATGATGCAATGGAAGTAGAAAGTAATCAAACACCAACCTAAGCCGTGCACTATATAAAGGGACCTTTAGAAGTTGAAAAATCATCTTGCAAATCATGAATCAAACTTTCTTAAAGTCCCCTTTTCTTTCTCTAGTTTTCGGTTTTCATCAATTCTTCCAAGTTCAAGAAGCCATGAAGCATTCCATCCTACATTCAAGCATTCTTGCAGTGAGTCACCATCATCCTCCACCAGCTTTGAAGCTCCTTGCATCCTCGAAGAATTCAGATGACCGCTTGAAGATTTCAGATGACAGACCAGCTGTAATACCCCAGAAATTCGTTATTAATTCCTAAATGTTTCCTAGAATTAATAAAGTGTTTATTTGTACGAGTTCGTGGTTCGAGGGTGGAGTGGAATTATTTTCGGATGGATACTTATTCAAAATGCACGTTTTAGGGAATTAGGAAATTGACTTTTTATACGTTACGATTATGTGAAAACTTCCTTCATGAAAGTCGTAGAGCGCGTCGATAAGAGTTCGTGCATATGCGAAACGTGAAAATCGGTATAAAGGATGAAAAAATCAGAAATTGCAAAAATGCCCAGTTTCCAGAAATGGAAACCCAAGCTGGGTTTCTCTCTCGCTGAGCCAGAATCGGGCAGCCTTCTTCGACCAGCCATATCTCCTTCATCCGGCCACCAATCGACTTGATTCCAAAAGTAATTTTGCTTGCCTTGACGTCATTCCTACCAGACATCGAGGTGAAAAATGAACTGTGGAGGGCACTACAAGGCTGAGAAGCTGCACAGCCCAATCTTGAATTCGCCTCCCTTCGCTGGCTTCATTCTCCCTCGTTCAGCTACCAATCGACTTGATTCCAAAAGATATTTTGCTTGCCTTGAGCTCCTTACAACTTTACAGAAGACATCAAAGATAGATACAAGCCGTGAAGGACACTGCAAGGCCGAGAACCAGCACGGTAGAGCTGCGAATCGCCTCCAGTTGCCGCTCTTCATTCTCCCAACTCCGGCCACCCTTGGCCGTGATTCAAAAAGGATTCTGCACTTCAAGGGATGTAGATCATTCCCCCTAAGGTGGGTTGCATCAAATCGATCTGTGGAGATCGGATTGGATCAATTTCAAAACTAGGGTTCAAATGATTTCAATGGCTTCAAAGGTAAAATCTGACTTATTGACTTATATTTATACTTTGTGGTAGTTATGAAATTTGTAAATGGAGTTGAGATGAAGAACTTTCATGTTAGAAGTTTTGTCAAATTTTGACTTTGGGTCGAGGAGGCGCTGCCAATGTGGTGGTTGTTTTCGGCCACTTCCGGCTACCCCAGGAATAGTTTATGTTCCTCTTTTCAATCTACACATCGATATGAATGTGTCGGTGTGAAATACATAATTTTTGGATATCGTATGATTAAGTTGTGAATTTTCCGGTTTTCAATTGTTTCGGTTTCGATCCTTGAGGATCAAACCGTTCGATTGACATATAGTTTTGATATATTGATCGTATAAGTACTCTGGAGGACCTCAGGTAGTCTCAGATGAAGTTTTGCCTTAATTGACATTACTTTCGAGATTTTAGGGCAAATGGGTGTTCGATATATAATCGTTTTCGGTTCGAGTACTAAGTTAAGATCGTATTAAGATCGTAGTGTATTGATGGAGTGTATTCATTATTTAATCTGCTGTAAGAGAAGACACAGCAGGATTTTGAGGTGAGTAAATCTCACGTGGTTCGTTTATGAACCGAGTCGCTTATTATTCACATCTTTGTAAATGTTTGTAAATGTTTTCTGATCTACTGATCTGGTGTCACAGTGGTGACAGTTTCTGATCTACGAATCTGGTGTCATAGTGGTGACTGAGGCAAGTATATCTGGAACCACGCCTTTGGTCGGGTGAGTGGTTTCGATCAGTTAGAGCTCTAGTTTATCTGTCATTGTATGTCAGGGGGGATAGCACGTGCGTTACTTGGATCCATGAGTACATATTTTTAGAAGAGAGTTCGTGTGGGCTCTTTCTTTTGTTGTCCAAGAGGGACATGTGATTTATATTATATTATGAGTTGGATTAATATGATTGTATCACTTACTGATTTATTGGGAGTTGATGGGTGATCATCTACTTTAGTCGAAGTTTATGGGTGATAGTCGACTATCGACTTTAGTTTGGAGTTGAAGGGTGATCATCGACTTTAGTGTGAGTTGTTCGATATAATCTCGTGAACTAAGTTACATGTAGGAGTTGTTGTGATTTGAATTATGAGAATTTGGTGATCTCCTGAATCAAATTTCTACGCAGGGATTACTAATTTTTACCTAGTGTGATTGTATGTTTGGTTGGGTTTGTGGAGTTAAATGTTGTTGCTTTTATTATCTCACGAACTGAGAAATTATAAGCATGCGTGACGTGAGTCATTTTATTTGAGTTTACTCATATGAGCTTAAAAAGCTTACTGGGTTTGTTGGTTGTAACCCGGTGCACTATTCCACGATGTAGGGGTTATTGTGCAGGTTAGAATATCGAGTGATCGTCATCGAAGCTGAGGTGTATGTTCCATAGCGGGGACGTCGAAGGGTACTTTTAGTTTTAGTCTTCCGCTGTGTAGTGAGTGTGCTGGGTGCGTTTACTTATTAAATTGTTAATCAGTTTAATTTGTAAACTCTCGGAATGTAATATGTGACTCTAAAGAACAATTCAGTATTGAGATTGTGAGCTCAGTTTATTTAGTTGCTTGATTTAATTGAAAAAATTTCTAACTGTGTTCTTGTGTTTGTTGAGTTTTCGCGTTTCGGATTTGAATTCATTTATTCGGAATTCGGGGCGTGACACCCGCTCCTGGATTCCAAGGTGGAATCTGAGGTGGATCCGTATAGACCAATTTAGAGAAAGGTTTTATCGAAAATTCAATATAACCTCCCCTAAAAATGGATTACTCAAAAACCTATAAATTCAATAATACACTTCTAATATCATAAATCTCCAATAACCTCCAATTAGGACCTCCGTTCCTTCACAAAAACAACCACCAACAACCAAATACGAGGGTTGTAACCCAACAATTTCAACTTAGAAATCCAATACTCAATTTATGGTTACATCAAAGCATAAGTTACACGGTCCAATTAAGTAAGAAATATAACAGTATGAAAGAGAACAAATCCTACAAGTCAAGATGGATGATGGTGGATAAGGAGAATATATGCCTCAACGTGGTGCGGTCCGACCTCAGCGAAATCTTCTACCTGGGCAAAACAGAAATCCAATGAGCCTTGAGAGAAACAAAGAAAATGTGAGCCAAGCTCAATGAGAGGACAAAAATAATTTAGTATTTGAAACTACTTTTGATAAATCTTTTTTTTTTTTAAAAAATCATTTCTCTTTCGTAAACCTTTGGCATGCAATTGACCACTTATAGTAAAAAGACAAGTTCAAAGGTTATAAGTCACGAATACTTTCACATATCCATTTATAAGATAAACTTGTAACAAAATAAACACTTTGCTTTAGTAATGTCTCATAAGAAAACTGAAGTAATGACTTGGGAGTAACTCAATATTTGCTTGCAAAAGGTAACCCAGTCCAAAACCATTTTGCATAACTTTCAAAACTACAAAGCATTACCAAACTCGTACCCAAAAACTGGTCATACATCTACAATAATCTAAATCAAAATAGGCAGAGCGTGGCGGACAACTGGTCATACACTCATGCCGAGTGAATTCAACATGAGCAGAGCGGGGGAGGGAGAAGAACTGGTCGTACACCTGTGCACATAAGGCAAAGCGGGGGAGCTGGTCAGACACTTATGCGAGCGCCGGTACAAAAGCATATCGTGAGGGTATACATGCACATAACTGAAAAATTGATGAAGTATCGATGTATCATGCTGGTGTTGGGTACTCGTAAAGTAAGTTGAAATCCAATTTACTTTGCCAAATTAGAAGGTTATTTCTTTTCTTACACGTAACAACAATTTAAAACTTCATATCTAATAGACCATTTGAAAAGGTTCTTTCTTTCCCAAAAATAAGCAATTTACTACAAACATAAATTATAAAATTGCATAATGACCACAAAAATTAATTTACGAGAAATCACAATAAACTTCTTGAATATTAAAGAGATAATTAAAGAATCAAATATCAAAGAATCAAATATCAAAGAATCGAAGTAATTGCATGCATTTCTTTAAAACAAAGTCCAACTCACAATGAAGGGTGACTAGGTGAGTCCCATCTCAGGATTGTCCCTGAAAGCTTGCTCAACCGGATTACCTAGCCAATAATAATTTTTAAATAAATTAAGCTCAATCCCAAAAAACTAAGTAAAGAAACGTCAATGCATCCTAGGAAATCGTATCCTCTCCTCTATGTAAAGTCACCCAAGTCTTCCTATCATCAAATAATCATCTTAAGCCTCTTCCACTAGCTTCCCTCCAACTGTAGCACCTCAAAAAACAATCTTTCCCAATTTATTCCCAACACCAAATTCTAATTTCTCATCCAAAATTCAACAATTTTACTTGGGCTAGTACTAACACATCATAGGAAGCATAATAACGCTTAAAAACACTCAAAATGGCCATGAAAGGCCGCTAGAGGCTACGGAGCCATGGTGCCTCATGTTGGCCGGAATTTCAATTTCCAAACTCCTCAAACTATGCTCAAAAAAGAAAGCCATGAGGTAGAGAACAACTTTATACCTTGGGGTTTCTCCAAAATGTCAACGGTTTGGCCGAAATTCAGAAAATAGTCGGAAAACCACCCAATCTTCTCTCCTTCGATTCACGCGCACACTTGATGATAGGTCTTGAAACTTATGTAGATAGGAAGCCTATGAGGTAAGGAATAGATTAGTATAAGATTTGTAGCCGGATTTGGCCGGAATCGGCGCCGGCGACGAAAAATATGGGCGGCAAGGGCTAGAGCTCGTTTTGTCTCTCTCCATGATTGGGGGAGGGGGGGGGGGGGGGGGGGGGGGGAGAATCTGATCTAATTAAGCTAGGGTGAAGAAAATGCCCCTCACATGAAAAATACTCATAACGTTTTTCGTTACAACTCCGTTTAACAAATTGTTTGTGCCTACACTCTCGTGCTGTCGTGCTCTATTTTTCCATGCTAAGAAAATAATTTTTGAGACTCCAAAAAAATAATTTCCTATTAAGAAAGCTAATTAAACTATACGAAGAATTGAAATATCTAAATGGAATGCAAATAAATTAAAGGATAGTATTTCCGGGTACGGAGTGTTACATCAAAAGTGTAACCATGACCATCTCTATTTTGTTTTCGGCTTCTAGACTTTGTAAAACAATTCTGATTTTTGTTTCATTTCAATGGATATTTCAAATTCTTGTTAGATTGAAGTTTGAAGATTGATGTTTAATTTTTGAATACTATGAAGCATGTTTTGGTTTTTAGGTTTTCAAAACTATAGATTGCGATTTCAAAGTATCATAACTTGTTTGTTGAATTTGTGCTTCAATCCCATCATTTATATGTTTATTGATCTTTAATTGGATGCATACTTTGATTGATGAGCATGTAATTGAATCTATATTAAGATATTCTAGCATTCTAGGTCTTAATAATTAAAGTCAAAAACCTATACTTTTATATGTAAATCAACAATGAGCTTTGCATGATAAGATTAGCGTTTTAACTTGTTATCTTTGCTTAAATCGATCACATTTCTATATGTGCTTAATGCGTTGATTGTGTTCTTGTTAGTGATTAGCTACCACTAGTAATTGGATACTTAATAGGGTTAACTATGGTGCATTCATCAAGTTAATTTAATTACAGGATGTAATATGAACTTTGTATGCATTCATCTCTGTTCTTGATTGATTTCTTGCTATGAGATGTTTTGATTCATGATTTGTGTTTTGAAACCTTGTCAACATGTTAGTAGTGAATTAATTACATCTTTATTTTGTTCCATTCACTTCTACTTTGATTCAGATTTATTTCATCACTTGTATATTATTTAGTTGTTAGATTAGAAATAAAATCCTAAAATCCCTCTTATTTTGTAAATAATATATTCATATATACTTTATTTTATTTTGATTCTCTTATTTATCTAACGTCTTTCACAGGAGTTCACACCCCTAAACCCCAGTACTTGCTCGTACTACATTGATGGGGTTTTAAATCGTAGCATCTCTTTGGCGCTAGTCATCTGTCCTTTCATCAAGCCTGATAAAGCTCTCCACAACTTGAACATTAGGAAGAACAGCTTTCTCACTCCAGTAGTGGAGTGGGAGATTGGGAAGCCTAACCAACAGAGTGAGGGTTTCGATTTTAGCTTCTCTTGGGCCAAGAGATGGTGACCATCTTCTTCGGTGAAAGACCCTACATTTGTCAAACCACGACTTGTTTTCAAAAACAAACTCCAAATCCTATAGGTAGGTGAACTCCAAGTAGAATTAGTTGTTGGCCCTCTGCACCATCTTAACCGTACCTTGTAGACCAGACCAGTGTTGGTTACACTTTCTCACAATTTTCCAGGGTGAAACCTTTTTGCCAAAAATTTTGGTAAGAAGGCAGTAGTTATTGAGGTGATCTTTAAGGGTGATGACTTCTTTGGGACCAAAAACCTAGGTTTGGTCCCTTTCAACAACAATCCTGATTTATGTACGCCACATGTCTACGAACTTCTTTATACGCTCTCTGATTTATGTATGCCACATGTCTACGAACTTTTATCGATGTGCTCTATAACTTTTCTAAACAAAATTTTTCAGACAAACCTAATGAATAAGAAGTCATCTCTTGACCCCTCGAAAATAAAACATTTCGAGCAATTATTAGTCCAAAACACTTTCACTCCACATTAGGACTAAAAGCCATTTTGACAAAGGAGGAGGTTAGTAGGGATTGAGAAGGTTTGAGCTGATATGAGGTAGCAAAGAACCTAGCGGAGTGCCAATAAATAGTACCCACACTGAGTTTGGGAAGAAGATGGAGAGCCTTGTTTTGAAATTAGGACAAGGCATGCATCCATGCATTGGAAAAACAAAAAAGTGACACTTAGTTGCCTAAGTAAATGTAGGAGGCGTCTAGGGCAAAACACTACCCTAGAAACCCACAAAGGGAAGAGGTAACGATTTAGAAACCCTTCCCAACTTTGGAACCTTAAGCTGGAAATTAAGAATCTAGGTTGGTAATAATTGAAAAGAAGGCTAAGATATCATACCTAGCCTTTAGATTTGAGGTGGATTTGGAAATAAACATACATACCATCCTTTGATCTTCACTCGAGTTAAGAGTGTTCCCGGGGAATAGGTGCTACTAAATGCAGAGAACAGACATTTTATGGAACAAATCATCTTGAACGAGGGATTTTGAACCAAGTGATGGCTGTAGGCAATGAGTGGGAGGTTTAGGTTAGGATAACAACTTTGACTTTCGAGGGTGAGGACTGCAAAGGGTTGCCTAGGAAATTGATCAAGTGACATGGTTTTGTGGACATGTGATAGTGGTTATGGAGGAGAGAGGGAACACAGTGTGATGCAGAAGCCTGGCCATGGCATCCACCATTTGGGCTCTTCGGCGACTAGGAAGCTAGAGCAAATAAACCCTAACAGAGCTCTAGAATTTTGGGAGAAAGTGCGTGAGCGCATGTCATGGCTTAATGAACCAATTATGGAGTATGCGCCAAATACCTCCATAATGAGATAACTCATTGTGGAGGTATTTCTGTCACGTCCCGAATTTTAGAATAAACATTCAAAATTTGAAACATGAAAATTACCACAACTAAAATAATCATCCTGAAAATTTCTTTTCTTAACAACCTCACCACACAAAATAAAATCAAAACCGAATTTAGTCTCGATTAATTATTACAACTCAAATCCAAAACAAACTGTAAAGCTCTAAATGAGCATACAGACCTCACAACTAAATGAAATAACGAAAACTGCTGAAACACCTAAACAGCTCGGTCACCTCCCTGGTTATCCTGACCTGCAAGAATATCCGCTACACGATTTCAAAAAGTGAAATATTATCGAACAACATTCGCTAAATCGCACAATAATCGTTCAATACAATTACTCGAATTTAAAATGAAAATTGCGGGTATTACAATTTCATTATGGAGGGGTGGAATACCTCCACAATGAGTTAATTGATCAAAGGAGCCATCAATGTTAGCTTTTAGCCAACCAATAAGGGGAGCAGACCACGGCCTGTGTTGTTTTGCAGCTCCTCTGCAGACCACGACCTGTGTTGTTATGCAGCGCCTCTGTCGCGACATGAGGTAGTTGACCCCAACAGCTGCACATAGATGCCCACATGGTAGAAAACCTAATTTAGTGTTTTGAACTTCCCTAACCAAAGTCTTTAGTTATTTTCCTTCCAAATAAACCAGATAATTACAACAAAGGAGCAAAATCATCTTTATTTAAGGGGCTGTGACCACTAACTCAATTTCAGCTTAAAAATTATCCACTTACTCCACTAAAAGATTTTTAACCTCATTTACCCAATCTAACAACTATTGACAGTTTTACCCTCATTAAACAAACTAAAACTCATCGTCTCTCTCCTCTCAAAAACTCTCTCCTCCCTGACTCTTTCTCTCTCTCTCTCTCTCGGCTCAGACGACACCCTGCCCGTCCTGAAACGCAGCTTCTGTGGCACTAGTGATGTGGACGTGTTGTCTAGGCTGAGCCGGAGTCAATTGTTGTAGGTGGTGGTGAACTCGCCGATAGTGCAGATGAGGATGTCGGATCTCGGTGGAGTAGCTGGATTTGCTGAACAAACACAGCGCCATCAGGTCCATGGATCCCTCAGCTGCACCCAACATCTGATCGGTGCAGAGGTTTACTCGGTTTCCTCCGATGTGGAGACGTCGAGAGATGGTGGCTGTGACGATGGAGCAAGCAGGGGTGTTGTTACTTTGGGGCTGGGACTGGTCGGAGATGGGCTGCAGGTGAGCGACTGGAGAAGAGGGCCTGAGGAAGATGAAGGGGGTCTGACTGAAATCGTGCCAGAATCGGGCTGGAGGAGCGTGGGTGTCCACAGGGGAAGCGTGGGTGGCCGGAGAAAAATATAGATGTGCAATTGAACATATAAATTGTGTTTGTACTGTGTTCCTTTTGGTATACTTTGAACATGGGTGTCCACAGGGGAAGCGTGATATACTTTCAACATATAAATTGTGCAATTGAACATATAAATTGTGTCTATAGTGTGTTCCTTTTGGTTTTGAGTGTTTATGCAATTCTCTTGAGGGCAACAATATGATTATTAGAGGGTAATAATATGATTATTGGGGGCAATACTATGGTTATTGGAGGGCAGTAATATGGTTATTGGGGGGCAATAATATGGCTATTTATTTGAATAAACCTACAAAACCTTCAAAATTATAAACATCTTTATTGTTTATTAATTATTGATCCCTAATAAACTTGTTATTGGGGGCAATAATATGTTTATTGGGGGGTAATAATATGATTACTGGGCATTATTAGGGGCAATAAAATCGGACGCTGGAATCCAGTCACCAGTCCGGTAGTTGGATTCCGGTCACCGGTCGCCGGAGTCCGTTACTGGCCATTGGTCACCGGAGCACAGCAAGGTGGAGGATGACTTCTCTCTCTAAGTGAGGAAGAAGGAGAGGGCAAAAAAGTCCCAAAAATAAATAAAAAGAATAAAAAGAGAATTAATTGGGTATTAGGGAAATAATCTCTTAGAATGTTTTGGGTAAATTGGGTTAAAAAACTCTTAGTGGAGTAAGTGGGCAATTTTTAAGCTGAAATTGGGTAAATGATCATTTCCCCTTTATTTAATAGCTCAAAGCAGTAATGGAGCAAATCAACCAATGACCTTATTTAATTTAACGCGGGCTTTTTCTGGTTATCACATGAGTGATCGAAGTGCTAAATGAGTCCTCAAAGTGAAAAATATCACATAAAATAGGACATGTATATGAAAAATATTAATTGACATATCCTAACCTTATGTAGCCATAATCTCTTTAATAAAATGATAATAATAATAATAAAAAAAAACCCTAATACAATTGGAAAATGAAATCATTGAACAAATTTCCAATTAGCAACAATATTTTAAGTACTATTCAGATTTCATATATTTATATCCAGGGAAAAGTCAAATATTTTTTTTTCTTTTTTTTTAGAAGAAACGTGAATACTTTTTATTATTCAAGCCAACAATGTTATAAAGGAACTGGCCACGTATATGGCCCCGATAAACCCCGCATTAGACTTTTTAAGATTATGACAAATTGGAAGTTTTAAGTTTTATACCTTAATGCAAAACCATTGGATATATGATTGACCAACCTCACTCTACTTTCTAAAATGTAGTATGTAGAGTGAGGTTGGTCAATCATGTCTACAACGGTTTCGTAGTTTAGTTTAGACAAGAATGCAATAACCTTTGTGGAGCCATTATGCAGGTTAAATTTTAATGTCTTTTAGCCTAGACAGTATCTCCATTTAGTCTTCACAAGGTGGCGCATCTTGGAGGGCTACTTCCTCCACAGTGTGCTCTGCAAATGCCTCATAATAAGGCTTAAGACGGTGGTTATTAGCCTTGAACTCACCTTCGGTTACTTTACTTTTAATCTGTATAGCACTATAAGGAAAAATGTTAGTAATAGTAGAAGGACCAACCCAATGAGAACGAAGTTTAGCAGGAAAAAGTCTTAAGAACAGCTGTAGATACCTCCACTAGTATGGATGAATAACTATGTCACCAAGCATAAGTACCACCCTCTAAGGGGGGGCCACAAGCTTTGGTAGGGCCCAATCGCAACGTGCATCCCGTAATCCGACATCCAAGCTAGCCAATGATGGTAAGAGGAGGCCAAGATCTCGCCGGGAGGCCACCCTTCTGGCCATGCCAAGATGCTTCACAATTAGCTTTTCTACAATAGAATAGGCATTTTGTGTCCCACATAGAAGAAAATGTAAGGGAAAGAGTCTCTCTTCCCTATAAAAGGAGACTGCACATCCCATTACAACTCTTGTAATCCTATTAGGCTGCAAGGCCCAAACACTAGTTAAAGTTTTCAACTGGACGTATCTCCTGTTATGGTGGGAGATGAACCACTATACTTCTTGTGTCTCACTCTCTCTCTCTCTAACGTTAACTAGAGCTCTCGGCGCTATCTCAACACTCACCTAGAAACATTCAGAGTGGAACCTCCACGTTGATGGCTTAGTATACGCCAAGGCTTATGGAGCAAGGGTCATCCTAAGGGGCCCTGGGGTGCTTAATGTGGAGTATGCCCTAAAATTCAACTTCAAAGCTTCCACCAACATAGCGGAGTACGAAGCACTCATTGCTGGCCTACTCCTCATAATAGATTCTGGGGCTGATAGTGTGAACATATTCAGTGATTCCTAGCTCAAAGAAGAGTAGCTGATGGGAGATCTAGGCTACGTGAAAACTCTCATCAACAAGTTTCGGTTCCACAACATCACACAAATCGCAAGAGAAAAGAACGCCGAGACTGCCCATAGAACAACCCCATCAAAGCTCAAAAAATACAAAGGTAGACTACCTTGACAAGCCAAGTATCACTAAGACCTTGACAGAGTTATTCACAATTGAGGTCAACCCTAGTTGGATGGATGAAATCATGGAGGACAAGCGTAATGAAACCCTGCCAGCCGACAAGGTTGAAGCCAAGGAACTCAAGCGTTGTGCGACACCTTACAATATCCAAAACGGTAAGCTATATAGTCAAGGGTTCACACACTCAAACTTGTGATGCCTAACACCAGAAAGGAAGTAAGTATTAATAAAAATCCATGCACATGAGTGTGGTAATCACTTAGGTGCATGATCATTGGTCAACCGAAAAATGCATCAACGATACTACTAGACTACCTTAAAAGATGACACTAAAGAGATTTCAAAGTCAAGCAGTAGTGCCAACAATTTTGCAGACCTGCCATTTGCACTAGCAGAACCCTTATTAATCATCATCAGCCCATAGATTCACTCAACATGGGACCTTGACCTTGTCAGAAAGCTACCCACCACCAAGGTTTCAAGTGCATCATTGTGGCAATTGACTACAACAATAAGTGGATAGAAGCTGAGCCCCTAATAGTAATCACCACCGTCAAGGTAACACATTTCCTATTGAAGAACATATATTGTCATTATAGCGTACCAGATATGATCTGATCGGAGCATTATATGCGACATTTTAACTGTATCTCTCCACATTTTGCTATTCTCTTAATGGTATCATTTCTAATTTAGTTCAGTGTTTATAAGAACGATGGAGCTTATAACGTAGGAAAGGAAATAAGCTCTAGAGATCTAGAAATGAAAGAAATAAAGGTAAGGAGGAAAGAAGGCGCAGAAATGATCAGAAATAGAGAAATGAAGCTTTCCCTATCCTACTAGAAAAATGAATCCTAGTTGATAGGCCTGGGACCGGTTTGGCTCAGCTTGGGAATGAGGCTATACTAAGACCTATACTGACTTTATAGTCAGCTTAGAACTGTTCGGGATGCTGCAATTTTATCAAGGATACCGATTGGTTCTGAAACCGATTGGTTTGGTACAGTTTCGGTACAAATCGGTTTGCACATTTTCATTTTCAAGATCTGGATCTTCCACATTTTCATCGTTGAACTCACTTCGTGAACTGGGTTCTTGGGTTGGTGGTGCAAGGGTGGATTGGAAGAAGGTGAAGGAGAGGCAGAAGGAAGAAGGTGGAGTAAAGGAAGATGGTGGGTCTGTTGTAGGTGCAGAGGTGGGTTAGGACAAAGAGATGTGGGATGTAGCAAGGAAGAAGGTGGGTCTGTTGTAGGTACAGATGTGGATTGGGACAAAGAGATGTGGGAATTAATCATTATTTGAAGAATAAGAATAAGATGAAAATGAAGATGAAGGACAAGAAGGAGAAGCAGAAGCAAAAGCAAAAGAAGAAGAATCACCCCTTGTCCATACCCTCAATAATTGGTCTCAGACCAATCATGGAAGCTCCACCATGTCCACAAAAACGACACCACCACCCCTGCCATATCCGTCAAACCGTACCAATGGCTCACCACGAATCCTAGTGACTCAATCCGAGACATAACCGCCATGGGCAATGGAGCTCCTGAGGTTATGATCTGCTTCCGGCTCGGCTCGAACAATTCAGTATGTATTGTATCCATACTGATGCCGACCCATTTACATAGTTTTCGGTATGGTTCAAATCGGGATGCCAGAGAACTGCCTTTCAATACCGAGCCGATCGATTTCGGCTCGGGTCGGACGGGATCAGTATCAGTTTCTCGGCTTTGAATTCCCAGGCCTATTAGTTGAACTAGGAGTCAAGCTCACATAAATAATAGACATGACAAATGTAGAATCCCAGTTGGATAAGCAAAAGTAATCTTAATTGGACAAGGAAAACCTAATGTGACTAGGAGTCCTTTTTTAACATAGAAAGCTCAAGGAAGTTACAAAACATATTTGGACATAAGAGTCTCGATTGGACTAGGAAACCTGTTGGCATAAGGAGTCCTGATGATCTACACTAGGATACCTGGGAAGGCTAGGAGATCATGTGGCTTCAAGATGACTTAGGAATGATCATGAATATTCTAGAAGATTGTGGACATGTTAAGGGGAAGTCCTAATTGGATAATTATTCCTTTAAGTCGTGAAAATTAAAGGGAATTCTAGAAGATTTCGACATCTTAATGATTTTGGAGAGTAATCTACTTCGTGTGCAATTAGGAAAAGAAAATAAAACAGAGTATTTATCAAATAAGGTTTCCTGGTTACATATGATACGTCCCGTATCTGGTTCACCCCTTATACTGTATGTAAGTTAATTAGTTTAAGTTTTACTTTCCTCGATTAACGATTAGGGGTCCAAAGAGTTGACTTTTTATGGGATAACATTTTTAGAAAATTTTCTTCACAAAAATTGTAGAGCGTTAAACCGAGTCCGTAGACACATGGCACGCTTAAATCGGAGTTCGTATGAAGAAGTTATGGTCAAAAATGTAAAAGTTACTATTTCAATAAAATGTCTATAAATAGATATTTCACTTCGGTAACTTGTCATTTCTGGAAAATCACCCTATTTACCCTGTTCAATTTCTCTCCAGCCGACTCGGGAACTCAAGCCGACCCAGAAACTCTACCAGGTCGTATCTTGGTCTTTCGGCCACTTGACGACACTCCACCGGTGTCATTCGAACCGTGTCGGTCCTCTTGAAGTTTGTGGCAGTGGTTGAAGGCAATTTGGCTGGACGAAAACAAATCGAAGCAAAAATCGAGTATTGCTGTTGTTCGGGTTGACCCGGTTGGAGCTCATGATTCCGGATTTCCGGCCACCTCTGGCGACAATTATTTTCAGTTTTGAAGCTCTTGAGATGTACCCCAATCCCTCCAAGTCTCTTGATCTGATTTGAAGTGTGGAGGCCGAATCGGAGATTTGAATTTCAAGTTTTTAATAGGCTTTTCAAGGTAATTTTTGGTCAATCCCTACATTTCAAGATTTTGTTGTAGTTGTGAAAGTTGTTGGGTTTGATGAGAGGAAGATATAGGCATAGGTGGTTTCACCCAACTTGGGGGTCAGAGATGGCCCCATGCGCTGCCAATGTTTGTGGGCCGTGGGGCCGATTTTGGCCTTCTAATTTGGCCAGTTGTGTTGAATGTTGTGTTAGAACTTGTAGATATGTGTTTGGTGAAAATCGGAAAAGGTTTAGTATCAATCTTTAATATTTGGAAGTTCAGAGTTTTGATTGCCAATTTCAGTTGGATTCTCCTTAATTTTGTTATACAATATTTAAATCGATGAAACAATGTTGGTGGCGAAGTTTGGGTTGAATCCGAGAAAGTTGGAAGCTTTTAGATTTTCGAGGGGTGACATTGGGTTCGGTTTTTGTTCTTCATAATTTAATTTCCGAACCTTGAGTTTTTGTTCATGAATATCGTTTTGTACAGGATGATAGGAGACCCTACTTGAGCAAATTCCTGATTGATGTCAGACTTAGCCATATACTATGAGTGGACACTTTAATTTTAAATAATATGCATGAAAGAATCTTTTCAAATATTGTATTAGTTATCTAATGCATATGAGTTTGAGTTAATAATTTTGATTTCGATGAGCTTGCATTGAGTTTTCCGAAATGTGGATATTAATTTGAATTATGAATTTTCATTGGTCTCATATATTATGTTTATAAGCATGTGTTTATTTGAGATTTTCCGCAAACAGTTGGGAATCGTACTTGTATCTTATTTATGAGATTTTTGGGGAAGCTTACTGATTCTCGATTTTTGTATGATTTTTCCTATGCCATACTTGTTGTGATCATATTACCATCCTAGCATGTCGTTCTGCCTTTCGAGGCGATATGACTACTACACACGCAGTGGAGTCATGAAAGCCCTTCCTCCTTTGTGGCGTAAAGATACAAGAGTATGAGAGTACTTCGGCCTGGGAGTCCTTTAGCCGAGCCTGGGAGGCTCAGTTGTATGGCTAGTATCTTCCTTTGAGGCGTAAAGGTACGGTAGCATAGGAGTACTTCAGCTTGGGAGGTCCTTGCCCGAGTTTCAAATGCCCAGTTTGTAGTGTTGCTGTTAAGCACTAGTAGGAGTTGAGGCATAGTACTCACATCTGCTGATGCTATCTTGTCTGTAGGTTACTTGTTTAACCTACTAGTTGTTATTTCAGTTTCTTGTCTTAGTTTGCTCCGATCACCTTGGGATGTTGTTTTAAATTCTAAGTATTTTTATTGAAGGTCTATGACCCGACTATGAGAGATTGTAGACGACTGTGTAAAATAAATTGTAGACCTTGCATGTTGGATTTCTTATGTTTTTCGTTTAGCTTGAGATGTTTTTACTTAATTATGGAGTTAGTGTTATTTGGGGAGCAGGGTGGCTCCAGAAGTATAAGGGTAAATATTGTTTTGTTATTTGAAGTGTTCATAGTGTTTCTAGAATGAACTTCGAAAGTATGAAGTGAATGGTGAGGTAGCCATCATTCCATATATTTATATTGAGACGTCTAGCTTGAGTTGTAACCCATGTCTACTTTAGTTTTCCAAGTCCAGAATAGCATAAGTCTGCCCTTGTATTTTTGATTGGTTGACAAAATCCTTGGACCAATTAAATAATTTCACATCATCAAAGCTACATCATAACACCAAACCTTGTATAATCTTGACTCCATGATGGCTTTAGACATCATAGAAGCCTCTAGAATTCTCTAGAGTTCACGGCAATGAAAGGTAGAATGCAATCAGGAATCCTTATTTGATATTTATTCTTCTTTCCATATCTAATACTGCTTGCAACGTCCACCTCCTTTGCAAATGACGTTTGAACATCTTCTAGAAGCTTCATGAATCTTCTTGACGTCTCCTAATCCACTTGGGTCTCTTGGCATCATCAAGACTCCTCATGCAAGCAGGTTTCCTAGTCCAATAGGGACTTCTTGGGCGAAATATTCTGAAGTGTTACGAAACTTTCTCAAGCACTCCTTGTTCAATAAGGATTCCTTGTGACACTAGGATTCCTAATCCAACTAGGATTAGGTTTCCTTTCCAAAGCAGGACTTCTAATTCTGCGACATTAAGAGTTTGAATCCAAGTCAGCTTCTGATTCCTATTCCAACTGGGATTCATTTTCCTAATAGGATTGGGAGAACTTTCATTTCGCCATTTTCTATCATTTATGTGCCACTTGTGCGTTACTTGTATCATTTTTGGTCTTTGAGACTGCATTTTGTTCCTAAATCATCTCCTTCACGACATAGTACCTAGAAACAAAAACTAAGTTAATATGATTAAGTTAAAGGAAATAACATAGCAAAATATGGGAATATAAACATTATAAATGTCGCATTATATGCTTTTATCAGTCTGTTAGGCCCTTTGTGGGCTGATGTCTTAGGCACATTCATTCTTGGACCCGCATTTGGGGCCCTGGTTACTTTTGTATTACAACATGACGTGCTTATTACCACAGCTGTAGATATCGGTATTTTGAGAATATGCCTTAGTAACCATGGGATTTGGGTAGTTTTCGGGTCTGGGTTCGAGTTCAGCTTTTCTTGTTCAGGGGACACTCCCTCTGCGTAGGGTGGTCCTTGAAGCGTATGAATAATTAGGATTTGAACTTGACTAGCTCAGGTCATTCCCTAGTAGTGTCAAGTTGCTTGGTTATTGAATTACATAGCTATCCAAGGCGTCTTTACTTAGAGTTCTAGGTTTTCTAGCTCAGGTCATTCCCTAGTAGTGTCAATTCTGACGGGCCCTTTATGGGTGGGATACTGTGTATTGTATGTCTCTCTATACTTATTTAATGGATTGACACCTCTCTGTTCTAAAAAAAAAAAGAGTCTTAAGCGTGACTTTTGGTTAGTGGAACCTATTATAGAGAATATCTTTTTATTCATTATGTGACTATACGTGCCTAATGAGTTTTGAATACCCTTATCTATATTATTTAAAGCAAAAGATACATAAAAATATTTATTATCTTATTAGGCTAATGCTACTACTAACCCTTATTATGTGGATGCCACACCAACATGTCTGCAGGCAATCTGCCGCTAACAAGGATGCTCAATATAAGCTACACCTCAGCAAGGGAAAGTAACTGGTCAAGCATAAATCTAAGACTAGATGCAGGAGGCACTGCCCACCTACATGGGTATCTCCCATCAAACAGTCAATTGTCCTCCCAATTATTAGTACTAGCTCCATTCCAACCAACCAACGAGACCGAGTAGCCAAAACAATCTGACCCTCAAGTATACTCCAAGAGAAGGAAGACTGTAATCCCAACTCAGCATCCTGAAAAGGAATTATTTGAAAAATACAAAGCCTTGTATAGGTAAGCAATAAGAGAATCAGGCTTCTTTTGAAGAAGCCAACTCGATCTGCATTTCCAGCATAACCAAATTAAAGTGATGTGGGTTCTTAAAACCCATACCTCTCATTCTTAGGAATGACCCTCTCCCATGATTGCCGATGGATCTTCTTCTTTTTTCATCTTTACCCCCCTACTAGAACTGAACGCAAAGCTGATTCATATCATTACACAAACCTTGAGGCAACAGATAACAATTCATCACATATATAGGCACAGATTGACAAACTACTTTAATTAGAATTTCTTTACCTCCTCCACGAAGAAGTTCGGATCTCCAACTAATCACCTTCTTGAAAAATCTCTCTTTTTAAGTAACCAAAAGATTCTATCTTGAGTGCTTATGCTTGTCAACATTTTGCACTCCGAACATTGCAGTAAGCTGTTCTTATTTCTCCAGGATCACATTTTTTGGAAAATCACAGTGCTCTTCCAAAAATTCACCATTTTCGCTGAAGCCACTTCATAAGTAAATAAAAATATCCCGAACCTGTTGGCATTCTTTAGGAGTAGCCATACCAAACAAAAAATTGTCATCTGCAAATAATAAATGGTGTAATTTTGGCACAGAAGGTGCCAAAAATACTCCTTCCATCCAACCTTGCTCCAAAAAGTGAGACAAAAGAGAAGAAAAACCCTCAATACAAAGGATAAATAAGTGGGGAGACATGGGGTCACTCTGCCTAATACCTCGGGAAGGAATCACATAGCCATGAGGTTCTCCATTTAAGACAAAGGAATATCGAACAGTTTTCAAGCACGACAATACTAACTCCACCCAAGCTAGAGTAAATCCCAATTTAAGAAGAATTTGATGCATAAAATCACACTCCAGCTTGTCATAGGCTTTACTGATATCCAATTTCAAGTCAAAAGTCACATCACCTACACGCCGATTAATATGCATCTAGTGAGCAACTTCAGGGTAATTAGCGTATTGTCTGAAATCTGTCTCCCCTGTACAAAAGCACTTTGTAGAGGAGAGACAATGTCATCCAAAATACACTTCAAGTTATTAGCAATCACCTTTTAACATTACACAATGCAATAGGCCTTAAATGGTCATATCCTCGACATTCTCAACTTTAGAAGTAAGGGCAACATGCGTATAATTAATTTCTCTAGGCATATTACTTGAACTCAAAGCCTCCCTAACAGCAAAGCAAACACCAACCCCTAGTATCCCAAAATTTCTGATAAAAAATGGGAGACATACCGTTCATGTAGGAGATTTTGATGGATGCATTTGAAACAAGGCTTTCTTAACCTCCTTATCAGTATATGGAGCCATAAGCTACCGATTCATCCTATGTGTAACTCTAGAAGAAATGGTATCCAGAATAATATTCATAGCTCCCAAATTAGTGCCCTCAGATGGAAAAATGGAACAATAATAAGAAGTGACAATATCTTCCAATAGCTTCAGTTCCGTCACCCATTCCCCTTGAGCATTCATCAAACCTTTTATGAAATTATTGTGACACCGGTTAGAAGCACGCCTATAAAAGTAGGCCGTATTCCTTTCTCCATTACGCAGCCAATCAAACTTTTCCCTTTGCTTCCAATACAACTTCTCAAGCGTTTGAAGCTCATAAAACCTAGCATATAGGTGCTTTTTCTCTTAGAAATGTGCATCATCAAAGGGAGAATTAAGCAAAACCTCTGAGTGATTGGATGAATTGTTGCTATTTTAAGTCAAACTAAAAATGTAGAATATTTTGGTAATAACTAACCACTTTTGTAATCAATATATAAAGAATAACTTTGGTTAGAAAATTCATTTCTTGAAAAATGTCAATACACAAACTTGGTTAAAATACCAACTCTTGCTTAAACTTTGGTATATTTGTACTGTGTAAATATTCAAGTGTGGTTAGAACACAAATTTTTTAATTTTATAATATGTAAAATAATTATTCAAGTAAATCCAGAATATGTGTCTGACCCAAACTCTAGGTTACTTGACCTAGTGGTAATAGGGTTACATCAGAAGGAACTAGATTCCTATTCAATGATCGATTACTTTCCTTGTACAATTTGGATTCTATGCATTATAATCCTCTATATAAAGAAGCCCCTATTATCAATGAGAATACATAGCAAATTCCTCTCAATTTCAGTTTTCCTTAAACACGTTATCAGCACGAAGCCCTAACCCTGAAACCCTAAAATCGTAGCTTTCAACTCCCAAAAAGCTCCGCCTCCCAACTTGAAGGCCCAGATCCTAGAAGCCCAGAACCGACAGCGTCAACCCCAGAACTGGCTGGAAAGACACCGAACCGGCCCCCGGAAGTGATAGAAACCCCTCTGCCCGGTTCAATACCTTTTCCTCGACCTCCAACAGCCATAATTGATCACCAAAAAAAAAAAAAAAAACTGTTTCCATATTCCCGGAACCAGAAAATTTATTCCCATAACCGGCCAAAAAGCGCTCAAACCGGCCACCAGAAACTGTCCCATCTTGAACCACTGGAAACCCCTCCTCCAAACTATTCCAGCTTCAGTCAACCCCAGATACAAAGCCCAGAGCAAGAAGCAACCCAAAAAGAAAAAGAAAAGAAGAGGGACGCAACCCAGCAAAAGAAAAAAAAAAGGAGTGGGACGCAGGCCCAGAAAAGAAGAAAAGGAAGAGAAGAAAGAAGAAGAAAATGGGACAGGACCCAGAAGAAGAAAAGAAAGAAGAAAAGGGAGGCAAGTGCGGCAGAAGGAGAAGAAAAAAAAAGGGAGCCCTGACCCACGTGGAAGAGAAGAAAAAAAAAAGTTAAAGAAACGTGAAAGTCAAAGAGAAAAAATGGTAATTTTTATTAAACGTTTCTGCTTTCCGTACTTTTAAATTCTTTTTTTTTTTCTCAGGGACTTGCAAACTCCCTTCTTCTCCCCCCCCCCCCCCCCCCCCTTTCATCATAGGGAGACCTAATTAAGCTGAACTATAGGGGTTCGTGCTCACTCCAAGCTTGGAGTTGTTGAGATCTCCAGACTTAGAGTTTGTAGAGAATTTATGATCGACCACTTACGTCATTGTTTCGATCTAATTCAATACCTCTTGGAATTGAATTTCTTGGAAGCGATTACGCTCAGAAATTTTATATGTTTGAACCACTTACGTCATTGTTTCGATCTAATCCAATACCTTTTACGCTCCAAAGCTGACTCTAATTTCTTGTTCTCTTTTTGTTTGAACCCAAAATGAGCATTTTGGCCTGACTATGCCTGTGTTGGAGAAATTGAGCCAATGTCAGTGGCTCAAGCTATATATTGTCGACAAGTTTGAAACATATTATTTAGAGGCTAAATAAAGCCTACTTGCAGAATTATGGAAGATTATGCGAGTTGTAAGAAAAGAAAATGATGGAAGCATGGAAATGAAAAGTCAACATTAGCACATTTTCCTACTTCGGCTAGGGGAAACCAAGCTAAACAAGAAAGGACGGGCGGCAGACTAACCAAACGAAATTCAAATTAGCTAAAACTTTGCAGAATCATTCTAGACATCCCAAGAATCATTTCTTATGAATAGTACAAGAGCTAGTTTGGAGTGGAAAACCTTCAAACAATCAGTCCAATGTTCTAAAAACAAAACTGGAAAATCAGACCTGTAAGGAGTCTAGCAGCGTTTCCGGCCCAACAACACTGAAGTAAGCTCTGAACTTTTACCAGAATGATCTACACTCATGGTGGATCATTTGATATGAAGAAGTTAAATTTCCATTCTGAATTCTTGGTGGAGATATAATTGAAGGAATAAAGTAGCAGAAAGTGACTCAAAACCACTCCAAAACTCATCATTTTCAATTCCATTAGTGCTTAAGTGCCTAACCCACTATAATTCCATTAAGTCCACCATAATTCCATTAAGCCCACCATAATTCCATTAAGTGCTCCATGATTCCATTAGTGCTTAATTGGAAAACCTATCATAATTCCATTAGTGCTTAAATGGAAAACCCATCATGATTTGTTTAAGGCCAACCACTATGGCTTGGTAGCCTATATATAGAGGCTACAAAGAAGTAACAAGGACACACACTTTCATTAAAGAATCTCTACGACTTCTGAAGTCACTCCAGAGAACCCCTCTCTTTCTCTTACAGGTGATCACACTCCAGTCCTAGTCTTCTCAGGAGCCTACTATCAGTGCCACCAAATCCTCTGTCAACGTACATCGGTCCTAGTCTCCTCAGGAGCCGACTGTAGTACTACGACCACAATGGTTACAGAACTAGCCAAGCCAGTAACACCCTCGCAACCCAGCGAAGCTAAAATCACACTTTAGCAAGATCTCAATACTTCCCGGTGATTTCGCTATGCTCAATTTACAATATGGAGTATCGATTGTGTGATAAGAAGAAACTGCAGCAAAGTCCCCACCACAAGGCACAAAGAATCCTGCGATGAGGTTGGTGCTCTCCTCGTCCTCAATCGCTCAAAAGAAGTCAAGTCAGAGGGACACCCCCGATGACCACACCCAAACGGTGCTGGCACGCCCGCCCAGAAAAGAGACTGTTGACCAGCTGCAACAAAACTGGAGCCAAACACTTTCAGGATGAGTAACCTGAACAAAATGGACTTTGCTCTATTGGGAACAACTGGCTCTGGATATCACAGGTGGATTCATGATGTCCGCCAACATCTCAAGGCCGATGGAATCCTAGATACGATTCTCGAGCCTAGACAGGACATGCTAACTGTTGAACAAGCTCAAGCTTTGGAAGCAAATAAAGCAGCCTTAGAGGCAAACAAGGCGAAAGCCATCATCCTAATGACTCATCATATGGATGATTCACTCCAGTATGAGTGTATGAATGAAAAAGACCCCAGAAGACTGTGGATCTCACTCGAAGAAAGATTTGGGAACGTCTGTGACTCCCTGCTTCCTGACCTAGAAGTGAGATGGCATAGCCTCCACTTCTGTGATTTCAAGTTAGTTCTTGACTACAACTCGGAAGCATTTTGCATTAAATCCTTAATGGAATTATGTGGCCAAGAGATCACAGATGTGATGTTGATTGAGAAGACTCTCTCTACCTTCCCCGTCTCTGCATTGATGGTTGCTAAGAACTATCGAATCGATGTTACTGCATGACGGATCACAAGGTTTCATGAGCTTATTGAAGCTATAAATGTCGCTGAAAAGCATGACAACATCCTTGTGAAGAACTATAATTCGAGATCCGTGGAAACAGAGCATTTTCCGGAGTCCAATTATAGTCGCGCCCCTAAGAGAAGGCGCCAAGAGCAAAACTCTAATCTTAGGGATACTTCTGGACATTCAGGTCCATATAATCGATCTACTTGGGAAGGTAACTGCCAAAATAAGTAAACACGGAACCGAAGAGGTTAACGTGGAAAGAGAGAGGAAGGCAACGCCTCTGGCCATGTTGGTGGCGCTACCAACACTAAGAGCCATCTAAATGACGCTTTCAAAGTGCCTCAATCAATGGAGTCTGAGCAAAGAGATGTATGTTCTCGATGTTGAGTATCCGGTCACTGGGCACACATTTGTAGAGCTCGTGAAGAAATTATCACAGCCTACAAAGCATATTGTGAAGCAAGAGAAACTCACTATGTGGAATAAGAAGATCAAGAAGATGATCTAAAGTGAAGGGTTGAAGACTACAAATCTGGCTGGGATCAATAGAGCGCCAATTCTGTTTAAGTCTTTATTTTTCCAAGAGATGTAATAGGCAATTGCCATATATTTTTGCAGTAAATGCCAATGGTTTAGCCATTCTTCAAAGTAGGCTCACCCAAAGTAAGTGTGATGTCTAGGAAGTGGTACTTAAGCGAGCCTTACTCCATCGACATCTCTCTACTCACCTGGTCACATTTATTTTGAAATTACCGAAAGAAGTTTGACGACTACCATTGTTTTGCATTAGCTAGCATTTTGGATTAAATTTTCTTTGGTCAAAGAGACAATGATGTAACTCCACTGGCTTATGAATAAATTTCGAGTTCTTTTCATTATGACTCCATTTTGATTCTAAGCATATGACTTTGTGACTACGATGACTGGACCATCAATATTAATTCAAGGACATGGAATAGCCCAAGCTCCCCTTGCCAAATGGCATCTTGATTACTGCCACAGAAACTCAATACGCTCCTAGGGCAAATCGCAACTATGAATAGCCAACGGATTCCATGCAAAAATGCATGTAGAGAATGAAAATGAGTTCCTTTGCAATGCCTAAAAAGATTGCGAACAAGTGCGCATCTTAGAGAAGTTTATGTGTCTCTTTAGTGGACTATATGTCACTATTCAAGCCATTAAATCCAATAATATCTTGAGAGAAGATCGCTTGGATTTAGACACATATTGGCTTTGCCATGACAGGATAGGTCATCCTAGTCATGATATGATGATCCATCTACTAAAGACTTCACATGGATATCAATTCTCCCGAGCGAAACGAAGCATGAATCAAAAGTTGATTCCTGGACTAAAGTGTGACCACTGTTGTCCACCACCAGCCTAGGGCTGGCACAGTCTCCATCCATGATGCCATGGTTGGCGTCCATCATAGTGATGGCTCCCCAGGTGATGCTACAATCACCAACTTTTCCTTCAAATCGCGTTTCAGACGCTCAAGCCCAACCAAAATCCTCTTGGTTACTTTTAAAGCCTCTCGCTCGTTTTACAAAGCCCGTTCTTTAGGAAAATTAGGACTAAGACCGTCCTATGCAAAGGAAATGAACATACTCATTTTGTTCTTATATAGAATCTGTGGGGATTCTGTGGACTAATTCAACCAACTTGCGGACGTTTAAATATCTCATGATGTTGGTTGACACGCAAACACACCGGTCATGTGTGGCGCCATTGTCCACTTGTAAATGCTGCTTATACTACGCCCCTAGCACATATCATATGACAAACGGGCTTACTCCCCGGATCATCCTATTTAGTCAATTGGATTTGACAATGCTAGAGAGTTTACATCGAAGACTTTCGATGGTTATTGCATTAGGACTGATGTTGGACATCATATTCCTATGAACACACCCAAATGGTCTTGCGGAAACGACTACGATGGTAGTCTGGATATTGGTAATGTGCAACAATCTCCTTATATCCGCTTGGGTGATGCAATTATGTTAATTCGTCTACGACCTACCGCCACTCAATGTATCTCTGTGTCATAGCTAGTGATTGGGTATAAATATTTTGTACTTACGCACATTTGAGTGAGCCATTTGTGTGCCAATTGCGCAGCCACAATGTACTATGATAGGTCTGTATAGAAGAATGGGCAACTCAACTGGATTTGAGACTCCAACAATCATTCGCCACTTAATGCCCTTGCAAGGCGATCTCCTTACCGCTAGATTTGCAGACGTCACTTTGATGAGACAGTCTTCCCGTCGTTAGGAGGAGATAAGAACACGAATGTTTAACATGAACAATAGAATTGTTGTGGTCTGTCCCCACTATGTTTTATCTCGATCCCTGTTAAAGTGACAAGATCACACACATTTACTGCAAATATGCCTGCAACAAAGTACGTCCCTGCGAGAGGACGTAGCACCACACTATACGGGGGTAGGCAGGGTGCCAATGCCAAAGAGAGTGGTACTCTGGCGTTATAGGTCATAGCCCCAGCTAGGATGCATGGGAGGCCTGTGGGTTCCAAGGAAACTTTGTCACACTCTAATCATTTGATCATCAACACTCAAAATTTGTCTCATGAATATCCCCTGGGTTATGGTTATCGTTGGGGGACGCCTCGACGTCAGAACCTATTACTGAGAATATAGAGCTCTATGAAACTTACACTAGTGTACATGAGACGTGGGATAGAAACTCCATCATAATTGATGATGTAGTTGTGCATTGCGTTGCGCATGAGTTTGTTGAGTCTGATGATATCGAACCATGCTTCATTGAAGAATGAATGCCAACGTAGAGAAATTTGGCCTCAATGGAAAGATGTGATCCAGGTTATGATGGATTCTCTAACGAAGAGGAAGGTTTTCGAGCCAGTGATGCCAACACCTCCTAACATAAAGCCTATTGGGTCTTCGTTAGAATGCGTGATGAGAAAAAGAGATGGTAATCTCACCTTATGGCGCAAGGCTTCTCACAAAACGCCCTAAAATCGACTACGATGAGACATATTCTCTCGTAATGGATGTCATTGCACTCCACTATCCTGTCAGTTTGGTAGTTTCTAAATAACTGAATATGCAGCTTACAAATGTGATCACTATGTATCTCTATGGGGATCTAGATATGAAATACATGAAGATTCATGGTGAACTTCATTTACCAAAGTCAAGTGGCTCTAGACCACAGAGCGCGTTTGCAATAAGGTTGAAACGCTCACTAAAGTGACTACTTGATTGGGAAGGGATATGCCCGCGTATTTCCATAACAAGTTTCGGATTCTATCGTGGTTCATGTTGGACATAATCTTCATTGAAAGCCCTTAAAGAATTATGAGAAACCGCTGAACACTTGAAATCCGAGATTGAGATGAAGGATTTTGGGAGAACACGATTATGTCTCGGTTTGGAACTTGAGCATCATGTTGATAGATGCTTAGGCATTTTGACAAGGTCAAGCCTTCAAGCATCCCCACAATTGTCCGTAGTCTTGATCATGAAAAAGATCCTCTTCGTCTGAAGGATGATGACAAGATGTGCTAGGGGCAGAAGTGCCTTACTTGAGTACAATAGACGCATTATTGTACTTAGCTCAATGCACAAGACTGTACATCTCATATGTTGTGAACTTGTTAGTTAGATATAGCTTTGCGCCGACGCGACTCCATTGGATTGATGTAAAAGATATCTTTCAGTACTTGAGATGTACGATTGATATGTGCTTTTTCTATCCCTATAGAGAGATGATAGATTCGGACCCATCACACACCAACACTGGCCTGCGTCCTCTATCCCCATCCCAAAACGATAAGTGTTTTGGAAGGTTTTGCTGATGTTGGGTATCTCTCTGACCCACACAAACCCAAACTTGTTAAGTGTTCACTATGGGTAAAGACCGTGATATCTTGGAGGTCTAGAGAATAGACCCTAGTCGCTATATCTTCGAACAATGCAGAGACTATTACTCTTCACAAAGTGGTTCGTGAATGTACATGGATTGGATCCATAATTACGCATGTTCGAACGATTGTGGTTTGAAGTCTACCACAGATGATCCTACAAGCATTTAGGATAATGCTGCTTGTTTTGAACAAATAAAGCAAGGCTACATCAAAGGCCACAATACCAAGAATAATCAGCAACAACAGACTCTCCTCAAGATCAAAGTGAACTAGGTTCAATCTAAGGACAATGTGGCAGACTGATAGGAGCATTTTAATGCGATACTTTAGTAGTTAATTCCTCATATTTTGCTTAGTTATTTCCTTAACCGAATCGATTTTTAACTCAATTTCTATTTTTAGGTACATTGGAGTAGATGAAGATGAAATGAGCATTACTTCCATATTACCTAGAAATGATGGAGAAAAATGGAAATGCACTAAAAGATCAATTTTACACATTTTCCTACTCCAGCTAGGAAAGACCGAGACAAGTAAGGAGGAGCGGTCGCCTTACCAAATGAACTTTAAATTAGCTGAAAATTTCCAGATCCATTCTAGACATCCTAAGGAACATTTGTTATGCAGAGTATAAGAGCCAGATAGAAGTAGAAGGCCTTCAAAAGATCGGTCCAAATTTCTGACAAAAAGAAGAAAACTGTAAATCGGACCTGAACTTATTCAAGAAGCATTTCCGGCCAAACTATTACTTCAAAAGCTCTGAAATTTTCCAGGATGATCTACATTCATGGAGAAACATTTTTTATGAAGAAGTCATAGTCAAAATCAGAACATTCTGTGGAGATAAAATTTATCTCCCATTTATCACATGTGGGAAAACTTTTGACTATTTCTAAGCCATTTTTGATAGGCTAAGTCAACAATTGATGTCTACACATTTGTCTATCAAATCTAGCCCTTCATTTCTTTTCATCTTCAGCCTTCATTTATCATTTTTAGCCTACAAATACACCTCCTCTCATTAGGACAAGAAACAATTCCTCCATCCATTTCATCTTATCTTCAAGCAAAGAGGAGAAGAAGAATAAGCCGTGAGCAATCCTAGCCGCCATCACTCCACCTTGTGCCGTGATAGTGAAGCCTTACTTTCAAGATTCAAGATCAACGTCTCAAGCTCTTCATCATCCACCCCCTTCACGGTGTAATTCAATCTTTTTCCTTGTAACTTCTTTTGGTTTTCTTTGTTTGGATTTGTAGAACTATGAATTATAGTTAACAAATAACATTAAGGGCAAAGTTTAAAGCCCGTCTCTATGTTTTGAAATAAAATTGTAATTTCTTTGTGTTTATTTCTATGTTGCTTATGTGAGATTGCTTGATTGATTTTGAATTATAGAAAACTTTTATATGTATGTGTTCTTTGGCGGCCAACTTGGGATATATGCATGTAATTGGAGCTAGATTTAGGTAAACAATTCGCCTAATAGTTTTGTGAACCTATTTCATAAGTAGTAAAGGCTTTGGACAAAAGTCGAAATCAATTAAGGAGAATTGCAAATAGATGAACTTTTTCATACTAAGTTGTGCACTTTGGTTAACATCCTTTCTTTGTTCTTCATGTATTGAATGTGTTCTTGATTAGCTAGCTTTGTAGACTATGATTGCATATTCAATAGAATTAATTTAGGTGCTTTCACTTAGATTAATTATTTAAGGAAAGTAAAATATGGGAAATCGTTTGCTTACTAACGTTTCACATGGTTAACTTCCTTCTCATGACATAGATAATCAACTATAAGAATTAATTTCTTGCATATGGTTGTGGTTTTGATCCTTGTTCCTTGTGTTCCACCCTTGTAAATGCGTTTTTACATTTTCTTTATTTTATGTAATTCTAATTCCGATTCTATAATCATAAACCCCCCTTTTTTGTGTTCACTTGTATACATTTCTATTGGGTTAAATACTATTTAGTCCTTGAGCTTTTCACCATAAAACACTTTAGTCCCTGACCTTCTAATTTCACACGTTTAGTCCCTGTACTTCAAAATTTCAGATCAATAGGTCCTTGCTGTCTAAAAGTCGCGGTGAAATGTCTATTATGCCATCAGTTCTTTTTTTTATAATAAATTTATTCCTTTCTCTCTTTTTTTTAATTCTTTTTTCTTTATTCTTTTTTAAAAAAACAGAAAGAAAGAAAGAAAAAAAAACAGAAAGAAAGAAAGGGAAAAAAATCCTTTTCCAAAAAAAAAATAATAATTAATTAATTAAAAAAAAGAACTGAGGGCATAATAGACATTTCACCGTGACTTTTAGACGACAATGACCTATTGGTCTGAAATTTTGAAATACATGGACTAAACGTGTGAAATTAGAAGGTCAGAGACTGAAGTGTTTTTCGAGCAAAAGTACAATGAGTAAACAGTATTTAACCCATTTCTATTCTTTATTTTATTTTTGTAAATTATAATTTTCTTCTTTTGTTTCACAATTACAGGTGTACCCTCAATCCCCGGCTAGAACGATCCCTACTTATTCTATACTAACGATAACATTTTACAGGGTTAAATTGTGTGTTCATTTAGACCACATCACAGACTTACTCATTAAGTCATTGCCTAAATTCCACTTTCGAGAAACATGCCAGTAGCATCGTTTGCGGAAGTTATCCGAACTCGCATGACCGTAGTCATCAGGAGGAGATGCAGACATCAGGGGGAGATGTCTACATGTATGGTCTTGAAACGTGAAGGGTGTGTTATACTCTTTTCCCCTTCAACCGAGGTTATTTTTGTCCCACTGGGTTTTTGTTACTCGGCAAAGTTTTTAATGAGACAACGAGAGAAGCACCACGTTTGGGCGACATAAGGGGGAGTGTTCAAATAAATCCAGAATATGTGTCTGGCCCAAACTCTATGTTACTTAACCTAGTGGTAATAGGGTTACATTAGAAGGATCTAGATTCCTATTTAATGTACGATTACTTTCGTTGTACAATTTGGATTCTATGCATTGTAATCGTCTATATAAAGAGACCCCTATTATTAATGAGAATACATAATAAATTCTTCTCAATTTCAGTTTTCCTTAAACAATAATAACATTTTCTGTTAGAGTCTCTAAATGTTATGATTGCTACTCTATTACGTATCAATTTTTTAAAAAACAAAAAACACTAAACCCGCAACATGGCACCGGCAATAAAAACGACTAAACGAGCATGAATCAGAATCACATGATGAAGTGACGTGCTGGTTTGGGTGAAATGACAATAACACAATAAGAAGAGAATCTATGTGAGTGCTCGCTTCTCTGTTTCTCGTTCAATGTTTGAAGCTCTTATTAGACTGTTTTGACTAGAATCTTGCTAGCTAAACTGTAGCTAAATTGTTTTGACTAGTATAACAAGACATAGTCTCACGGATTATTAGTTTATGGTGCTTGCCGTTGTCATGGCTAACTGAGCCGCATTGAGTAGACACACTTTCATAGAGCTTTGCATGTGCTGCTGGTTTGAAGTTACCGATTCTTGCTTAACTTATTGTGCAGGGTATTGACAATCGGATGGATAATTTTCCTTTCGGCATTCATTCCTGTGCACTTCCTACTCAAAGGCCATGACAAATTGATAATAAATTTAGAGGTGAAGATTGTTTTACTACATTGCTATACTTTATCGTGTACTTTTTGTTATCAGTATTGCATCTTTCCTATGGTCTTAAACAAGGTTAGATTTTTGTGACTGCTTTTTATTGGCATCAGGTTAAATGAGGTAGTATTGCATAATCTTTCATAAACTGCTACAATATAGTTTGTGTTATGCATATATAATCTTTTTATGCTTTCCAAAAAATAGTTGAACTATATTTTGCCATTGTTCTCTACATAACGTAGTCACCTTTTTCTCTAGTCTTTGTCTAGCAAGTGTTACATGTGCGTAATCCTAAGTTGGTAGTTCTAGTCTATTATTGCGTAGGGAATAATACACTTATGTTCTTAATGCTCCTTCATCTGGTCTTGCTTTCTATATTGAACATCCTGTACTTATTATGCCCTGTTGTTTCTTTTCCCTTCAGAGATGTTTGGTGGAGTTAATCTGTAGCTTCTTTGTTGCATCGTGGACTGGGGTTGTGAAGTACATGGGCCACGGCCTAGTATGTAACCAAAGCAGGGACTTTTAACTTTAACAATCCTCTTTTTAAATAACCATATTCATTTGGTCCTGACCTTTTATTTTCTTTCCTGGTTTGAGAAGGTTTTTGTGGCCAATCATACTTCTATGATTGATTTCATCATCCTAGAAGTCTAGAACAAATGACAGCATTTGCTGTAATTATGCAAAAGCATCCCAGATGGGTTAGTAAGCATTATTGCTAATATTCTTTTCCTACGTTATTTATTGCAATTCCATTTTTGAATGTGTTTCTGCGAAAACCTCCAAAAAAACTTGAGTCACTTTCATCCACAAAGTTCTATACTTAACTTGTCTCTATCATTGAAACGTCAGGTTAGGTATGCCCAATTTAGGTAGTGTAATTACTACAATTATCCATCTTACATGTAAGTTCCTCAGGCCTTTGATGGAAGTGAAGTTTTCTGGCTTTGTATGATTTTATTTTACTTTAATGGTTTAGAAAATGAATTTAGTAGTGTTAATATATTTTTTTCTTGTACGTCAACGAATCTTTTGTAAAAGTGTCCAAGTGAAGAGCCAGGTTTTGGCCTTTTGGATATATTCTATTTTTCTTTACCACAAATAATATACAGTCAGGAATGGGAAAAACCTATAGTTTGCATTTTGCATATAATAAATGGGGTCCTTATGATTTTCATTTTCTTGGAGAAAGATAGAATCAAACTGATCATTCTCTCTCTTTATGCCTCACATGAAGGATTGTTGCAAAAAACTATTTTAGAGAGCGTGGGATGTATCTGGTTCAATTGTTCAGAAGCAAAGGATTGGGAAATTGTTGCGAAGAAGTATAAAATAGAAAGAGCATGCTGGGTTTCTGTATTAAATTGTTGTCCTTGTTGGTATATGAACTTATACAGTTATATCTCTTTTTCAGAGTTAGGGATCATGTGTTGGGGCCTGACAATAACCTCTCCTTATATTTCCGGAAGGAACTTGTGTAACAATCACTGCACTGTTATGTTTAAGAAGGTCTGTATCTGAGTTTTTGTTTTGCTCAGGTTCTAGTGTGTTAGTATTCGTGTTTGACTGTAGGACATATATGTATTGAACTTGTTTCTGTTAAGAAGTTCCGGGTCTTTTCTGTTTGATCTACCTTTTTCTTTTGTTTGTTTATAGGTTTAGGGTGCATTTGAGCTTGGCTGCTCAGTTTGCCCTGTCGCAATCCAGTACAATAAATATTCGTTGATGCATTCTGGAATAGCCGAAAGTAAGCCCGAATTGTGACACACTAATATAACTTGCACTCAGGCTTACTTATTTACTTGGAGAATGGGCTTGTTCCTTGACTTATCTTTCTTATTATGGCCAAGAAAGTTTGTCAACTTATATCTCTCTGAAATTAGTATCTTGGAAAGCATGAAAGTGTTTCAATTCAAGTAAACATAATCGTTATAGTTCAACCTTGTGACCTGGCCATTGATGATGCTCTGTTTTTGATATCTTGGTGCTTTAGATCCATGATTTGGGAAGCATTTAACATGCTTGGGCTGTTGTCATGCTGTCCATGGTACTGTAAAGGGTTTATATAATATGGTTTTGTGGCAGGCAATCCTTCACAATGCATCTGCTACATCTTATGACATAATGGGCAGTTGACTGTGATATGTGGTAGTTGGAGTCCGAAAATATCAAGCCTGGGGAGACTACCATTGAATTTGCAGGGAGGTAACTAGTCTTTCCTGGGCTTGTGATTAAGAACAAAGTGCCTTGCTCCAGGTCGGTCTGATTTGTTTTATTCCTACTATTTTGGATACTTCATTGCAGGTCAGGGATATAATTTCTGTTCGAGCAGGACTTAAGAAGGTCCCGTGGGATGGGTATCTGAAATACTCCCGTCCTAGGTCGTAGCCCAAAGCACAGAGAGCAAAAGTAGGTAAACAAAGTTTTGCCTAGTCTATGCTTCGACGCCTAGAGGACAAGTGATATTTGTTTCTTCTTTTTTAGTCTTGGTTCATTTTTAACTTGTTGCATGTACTACACTCCGTACTCTTCATTAGAGTAACCGGTGTTTTTAGCCTAACAGAAGGTACACTTGGTTCAGGGATGTATAACTCTTAACTGATTAACTACCTAAAACTTATGCTGTTGCACGACTCTTGAGGCCATGGTTTGTGAAGTAAAAGTAGATGAGACATATTCACCTACCAAGGGGCTTCGGTTCACCCTTGAACTGCATATCAAGTTTGGTTCAGCAAATGAATATGAACAATATCAGAAATTGTCTACAGCCATGCTTCGGATTGAGGCACTGGATGCCGGTTGGCAAAAGGAGGAACTAGAGGCACCCATTCACATTTCTTTTAAGCATTTCATGGCTGCATTTCTCATTTGATTCATTTTCTTTTGGTATCATCTAGGACTTGATAAATCAGTACTAGGTTAAAAAATTAGTAGAATTTCAAATTACATGATGGCGGTTCCACCAGAGGACTGGAACAGTCTGAGAAGCTAGCATTTCTCTCGCGTCAATGGTGAACTTGCTAAATATTTCAAATCGGGTGATGGTCAGAAATTACAGGCGAGTTGTAACAGTTGATTGCTGCACGTACAGGTGCATGAAATACAGTACACATTCTTCAATTTTCAAGCAGAAGAACTTCAGAGTCTGGATGGAGCCCCTTTGTTTGACAACATTGTATTGCCTACAAACAATGAAAGTACCCAGTACAATTTGGTCAAATGGCATCATTGATTACTTTTTTTTTTTTGTTACAAACGGGGCGAGACCCAAACAGGAAGAAAAAAAAAAGGACTAGGCATTAAAGTAGCAGCAATGTCATCAAGGTAAACTTGAGCAGCATGGATGGGAGGGTTATCAAGAGCAATGAACCCAAGCTCATGATTGATACTGTCTAGCTAAGCCATCAGCAGTCATATCGCACTCCCTGAAAATGTGACTAATATGAGCATTCCCCATACTATTCATGGAGTTCAAACAACCAGTCAACAAGGAACCAAGATGGTGAGTGTCAAAACCAGCTATCTGCATCAACTGAACTAAATCTGCAGAATCAGACTCCACTTCAAGCTTTAGAATATGCAGTTTTGCAGCTATTTTAAGAATAGACCCCAGGCCTCAGCATCCAAAATTTCTCCAATACCTAAATTGACTTGAAACCCAGCAATCCAATTTCCAAACTGATATCTGATCACACCCCCAGCACCAAGTTATCCAGAAGAAGAGCTCCTAGTTCCATCAACATTAAACTTGTAGAAATTATCAGCAGGTCTTTGCCAGGCAAGGTAGGCATCAGTGATTACTTTGGTCCTGAACAAACTCTGAAGCCCTTCAGCAAGTGCTGAATTAAAATGTATTTGCCGATATAATCAAAAGATTCTTTCTATTTTCAGATGATTGCCCCTCAACCATGGAATAAGCCCTTATTCAAAGACTCTTTCTAAAATAAACTAGAGAATAAAATAGAATAGACGAGTTTCAAGAAAAAGAGAAGGCAGAGGTGTGCAAATAATAGCGGCAAGAATAACTGTATATATGTAAACTGTTCTCAAGTTTCAAATTGTAAGCTGCCCAATTTACATAATCCTACACCTAGGTCAGACATAACAAAACTATACAACAGGATATATTAAGAGAAGAAAAATCTCAGTCTGTATGAATGTTAATGTCGCCCTTCCCCTTTTCCTTTCTGCAGTGACAGAACCTCCTGAGTAAAGCATGAGACATTATATTACAGGCAAAACTTAATGGGTAAGGCTGATAAGTACCAAAAAGCTCAACTCCATTGAAGTACTTGTGACAGATGGAGTTGATCAGTGACCTTCAGTGAATGCAACAAGGTCTTCCACTTTTATCGTTTTCACTGACCTTCAATTTTATTTGGGACACCACTCCCATCAGCCATCTGTTGATAATATAAGAAACCTCAGACCCCAAAAAAATAGAAGGAGAAATATCCACCATGAAAACCAATCAGAAATCTCTCTTCTTTTTTCTTCTTTATTTTTTTTTTCCTCAATATCAGCAAACATATGTTAATATTCCACTAATATTGTTGCACGAAAATCCACTTTTCTTATAGGACATTCATCCTACATGGAAGAGATAATTGCGTTCAAACATGAATGCAAGTATTTTTTTTTTTTTCCTGATAAGTGAAAAACTGGAAATAGAATGTAAAATTACCTTAAGCTTCTCAAACTTTGACTGTAACCTCATATACTGTTCACGTGCTTCAGGGTGACGAGACATGGACTGTACCCTTGCAAGAGCTTTCTCAACTCCAGCAAATTTCTGCTTCCTCCCAACACTCAAAAATTCATAGTCATCACTTCTTTTATTCTCTGAAGATACATCTTCAATAGCCTTTTCCACCCGAAATCCTCGCAAACCAGGCCGTTTCCGCCTCCAACGCAATATTACTTTCTCCATTATACCAACAGACCAAACAACCTTTTTGTAATTCTTACGAACCTGATGTCCCCTCACATGAGCCTAAAAATGACAAACAGAATTAACCTCTGAACTATAGTTTGGATAAATAATAAGTAGCAAAAGTGAAAAAATAATAACAATTCAAGAAAACAATGGACAACAATGATGCAGTGCACAGTGGCCTGGAAACTGACATAAGCATTTCAAAGAAAGTAATAAATGAAGGTACCTGAAGTTTAACAATACGGTTGCGTATCTTCAAAAATTCCTTTCTCCCCTTCCAACCACGATATTTTCTTTGTATCTTCAGAGCTGCTGCAGAATGCAGATAATCTTCATAGTGACTGAACTTTTGAACTCTCTTCAAGGAACCAAGTGCAACTAGGTCAATAGAAGCTTCAGGAATATCAATGCTGTTCTGAGTTAATTGTCTCTGGCGGAATGAACGAGCACGGAAAGTTGCTTGAATCAGTGCAGCCGCATGGGCTGATTTCCTAACTGCTGCTAGAGAGCCTTTCAGAGAATTTTCATCATCTACCGTCACATCAGATGTTATAGCTTCTGAAATCTCGATAGCCTTTTCAGCTGCAATAGATGCGGAAACATTATCCATTGTTTTCTCATTGATGGTCAACAATGACAGGTGACTGGTTAGATCAGCTTCTGCCAAATATCCAGCAATCCCTTTGTAGCCTCTACTTGAGGCTAGATCAGCAGCTGTTTGTCCTCCAGGAAATGCTGGCGTTGGGTCCTCAACAGCACCTGGAGCAGCACCCAATCCAAGTAATGTGATCACTGTTTCCTCTCTGGAAAAGGATCGGAAAACAATGGACCAGTTAACATACAGATTATTCACCTTGCAAATAGAAGTCATAGAAATCATCAGGCAAAATATTACAAGGCCTGGTGCATAGGGAAAGGACAGCAGTGTTGTCATATTACGGCACAGATTATTTCAACCAAAAAATTTTAGATTTACATACAGGAACAGTAACCTAAAAATATACCAGTATAAATAAAATCTTCATAACACAGGAAAGCAATTCATATGCATTTCAATAATGCTGAAGAGATAGAAGCTTCATAATAATGCAGAGCATTCTTGCCAAAAGAAATTCATGCACTATAGTAAATAAGAGAACAAGCTAACAAATGAAGAATTGAAGGAATATTAATTCCTCCGTAGAAAGATAAAAGAAGATGATTAGCATTACTAAGTTTACTAGTATATAGTGAGTATAATAGTATAGAAAGAGAAGAATGTATGAATCACAACTTTACCTTCCAAAATATGATGCCCAGTGAAGTCCCGTTCTTCCACGGGCATCTCTGAAATTAGGACTGACACCAGCGGCAACTATGAGACCCATCGCCCATTCATAACCAAGAGCAGCTGTCAAATGTAGAACGCCTTGGCCTTCATTATCTAAGACATGTGGTCCTTTACCTTCTTCATGAACTTTATAGACCAGCCATTCAAAAAGTCTATCCTTCAACAAATTCTGAATCAATACATCTATGTGGGTCAACTGATCACGTTTGCATGCCATAGAATCTCCATCAGCTACCATCCAATCACTCACGCTGTTGCTTCTTATTGAACATATGGAACTTTTGAGCTTACATTTATCACAATCCAAAGCAGAACATTCCAACCACTTCCTCTCTGATCCCAAGTTCAACAATTTTGCAAGACGAATCTGAAAGCGCAATTCATCTTCTCTAGAGCTGTTTAGAGATATCCCGATAGGTTTTTCTTTATATTCAAACTCCCTCACCTCACTGCAGGCCAACCTATTTCTGCAAGTCACATAGAATGGAACACACCCAGGAGCATGTAAAGGAGTTTGACATCGAATAACATTATCAGTCAGAACTTCAGCAGAAACCTCTATTTCACCAAACATGCATCCCCACTTGGTCTCAGTAAAATTCTTCTTGCCTCCTAAAAATCTTCCAACTATTAAAACCTGAAAATGGGGAAGAAATGAAGAAATTAATATAGTCACACATCAATAGTTAATAGGAAAGATGTCTGTATTCTATAAAAGTATACAAACTCTACTATAAAATATATACCTTTGTTTCAGTTCCTGAATAAGACCAATCTGGAGAAAAATCACATATACTAAATAGTTGTTCCTGGGAAAGAGAAGGACCAAGTGAATCAACATCTAGCTGCATATGGCCTGATAAACTGGAAACTTCCCTATCACCATTCTCAGCCTCAAGTGTATTCCAGTAATTTCCAGAGTCTGAAGCCATCAACGAATCATCACAATCGACACCAATTTCTTTATCCATCCATCTACCAAAGCTGTCGAGTTTCTTCAGCTCTACTGGTTCACCCCTACGCACACCACCATCTCCATAACTCTTCTCAACTTGGGCAGTAGAAAAAGCTACTGTGTGAGGATCAGAATAGCCCTGAAACTGGGAATGAAACAGAGTGAAGTCAAATTCCTTTGCAACCTGCAAGAAGGTTTGAGTATCACAAGGAAATTTACACCACAGGAAAGGTACACATACATTTTTCACAAAACATTATATCACAAAAAAGTGAATATATTATAAGCTGCTTCAGAAAATGAAACTATATAAGAGACGGTGCAAAAATAGAAGCATATAAAAATCGATCGTGGAACACAGACCTGAGCTTCTCTCTGGGAAAGGGTTGTGACAGCCTGCACATCTATGTCATTGGTCAACCTTTCTTCACAAGTTACATCTTTGCCTTTCCTATTACCATCCAGTCTAGTGTCTGTTAGCTTATGAGTTATGGAGTCCGATCCATTAAGTTCTTCAAAGAGATTTTTCTTTATGTCTTCAACAAAAAGATTTTGGTCATGCAGGCTGGACTCTCTTGTTGATCTGTTCATGGCCCAGTCAGATGAACCAGCACTTTGATAATCTTTAGGTCCGGCATACCATGTACCAGAAGGATTCCTGAATGACTCAGAAAATCCTGAAAAGCACCAGAGAGACTGATCACATATTGTACCTTCGAAAATTATAATGGCAATAGGAAAATCAATATTGAAACAAACAAAATTTTAAAAGGAAGAGAACAAAAAAGAAAAAACTGAAAGAGACAAAACATAGAGCAGCAAAATAGAAGGTACAGGTTCCTGTTAAGAGACCATAGACAGAGTAACCCGTGCTTGCACAAACCAAACAGCAACTGTGTTATCATTTTGAAAAAAAAAAAACAAAAAAAAAATGGAATCATTGTACAAATCCAGTGGTAAGTAATAATTGCAAAACAACAAAGATGCTACAAGAATTTAAAAAATATAAAAGGCTGTTTCAATGTATTGGACATAAATTTGGAAATACATAAACTGCATAATCTTACTTCCAACTTCTGGTAACTGTAGACAAGCATTGTTCAAAACAGAACCAGGCATAGGTTGAGCAAGAGACGAAGCTCCAGCATCACCCCGAGAATCCACATCCTCAAATTCTGTAGATAATGTTTGTCCATTCCAGTCAACTTTGATTGGACTTGAAGCAAAAGATGTTTGAACTGTAGGGGCAGGTGAGTTTGCTTGTGCAGAGCAAGTTGCTGAAGCAGTTTGAGGGCTTCCAACCTGTGATCCTGGATCGACCAACAAACGGGAGACACCAGACTTGCTCCCCTGCAAAACATCACATTAAACAATAGAACATAAGCATATTATATAAAAGTAGAATTCGGTCATTCCACTGAAGATGAGGACATCGAGTCTTAATAAATTACAGCTGTGGGAACATTTTGTTTCCATCTGCGAGACACAGATACATTACCTCAACCATTCTGTAATGCACAAGAACAATGTGTTGTAAATGGCTGAAAAGCAAGCAAGAGAAAGAAAAAAATGATCAGAAAAGTTATACCAAAATCCGAACAAAGGAAAAAAGAACGTACTTAAGAGGTCAATAACTTATAGCTGTTATAGCATTTGCAAACAAAAATCAAAAGAATAAGGAAGAAACAATTTCTCTTTGTCATTGTACACAACCACACTATTGAATACCATAAGTTCTAACGAATCTTACAATTCCAAATCTAACAGGCCATTAAGCAATTTACACCTACAGACCATACTTTATATTACAGGCTATTTAAACATTGCACCCTCAACAGGAAGTCTATTTAAACATTGCACCCTCAACAAGAAGAACAGAAACAGGAAACTCACGTATCAAGCATCCAATAACTCCTCCGCTGAAAATTCTCATTGTCCTCCCCATGGGCATAGTAACAGTGAAGAACGTCAACACTACCAGCCTACAGCATACCAAAAACCAACAGACATATTTATCACGCCTTAGCAATGATACGATATGTGCCAACAAAACTTAACTGAATTCATTCACAACATAAGAAATTTCTAGTGAATCAAATTGGAAAAGTCAGATGGTAACCAATGTTGACAAAGACCTTAGAGATATAAGATTTGAGCAAAAGAAAGACCTTTATTGATATCTAAACTAGTGAAGAGAGAAGAAACTAAATAGTCTATCTTACATGCAAACCAACTCAAAATACAAAAGACAAAAAGAAAAAGAAAATAAGAGAATGTTAAAACACGGGCATAAAAGAGCCTAAATGACCATTATCTGCCAAAGCGGATGCAACTTGACAATTTACTATTCATGATATATTTGCAAATCCCAGCACTGGATCTGAGAAACGTATGCATGCAAATACACGATCATTTACTCCACAATAAGTTTCATTTCTAGCTCATAATTACTGAAAAGAAAGACTAACAGCTAAAGACAATTTACTATTCATGATATATTTGCAAATCCCAGCACTGGATCTGAGAAACGTATGCATGCAAATACACGATCATTTACTCCACAATAAGTTTCATTTCTAACTCATAATTACTGAAAAGAAAGACTAACAGCTAATGATCAAACCTAAGAAATGGGTTGATGAAAACTCAGGATGCTCAAGTAACCCAAAGTGAAGGTCCATAATGGTCTAAACTCTTTTAGACCAATTGGCAGAAATAAATGCTTATTTTAATGCGTGAAATAGACAATCCAAATAAAGAAATCAAATTTGCACTTCCAAAGAGTTCACTAAAGCACTTGAGTATCCTTGGACCCACAAACATGAACTAAGAAACCTATTGGGAACCCAGTGCTCCACAACTCCTGCGTTGCCTGGCAAACTACCAGCTAAAGACAGAGGGCCAAGACCGAAAGACAATAACCAGGCAACAACACAACTCTATCTCTTAGGACCGACAAAAAAGTGAACTTACTAATAATAGATTGAACAGCACACCTTCAACTTTTCATGCGCTTCTTTGACAGTCTTTCCATCCTTTTTCTTCCTCCAGCGGTGACCATCTTTACGAAAATACCGAAGTGCTTTACGATCAAAGAGGAACAAAGAACCAGCTGGAAATAAAAACATATAGTTTCAGATTGTATGGAGGACAAATAGCACCGCACTAGTATATGCGATCTCTTTTATCCCAATGCCGATAAAATTAGTACTTTGGCAGATGATCGGCAGTTATACTCTTTTATTTCCCTTGGTCAACAGAGGGCATGCTAAAAATTAAAATGAAATTCAGCTTCCCCTTTCTTCTCTTCCTCAATAAATTTTATTAATCCTAACACATAAAATTTGTGATTCTGAAGATTTCTTAAAAAGCAATGACTCAATTGTTTGGACCTCTTTCGTTTTTTTTATTCTATGTTTAACCGTGGGGATCCTGAAAATTGAAATGGCAAACGTGCTTGTTGTATAGTTAAGTGACTTCCTCTATTTCATTTATGACATAAAATTTCTTTATGTTTCTAATCATTTTCATGAGTTACAAGGTTCCAACGCAATAAAAAGAATCATAAATGAGAATGATAGCAATGTACTACTGCTCCATCTCTAATTGCAAGGATAACAAAAATGGTTTTTATGGCAATTTCTCACGCTTCTCATATTCTACCAGTAAATGAAGTACACGTCCCCAAACCTAATAAATGGGCTTCCTAACAAATTCAAAACAGAAACAACTATGAAATCACAACTAACTAACAAAGCGAAGATGAAAATCAATATATATAGACAGAACACAAAGTGATCAAGCACTCAAAATTCAAATGTTTCCATACAAGAAAATATGCCATGGACAACCTGGAGGCCTGACGGGTGGATCTGGGGTTAACTGAAACCTTTGGTAGTTGCGCAGTATTTCACAAATTTCAGTCGGCCGGAGCCAACGCTGCTGTGATTCTTGCAATATCTGGACAAGGTCTGTTAAATTCCAAAAAGTAGTGAAAAGGTTTAAATATCTTCAAACTAAAATAACCAAAATAAAATACAGGGGAACACCAAAATGTGAGAACAAAATTCGCAGAGGACACTTTTATCCCAATTTGGTGACTAGTACATAGGATGCACATAAGACGAGAGCATAAAATTTTATCCCAATTTGTTGGTACGACATAATAAGAGTCATACCAACAATGCATAATTGCAAATGCACCTTACGGTGACTAGATTACTTAAACCATTCAATGCATGCAAATTAATTCTTACATTAATTCAAAACCTGAGAGTGGAAGCATTAGGAGTGAGCTGCTAATTAACAATCACGCCTACTAAACATTTTCCAAAATAAGACACGCATTCCTAATCAACTAAGCAATAAAATCAAAACCTCAAATTTATGGAAAAAGAGAAAAACAAATGCCAGGTGAAGAAGCAGACCTAGTTGCTGATTGGGGATGTATTTTCTCATCTCAGCCATGGGCGACTAATAAACAAGCTCACACAAACCCTAGATTTCATCAGCCAGGGACTGTGAATGCCACCGATACAGAAAAAGCAAAGCAACACAGCTACGAGAATATCATACACATCATCGATCAAGATTCATTTCCTTTTCGATTAAGCCATCGATTATATCAACAAATGACGCAATAAGCTGAGAAATGGTTTCAGGTGGTCTCCAGAGAGAGAGAGAGAGAGAGAGAGAGGAGGTGTAACTGGGGAAGAAGAAGAAGAAGAAGAAGAAGAAGAAGAAGAGAATGGAGGTTTGTAGGAGAGAGAAAAGGGGGGGGATGGAAAGCGATGCGTATGAGAGGCACTTGTAAAGAAAGAATGGAAAAGAATAAATGAGAGAGGGAGAGGTGAGGCTAGAGTCAATCGATATAATGGCTTTGTCCTTTGTGTTTACACTACATGTAATTAAAAATCAAAGTATACATATAATTAAAAATAGAAAAGTTACCAAAAATGCCTTGAAATAAATTGGAGTCATGAAACAAGTTTTTATTCTACAAAAACAAAGATGGCATCTTTAACTGAAAAAAAATTAATTCCAAAAAAAAACTGAAAAAAATTATAAAATAATTTCAGACTATCACGTGTTTGTGCTTCGAGATGATCTTCTTGATGTATCAGTGTATGTGATGTACTAATACGTTAAATTGATTTAAATATTTTTTTTTTTCATTTGTTGTCATTCTATTATAACCGAAAAGTTGGGGCACTATTGTATTGTTCAGAATCACAAACAAGTAGTGCTCTTGGTCCACACAATAATGACTTGTGCATTGCTTTTCATATAGGTTTCCAAAACGTTTTCTAAACATTTTTAAACATTTTGTAACTTGCACCATTAGGGACGTTGCAGTTATCTCGCATACTAAACATGTCATTTCCATTACTAGGTTTGAAAAACAATATGAGGTAGGTCTAAAACGGGCTTAGTAATGTTTGCCTACCATTTTTTAACATTTTGTAACCTCTATAACTCCACACCTTTACCTTCACATTCATCTCCAGCAACATCATTTATTGTCCACTACGGTTGTGTTTGGGGGAGCTTTTCAGCTCATGTGCTTATAAACCCAGTTTAAATTCGTGTTTGGTAACTGAGCTTCTTGGTAGCTTCTGAAAAAAGTTGTTGTGGCTTCATTGGATAAGCAGAAGCTGCAGAATGCAGCTTCCAGAAGTCAGAAGTCACCGAAATATTGTAGCGGGAGTACTGTAGATTAATGAAACTTTCAAAATGCCGAAAGTTACCCCTCCAAGCTGAAACAATTTCAGCTAAACCAATTTCAGCTCATTTCTCTCCCTCGTCACTGTTCCCCATCTCTCTCCCTCATCTCACCTGCTCCCTCATCTCTCTCCCAAACACGCACCGCACCGCATCCTCGCAGCTCCCTCACCGCAGCATCCTCGCAGCTCCCCGTCACCGCCGCTGCTCCCCATCACAGACCTATCAGCACGCAAGCATCTCTCTCCCTCACATCGTCGATGCGCCCTGTCACAGAGACCGCAGCCCCGACGTCGATCTACCCATCCGTGTGTCCCTCGTCACAGATCGATCTCTGAAGCAAGCTCCTCGTCACCGGAACCCATCTCCGTCCGTCATCAGAGATCGCAGCCCGACGTCCATCTACCCATCTGTTTGTCCCTCGTCACGGATCGATCTCTGAAGCAAGCTCCCCATCTCCATCCATCATCAGAGATCGCAGCCCCGACTGATCCTTGTGTCCGTCGTCATAGATCTATTCTGAAGCAAGCTTCCCGTCACCGGAACCCATCTCTGTCGGTCATCAGAGACTGCAGCCCCGACGTCGATCTACCCATCTGTGTGTCCCTCATCACGGATCGATCTCTGAAGCAAGCTCCCCATCTCCGTCCGTCATCAGAGACCGCAGCCCCGACCATCCTTGTGTCCGTCGCCACAGATCGATTCTGAAGCAAGCTCCCCATCACCAGAACCCATCTCCGTCCGTCATCAAAGACCGCAGCCCCGACCCATCCGTGTGTCCCTCGTCATAGATCGATTCTGAAGCAAGTGAAGTCGTCACCGCTCCCCATCTCCGTCCGTCATCAGAGACCGTAGCCCTGACCCATCCGTGTGTCCCTCATCGATCTACCCATCTCTCTGTTTCTCATTACAGGTTCGGTTCTTGTTGGTTAGCTTGGTTTTTAGTTCATGAACCAGAGATAAGGTTGCTACAAATAGGCATGAGTGATGATGATAATGATTTGTTGTTGTTGTAGCTTGTAGTTTGAATAACATGAATCTGAGGTTGTATCGAATTACATGAATCTTCATAACATGAATCTGAGGTTGTATCGAATTGTATCGAATTGCATGAATCCCATTTTTCAGAAAATATTTCAGAAAATTTCATGTGCAGGTTTACTAGATTCTCTTTGATGCAAGCAATACTACATTGCTAATAAACTATGTATGAGCATTACTGTTGGAGTGTGTAGCAATGAGAATATGATAAAACCCCATGGAAAATGAATAAAATTTAGGGTTCTTCGGGAAGTGGAATTGGAGCATTGCATGTGCTTGAGGTGGGTCGGTCAATTTGGGAAAAAAGTGGGACGGTCAATTGGAGCATTGCATGTCCATATTTTTTTTTTAAATTTTCTGATGGTGTGTTTGATTGTCCATGTTGGTGTGTTATCTTCATAGCATTTATGATGTTTTTTATCTGTGCTAGATGGCAAAAGAGTCGGCTGTTTGGATTCCCTCAAAGATCATTGGAAATTATGGAAAGAATTGAAGGGGAAAGAGACCGGTCTTGGGTGGGATCAGAGGCGTCAAACCATAGATGCATCCGATGAGTGGTGGCATATCAAAATTGAGGTATGTAAATCAATTTTATTATTTTGAGTAACAATTTTATTTCATTTTGAGATACTACATGTGCCTCTAACAATTTTTTTTTTTTTCGGTCCAGATAAACAAGGATTATGCAAAGTTAAGGAAAAAAGGAATTGCACCCGAATTTGAAGACAAGTTGGATAAGATGTTCATGGGTATTTCAGCCACCGGTAAGTATGCATATGCGCCATCCTCTGCATTACCTATCCCTGCAAATCCACAGCAAGGTGACAATGAGGAGAACATTGAAGATAGTGGTGACTCTGAGGACAATGATCTTTTGGCAACCACTCGCCCCAAAAGAAAAAGAAATGATACAAGATCTCATAAAGGTAAAGGGGAAATACCAAAAAAAGAAAAGGGTGGAGGTGCTGCTTATTTGGGTAAACAAATTGATCGAATGTGTGAGGCAATTGAGAGTAGAAGTACAGCAACTTCCATGATCAATAAAAATGTAGAAGAATGTGGAGGCACCGGCATTAAGGAAGTGATTAAGGATGTCAGCTCATTGCCTGGAGCTGAGCAGCGTACTAGGTTGTGGTTTTTTGCCACTTGACTGTTTTTAAGTCCAGAGAAGAGAGAGATGTATTGCACTATAGACGATTCTAACTTGAAGTTGGAGTGGCTGAAATTTGAGATGAACGAAAAATAAACTTATGTTATGTTTGAGGTTTTATGTTTGTGTTTCTTTCAACATGTTTTTTATTACAAGTATTTCATTATGTGGATATTCATTGGTTGGATTATAAAAATACTCATATATTTTGTTCATTACTGCTTGTTAATGATTATATGGATTACTGCTTGTTAGTCAGTCATTTACAAATTCAGTCATTTAAATTTGCAGGTTTTTGGATTGAAATATGAACAATTCGGAAGTAGATGAAGTTGAGGAGGAGATATTCTTACGAAGTGTACAACTTAATGCTCTGCTCATTCAACATTACTACATGAACTACGTTCATAAAACTCCTTGCATGGTATCCTCTCAAACAGGTAATAAGTGGATCATGAAAGTATTAGGAGGTCATGAGAGTCGGTGTTACAATGCTTTTAGAATGCAAAAGGAAGTATTTTATCGTTTATATAGTGATTTGGAAGTTAAATTTAGGGTCATGGGTTCAAACAAAACAAGTCATATTGAAGTAGTGGGAATGCTATTGTACTGCCTAGGACAAGGATGTGGAAATAGGTCAGTGAGAGAACGATTTCAACATTTGGGTGAAACCGTTTGTAGATATTTTGGAGAAGCACTAGATCAGTTATGTGAACTAAGTAAAGAAATAATCAAGCCGTTGGAGAATGAATTTAATGGTGTTGCACCGGAGATAATGAGGGATATCAGATACATGCCTCATTTTAAGGTATTTTTCATGACTTACTTGTAAATTATTTAACAATTTAATTACTTATGTGAGGCAAATGACAATTAACATCATTATTTACAGGATTGTATCGGGGCTATCGATGGTGTGCATATTCCCGCTTCAATAGCTCCTCAAGCTCAATACCGTTCATTAGTAGAAAAGGAATACCAACCCAAAATGTTATGGCGGCATGTAATTTCGATATGCAATTTATCTTTGCATGTGCGGGATGGGAATGGTCCGCTCATGATACAAGAGTATTTCTATCGATTCTTCGAAATCCCGAAATGAATTTTCCTAAACCTCCACCGAGTAATATAATTAATTATAGTTATTTTTAGATAAATTTTATGATGCTTTGAATGAAGTTTTGTTAAAATTTTGATATTTCTTTATTTAACATGAAAATATTATGTTGTTGATTCAGGATATCCTCAAATGAATGTGTTTTTGGGACCTTATAGAGGTCCAAGACAACATTTTCAAGAATACCGTAGGCAAGAACCAAAAAATGAAAAAGAGGTATTTAACCAAACTCACTCTTCTTTTAGAGGCGTAATAGAACGCACATTTGGAGTATGGAAAAAAAATGGAAGATTTTAAAGGACATGCAAGGTTATTCATTTGAGAAGCAAGTGAAGATTGTCATTGCCACCATGACACTTCATAATTATATACGAAAGCATACAGATCGTGATAGACATTTTGTCCGCAGTGAAGAAAGAGAAGGTGACGGGTCAAGTGGTTGGATAGAGATGGATGATGATGTAGAAGAAGAAGAATATCATGGTCATGGTGCACAAGAAATGGAAACAATAAGAAATAACATTACTCAAAGTTTGATAAGTGCGCGTAATAACGTGAATATTTAAATATGTTATGTCAGCCTTTTTTTGGTTACTTGATGCGAACTACAATCCAATTATTATTAATGTTACTAATATATTTGTATAAGTTATTTTTAAAATTGTCAAATATTAATAATTTGATAACCATAATTTTTTAAAAAATGAATTTTATAAAAATATTAATCATTTACCAAATAATTAATGCAAAATAATCTCTAATGACCAATTTGGTCATTTCACAAATAAAAAGCACAAGTCAGTTTAGTTTACCAAACACTTTGTCACCGCTTTTGCCACTGACAGCACTTCTAAAAAGCCAGTTTACCAAACACTCAGCAGCTTTTCTTTTCAGCCACTTATTCTCAGAAATAAGTTGAAGCCAGTTTTTCTGAAAAGCACAGCCGTACCAAACTCACCCTACGGCAACCCTAATGAGAATAAGATTTTCAAATATTTAAAAAAGAGAAAAATCCAAATACAAATATAGGGGGAAATAGAAACCATCAATACAAGATAGAAAAAGGGAAATGGATTTGTACAAATCTGACATGGTCTGCTGTCCTCTAATAAGAAAAAGACGAAGTGGGCCTCTATGGCCATCTTGGATGCTACTTTTGGTTTTCTGGTTTCTAGTGCTTTTGCAAAATTCTTAGGTCATAAGAAAGAAGGTGTTAAAAACAGGCCTGTCCGGCCCAAACTTGACCTATAAGATAGGGTTCTACCTTTTATCCTAAGTGACCATTATGTCATGCAGTCACGTCGAGTAAACATGTAACCTTTACAATCATCATCACATTAGCTGGATGTGCCTTACTAAAATATCGACCAAAGGAAGTTGTTCATCAACAACAGTTGTCGAATGGTTGTCAATCCAAATTACCCTTAAAGCATGATGATCTTAAGATATGCTTTCAGATAGGATGTTGGCAGAACCCTGAACGATCTCATACTAACCATCACTACCACAGAAGAACCAATTTCTTGTAGGGCACAAAATAAGATCCTTTCACAAGGTCAACAATATCATTCAAAAATTTTGAGTGTTGGTAGCCAAGTCACTCCTCTATTCTTGTGTTGGTGAACATAAAAAATGGACAAAACAGTATCATTAACTTCCCAATACAAGAGAAATGTTTTAGCCAAACCAAATAAATCATCCTCAACAAACATGTTGTCCATGTATCTTCAACATAAACTAGCTATACTATCTGAATGTCTAAGCTGACAAAAGTGAACACATGAAAACTAGGATCCTATCTCTTTTTCTTTCCATGCTTCCCAGATTTGGAAGGCCTAGCAATAGATGTGGATGCTGGCTTCTGCTTCTTGGTCCTACCAGGATGTCTAGGAACCAACTCAGCAACTTGAAGCATCAGTTGTTTTCCTAAAATATAGTCACAAAGAAAACCAATTGTGAATAGATGAAACAAAAAGCACGGGACATGCTTCCTAGGATTAATGAGAAAGTCAAACAATAACACAGTTCTTACTTTGTAATCACTTGCAAAGGGAAAACTTCAAACAGTGTCTACTTATTAAACATTTAAACCTAAGACCATACTTTTCTATAAATTTGAACAAGTTATTTCTTACTTGAACTCTCTTTCTAAATTTTGAGAATGCTAAAATCATTTGCCTAGAGACGATAAATATGAAGACAGTGACTTGTCATGCCTGTTGTTATCTTCTTCACCCTATTATGGAAGAACTCAACAGGGTAACGGAGCTTGAGTTTCAGATCATTAAGAGCCTTATTATTTTGCTAGACTAACCAATTTTCTTTACCTAATTGCATGATTCATGAATAGTAAAGCAACAAATACGAGAGAGAAATTATCATCGCTTTTCTTTTTTATCCTTATTATTAAGGTGAAATTCACCTTGGTAACCACATTGTTTCTAGGTACAAATACACACACACACTATATATATATATATATATATATATATATATATATATATATATGCTTGCTCTGCTAAGGAGGTCCGTTCCTTAATTAAGGAACAGATTTCCATACTTTGACCACTTTTTGATCACATATTCATATCTTAATTGTTTAGTTTTTAGGTCCTAATGTATAGATCATCTCTACAAATTTTCAGCGAAATTGATGATCGTTAAGGCATCTAAAACTGTAATTTACAATTATTACACGAACGGTTCAAGTTGGACAGATTCGGTTCGTTCACTGATTTAATCGAGTTCGATACCTTAACGATCATCAATTTGGCTGAAAATTTGCAAAAGTGATCTATATATTAGGACCTAAAAACTGAACGATTAAAATGTGAATATGTGATCAAAAAGTAGTCAAAATATAGAATATGTTCCTTAGCTAAGGAACAATCCACCTTAGCAGAGAAAGCATGTATAATATATATATATATATATAGACACACAGGGCCCTTCTAGTGGGATCCCTTTTTTTGGTATTCACCCGTATGTACCAATTTAACTCTTAGTTGGTGTTTCACATGCTTTTACAACTATGCATGTGCATTGTGATGTTGTCTTTTTATTTTATTTTATTTTTTACTTGTGTCCAATGGTATCCTTTTCACTTCTAGGCTACGCTCCCTTCTGCATTGAGGCTATATCGTGACCAACGGTTGATACAGATTTAGTTGGTTAATTTTCTCAAAGGCATTCATCTGTCCTGAATGGAGTACCAATCATAATCTATCACTATAGAGTACAGTCTGTTCACTCACAACATAAGTTAGTGGCTTGGTCTCTTTTATCGGGGACATTCTTTCCTTTCTGTTTGTTCTTTGTTCTTATTTTTTCTGTAAAGAATGTTTATTGAGGCTATTCTTACACCCAAACATTCTGAAGTGTAATTCATGATATAGAAACTATCTTTTGTATCATGCTCTACTAAAAGTAGTTCATTAGAGCCGAACCTTAGAGCTGGTTTATCATATGTGTCCATGTCTTCTCTTTGTGATATCATTGTGCTTAATTTGCTAAGAACATCTGGATATGATTTTTTTTTCCCCTAGTCATTTGCTAGATTGAATAGCCTTAAATGATATGAAGCAAAGACCATTCATCTGCCTACGTATACTATTGATATATATGAGATAGTGCATGTAGGAACTTTCATAATGTTCTTTCTTTCTTTCTATGGTCACAAGTCTTTTAGCTTTGTAATGTTGGCTAGCATGTTCAAATCTAGATTTTTAGCTGCATCATGAGTTTCAAATAATTACTTCTGATATCAATTATTGATTGAAATATTCTTTTACTTTATTTGATGGTTCTCAATAGGTGGACTGTGATGAACACATGATTGTTTGTGGCAAGTTTGGAGTTTCCGGTTACGCCACAATTCAATGGTTTCCAAAAAGGTCCCTAGAACCGAAAAAGTGAGTGTCTTTCCCTAGCTTAATTCATCATGAAAAGTAAAGAAATTTTCTATTGGATAGTTTTGCCAACCCATTCTGAATTAAAGCTCATATTATATGTTTCACCATCCTTGTATATCTTAATCATGCTGCGTTAGACACTTTTTAATTGAGTTATTCATGTATTAGGTATGAAGGTGCCATACTTCAGAAGCTCTTGTTGAGTATGTGAATAAGGAAGCAGGTATTATGTAGGTACAAGGTTTGTACATGTTGTGTTGGCATTCCCATACAAAGCATCGAAGAAGCCTACAAACTGATCTCAGAGAATTTCACGTAAAAGCATCTCATGCATAAGCATTGTCAGTCCTATGTTTTAGGGCGCTTGTTTCGGAAAGTATCTTTAGGGTTTCAAATTATTATTCTACAAAGATATTTTCTAGCTGTTAAAATTAGGCCTGGGATCAGTTTGGCTCGAGTGGAGAAATGGCCCATACCGAAATTATAGTTGGCTCCGTTCAGCTCGGGATGCCGGATTCTCATATGCAATATCGATTAGTCCCGAAACCGATCGGTTCAGTACCAATCGGTACGAACAGGAGTGAATATCAAAATTCCCAGAAACCTGAAAAAAAAATGCAGCATTGTAAATTTGCAAACCATTCTAATTAGTTCTCCAATGAACTTCATGCACATTTATGTCCAAAATGCAAATCAAAGCAAAACTTGGAGCTACAAAAGTACAAATAACTAAATAAGGGGTTAACAAATCACATAATAAATTCAGAACTTAGAAGAGCATAACTACATATAGTTCCCACTTCCCAGTTCCCACTGTTCTAAACCTATGGGCTTAATATTACATGGAAATGTCCACAAACCAGTGAAACCACAATAGCAATTGAAATAAGTTCATGAAAATATGAAATAATCAAGTTGAAAATTGAAAACTGAAAATCCATCCTTGCTGCAGAAACCAGAAAGTCAGAAACTGGTCACATCAAGGCATCAACTGTTCTCTAAATCATCAGACACCATTTCTTCAGAGTCATCTTCACTGAGTTGAACAACTTCATCATCAATTTCGATACCATTCTTTCCCTTAGCTTTTGGAGGAGGACAAGAGCTTGAAGAGGCTGAGGTTACATGATTTACATATTAAATTACAAAACACAAGAAATTGATATCAGAATGTAAAAAATAAATGCAGAAACTGAAATGTAAAAAGCAAAAACTGACAAATAAAAAAACAAACACAGAAAGTTAGAAATCTGCACGTTTCTCACATTTTTCATATAACTCATAATCTTTGATGCATGGTGCATCTTCTATGTAGCTAATATCATTCCCCCTCAACCAACTTTGTAGACAAATCAATGCTTCTACAGATTTAGGAGTCAATGAACTCCTAAAGTTGTCTATTACTCTCCCTCTGGTGCTAAAAGCAGACTCCGATGCAACTGTCGAAACTTGAACAACCAACACATCTTTGGCTATTGCTGCAAGTATAGGGTACTTGGATCCATTAAGCTTCCACCATAACAGAATTGGGAACTCAAACCCTTCCTTCTCATTTGTGAGTTCAAGAGGGTCCAACAAGTATTTGTCTACTTCATGGGAAACCACAACCTCATCAAGCTCATAAACTACTTTCCTCCAATCATTGATGTAAGATTGTCTTCCTCTGCTGCCGGTACTTGTTACAGTGCTTTGTGAAGATGTGCTTTCAACCTCTATTTGACCTCTTCTTTGCAGGGGCCTCCTTTGGTGCATACTCTTCATACAAGGACATCAACACAACACGTAACTCGCTCCTTTTAGCCTGCACATCTTCCAATTCAAACCCTTCTTTTGTCAACAAATGAGTTACATGCCTTAGCTTGAATCTAAGATCAAGGATCAGCCCCATAAACACCAAAGGATTCAAATCCCGAAAGCCACCATAATACTTGATGAATTTGGACCTCATATTTGCTGCCATATCAGCCAAAACCTTCTCGGTGTCCGAACCTGTTCCCATTTCAAGTTCTATGAAGTGCTTGCTAATCTCCGATTCGATTGACAACATATCATGAAAAGTGGTATGGATTGTGGGACGATTACTTGCACTAACTCTTAGAGTTACTACATAGAACACCCTAAGAAACTGCACAAACACTTCCGCCTTATCCCATTCTTCCTCAGATGGAGGCCCTACTCTAGGCCTCTTGCTTTTACTTGGAACCAAATTTCCTTCCTCATCATACTCTTCCTCAGGCTCTTTGAAATAGGCTGAAAAGCCGCTGTCCAATTGCTCCTCCATCCTTACAAAGGCTGCTTTGAACTTTAAGGCAGCTTCCAACATTAAGAATGTTGAATTCCACCTCGTGGGAATAGCCATAACAACTAAGTCTCTACAAGGGATCTGTTCCTGTTCTACACATGCCTTAAAACTATCTAACCTTGCTGGTGAAGACCTAATATACTTCACCGCATTTCTAATGGCCAGCACTGCTCTATTCAGTCTCTTCAGCCCACTTCCAACAATCAAATTACAAATATGGGCAATACACCTAACATGCATGTACTAACCCTCCAAGATTGATTCTGGTTTGTCTCTTTTGTTAAGTTTGGACCTAACAAACTCAATAGCACACTTATTGGCCGCTACATTATCTACTGTGATAGTTAAATCCTTGCTAATCCCCCACTGAAGCAAACAACACTCAATCAAAAGACCTATGGAATTTCCACTATGACTAGAAATAGTGCAGAAATTGATTATCCTCTTATGCATTTCCCACTCATTATCGATAAAGTGGGCTGTTAGCACCATGTAGTTGAAATTTTGAACACTTGTCCAAGTGTCAGTAGTTAGGCAGACCCTATAGTGTGCTAAATCAATTTTCAACCTCTTCTTCTTCTTATCATACAACTTAAGAAACTGTTTCACTAAAGTTTTCCTACAAGGGATCTTAAACATCTGCACAGCAACATGACAAAAATGCCTAAACCCTTGCTTTTCAACAAAGCTAAAAGGAAGCTCATCAATGACTACCATTTCAACACATGCTTTCATAACTTCATCAGGATTAAATGCTACCATTTTCATTGAATTACCCTTACTTTTATCACCAACAAGCAATTTCTGATTTTTATCTATAGCTCTCCTTCCGGGATAATACTTACATGATTTGTTTATATGCCTAATCATCCCTTGTGTCTCATTTTTATAAGAATCGCAAGCATAGTCTTACAGGACCCTTAGGGCAATGTATACACTTAGCCCTCCTAAATTCTTCTACAACATCTTCTTGACCCTTTACTTTAGTAGTGACTTTTACATCTTTATATTCCTTAAAGTACTCCCACACCCAACTGCGTTTTCTATCAACTCGAGGATTGTTACTAACCTTGTCAAAAGAAGATGGAGCTTCTGCTCCTGCTCCTGCTCCCGCTTGAGTGACATCTTCTTCAGCTCTCTCAGGGATTGAAGGAGAGGTACAAGTTGAAGAAACAGCTAGACTAGAATCTGTTTCTTTCTGTCCTTGATATCTCTTCTTACTGTTTTTAAACTGAAACAAGTAAATTACACAATAGTCAACTTATGAAGTTATGAACACGAAAATGAAAAATGCAATGTAGTATGAACAACTCCATAACAGACAACCATGAACAAATCTAATTACAAACAACTCCATAGAACAACTAGTACTTAACTACTTAGCATTATAATTTTCAACAAGTAAGCAAATAAATGCATATTAGCATGCTGGTAAGTAAACACACACTCTTTAATATTAGTACCATAATTAACTGATCCTTATCTTGATTAAACAGCTTTACCTATATAGGATTTCACATTTGCAGGGTCTGCTACAAACTACACAAACACTAACTGATCCTTATCTTGATTAAAATCTCTTTGCATATAAAGAACTATATTTCACTACTAAACACAAACAAAAACACTAACTGATCCAAGTATCCAACCCCTAATCAACCCCAAATTCAAATGAAGTTACACAATCATGCTGCTAGAAAGTACAAAGCATGAATGAAAACAGAAAAATCTGAGAAAGTGAGAGACTTACTCGCAGTTTTCACATCGATTCGGAGTGAGAGGCTTGAAGAATCGATTCCTCGATGGAGGGCAGAGAGGAGTGAGAGCCTTCGAATCTTCGATGGAGGCAGAGAGGAGTGAGAGACTAATAGCCTTCGATTGAGAGAAGAGCGGAGCCTTCGATCTTCGATGGAGGGCAGAGAGGAGTGAAAAAAGAGCGAGAGCCTTCGAGTCTTCGACTCTTAGATGGAGGAGAGCTGAGAGCCAGGGAGGAGTGAGATTGTGAGAGGCTGAGAGTCTTCGATGGAGGACATAGGCTCAGTTTAGGGTTTGGGTGAGTTTGAGAACGGCAGAATGCGAAGCAATTCGGAGTTTAGGGCTGACGAGTGACGACAAGTCGTGCTTCCTGTTTAAATGATTAGAAAATCGGGTCAGGTCAGAAAATACTATATGTATTTGACTCATACCAATGCCGACCCGTTTACATGCTATTCGGTACTGTTCGGGTCGGAAATGTGTGTAAATGATGTTGCAGACCGACCCGATCGGTATCGGCCCGAATCGGACAGTTTCGGTCTCGGTTTGTTGGTTTGCAATTCCCAGGCCTAGTTAAAATCGTACCATTGAAGTCTTAGGTGATTTAGGATCTGTTTATTTTAATTGGAAATCTTTTGTTAAAAGACCTTTCCTATTAAGAGTCCAATTAGGGTTAAGTCTTAATTGTTGAGGATTTGTTTTCTCCTCAATATATTCAGAAAAGCAGCGTCATATAAGGGGGACTTCAAAGCAAGAATTATTGGGTGTCTTGCTTGCTTAGAAAGAGTTCCATAGGAGTCCATGAAACACTTGTTCCGTGTCTAAGTGTCTCATTGTTCATTCACCTACATGCATTGATTCTCTTGAGATAAGTAGAGAAGTTATGGATGCAAGCAGAGTGATTGTTGGAGATTGTTCAAGAGAAGAAGATAGAGAAGATTCAAGACAAACACCTTACTTAGTTAGACTAGTGAGTGTAGCAGAGTGTGTTTGTAAAGAAACCTGTTCTTCATCACTAGTGGATCGATTTTCTCTTTTGGGTTCTCAAGAATAAGAGCCCTGCAGTGTTTTTAATTTCAAATTGAAGTTTTCACTGCATAACCAAATCTGTGTTTTTCTATGTGAATTTCAGTTATCTGCTCAGTAAGGATTGCAACAAAGCTATCAATCCTTGATACCCAGAAACACGTTTCGTCCCAGTATTTTCATATTAGTTGCATCCTTAAAACAAAATTTTCACATTTCGCCCCTTTATCTTTTTGTGGCAAGTGCGGACATTGCAAATCCCTTGCTCCTGTAAGTTCATTTTGCTAATGTTGTTTTTGTTGTTGCACCCCCATTTAGTGCTGGAACAAAAGTTGACCTGATTATCTTCTATGTTCTACCGGACTTATGAGAAGGTTGCAGCAGCATTTAAGTTGGATGGAGATGTACAGTGATGATAAAGCAAGGTAACTTGTTCTATTACATATCCGCACTTTATTAGTCAATCCCAGTTCATCATCTGGTACAAAAGTTGGGACATCTTCTGTGTTTTAATCTGCAATAATATCTTGTTCAACTTATGATGAATGCATATTTAAAACCTTCTCATTTTGCTAATATAAAGACACTTGGATTGTACATGGATTGCAATTCGTGAAAATTTCTAGTTCATTGTCGGTCCCCTTACCATCAGCCTATTAGTGACTTGTGAGCATTTGAAACAAAGTTATATTTGATGTAGTTTTTTTCCTCTCATTGACTATGCATTTACTGATGAAAACAACAATGTCCTGCATTGGAAGAAATGTATACTGATCTGATCCTTTATTTGTCCCAAAAGAGATATGGTTCATTGAGAAAACACGAATATTTGGTCTCTGCATACCTTTAATTATCCAATCATTCTTATATTGTGGTTGGTATGCAGTTTCGTTTGCCCTACACTTTCATTTACCATGGCTTGCTGTTTCTTTGCATTGAAGTCCCCAAAACAGCATATACCAGATAGTTTTTTCTAGAGATACAAAGCTTGCAGTTTCAACATGTTTCTTGGAATCATTGATAACTTAAAATTCCCATCATATGCAGTGAAAAAGTCTCTCTGTGGACTCTAAATAAACCAATAGATAATGCAGCAAAAGTTTGACATTATAGTAGGCTAAGAATGCTCAACCACAGAAGGAGAAAACACAAATGTCCAAACACTATAATACATTGCAAATTATTTTGCGATTCAGTTAAGATTCATGGAACAATTAATGACTATTGTAGATGTATTTTGGTGGCCGTAACGACAAGATATATGTATTTCAATGAGTGAAATGAGTTATAGTGAAATGACTTTTGGAGTTTCCAGAATGAATGAGAACATCAATGAATGGCAGGAGCAAACTTATGTGTCATCTGAAATACAAGGCAACAACTAACTTGAAGAACAATATGTTGTTAGAGCAACTAAAAGACAATAGAATAGAAGAAAAAATCTAGTAAACTTGTATCTTAAATGCAAGTTTAACATCAAATAAATGTCTTATGTTATGAGTTAAAACGACATATGATTGTAATTGAAATTTGTTTACAACAACAATAAACTATAGTTGAGAACCAATACAGATAACAAATAATTCTTAGTACTGTCATCGAAATGGGAATTAAACCACAAAAGTTAAAGAACTCTATTTTTGGTCTTCACGTTTGCCAACACATTTTTGTCTTCTGAAATCTTGATAACACACACTGTACTTGTGATGATTCAAACAGACAACAGAAGACCTGAAACATTTCTGTCGTGTGAACGCAATCAGATGACAGAGTTTCTACGTTGTTTGATTACACCAGAGACGGCAGCGCCTCAAATGACAGAAAATCATGCAATCAAACGACGTAGATTATCTGTCGTCTGATTAACTTTTTGGCATAATGTGAATATACTTTCAAAACTATCACATTAGTAACTGGGGTTGGAAACCTAAACCAATTTAGGTACATTCAGTCATCTACTCTGTTAGTTTGTGTGATTTCTGTCTTATTTTTAAGAGCAAATTCGTCTTTTCAAGAATGATGAAAAAAAAAACTGGTATATATATATATATATATATATATATCTCTCTCTCTCTCTCTCTCTGAAAATAGCTTGATTTGCTAGTAATCTGGTACTAAACAAGACTGCTATGATCGCCTAGATTCAAACCCCACTTCAATTATTCTTTCCAGTAAAAACCTCACTTCAAAATTTCATCACAATCTCCAAGAAAACAGGTTAGTTTCCACAATCAAAGAAAACCGAGATTGAATATGATAAAATTTACTTATTACACTCAAAAAGCAGAAGGCTTTGATGGAAGAAGCAATATCCAAAAACATTGAATTGAACTTGGAGTTCACACAAAAAAAGATTCAGTGAAATTAATTCAAAGAAAGAAGAAAGAGTCCTCTTTTTTTCTTTTGGCCGATAGAAGACAGCTCCTTTGAACGAGTCCCCACAAAAGCTTAACTCTGTGGGGGAGCCATCCCCCTCAGCATGCTCGGTGAGTTTGACATCCTAGCCAAACTCGGCGTCGATTTTGGCAAAATCCTCCACCCCGACGAGCTCATCACCATGCTCCGCTATGAAGTCCTTGACTCCTTCCTCCGCAACTGCGCCCAGTCTTGCGGAATTGGCTACGCAATTCTGGGTTTTCTTTTCATATAATTCAAGCTCTCAAGGAAGATGAAATGTTGATGCAAGGAGCTCTATTCATGATGCATTAATTGGAGACTTTGGGAACGAAGCGGCATCAGAGAGAGAGAGAGAACAAATATACTAATTTACCCTTTGAAAAATAAAAATAAATTAATATATAATTAACGGTGTTATTGACAGCATATACTAAAAGTGTGTTGGGTTTGTAAAGTCATGTACTAGTGTAATAGTTTTGAAAGTATAATAACTTTAATTTTCAGTGAGCAATAGTTCATGCACTATTCTTAAAATTCTCCCTGAAAGAAATCACGTGGATAAGCCTTATCTATCTACAACACTCGAACACACAATCAATTGTTCAGTTCAACTCACACCCAGGAACTGGGCTCAATATGCATAAAGAATGAAAAAAAAAAATGGTGGGATTGTAATACAAACAAACGTCAATTGCAAATGGAACTTTGAAATGGCTGCAGCAATCACCAATCTCAGCACAAGTAGGTTCTCACGAGCTATTCTCCTCCCTTCAGCCACAGTTTTCTTAGAATTGATATAAAAATGGATAAAGCACAACCCATTTCTTTATACTCAGAAGATCTTTGTCCATCTCTTAGATAAGAAAAACCTATAAAACAGAATTCAACAGGCCAAGACAAACACATTACATTGTCATTTGCAGAACATTTACAATCATTTTCGACAATACTGAGCACTTAACAATCCCTACAGCTAATCTACAATTAACTATGCCCAATAAACAACTATGAGTTTCTGACCAAGATGGTAAAAAACTGAGAACATATTTAATTTTACTTTTTTTTTTTCCTAGTCCCGAATTGTAATACACTCTGTTACATACTCCTCTCAACAAACAAACACAATTACACGTGAACCATTTCGAAAGCATTAAAGCCCAAAACATCAACTAGAAGAAACCATACACCAGAATAACAAAACTGATGCAATTGACACACTGATTGAAAGCATTTAATATAAAGTAAGAGGGTTGTCAAAATGCTCTTAACATATATTATTTGCAAAAGCATGAGCAGAAGGTGAAAATCAAGTAGGGAGAAAGAAAAAACATAAGTGTTTTATTGTTTCATGACTGGTCAAATGATCATAAACCAAAACACACAAGCATACTATTGTGCAAAGTATAATCAACAATAGCAAAAGTAGAGTTATAAGATTGTGCATTCTACAAGAATCAAAGTAACAACACACATATTGACCTTCAGATAACTGAGCAGAAGTAATAAAAATTTGGAAATCAAGTTTTCCTCCAACATCAATTTAGAACAAAGATATAAACCACATAATAGCAATATCAATAGAATCAAAAAAAGAAAACACATAAATGAGAAACATAGAGAGAAAATCAAAATAAAAGAAAAATCACTCACAACCACACTGTTTGAACACCAGTTTGGCAAAACCTGAAACTTTAAAAAAACAGAAACTCCCAATTTGCATGAATAAAAAAGTGGCCAAAACTAAAGCCGTAAGTGTTGGTCAACTTCCTGCCATCACTATTCTAAAGTCTAAAATGAAAGGGTTTAGTACATTCACGTGGTGCAGCTCTCCCTTTCTTCCTAATAATAAGCCAATTCCAGCATTGACAACATGATGAAAGCATGCATATGCAAAAAATTAAGATCAAACTCCTCCCAGCAAGCAAACAAACACAATAACACATGAAAAAGATTAAGATTGCGGTAGCAGGAGAAAGGTACCTGAGAGATATGAGAGAGGCAAAGAGTGGCAGAGATGGACTGGCAAAGCTAGGACTCGTGACTAGCCTAAGAAATGAGTCTTGATTCTGTTGAAGAGTCCGGGAATGCCTCATGCTGTACATTAGCTTGAAACGCCCCTGTGATTTATGTGCTTGGAATGGCCCCGCTAGTACATGAGATAGGAGTCTCATCGCTCATTGCTTAGACTTGCTAGTTGTAAAAGCTATTTTGTTGACCACTGATTGACTTTGTCTATGGCGTAGCTTAACAACTTTTTTCTCTTGGTTAGGTGATTCGTCAAAGGTTGAAGTGAACTTGACTATCTGAAGTCCGGAAGCTGTATTAACCATCATCGATTGCAGGTGTACTTGTCGTGGGGACTTGAGGGATCGGGCTTAAGGCCTTGTTGGAACCTCATATAGTGTAACGAACAAACTGATTGAAATAGAACCGATCATTATCTGAGTTGTGACAGGGCATGATTGAGCCTTGGGATGTCGTTTGTGATTAGAGCTTGATCGATGATGAATGAGCCATTTCTTACATGTCCAGCCTTTGACTCAATAGCTTTGAGCTCTTGGAAGTTCATTGTCACTGGCGGTGCCCTCTTGTATCATGAGGCAAAGAAGTAACAAATATGATTAGTTTTACCATAAATGGGGATGAAAAAGAGAATGGGTCCCACCCGGCTTGCCGAAAATTCTGTTGAGTAATGTACATACCTCCATTATTACGGAGGATTTGCTATGTCACCAAGCATATCTAACACCCTCTTTGGGGGGCCCACAAGTCATGGTGGGATCCAACCGCGATATGCATCTTGTAGCCCGATGTCCAAGCTACGCCACGATAGTCGGAAGCGGCCAATAGCTCACCGGGAAGCCACTTTCCCGACCTTACCAAGTTACCTCCATAATGAGCCTTTATGCACTAGAATAGTGGTTTTGCATCCCACGTTGAAGAAAATGTAAAGGAATGGGGTTCCCTTACCTATAAAAGGGACCCCTCCTCCCACTTAAAATTCATCCCATTACAATACCTCTTGTAATCATGTTGAGCTGCAAGGCCCAAACATATAGTAAAGCTTTCAAGTGGACGTAGTCTCCCGCTGAAGCGGGAGACGAACCACTATACATCATGTCTCTCTCTCTCTCTCTCTCTCTCTCTCTCTCTCTCTCTCTCTCTCTTTCTCATTCTCTAACGTTAACTAGAGCTTTCGGTTTCTAACATTAACATTGGTACCGTCTGTGAAAAGCCGATACAAAGGGCTTCATCACCTATCATGCTTGAGTTTGTCACGGCCTCTCAACACAAAAAGAATTTTTTGAGTCATCTCATTTGATTGCTCTCTGGGCCTCAACCTTCCCTTGTCCGTCAAGCACCACGCCTCAACACCTCTTGGCGGTAAACAAAAAAAAAAAAAAAGAATTTAAGTTCACTTGCTCCGTCAACACCAAGGGCATGTTAAGAGTTGAATCTCTTCTCTAGTCAACGCTAAGGGCCAGCTCCAATATCAAACTAAAACAAGGCACCACTCTCGGCCCATCAGCGTTAAGGCAACAAGCCCGTACCAAAGTGTGAGGAGCCAATTTACTCAGGACACCCACAAGTCTACTTTGAGCAACCTGCCTTCTTCCTTGTTGCATCCAACCGCCAAGCTTTTCGATTAATCATTAGTGTCGAGTGCAAGCATAGCAGCGCCAAGCTCCAATACGCAGCACATCTTCATCTTCAGCAACTCCCACAACAAGCAACATGTCGACATCACAGACTCCGCTGGGAACCTCCGCCTAGTAAGGCACCGCCAGCACACCAGCAGCAACAACACTGAGTCTTGAACCGCCAAGCTTCAAGTTGCCCCAAGCTTCATCAAACTCCAAGCTTCATCTCCTTCGTCAAATACGAGTTGACGACCGCCAAGCTGCTAGCTTCATCTCCGTCAAATACGAGTTGACGGCTGCCAAGCTCTAACACCCAAACCTGGTGTCAGAGTCACCGAAAATGCTGCACCTGCCGGCGACCCGCGTTCCGGAACGCACGACCCCAATCGCCGGTCGTTCGCGATCTGGATCGCCAAAGACAGCGATCCCTGACGGCGATGAGGAGCCGATTGTTTTCGCCAGCGACTTTCCAAATCTGAAGCGCCTACTATTCTTTTCAATCATTCACCTCTCTTGGCTCCCTTACCATTAGTGAGTGCCCAAAGCTGGCATCTATTATTGGAGAACAAGAGGATCTGAGTCACTCACACAAGTTTCGCATCTATGGGGACTATTATTCACAAAGAAATACCAACTAGGTAAAGGACGACACTAGCTCAAAATAGCCCACAAAGAAATCACATCCGCCGGCCAGAAGAGGGAGGAGGATGGCGAGGAGGCAGAAAAATGGACCCGGATTTCTTAGCACTTTCTTAGAGGATAATGACTTGATTATGCCGTGAACATCCCAATCTGATCCAAGATTATCTAAAATAAATATATAAAAAAAATGCAACTTTCTTTATTATTTATTTTCTATTATTTGTCAGTTTACTTGTTTATCGTAATGTGGTTTTCATAGTATACTAATAAGAGGTGTTTAGGTAAAATTAAAGTCCTTTAAGATTATGATTCTATTTATTATTTTTCCATCATTTTATTATATGTAATTGATTTTAATTAAAATTAGTTAATATATCTTAACGTACCGCGTGCCCTATAGACTGGCGTACTACGTACCCGTTCCGCGTACCTGTACCGCAACGTCCCGCGTTTCATGTAACATTCCTGGTCAGCGTCAAGTCCCCACCTTTGTGCCATCGTACAAGGCTCCGCCTAACTCCTACACAAAATTTGACCAGCTTTGCTTCTTCTCGTCTTGTCGCTCCGCCAACAAGAACCACCGCTTTGCTTCTTGTCATGTTGCACCGCCAATAAGAACTGCAGCTTTGCTTCTTGTCTTGTGGCGCCGCCAACAAGAACCACCGCTTTGCTTCTTACCACACCGCCAACAAGAATCGCAGCTTTGCTTCTTGTTGCACCACCAACAAGAACCTCCCGACATACCCATTCCTTGCGGTCGTTACCGCCAACTGAATTTGACGGGGTCATCACCGTCATCATCTTATCATCGTCAGTTCGTCAGCTCCTCTCTCTTATTCAAGTCTTGAGACCACTACGAGCACTTCTTCAACGAACGACCACAGCTGAACTTTTTTCTCACGATCACCTGCATATTTGATTCGGCCATGGCCACTTGCAGTTAGTGGATTGAAACACCCATCTCATAACTCTTCACACCCAGAAACTGATGAGTACACCATCAAGGCACCAATTGCAGCTTCAATCATCCTCTGCTGCCCAACACCCTTCTTCTTCAATCATCTTCAATTATCACAAATGAGATAAGCACCTTCCGTCATATACTCTCTTTACAGTTCAGTCATGCTCTGCGGATTTCATTATTATTTCCTGAGCACAAACCAACGCATAGAGTTATATATACGGGGCTGCAAACGACTATGCCACTCCAGACACTTGCCATGTTTTAACTACATGCATGATCAGTTATGCTAGCTACTATACTAAGTCGATGCCACGTATAAATAGCATGAGTAAATTTGTCTCTACACACACATTCATCTCACCATTTCGCGAATGCTCTTGTATATACAATCTCTACTTCATACAAGCATGTATAGCCATGCCTATTGACACACAGGCGTACGGCGTACAGATGTTTGAACTTTTGCCTTCAAAATTATTATACATTTCTGGCTTCTTTAGTTTGTAAGATGCCAACAAAAACTTGTACTTCTAACCTTATGTCTTATAGGGCATGGATGTATATATGGCTGCATATGTACATTAAAGGGGTTATCTCACTTTTACCATGTGATTAAACGGATGAATCTCTCTGAGCCCATATCATAGCTGCTATTTACCTGCTACACGTCATGTTTTCTTATTTCACGATCTGCTATGCTTCAAATATTTTGCCACATATGATACTCTTGTCTGTCTGCGCACACCTACAACCCACATCCCTCTAGCTACTATACATGACCCACTGCACAACTAAAGCACATGGCTAATATTCATCACCAAGACCACATACTGCATTCAAAATATCTCTGGCAGCTCACAAAAGTATGATTAGCTTCTCTATGCTCATGAAATCATCAAGATGGATAGTAATTTGCATGTCTTGGTTTTCCAATTGGTCTGGAAATGCCATGTTATCTGGGAATTATTGGAGCATGTTATTTTCATAATTGTCATAGCTCAATGTCCACAAGAACTTGTAATGCCGATATATTCCTTCCATTTGTGCAATTCTGATGGAAACCGGGCATATAACTCGTTCATCCAGCAAGGAAAACTACGAATTTTGTACTTTTAATGAGAAGGTCACACTTTCACAAGCCTATAGGTCACAGTATTTTTAAACATAGCCTTATATGTTTCTCTACTAGATTAAAATTTAAAAAGGCACATGTGGTCAAATTATGCACACATACATCCGGCACTTTGCTTAAATGCTACTTATATTAAAAAAAAATTGTCTATCTTATCAAAGTACATATGCAAGATACTAGTGTTTGTTTTACATACTCATGTACTAATCACCTATTTTGTTTCAAGGAGACATAATCACCTATCACCTCTCCAATTAACGAAATCATCATCTTTCTACTAAGGTGCTTCACCGGAGCAATGGAGCGTCATGCTTGGACAACTCCAACATGATTTGAGTACTTACATTGATTCCGATTCCAATTCCAGTATACTCCAAATCGGCATAAGATAAGTAACTATATCTTATTCTTTATGCTCTTGCAATTAAAGCTATTGCCATGTCAAGACCACGCCTTATATGTTTCAAATAACTTTTAAAGCATGGTTCCAACTTGTATCAATTTTTAGTAGCACACCTACTATGCTTACATATTATTGCTATGCCTTAACATGTTTCCATGATCCTTGAACATATTTCCATGATCCTTGAACATGTTTACAACAATACAAAAATATTATTAGCAACTTTACTACAAGTACATGCTACACACATGCCATGCATAATTCAATTTAATATGACACTCACTTAAACAAATTATGCCAAGCTTAGAAACTTGTGACACTTATGACTTAACTAAACTTGCTCGGATTACTAGCTACTTGCTTGGGTTACGACTCGCTTAGGTGTAATAACCGCAAATTTCGTTTTTAGTTCTTGTAATTATGTGGAATTATTAATGTACTTTTGCATGAATTTTAGACTCAAAATATTTTATTTTTAGAATTATCGAAGTTCCGAAACGATTGTTTTAACGAAAAGCTCGAAATGATCGATTCAGAAATCGACTTTTTATACGTGTAAAATTTGGAAAAACTTCTTTCATGAAAGTTGTAGAGCTCATCGATACGAGTCCGTACATATGCGGAACACAAAGATCGGATTTTTTTTGAATTAGTTATCGCATTTAGAAGAAATTTCCAAAACGGGTATATAAAGAAAAAACCCTAATTTTTTTTGGGAAATTTCCTTTTCTTCCAGCCTCCTTCCGTTTTTGGAAACTGACTCTCTCTCTCTCGCTCTCTGTCTCGCGTGGTCGAAACCCAGCCAAAACAAAGCCAGCCTTCGCCGCGCTCTCTCTCCCTCCATCGGCCATCAATCGATGTCGGACCACCGCCATTAGCTTCGCCTCTTCCTTGCGCAGCTGCCAGTGGCAGCCTTGCGCAGTCTCATGGGCAGTACACGGCGGGAGAGATCAAGGCCAGTTTGAGTTCGATTTTGTTCCAAGCTCGATATCTCGAGCTACAGGTCACCGATTCTTACCAAACTTCATCCTCAAGCTTGCCTCAACCTCCTGAAGCTTCCAGAAGCAACCTTGCAAGATGGCGTGGTCTGTGGCGGCGGCTGCAACCAGCCTTGATCTAGATCGAAAACCGAGCTATCGATCCTGATATCTTAAGTTATAGAGCTTTGTTTCCGGTGATTCTTGAACTGGGGAGCTCGCCTTGAGTTGCTGAACAAATCTTCAGAAGGGATCGAAGCCATTGGTGGAATTTTTTACGTCGAACTCAAGCTCACCGGATTCTGGAAATTTTCCGGCCACCGTGACTAGTTTGATAATTTTCGACATCTTCCCGTTATTTTCTGATCTTGAGCTAGTTATGAAAAATGATCAGCATGTTAAAATGAAAAAGTGCAGATCGGCCCCAACACCATGGGTGGTGGTCAATGGCGGCTCTGCTATTAACTCCGGCGACCCTTTCCAGCAACCTTCGGGGGTCAAAAATATAGTTTCTGTACATTTTAAGATTCTACATTTTAGTACGATCATTTCGTATTATACACATTTTTTGGATATCGTATGATTTAGTATGAATTTTTAGATTTCGATCGATTTCGATCGTTAGATTTATGATCTGTAAAGTTAGGACCGTCCGATGGTCTTGTAGTTTTGATATGTTGATCATATTGTGTGGTCATGGGCGAAGATCCGATTGTTGGATCTTCATATAATTGCAAAACAGTGATTAGGAGGTGATTTATAAGAATCCGTCCGTCGGATTTTCGTATAATTTAGAATCTGACCGTAGGATGGTAGTTTAAGTATGTTTTGGAATTATTGGCTAAATTGAAGTCACATTTGATTAGGTGATTGACGGTTTGTACTTAGGTGAGCTGGTTCGGTTTGATTTGTGTTAAAATTGAAGACGCAATGGGAGTATTGAGGTGAGTAAAATACACGTGGTTCATATTACGAACCGAGTGCTTTTAATTTATTTATTTTGTCATAATTGTGTGAAAAATATTTATGGATTAAATATTTGTTTTTAAAATCACATGGACTTGATCAATTGCGGTCCATAGGTAAGTAAAATGAATTTTAATTATACAAATGAATTTCACGATTTTCTTGTGTGAACTATAGATGGTATTAGTGGTCATCCCTGAGTGGATGACTACGTATATATATATATATATATATATATATATATATATATATATTGACGTAGAATATATATTGGTCGGTGTGTTGTTGAGTGATGATATGATTGAGTTGGAATGATGATTTCGAGTTATATTCTGAATGCTTAATTTCATGATAATATCGTGTATCTTGGATTGGTTGATTCCATTGTGTGAAACATATTGTTGTACCCGTTATGGATTTAGGGTCGACATAGTGACTGGTATGGGGGAATCGGACGCTCTAATCATAGGTGGATGATGGGATACGATTGGTTAAGTGAGTTGGATGCCACAATCGTTGTCGGGTAATGAGGCTAGATTAAGTACGAGTATCAGACGTTCTAAATATGTATATATGTATATATATTGATGAAATACGATAACGATAAATATGTCGGATGCCATAACCTAGGCCAGGTGACGGCTACGATTCAGTTAGAGTTCTAGTCTGTCAGACACCGTATTGTTATAAAAACGATTTCGGGTTTTTGAGAAGAAAGATGTGAGATTAGATTTCTCATTGAATTGTTGATTGATTGTTGAGATTGTGGTTTGTTTGTGGATGTGGGAATTGTTGGGTGTTGACTTGGGTGAAAATAAATATAACTTAATTAAACAACCGTTCTTTCTTTTTACTCATACGAGCTTTCAAAAAGCTTACCAGGTTTTGTGTTATTGCAATCCCGGTATACTATTCAAATAGTGTAGCAGATATTCCTGTATGTCAGGATAATCAGGGAGGCGATAGTGTTGTTTAGTAGTTGCAACATTTATTTGATTTCTTTTACGTTGTGAGGTTGTTATGCTTATTTAGAGCTTTACAATTTTATTTGTGAGTTTCAGTTGTAATAATTAACAGCGGCTAAATTTGGGATTTGAGATTCAATTTGTGTAGTGTGTTTGTTAAGGAAAAAGAAATTCAGGATATTATTGTTGGGTTGTAGTAATTCATGTTTCAGATTTTGAATTTATTATTCGAAAAATTCGGGGCGTGACATTAGGTATCGAGCATGGCCACGATTTGCTTGGGCCAAGCCCCGCATGCTCGCACAACGCCTACCAGCTCAACTACACCCAACTTGCCCGAACACAACCCAACTCGGTCGAACATATCCAACATGCTTTAGTTTAGCCCCAATTTCACAATGTTTCATACTATTCACTGGGAGCTAGTCCCCAAATTTTATATGGACACCCATTACACTTGCCAGTATCTATTATGCATGTTACATGGCCATAAGATCCACATATATTACTTGCTATGCTTATTTATTGTTCTTATATAATTAGCAAGATTTACATGTACACTATATTTAAGCATATTGTCTAGCCTCTGAGCACCGTACTTTGTCAAAACTCTCTCTACCGAAAAAAGACCTAAACGGGTCTAGACTCTATGAGTCTATGGTCCACGACCAGCTGCCAAGTGGTAAGGCAACGCCTCATAATGACAATAACCGCTATGAGGCATTACAGTCAAGATTTTCTCCTCCGGGAAAGAGTAAGGGACCGGTTAACGTAGCCCACTGTAGCCATTGATCCGGCAGTTAACCCCCGACACTTGGGTCTTAAAGATTAGGTTCGCTACCTAACGCCCACTGCTCAAATGCAGCTCCCCTCATCAAATAATTTTCCGACCATACGGAGATCTATAGCCAGGAATGGGGGACTCCTTGGAGGGCATAGCAGGGGTCCACCCGAAATGGCATAAGCGTTCGCTCCGACAAAATTCTAGATGGACGACGCACTAGCACTAATTATGCTCGTTATACGGCATAAAGCTATGCTTTGGTATCAACCCCGCAAGAAAACCCTCCTTGATTGGGGACTTTGGGGACTTGTACATATAACCCAGCATAATTAGTAACTATTCCGCTCATGTCTTAGGGTATCATCTTCGAGCTACCCGTTAACGCCTCATGGCATCCCTGAGCTTTAACCCTCATGCCTTTCTGGCAACCTCGAGCTTCATGCTAACGCCTTTCCGACATTCTCGAGCATTATACTCATGTCTCCTCGGCATAGTACACATTAATGGAACATTGAATTCTTCTACCATTTGTCGTTTGCAACAATCGAGATTCCATTAATACGAGCGAAAACCAACTAACACAAACGTTTACGTAATTCATTGTTCATGAGTTACAAATTCTTGCCTTCACGACACTCATGCAACTTACACCTCACGAGTGTAACCCCATCAACTCGACCTCGTTCGTCTTCTTACGCGCATCACACATGCATCATATGCAATTCATATGCTTATTCGTGACATATCACACAACCATACGCATTCTCAAGTTTATACATCATAATTGATCATACTCGGCGCCATTCACATGTATACATCAACATGTATCATGCACCTCATACGTTCATATATGCCAATGCATATCAATACAACTCACATTTGTTGCCCAAAACAACAAGCATTCTACATATGCGTGCTTTTGTCTTTGTTGTGCAGGTTAACGAGTCCCTTCTTACTTACGGAGTTCGGAGACTTGTAGGGGCTAGGCGCCTCTCTGACGTTATTTATGCTTGATGACATCATGTGTATAACTCCCCAACCAAGAAGCTCCTCTTACTTAGGGACTTCGGGGACTTGTACATACCTCCACTATTATGGAGGATTTGCTATGTCACCAAGCATATCTAACACCCTCTTTGGAGGGCCCACAAGCCATGGTGGTACCCAACCGTGACATGCATCTTATAGCCCAATGTCCAAGCTACGCCATGGTAGTCGGAAGAGGCCAATAACTCGCCGGGAAGCCACTAAGTTGCCTCCATAATGAGTCTTTATGCACTAGAATAGTGGTTTTGCATCCCACATTGAAGAAAATGTAAAAGAATGGGGTTCCCTTACCTATAAAAGGGACCCCTCCTCCCATTTAAAATCCATCCCATTACAACACCTCTTGTAATTATGTTGGCTGCAAGGCCCAAACATATAGTAAAGCTTTCAAGTGGACGTAGTCTCCCGCTAAAGCGAGAGACGAACCACTATACATCATCTTTCTCTCTCTCTCTCTCTCTAACTCTAACGTTAATTAGAGTCTTCGGTTTCTAACATTAACTAGTAAAAATTGCACACAGTGAGTGAAAATGTTATCCAACATAATTTCGCCCATATTCATTTAGTGAATAGAGTTTTAATTATTTCGGGTTTGACTCATTCAAGACAGAATGTATCTCTTAATTACAATCGCTTATTACAGGGAAACACCCTTTGATTCTGTTCATGAAGAAACCAATTGTAGGGATGTGTGTTTGTTTGTTTTGTGGCTGCACCCAGTTATTTGAATGGGTTGCCTACGTACCCGTGGATATTGCTTTTGGAATAGGAATAGTGTTTTAGATGCAGTTGCATCTAAATTAATTTGGTTCTAGATTGCCTACATACCCTTGATGGATCAAACCACATGTAGTTCCAATATTTGAGATTTAAATAGGTAGATGACCTATTTAATTCGGATTTGTGTTTGGGAAATTTGTGAAGGTTTAGAGCCTTTGCATTTTGAAATTTTGTGTTGGAAGAATTTAACCAGAGTCAATGATTCAGTTTGGTATTGGTTGAATTTGATTGGTGAAGTCAGGGATTCTATTTGAATGTGTGGTATTTGGGTGAATTTGAGTGGAGAAATCAAGAATTCGGATTAAACTTATGAGTAAATTTGACTTGTCAAGTCAGGGATTCGATTTGAAATTGTGGTTATATATAGTGAATCGCTAGATTGCCTACATACCCTGTAAATGGATCAAACCATTGTAGCTCAAAAGAATTTGTGGTCATGTACCAATTTTGGGTTCGACGGATGCATATATTTTGAATATGTCAAGCAAATATTTTTTTCATGGAGACGCCCAATGTAATGCAGTATCCGCTGATTTGATTTGGGTACCCGTCGTGCTGAGATTCTGGTTGGGTCTGAGATTTGAAATAGATCTCATGCTGAGAAGTTCAAATGGGCCCAAATTTTTGTGGTGAAAGGGATCCAGTAAACAAATAGTGATCTGGACACCCAGGTTTTTCATCGGGCTTAAACCAGGCCCAGTCATCAACCCAGTTATGACCTAGCAAATTCGATGGTTATCGGCTGGAATTAGAGACCAAAGTAGGAGATGTAGATCGAGTCCATATTGAAGAAGGCAACATGTCTCTGTATTCCCCATAAAAGGAGGAGTCTTTCTGCTTCAACACTTGATTCTGCATCCGTTGTCTTCAGCGCAGGGTTAGAGCCTGGAACTCCTCATTTCTTGAACTTTGTTATCCCTCCTGACGGTGGCCTTGATTAATTAGAATTCTTGTTTGCGTACTGACAGATGCTGCTCAATTTTTGTTGCCTTTGTCTTCTTGCATAACACTGTCACGTACAGCACCACCTCAAGCAAATTCGAATTCTTGTTCTAATTAGTCAGTTAAGCTTTGCCTCCATTACTTTGTCTTGTTTAAAACATATACACCACTGCTTCAATTAAACAATTAAGCCTGTCACTTCATGTCTTTTTTTTTTTTTTTTTTTTTTTTTAATCAGACCACCGCTCCAAAGAAAAAGTTCTCTTTAATTGGTTTCAAGGCTTTCTGTCCTTTGAACGCAGACTTAATTGCTCCTCCACCGCTGCCTTTGTGTTCATTTAGCAAAAGGGCACCTCGATCATCCCTGTTGACAAAGCGAGTCTAGAGTCTCAGAGAAAATCTTCTTTTGTGTCCATAGCTTTGCTTTAAGTTTCTCTGACTACCCTTTTTGTTTGCAAGTTACAAAGAAGAAACGAAGACAAAAATCAAGGGTGAGGCTTCTATCATTTTGCGATGTGATTGGTACTTGGTATGGTTTGTTTTGGAAGTGGTGGTTTATGGTGGATGGAAGACAGAAAGCTAGGAGGCTCTTTAGTTGTGGCTGGTATTTCTGATTTTCAAAGAGGGTGAATGTGGAGAATGAATGTGATTGGAACTCGGCCATTCATGACCCTATGTTCCAATGCTGGAATTCGCAGCAACCAGGATTGCAAGACCCCGTCCGTTTATGAACGACCATATATATTTGTCTTAATGCAATAGAGGTGATCACAATGAAGCTCGGCCGTTCATGAACGACCATCCATATTTCCAATAGCTTGAAACTCAACAAAACGGCCTCTCTTTTATTTGAAACAAGCTTGTGTTTCGCTGCCAAAGAGGACAAGAATAGCATGGGCCACGGATACCTGAGCTTCTCCCTTGGAGCCTTGTTGTCACTCTCTATCTCGGCAGAACTTCAACTTTTAATTGATGATTTTGACTGTCTCCCCTTTTTCTCCTCACACCACTATAGAACACTACTGATACTGATCGGATAGCTACTAGCCTCCCCTCATACTTGTAATTTAAAATTTGAATGGGATGATTATCTCCAACTATATTATATAACACTATAACAGTGCACCCTTGACGTTTAAATTTGTCAAAACTTTGAATAGCAATATATCTCATGTGCTTGCCGTTTGAATTTGGTCAAAGCCAACCAAAGTACCAAACTTTGAATAGCAATTATCCTCCGTTACTTGACATTCAAAGCTTACAAACCTCAGGCTTATCAACAGAGATGCATGAATATTATTTTTTTTTGGTCTCAAAACAGCTTGTACGTGTACCAATATTTGTTAATATTTGTTATAATGGGCTCCCACTTTTTCGAGTTATTTTGAAAGACCAACACCATGTAGCCCCTTGTTGAATTGGACTTGTGAATTTTTCGGTTAATGGTACTCAACAAATATTATTTATAAAAAGTGAAATTAAGCTGCCTGATACAAAGAATTAATGTGTAAGGTTCGAATTAGATGAAAAATTACTATTGTTTTCTCTTTTTTGTTTTTTTAGACATGATTATTGTAAGTATCGGAAAAAAGTTAAAAAATAAAGTTTTTCTGTATTATAGAGAAAAGAAAAATATGTACACTAATAAAAAATATTTGTAATTTAGATTGTATTATTCATGCAGTTTACTTTTATTTTTCATTTTATATATGGCCCTAGCTAGCTACCGGATGAAGTAGCTAGCAAGTAAGGTTGTCACCGGGGGCAACACCAAGTTGGTTACAATAATCAATGTAGTAGTCGACGCGTTTCTGTACAGTAGCAGGGTTTCCACCATCGCATTCAAGCGCACCATTAATGGCTCGGATAGTTGCTCCGAACCCTTCAGCAATGACCGGGCGAACATTGTTCATCCAGTACCATAGTGCAGTCTTAAAAGCAATGAGTGGGTCATTGGCCACGCTTTCAGGAGAATTTAGTCCGTCGAACCCAATACTCTCTCCGGCTGGACCGTAATTGAAGTTCCACGATAGTTGGATGGGTCCCCGGCCGTAATAACCTTTGTTCGGGTTGCATGGATATTCCGTGTTATTCTCGTCGCAGTAGTCTTTTGATGCTCCGTCTATCTCTTCTATGTAGCAAAAATCTGAACCACCACAATACATATTGCTATGTTAATTTACCACGTACGTACCATACTTTCTGAAATTATAAAAAGGAATAAGAGAAAAGTAAACTTACGAAAAGTCTCATGGGTGACGTGGCCAAAGAAGGCAGCAATCTCCCGTTTAGAATCATCAAGGGAACCAATCTTACCAAACTGATCAAACATCTCGAGAGCATCAAGGAACGTATCCCGAGAATAGAAGTCCTTCCCGGCACAGCTTGCGTCCGCTTGATCAATTATGCCGTTGAAGAATGTCGGGGTCACGATGTCGGCCACCGGAACATCACTGGTACTGGGAGGTAGAGGCGCCGTGTTGCAAGGCCCCGCTTGGCATCCCGTCCCGCAGTAGTCGTCGCCTGTGCCGCAGTAGCCGTATCGGCTGCAGCACAGGTCTGCAGCACAACCACAGTTTTGACCCTCCACTACACCTACACTTAAGACTAGCACCAGAGCTATTCCAGCCACAATGACAAGCTGCTGCTGCTTCCGTATGTTTTTCGGTATTGCACAAGAGAAAGCAGGTGAACCCATTTTGATTTTCGTGGTAGCCAAGAGCTGGGTAGAATGAAGAAGAGGGGTGATTGGATATTGCAGAATGCAGATGAATTAAGGTGGAGAGCTGGTTGGTTATTTATAGTGGAATATTTACGATGGAATAGATGGGCAACTGTTAAAGGCTCGAAATTAAGTGACCGCGGGGACGTACCTACATAGAACCAACTTTCTAGAAGTAGGGGATGGAAGTGGTCAAAGGGGAGACTTCTGACTTGTGCCAATTATTCATTTTCTCCGTCCACTAGCTCTGGACTCCATGGACATCAAACCAATAACGTAACGTGTGAAAATTACAGTCAAGCATTGTAGCCTCCTTTGCAAATCGGCATCCAAATGTGGAAAGTGACATAACTGAGACGACCATGAACGCACGCCTAGAGGCAGAGGACTAACGAATATAAACTTCATTCTAAATTACTCCTTAGAAAAAGTGCCGCTTTGAATTAGTCTACACAAGTACTCACGAAATTTCCCAACTTCATCTTCTAGGATGTTGTTGACTAACGTATCATTCACACGTCGCAAACCCAGCAAAAGTGCAAGTAATAAGACTACTCGAATTAAAATGCGAGTAATAAAACACAAACAAAAGCTGTTCTCGGTATCATATTCAGTCACCCACTACAACACAAACATGGATTAGTCACTTCCGTTTTCCTCTAAAATCCTTCCTTGAAAAGTTTAATTGGTTTCAGGCATCTTTTTTGAGGATTTTCAATGATCAAACCACAAAATTCAGCCCATCTAACTCTATCAGAGCAGAAACACCACAAATTCACGAAATCCAATAAAACATCCTAAGACTTTACATGGTCCCTGATGAACCGTTCCACCTCAGCTACCTCGCCTATAATACCCGCAGCTTCTGCAACTGTAACTTTGTTCAGACACTGAGTGAATGAAAATGGTTCACCAAGTACTCCAAGAGTAAAGTCATTTGCAATATCAGCTGTTGATATTGCACTCCTTGATGCCCGTAATTTGTCACTGTAAATTGTTAGAAGACAAACATATCAGGCAACAATGTACAATTAAATAAATATATAATTCATAAACAGAAAAACAATATATCTACAGAGCAGTCTACAGTGAGCCAGGAGCCATTGACGACTTGAAAGAAATAAACAAAGCAAAATTCAATGCAAAATCTTGAATTGGACACGCCAAGGATCATAAATAGAAAACCACATAAACGAAGACACTGCTATTATCAGAAGAAAAATCTTTCTCCAAAATATGAAAGAACATATCTCTTCTCAAAAATTGAATATAATGATAAAACATCAAGTACTTAACTAAACATATCCCATCAAGCCATTCTCAAAAACTTTCCATAAAATTACAATAAGTTATCACACAAAAGGTAACAATGCTTAATTTTTTTTTCTTTTTATAAGAATTCAAATCTTACATTTCCTTCTCTAATTGTTTGCGAATGAACTCCTTGCTATGTGCTGTCACTTTGTCTGTCTTGTTGCAGAGAATAAGAATGGGAATTTTCTTCTTCACCACACTTGCCTTGGTCAAAAGATCGTACAGGTACCTGTTGCAATTAAAGTAGCAAGAATTTTTCATCACTTGCTAGTTGCACAATCAGGCTGGCACACTTAATCATGGTAAAATAGGTGCCAAAATAGGCAAGAAAAATAGTCACTTTTAAAGTATCTAAATATAGCTCAGATGGAAGTAGGGAAATTTTACTCTGAAGCAGCACGCAAGTTTGGTAAGAACTCCAAAGCATCCACCACAAAAACTATACCAGCTGCTTGAGGCAGGAACTCATCTAGTTTGGGTCTGAGACGAGAATGTCCAGGAACATCAACAAGATGCACAGGCTTTAACTTTCCATTCTGTCAGGAGAAGACAAACAAAAGCATAGAACATGTTAAAGTCCGCAAAGTCGATCACAAAAACAACATCAGAAACCAAAGGAATGAATGTTTCTTAAGAAGGCATAGAAGGTAGTGATGCCTTACAGAGAACTAAAGTGACTAGATAAGTTAGATCTGAAAAGGATACATATAAGCACATGAGGAATTTATATATCACCTTTGATTTTTCAGAATTGAGCACAAAAGTTCCCTCATTTGGTTCCATTGATGTCACAGTACCTTGGTGAGCAGACCCATCCCGAAGCTTGAACATGAACCCAATCATGTCAGAAACATCAAATCAACATTTTTCAATAAATAGTTTAAGAAAACCAGAATAGAAAAAAAAAAACATAAGTTAATAAAAAAGTCATTGGAACTTTTTACCCAGATATTGCTTATTTTTCAGGCAATAAAAAGCATCTTACTGAAAACAGGCATGAAACTTGACTTGACGAGATGATAAAAATATGAAAGGCTGAAATATAAGATATATAAGCAAATGGCAAATATTGAAGATGAGAAATAAGACAAGACTGGTGCCCATATGACAACCAATTAGTAAAAAGCTTGGAGAATCTTTTTAACTTTCTTAATTCACCCAACCAAAATAACAAGAAAGCCATACAACATAAATGCATTTTGTTTGCATTACTTATCACGGGCTACACATGGCATTAGCGACCAAAAAACAAAATGGCATTAGTGGTTTAGAAAATTCAAACAACTAGTGAGTCAAATATGGACCTATACAATATGTTTAAGAAGAACAATAGCCAGTAAGGTCTGTGCTTACTTGATAGAAAAGAACAGTCTTTCCACTCCCGCTAAGCCCACTCAGCAATATGGTATTAGCTTTTTGCCGTTTAAACAACCTACCTACATCACAAAAGGTATAACGAATAAATATCAATCTTGGAAGTACATGAAAAATAAGATAACAAAATTACGTGGATAAATACCTAATAAGAGTAAAACTGAGGTTACTAGCAAGATGGCAAGAGCAGCATAGATCTGAATAGGCGGAACCTGCTGAATGTACTCATGTGCTTGAGACCATAATGGCTCTGCCTGTTTCTTCCATTGTTGCAATGCTTGAGATGACCATTGCTCTGCCTGTTTCTTCCATTCTTCGAATCCTTCCATGTTCTTATGGGAATTCAAGAGACTTCGAGTTTAATTTACAGTGAACCTTGGCCTCTTAACTGAAGTTGAGACCCTTTGGGATGTTTCAAGAACAAACGGAATTCAATTAGGAAACAATCACCCTGAGGAGAGACAGAGACAGGGTATTAGGAACTCAGATTGAAGATCTGGCATTTGAATATGAGAGATAAGATTAGGGCAGTTTATTCAGTAAACAGGAAAAATAGCGTGGAGCACCAGATATAGTTAACAAATCCCAAGACACGCAATTCAAAAGACATAAGCTTACAAAAGAATGTTATCCTTACATGTTCACCTGCCAGACGGGGCATGAGAAAAATTGTTTCATTGATTATCTGTCAATTTATTCAAACTGTAATTGTGATTAGGGGTAAGATTCATGAATGACTGTACAAATGATCTCAAATCACATCTTCACGTGTTATTTTTCATTGATTTCCGTTATGACACTGCAGCGAATTGTCATTACACAGAGAAGTAAATAAATCACCAATTCAGCATATCACATCTACTATGAATCTTGTAGTAACAAAGAACAACTTTTGATGCATAGTTTAGATTCAATCCAAATATTAAAACCACAGAAAAAGCTCTGTGCATTATGAAGGAGACCTGCATAATAGTAGAAGATGAAAATATTGGTGGAAAGCAATAAACAAGACAAAAAGTTCCCTTCAATTGCAGCTCGTTAATCACAACACCCATTTTCCGACAGATGATAATCCTAAACTTGACCTATCTAAGACTTTAAACACAATACCCCTAGGTTGTCCCACACCACAGGTTTGAACTACCTGAATCCCAACAGTGTATCTAAAGTAGTACATGAAACAAAATCTAAGGTAGTGTTTGGGACTTTGGGTAAGGGATTTGGAGGTTCCAAGGGATTTCAAGGTGATGGGATTATAAGGTGAAGGGATTATGAGGTGATGAGATCTTAAAATGAAGGGATATAAGTGGTGGATTACATAAATGATTTGTTTGGGTAATTTTTTTGAGTGAAGGGATTTAATTATGGAATTTTGTAAACATATTTATTTTTTGACAAGATTAATTTTTTTTAATATTTTGCTAGATTTCTAGTTACTTGTAAACCGGAAGCCCTTGATATAGTGTATCTGATGTGTTTAGAGTCATAGAATTGACCGAGACACCTGCTGGTTACATTTAGATGCTGACTCAGGTGCTGATCCATATGATTTGATATAAAGCATATGTTCCCAATTTCTCAATCCCCAGAATGATTAATACAAGTTATGATCTGCAGTGAAATGACTATGAGCTTGGGAAATGAGATAAATCTAGAGAATTACTACATTTAGCAGCTATACTGTTATAAATCTCTTAAAGCTGATCAAATCAGTTACCTAGTTTTCAATAATAGGATGCCCAGGTTATTCTTGACTTACGTTACAACATGGCACACAACACCCAAGAACAAAGACGTTGGACATTGACCCTTGTAATTGACTGTTAGCTAGTCCGTTTTTCTCGGCATCAACAAACTAAATCAATGACATGATCTCAGCATCAAGTTTGATACGCTAATATGAAGAGTGAAATAGGAACAATAGGATCAAATTAAGCTTGTAGTCAATCTAATCCCCAGGTTTAACAGAAACCGCAGAACAAGTAATCAAGTAAGGTCTCAGTGCAGTCAAAGCAGCAAGAACAACTGCATATATCCACATACTAGCCAAAAAAGAAGTGAAGCCGAGACTCGTAAGGTCAGTCCTCTTGCTTCAAAAGATTGACCAGAAAAGAAATGTCCTAATCTAGGGTTTAGAAGTAAGAGCTTGAAATGTCCAGAATTAAACATCATTCTAAGTTAACCAAGTGAACTTCAGATGCTTCTCCTTACATTTCAATGAATGCAAATGAGAATAACAAAGAAAACTTACAAATTAAGCTAAAACTTGAAAAAAAATTGATAAGCACTAGACAAGGGCTTTGGCTAAACCAAACTCTAACCTGTGCATCTTGATTTCACTACTTACTGAGTCAGAAGGAGATAACTGATCATCCACTGAATCGACACACATCTTGTACAGACAAATGGTGACATCATATGAACTCTCTAAACTATTGGTTCAGAGATACCAATTTTTTTTAAATCAAAAGACAGTTTAAATTAAGGAACATAACATTCAGAGATTCAAGAAAATGCTAAAAATGTGGCTCTTCTAAACTGGACACTTGAACTAATAGACAAGGGTATCTTGTCCAAGTATAAACAGATTTGAAAGTTCATGATAATAAGAGAGAGGGAGGGGGTCATTTGAGTTACAAGAAAATAAGTACAGCTAACTAACCCACAATGTCAAAAAATCGTTCCATCATAAACTAGTAGCAAAGTTGATGTAGTTTAGGCAGGAACAAAGAAATGTCCTACCATAAATTCAAGCTAATCCTCCTACAAATAATAGCCCCTCAGCTAAACACAGCATACAATACTACCAAACAACAGAGCAGATGCAGGACACCTAACATAAGAGGAACAATCTTCACATTTTAACTGTCAGTACTCCAATTTCTTAAAGCTGATAATATTAACATGAATGTTCAGGCATCACCATTTTCACTGAGGATAAAAAGGAACAATGAAATCCAACACAGAGAACAATGCAGAAAAATTTACTCAATCTCATTTACTTGCTTAAGGATAAGAAAAAGATTCAGATTTTACCTTGATTCGAAGATTTTGCTTCAATTTTCCAAAACCCAATTTGCTTGCGATCAAATCCGAGAGAGAGGAACAGTGGGTTCGTGAAATCCTTCAACCCAAGAAGATTGGTGTTGTTCTGTGTGATGAAGACGATGAACAAGTTAAGATGATAGCTCATAGACAAAATCAAAATTGGGAATGAATCCCAGTAAAATGTCACCTCCCCTCATATAATTCCTTATCCAAACACTGCCTAAGAGTAAAATTAGTGTAGCTTCACACAATAGAAAGAGCAAGAGAAACAAATCCCAAATCTATTGGAAATTTCACACTAGTAGAGTCCAGTAATTTTTGGTCCCAAAATTCGAAAGTATCAAGGAAAATGAAGAATTGATCAAATCTGAAAACTTACCCTGCAGTCCTGCACTGCAGAATTCCAAGAAACTTAAGAGACTAGACTACCAATGCCGCAGCGAAGAAAGAGTGGGACTCGTGAGAGCCAGGTTTTTTATTCTGTGAACCCCGAAAATTAAAGGTAGGACTAAGACGGCGTCGTTCAGGTTCTGTCCGTGTAAAGAAACAAAAAAAAAATTAAAGGGAAAAAAAAGAGAAAAAACCCATTCTCAAAAAAAAAAAAAAACAAATCCTACAAAACTCTATCCGAGTATGAGCCCTCCATCTCTCTCTATCACCGTGGACCATTAAGATAACATTATCACAACCCATTAGATGAGACGCAGAGCACTGAAGTTGAGCTAGAAACGTATACGTGTATCTCAGCCGTATCGTACTCGTATTCTGTATGTACTGGATACTTTTACGTATCCATGCACACAGGTGATTTGGTAGTAGTAAAGATATCAATTATCCAAGAGAATACTTCTGTCTAATATGAATGAATATTTAAAAATGGAGGGTGAAAAAAAAAAGTTATAAGCAGCTTTTATTCTTGTTGACCTTGATGTGTGTATTTTGGTTGTTTTCTTAGTATCAAAGCTTAACTTGCATGATGTAAACTACTTCAGCCAGTTCTTTTTTTGTCATGCAAAACTTAACTCGCATGATGTAAGTATACTATTTCTTGCCAACTCCGTCATTGTTGACTGTAACTTCTTTACTTGTGGGTGTAATGGAACAGAATTTGCAGGTGGATGAATTGAATTTAGCTGAAATTGGTCCCAAATTTGAGCACCCCAGCAAGAACTAACACAGGTCAGAGTTTATTTACTCTGTTGAGAAATTTGGAATCAGTTACTGTACATTTACTCTATTATTTTGATGTTATATAAACTCCTGGTCTCATTATGACTTGTTGGATTGTGCTTTGAGATTTTGAGAAATATGTCGGGAACGTAGTATTGTTTCAATTGTGTGAACTAAATTTGCATATGGTAAACTGCTTGTAAGGATTCTACACAGGCAGAAACATATATTTTTTTGAGCTAATTTCATTTTACCTCCCTAACATTTACATGTTAAATCAGTTGTGGCTTTGCACTTTTAATTTCATCACATGTATCCCTATGCTCTCCAATTCAATCAATCATGTCCAATAATTCATTTTTTTTATCAAGTATTTTATAAATCGAAAATGTGGCTCTAATGGACTCCCTTGTATGATGACGATTCAATAATGTGGCATGCAAAATTATATCGTATGTGACTACAATTTCAAAATACATCACACAATATTTGGCAAAAAAGCTAAGGGTTAGACAAGATTGATTGAAATTGATAAGTACAAGGGCACCCGTGATGAAATTAAAAGTGTAGGGACACAATGTTTGCCCTATTTTTTTACTGCGGACAATCAGGGGAAGTGAAACTATAGAAATTAATGTAGCATTCAACAGTGATAAACATGTGATGCTAGTTAGCATAGAAGCAAAAAACTTACATTTTTACCAATACATTACGGGAATGATAGGTCTGTAGGTTTACATTTATTGAATTTTTTTGTCTACAATTGGTTTTCTTGAAACTAATTTTCAATAATGTCTTAATTATAGGTTAGCCCGCTCCTTATTGTAGGTTACTTTTTCTTACGTTCAAAAGTAGTTTGGGAAACATGTGTTTAGTGATAACAATCATAACGTCTGTGAATTCCTCTTCAGAAGCATCTGAAGAGAAACGTTTTACTTGCAAATGAATCTGCAGAAGTAAAGGAAACGTTAAAAAGGGGATTGTTGTTTTGCATTATCACATATATGGTGGTAATTCAATCAAAATGTTTTAGCATAATGACATATATAGCTAGGAATATCAACCGAGTTGAAAGTTATAATGATTGATGACTACATTACCTACTCTGATGCTAATCTGAATATAAGATTGTTTCAAAACATTTTCCTAGTTGGTATTTATTTATTTATTTAATACTATTCTAGCTATTCTTCATAAATTGATTTTATCCAGGAGGAGGTTGCCAGGGAGTTTGGCGTAGCACTGCAAGTTCAGCAGTTTTGGCTGTGGGCAAAGCGTCAAAACCTTACATATCCTGGATTGCCATTTGATCTATAAGATTTCCAGATTAATGCTTTCATTGAGAAGCCATGGATTTAGTTTAAGAAGCCAAGGTTGTGTGTAAGATACCCAAGAGTCTAATAATAAAGTATGTGACGCCGCGAGTTAGTGGTGATACGAAAGTTGATCTACTCTTCGTGCTCTACGTGCTAGTGTAAGTAGTTTTTGAATTCGATTACATTTTGAAGATTTAAAGTTTGGGGACATGGCAATACTGTCGTCGGGGGACTTGCTCTTACGTGTCTTGTTTTTGTTTTCAGCCACGCTAGAGGCCTGGGTCACTTTGGGTCAGAAGCTTGACCTGGGTAGTGGCCTGGGACAGTCACTGTTGGGGCAACAAAAAACCGATGGAAGCAGCTGGAAATTGAATTTTTTTGTGATGTGGGTCACAAAGTGAGGTGGTGCCATGGCAACAAGTCCCTCAGTGGACTTGCTCTATCTACTTGGGTGCGTTGAAATTTTTACTTAGAACCTATCATCTATGCCGTTACATGAAATACCTGGATTTTTCTTTCTTTCTTTGCTCTCGTCTTGTCCTCTTTGTCCATGTTGTTAGGAAATTAATCTAGCTAATCTTCTATTTAAAGTATATATATTCTGTACATAACAGTTTTCCTTTGTATTCCTAGATTGTAGTCAACATTGATACTTGATAGCTTGACTATAGGAGAAACTAACTTGTAGCCAAAGTTTGCTTGTTGTATATGTACCTCGATTGATATCAATGAAAACTACTTCAGCCAGTTCTTTTTTTGTCATGCAAAACTTAACTCGCATGATGTAAGTATACTATTTCTTGCCAACTCCGTCATTGCCGACTGTAACTTCTTTACTTGTGGGTGTAATGGAATAGAATTTGCAGGTGGATGAATTGAATTTAGCTGAAATTGGTCCCAAATTTGAGCACCCCAGCAAGAACTAACACAGGTCAGAGTTTATTTACTCTGTTGAGAAATTTGGAATCAGTTAGTGTACGTTTACTTTATTATTTTGATGTTATATAAACTCTTGGTCTCATTATGACTTGTTGGATTGTTCTTTGAGATTTTGAGAAATATGTCGGGAATGTAGTATCGTTTCAATTGTTTTTCATTGATCATTCTGATCATCCGGTCTTGGTGATATGTTCAATCCGGGTGGACCAAGGAGCTCTAATTCAAAAGCCAATGCTGCTGTAACTACACCAAGTCTATCTAAGATCGCTTCCCGCAGCTGGATCATTGATAGCGGGGACGACGGATCACATTCTTCATCTCCTAAATTATTCTCGCATAAGGGTAAAAATTGTTCATTGCCTCATGTGTTGTGTTATTATCTAGCGGAGAGAAGGCTAATATTGTTGCGAAAGGATTATTGCCTCTGAATTATGTGTATTACCCACGTGATGTGTCATGTGTGCCTACATTCAAAGTTGATCTGTTATCGGTCAATCTTCTGACAAGGAGCTTGAATTGTTTTGTGAAGACCTAAATTTTCATACAATAAATTTATGTAATTCAATAATTGTTATATTAATTGAATTATGATATTCGAGATTATTTTGATTGTCGTGGGTTGAGAAAATTGGTTTCGAATGATTTTATTTTGGAAAACGAACATTATTTAGGGGGTTGTGAAAATCGACTTTTTATACGTTCAAAATTTGGGAAAACGTCCTTCATGAAAGTTGTAGAGCTCGTCGATACGAGTTCGTGCATATGTGGAACGTATTATTCGGAGTTCGTATGAATAAGTTATGATTATTTGAAAATAAGAATTTTTCTATAAATATAGGAATTTTTTTCGAAATTTCAGAAAACCAAAAAAAATTATCAAATTTTCTCTCTCTCTCTTCTCTCTCGGCTGAAGCCCGAAGGATTGAAGAAGTTCGACCGACCCGACCCGAACCCGCATGACCCGACCCGACTGCACCGGCGACGAAACCACCGCAAGGCAGCTCAGACCGACGTCGCCTGCCTCCCTGTTGTTGCCGCCCCCGCTCGCCGCAAGCAAGAGATCGGAGCAGCTCAGCCCCGAACGCCTGACCTGGTTGGATCTCGACGGTGCCGGCGTTGCATGGGCCGATCCTTCCCATTTTCGTGGCGTGCTCTTCCTCTTGATCATCCCCATATGTGGCTTGCATCACGATTTTGAGTGTAGAGTGGTAGATCAAAAGTTGAAGATTTCGACATCCCTGATTCAATCTGGAGACTGATCAGAGGGCCGAGATTAATCCAACTTCAAAGCCCCATCTAGGACGATCTAGACCTCATCTCCGAAAAAGTCAGGTATTAAAGTTGTTCACAATTTCATTTTGAAGAAGTTTGTAGTTGACGACTTTTGCATCAGAGGTGGTTGACCGGCGTTGACCTCTGTTTGACCACCGCGTGTGGCGGCTCGTCGGACCAAATTTTGAGTTTATATTATCTGGACGATGATCTATGCATCCATACGAGCGTTTTGATATATAACTTGGTCGTGTTAGAAAAGTTGATAAATAGTCAATTTAAGTTTTAACGTTACTATTTACGGTTTTACAGTTTACCTTCGGTTTGATATTTACGGAGATCAGACCTTCGGTTTTACTTCAAATTTTAATATGATGTTCATATGACTGTCCCGATAACTTTGTGTGGTCACCGGTGAAGATCCGACCGTTGGATCTTCGTATAATTGTAAAACAGTGATTCGGGAGGCGATTAGTGAAGATCCGTCCATCGGATTTTCGTGTAATTTTGATAGGATGTTTCCAAGGGCGATCCGTGAGGATCTAACCGTTGGATTGTCTTTATTTTAGAATCCGACCGTTGGATTGTCGTTATTTTGAAATCCGACCATTGGATCATCATTTAGGTTTATTTCGTGCTTCGTTGCTAAGTAAAAACCGTACTTGATTAGGTACTTGACGGCTTGAGTTGATGAGCATTTGGATTATTGTGAGTTATATTTTACTGAAGACGCAGCGGGAATTTCAAGGTGAGTAAATCTCACGTAGTTCATATTATGAACCGAGTACTTAAAATAATTATTTTTGGTAATTGTGTGGAAAATATTTGTGGATTAAATATTTGTTTTTAAAATCACATAGACTGATCACTACGGTCCATAGGTAAGTAAAATGAATTTTAATTATACAAATGAATTTCACGATTTTCTTGTGTGAACTATAGATGATATTAGTGGTCATTCCTGAGTGGATGATTACGTATATATATATATATATATATATATATATATATATATATATTTACGTGGAATATATATATTGATTGGCGTGATTTTGAATGACGATATGATTGAGTTAGAATGATGATTTGGATTATATTCAAATGCTTTAATTTCATGATAATATCATAAATGTTGGATGAGTTGATTTAATTATGTGAAAACATACAGTTGTACATATTGTGGATTTAGGGTCAACGTAGTGACCAGTATGGGGTAATTAGACGCTCTAATCCTAGGTGGATGATGAGATACGATTGGTTGAATATGTACAATTATCGGACGTTCTAAATATGTATATAAGTATACGTATTGATGAAATATGATAAAGATAAATATGTCGGATGCCATAACCTAGGCCAGGTGACGGGCTACGATTCAGTTAGAGCTCTAGTCTGTCAAATACCATATTTTTATAAATACGATGATGAGGTTTTATGAGGAAATACGTAAGTTAGGGTTCGGTGTTGAGTTGTTGATTGATTGTGATTGTTGGTTCTTGTGGTTGTAGAATTGTTGCATGTTGACTTAGGTAGAAATAAATATGATTGAATTAAGCAACCATTCTTTCTTTTACTCATACGAGCTTTCATAAGCTTTCCGGGTTTTGTATTGTTGCAATCCCGGTACACTATTCAAATGGTGTAGCGGATATTCTTGCAGGTCAGGATAATCAGGGAGGTGACCGAGCTGCTTAAGTGTTACAGCGGTTATTTTTATTTCTTTGAGTTGTGAGGTGTTTATGCTCATTTAGAGCTTTATAATTCATTGAGTACTTGAGTTGTAATAATTAACCGAGACAAAATTCGGTTTTGATTTTATTTCGTGTGATGAGGTTGTTAAGAAAAGAAATTTTTAGGATGATTATTTTAAGTTGTGGTAATTTTCATGTTTTGGATTTTGAATTTTTTTTTTAAATTCGGGACGTGACATGTTCAATGACATTTTTTCCATATTCGTGTGTTTTGTAGGATCTGGCTATGAGGAGGACGATTGGTTTGGGTAAGCAACATGATGGATGATGCTACTTGATGGCATTGGCAAAGAAGAAAGCCTTGACCAATTGTCATTCCCATTCATCACAAAACCATCGATCAGCCTGCAACCTCACACTCTCATCTGCTGATCTTTGGCATAGCTGTTTAGGTCATGTTTCCCATTCCCTTTTAAAATTCATTGATAAGAATTTCTTAAATCTTTCAGTTCAGCCTATTGATGCTTGCCCTATTCGTCCTTTGGCAAAGCAACATCCCTTACCTTTTGGTGTTAGTTCCATCTCATCTAAAAAACCGTTTGATTTAATTCATTGTGATATTTGAGGTCGTTATAAACATCCTTCTCTTTCTGGTGCCAATTATTTCCTCACTATCGTTGATGATTACACAAGATTCACTTGGATTTTTTTGAAGAGACACAAGGATGAAGCACAATCAATTTTGAAGCTATTTTTCAGTTATGTTTTCCCCTCTGGCCCATTCTCACGGCCCAACCCTCTTCCCATACTTGACCCAACATCATCCTTTGACTTTCCTCCTATCTCACCCTCATCTTCTCCCGATCTCCCAGTCGCGTCTTCATGTCCTTCCAAATCAATCGCACCAGAAGGAATTGAATCAGAACCCACAACCACCATTCCAACCCCGCACCAGACCCTCTCTTCTCCTCACAATTCTGTCATTGCACCACCATCCTCTCCTCGTCCGACACTTTGAACCTATGCCCGCCGTCCTAAAACTCCAGCCATACTAAACCCGATCGATCTCCACTCGCCGCCTCCTCCAGCGTTGCCTTCCTACCTGCTCGGTCCTCCACCAGAAACTCTGCCCGGACCTAACTCACTCACCTACCAATTCCTATCCCTAGCACCATCATCAACACCGGCCTCTCTACTCTCACCAGCCCCACCAGTCTCAACTCGCACCTCCAGCTGAGCCTCACGCTCATCCTCAAGCCGAGCCTCTTCGTCATTCCAGCCGTCCTCATAATCCATCGGTGAAACTTAAGGATTATGTCTGCTCCCATGTCACACACGCTTGCTCTGACCAATCGACTACCTTATTCCAGGTCCGACCAAAGGTACATGCTATCCTCTAGCTAATTATATTTCCTATCACAGATATAAGCATGCACATCATTCTTTTATTGCTCAAATTAGTACTGTCACAGAACCCAGGTCTTATTCGAACGCCGTTGCTAATCCTGAGTGGCAGAAGGCAATGCGTTCCGAATTGCAAGCTCTCCAAGCCAATGGCACTTGGACTCTTACCTCTTTTTCGATGGGTAAGACACCAATTGGATGTCGATGGGTGTTTAAGTTTAAGCATTGTTCTGATGGTTCCATCAAGAGGTACAAAGCCATATTGGTAGCGAATGGATTCACTCAATTAGAAGGTGTTGATTATCAGGATACCTTTTCCGCCACTGTCAAGGTCATCATAGTCTGTTGTCTTCTCGCCTTAGCCACTGCTCGAGGGTGGTCCCTTCACTAATTAGATGTCAATAATGCTTTCCTTCACGGTGATATGAATGAAGAGATTTTACATGTCAGTGCTGCCCGGGCTTCGGAGACAGGGGACGAAAACTTGGTGTATTGATTACACAAATCACTGTATGGTTTGAAGCAAGCATCTCGACAGTGGTTCTCAAAATTCTCAGAAGTTATTCGAGCTGCAGGATATGTTCACTCTCAAGCAGATTACTCTTTATTCACCAGAAGACAAGGCAAGTCTTTCACTACCCTCTTGATATATGTCGATGATAGTTTGAAATCTGGAAATGATGTTATGAGTATTGCTTCAATTAAGAAATTCCTGCATAGTCATTTTCATCTTAAGGATCTTGGTGATTTGAAATATTTCCTTGGCATTGACGTATCTTCTTCTAAGAATGGGATTTTTATTTCCCAACGTAAGTATGCCTTAGAAATCATTGAGGATGCGGGATTGTTAGGTGCGGTACCCATTGATACTCCTATGAGCGAGGTTTGAAGTTGTCTGATAAAAGTGATTTACTCAAGGATCCAGGTTGTTATTGGAGGTTGGTTGGTAGATTAATATATCTTACTATTTCAAGAACGGATATTACATATTCTGTGCATGTACTAAGCATATTTATGCATCAGCCTCGTAAGCTTCATATGGAAGCAGCACTCTGTGTTGTGTGTTATCTTAAGAACGCACCTGGCCAAGGATTGTTCTTCTCCTCAAATAGTGATTTCAAGTTGCGAGCCTATTGTGACTTGGATCGGGCAAGTTGTCCACTCACTAGAAGGTCTACCACATGTTACTGTGTCTTTCTTGGCCCCTCATTGATCTCATGGAGATCAAAGCGTTAGAAAACAATGTCGCTTTCTTCAGCTGAAGCAGATGTCGTGCAATGACAGGCATTTGTTGTGAGTTAACTTGGCTGAGATATCTTCTTAGAGACTTGGGAGTATTGCATCGAGAACATGCATTGTTATACTGTGACAACAAAGCTGCGTTGCATATTGCAGCAAATTCAATCCTTCATGAACAGACCAGACATATTGAAATGGATTGTCATTACATCTGAGATAAGATTCAAGATGGATCTGTTGCTATAAGGTTCGTGGGTTCAGCACACCAATTGGTAGATGTCTTGACTAAAGCTTTGGGAAATGAAGTCTTTACTCCTATTGTTCGCAAATTGGGAGTGCAGGACATCCACTTTCCAACTTGAGGAGGGGTGTTAGGAAATTAGTCCAGCAAATCTTCTATTTAAAGTATATATATTCTGTACATAATAGTTTCCCTTTGTATTCCTAGATTGTAGTCAGCATTGATACTTGATAGCTTGATTATAGGAGAAACTAACTTGTAGCCAAAATCTGTTTGTTGTATATGTACCTCAATTGACATCAATGAAAACTACTTCAGCCAATTTTTTTTTTTCACATGTAATCACTCTTCTTTTGAAACTTGGTTCGTTGGGGAGTTTGTAAGTTGGGGTCCATTAAGAATGTACCATCTTTTAAATCTAAATGACTTGAGAGCCTAGGCATTATGTAGAAGCAATCCACCTTGAGCATGGTGAAAGAACAAATTTCAATGGGTGACAAATTAAAATCAATCATAGATCTTCCCATTTCTATTTGCTTCACCCCATAACGTTGTCAATGAGTAGTGTCAGGTCGGGTTCGTGCAGGGCCGGCCTCTGAGGCGATAGTCTCAGGCCACCGGTCCCTGAGGGCCTCGGAGGATTTTGTTCTTCATATATGTCATCATAATAGATATATTTTATTTGGTTTTATTAGGATGAATGATAGCCTTGGTTTTGCGGAAGTGCAGTTGAAATGCATATTCTCGACCAATGTTCGAACCTTGCTTCCCTCTCCATCCTCACTTTTTCAGTGTTTTACAATTTTCCCTTGGCCAGTGGCCCACCTTTTTCTTTTTCTTTTCCGTATAAATTTATGTTTAACTAAATCTTTTTTTGTATTTCAGAAATTTATCTATGAATAAAAATTCATATACTTTGTTTTGTTATTAGTTATACTTTTACTTTTATTCAAAATACATGATTATGTATGAGTGTTTCTATTCATACCTCCACATTTGGTATATAGACATCCTTAAATTTTTGTAAATATTCATTTCCCATTTTACCCTTTAAAAACCTTAAAAAAAAAATTAACATGAAAAAACCCAATCCTGTATACCATCTTCACGTCCATGATTCTTCATCTTTCTTTGTTGGTTTTCTCTCATATTCCTTTTCTTTCTCCAAGACCTCTTTCTCTCTGTTGTTTCACTAGTTTGCCTCAAAATTCTCAATAAGAACTTGGTGGTGTGTTGGTGATTACTAACTGCTATAGATTATAGAATTGGGTGATTGAATTTTACAAAAGTCCTGGTATATATCTAAAACACCTTTGAATCCAATAGCCTTTTCTAAACAAAAATTTCTCACTCACTATCTTCATCGATATCATCTTCTTTGATTTTAGGTTTTCATAAAGGTGTGGGAGCATTTTTATTTACGAATTGGGAAGCTTTCAAAATTCAAACTGTGCTAGAGGGAAATATTTATCAACGATTGATGCTGGCTTTCACGAGTTGGAGTTCTAGTTCTGTGCAAAATTGTAACATCTTGTTGTACAATGAAGAATATGCATGAATCATCTATCTTAATTGATGTGGTTCAAGATTCACCCAACACCAGATCATCTGAAGTCCAACATAAATATGAATCATCAATCTAAGACACTGCGTGTGAGAGAAAAGATATATATATATATATATATATATGTATATGTATATATATATGAGAGAAGAAACCAAAGAAAGAGACAGAGTGAGCTAGGGAGAGAGCAGAGAAATAGAGGAGAAAGAAAGAAGATTATCGGAATATGGAGGTCTAAACAACTTTTCATTTTGTGTTTCGATGAACTAAATAGATATTTTTACAATTTTCTAAAGGGCATAATAGGAAACAAATTTTTACAAAAATTTAAAGAAGTTCACTATAAAATGTGGAGGTATGAATAGAAACACCCTTTTGTAATGTTATTTGGTAAAAAAAAAAAATATATATATATATATATATATGTATGTGTGTGTGTATATATATATATATATGTATGTGTATATACATATCTCAGAGACCACATTTTAATTCTTCGCCTCAGGCCGTTAGAATCTCAGAATCGGCCATGGGTTTGTGTCGGGTTAAGGTATTTGTCATACAAGAAACAAACCCAAACTCAACCCATTTAATAATCTTGTTAGAAATTTAATCTCAAACCCAACCTATTTATTAAACGAGTTACCTATTTCAAACCCGCTTAACCTATTTAATAAATATGTTATGTCGTCTTGGACAAAATGACTCATTTAAGGGTTAACATTATTGTGACCCATTTAACTAAACAAATGCATAAATTGAATAAATTCACTAGAAAATTTATAGTATTAACAGTGAAGAGGTAACCCTAGTTTACAGTGAGAAAAAGACTTATTCAACCCTTATATATATAATATTACTTTTTTAAATGGATAATCTACGCGGGTAATATAAAATATATAAACTTACTCATTTAATAAACAGGTTATACGGATTCATGTCATGTTGGCGAGTTCATCCGCAGCCGACCCGTTTATTAGATGGGTTATGGCAGGTCTACCCGCGGCCGACCGGCTTTTTAATCATGCAGGTTTAACTTGTTTTATTTCATTTGGATTTCGAGTCATGTCAAAATTGACAGCCCTACTGTCACGCCCCGAATTTTGAATAATAAATTCAAATCCGAAACATGAATACAACTAAACAAATCACGTCCTAAATTTTTTTTTCTCAAAACCAATATTTCATAAACCATAACACAAACCTCGTAGCAAACTATCTCTCGAGTCAATTATTACAATACTAACATAAATAAAATGTTCTGCTCACAAGAGTCTACAAAACACACCAAAATAGACCAAGTGCTGGTCTCAACCCTGCTGCCCTACGCAGCTCGCTCACCACCCTGATTATCCTAACCTGCAGGATTATCCGCTACACCATTTGAATAGTGTACCGGGATTGCAACAACACAAAACCCGGTAAGCTTTCTGAAAGCTCGTGTGAGTAAATAAAAAAGAACGGTGGATTTATTAAACCACAACTCATTTATCTCAAGTAAACATCCAACAATCTCAACAACCACAAGAAACATCAAACCAACACACATGAAACAACATGGAACACATTTCCACAATCACCAAATCACAACTCTCGCCACTTTGGCACCTAATCACAACTATCGCCACTTTGGCACCCAATCACAACTATCGCCACTTTGGCCCCACGTTAGAGCTCTAACTGCCTCGTTACTTCTGACACCTTGGCCCAGGGTCAAGTAACGGCACCTCCAGGTTACTCAGTAACCCGCGAACTTTGGACCATTTCATGTCCTCAGAACAATATATCCCCGTTATTATTTAACAGTCGAACTTTGGACCTCCCTGTCCTCAGAACACATACATTCCGGTTATTATTAACCAAAGATCCTTGGACCATTCGATCCTCGAAATCCTACGTTTCTCTACTTTCTATTTAACTCACAAAATCAACATGCTTATCACCAACATTTATCAAATATTAACAACATAATAAAATCATACTATCAACAATTATCAACAACATATTATCACAATTCCACACCTCAATGTCACACCATTCAATATATAATCACTTAAATATATATATACGTAACCATCCACACAGGAATGATCACTAATACCAACTATAGTTCACACGATGCAAAATCAAGAAATTCATTTTTAATATACTTTAGAACACATTTCTTAAAACCATTTCCTCACACATAACAAATAAATTGGGCAATTAAGGAAATTCGGTTCGTAAATGAACCAAGTGAGATTTACTCACCTCTAAACTCCCGCTGCGTCTTCTTACAGCCCAAAATACGATTCACAATCGTCCGCTAACAAATCCGTCAAATACCTAATCAAAACGATAATTAACTTAGCGTATAATTTCAAAAACACACTTATATGAAGATCCAACGGTCGGATCTTCACTCGTGACCATACAAGGTCACCGGGACTACGATCATTATATCAAAACTAGAATTCTATCGGACGGTCCAAACTTCATAGATCATAAATCGAGCGATCGAAATCAATCGAAATCGTAAAATTCATAACTAATTCATACGATATCCAAAATTCACATGCTATATATCAAAATGATCGTATCGACATGTAGAATCTAAAAATGAGTAGAAACTACTCATGGTACCCCCGGAGGTGGCCGGAAAGGGCCGCCGGAGTTTAGGGCAGAGCCGCCGCCGACCACCACCAATGGTGTTGGGGCCAAGCTTATCCTCTTCGGTTCATCATTTTGAGCAACTTTCATAACTAACACGAAGTGAGAAAACGAGTGGAAGTGGTCGAAAATACCTAAAAACAGTCCGGTTTGCCGGAAAACCGAAATTTTCCGATAGTTGCTCCGTTCGACGTCAAAAGCTTCACTATTGGTCTGGGTCTTTTTCCTGCGTGTTCTACTCCTTAATACGAGTTCAACGAGATAAAGAACTCAAGTTTTCGTGGCCGGAGCTAGGAGAAATCGCCGTTGGTTAGTTTTAGGGCTCGGATTGAGTTTTGAGTTCCACCGCCGTGTAGCCGCCACGAGAGGGGAAACCGTGACCACCAGTCGACTCACAGGAAGGAGTAGAGTCGATCTGGGCGTCGTTTCACCTCAAACGGTGGCCGGAGCTGTGAGAAAGAGGCCGGCGAAAATTTGCTCTGTTTTGGAGCTTGGACGCGCGCATGGGAGAGAAAATGAAGAAGATGAACAGTGCACCGACTGAAAATGGAAACCCAATTTTCGGAAACTTTCCATTTATATATATACCCAAATTGGCAACTTTTCTAAATGCTATAACTTCTTCGTACGAACTCCGATTCTTGCGTTGCGCATATGCACGAACTCGTATCGACGAGCTCTACGACTTTCATGAAGGAAGTTTCCTCAAATTCCTTACGTATAAATAACTCAATTTTAATAACCTTAAATAACGTTAAATTTCGATACTAAAATCATTCGAAACCAAATTTGTCAAATAACGACATTCGAATCACACTCACAACTCATAATTCATATAATTTGAGAAATATTGAATTACGAAATATTTAACTGAAATTTCAGGTCTTCACAGTCTACCCTCCTTAAAGGAATTTCGTCCCGAAATTCAAGCAAACTCATCAACAAACAGTAATGGGTACTTAGCCCTTATGTCAGACTCTAACTCCCATGACGCATCACCCTCTTCATGATGACTCCACAACACCTTAACCAACTCAACTTCCTTCCTACGAAGCCTCTTCGTGGACCTATCCAAGATACGAACAAGTTCAACAATGAAGGTCACATCCGGACTCACCTCGATCGTACCGCGATCAATCACATGAGACTCATCTCGAATGTACCTCCTAAGCATGGACACATGGAAAACATTGTGTACACCGGCTAATAGGTAAAGCAAGCCGATATGCCAATTCTCCGTCCCTTTCCAAAATCTCAAAGGGTCCAACGTATCTCGGTGCCAATTTCCCTTTCCTGCCAAATCTCACCACACCTTTCATAGGTGAGACTTTCAAGAATACGTAATCACCCACCTCAAAGTCCAACGGTCTCCTTCTAAGGTCGGCATAACTCTTCTGTCTACTCTGTGCAGTACGGATCCTGTCTCGGATGGTAGTAACCTTCTCTGTAGTCTCCCGAACAAGCGCAGGACCCAAGAGCTGTTTCTCTCCAACATCCGCCCAACATATAGGAGTCCTACATGGCCTACCATAAAGTGCCTCATATGGGGCCATGCCAATACTAGAGTGATAGCTGTTGTTGTAGGCAAACTCTACCAATGGCAGATGATCCGCCCAACTTCCCTTGAAGTCCAAAACACATGCTCTAAGCATATCCTCCATCACCTGGTTCACCCTCTCTGTCTGCCCATCAGTCTGTGGATGAAATGCAGTGCTCATAGCCAAAGATGTGCAGAAAGACTTATGGAATCTACGCCAAAATTCTGAAGTGAAACGAGCATCCCGATCAGAGATGATCGATACAGGCACACCATGAAGCCTCACAATCTCATTAAGATACAACTTACACAAAGCATCACCTGAGTAAGTCTTTGCCACAGGAAGAAAGTGTGCTGACTTTGTCAATCGATCAACAATCACCCAAATAGAATCATAACTTTGTCTGGACCTAGGCAATCCAGTCACAAAGTCCATGGAGATCTCTTCCCATTTCCATACTGGAATCGGCAAAGGTTTCAACATTCCCGCAGGCCTCTGATGCTCTGCCTTCACTTGCTGACATGTAAGGCACCTGGATACATACTCAGCCACATCCCTCTTCATCCCTATCCACCAAAACTGTCTTCGTAGGTCCATATACATCTTGGTACTCCCTGGGTGTACCGTATATCGAGATCAATGTGCTTCCCGCAGTACCTCCTCCTTGAGGTTATCACCGCCCGGGACATACAATTTCAATCGAAATCTCAATCCACCATCAGTTCCAACTGTCCACTCTGATGGACCTTCCTCATTGGCATCAAGGATAATCTCCGAAATCACCATTTGAGCGAACTCATCATGTGTCTGACTCTGAATGATCCTGGAAATCAAGGTCGGCTGTAAAGTGATACTACCGAGAAATATTCCCTGTCCTTCTCCTGTGGGTATAAGGTCAAACTCAGATACAGTCTCTAACATACGCCACTCCTGAACCATAAGTGACGCTATGATCCCTCGGGGTTTCCTGCTCAAAGCATCCGCCACTACATTGGCCTTTCCGGGATGATACTCCAAGGTGAAATCATAGTCTTTGATGAGCTCCATCCATCTTCTCTGCCTCATGTTCAACTCCTTCTGGGAGAATAGATACGTCAAACTCTTACCTAAGGAGCATAACATACCTGGTTAATACATGTATAACACTTAAATCACAACATAAGTAAATACAAGTCCATATTAACCAAGCTACTAACACAAAGAGGTTAATTCAAATCCTATTACGTCCTAACGTTCTAGACAACTCCCAACACTCCCACATACCCAATGACATTGTTAATACCGAAGAGTACCCGATGGGGATCCGCTGCAGACGGGTCATCACTCGGAAGGTATTAACTTATCACTAAATATGTACCTTACGCTCTTATACAAAACTGTCACGCCCCGAATTTCGAATAATAAATTCAAATCCGAAACATGAACACAACTAAACAAATCACGTCCTAAATTTTTTTTTTCTCAAAAACTATATCTCATAAACCATAACACAAACCACGTAGCAAACTATCTCTCGAGTCAATTATTACAATACTAACATAAATAAAATGTTCTGCTCACAAGAGTCTACAAAACACACCAAAATAGACCAAGTGCTGGTCTCAACCCTGCTGCCTTACGCAGCTCGCTCACCACGCTGATTATCCTGACCTGCAGGATTATCCTCTACACAATTTGAATAGTGTACCGGGATTGCAACAACACAAAACCCGGTAAGCTTTCTGAAAGCTCGTGTGAGTAAATAAAAAAGAACGGTGGATTTATTAAACCACAACTCATTTATCTCAAGTAAACATCCAACAATCTCAACAACCACAAGAAACATCAAACCAACACACATGAAACAATATTGAACACATTTCCACAATCACCAAATCACAACTCTCGCCACTTTGGCACCTAATCACAACTATCGCCACTTTGGCACCCAATCACAACTATCGCCATTTTGGTCCCACGTTAGAGCTCTAACTGCCTCGTTACCTCTGACACTTTGGTCCAGGTTCAAGTAACGGCACCTCCAGGTTACTCAATAACCAGCGAACTTTGGACCATTTCATGTCCTCAGAACAATATATCCCCGTTATTATTTAACGGTCGAACTTTGGACCTCCCTGTCCTCAGAACACATACACTCCGGTTATCATTAACCAAAGATCCTTGGACCATTCGATCCTCGGAATCCTACGTTTCTCTACTTTCTATTCAACTCACAAAATCAACATGCTTATCACCAACATTTATCAAATATTAACAACATAATAAAATCATACTATCAACAATTATCAACAACATATTATCACAATTCCACACCTCAATGTCACACCATTCAATATATAATCACTTAAATATATATATATGTAACCATCCACATAGGAATGATTACTAATACCAACTATAGTTCACACGATGCAAAATCAAGAAATTCATTTTTAATATACTTTAGAACACATTTCTTAAAACCATTTCCTCACACATAACAAATAAATTGGGCAATTAAGGAAATTCGGTTTGTAAATAAACCAAGTGAGATTTACTCACCTCTAAACTCTCGCTGCGTCTTCTTACAGCCCAAAATACGATTCACAATCTTCCGCTAACAAATCCGTCAAATACCTAATCAAAACGATAATTAACTTAGCGTATAATTTCAAAAACACACTTATATGAAGATCCAACGGTCGGATCTTCACCCGTGACCACACAAGGTCACCGGGACAGTCCTACGATCATTATATCAAAACTAGAATTCTATCGGACGGTCCAAACTTCATAGATCACAAATCGAGCGATCGAAATCAATCGAAATCGTAAAATTCATAACTAATTCATACGAAATCCAAAATTCACATGCTATATATCAAAATGATCGTATCGACATGTAGAATCTAAAAATCAGCAGAAATTACTCATGGTACCCCCGGAGGTGGCCGGAAAGGGTCGCCGGAGTTTAGGGCAGAGCCGCCGCCGACCACCACCAATGGTGTCGGGGCGAAGCTTATCCTCTTCGTTTCATCATTTTGAGCAACTTTCATAACTAACACGAAGTGAGAAAACGAGTGGAAGTGGTCGAAAATACCTAAAAACAGTCCGGTTTGCCGGAAAACCGAAATTTTCCGATAGTTACTCCGTTCGACGTCAAAAGCTTCACTTCTGGTCTGGGTCTTTTTGCTGCGTGTTCTACTCCTTAATACGAGTTCAACGATATAAAGAACTCAAGTTTCGTGGCCAGAGCTAGGAGATATCGCCGCTGATTCGTTTTAGGGCTCGGATTGAGTTTTGAGTTCCACCGCCGTGTAGCCGCCACGAGATGGGAAACCGTGACCACCAGTCGACTTACAGGAAGGAGTAGAGTCGATCTGGGCTTCATTTCACCTCAAACGGTGATCGGAGCTGTGAGAAAGAGGCCGGCGAAAATTTGCTCTGTTTTAGAGCTTGGACGCGCGCACGGGAGAGAAAATGAAGAAGATGAACAGTGCACCGACTGAAAATGGAAACCCCATTTTCGGAAACTTTCCATTTATATATATACCCAAATTGGCAACTTTTCTAAATGCTATAACTTCTTCGTACGAACTCCGATTCTTGCGTTCCGCATATGCACGAACTCGTATCGACGAGCTCTAGGACTTTCATGAAGGAAGTTTCCTCAAATTCCTTACGTATAAATAACTCAATTTTAATAACCTTAAATAACGTTAAATTTCGATATTAAAATCATTCGAAACCAAATTTGGCAAATAACGACATTCGAATCACACTCACAACTCATAATTCATATAATTTGAGAAATATTGAATTACGAAATATTTAACTAAAATTTCGGGTCTTCACACCTACGCACCCGTCAAGCTGATAGGGAACCAATCAAGGACACAAAAAAACCTTGCCAAAAAAGAAAATACAGTTTATCAAGAAATCAGTAACCATCTACATTTGAGGCCACAAAATATTTCAATCCAAACAACACTAAATGAATTATAGCTTGCTTGAGAAGGATAAAGAAACAATGTATCTCGTCAATTGAGAACTAGTAGAGTTCGACCTTTCACATATTCTGCAACAGTTTTTTTTTTTTTTTTTTGTACTTGGATAATACTAGCTAAAATCTCAAAGAACATAAAATTGGGATTTGAATATCAAGCTATACCATCAAGTTTGATCCCACACCTCATAAAATGGATTGAAGTCATTTTGATTTAAAATACCTTACTTCAATCAATTCTGTCTTAACGGGACTTCAGGTTTTTCTCAACCGAAACATAATCGAACTATCTGTCAGTTTGGCTTCGCCGAGCCAAACATCCAGTTTAGCATCGGTTTCTATTTAACTTGGCCAAGTTTTGCTGGTATTTGGCAGGTTTGAGCCCGGGGGCCTGAATCTCAATCTCGAAGGCCATGAGATCATGCAAAGGTGGTCATGAGGCCATGGATCTCGATCGGGAGGCCATGGATCTAGACCCGGGAGCAATGAATTTTGATCGAGATGCTAAAAGATTATTCAAATTAAGGCCTGGATCTCTTTCTAGAGCATTGAGCAACACATACGGGAGGCCATGAATCATGCAGAGGCCATGAATTTCATGTTGGAGCATGGTGAGATCTCTAATGGGAGACCGTGAGATCATGCCAAGGAGGTCGTGCATCATATACAGAAGGCCATGAGATCGCGGATGGAAAGCCATGAGATTGTGAAGGGGTGGCCGTCAGTCTCATACAAGGGGCCATAAGATGATGCCAAGATGATCAAGAAGTTACTTGCAAGAGCAAGAGATCATGCCAAGGTGATATTGAGGCCATAAATCTAGACAATGAGACCGTGCCAAGGTGATCGGGAGACCATGAATCTCAAAGAGAAGGTAATAAGATCATGCAAAGGTGAATTTCGTATGGAAAGCCATGAGATCATATAAAAGTAAGAGGCCTTAAATTCTGTAGAGGAGGCACCAAGATCATGAAAAGATGAATCACGTTGAAGACACAATGGGATCATGTCAAGGTGGATATGCATCTCGTACGAGAGGGTCTGAATATTCATAGAGAAGGTATCGAGTGTTGACGTGAGTCACTCTCCATAATTTTAGGAATTGTAGTATAATTAGGATTGTATAGTTAAGAAGAATATTATGTAGTTAAGGGGGAGAATGTCACGGTGTAATTAGTTTCCAATTAAGATTGTGTATACTTTGTATATGTACTCCATCTTTGGAGAACAATACATTAGAAAATTCTCCCTAACTTTATTCTGTTTGACTTGGTGTCAGAGCAAAGATCCATCTAGACTTTGTTCGTTTGTTTCTACTGCAAATTTGTCTTTATGCTCTTTAAGAGTTTGTCATTTGTCTTTGTCCTCTGTTCCTTTTGCCTTAAAACTCTAAAGTTTGCAACACCTTGCCGTTAGCCTCTCCTTCCTTAGCCGTGTTAAATTTTGTGGTTTGTTTTGTCGTATGAAGAAGAAGAATGGCAAAATATCCTCAGTATTAGCCCAACAATCAAAGGTACCAACCAAATCAGAATTATAATAGGGCACCAGCTTCATTCAATAGTCAGGTAACTTGCAATTATTGTAAAACTATTGACCACTACAAGAGTCAATGCTCCAAGTTGTTAAGACTCAACTCCAATAACTCTAGTTGGAAAAGGAGTAACAATGGTCAGAAAGGTAAAGCGGCAATCTAACTAGTGCAGGAGCAAGAACCTGATTTCTATGGTGTGAAAGGCCAAGATCAAACTAACGGTAGTGTTTCACTAACTTAGGAAAATCGAGGTAAAATTGGTGTTGCTTTAAATATTTCTGGCTTTGCTGGTAGTAATACATGGATAATTGATTCTGGTGCGTTTGATCATATGACCTATGATAAGTCTTTCTATGTCATGTTGTCTTCCTCATCCATAACACATGTGTCTAACGCCAATGGTGAGTCCTTTCCAGTCTTCGAAAGTGGGTCAGTCCAGGTTACACCTTCCATTACTCTTTATAATGTTCTTTGTGTACCCTTTTTGTCTCATCATCTCTTATTTGTGTCTCAATTAAACATACAAAACAAATGCTCTGTAACCTTTTATCCTCTGTATGTTATATTTCAGGATATATGCACTCGGATGATAATTGGCAACGGAGATCTAAGGGAAAGACTGTTTCACTTGGATTGCATGTACGGAGGACCGATACAAGCACCGTCAAGTCTACAAAGTCCTATTGCCCTGACATTAAGTTCTAATCGGCTGAATGAATTGTGGTTGTGGCATCGCTGTTTGGGTCACCCATCCTTTGGTGTCAAGAATAAGTCCATGTCTTCTCTTTTTTTGAGAATAAGTGATTCTAGTCTACATTGTAGAACCTGTACTCTAGCCAAGAGTCATAGGTCTAGTTATTCTTCTAACTTTCAGTCTAGTACAATGCCTTTTGAATTAATTCATTCGGATTTATGGGGACCTTCCAAACATTCAACTCTTTCGTGAATGCATTATTTTGTTTTATTCATTGATGATTTTACAAGATTAACTTGGGTTGTTTTGCTTAAATCAAGATGCAGTTTTCTGCTTTTATAGCATTCCATAATCTTGTTCGTACCCAATATGATGCTCATATTAAAATCTTTTTATCTAATAATTTAGGGGGGGGGGGGGGGGGCCATAGTTTGTTAATCATTCATTTCGTGATTACTTCCAATCTCATGGAATTGTTCACTAAACCACTTGCCCACAAACACTAGAACATAATGGAGTCTCTGAACGGAAGAATCGTCATTTGTTAGACATGGGTCACGCCCTTCTTCTTAGTGCCAATATGCCTAAATACCTTTGGGGAGAGGCAGTGTTGTGTGCCTCCATCTCATTAATCATCTCCCATCTTCCTCTCTTCAAGGTTGTATTCCATTTAAGGTATTGTCGAGTTATGTCTCTATCCCATCTCTTATCCCTTGAAATTCTCCAGGGATATATCTGGACATATTTTTAGTCCCAAAAAGGTCACTTTTTATACCCCCTTATATATCTCACAGCAAAAACAATTATTTCACTTAAAATTCACTCCTTTTGCGTCCAAGAAACCCTGGTATACTTAGGTCTCTTCCTTTTTGCCGAAAATCACAATTATTCTAGAAGAATCTTGAGCTTTCTTACGTCATCTTCAAGCCATGTGGTCTCCTAGTGCCTTCAAGACTCTTCACATTTCGCCATTTGTCTTCATTCTTCCGACCATTCTTCCTAGTTGGCTCAGGACTCTTGCTTTGACAAAATTTCCTCTTTTGAACAGGATTTCCTGGTTGAATTAGGATTTCTTGGCTGGACTAGGAAAACTTCATTTCTTCTTTTCAGCTCATTCTTGCAGCGCTTGTGTCTTGTCTTAGCCATTTCCAATGTTTTCTAGCTTCTCTTTCCTCCTTTGAGCTCATTTCAGCTTCATTTACTCCATAGGACCTAAATATAGAAACTTTTATTAAAATTACTAAAAGTAGAAACTTTCTAAAAAATGAAGGATTTATTTAAGAAAATAACTAAGTAAATATGAGGAAATAACATTTAAAACGTTGCATTAAAATGCTCATATCAATTAAACAAAGACGTATATTACAGCACACACATATCTGATGTCAACAGTGCCTCATATCAGCAAAAACATTGGGTTTTTAGGATGAAATAACATGATTCAAATATGCAGAACTGGACTGTGACTAATATCAACAGAGTGAAATATTTACATATTTAGGAGAAAATCAGAGAAAAAGGGATTGTGAAATGGGTTTCTTCTTGCTAGCATAGTAGCACTATAATCTTACTAAAAAAATCTACTTTCACCTATCGTCAAAAATCAATTCAAACCCTTGTTTAAATCCAATTTGATATTTTATGAACTTCAATTTCACTTTAGTACCAGAAAATTAACCAATGAGACACGAATCAATGCATGAAGCGAAAAAAAAAAACAAAGAATAAAGAAGATTTAGAAATTAGAACCGAAACATAATAATCATAAATAATTGTAGTAAACAGATAATTGAAAATAACTCTTAGGTCTCGTTTGGTTCACGGAATGGATTTTTTTGGGAAGTGTTCCTTTGTATTTCCATCGGGAAGGGAAATCAAGATTCCTACAATGTGTTTGGTAACAATAAGGAATATGATCAATAACTAATAGTATAATTGAAGAAAATTGATATTTATTTTTTAGAATTATTTTAGCCTATACAAATAGTGCAATAAATGTTAGAAAAGTGTAATAAATTCTAGAAATGAGAAAGGAAAATGGTTCCATAGGAGAATGGAATGATTCATTTTCCTTCTTATTTTCCCTTACAAGAGGAACCGTTTTCCTAACCTTGCACTTACCAAACACAGGAAAGTAAGCACTTTCCCTTTCGCGAGCTTAAAAACCGTGTAACAAATGAGGCCTTAAGGGAAGGAAGAGGAAGTGAAGCAGATCCAAGAATATCTCTTCAGACGTGGAAATTACAGTCACCTTTTGGATATTGTTGGAAAGGTTATTAGAAAGGTCGTTAGCCATATGCTATATATAGCAGTCCTTTTTTTTTTCTTTTTATTTGGATGGGGATCTTTTACTCTGTACTGTTGAAATCGTAAACACGCTTTAAGGGAAGCTTGGGAAGGTTGGAAAGGTTGGATCGCTTTTGGATATTATTGGAAAGATTGTTAGAAATGTCGTTAGCCATATGCTATATAAGTATATATAGCATTCCTTTTTATTTTTTTTATCTGGATGGGGATCTTTTACTCTGTAATGTAGAAATCGTAAACACGCTTTAGGGGAAGCTTGGGAGGATTAATAAGCAAGGATTGAAAAGGTGTACCAAAAAAAAAAAAACAACAAAGATTGAAAAGTAGTAGAGTTGCAGGACTTGCTTGAGTAGGATGCATTGTGACTTGCTTAAAATAAGTTTATTCCTTGCCCGCCAAATATGATAGCATAAAATGAGAATTTTGGCAAGCTTCTCAGTTGAAATCAATGTAGGAAAAATTAGTGCATCTTAATCAATGAATGCAAATGCATATTGAAGCTTTAATTATTGAGAGCTTTTGAGTCCAGCTTTGTTGCAGGTCGAAGGTGTATTGTTCTAGCCAGTAGCCAAACATGAGTTGGTTATTGTAATAGAATATGTGCTCATGTGTAGAACGTGTGGATTGTGCTGTCTCTGTTCCTCTATTGAGTCTCGTCCCCCTGAAAATGCAAACTTGTTTATCTTTCTCGCAATATCCTTTGAGGAATCAATTACATATATGGCAGAATTTGGATCACTAGCCGACATTTTCCCCGTTTCTCCCTGTAGGGCAGGGAAGAACTTAGACTCGATCAAAGCAGGTTTCCGATATCCAATGCGTGGAGCAACATCTCGTGTCATTCTAAAATAAGGGTCTTGGTCAATCGCACAGGGTATTAAGCAACGAAGGTTGTCTTGACCGGAAAAAAGATGTGGAAATGAATTAGGAAAAGACGGAACCGCCTATATTGGTGGAAAACTAAATTTTCCTATATGATCTTCACCGGTGAAACCAAATATGCCAGCAACCTTATTGTAGGTCACACACTTTCCCACCTTCACCATGTTTTTGTAGAAGGCACCACCAACATAATCAAAATTAGAGAAGATGAAGGTTCTTGTTATGTCAAAGCCACAAGCAATAATGTCTTTAGCATTCTCTCTAGCAAGTCTCTGGCTTTCTTCCACGATGAGATTTTTCCACATGCACTTCTCGTCATCAGTGAGTTGTATAACGAGAGGAACCTTGAAGGCATCTTGCAAATATTTTGTGAACATGAAAGGGATGAGATGCCCCAAATGTAAAGACTCAGAAGAAGGCCCTCTTCCTGTGTACAGATAGAACTTCTCTCCTTTCTCATAAGCATCAAGAATCTCATTGAAGTCTCGGTGGCCGAAGAAGACCTTGCGGCCGAGGAAGACGTGTGGCGCACGCGAGGTGAGATGGTAGACTTGGTCGTTAAAAGATTGATCGAGCCTCTGACAACCGAATGGTTAATAAGCTTATCGTAATCGATTTTGCCACTATCTTTGGCCTCTACCTTCCATGGAGTCACTATTGGTTGCTTTGCTTCTCCATTATCTTTTTCTACCTCTCTATTGTCCATTGGTGTGTTTTCTTTATGCAAACTTTCTGTCTTGACAAATCACTAGCAGCGTGGAAGATTTCTATCCCTCACCTTTCTCTGCCCCTTGTTTGCTTCCAGTTTCTGTGTAATTTCTATGAATCCCCGCAAATGTATTTATAGAATAGGGGATTCCTAAAACTATAAGAAATTGGAACGAGACTCGGCTAGTTTTCCTATTCTCCCTTTACTACTGAATTTTGATTTGCGTACGAGATAGAATAGGAAAACTAAACCTAGAACGAGAATCCTAATCAAACCAAACAATAAAGGTTATAAATAATATAAATCCCTGATCGATATGCGTATTAGATAGTATAGGAAACAAGATTTGATGTTGGATTTGATATTTGTGATGGTTTAAAATAACTTAGACCTCAGGTCAAACGGACGAGTTTTGGAAAAGTGGGCGCCCTTTTTAGTATTTGTTCTTTTTGTCCATTTTGCTCATTGACCAACGATTAATCCGAGAAATTTCAACCCCGTCTTCTTTAAGAAGTAAGAGCATGGTTAACAATATTTTGATTGCTTCAAAAAACTATATTTAAAAATAAAAATGAGAAAATGAAATCGTATTTTGCATTTTTGCGAATTTTAAAAAAATGAGGTTAAAATGAAATCGTATTTTTTTTTTGAAATCGTATTTTGCGAATGAGAAATTTTAAATGCACCCGCCCAATTACTTAATACACATCCCTTATATTTTTTTGTCATATTTTTTCATCAAACTTTCATTTATGCCCCTCCTCATTAAATAAATAAATGAGAAAAACTTAAGGAAAAAAAATAAGTCGGCTGTGTATCATAAATTTTTATTTAATGCATTCTTTTTTGTTTTATTGTGGAATCAATTTCGGCACATATTAATATGATAATTACTAATTGCCTTTCTTTCTCACATAAATGAGATTGGTATATCGTTAAATGATTGAATAACTTAACTTTCTTACCTTTATTGTTTTTCAAGTTGAAAACTTGATGCCTCTAAAATTTTAAATTATTCAATGTATGTTAATATCTTCGTGATCGATATAGTCATGGTCAATATTAAAATCAGTAAAGAAGTCATGGTGGTTGTTTTGCAAACAAAGTGATTGCTTATGATGTATTCATGTATCCAAGATATATTTGATGGTTTTATAACTTCTTTCAGTATATTTCAACCAATTTGGTTTTATACGTATGATCTTGAAGAGACGTCGATTGTATTATGAAGACGAGGAGAAAATTTAACCTGTAAGAAGATCTTTATTTAATATTTGATATGTAAAACAATTAATTCTTATTTTATTTTTGTGGACTCTTCTTTGTTTTTTATTTATTTATTTATTTATTTATTAATGAGGAGGGGTATAGATGGAAGTAAAAAATATAAGGGGTGTACATTAAGTAATTGGGTATGTGTATATAAAACTTCTCTTCGCGATTTTGTTTTTTTTTTTAAAAAAAGAGGTTTTAGTGACACCTCTAAATTTAACTTTTTTGGCCTCCATATTTTTTTAATTATTATTGGACTTTGTCAACTAATATGAAAAAAGAAAAAAGCTTTTAGAAAAATACAAATAAAGACACAAAGAGAGAAAAAAAAAACAAATACTCTTCTTACCTCCACGACAAATCTCGTCAATTTTTCTTCTTTACTTTCAAAGTATATTCTCCCTTCGATCTCTCATATTTGGTTGCGAGTTGATACCTTTGTAGAAATTTTCAATGGTTTGTTGGGTCGTTAACCCCGTAACTCTATCTAACCTTTTACACTACAAGTCTGCAACACTTGTTCTTCTTCGTGTTCACTTTTCATGACCTTAAATTCCAAAGAACTTAAATCTGAAGTTTCTCATCTATTTTGTTTCATTGGAGTCTGGGTCTTCTCTATCTACAATATCTTCGATTTAGCATAAATTTTAAATCTTTTTTCACGTAGGGTGGTTCTAGTTGGACCTCAAAATTTGATATTTGAACATCTCCTACTTATTAAATCTCCAGTTCATTTTTCTAAATACTTAAAATACTAAGTACATATTAGTTGCAGCATTTCAAAAACATGCAAGAAATATGAGAATTTTGTCTGCATTGGAAGCTTGAGTTCAATGGGAGTCACAACTAGATTTTGAAAATCTAAATTATGTGTTCTATGTTCCTTAGTTGAGTTGTTTTTATTGTAATTTTTGCTTTTGCAAGTTATGAATAAAATTGAGGAAATTCCAGTTCATGATTCATTAAAATAAAAAATATCTGTGTGTTTTGTCAAGTGGACTGTTGTGCTATGCATGAATTTACATGTTAAGAGTCAGACTACCAAATTCACTGAGGTACAGAGTTAGTTGGTGTGGTTTTGAGCTTACAAAGTCGATGCAATTGGACTGAGAGCAAAATGACATTGTAGGTAGATATAAAATTCATTTTGTTCTTACTGTTATCACATTATAAACTTATGTAATTTGCAGCAGGTGATGTCAGTGGTTATTAACTAATGTGGTTATGAAACAATTATTAGGTAGTTTATAATCCCCAATATATGCTCTAAAATCAAAATGAAAATTCACAATTCCAAAATTTAAATGGACGCATTTAGAATATAAGGCAAATATACGTGTCACGCCCCGAATTTTTTGAATAAAAATTCAAAATCCGAAACATGAAATTACTACAAACTCAAAATAATCATCCTGAAAATTTCTTTTCTTAACATCCTCACCACACGAAATAAAATCAAACCGAATTTAGTCTCGGTTAATTATTACAACTCAAATCCAAAATGAACTGTAAAGCTCTGAATGAGCATACACACCTCACAACTAAATGAAATAACAAAACTGCTGTAACACCTAAGCAGCTCGGTCACCTCCCTGGTTATCATGACCTGCAGGAATATCCGCTACACCATTTGAATAGTGTACCGGGATTGCAACAATACAAAACCCGGTAAGTTTATGAAAGCTCGTATGAGTAAAAGGAAGGAACTATTGTTTAATTTAATTCATAATTATTCCCACACACAACAACACTAAACAATTTCCACATCCACAAGTACTAACAATCTCAATCAACACCAATTCAATACATCAAGACAAACCCCAACTCACATCTTTCTTCACAATCCCTCAACATCGTATTTATAAAAATACGGTACTTGACAGACTAGAGCTCTAACTGAATCGTAGCCCGTCACCTGGCCTAGATTATGACATCCGACATATTTATCATTATCGTATTTCATCAATATGTATACCTATATACATATTTAGAACGTCCGATAATTCCACATACTCAACCAATCATATCCCATCATCCACCTACGTCGACCCTAAACCCATAAATGAGCACAACATATAATATCACATACTGAAATCAACCAAACCAAGATACACCATATTATTATGAAATTACACAATTGAAATAAAATCAATTCATCAATTCAACTCAATCATATCATCACTCAACAATCCACTCATCAATATATATTTTCCACGTAAATATATATATACGTAGTCATCCACTCAGGAATGACCACTAATACCATCTATAGTTCACACAAGAAAATCATGAAATTTATTTGTATAATTAAAATTCATTTTACTTACCTATGGACCGTGGTGATTCAAGTCCATGAAATTTAAAACAAATATTCAATCCGCAAATATTTTTCACACAATTACCAAAAATAAATCAATTTAAAACGCTCAGTTAGTAATATGAACCATGTGAGTTTTACTCACCTCGAAATTCCCGCTGCGTCTTCAATATAATTATAATTAACGCCGAAATAGCCCACTCAAATAAAATCCGTCAATCACCTAATCAAATGTGATTCGAATTTTAGCCAACAATTTCAACACATAATTTAACTACCATTTAACGGCCGGATTCAAATTTACATTAAAATCCGAAGAGCGGATTCTCACGAATCGCTCCCCTATTTACCGTTTTGCACATATACGAAGATCCAACGGTTGATCATCATAACAAATTTACAAGTTCATCCGACGGTCCTAATTTCACAGATCAAAAATCTAACGATCGAAATGGATCGAAATCACAAAATTCATAACTAATTCATACGATATCCGAAAAATGCGTATAATACGCCAAAATGATCGTATTGAAACATAGAATCATAAAATGGACAGAAACCAAATTTTAGACCTCCGGAGGTGGCCGGAAAGGGCCGCCGGAGTTAGGGACAGAGCCGCCACTGACCACCGCCAATGGTGTCGGGGCCGAGCTTGTCCCCTTCGTTTCATCATTCTGAGCAACTTTCATAACTAGCACAAGACCAAAAAATAACAGGAAGGGATCGAAAAGTACCAATTACAGTCGGCGGCCGGAAAATTCCAGAAACCGGCGAGCTTGAAAACCGACGTGAAAACTGCAACCTCAAGCCTCGATCCCATATGGAAACTTGTTCAGAACTTCCTTGCGAACTCAACAAGCCAAGAATCACAAGAAACGATCATGTATAGCTCGAGATATCTTGATCGAAAGTTGGTTGTTTCGATCCGTATGGAGTCGAGCTCCGACGAACGTGAAAACGTTCGACCCAGTTCCGGTCCTTCTTGGTGCTTGTAGAGGAAGTTGAGACGAGCTCAATGAGCCAAGAATCAAGTGAAATGGTGGTGTGTAGCTCGAGATATCAAGATCGAACCGAAAACTACCCTTTTCGGTACGGGCAGTGCCGCCGCCGCTACAGGCCGCGCCGCCTTGTAAAACTGCCTCTGGAAGCTTCAGGAGGTTGAGTCGATGTAGAGCAACGAGTTTCACTTGGTTTGGTGGTCGAAAACGCAAGGAGCTAGTTTTGGTTCGTTTCGAGTCCGGTTGTTTCAGGTTGTTTCACCGGCGCTGGAGGCCTTGCCGGTGGAAGCGACGCCGTCCAGGAGGTAGAGCAGCTCGAGACGAATGCCTGGGACTTGGTTTGAGGTCGAGAGGTGGTCTGTGGAGGGAGAACGATTATGGTGAACTTGCTCTCTTTCTCGGTCGTTTTTGGTCGAGGAACGGAGGTAGGGGACGATGAATAGTACCTTCTGAAAATGGAAGGAGACCGGACCAAAATAGAAGGCTTCTGAAAAATTAGCTAGGGTTTTTTCTATATTTATACAAGTTTCGGAAAAACTTCTAAATTCGATAACTAATTCAAAAAAATTCCGATGTTTGTGTTCCGCACGTGTACGAACTCGTATCGACGAGCTCTACATCTTTCATGAAGGAAGTTTCTCCAAATTTTGTACGTAGAAAAAGTCGATTTCTCAAAAACCAAGCATTTCGAGCTTTTCGTTAAAAATGATCGCTTCGAAACTTCGATAATTCTAAAAGTGAATTATTATCGAATAATATTCGTGAACTCGCATAAAAATCGTTCAACACAATTACTCGAATTTAAAATTAAAATTGCGGGTATTACAATCTACCCCCCTTAAAGGAATTTCGTTCCGAAATTCAAGTACCCAATTCTCCAAAGAGCTGTGGATACCTCGTCCTCATGTCAGATTCTAACTCCCATGATGCATCACCCTCGTCATGATGACTCCACAACACCTTCACAGGATCAACCTATTTCCTACAAAGTTTCTTTATAGACCTATCCAAGATACGAACAGGTTCAACTAAAAACGTCACATCCGTGTTCACTTCGATCGTACCGTGATCAATTACGTGAGACTCGTCTCGAACATACTTCCTGAGCATAGACACATGGAAGACATTTTGCACACCCGACATGCTAACAAGTAAAGCAAGACGATATGCCAAGTTACCAACCCTTTCCAGAATCTCAAAGGGTCCAACATACCTCGGTGCGAGTTTCCCCTTCTTGCCAAATCTCACCACACCTTTTATAGGTGAGACTTTCAAGAACACATGATCGCCTGTCTCAAACTCCAAAGGTCTCCTCTTCAAGTCAGCATAACTCTTCTGTCTACTCTGAGCGGTTCGGATTCTGTCCCGAATAGTAGTGACCTTCTCTGTAGTCTCCTGTACAATCTCAGACCGATGAGCCCTTTATCCCCTGCTTCCGCCCAACAGATAGGAGTCCTACATGACCTACCATAAAGAGCCTCATATGGAGCCATACCGATACTAGAGTGATAGCTGTTGTTGTAGGCAAACTCTACCAATGGCAGATGATCCGCCCAACTACCCTTAAAATCCAGAACACAAGCTCTGAGCATGTCCTCCATCACCTGATTCACTCTCTCGGTCTGTCCATCTGTTTGTGGGTGAAATACAGTGCTCATAGCAAGAGACGTACCAAATGCCTTATGGAACCTACGCCAGAATTCTGAAGTGAAACAAGTATCACGATCAGAGACAATCGTCACAGGCACTCCATGAAGCCTCACTATCTCGTTCACGTACAACTTACAGAACGCATCCCCTGAGTACGTTTTTGCCACCGGAAGGAAGTGTGCTGATTTAGCCAACCGGTCAACAATCACCCAAATCGAGTCATAACTTTGCCTGGACCTAGGCAATCCAGTCACAAAGTCCATAGAGATATCTTCCCATTTCCAAACAGGAATCGATAAGGGATTCAGCATTCCTGCTGGTCTCTGATGCTCTGCCTTCGCCTGTTGACAAGTAAGACACTTCGACACATGTTCTGCCACATCTCTCTTTATACCATACCACCAAAACTGCCTTCGTAGATCTATATACATTTTAGTACCTCCTGGATGTATAGTATATCGAGACCTATGTGCTTCCCGCATGATTTCCTCTCTGAGGTTATCAACACTCGGTACATACAATCTCCCTCGAAATCTCAACCCTCCATCAGCCCCAATCATCCACTTGGAAGGACCCTCCACGTCCTGGTCAACAGTCATCTCAACAATCCTCGCCTGAGCAAACTCATCAAGTGTCTGACCCTGAATGATCCTGGAGATCAAGGTGGGCTGTAAGGTGATACTATCGAGAAAGATTCCCTGTCCTGCTCCTGCGGGCATAAGGTCAAACTCTGATGTAGCCTCTAACAAGCGCCATTCTCGCACCATAATAGATGCCATGATTACCCACGGTTTCCTACTCAAAGCATCTGCGACCACATTCGCCTTTCCGGGATGATACTCCAAGGTGAAATCATAGTCCTTAATGAGCTCCATCCATCTTCTCTGCCTCATGTTCAATTCCTTCTGGGAGAATAGATACTTCAAACTCTTGTGATCGAAAAAGAGTTCAAATTTCTCACCATAAAGATAGTGCCTCCAAATCTTCAAGGTAAACACCACTGCTGTTAGCTCTAGCTCATGAGTGCGGTAATTCCGCTCATGTACTTTCAACTATCTAGAACCATAAGTGTAATACCCGCAATTATCATTTTAAATTCGAGTAATTGTGTTGAACGATTATTATGCGATTTCACAATTATTGTTCGATAATAATTCACTTTTACAATTATCGAAGTTTCGAAACGATTATTTTTAACGAAAAGCTCGAAATGCTCGGTTTGAGAAATCGACTTTTTCTATGTACAAAATTTGGAGAAACTTCCTTCATGAAAGTTGTAGAGCTCGTCGATACGAGTCCGTACACATGCGAACACAAAGATCGGATTTTTTCTGATTTAGTTATCGAATTTAGAAGTTTTTCCGAAACTTGTATATATAGAAAAAACCCTAGTTTTTTTTTTTGGGAAACCCTAATTTTTTCACCGGCCTCTCTTTCTTTTTTTGGAAAGAGACTGCAGTTTCTCTCTCTCTCTCCCGCGTCGTCTTCTCCCCGTCAGCCGAAACGGAACCAAAAACAGGACAAGCCCCCTCCACCTCATCCGGCCACCCCACGACCTCAAACCTCCTCCAAGAGCTTCGTCTCAACCTTGCGCAGCTGCCAGAGGCGGCCTTGCGCCTCGACACGGCCTGTAGCGGCGGCGGCACGGCCCGAACCGAAAAGGGTCGTTTTCGGTTCGATCTTGATATCTCGAGCTACACACCACCATTTCACTTGATTCTTGGCTCATTGAGCTCGCCTCAACTTCCTCTACAAGCACCAAGAAGGACCGGAATTGGGTCGAACGTTTTCACGTTCGTCGGAGCTCAACCCGTACGGATCGAAACAACCAAACTTTCGATCAAGATATCTCGAGCTATACAGGATCGTTTCTTGTGATTCTTGGCTTGTTGAGTTCGCAAGGAAGTTCTGTTGGCGGCTCTGTCCCTAACTCCGACGGCCCTTTCTGGCCACCTCCGGAGGTCTAAAATTTGGTTTCTGTCCATTTTATGATTCTATGTTTCAATACGATCATTTCGGCGTATTATACGCATTTTTCGGATATCGTATGAATTAGTTATGAATTTTGTGATTTCGATCGTTAGATTTTTGATCTGTGAAATTAGGACCGTCGGATGAACTTGTAAATTTGTTATGATGATCATATGACGGTCCCAGAGGCTTTGTGTGGTCATGGGCGAAGATCCGACCGTTGGATCTTCGTATATGTGCAAAACGGTAATTAGGGGAGCGATTCGTGAGAAACCGCTCGTCAGATTTTAATGTAAATTAGAATCTGGCCGTTAAATGGTAGTTAATTTATGTGTTGAAATTGTTGGCTAAATTCGAATCACATTTGATTAGGTGATTGACAGATTTTATTTGAGTGGGCTATTTCGGCGTTAATTATAATTATATTGAAGACGCAGCTGGAATTTCGAGGTGAGTAAAACTCACATGGTTCATATTACAAACCGAGCGTTTTAAATTTATTTATTTTTGGTAATTGTGTGAAAAATATTTGCCGATTAAATATTGTTTTAAAATTTCATGGACTTGAATCACCACGGTTCATAGGTAAGTAAAAATGAATTTTAATTATACAAATGAATTTCATGATTTTCTTGTGTGAACTATAGATGGTATTAGTGGTCATTCCTGAGTGAATGATTACGTATATATATATATATATATATATATATTTACGTGGAAAATATATATTGATGAGTGAATTGTTGAGTGATGTTATGATCGAGATGAATTGATGAATTGATTATATTTCAATTGTGTAATTCCATAATAATATGGTGTATCTTGGTTGGGTTGATTTCAGTATGTGATATTATATGTTGTGCTCATTTATGGGTTTAGGGTCGACGTAGTGACCGGTGTGGGGTAATCGGACGCTCTAATCCTGGGTGGATGATGGAATACGATTGATTGAGTATGTGGAATTATCGGACGTTCTAAATATGTATATAGGTATACCAATACGATAATGATAAATATGTCGGATGCCATAACCTAGGCCAGGTGACGGGCTACGATTCAGTTAGAGCTCTAGTCTGTCAAGTACCGTATTTTTTTGTAAATACGATGTTGAGGGTTGTGAAGAAAGATGTGAGTTGGGGTTGTCTTGATGTATTGAATTAGTGTTGATTGAGATTGTTAGTACTTGTGGATGTGGAAATTTTTTAGTGTTGTTGTGTGCGGGAATAATTATGAATTAAATTAAACAATAGTTCTTTCCTTTTACTCGTACGAGCTTTCATAAGCTTACCGGGTTTTGTGTTGTTGCAATCCAGGTACACTATTCAAATGGTGTAGCGGATATTCCTACCGGTCTGGATAACCAGGGAGGTGACCGAGCTGCTTAGGTGTTACAGCAGTTTGTTATTTCATTTAGTTGTGAAGTGTGTATGCTCATTTAGAGCTTTACAGTTCATTTTGGATTTGAGTTGTAATAATTAACCGAGACTAAATTCGGTTTGATTTTATTTCGTGTGGTGAGGATGTTAAGAAAAGAAATTTTCAGGATGATTATTTTGAGTTTGTAGTAATTCCATGTTTCGGATTTTGAATTTTTATTCTAAAATTCGGGGCGTGACAGTTTGGTATCAGAGCGTAAGGTACATATTTGGTGATATGTCAATACTTACCGAGTGATGGCCCGTCTGCAGCGGATCCCCATCGTGTGCTCTTTGGTATTGACAATGTCATTGGGTATGTGAGTGCGTTAGGTTGGCTCGGAATGTTAGTACTTTTAAGAAATTTAGGCATCGTTATGTATGACCAGTACTTGGTTAATATGGACTTGCATTTGACTTATGCTTTGTTTAAGTGTTATGCGTGTATTAATCAAGTATATCATGCTTATTAGGTAATGGAGATTGAGGGAAACGAAGCCAGAGGTCGGGGTAGAGGTAGAGCTCATGGCAGGGGTAGAGGCCGAGGAAGGGGTAGGGCCCCTCCGGTCGAAGAAGTATCCGAGACGTAGGTAGATGCACCTTATGAGGATCAGCCTATTCCTCCTGTGGCTGTGGTTGATAATCCTGCTCGCTTGCTGATGCTAGCAAGGGAAATTACTCGCTTGGGAGCAACCAAGTTTGGAGGAGGCACTGATTATATGGTGGCGGATCGTTGGATAGAGGATTTGCAGACCTATTTCGATCTGCTTGATTGCACTGAGACCGACAAGAGGAAGCTAGCCGCTTTCATGCTGAAGGATGAGGCTAGGGTGTGGTGGAACGTCACTCAGAGGAGCATTGTGGTGTCTACCTTGACATGGGACGGCTTTGAGAGGCTGTTCAGGGAGAAGTACTTTCCACCAGTAGTGAAGGAGAGGTTGGAACGAGAGTTCCTTGCACTTGTACAGGGGAAGATGACCGTAATTGAGTATGATGCAGAGTTCTCCAGACTGTACAAGTATGTGAGGCAGATGGAGGATGAGGACTTGGCCAAGAAGTTTCAGAGAGGGTTGAGTCCTTCGATTGAGCGTGATGTAGCCATCTTGGAGCTGAAGACCAAGAGAGAGATCTTGGCTACGGCACAGATCATTGAGCAGCAGAACCTGATTCGTAGAGAGAAGGATTCTGCTAAGAGAGACTTCCAGGGCAAGGGAAAGGCCATAGGAGGAAGCAGTAGAGTTAGAGACTTCAAGGGTGGGTTCTGGAAGAGACAGAGAACTCACTTTCAGCATCAGGCTCCAGCCAGGGCAGCAGTAGCTCCTCCTGTTCAGGCTATGCCTATCAGGCAGATAGCACCAGCAGCTCCGGTGAAGTGCTTTAATTATGGCGAGCCGGGCCACATCTCTCGTGCGTGCACGAAACCACGGGGTAGGATATGCTACAGCTGTGGACAGGCAGGGCATCAGGCTAGGGAATGTCCTCGAAATCAGGGTAGAGTGCAGGGTAACCAGCAGAGGCAGCTACCACCTGCTTATGCTAGAGTCTTTGCCATCGGTTAGGCAGGCACGGGAGTGGAAGGTACCTTAGCTGTTTATCACTTTCTTGCTAAAGTACTGTTTGATACGGGAGCCTCACACTCTTTCATATCTAGTTCGGTTGTGGATGTTTTGGGTTTGATTGCTATGCCTCTGACTAGATCATTGTGTGTTACATCACCTCTCGGTGTGTCTCTTGAGCTTAGCATGCTTTGTGATGATTGCCCTATTGGGATTGGTGGCAGAGAGTTCTCTGCATCTTTGATTGTGATTCTGGATCACAAGTATGGTGTGATTTTGGGTATGGGTTGGTTGAGCTCGAACCATGCTGTTATTGATTGCTTTAGGATGATTGTGTCCTTCCATGTTCCGGGACAACCAGTGTTTCATTACCGTTGTCTGAAGTCTGACATCGCCATGAGGACAGTGATTTTGGCCCATATTGAATCAGGGAGTAGTACTTCAAAGATTACAGGGATTCCTGTAATTTCAGAGTATGTAGACGTGTTTCAGGAGATCCCTGGGTTACCTCCGAAAAGGGTAATGGACTTCTCCATTGATGTGATACCAGGTACTTCACCTGTGTCAAAAGCACCCGATCGAATGGTTCTAGCTGAACTTCAGGAGTTGAAGGTTCAGATTGAGGCTTGCACAAGGGTTCATTCAGGCAAGTGTGTCTCCTTAGGGCGCACCAGTGTTGTTCGTGAAGAAGAAAGATAGTTCACTTCATTTATGTGTGGATTATCGACAGTTGAACAAGGTGACCATCAAGAATAGGTACCCTTTACCTAGGATTGATGACTTGTTTGATCAGCTTAGAGAAGCTACTGTGTTCTCGAAGATTGACTTGAGGTCGGGATATCACCAGTTGAGGGTGAAGGAGGAAGATATCCCAAAGACGGCGTTCAGGACCAGGTATGGACATTTTGAGTTTCTTGTCATGCCTTTTGGTCTCACGAATGCCCCCGCAGCATTTATGGACTTGATGAACCGTACGTTCAGTCCTTACTTGGATCAGTTTGTGGTAGTGTTCGTAGACGACATCTTGATTTATTCAAGGTCGTCAGCTGAGCATGAGAAGCATCTGCGGATAGTGCTGCAGACGTTGAGAGAACAGAAACTATTTGCCAAGTTCGAGAAGTGCGATTTCTGGCAGAGTGAAGTCAAGTTCCTTGGTCATGTGGTCTCGAAGGATGGAGTTTCTGTGGATCCTTCGAAGGTTGAAGCAGTGATGAGTTGGAGTCGCCCTACTACGGTTACAGAAATCCGTAGCTTCCTTGGACTGGCCGGGTATTACAGGCGCTTCATTGAAGGGTTTTCTGGTATTGCTTCGGCTTGAACCAAATTGACCAGGAAAGACACTCAGTTCGTATGGTCGGATGAGTGTGAGAAGGCTTTCAATGAGCTGAAGACTAGATTGACTACAGCTCCGGTGTTGACTATTCCTACTAGTGGTGGTGGATTAGTCATTTACAGCGATGCATCTCATCAGGGTTTGGGGTGTGTGTTAATGCAGAATGGTGAGAAATTTGAACTCTTTTCCGATCACAAGAGTTTGAAGTATCTATTCTCCCAGAAGGAATTGAACATGAGGCAGAGAAGATGGATGGAACTCATTAAGGACTATGATTTCACCTTGGAGTATCATCCCGGAAAGGCGAATGTGGTGGCAGATGCTTTGAGTAGGAAACCGCGGGTAATCATGACATCAATTATGGTGTGAGAGTGGCGCATGTTAGAAACTGCATCTGAGTTTTACCTTATGCCCGCAGGAGCAGGACAGGAAATCTTTCTCGGTAGTATCACCTTACAGCCCACCTTGATCTCCAGGATCATTCAGGGTCAGCCACTTGATGAGTTTGCTCAGGCGAGGATTGCTGAGATGACTGTTGACCCGGATGTGGAGGGTCCTTCCGAGTGGATGATTGGGGCTGATAGAGGGTTGAGATTTCGAGGGAGATTGTATGTACCGAGTGTTGATAACCTCAGAGAGGAGATCATGTGGGAAGCACATAGGTCTCGATATACTATACATCCAGGAGGTACAAAAATGTATATGGATCTACGAAGGCAGTTTTGGTGGTATGGTATGAAGAGGGATGTGGCAGAACATGTGTCGAAGTGTCTTACCTGTCAACAAGTGAAGGTAGAGCATCAGAAACCAGCAGGAATGCTGAACCCCTTATCGATTCCTGTTTGAAAATGGGAAGATATCTCTATGGACTTTGTGACTAGATTGCCCAGGTCCAGGCAAAGTTGATAGGATTGGTCGAAGCTGTGTGGTGCAACCGGAAAATTCTTTGGAAATTAAATTCATGAAGCCTTGCCTTCCCCTATATATACCCTCCTCTCTAGACGTTTTAGAGAACACAACACACACTACACACTTAGAAAAAAAAATCAGAAAAATACCTAGCATAGCCGTGAGCTTTTCTTCTCCTCTCTCCATCCTCTAGTGCAAGCCACGGGTTCAAGCAAGGCCAAAGGGAGAAGAAGAAGTCGTGAGCACCACCATTCATCCCCATCCTTGAAGCTTGCTTTCGAGTTTCAAGAGACCACAACATTAATCATCCATCTTCATCTTTCATCCACGGTGTAATTCGACCTCTCTTTTGTAAACCTTGTTTTGAATTCGTTGGTTATGTACTAGTTGACGTTTATGTTTGAACAAAATTTTCAATTCTGAAATTTTATATGATTGAATGAATTTTTCAGATTCTATTATTGTAATTCGAGTGTTGCTTATGTGAGTTTGTTTAATTAAATTTGCTTTATAGATATCTTTTGTATTTTAATCTTATGTGGTTCGAAACACTTAGGGTTTTGATACGAATGGTGCTAGATTTAAGAACATGAAATCAACTTTTTGTTTTGGTAACTTGAATCGAAGTAGTAAAGGTTTTGGACAAAAACCGAATTTAATTGAAGAGGATTGCAATTAGGTGGACTTTTTCATACTAAGTTGCACATTGAGTTGATAGCCTTTCTATATGTTTCATGCGTTAAACATGTCATGATGGACTAGTTTTCTAGGGCTTGATTGCATGCTTGATAGGATTGATCTAGGTGCTTTCACTTAGGTTAATTAGCATTGAAAAGTAAAAAAATGGGAAATTATTTGCTTTCGAATATTTCACATGATCAACTCCTTTCTCATGACTTAGATGAACAATATTAGGGTTTAATCGAATTTGATCATAGTTTCGGTTTTGATCTTTGTTCTCTCATTCCATTCGTGTAATTATGTTTTTAGTTTTCTTTGTTTTCTTTACTTAGTTTATTTTCGAAACCTAAATCCAAAACCCCCCCCCCCCCCCTAATTTCGAAAATAATGTTTATACTTGTGAATATCTTTGTGAATAATATACTTTGTTTTAATTTTATTTGTTTAATTGGTTGACAATGACAGGTGTACCCTCAATCCCCGGAATAGAACGATCCCTATTTGCTTATACTACTAATGATATTTTCAGGGTTAAATTATGCGCTTGCTTTGAGCGTATCAAGTGAAAGCACCTAGATCAATCCTATCAACTTGATCATAGAGATATCTTTGAACTTGGCACATCGTCTTGCTTTACCTGTTAGCATGTCGGGTGTGCACAATGTCTTCCATGTGTCTATGCTCAGGAAGTATGTTCGAGACGAGTCTCACGTGATTGATCACGGTACGATCGAAGTGAACACGGATGTGACGTTTGTAGTTGAACCTGTTCGTATCTTGGATAGGTCTACAAAGAAACTTCGTAGGAAAGAGGTTGATCTCGTGAAGGTTTTGTGGAGTCATCATGACGAGGGTGATGCATCATGGGAGTTAGAATCTGACATGAGGACGAGGTATCCACAGCTTTTTGGGGAATTGGGTACTTGAATTTCGGGACGAAATTCATTTAAGGGGGGTAGATTGTAATACCCGCAACTATCATTTTAAATTCGAGTAATTGTGTTGAACGATTATTATGCGCTTTCACGATTATTGTTCGATAATAATTCACTTTTACAATTAACGAAGTTTCGAAACGATTATTTTTAACGAAAAGCTCGAAATGCTCGGTTTGAGAAATCGACTTTTTCTACGTACAAAATTTGGAGAAACTTCCTTCATGAAAGTTGTAGAACTCGTCGATACGAGTCCGTACACGTGCGGAACACAAAGATCGGATTTTTTCTGATTTAGTTATCGAATTTAGAAGTTTTTCCAAAACTTGTATATATAGAAAAAACCCTAGTTTTTTTTTTTGGGAAACACTAATTTTTTCACCGGCCTCTCTTTCTTTTTTTGGAAAGAGACTGCAGCTTCTCCCTCTCTCCCGCGTCATCTTCTCCCCTCGGCCGAAACGGAACCAAAAACAGGGCAAGCCCTCTCCACCTCATCCGGCCACCCCACGACCTCAAACCTCTTCCAAGAGCTTCGTCTCAACCTTGCGAAGCTGCCAGAGGCGGCCTTGCGCCGCGACACGGTCTGTAGAGGCGGCGGCACGGCCCGAACCGAAAAGGGTAGTTCTCGGTTCGATCTTGATATCTCGAGCTACACACCACCATTTCACTTGATTCTTGGCTCATTGAGCTCGCCTCAACTTTCTCCACAAGCACCAAGAAGGACCGGAACTGGGTCAAACGTTTTCACGTTCGTCGGAGCTCGACCCCGTACGGATCGAAACAACCAACTTTCGATCAAGATATCTCGAGCTATACACGATCGTTTCTTGTGATTCTTGGCTTGTTGAATTCGCAAGGAAGTTCTAAACAAGTTTCCAGAAGAGATCGATTCCTGAGGTTGCAGTTTTCACGTCGGTTTTCAAGCTCGCCGGTTTCTGGAATTTTTCCGACCGCCGACTGTAATTGGTACTTTTCGATCCATTCCCGTCCTTTTTTTGGTCTTGTGCTAGTTATGAAAGTTGCTCAGAATGATGAAACGAAGGCGACAAGCTCGGCCCCGACACCATTGGAGGTGGTCGGCGGCGGCTCTGTCCTTAATTCCGGCGGCCCTTTCCGGCCACCTCCGGAGGTCTAAAATTTTGTTTCTGTCCATTTTATGATTCTATGTTTCAATACGATCATTTCGGCGTATTATACGTATTTTTTGGATATCGTATGAATTAGTTATGAATTTTGTGATTTCGATCGATTTCGATCGTTAGATTTTTGATCTGTGAAATTAGGACCGTCGGATGAACTTGTAAATTACTTATGATGATCATATGACTGTCCCAGAGGCTTTGTGTGGTCATGGGCGAAGATCCAACCGTTGGATCTTCGTATATGTGGAAAACGGTAATTAGGGGAGCGATTCGTGAGAAACCGCTTGTCGGATTTTAATGTAAATTAGAATCCTGCCGTTAAATGGTAGTTAATTTATGTGTTGAAATTGTTGGCTAAATTCGAATCACATTTGATTAGGTGATTGACGGATTTTATTTGAGTGGGCTATTTCGGCGTTAATTATAATTATATTGAAAACGCAGCGGGAATTTCGAGGTGAGTAAAACTCACATGGTTCATATTACGAACCAAGCGTTTTAAATTTATTTATTTTTGGTAATTGTGTGAAAAATATTTGCCGATTAAATATTGTTTTAAAATTTCATAGACTAGAATCACCACGGTCCATAGGTAAGTAAAAATGAATTTTAATTATACAAATGAATTTCATGATTTCCTTGTGTGAACTATAGATGGTATTAGTGGTCATTCCTGAGTGAATGATTATGTATATATATATATATATATATATATTTACGTGGAAAATATATATTGATGAGTGAATTGTTGAGTGATGTTATGATTGAGATGAATTGATGAATTGATTATATTTCAATTGTGTAATTCCATAATAATATGGTGTATCTTGGTTGGTTTCAGTATGTGATATTATATGTTGTGCTCATTTATGGGTTTAGGGTCGACGTAGTGACCGGTGTGGGGTAATCGGACGCTCTAATCCTGGGTGAATGATGGGATACGATTGGTTGAGTATGTGGAATTATCGGACGTTCTAAATATGTATATAGGTATACATATTGATGAAATTCGATAATGATAAATATGTCGGATGCCATAACCTAGGCCAGGTGACGGGCTACGATTCAGTTAGAGCTCTAGTCTGTCAAATACCGTATTTTTTTTGTAAATACGATGTTGAGGGTTGTGAAGAAATATATGAGTTGGGGTTGTCTTGATGTATTGAATTGGTGTTGATTGAGATTGTTAGTACTTGTGGATGTGGAAATTTTTTAGTGTTGTTGTGTGGGGGAATAATTATGAATTAAATTAAACAATAGTTCTTTCCTTTTACTCATACGAGCTTTCATAAGCTTACCGGGTTTTGTGTTGTTGCAATCCCGGTACACTATTCAAATGGTGTAGCGGATATTCCTGCGGGTCAGGATAACCAGGGAGGTGACCAAACTGCTTAGGTGTTACAGCAGTTTGTTATTTCATTTAGTTGTGAGGTGTGTATACTCATTCAGAGCTTTGCAGTTCATTTTGGATTTGAGTTGTAATAATTAACCGAGACTAAATTCGGTTTGATTTTATTTCGTGTGGTGAGGATGTTAAGAAAAGAAATTTTCAGGATGATTATTTTGAGTTTGTAGTAATTTCATGTTTCGGATTTTGAATTTCTATTCTAAAATTCGGGGCGTGACAATAAGCAACAACGCTACCATTCTGCATCAGCACACACCCCAAACCCTGATGAGATGAATCGCTGTAAATGACTAATCCACCACCACTAGTAGGAATAGTCAACACCGGAGCTGTAGTCAATCTAGTCTGCAGCTCATTGAAAGCCTTCTCACACTCATCCTACCATACGAACTGAGTGTCCTTCCTGGTCAATTTGGTCAAAGCCGAAGCAATACCAGAAAACCCTTCAATGAAGCGCCTGTAATACTCGGCCAGTCCAAGGAAGCTATGGATTTTAGTAACCGTAGTAGGGCGACTCCAACTCATCACTGCTTCAACCTTCGAAAGATCCACAGAAACTCCATCCTTCGAGACCATATGACCAAGGAACTTGACTTCACTATGCCAGAATCGCACTTCTCGAACTTGGCAAATAGTTTCTGCTCTCTCAACGTTTGCAGCACTATCCGCAGATGCTTCTCATGCTCAGCTGACGACCTTGAATGAATCAAGATGTCGTCAACGAACACTACCACAAACTGATCCAAGTAAGGACTGAACGTATGGTTCATCAAGTCCATAAATGCTGCGGGGGCATTCGTGAGACCAAAAGGCATGACAAGAAACTCAAAATGTCCATACCTGGTCCTGAACGCCGTCTTTGGGATATCTTCCTCCTTCACCCTCAACTGGTAATATCCAGACCTCAAGTCAATCTTCGAGAACACTGTAGCTTCTCTAAGATGATCGAACAAGTCATCAACCCTAGGTAAAGGGTACCTATTCTTGATGGTCACCTTGTTCAACTGTCGATAATCCACGCATAACCGAAGTGAACTATCCTTCTTCTTCACGAACAACACTGGTGCGCCCCAAGGAGACACACTTGCCTGAATGAACCCTTGTGCAAGTAAGCCCTCAATCTGAACCTTCAACTCCTGAAGTTCAGCTGGAGCCATTCGATAGGGTGCTTTCGATACAGGTGAAGTACCTGGTATCACATCAATGGAGAAGTCCATTACCCTTTTCGGAGGTAACCCAGGGATCTCCTGAAACACGTCTACATACTCTGAAACTACAAGAATCCCTGTAATCTTTGAAGTACTACTCCCTGATTCAATATGGGCCAAAATCCATGTCCTCATGGCGATGTCAGACTTCAGACAACGGTAATGAAACACCGGTTGTCCCGGAACACGGAAGGACACAATCATCCTAAAGCAATTAATAACAGCATGGTTCGGGCTCAACCAATCCATACCCAAAATCACATCATACGTGTGATCCGGAATCACAATCAAAGACGCAGAGAACTCTCTACCACCAATCCCAATAGGGCAATCATCACAAACCATGCTAAGCTCAAGAGACACACCGAGAGGTGATGTAACACACAATGATCTAGTCAGAGGCATAGCAATCAAACCCAAAACATCCACAACCGAACTAGATATGAAAGAGTGTGAGGCTCCCGTATCAAACAGTACTCTAGCAAGATAGTGATAAACAGATAAGGTACCTTCTACTCCCGTGCCTGCTTGACCGATGGCAAAGACTCTAGCATGTGCAGATGGTAGCTGCCTCTGCTGGTTACCCTGCACTCTACCCTGAATTAGGGGACACTCCCTAGCCTGATGCCCTACATGTCCACAGCTGTAGCATATCCTACCCCGTGGTTTCTTGCACGCACGAGAGATGTGGCCCGGCTCGCCATAGTTAAAGCACTTCACTGGAGCTGCTGGTGCTATCTGCCTAATAGGCATAGCCTGAACAGGATGAGCTACTACTGCCCTGGCTGGAGCCTGATGCTGAAACTGAGTTCTCTGTCTCTTCCAGAACCCACCCCTGAAGTCTCTAGCTCTACTGCTTCCTGCTATGGCCTTTTCTTTGCCCTGGAAGTCTCTCTCAGCAGACTCCTTCTCTCTACGAATCAGGTTCTGCTGCTCAATGATCTGTGCCTTAGCCAAGATCTCTCTCTTGGTCTTCAGCTCCAAGATGGCTACATCACGCTCAATCGAAGGACTCAACCCTCTCTGAAACTTCTTGGCCAAGTCCTCATCCTCCATCTGCCTCACATACTTGTACAGTCTGGAGAACTCCGCATCATACTCAATTACGGTCATCTTCCCTTGTACAAGTGCAAGGAACTCTCGTTCCAACCTCTCCTTCACTGCTGGTGGAAAGTACTTCTCCCTGAACAGCCTCCCAAAGCCGTCCCATGTCAAGGTAGACACCTCAATGCTCCTCTGTGTGACGTTCCACCACACCCTAGCCTCATCCTTCAGCATGAAAGCGGCTAGCTTCCTCTTGTCGGTCTCAGTGCAATCAAGCAGATCGAAATAGGTCTGCAAATCCTCTATCCAACGATCCGCCACCATATAATCAGTGCCTCCTCCAAACTTGGTTGCTCCCAAGCGAGTAATTTCCCTTGCTAGCATCAGCAAGCGAGCAGGATTATCAACCACAGCCACAGGAGGAATAGGCTGATCCTCATAAGGTGCATCTACCTCCGTCTCGGATGCTTCTTCGACCGGAGGGGCCCTACCCCTTCCTCGGCCTCTACCCCTGCCACGAGGTCTACCTCTACCCCTACCTCTGGCTTCGTTTCCCTCAATCTCCATTACCTAATAAGCATGATATACTTGATTAATACACGCATAACACTTAAACAAAGGATAAGTCAAATGCAAGTCCATATTAACTAAGTACTAAGCATACATGACGATGCCTAAATTTCTTAAACGTACTAACGTTCCTAGCCAACCTAACGCACTCACATATCCAATGACATTGTCAATACTGAAGAGCACACGATGGGGATCCGCTGCAGATGGGCCATCACTCGGTAAGTATTGACATATCACCAAATATGTACCTTACGCTCTGATACCAAACTGTCACGCCCTGAAATTTTTTGAATAAAAATTCAAAATCCGAAACATGAAATTACTACAAACTCAAAATAATCATCCTGAAAAATTTCTTTTCTTAACATCTTCACCACACGAAATAAAATCAAACCGAATTTAGTCTCGGTTAATTATTACAACTCAAATCCAAAATGAACTGTAAAACTCTGAATGAGTATACACACCTCACAACTAAATGAAATAACAAAACTGCTGTAACACCTAAGCAGCTCGGTCACCTCCCTGGTTATCCTGACCTGTAGGAATATCCGCTACACCATTTGAATAGTGTACCGGGATTGCAACAACACAAAACCCGGTAAGCTTATGAAAGCTCGTATGAGTAAAAGGAAGGAACTATTGTTTAATTTAATTCATAATTATTCCCACACACAACAACACTAAACAATTTCCACATCTACAAGTACTAACAATCTCAATCAACACCAATTCAATACATCAAGACAAACCCCAACTCACATCTTTCTTCACAATCCCTCAACATCGTATTTATAAAAATACGGTACTTGACAGACTAGAGCTCTAACTGAATCGTAGCCCGTCACCTGGCCTAGATTATGGCATCCGACATATTTATCATTATCGTATTTCATCAATATGTATACCTATATACATATTTAGAGCGTCCGATAATTCCACATACTCAACCAATCATATCCCATCATCCACCCAGGATTAGAGCATCCGATTACCCCACACTGGTCACTACGTCGACCCTAAACCCATAAATGAGCACAACATATAATATCACATACTGAAATCAACCAAACCAAGATACACCATATTATTATGAAATTACACAATTGAAATATAATCAATTCATCAATTCTACTCAATCATATCATCACTCAACAATCCACTCATCAATATATATTTTCCACGTAAATATATATATATATATATATATATATATATATACGTAGTCATCCACTCAGGAATGACCACTAATACCATCTATAGTTCACACAAGAAAATCATGAAATTCATTTGTATAATTAAAATTCATTTTACTTACCTATGGACCGTGGTGATTCAAGTCCATGAAATTTAAAACAAATATTTAATCCGCAAATATTTTTCACAAAATTACCAAAAATAAATAAATTTAAAACGCTCGGTTAGTAATATGAACCATGTGAGTTTTACTCACCTCGAAATTCCCTCTGCGTCTTCAATATAATTATAATTAACGCCGAAATAGCCCACTCAAATAAAATCCGTCAATCACCTAATCAAATGTGATTCGAATTTTAGCCAACAATTTCAACACATAATTTAACTACCATTTAACGGCCGGATTCTAATTTACATTAAAATCCGACGAGCGGATTCTCACGAATCGCTCCCCTATTTACCGTTTTGCACATATACGAAGATCCAACGGTCGGATCTTCGTCCATGATCACACAAAGCCTCTGGGACAGTCATATGATCATCATAACAAATTTACAAGTTCATCCGACGGTCCTAATTTCACAGATCAAAAATCTAACGATCGAAATCGTTCGAAATCAAAAAATTCATAACTAATTCATATGATATCCGAAAAATGCTTATAATACGTCGAAATGATCGTATTGAAACATAGAATCATAAAATGAACAGAAACCAAATTTTAGACCTCCGGAGGTGGCCGGAAAGGGCCGCCGGAGTTAGGGACATAGCCACCACCAACCACCACCAATGGTGTCGGGGCTGAGCTTGTCCCCTTCGTTTCATCATTCTGAGCAACTTTCATAACTAGCACAAGACCAAAAAATGACGGGAAAGGATCGAAAAGTACCAATTACAGTCGGCGGCCGGAAAAATTCCAGAAACCTGCGAGCTTGAAAACCGACGTGAAAACTGCAACCTCAAGCCTCGATCCCTTCTGGAAACTTGTTCAGAACTTCCTTGCGAACTCAACAAGCTAAGAATCACAAGAAACGACCGTGTATAGCTCGAGATATCTTGATCGAAAGTTGGTTGTTTCGATCCGTACGGGGTCGAGCTCCGACGAACGTGAAAACGTTCGACCCATTTCCGGTCCTTCTTGGTGCTTGTAGAGGAAGTTGAGGCGAGCTCAATGAGCCAAGAATCAAGTGAAATGGTGGTGTGTAGCTCGAGATATCAAGATCGAACCGAAAACTATCCTTTTCGGTTTGGGCCGTGCCGCCACCGCTACAGGCCGCGCCGCCTTGTAAAACTGCCTCTGGAAGCTTCAGGAGGTTGAGTCGATGTAGAGGAACGAGTTTCACTTGGTTTGGTGGTCGAAAACGTAAGGAGCTAGTTTTGGTTTGTTTTCGGGTCCGGTTGTTTCGGGCTGTTTCGCCGGCGCTGGAGGCCTTGTCGGTGGAAACGATGCCGTCCAGGAGGTAGAGCAGCTCGAGACGAACGCCTGGGACTTGGTTTGAGGTCGAGAGGTGGCCTGTGGAGGGAGAACGATTATGGTGAACTTGCTCTCTTTCTCGGTCGTTTTTGGTCGAGGAACGGAGGTAGGGGACGATGAACAGTACCTTCCGAAAATGGAAGGAGGCCGGACCAAAATAGAAGGCTTCTGAAAAATTAGCTAGGGTTTTTTCCTATTTATACAAGTTTCGAAAAAACTTCTAAATTCGATAACTAATTCAAAAAAAATCCGATCTTTGTGTTCCGCACGTGTACGAACTCGTATCGACGAGCTCTACATCTTTCATGAAGGAAGTTTCTCCAAATTTTGTACGTAGAAAAAGTCGATTTCTCAAAAACCGAGCATTTCGAGCTTTTCGTTAAAAATGATCGTTTTGAAACTTCGATAATTCTAAAAGTGAATTATTATCGAATAATATTCGTGAACTCGCATAAAAATCGTTCAACAAAATTACTCGAATTTAAAATGAAAATTGCGGGTTTACAATACGTTTCACTATATAGTTGTGCATTTTGAAATATCAACTAAAATTCTAACATTTTCTGTGCAGCGTATCTAATCCTAGATATTCAAAGATCTTCGTGTGTAAAAAATAAAAAATAATAAAAAAAAAAAAAAAAAGTCTTATGCGAGCTACAATTGGCAATAGAGCTTGGTTTTCTCAGCTTGAATTGGAATTAGATGGACAAGAAGTCATTAAGGAGCTTTTAGAAGGAGAGAAAAGTCTTGCAGCTAATGGGCACCTTGTGGAGGAAATCAAAAGACAACTGGGGCGTTAGAGCGTTTCAATAAGGTAACCTGCTGTCCTGCTCTTGGGCACCTCGTATGTGCAACTGAGCTTACTGGTTTCGCTGCTAAGCGTCATACGTATACGTAGTGTACTTATTGGAATAGGAATTGGTTGGTTCATAGAGCTAAGGCTGATTTACAAACCAGTTGATAATATGGGTGAATGTTTTTCACGATCATGTAATAGCGTTGTTTATGATCGACTTCTAGTCTTCAAAAAAAAATAAAAAATAAATAAAATTAAAATTAAAATTAATAAAATTAAAAATAAATAAATAAACTTAGAGTTAGTTATCTTTAACTCCTAAACATCATTCAGACGTAAGCACAAATTCTGAAGAAATATTATTAAACCACATAGAAAATTACTCATAATTGTCATTTTGAAAATAAGACATGTTTAAGTTTGAAAATAAATTAGACATGTTTAAATTCGAAAATAAATTAGACATTATTACTCATAGGTTAATAAAGTATGTTTAAGAAAATTAGATATGTTTAAGTTCGAAAATAAATTCAATGCACTGCAACTTCTAAAGTGCTTGTGAACCGGTTAGTGCGATAATCTATGCCCCTTAAGGGAGCGAGGAGAAGGGGGGAAAAAAAAAAAAAAAAACCCTTCATATATACCATTTTAATAGACACAATAACAAAGCCGCCAAATTCTCAAGTGCCAATAGCAAAGTAAAGTAAAGGTGCGGCTTGAACTTGATTCAAACTGGAAACACATGCACTAGTTAATCATCACAATGATTTGAAGAAAATGTCAAATATGTTAAGACAATGAATGAATGATAGCAATAGGCAACACTAAATGTAAAAAGCACATCCAACAAAAATCCTACTACATTTTCGCATGAAATTCTATAATGCAATGTAAAAATCCCATTTCTTTCTGGTTTTGAAGCTATTCCTCAACCTTCGATGGAGGTTTTAGTTAAGAATTAGACGACGTAGTTGATTTCCTTGGCCGTGCGGCGGTTCTTGCTATAATCCTTGGCTTGTAATTAAGTTTGTTACTGCATTCTGTGTCATATATAAGAGTAACAATAGGTTAATAATGTGTATATTTTCGTATGAGAACGTACTTATTTTTCTTTCTTTTTGAATTTTGAAGTTTAGCATAGAGCAACCTAATTGATAGGGCCGGCCTTAACAATTAGATTGCTCTGTGTCAATTGCTAGCTACATCTCAACGAAAACTATAGATCGAAAAGATCTTACTCAAGTAGTAGATGTAGCTCTAGATACCTGCCTTGAAGCTTTATGTACAAGAGATTGCACATACTACTGATCGCTGCCTTTATTTGCATCACATGTCGTTTAGGGTATAAGTGAATCAAAGGCATGAAAGTAGTAAATGCGGCTGGTTTAAGAAACCTAGGCATTATTGTAGTACCATAGAAAATTTGAAAAGCGAATTGCAGGATAAAAAAAGAGAATGCATTTGAGTGCAAAATGAGATATATTTAGGGATTGAATGATAGTCTCTGTGCAAGTTTGGGATCCAGAACAGCTTAAAGTTCATCTTGAGGAAAAGCAATTGCTATTTTCTGCCCTAATGGGAACCAAACAAATTAAAAGAGCTAGTTGCAGCTGCTGTATATACTTTAGAAAGATTGAATCCCATGCATGCCATATCCTTAAGATGGACGGTGACAAAGAAGAAGCAAAGCAAAGAGAAAAAGTGATGGAGAGCATGAGTATCAAGTTAGCAAGCTTAGAATGATTCATATGTTAGTTATAGTACTAGTTACTGGATCAAGGGGGTGGTGGTGGTGATCGATGGTGGTGGTCACCTTCAGTTTGGGCAATGCATTGATTTCTAGTGCAGAAGTATAACATGTATTTGTTGGATGCTTGTCTATCAAAGGACAAAGCTGCCCTTTGGGTTGGTAGTAAAAAAGACTAGCTAGTTTTGGTGATGCACAAAATTAGATGGAGAAGTTTTTAAATTCTATGGTTTTTGTAATTAAGCTTATATGCTATTCTCTTTCTAATGTCTGCATATATTGTCTGCATAACCCATTAGGGTGGAACAGAGATGTTAGATCAAAACTCTCTTCTCTTTTTTTTTTAATTTTTTTTTTTGAAAAAACTCTTTTCTTTTATTGAGAAAAAGAGAATTACAGAGAAAAATATTTAAGACAACCAAAACTAAAAATATCTAGATTGATCAAGTGCCAGAATAGCTGACGTAAAAACTCTCTTTTCTAATAATACATTCTCGTATGCTCCCTTGTTAGAAAATGAAAAACCAAAAATACCCTCCAAAGCCATTCTACTTGTATAAGTGATTGGCCGGCTGCACCATCTACCAAAATGATCTCACCCTTTAGGCAGACAAAATGGGAATACCACATCATCCAATAAGAGAAAAAATATGGAAAAGTTGAGAATTAACATAGTATAGAGACAATTTATGCCAAGAAAAGAAGGGTAATTTCAACAATTGCAAGTTCATGTTGTTATTTGACAATTTGATCGAGCCAATTTCAGAGGATTCATGCATACAATTAAACCTAAATAAGTTGGTTGTCTTAGTTTTTTTTTTTTTTTTCCCTTTCTCTGAGTAGACGACGTTAATATATTTGTGCATGACGATCAACACAATTACGCATAATAATTCGCCAACATCTTGGCTAACTATGGTGCGTTAAATGCTGGAACTCATATCTAGGACTCTCTCCCTCCATTCCTTGTGCCTTCCTATGGGCGTGACTTCTCTGGTAGAGTGGCTTATAGGTTCAGATAACTTTTTTGCTTCATGTTTTTCTTATGTTGGTTTTTATTTCATTTGTATTGATTTTGTGGGTCATGATCTTTTTTATTGTTCTTTAGCATTTGCTTGTATGAACTTTGTTCTGGGCTCGACTTTGGTTAGGTCATCCGGCCCGTATGTAATTTTTTCTCTCTTCAGTAATACTTCGGGAGGGGATGTTGAGCTAGTCCTCTTTCCGTTTTGATAAAAAAAATTTAAAAAAAAAAAAAAAAAATTCGCCAACAAAGAGCGTGGTAGTAAGAGCCACTATCAAAATAGTTTACCTTCTCTGCTCATTGTGTAGAATATTAACATAAAGTTCAGATATTAAAATCGATAAAAATAAGATAGATTTAACTCAGTACTGTAAACTAGATATTGCAGTTGAATACCCAAAACAAATGCACCAGTTGAAGGCTCTAGGGACCAAAAAAAAGAGAGCTTAAGTAGCCAAAAAGAGGTATAGCCTACAAACATCCTAAACTACCCACGGGAGGGGAAATCCAGTTCCACCAGTCAATAGACATCCAACTCAAATGAATTGATTCTGGAGTCGCTCAGGTAGGCACTAAATCGTCGAAATGATCTAATGGCTTGCACACTACACACACTGCCTGCCACCACCAGAACATCGCCTTGACCAGATCAACCCGACTACCTCGGAACAAAGACTGTTCGATTCATTAGTGCCTCTGACCGGCAGTAACGGGTCACCAAAAACTTCATCCATCGACCATAACAAACTACACCAATGAAATTCCGTAAAGACAACCCCAATGTGAGGACCAAAACCCTACCCACCGCTCTTGAAGAGAAAGTACCCATACCGCGAGGTTCTCTACTTATCATAATCATATGTGTATACTACAAATTAAAAGGAGAAGATAGTATACATGTCATGTCAATCTATCCTTTAATTGGAAAAATAGGTAATCACAAGGGTGGTTGTCTTAATGATGAGGAGCATCTCTAAGCGGAGAGCGGTGTAATTTGATCGATTTGGAAATCAGAATATGATTGGCTTCCTTGTTAAAGCAAAGGCTTTGGTTTCCTAAGACAAAGCATGCAAGAACCTTTGGAAAGAGTAGAGACAAGTGATGAGAGATTATTAGAATAAACCATAAAGTTTTGGTATCTTAAAAAGTAAATTTGTGAGGGACAGCTCGTGTTTTATATATGCATGATGAGGACAAAATCCAATCTAGTTGACCAAGAATAATTTGCTTTTTAATATAACAAAAAGTTTAGTGTTCATTTGAGATAAACTAAAGTGAATATTAGAATCATCTTTTTACATGATTTCTCTTTAGTTCTTTGTTTTGTAGCTATGGAAAGTAGAGCACAGATAAAAAGAAGTTAGGGGAGAAGAAATATAAATGAAATTCTCTAACTCACTTTGGATCATATCATCCCCACATACATTCCATTCTACAGAATATCTTTTATTCTTAACCAAATGAATGGATACACGGTTTGTGTTCAGCTTCGTCTTTTGCTTTTTAGGCATTATACTCTAATTGTTATATGTTTGTTTATGTTGCGTTTATTTTCATAATGTCGAAATAATAGTGTATTACTTATTTTACAGATATATCCACGATTATGATTTATAAAATTTTCTTTAAAAAAAAAACATCACGCTTGTAGTTTTATCTTTTCAAATCCAATTCCTTTATATAATTCTAGTAAATATCTCAAAATTTTTTAATCCAAATAATTTACTCCATCTTAAATGGAAAAAATGTAAAAAGTGAGTGAGGGTTCAAAATGAGGCCAACAGTGATGGAGATGGGATGGACGGAAGCATGTGTTTTTCCCAAAAGAGAAGAAAAGAAAAGAACAGAATTTTTGGGGTCCGAGATATCTCGAAAATTGTGATCAAGGCAAGACAAGGCTGTCATATGTATTCATCAACTCCATTTACTTTTGTGGACCAATTTCCTGCCATAATTAATCCTTCTGCTTCTCTCTTCCTCTTCCTCAACATACTCAATTAATTTTCAGAGTATGAATTTTAAAAATTATATTTCTTTTATATGATTACCAACTGAAATGGAGTTGGGACAAAGTCATGTAAAAAGTTTTTTTTTTTCTTATTAATAACATTTTTTTTTGATATATATAGTCCAACATAGAGTTCAAGCGTGCTAGACTTTCTGCGACTTTGCTATGAACATGGGAGGGCAATTGCAAACTTGTAAAAGAGAAGACAAAGCAAAAAAAGAAAAAGTAATGGAAAAATTACCGGAACAAGAGACAACAAACATAAAAACAAAATAGCTAAAGATGGATAAAGTGTAGTGTAGTGTAGAGTGAGGAATAAAGAAGCGATAATAAAAGAATAAAGTGTTTTGGATATTTTAATAATGAAAATATTTATATTTAATTTTACAATGAGTTTTGATCAAGTTCAGAATCGAAGACTTAGAGTTGAAACAGAAACTGCTACCAAGAGCCTTGGGATCATATTGGGGATAGGCAGACCTAGATTTGATCAGGGAATCTCCAAATCGAGCAAAGAAAAACTATGATATGAGAGAGAGAGAGAGAGAGAGAGAGAGAGAGAGAGGAGCACTATGTGTTTGGTCAACACCGTCGATGAATTCTTGAGTTTAAGGACCTTGACAAGTCTATTAATTATGTGAAGATTTGTTGTTTGTGTTTATTTAAAAGTCCTTTAAACTATCCTATAAGTATAATTTTTTTTTTTTAAATAGCAGTGTAGAAACTAACTCAACGCTATCCCCAAAATATAAAATCACTGTTTACTAAAATTGTAGTAATAGACTAATAGTGCACAAGTGAAATATACTGGAATTCAGTACTAAGATTGATTAATTAATATCAAAACGATAGATTAGGCAATCATGAAATTACTAAGATTGATGGTACTACACTTGCACTATTTGATTAGATTGATGAATTATTATGGATAAGTGTTTACTCTCTCACTCTCTGTTTTCATGTGATTGTAATGAATCTGGGTGAAATGAAATGGCATCCTCACGTCTCCTTTATTTCCCCAAGGGGACATCATTATTGCCATATTGAGTAATCCCTTATTTGATGCATGATCCATCACTTGTTTCAAGGGTTTCTTGTGATTAACACAAACCTTAAGGTCTCCTGTGAAAACATATATCAACTTTTGGAGCATGGTAGTTTTACTTTCCCTCCAGGGTAAGGCTGGACCGTAAAGAATTACCCCACTAACCAAAGCCTTCCCTTCTCTGGAATTACCCCATCAATTTTCTTTGACCTTTAATTCTTGCACCTCCCAAGTTTTTATTTATTTTTGATTCCACAAAATTTACAGGAGACTTGATAGTACATTTTATAAAATACGAACATAAACTTCAGTCATATATCTTGATATATCTATTTTTCAAAATCAAGATTTGAGCTCTCATTTTCTCACACTCCTCGAAAACTTAATTTGTCAAATTATCGCAACTTCCTAGTGGTATGATGAAATTAAGTATTACATGATTCATTTTCCAGTGACAACAAATTGAAACAGCTTATCGTATTATAGTACAATATGACTTCAAATAAGCATTTATTTTTCGGTATGTCACTACCTTTGTAAAGCGAATGAAGTAGCAATAAGTGCACTATTCGTTAATTGGTGCATGTTAGAATACATACTTTTTATAGATACTCTTGTTATTATCTCGAGATTTTTTCTTTATACATATTGTAATTTAGGATTCAGATGTCATGTGACCTCATGTATTCTACAGTTTTATTTTTGACTAATTCCAAACACATAATTAAATCCAAATTATTGTTCTTAATTATATTATTTTTATTTTATAATAAATTTATATAAATTATTCGATAAAATATCTCACTCATATTTAGACAAAACAAGCTATCAACTCATAAAACAGAAGAGCAGGTTTTGCTAATATATATTTCGTTAAGTGGCTTATTTACTTTCATAATTCCTTTTGAGAGGGTCTCTCTCTCTCTCTCTCTCTCTCTCTCTCCTCCCTCTGGCATGCAGATGCAATGGCTTCCTTTGTCCTCTCCACTCTCTGACACACTATCAGTATTGCTGTGGATGCGTAAACTTGCCTGATAGTGCAAGCAAAGCAAGCACCCCGCTTTTTCCTCTTCGACTCTTTCGACTCGCTAGCTAAGCTTCTTCCAAAACTCACTCTGTTAATCTCTCTCTCCGTCTGTAAAAAAACTATTTCTACTTTAATATCTCCCCCTCTCTCTCTCTCTCTCTCTCTCTCGTGTTTTCTAATTGGGCCCCTCATCACTAGCTAGCTCTCTGTAAGCTTGCTCTTATTTAGTGCTTCACTAGCTAAACCCACCTTCAAGACTCTCTCTAGCAGCTACCTACCTTGCTCAACTCTCTCCAGACCCTCTTCTCTTTTCTTCTTCACCACCCATTAACACCTAATCACCTCTCCATCTAAATTTAGCCAAACACTATCTCTGTGTTTTTCCTTCAGACTTGTCCTTGATAATTAGTCTGCTACGGGAGGTGTTCAGTAATGTTTAAGACCCCTGCAACGTTTTCAAAGGGAAGTTGACCTCCTTCTCATCCTGCTTTCTTCTTTCTTTCTTGCCTTCTCTCCATTTCCATTTCTAGTTTTGAACAAGAAGAAACAAAGTTTTCTGCTACTACTACTACTACTAGTCATAGATCCATCTTGTTTAACCATCATTGTCTTTCTTTATAGAGATGTATAAAGAGAAATTGGGTTTATTTGCTTGAATTGGGTTTCATTAATTTTTTTTTTTTTTTTGCCCATTTCCTCCTGGGCACAGTAGTGTTGTTCATTCTTTGAGCAAAGTAGAGGTGGCTGAAGAAGGACCCTTTTGGAGTTTTGGTACTTTGTTCTTTGATCAAAAGGAGTATTAATTGGCCCCATATATAGAGAAGAGAGGAGGTTAATCTCCTAGGTTTGAGGATATATATATATAACCATCAACCACTTTTCAGTTTTAATCATTAATTTAAGCCTCCTGGTCCTGGTTAATTTTTTTTGTCTGTGTCTTGTTCCTAATTCTCTTTTGGTCTCCAACCAAACATACAAGAGTCAAGTCTCAACCAAATAAAATAATAGCTTGAGAAAAATAAAAAGGATGGAACTTTCAGGTCATCAAGAAGGGCAGATCCCAATCTCAATCCCAATCCCTATCCCAATCCCAATAAATACTTCTTATGGTGCTGGTGGACATGGGCATGGGCACATGATCCATCATCATCATCATGAGCCCGCAGCACCCCACACCCACACCCACACCCTCATCCACAACAACCATCTCATTACCTCTTCAGTAGCAGCAGCAGCAGCACCACCACCACAAAATCAAATCCCTGCCTCCATTAACAATAATGGGTCCTCCATTCCCAAAACCACTAGCCTAGATCAGGAGGAGGAGGACGAGGAGGAGGATGAGGAGCATGTCAATCATGTCAATGTGGCTTACACCAACAACACCAACAACAACAACAGCAGCAGCAACAATAACAAGAAAGTGGTGAACAGCAGCATCAAGTACAAAGAGTGCCTGAAGAACCATGCAGCAGCCATGGGAGGGACTGCAACTGATGGGTGTGGTGAGTTCATGCCCAGTGGAGAAGAAGGCACCATTGAAGCTCTCACCTGTTCTGCCTGCAACTGCCACAGAAACTTCCACAGAAAAGAAATTGAAGGTGATCGTGGCATGTCCTCATGGGATCTCAACAGCAACACTCGGGTTGGTACTGGTGGGAGGAAAGTCCTATTAGGCCATCCCCATGGGCACAAGAACATGAGTATACTAGCCCCTGACGCCTTGGGTTTCCACACAGCTGCTAATCCCACAGGAGGCTTCTTACCCTCAAGAACTGCACCACATCATCCTCACCACCACCCCCACCAGATGATAATGTCTTACAATAACAACATGGGCATTGGTGGGTTGATGGGGTCCCAGCTCCCTTCAGAATCTGATGAGCAGGAACAAGATCAAATTCATCATCATGGCCATGGTGGTGGGGTTCATGTGGCCAGTAGGGCACCGGTACAGCTTGTGAAGAAAAGGTTCAGGACAAAGTTTACTCAGGAACAGAAGGAGAAAATGTTCAACTTTGCAGAGAAAGTTGGGTGGAAGATTCAGAAGCAAGAGGAGTCTGTTGTACAAAACTTCTGCCATGAGATTGGTGTCAAGAGAAGAGTTCTCAAGGTTTGGATGCACAACAATAAACACAATCTGGCTAAGAATAAGTCCCAACTCCCACCTAGTACTACTGCTTAGTTATTTGATAAATTAAACCTGGTAGATATATTTAATTAATTAACTACTATCTAGCTTGCATGTGCTTAGTTAGCTGAATTGAAGTGATTATCATCTCTATTTTAGACATTCTCTCTACATTGATTTTGTTTTTTCCTTGATTCTGTTAATTAATTATATCAAATAACATGGGTTATGCAATGTAGTTTAGGAAATTAAACTGGGTTTGGCAGTGAGTTGTGGGTGGGTCTTGTACTCCAATCCGTTTACCATGGAAATGGATTAATTAAGAGTTGAGGTACTGCAGTCTTTGTTCTAATTTTGGAACTTCAATAATATTCCTATATCAAAGAACTTTTAGTTTTAGGCAAACAAGGATTCTATATATGAACTTTTCCTGTTTCTTAATTATTTTATTTTTGTACAGAATATTAGTCATATCCAGACGACTAAAATAAGTTCTATGGATCGATATTTTGTGTAATATATTCTTTACCAGAACGTACACTACTACTTAAATGCTAATATTGAAAACTTATTACATAAAAAATAACACATATGAGAAATGTGCTTGTAAAAATTCCAGCTTATTCTTCTTTTTGAATCTAGGGAAGAAACAGATAAGAGTGGTTTACAATAACTTTACTTAATTGAAATATTGGTTTCTGCAATATTAATTTTAGACAATTGTCAGAGTTTCTTTAAGATCACAATCAGCGTGGTAATTAACTACTTTCCTTTAACAAGTAATTAAAGTACTTTAATATGATGCTGACAAAACAGTGTGTTGAATTTTGTTCTTTTCTCCCACAACTTTGGATTCTATATTCCTAGGAAGCGAGTGTGTTCGTACTTGATTCTTGCAACCAAGAAGCCAATTTATCCATTCTTTGTAGGTGTATGGAGTTCCTTAATTGCCATGCTAAAAGTTTGGTCCATGTCCAAGTTCTTCTTAATCAGTTATTGCTAATTTTTTTTGGGTAGAAATGATAACTTTATTTATTAATGTTAACATTACAAAGAGACGTACATGTCACATAGTACCCGTAAATATATGTCTCTCACATATAACGCTAACTTTATTTATTAATGTCAGCATTACAAAGAGACGTACATGTTGCATAGCAACCCATAAATATATGTCTCTCACATATAACGCTACACTTATATATGTCTGTTCGCTCATAAACACACACAAAATTACAGAGTACAAAACAAATAAAATCATGAACCTCCATATGACTAGTTAACTATGAAGTCATCATGACTACATCAAAACTATTAAATGAGTTTCCCCATTCAGTTTAGGTCTTCCTAATCGATAGGTGAAAATTTAATGTTTGAGATTCTTTTTTCCTTCTATGTTTAGATTTACTTTTCAACCATGAAATTTCACAGTTTTGTTCCTACAATTTTAACTTAAAGTAGGCAAAAAATCATTAATGTCACCATTGAGCTTTGACTGTCAACACTTTAACTTATCGACTTTTAAAAAACTTCACTTAAGTCACTAACATTTAACATTATTTTAAACTTAACTCACTATCATTAAGTCTTCCATTAGAAGCCGTTATTATTATTATTTCTTTTTCCGAGTAGAAAAGGTCATTCACTCATTATAATTCATCAAGCAATACAAAAACGACATACCCATATGGGGTAGTCATAAAACGCCGTTAACAGAGTATCCTAAAACCTTATTCTAAAAGCAGAATAAGAAACCAACATACCCCAAGTACACCCACTTTTTAAAATTACGCACTTTTATTCTAAACAAAAACTAAGGACTCTGAGGGGTTAAGGAGACAACAGAGTTAATGATTCTTCCGACCTGAAAACAAAAATTAAAAAACAATAGGAGTAGAAAGTGACTCTTGACCCTCCACTCCTTCCTTAGATAGCAGCACATCACTTAACATAGAAGGCTCTACCTCTTTCAAGTCCAAGTACAGCTTAACGCCCAAAGTCCCCTTAGGAGCCCTAAAAACCCAGTCATGAGAAGCCCTAGCCACCTAGGCACCAAGCCCAGTTAATTTGGATGTTAGCCTCCTCCACAGTAAAACTGCCGTTGTCTTAAACGGACGTACCACCATTAGCATGAGGGACAAGATCAACACCACCTCCACCATCAGTGCATAAGAGCCAGAACTTAAGCACTAATTTAGAGCTCGAGCCCTAGATCAGTGCACCTGAGCTGGCCACGATCCCAATCACGAGCCTGAAATACTTGCCTTCAAGAGCATAAGCCAATCCGGAGCCTGATCCCGACACCTGGAGTAGATCCCGATGTGATGCTCAAAAGCATGAAGTAATCCCAATCTTGAGCCGACACAAAGGAAAAAGACTTTGTTTCGGTGGTCCTTTGACCTGAACCTGAATCAAAGTCATGCCTATCCACTACCAAACTGGTACCAAAAGAAGACAGCACCCTAAATGTTGCTTAAAACAAAACACCCTATCCAAAGATCAGAATGACACTGAAGACGAAAAGTAAGTAGAACAAAAGAATCTAGAAAACACGTTGAAAGAAAACTTCGTTGCCTCGATTCTCAGACTAATCTAGAAAAGATAAGGAAGGAGATCACCGCTCTCCTAGTCACAGTTGCGTCACCAAAAGCCATGATGAAGACTTTTTTCGAGGATGGAATTCGTCGAGAAACCCCTAGCAGAGCTAGGTCATAGTATGTTTCTGCATATATATAGTCTTTCCACTAAGGGATCCCTTGTCGGACCCACTTTTCTATCGTACTTTAGCATTTCAATCATTCAGTTTTTAAGTCCTAATGTATAGATTATTTCTATAAATTTTCAGCCAAATTGATGATCATTAAGACATCAAACTAGATTAAATCAATGGATGAACCTAATCTGTCTAACCTGAACCGTTCATATTCATGTTGTAAATCGCAGTTATAAATGCCTTAATGATTATCAATTTTGCGGAAAATTTACAGAGATTATCTACTCATATATACCTAAAAACTGAAGTGTTGATATGTGAATATGTGATCGAAAAGTGGGTCTAATGAGTGATCCCTTAAAATGACCAAAAAAAGGATCCCTCACTAGAAGGGCCCTGTATGTATGTGTGTGTGTAGATATAGATGCATGTTCTAGATAAGACATCCTTACTTTAAGAATTTGAGGATTTTTACTATTTTACACTAGTATATGACATAATTCAGTGATTTCAACTGTTGATCCTTTAGAGTCCTATGCAAGATTTGTGTCTACAAAAAATCAACCAAATCTATAGTTATGTGGTTATTCAAAATTGTGTAAACAAATATAGTCCGTTAGATAAAATTAAAACGAATATTGTGCTAATCAAATGATTAGACATTTTCCAATTTGGCTAATTTTTTATAGGATTAATATGCGTGTATGTAACTAGAGAATGAATGGTTTAGATTATGAAACTACATGCTAAAAATAAAAACATCCTCATATTTCAAGTTTAAGGATGTCATCTCTAGATCTTCCCTCTCTCTCTCTCTATAAATATATAGGCCCGTTTTAGAGAGGACCTGCTTACTTTAAGAATTTGAGGATTTTCACTATTTTACACTAGTATGTGACCTAAATAATGATCTCAACCATTGATTCCTTAAATACCTATGCAAGAATTATAACTACAAAATCAACCAAATTCATTATCATTTGGTCACTCAAAATTGTGTAAACAAATGTGGTCCATTAAATAAAATTAAAATGAATATTGTGCTAATCAAATGGTTAAACGTATTTTGATTTGGCTAATTTTTTGTAGGATTCATGTGTGTATATATGTAACTAGAGGATGAATGGTTTCAATTTTAAATTACAAGCTAAAAGTAATAAAATCCTCACTTTTTAAGTTTAAAGAGGTCCTCTCTCTCTCTCTACACACACATAGGCCTCATCATTTAGCCCTTCGGCCCTAAGTCCGCCCTGCCCGTAGGGCCGAAGCCCTACCCAGGCCCTTACATTAGGGCGGGCTGGCCCTACCCTTTCTCAAATAGGTCGGGTAAGGGTCATGCAAATGAAGCCCGGCCCTACCCTACGGCGAAGCCCTAAAAGCCCTATCCGGCCCAACCCTAAAATTTATATATTATTTTTATTATTTTCTATTACATAGCCTTTGTTTTCTTTAATTTTTATTTTCTTTGTTACAAAAAAATTAATATTGGGAGATTTAGAGAGTTAGTTAATTGAATATAACCACCTTAACTAAATTAATAAATGTTATAAGTTAATTTCTATATATATATGTGTGTGTGTGTGTGTGTGTATTAAATATGATCAATAAAAAAACAATGAGTCTTGTATTACCTATATCATCATTGAGCCACATTTTGAGGAAAAAAAAATAATGTTTTTTTTTTTTGGTTAAATAAGGCCATTTTTAGCCCTTTTCGGCCCTACTTGGTCCTATACAGAAGGCCGGCCCGACCCGGCCCTTTCGGCCCTAGCAGATCGGGCTTTTCGGGCAGGTAAGGGTTATCATATTTAAGCCCCGACCCGACCCTACCCGGCTCTAAATTTTGTTGACTTTGACTAGGTCCGGCCCGGCCCGACCCTAAGCCCTAAAATTTAGGGTAGGGCCGGCCCTAGCCCGGCCCATGATGACCCCTACACACACACAGAGACACACATACACAGATACATACATACACACATACATACATACATACATACATATAAATACTAAAAAAACATTTTCAACTTGAAAAAAATGTTCACTCTAAAGAAGAAAACAAATGACTGATATTTTTTCTTTTCAAATAAAATGTTATTTTTTTAATGAAATTTATAGAAATTATCAGAATATTACAAAATAAATTGAAAAAGATCTAATTGTTATGGATAATAAATATATGTGGTTTTTCATGTATATACTTAATAGCTATGGATAATAAATATATGTGGTTTTTCATGTAAATACTTAAATGAGTCTAATGAGAATGCTTTTAACTCCCTCATACATTCTTATGCTTTATTTATTTTTTTTTATTATTTTTTTGAATAAGGGCCAGTGCGGCTGTCCTCTAGCCTTCATTAATGAAACCTTAGAATACATTGGGACATGGTGCCTATATCCCATATTACAATAAGTATCATGAGAACTTTCTGAAATAATAACAAGAGCCTCAACTGAAACAATGTATTCTGACAAGCACCAACTAGCGAAGAGTGCTCTATTGGCTACTCCATTCGCTTTACAATTGCGATGACATACTAGAATAATAACTCTATTTCGATTAAGCATCATTACAAATAACATAGCTTTTCCACTATGTTACCACTAGAATATATATCTGGTGACACTTAGTTTCATTCTGCCACTAGGTGGTTGTGACCATTTGACTAAGTAAGGAACTCGCAGCCTACCCAGAGCAGACATGTTATTGCCACTAGAAGGTTGCGACCATTTGACTAAGTAAGGAACTCGCAGCCTACCCAGAGCAGACATGTTATTGCCACTAGAAGGTTGCAACCATTTGTCAATACAAGGAACTCACCACCTACCTAGAGCAGATAAGGCATTCAAGGTGCATATACCGGGACCAAGCCTATCACGTTCTACCAAATAATGGTAGTAACTTATTAGCTCAACAACTAAGAAGTAAAAATAACAATAACGAAAACATTTAACATAAAAATCAGACTCTAATGAACCACTAGGCCCACTATCAGATTAAGGCCAAAAGGTTCCCAGCCTTGAACCCAACTCAGGCTGATTTCCGCACAGGTAGTCCAACCACCACTGCCCCCCCTGCCTTCGGGATCTAAACCGCTATAGAACAGACGAGCACCAGCAGATCACGCCTCAATCCTTAAGGTCGCAACTTGGAGAGCAAAACCAATAATAAAACTTCAATCGCCGCCCTTTGCTTCTCGATCCAAAACCAAGCCACCTATCTCCACCGGATTTGCAGCGAGATCCGAGTTAATCCATCCACAAACCCACAATCCAGATCTAGTGTGCATCCCATCTACACCATTGATCACCCTCTACCCCGAAAGTAAAACCTGTGCAGCCACCTCCGTCAACTAGAAATGAGGCAAAAAACCTCCCGACCCCAAAATCCAACTACCTACACCAACATCCTGTTTGGCCACACTTGACGCACGTCGGCGAGACCATAGGCTAGCACAGACATGGTGGCGCGGCCGGACGAGTAGGTTTTCTCTCTTAGGGTTTTTCTCTATTCTCTCTCAGCGACCTCTATCAACTGATTTATTAATATTATGTCTCTCTTTATTATTTTCTAATTTATAACACATTATCAGCACGGTGTGCTTTAATGTTTTTTTTTTTTTGCTCATTAGTCTTCTTTATTTTTCTTATAACTCCATGGTGATCTAAGAATTTTTTTGTACAACCTATTTGCATTTGACCATAATACTTGATCTATGAGTTTTAGTTGTTGTGCTTAATCAATAAGGTATTCTTCCATATTATGCTAAAACCACAAGAACCCTTGTCAATTTGGACAACAGGGTACATATCGCCTACATCACACACCGTTAGGCATAAGCAACGATCTATTAGACAGCCTGCACAACATGGTCTGTGTACATACATGGTACTATTAGCCATAATCAGCACCAATTGAGGTCCGCCTCCTGTTGTCCGAATGGTCCAACAAGTATGACCTAGGCAATACATTACAAGCCAAGCTTTTTCTTGAGTCAAGCCTTAGGCCAAAACATGCTTTGACCCGCCGTCACTTGCCTCCCAAAGCCAAAACATGCTTTGATGCGCCGTCACTTACCGCATAAAGACAGGCTCTTAGAGAGGTCCGAAAGAACCAAACTAAAGCATATAAGTCTCACATCGAAAACAGGACTAAGGCCAACTCTCATCTCACCTATAAAGGTCCATTCCTCTCTCTTTATTCATTACGCATTTGATACTTACCTACCGCTACTCTGTCAACATAAATACATTAAATGACTTTAGCATCGGAAGAGCGAAGACCGCCAACTCTAGTCTCCCTTCTTGATGCTGGTGTATTTTATTTAACACGTGGTGTCAATCTTTACCTCACTGAATCTTCCGAGACTCTGGGCTCCCTTGTCGGTATTAACAGGATCCAACATCCTCCGAAATCTTGAACGTTAACAGTGGGTCCCACCTAAAAGTCTAAAACATGTATTATCTATGAGATTTAGGCCCTCCCGTATGAGATCCATGACCTCTTTGGCATGATCTCAGTGCCTCCGGCCTCTATGAGATTCAACCCTTCATGTACTAGATGCATGGCCTTGATATAATCTCAGTTCCTCCTCAATGGGATTCACCTCTGCATGATCTTGGTGCCTCTTTAACAGGCTTCAAGGTTCGCAATGGAATTCACCTTTAAATGATCTTGAAGTCAAACCGAACAAAGAGATGGGGAATTTTCTGATGTATTGATCTTCTCCAAAGATGGAGTACATATACAAAGTATACACAATCCTAATAAGAAACTAATTACACCATGACATTCTTCCCCTTAACTACATAATATTCTCCTTAACTATACAATCTAATTATACTACAATTCCTACAATTATGGAGAGTGACTCACGCCAACATTCCCTCTCAAGTTGGAGCATATAGATCACGGATGCCCAACTTGTCAAGTGAGTCATAAAACGCCTTGCTAGAGACTATCTTTGTAAGAATGTCCGCCAACTACTCCTCAGCAGGTACGAAGGGAAAAGAGATGATGTGTTGATCTAGCTTCTCTTTGATGAAGTGTCTATCAACCTCCACATGTTTTGTGCTATCATGTTGGACAGGATTATGAGCAATTTCAACTGCAGCTTTGTTATCACAGAACAAGGGCATGGCTTTTTTATGCTTGAGCCCCAAATCCCTCAACAAGTACCTTACCACAACATCTCACAAACTCCACGAGTCATTCCTCTACATTCTGCTTAAGCACTAGAACGAACCACCACCTTCTACTTCTTACTCTTCCAAGTAACTAAATTCCCACCTACAAATATAAAGTATCTGGAAGTGAACCGTCGATCAGTTATACAACCCACCCAGTCTGCATCTATATACCCCAAAACATCCAAATGCCTATGCTTAGAAAACACCAACCCCTTTCCTGGAGCAGACTTCAAGTACCTCAAGATTTGAACTACAACTTCCATATGAGCCTTACTAGGATTATACATGACATTACTCACAACACTAACTGCAAAAGCTAAATTGGTCTAGTGTGTGACAAATAAATTAATCTTCTAACTAACCTCTCATTTCTTGCCTTTATGTGGGTACTTGATCTGGATACTCAGATAACTGATGGTTCTGCTCAATGGGTGTGTCAGCTAGTTTGCAATCGAGCATACCCGTCTCTGCTAATAAGTTAAGGACATACTTTCTCTGGCGCAACATAATTCAATCTTTTCCTCTAGTGACTTCAATTCCCAAGAAATATTTTAAACTCCCCAAGTTTCATTTCAAATTCTGCTGACAATGCACTTCTTAATCTCTCAAGATCATTACCTGTCATCACCATGTCATCCACATAAATAATTAAAGATGTAACTTGACCCTTTTGATGATTAAGGAATAGGGTATGATCTGAATTGCTCTGCCTGTACCCAATCCTCCTCATGAATGTTGTGAATCGACCAAACCAAGCTCTTGGAGACTGTTTGAGACCATATAGGGACTTCCTTAAATGATACACCACCTTGACTCCATTGGAAGTACCATATCTTGGAGGCAAGTCCATGTAGACTTCTTCATCCAAATCACCATGCAAAGCCATTTTTAACATCAAAATGTTGCAGAGGCCAATCAAGATTAGCTGCTACAGACAGAAGTACCTGATTGTATTGATCTTTGCTACTGGTGTAAAAGTTTCATCATAGTCCATGTTATACTTCTGGGTATAACCCTTCACTACTAACATTGCCTTATATCTATCCACCGAACCATCTGAATTATGCTTCACTATATACACCCATCAGCACCCAACTATTTTCTTTCCAGGAGGTAGCGATACTAACTCCCACGTTTGATTTTTCTCAAGTGCATCCATCTCCACAGCCATTGCTTTTGCCCACTTCTTGTCTTTCATTGCATCTTGCATTTTACTAGGAAGTGACACAAAAGATAATTGATTCACAAAGGCTACATATGGTTTAGACAACTTATAAGTAAACACATAATTAGCTACATGATATTTGGTCTTAGCACACAAACTTGGTTCATATTTCTTGGGAGGCTAACCATGATTAGACCGTTTTGGTGAGACTCATGTTTGAACATGTGTAGAATTAGTTAAAGGAGTAATACTATTAGACAAAGGTGGGTTAGGACAAAGGCAAACTAGTACGTACCTCAGATAAAGATTGAACAGGGGAGATCACTAATAGAGAAAGGGAGAGAGAGAATAAACAATTAGGAGCTTCTTCTTAAAGGGTAGACGATTCAGCAATTGTCTTTTCTGTTTCGAAATTCACATTGCTCTGTTCGACAATTGCATGGCGAAGGGTAAACAATTGTCTTTTCTGTTTCGGAACTCATAATACTCTGTTCGACAATTGCATTTTTGTCGAGATCTAAGGCTGGAAAGGGAAGAGTGGTTGTGGTGGAAAGGCTAGGCTCATTATCACTGAGTGCATAGAGGGTTACAGGAGTGTCGGCGGTTTCTGGGTTTGGAGGTTGACGTGTGTTGGAGCGATCAATCGTTGGGCCACTGGACGTTTCCCCTTCACTGAACGATCGATCGTTTAGGATAAAGTGATCAATTGTTGGCCCTGTTTGGTACTGTCCTTCATAAAAAACACCCTGCTCCCCCTAACTATGAGTCGTACAAGTGGAAAATAGTATGTGTCTTCACTAAATTTCACATCCATGGTGACATAAAATCATTGAGAAGGAGCATGATAACACTTGTATCCTTTCTGATGAGTCTCATACCCGACAAAGACACACTTGAGAGCCCTTGCATCTAACTTGGAACGTTGGTTCTTATAAAGATGGACATAGGCTACACAACCAAAGACGAGTAGGAAGAGTATTAAAAGAAAAAGGTCCAAAACAAGTCCAGATTCATTGTCTAGGTTCATTCCTATTTCTTTGACCGAAAAGAAAAATCAGATAAATTCACGAGAAATTCGGTAATAATATATTTTGAAGAATTATGGAATTTATTTTGGAGGCTTTTGATTAGTTGGATGACACAGCTTGGCTTACGTGGAATTATTTGATTGGTCGAAACTCTGTGGAGCAACCAGAAAATTCAAAATTCTTTGAAAATTAAAAGAAGATTCATGAAACTTGGAGAATACTTTGTCGTCCCCCTATATATACTCCCTTCCTTGGACGTTTGATACACACCACTTCTCCCGTAATTCTAAACATTAAAAATTCTCTCCATTCTCTAGTCTTCAGAAGCTCTGCGTCTCAACCAAGGAGGAGAAGAAGTCATGCAATACATCAAGATTCTAGCCGTCATCTACCCTTGTGTCGTCCTTAGAAGATTGCTTGCTTTCAAGGATCTTCAAGTTCTTCGTCTCTAAGCTTTGTCATTCATCTTTCACGGTGTATTTCATACTTTCTTTTGTTTTTCTTTGTTTGATTTGTAGAGTTATGAATTCTAATTAATATGACGTTAAGGGCAAAGTTTGAAACTTGTTTATATGTTTTGAAATAAAGTTGTGATTACATGTTGATTTCTATTGCTTATGTAAGATTGACATAACCCGACCCAAGTTTCACCCTGAAACCCAGATACGAGCTTGCGAGACCCACTTTAAGTGAACTCCTACTGAAAAATCGGTGGAAACTCCCCTAAAATGGGCTACCCAAAAAAAATAACAAAACCTGGACAAGATTAAAACTAAACTCATTCTCATAGATACATTCTAATATTTACATTCCGAGTGCAAAAGTTACATACCGAATGTACGAGTTCCACCTTAACTTCAATATGATAACAGATTCGCATTAACATTCACCAAAAGTAAAAGAGTTATCAGAGCAACTCTACAAAACTAAACCAATATCATACAAGGTAGGTTAAGTAATAACCTACAGTCAAAAACGGAAGCGCTGGTTCCTATATCTCGACTTCCCGGACACGATCTCGGTAAATCTGAAATCTAGGAATTTGAAACCGAAGGGCTCAGGGGAAAACATTAAAACCCGTTAGAGTGAGTGGAAGAAACTGAAATATGTTAAGAGAACAACTGATAGAATGCTTTCCCATTTTCTCATTAATAAAATCCGACATATAGCGAGATTTATAAAACATTTTCCAACTCATTCCTTTTTAAAACATCCTTTTCATGAAAAACGTTTGATGACTAGAGATGACTAGATCTCATGCCATCTGGAGGGGCTGTCGCCCAGATGGCGCATCAGAGAAGACTGCCGACCAAAATTTAGGAGGCGGTGGTTAGAGGAGACTGCCGACTAACTATCTCATCTGGAAGGGACTGCCGACCAGATGACGCACCGAAGGGGACTGCTGACCGGGATAGTCTGGAGGGGACTGCCGACTAGACTATTCCTATGTAATGTACGCATGCGCCGAAAGTAGCCTCCTTGCCAACTCAATCCTTTTTAAAACTCTTTTCTTTCAACGAGAAATCACATTTGAAACAATTATTTATTTTCAATTCACAAATTAAAATTCATGCTTGAAAATCCGTATTGCATGCATCATTTAAATAAAATATAAGTCCACTCATAGGTAAGCCTCGCTGCTAATCTTGCCGCCTGCTAGTGTCCTCCTCACTCGAGGGCTCGTTACATCCTGTAATAATTGACAGGATATAATTAACCGTAATACGAGAATAATTAACAATCAAGAGTTCATTCTCTCGAACGAAAATTTAATAACTCGTTAATCCACAAATTCCCTAAAAAGAATCCTACTCTTCAATTTAGAATTACTAATCTCGAATTTGGATTTCATAACCATTTCAAAGTCCAAGAATTACTCTTTAGCCTATTCAAGTACTCCCTCAACATCTCAACCAAACTTATTCAATATTTAGAAATAAATTCCCTTTCAAAACTTCCGATTTCTCTCTTAGTGTGCTTAACCGATTTTCACTTCTCCAATCCTCCAATAATTTCAATTCAACACAAGAATTGTAACAATGATTTCCATAACCCACTTAACCAATTCTCAACAAAAATAATCCAATTCAAAACCACAATAATAATCAAAGAAAACAATTCCCAAAAATTTGAGATTACTATTCCAATCACAATGCAAAATTGGATTTCCTTAACACAAGGTGTGGTCAAGGCCTCCACAACACAAAATATACTTCTAAGCTAAAAATTACGAAATTTCTAGGTAGCTTAACAATCCCCCACACGCCACCAGCAGCGGCGGCACAGCTACCGGCGCCACCAGTCCAACACCGAAATCCGACCACCCACCTAGCTAAACATCAACTCCTCCACGAGTCCAACAACTTTCATACCTATAAGAACCAATAATTCCCAACGATTTGGCCGGAAAAATCAAAACAAAACCAAGAACTCGTCAGTGTTCACGCCATTGTTCACGTTCTCAAACAGCTTCAATTCTTCCTCCACGGGTTGTGAGAAGCTGCAAGAGGTTAGGGATAAAGGTTAGCATCACCCCAGCACCCAAAACCCCAAAGAAATCCGGCTGGAAACTGTCGAAAACTGGAGATCGAATCAAATCTCTGATTTTCCCATTTATGAGATTTTCTCTTCGAATCTCCAAAATTAAAGCTACAAAAACTTACATGGATAGGGAGAGGAGGAGGAGAGGATCATTCCATGCCAAGCGGTACGTCCTGGGGTGGCCGGACGGCGACATAATTGCCGGAAAACCAAAAACAACGAAAAGAAGAAGAAAAAAGGGAGGGGGGTAGGTCTGTCCCGATTTTGGGGCTGCTTTGACTTCTCTTTTCTCTTTCCCAAAATAGAAATTCTTTTAAAAACAACAACTATGAATAGTAACTTCCCTTTTTGTCACAACTTTTCTGATATAACTCCGATTAAAACAAATTACGTGTCCACAAACTCAATTTTTCGTATACTACAACATTTTCAAAGAAGTTTCTTAACTCAATGGACAAAGAAAAAGTCAACTCCTCGGTCAATAACGGTAAATATGTAATTAGCAAAAATTTTAAGGTACGGGGCATTACAGAGATTGCTTAATTGATTTTAGATTATAGAAAAATTTTATATGTATGTATTCTTTGGTGGCCAACTTATGATATATGCATGTAATTGGAGCTAGATTTAGGTAATCAATTCACCTAATAGTTTTGCAAACCTAAATCATAAGTAGTAAAGGCTTTGGAGAAAAGTCGAAATCAATTAAGGAGGATTGCAAATAGATGAACTTTTTCATACTAGGTTGTGCACTTTGATTGACATCCTTTATTTGTTCTTGATGCATTGAATGTGTTATTATGTAGCTAGCTTTCTGGACTATCATTGCATGTTCAATAGGTTTAATTTAGGTGCTTTAACTTAGATTAAATATTGAAGGAAAGTAAAAAATGGGACATCGTTTGCTTATTAAAGTTTCACATGGTCAACTTCTTTCTCATGACATAGAAGATCAACTATAAGAATTGTGATTGGATTTCATTCATATGATTGTGGTTTTGATGTTTGTTCCTTGCGTTCCACCTTTGTATATCCATTTTAAGTATTTATTTTAATTTTTAATTTTATAATTCTAAAACCCCCTATTTGTGTTGACTTGAATACATTTTTAATTCTAAATTGCAGTTTTGGATGCCTTAACGATCACCAAATTGGATGAAATTTTACAGAGAGGATCTATACATTAAGATCTAAAAACTGAACTGTTAAGATGTGAAAATATGATCGGAAAGTGGGTCAATTATAGAAATCCGTAGCTTTTTGTGAGCAGGTTGTATATTTTTCTTGGAATAGTGAGGAAGCATATCTTTTTTTTTTTTTTTTGGGGAATAATCGGAAGCATATCTAAAAGAGAGACACAAATCTTTTGTCGCCTATGTCAGAAATCAAAATAACGACCAGTTCATCCTCTGCATAAACGCCGTCGTTTAGTCCTCAAAAGGGTTTTGAAACCTGCCCTTTTCCATTTTCACCCTCCTAAGCACGGCCTAAAACCCTACTCTTGAGTCTCCGTGTGTAATCCACCGAGGGAGGGAAAGAGGCAATGGGCCATTGCTGCATCAATCAGAGTCACACCGAGACTCCTCTCTCTTCCCTGTTTGCTCAATCCAACCTCTCCTATCTCTCCACGCAGCCAAACCCCTTCCGCTTCTTCCTCTACTCCAAGACCCACCGAAACGCCGCCGTTCCGTCTCTCAGACTCAGCTCATGGCCCACTTCGACGCAGCCGAGCTTCCGAGTAGCCACCTCGGTTCGGAGCGCCTCCAAAGAAGAAGCAGCAGCGCCGCCCAAGAAGCAGCAGCAGCTGGGGAAAAGGACCGACCTGAAGAAGATTCTGATACTGGGCGCTGGCCCCATTGTGATTGGCCAAGCCTGCGAGTTCGATTACTCGGGGACTCAAGCTTGTAAGGCTTTGAAAGAAGAAGGATACGAGGTCGTTTTGATCAATTCCAACCCGGCCACCATCATGACCGACCCTGATTTGGCCGACCGGACGTACATTACGCCGATGACGCCGGAGCTGGTGGAGCAAGTCCTCGAAAAGGAGCGCCCCGACGCTCTCCTCCCCACCATGGGAGGCCAGACGGCGTTGAACCTCGCCGTTGCGTTAGCCGAGAGCGGTGCGCTTGACAAATATGGGGTGGAGTTGATCGGAGCCAAGCTGGAGGCTATAAAGAAAGCAGAGGATAGGGATTTGTTCAAGCAGGCCATGAACAACATTGGGATCAAAACGCCGCCGTCTGGAATTGCCAACAGTTATGAGGAATGCGTGGAAATTGCGAAAGAGATTGGTGAGTTTCCCTTGATCATTAGGCCGGCTTTTACTCTAGGAGGGACGGGAGGTGGAATTGCTTATAATAAGGAGGAGTTTGAGACTATTTGTAAGTCGGGGCTGGCGGCGAGTTTGACTTCTCAGATTTTGGTGGAAAAGTCATTGTTGGGGTGGAAGGAGTATGAGCTTGAGGTCATGAGGGACTTGGCAGACAATGTGGTTATTATTTGCTCCATTGAGAATATTGATCCAATGGGGGTTCATACTGGGGACTCTATCACCGTGGCGCCTGCGCAGACTTTAACTGATAAGGAGTATCAGCGCCTCAGAGACTATTCGATTGCTATAATAAGGGAGATTGGAGTGGAATGTGGTGGCTCTAATGTGCAGTTTGCGGTGAATCCCAAAGATGGGGAGGTTATGGTGATTGAGATGAATCCTAGGGTGTCGCGGTCCTCAGCTCTCGCATCCAAAGCTACTGGATTTCCGATAGCAAAAATGGCTGCCAAGTTGTCAGTTGGGTATTCCTTGGATCAAATTCCCAATGACATTACAAAGAAGACACCGGCTAGTTTTGAACCTTCCATAGACTATGTGGTGACAAAGGCAAGTGATTCTTCATTTCCCTTGCTCTAGATTGTGTTCGTTCCCTTGCTCCTAGATGCTGTTCATTTAAGGTTGTACAATTTTGATTGTTATCTGTCTGTCTGGTGTAATGTTCAGGCCTTAGACCACGGACAGGACTTGTGTGACTGTGAATTGTTAGATAGCATTGTGCATTAGCTTCTAGCATGGTTTGCTAACTATTACTTATGCAGGAAGGAATATCAGTTATCATCTAACTGATGACAATTTATGTCTGTTAATTCATTCATTTGAATATGTTTTGATTTCTTTTAGTTTTTCTTACATATTTCCATTGTATTTATCATGCAGATTCCCAGGTTTGCTTTTGAGAAATTTCCTGGTTCACAGCCAATATTGACGACCCAGATGAAATCTGTTGGTGAGTCAATGGCTCTGGGACGTACATTTCAAGAGTCCTTTCAGAAGGCAGTTCGATCTTTGGAATGTGGTTTCTCTGGATGGGGCTGTGGCAAAATTAAGGAACTGGACTGGGGTTGGGACAAGTTGAAATATAGCCTCCGAGTCCCTAACCCAGATCGAATCCATTCCGTATATGCTGCAATGAAGAAGGGGATGAAGGTAGAGGAAATTCATGAGCTGAGTTTCATTGACAAATGGTTCCTCACACAACTCAAGGAGTTAGTAGATGTAGAGCAATTCCTCCTGGCTAGAAACTTGTCTGATCTAACAAAGGATGAGTTCTACGAAGTGAAGAAAAGAGGCTTCAGTGACAAACAGATAGCTTTTGCCACTAAATCTTCTGAAAATGAAGTACGGTTGAAGAGACTATTGTTAGGTGTTACTCCAGCATATAAGCGGGTAGATACGTGCGCTGCAGAGTTTGAGGCCAATACTCCTTATATGTACTCTTCCTATGACTTTGAATGTGAATCAGCTCCGACCCAAAAAAAGAAGGTTTTGATTTTAGGTGGAGGACCAAATCGAATAGGTCAGGGTATTGAATTTGACTACTGCTGTTGCCATACATCCTTTGCCCTTCAGGTTTGTGCCTCATCTGTTTACTGGCTATTTGTCTGCCTTCCCATCTTGAACCCCTTTACAATGATTGTTTTTTGATAAAATTATGCATGAGACTTTGAAATCTTATATTAACTCGAAAATTAAAGATGGTATGTGAGTTGACCTGCTGACTGGAATTAATGAGAATTTATCTTTTTTTTCCCCTAAAGCATGATATATCTTAAGCATCAATAATATATTTACCGTCACATGTGCAGTTGGATCTCAGAACTTAGATAATTACAAATCGAGCAATGTGTTGGACCTTTTCTTCTCTCCTGAGAACTAGAGTCAAGATTCCTATAGGATTTACATGAGAGGGCCTGTGGTGCCTAAGATGATTCCTGTAGCTTGTAGAGTAATAGAAAGTTACATATTAATGGATCTACTGGACCAAATATGCAAGTATATCTCTGCTATTTAAGTCATAGGTTATATGAACTTGCCTAGATCATTATATGTATGTAGATATTGTTCCACATTGTGGCCTGCCATATTTTAATCTGTTCTGTTCAAGATGCACTCCCTAGAAATTAACTCAGCATTTGTATAAGTTGGTATATTGGTCGAGCCTAAGATTGATAATTGCAAACCTGCATTTTTGTTTTGATATGTTACTTTTGCTCATATCTTTCGTTATGTTTCACCTGTTTCTCCATTTTTCTTTTGCAGAAAGCAGGATATGAAACAATTATGATGAATTCAAATCCTGAAACAGTATCTACTGATTATGACACGAGCGACCGTCTATATTTTGAGCCACTGACTGTTGAAGATGTGCTGAACATAATTGATTTGGAAAGACCTGATGGGATCATTGTGCAGTTCGGAGGACAAACACCTCTGAAGCTGGCACTTCCCCTCCAGCAGTATTTAGACGAAAACAAGCCGAGATGTGCAAGTGGGATTGGACATGTACGCATTTGGGGTACAACACCTGACTCAATAGATGCTGCTGAGGACAGGGAGAAGTTCAATGCAATCCTTAATGAGTTAAAGATTGAACAACCAAAAGGAGGAATTGCAAAGAGCGAAGCAGATGCTCTTGCAATTGCAACAGACATTGGCTACCCCGTTGTTGTCCGACCTTCCTATGTATTAGGCGGCCGTGCCATGGAGATAGTCTATAGTGATGAAAAACTTGTGACCTACCTTGAAACTGCTGTTGAGGTGGACCCCGAACGCCCTGTGTTGATTGACAGGTATCTGTCAGATGCCATTGAGATTGATGTTGATGCACTTGCTGACTCCCATGGGAATGTTGTCATTGGTGGGATAATGGAGCACATTGAGCAGGCTGGGGTCCATTCTGGTGACTCCGCTTGCTCAATTCCGACAAAAACCATCCCAGCTTCTTGCTTGAATACAATCAGGTCATGGACTATAAAATTGGCCAAGAGGCTGAATGTGTGCGGGCTGATGAACTGTCAGTATGCAATTACAATGTCTGGTGATGTTTATTTACTTGAGGCAAATCCTCGTGCTTCCCGTACAGTCCCATTTGTGTCTAAGGCAATTGGACATCCACTGGCTAAATATGCTTCCCTGGTTATGTCTGGGAAGTCTCTTCATGACCTTAATTTCACAAAAGAAGTCATTCCTGCACATGTGTCGGTAAAGGAAGCTGTTCTTCCATTTGAGAAGTTCCAAGGTTGTGATGTACTGCTTGGGCCTGAGATGCGTAGCACTGGTGAGGTGATGGGTATTGATTTTGAGTTTCCCATTGCATTTGCCAAGGCGCAGATTGCTGCTGGACAGAAGCCACTACTTTCTGGCACTGTGTTCTTGAGCTTAAATGACTTAACCAAACCTCATCTTGAAAGGATTGCAACCGCATTTTTAGGCCTTGGATTTAAGATTGTTTCAACTTCAGGGACAGCTCATTTTCTTGAATTAGCGAAAATTCCTGTGGAACGAGTGCTGAAGCTGCATGAGGGGCGACCTAATGCTGGTGACATGGTTGCAAATGGACAAATCCAGTTGATGGTGATCACAAGTTCTGGGGATGCACATGATCAAATTGATGGACGGCAGCTAAGGAGGATGGCTCTTGCTTACAAGATTCCAGTAATTACCACAGTTGCCGGAGCATTGGCCACTGCAGAAGCAATAAAGAGTCTAAAGTCCAGCTCCATTAAAATGATGGCTCTTCAGGACTTCTTTGATGATGAGAACAAAGCTGTCGGTAATAAGAAGTTGCAGTCAGCCTCGTCTATATAAGAAAACCTGGATTTCTGATAAGGCGCTTGGGCTTCCTCATCATGTTTTTTACTTTGTTTCCACTTTGTGTATCCTTAATGTTGTCTGGAACATGTTTTTTTTTTAAGTTATTAGTTCTTAGCTAAATTTAGCCAGTTTGCTTAACCTTTTTTTTGCAAGATTTGGGCAAGCTATTTGTAACTTAGGATTAGTTCGATGGTGGTAGAATTAGCATTTGTTACTAGCTGTGTTGATGTATGCTCTTGTGCACAGACATGTACTTTTCTAAACTGCTTCACAGCACGGTTGATAATCAGAGAACTTCTGCATTAATGATTAAGGGCACATAACCCAGTTTGTGTAATGTGCTGACAATTTCTGGAATTGACAATTTCTGGAGGATGCTAGCGCTACTAACCTAAGGTTCTCGCACAGAAGATAAATGTAACATGTGTATATATATAACTTTGCTCAGGTGCGGATATCCGCACCTACGAAAAACGTGCGGTTTTTTGGTTTTGACTCATTTTCCGATCACATTTTCACATTTTCATATTTTAGTCGTTCAGTTTTTAGATCTTAATATATAGATCATCTCTACAAAATTTCGGTCAATTTGATGATCGTTAAGGCATCCAAAACTGCAATTTACACGAACGAATCGAATCTGTCAAACCGGAACCGTTCGTGTTAATTGTTGTAAATTGCAGTTTTGAATGCTTTAACGATCATCAATTTGGCTGAAATTTTGCAGAGATGATCTATACATTATGACCTAAAAACTGAACGGCTAAGATGTGAAAATGTGATCGGAAAGTGGGTCAAAACCGGAAATCCGCACCTAAGCAAAAAGTGCGGACGTCCGCACCGAAGAAGCGGTGTGTGTGTATATATATATATATACACATACATACTTTTAATTTATAAACTATAATATATATATATATATATATATATATATATATATATATATATACATATGTTAGTACAAATAAACAATTTGGTCCTCCCTGCAGATTGGAGCGGTCGCCCTCATGGCCACTCCCTAGGGCAGTCCTTGGCCGAAGCTCCATTAGTTGCCTTGAAGGAGTTTCCATTGAACCCCAGTCGTAAGCGAATGAGGATACAAGGAATTTCTGATCTATTGTGGACTGGCTACTGTAAGATCAAAATCTCAGGATCATTGTTGAATGAGTTGCTCCGTCACTGAGTCTTTTGGGGGCACCTTGAGAGGTGTAGAACGCTCCGAGTCAGATGACTGGATGAGGATTTGCATGAGAATTACAACAAGGACCAAGAAAGTCACTGAAAATGCGATGCCTTCCCATGTGGATAGGAGGGAAGACCACTGAATGAACTTGAAAATTCCATAGCCGAGGAGGCAAGACCAAATTATGACAACCTATTTCAGCAAGAAAATGGAAAAACCATGAGAAATAAGAAAATGATAGTAATTTGGTAAGTTATTGCTTCAAATTGAAATGAGATCTTACAAGCAAGGACTTTATAGGTCTGCCAATGTTTTGAAGTTGCAGTTCACTGAATGTGGCTTTAGTATAATACTTCTCCAATAAGGCATCCTAGTGGTTTGAAATATAAAAATAAACACCATCAAACTTTGAGTATATGGTTACTGAAGAAGATCGAGCTAGCTGTCATGGTATGATTGCAATCTTTGCAGTTTGCACCATGAGCCAACTAGACAGGACATGCATGAGAACCAAAGGAAAAACAACTGTACCGAAAAGGTACAAGTAACTATAAGCCAAATATGAAAAGCATCTTGGATCAACTCCAAGATTCAAACCGCATGTTAAGAATGCATGAGAGGTAGTGGAAGTGCTTTATCATGGATCAAGTCCAAGATACAAAGCACATCACCTTTGCTGTGTAGCTGCATCCAATAATAGTAATTGCTTAAGCAGGCTGGTGATTTCTCCATACAACAACTTGAAATTTTCAACCATAAGACTATTTACGTCAAAAGATGAGAGAAAGGAAATATTGCAGCAATGATTATTATAATACCTTGGTAACAAATACATCTTTACACCACTGTCCAATTCCGTCGCCTGTTTCTGGTAAGTCTTGCATTGGATGTCTCCTGATTTGTAATTTTATCTGTAGGCATTAGCACCTCAGTAAATTATTCATATAGTAATCTGACCTTTTCCCACAAGGCCACAGCTAGTGGCCTTAAATCTACATGGTAACAGCTCCAGTTGATAATCCTCTTGTCCTGGTTTTCATTCTAAAACTAGTACAGTACACGAGTGTGTATTGAAGAAATTCTTAAAACTGATGAATGATATGTGGAAGTATAGGTAGATGGACGCACTAGAAAAAAGTACTGTTAACAATTAATACAGCAACTCTATTAGCATAGGCAGAAAGAGTTTTGTCATCGTACCACAGAAGATTGACCTCTAAACATTCTCAATAGTGTAGGTGGTGGCTGATTGTTGGGGATAGCCAATGTACAATCATAAATTGCTGGAACAAATGAGCGCATATGACTTACTGATGAAACAAACCCCTGCAAGTATCCCAATTAAATTAAAAATGATAACTGTACTTAGTGCAGCTAAAGACGTTATGTCAAGCAAGATATCATCATCCTGATATCACACAGTGGGTTTGGTCGTATCAGTTCTGGCATTTTCTTGTAAGCTTTGTCTCCATTAAAAACCTAATTGTTTTTGAGAAAGGTAAAGTGCTATAATACTCATTTTCAAAACAACATGGACACACAAAACAGTAGAAATTATGGATGAACTAAGTTGATGTGCGACATTATGAATCAAGGGAGAAAAGAACATCTAATTCCAATGTAAGGAATATCTACTTAATTGGAAAAAGGAGAATACATACTCCAATTTAACATAAAAGAAGGGATAATGAATTGGTACGAAGAAATTGTAACTGGTGTACATACCTTCGTACGTGGAAGCAAGACATTCCTAGGAATAGGCAATCCTCTTGAAGCAGCATACTCTTGAGCTGCCATTAGCTTTGTCTGTGTAAACCGTGTTCCTTCTACAAAGAGAGCCAACCAAAATGGCATAGGGAAATCCTCTAGCTGTCGAAAACCTGACTGTATTGCAGACCTCTATGAGCATATAATTGATGAAAATAAGACTGTCTCGAGATATGAATTTGCACATATAGACATGTACCTTCAATGTGCTTTCATCTTTAGACCAACTTCTTTCCAAGAAAACATATTCACAAAACCACATTGACCAACCTATAACCTGGAAATGTACCATTTTTTGCAGATCCGATCAATATGAGGAGCCAAAAACTCAAGTCGGGATGCATAGTGGGTTCCACATGCAATCCCTTAAAACGAACATAGAAAGGGATCCCTTAGTGGAAGAGCCTGATATATATATGTACTGTGTGTACATATAAAATAAAGCCAGTCATTAATGTCAAAAGGAAGAGGAATATACGTGTTTAGTGAAAACTCACTGGGAGGAACATTGCTTCTTTCTTCATGATAGCCACTGCGCTACCAAGACAACCCGAGCGCTGCTATTAATAGATTAAAATAAATTAGTGAGCTTGAAAGAACACTAATGAAGGTATGATTAAGAAGTAGACACAAGTTCTGTAAGAAAGATGATGTTTAATGGTAGATGAGGCCAATAATAAATTGCTGACTCAGCCAACTATACGGCAAGTAAAGAAGAAGAAGCAAAGAAACCAAGAAACAGAGATACAGTAGAAGATAATGGTTTTCTGGAACTTGGACCCTTCTGTGGAAAGTATTGTTGAGACTGGGTTCAACAGATGCAAAACATGCAAAAGGGAGGCAGGATGATAGCAGATTTCATGAAGGTAACTCAGGTAGTTTATGATGTCATACACTTGGTTAGAACACTGATAACAAATTTGCATCTTTACTGTCATACAAGTGGTACAGCTGGAGGTTATAAGTTCACAAAGATAAGCACCTGAGCCATGACCCATCCAACAAGCCAATCAATGTCACTTCTGTGATTACAAATGAGAAGCGCATGTTCTTTGCCTGAAAATTCCTCAACATGAGAGATTTGTATACATAAACAAGACCTAAATTTTTGGCCAGCAAAATCCTAATTTTTCCTTGTGAACGAAAGATATACAGCCAATTAATAGTTTTTGCCTTACCCATTAATTTAAAAGTTTCTGAGTCTACATACAACTCAACCTGCAGCGAAGTGCCAAGTATTTAGATCATGACTATGACCGAAGGACCCAAGTACACCCATTCAATCGAAACAATCATGTTAGAAATTCAATAGTTGATAAAAGATGAATATGCTAAAAACCTGAACATAGTAATACTCTTATTAATAGATCTATAAAAGAAACAGATTGAATTTGAAGTTCCAAGCACCCGACTATAAGTGCCGACTAACGCAAGTTGGAGTGTGTTACAATAAACAAATAAGTAGTCTATGTTAGGTATGTTATGTTGTGTTTTTTGGCTCATTGATACAATCCGGAAAAGTTAGGATGCAGAATTCAAATCCAAGTCTAGAAAGGAAAGAGGTTTGCGCGCAGTTTTTCTAAAAGTTCTAGGAAAGTTAGTCTTTAAAGTTCTATTAGGATTTGTATTATAGGCTTAGAAAGACTTAGTCTATTAGGATTAGGAATCCTAATCCCATGTTGTATCAGCAGCTTTTATGTCCTATAAATAGGAGCTGCAGTGGGTTTTCTGGGATTAAGACAGAGAGTGCAGAAAACTGAGTCAAGGTGATAGAGAGATAAGAACTAGTCTGAGGAGTTTGAGGGATCTGCAATAAGTACTTGTAAACACCTAAATTCTTCATAGTGCTAGTGAATCTCTCAAGAGAGATCACGCAGTGGACGTAGGCTAAAGTTTTGGCTGAACCACTATAAAACTGCTGTGTTTTGTTTCTGTTTTTCAGTTCATCTATTTTCTGATTTTGCTTCGGTAAAACACAAAGATCCTAAAGGGGGCTTACACAATAAGTGGTATAAGAGTCAGGTTCAAAGGTGTTTTGCAATGGTGAACAGCAAAGTCATTGTCGAAGCAGGAGATGTGAAACCGTCCATTAAGCCCTTTAATGGCAAGGACAACTTCACGCTTTGGCAGAGGAAGATGAAGAACGTTCTGGTTCAGCAAGAGGTTGATGAGGCAATTGGAGATAAGCCTGCAACAATGACTGAAGCAGATTATACGAAGAAGAATAAGAAAGCAAAGAGCTCCATCGAGCTGCATCTTGCTGATAATGTCCTGCTTCATATTGGTGAGAATATGACTGCAAAGGAAGCATGGGAGAAGCTTGAAAGCGTCTACAGAGGTAAAACTATCAGCAGCAAGCTACTCTTGAAGGAACAGCTCTTTGGCCTCAAGATGGAGGAAGGGGATGATCTTAATGATCACATATGCAATTTTCAGAATTGCATATCAAACCTGGAGAAGGTTGGAGCAAAGATGGATGACGAAGACACGGCTGTCATGTTACTTCATTCGCTTCCACCTTCATTCAAGCACTTCAAAATCACCATGATATTCAAAGATACTATCACACTTTCTAAAGTGTGTGAGAATTTGGAATCATATGTCAAAATGGACAAAGATGAAGAAAGTTCTCAAGCATGAGGACTTCATGTCAGAGGCAAGGAGAGGGGAAGGTCCAGGAATAGAGGTGGTGGATTTGAAGAAAGAGGCAGGTCAAAATCCAAGGGAAAAGGCAAAGAAAAGAAGAATGGTTGCTTCGAATGTGGTTCACTCGACCACTGGAAAAGGAATTGCAAACAATGGAAGGAGAAAAAGGCGCAGATGTTAGGAGAAAGCTCCAAGTCAGCCAATGTCGTTGCTAGAAATTATAACGACGATGGAGAACTCCTCTCAGTAACAACCAGCTCCAGTGTGCTTAAATATTGGACCTTGGATACAGCCTGCACATTTCATATGTGTGCACACAGAGATTGGTACGACACATATGAAGAGAGAAACACCGGGGAAGTGTTGATGGGAGATGATTCACCTTGTAGAATCATGGGAATCGGAACAATAAAGATCAAGATGCATGATGGAATTGTCCGAACGCTGGGAAATGTCCGACATGTCCCAAAATTGAGCAGAAATCTGATTTCATTGAGCACTTTGGATAGGGCTGGATTTTGGTATAAATCTAAAAAAGGACAGCTCAAGGTAGGGAAGGGACAAATGTTCTACATGAGGAGTGTGATGCAACCAGATAACATGTATAAACTTACGGGTTCTACGGTGGTAGGTGGAGCTGCAGTTTGTACAGAGGAAGACAAGACTGAGCTTTGGCATAAACGGCTAGGGCACATGAGTCAAAGAGGGTTGCAAGAATTACACAAAAGGGATCAGCTGGAAGGTGTAATGAGCTGTAAACTTGAATTTTGCAAGTATTGCACACTCGGAAAGCAGACCAAGGTGACGTTCAATGTGGGCAGCAGTGAGAACAAATCCAAAGGAGTATTGGACTATATTCACACAGATGTTTGGGGGCCTACACCAACAAAATCAAAGGGTGGAGCTAGATATTTTGTCTCTTTCATAGATGATTTTTCGAGGAAGGTTTGGGTATATTTTATGAAAACTAAAGACCAGGTTTTCACTAAGTTCAAGGAGTGGAAAGCTGAAGTTGAAAACCAAACAGGTAGAAAAATCAAGTGTTTGAGAAGCGACAATGGAGGTGAATATAGAGATAATCAGTTCTTACAGCTGTGCAAAGATGCAGGCATCACAAGACACTTTACTGTTAAGAAGACTCCTCAACAAAACAGTGTTGCAAAAAGGATGAACAGAACTCTCATGGAGAGAGAAAGAAGCATGAGACTTCATGCGGGGTTGCCTGAAACTTTTTGGGCAGAAGCGGTTAATCATGCATGTTATTTGATTAATCGATCACCTTCTAGGGCTCTTAACTTCAAGTGTGCAGAAGAGGTATGGTCTGGGAAGTCAGTTGATTATTCCAACTTGAGAGTGTTTGGTTACAGTGCTTATGCACATATTCCCAGCGATGAAAGAACCAAACTGAAACCTAAGTCTCATGAGTGCTTGTTCATCGGCTTTGAGAAAGGGGTGAAAGGTTATAAGTTGTGGGATATAGTCAATGACAAAAGAGTGATAAGCAGGGATGTAATCTTTGATGAGAAGACTATGCTGTTAAATGAGGAGGTTAATAGCAAGAAGAAGAAGATGGTTGTTGTTGAAGAAGAAGCAATCAAGATTTCATTAGCTAAACCATCGGATGAAGACTTCCAAGTTCAGGTGGAGCAAATTGAGCAAGTAGGGAATGATCAAGTAGCTATTGAAGAAACAGAGCAGCAACAACAGTCACCAGTTAGGGCTCAGGTGGAGCAATCCCCACAGAGGAATCGAAATTCCCTTATCCCACAAGCACCTGAGTCATTTAAAAGAAGCATAGCACTTGACAAACCTAAGAGGAATCCAAGAAAGATACAAAGGTTCGGGTTTTAAACAGGAAGAAGATGTGAGTCATGCTCTGAGTATAAGTCAAGGAGATCCAACTACTTATCAAGATGCCATAGAAAGTGAAGAACGGGCAGGTTGGATTGGTGCTCTGACAGAAGAGATAGAATCTTTGCATAAGAATTCCGTGTGGGAGTTGGTTCCTAAACCCAAAGAAAGAAAACTTGTTGGCTGCAAGTGGGTGTTTAGGAAGAAAGAAGGAATACATGATGCTGATGCCATAAAGTACAAAGCACGTTTGGTGGCAAAAGGGTATTCGCATAAAGAGGGAGTGGACTATGACGAAATTTTCTCTCTGGTCGTCAAACACACTTCAATTCGGTTATTGTTGTCTATAGCAGCTCAGTATGATATGGAGATTGAGCAGATGGATGTGAAAACTGCGTTTCTTCATGGGGACCTCGAAGAAGACATTTATATGTCGCAGCCGGAGGGTTTTGTCGAAACAGGAAAAGAAGATCTGGTTTGTCGGTTAAAGAAGTCCCTATATGGACTTAAGCAATCACCAAGGCAATGGTATAAGCGTTTCGACACATACATGCTGAAAATAGACTACACAAGGTGTCTATATGACTGCTACGTTTACTACCATGTATTCGAAGATGGGGAGATTATTCTACTACTTTTGTATGTAGATGACATGCTAATTGCATGCAAGGATATGTCAAAAATTCAAGATCTTAAGAAGAAACTGGGAGCTGAATTCGACATGAAGGATCTAGGAGCTGCACAAAAGATTCTTGGAATTGAAATAAGGTGGGACAGAAAAGCTGGTAAAATTTGGCTGTCACAAGAAAAGTACATCCTTAGGGTACTTGAACGCTTCAACATGGATGGAGCTAAGGTTGTTTCTATCCCATTAGCTGCACATTACCAGTTAAGTGCAAAGCAAAGGCCATCAAGTCAAAAAGAGATTGATGCGATGAAGGATGTTTCATATGCAAGTGCAGTAGGATGTCTCATGTATGCGATGATCTGCACAAGACCAGATTTAGCTCAAGCATTGAGCGTTGTCTCTAAGTACATGTCAAATCCGGGTAAGCCCCACTGGGAAGCAGTGAAGTGGATTTTGAGGTATTTAAAAGGGACTAGGCAGCTTGGAATCATGTTTGAGAGGAAATAAGAAGTAGCATGCGTGGCTGGTTTTGTTGACTCAGATTATGCAGGAGACTTAGATAAAAGGAGGTCCACAACAGGTTATGTTTTTACTTGTGGAGGAGGACCTGTGAGTTGGAAATCAACTCTTCAAGCAGTCACAGCTCTATCTACTACTGAGGCAAAATATATGGCATTAACGGAAGCTTCAAAGGAAGCTATTTGGTTGACTGGGCTGGCAAGTGAATTTGGAATTCACCAAGAAGGCGTGGTAGTGAAGTGTGACAGCCAAAGTGCCATTCATTTGGCAAAGAATCAAGTGTTTCATGCAAGGACAAAACACATTGATGTTCGCTATCACAGGATCAGAGATTGGGTAGAATCAGGAAATATCTTTGTGGAGAAGGTTCACACAAATGACAATGCTGCTGATTGTCTTACCAAGCCCGTTGCTGTAGAGAAGTTCAAGCATTACTTGAACTTGCTCAATGTCACAACATGCTGAGTTGTGGTGGAGCACCTCCTCACTTGAGGTGCGTTGAGGCAAGAAGAGTCTTGCCAAGGTGAAGGTTCCTGAAGGTTTTTTGTTCGGGATTACTTCAAGAAGTTCAAGACATCCTGAAGGTTGCAGCAATCGTTTTGGTATCAACTCACCAAGGTGGAGATTGTTGTGTTTTTTGGCTCATTGATACAATCTGGAAAAGTTAGGATGCAGAATTCAAATCCAAGTCTAGAAAGGAAAGAGGTTTGCGCGCAGTTTTTCTAAAAGTTTTAGGAAAGTTAGTCTTTCAAGTTCTATTAGGATTTGTATTATAGGCTTAGAAAGACTTAGTCTATTAGGTTAGGAATCCTAATCCCATGTTGTATCAGCAGCTTTTATGTCCTATAAATAGAAGCCGCAGTGGGTTTTTTGGGATTAAGACAGAGAGTGCAAAAAACTGAGTCAAGGTGATAGAGAGATAAGAACTAGTCTGAGGAGTTTGAGGGATCTGCAATAAGTACTTGTAAACACCTAAATTCTTCATAGTGCTAGTGAATCTCTCAAGAGAGATCAGGCAGTGGACGTAGGCTAAAGTTTTGGCTGAACCACTATAAAACTGCTGTGTTTTGTTTCTGTTTTTCAGTTCATCTATTTTCTGATTTTGCTTCACTAAAACACAAAGATCCTAAAGGGGGCTTACACAATATGTTACTTAAAAGGGAAGAAGATTTTCTATCCTGAAGGTGCAAGTCATTTTCTACTTTGCTGCTAATTTGAGGATTTAATACTTGGAGGGTTAATTTGGACAATATTAGTGCATTTAATACATCTGGGAGGATTTAATACTTCTATCAGTGGCACAGTGCATTTCTCTAGACAATATTACAAATGCTAGAAACAGATCTATGATATTGGAGACTGGGAAATGAAGATGTATAGATACAACTTTTTCAATTAAAACCCACCTTGATGCCCGCCCACCAATCAATGAGCCATATGAGTTCCAACCACAGCAATTCTGCAACTACTTTGTTGATCTTTCTGTACAATTTCTTTGATATAGGACGAATAAGGATGAAAAGAACTGCCTGAAAGTGCATATATAGCTATAAGAACCAAATCATGATATGTGCACAAAGTTTACAATAACAGTTGGCCCAAAAAAGCTCAGCAGACTAATTCAGAGATCTGATAACATTTGTTGAATGATCAATATAACAAATTACCGGTCAGAAGACTAATCCATATATTGTATGCAAATGCAAGGGTATGCAGAGATGCACGATATGGTGTGAACCGTGACTGAAAGTACATAAGTAAATGATACCACATACTGTAAGTTGAGTAGTTTGTTTTATTAATAAAGTAAATCCGCACTGTAAGCCATTTGGTGAAAGCCATTTGATGACCAAGGCCGCTTAGAGAACTTTAGTAAAGGAATTTTTTTTTACTAAACATTGGAGTTTAATCCATCGTGTTGACAGTATGCATTTGAAATTCTTGTATGTTGCATGCATGTAGAATTCCTTGCTAGCCAGTGTGGGAGAGAGCACTCAACATGCAGAAACTGGAAATATAATCACTTGAAACAACCATTACATCAATCTGGCTGTCTGGTAATTCAAAAAAAAAATATTATTTGCAGGTTGTGAGTGTTATATGCAACAACTAGGAGGCCATTCTGTGAAGCCAAACGTTAGATAATTCATTTTTGAAGGAAGCACCTAACACAAGGCATTATTCATTCCGAAAAAATTAATAGATGGAGGTTTAAGTAATATGTAAAACTAAATCTTTTCCACAAAAAATTGCAGAACATAGTCATCAGGTAGAATGAATGAATCTAAAAATTGTTTTTTTTTTTTTTTTGTTTTTTTTTAATTCATCTTCGGCACTTGTTGCTGACATACAAATTATATTCAATAGAGTTCTGGTGACCATAGAACTCTATTGAATCTAAACATACTAAATTGTACCACTGTGTTTACTATTACGACCCAATTATTCTGAGCCAACAGAGATATTACAGAGAATCATGGCCTACGAATCCAAATCATATATTAGAGCTTTCAGATTGACAGCTTTCCTTGCACCTATTTTAATATTACTAGTATCCCAACAATCAGAAATAGCTGGTGGGTTTGAACCCTGAGTTTGTTTGTTGGTCACATTCTCATGCAATAACCAAACATGCAATTGGGAGGTGATTCAATCCCAATGCAACAATCAAATTAAGCCTCATGATGACAATGACGTGAAGAAGCAAATAGATTAGCAAAGCGCGTGGACAACAAAGGATGGTAGTGGCAATGTGCATGATGGTTCATATATAATTGGTAACGTATTGAATGGAGCGTAAGAGAGAGACCTGCATGAGATTAACAATGAGGCCTGAGAGAATGAACAATATGCCCACCGGAACAATAGCCACTACAGCTGGGATCGCCATGCCTCGGCTTCTCTCTCTGCGTTTGTTTGTTCGTTTCCTTGTTTGGGGCTGCGTTTGTTTTGGCTTCATACGCGTGCTACTTCTGCCACTTTGAGAGGTCCAAATAATATGAGAGCAGGACCTTTTTTTTTTTTTTTTTGGAGCGGAAGATAGGGGAAACACCCCTAATCAATATTATTCATAAGAGTAAAAGAAGTATCTGACCTTGGAGGGAACATTAGGCCTATACTCAGGGCTGTCCCGTGACAAAGTGAGGCTTAAGGCGAAGGTTAGAGAGGCTATTATAAAATCTAAATTAAAAAAAAACAAAGACAAAAAAAAAAGTCATTATACAAATCAAAATGTAATAATGTCAATAAAAACAACAAGCTAAGAGAAATTTTCAGTTAAATAATTATCAATACTTTTCTCCAATGAACTTTTTCTTTGTTAACTTGTTGTTGTAGAGCTCTATCAAGCGTCTTATTTTTTAAGAGTCTCTCCTAACTCAAACCAACTACACATTAGTGACATGTTGAATACTTCTTTCATGACTTTTTAGTCCGTCACTAAGATTTTGCCGATCTCTAAATCCTTCATTAGCAAGCTGACTTCTACTATTCTTTGCAGTAAATAACTTGCAACAAAAACAGAATACTCTATCTAGATCTTTTGAATAGACTAGTCATTTTCTTTCACGAATTTTACCATTCGTTGATCTGCAAGTAGTGTTTTGAAGCAAAATGTCTAAACTTTTCATCTTTGGGAAAATTCAAGTCCTTGTGCCTAACAAGACCTTTCTGTATGTTAATGTTTAGAATTGGTGACTCTAATTAACATAAAAGAGAAAGAAAGAGAGAGAGAGAGAGACACGAGAAGTAGTGGTTTGTTTCCTGCCAAGGCGGGAAACTACGTCCACTTGAAGCTTTTACTACGTGTCGGGCCCTGAGGCTCGACAAGATTACAAGAGTTGTAATGGGATGTCTTGAGTTGTGGGAGGAGGCATTCCTTTTATAGGTGAAGGAATGCTTCTCCTTTGCATGGTTTTTGATGTGGGACAAGCAACCACTATTTCTAGTCTAAAAAGCCTAGTTGTGAGGGCATGTTGGTAAGGCCGGGAAGGTGGCTTCCCAGCTACGTATTTTCCACTTCCGGATACCGTAGCGTAGCTTAAACATAGGGCTACAAGATGCAAGTAGCGGTTGGATCCCATGAGGGTGTTGTTTATGATTGGTGAGGTAGCAAACTATCCATGCATAGTGAGAGGTATCTACAAGTCCCCGAAGCTCCAAGTAAGAGGAGCTTCTTGGTTGGGGAGTTATAATCATGAAGTCATAAAACATAAACAATGTCCGAGAGGCGCCTAGCCCCTACACTGTACTAATAAATTTCTGAAGTGTGCATCAATGTTTTTCCATTGGCTAGGATCAAAAATATTTGTATTAACATAGTTTAACTGTGGCACCTTTTCTACTAGATTTGGTTCAACACTCTGCTAGATTTTCCACAACATTTGGTTCAACATTTTCTGCTAGATTTCCACCACATTTGGTTCAACACTTTCTGCTAGATTTTCTACCACATTTGGTTCAATACTCTCTACTGCATTTACATTTTCAACTAGATTTTCTACAATTGGCACTAAATTCTCTATTGGACTTGCTACTGTCTCTTCTCTTGATCATGTAGCTTTTTCTTTAATAGTTACATACTTATCTAGTGCTCCTTTTTGGGATTGAATTAGCTTTTCTATCCTTCTTTTTTTCTTAAGTTTATTAAACCCACATTCAAACTTCCTAGTAGACATATTCTGATACTCAATACCAAAACAAATCAAACAACTATTCAAGGATTCTGATCAAAAACAAAACAAACAAGAATTTCAGATTCCAACCAAAAACAAGCAAAGCAAAAACAAAGATAACAATTCAATCTTTCTAAAATGATAAAGAACAATAAAACCTGGTTATCTTCTATTCTTCTTCTCCGATAATTGATTAATTGATTGATTGATGAAGAAAGGGAGGCTTTGGGGTGTTAATTGTTTTACCAATACAAAAAAAAGGAGGAAATTGAGTGCTATAAGAGTAAAGAATAGAATGCAGTCCAGACTCCAGAAGAATGCCCAAAATGCCAGAAGAGTCAGTTAAGTAGGACGCAACCGCAGCTAGCACGTTTTGGGTTCTCGCTTTTTTTTTTTTAACATATATATCAACTATCAAGACATTCTCACCCTTGATTGGTGAGCAAAACATGGATTATGGTCCATAATTTATGGATATCAAGAGTTCAAGATGACAAGGCATGGGAATATGGCAGACATTAGACATAATTAACTGCAGTCACTGCATGCTTGGCACTTTGGCAGTTGGCTGACCCTCCTAAAAAAAAATTATATATATATATATATATATATATATATATATATATATAATGAGTGTTTTGAGATGAGGCCTTCCCCAAACTGAGGACGAAGGCCATAGCCTTGTCTGCCTTGTTTGCCTTGGTCTAGGGCCTGCCCTGCCTATACTCCGGGTTATATTCTAACAATATTCTCATCAGGAACAGAGTTACATTCTAATAACCTCATCGAGAACGTCCTGAATAATAATAGGAGTCTCATCTAACCAATACTCATCAACATAAGAATAACTAGCAACATGCTTTAACCTATTAGCTACGCTATTTGCTTCTTTGAAAATATGTCTCACTTGTAAAGAATTAAAAGCTTGCATATAAGACTTACAATCCTCTACAATGCGACCAACTTCTGACAAATATTCATTTGTATGTGCAATTGCCGCTGCAAGAACTGAACAACCACACTTTACATCCACATCAGACCATCCTTGATGGATAGCAATAATAAGCTAAATTCTCGCCTCTGCCTCCATATGTAAAGCAGAAGCAACATGAGTGAGAGACCGTGCTACGGTTGCCAAACACACCCCTACTCATCCCTAACCACCGTATCACACCAATTCCACCTTTCCTTTATCAATTTGGTAAGCTCCATCTACATTAATTTTAAGTCTTCCACTAGGTGGAAACCTCCAAAATACCTGCTGCCTCTCCTCCTTCTTTCGAACTATCTTACGGATTTTCAGATAGTCCTCTAGCCAACGCACTGACCAACAAACTGAGCTCCAACCATGAAACACACCATCACCCCAAACAAATAATTTTCTTTCCTTCCAAAGTACCCAAAGCAGAACAAGAATAATTCCCTTGTGTGTTAAGCTTGTCCATCATGTCAAACACCCAATCATCAATAGAAAGAGATGGATGGTCAGAAGAATGCAAAGCTAATGGAGAACTCAACCACAAAGGAGCCACCATTTTACAATTCTTAAACACATGCAACTCATCCTCAAAATATTCGTGACAAAAAACACACAACCCATTCGGTAAAGGAACATGACGTTTGAATAAGCTTTTACGAGTTCGGACAATCCCATTTAACAATCTCCAAACAAAAGTGCATACTTAGGTGGAACATTACTCTTCCAAATACTTTTCATGTACCTCCCAAGAACATTGCTAGCAGAAATGACGTCATCCACCCTTCGAAGTTGGTGCATTCTGTGTAGCATGGTAATAGCTCCTCAACGTAAAGCACCCTTTCAGATCAATGTGCCACAGATATCAATCATCAGGTTCTCGCAGACTTATTGGAATTTTTGTAATAAGCTCAAGTGCTCAACCTCCTCCCGAGAAAATAACTGAAAGACAACTCGTCAAACTACTCCTTCGTATCTAAATCAATCAAATCACTTACCAACCAGTGTTAGTATTGTTCGTGTTGGAATTTGGACAGAGTAATATCTATGACTTTTCAAACCTTATACATGTAAGATGCGTTGAAAAGTCAAATAGTCCATGAGGGATTCTAACTTTCAACGGCAACAAAATAATAAATGTTAAACGAAAATGTTCAATCATACATTATGACTAAATAATCTCAACCTCGACTTCTAACCCCTGTTACTCGAATGCCATGGATATTAAATCTAGGATGTCACTCTTATAGCTCAGTCATCACCCAAGCCTGCAATGTCAAGATCGACCAGCACTCTTCAATTGGACTACCAAAGCCTCTCTCTACATGAGATTGCTCACAAGGGCTTGATTTTCTCAAATCAAGGAGCAAATCTCACCTAACTATATAAGTGTCACAATCTCATGACCAGTATGGCCATGAACGTGGGTTAAGGACAATGTGATTAGAAGATATCACAAAATGGTGACATTTGTCACCCACTCTGCCAAACCCATGCTGGTGCTGTCAAAAAGGAACTGACACCCTTATTTTTGGGACCAAGCCCATACTTCAACAGTGTACCTCAACCACTTCCAAGCCCTATCAAAAGAGGGACTCTTCATTCATTTGGTAAGCTCTTGAATCTTTTGATCATTTTCCATTATACCAAAGTACTTTTTCTCCTTCTCACCTTTTGACTTAGTCATCGGAGCCTGATAGACCAGTACCACGCTGGTGTCTATTCAAGTTACATTTTTCCCTCTCTAATTTCAGGATGAGCTTCACCCTAGACCTCTAGGACATATGCCACTCTATGCTGAATCGACCATTTAACCCCATGGAGAGAAGATAACCTCCACATCCAAAATCCTACCCCATTACTTCCACCTCGAATTTCAACGGAACCTTGTCGACTTGATGCAAACAAAATTTGGCATCAACAAAATGGTGTCATCTATGGGAAGGTTGGACGCTTAGCACAGTGTCTTCACTTGCTCCCCTTCCACTGTTGAAATCCTTATTTTCCTTTTTCGTAGAGCCTATTTGCTTTACTCACATTTGTACTCTTTCTACTGCATCAAAGATGGTGACCTACAACTCGGAACCAGACCCAGAGTCTGATCATGACATTGAGTACAAACACGAGCTGGAGTCGGACCAACAGACAAATTCTGAAGAGAAAGCCAAGGATGTCCGCCCAGGAACCCCCCAAAAGAAACTTGCACATCAAGCTTGAAACTCCAAGAGAAAGATCCGTCACACAAAGGCCATCAAAGCTCGGTTTGGAGCCTTTGCCCGTGTCTTGAACGACATTCAAGCACAAATAGCCTTGATCAACCAAAAGTGCGAAGCCAAGCAATCAGTAACAAGCGCCTGACGATGCAGTTGGATAAGGCTAATGAAGAACTTCTTGCACAACAAGAAAGGACTCGATATATCGAGAACAACTTCAACAAAAAAAAGGATCAAGAGGAATCCGAGGAAGGGCTGGACGGTGACGATGAGCGGACCAATGGATCCGATAATGAGGCATTTGAAGACCGAGAATTATACTCCGATGAAGATCAAAGGTGCCTAAGAATGAGAAAGTTAAGACACAAGACTCGAAAGGCTCCAACATCTAGTGGTTGGGGCAAAAAGGTTGCAAAACCAATGCTGACAACACAAGTAACCTTGACGACAGAATCCACGACAACCCTGGTTAGGCAAGCTGTAGTTGGAGAGCTTGGGAATGTGTACAGATGTATGGATCAAATGGACAAAGGAAAATTTCCCTACATTCCCGATCTTGGCTCAGATGAGCTTCTGCTTTCATATACGGAGTTCATAATGTTGGGCAAAGCTTCCAAGCATACTAAATTTCAAAAGATTGATCTTTATGATTTCTCAATTCACCCCTATGACCACCTAGACAACATCTAATCGACCATGGGTGGAAAAGATGAGATAGAGGCTGACTGTTACAAAGCCTTTCCCCAAACACTCAAGGGTTTAGCCCTTAACTGGTTTCATCGCATTCCAGCTGGCATGATTCAAAGCTTCGGAGATATGCGTAGGGCATTCCTCTACGAGTTCATAATAGTCTCCAACAGGGTCTACACTCCAAACGACCTCACCCATATACGTCAACTTCCCGAGGAAAATCTGCCAGATTATGTGATCCGCTTTCAAGGAGATTACCATCGATGTGAAGGGGTAGATGAAAAGATAGCGTACACTACCCTTATAGGAGGATTTTGTTTCGGTCTATTCTTATTTAAATCATGCAAGATCCACTAGGTTCTTTCAAAGCACTCATGCGTGAGGCAACAAATTACTCTTGGGCGAAGAACCTTAATTGCGCAAGAGACATGATCATGGACCCTTAACCTGCGATGCGAACAAAGAGAACCAATGATACTTTTTTTGGAACAAATAACAAGAAGCCCAGGCCCACCACCGCCGGAGGAAATATATGAACTAAGCTGAATGTGCAGCTGTCACGATATGGGAAATACGCTCCTCTAGTTAGTTCGAAAATGGAGATCTTTGTTGTCGTCTCATAAGATATTTTGGAACCTTAAAAGATCAGTCCTCCAATGAAAGGAAGAATAGATGAGTCTCACTATAGCTGATACCACAGGGAATACGGTCACACCCTAGAAAAATGGGTGCATTTGGCAGATGCATACCATGCCTTGATAGATAGAGGTGCCCCAAGCATATAATGCTTCATCAAAAAAGTTGGGAACCAAGCTGGTAATCCAAGACCCATTGGTTCGAAGGTGCACCCCAACAACCCTCGGACAGTCATCAACACAATTTCCAGAGGCCCAACCCTGGCGGGAAACTCCAATAGGTCTCGCAAGGCATATGCTCGATCGGTTAATGCAGACATATTTAAGTGGATACTAAACCTATCAAGGCAAGACGACTGGTAGAAGAGCCCATCACCTTCACTGATGAAGACGGTGAAGGACTGATTTACCGCCATAGTGACTCAATCATCATTACAGCTTTGATTGCAGACTGCGAGGTAGCTTGTGTCCTAATCGACGGTGGTAGTGTGGTAAACATTATCTCGGCTATAGCATTTGCAAAGCTAATGATCGAGCTTGGAATGTTGACACAAGGAACTGCATCACTGACCTTCTATAGAGGTGTGAAGATCCAACCCATCGGTCACATGTCGTTGACACTCTTTTTAGGGACTTGGCCTAATGTTGGGACATGCACAACCTTGTTCGTGATAAGTGACTGCCCATCAAATTATAATGTCATTCTTGGACGACCAGCACTCGGGGACCTAATGCCTAAGTCTCATACAGTCACCTAACATTGAAGTTGCCAAGGTCAAGCGGTGTAGGAAAAGTTAGAGGAGACCAAACACTAGTACTAGCTTACTATGCTGTAGACTCCAACTAAAGTACGAGACCCGAAATGATGGACACCATGATGATATCATTAGAGGACAATCAATTACCTAATAAAGTGATCCTGGCCCAAGAGACGTGTGAAGAAAAAACGAAAGCTGAAACCCAAGCCAATAGAAAAATTGATCATTGTTGTCCTTTCGAATGATCACCCCGAAAGAATAGTGAAAATTGGTGTCGAACTTAATGATCACGTACGAAAGGATATCATTAGTTGCCTCCAATGAAATGTCGATGTCTTTGCATGGTCTCATGATGACATGCTAGGAATCAAACCCAAGATCATCACACACAAGCTCAGCATTGATAAGGGGGATATGCCGACTAGGCAACGACATAGACCATCCAATTCAAAAAGATACGCTACCATCAAAAGAGAGGTTGACAAACTCCTAAAGAATGGATTCATAAGATAGGTGGACAACCCTCAATGGGTGTCGAACGTCGTGATGGTAAAAAAGGCAAATGAAAAATGGCGTATGTGCATGGAATAAACAAATCTAAATAAGGTGTGTCCAAAAGATAGCTTTCCTTTGCCACATATCGACCAACTCGTGGATGTTACAGTCGGACATAAGCTTCTAAGCTTTATGGATGTCTATTTAGGATACAACCAAATTCTCATGCACAAAGAAGATCAGGAACATACTTCATTCGTCACCGACAATGAGTTATATTGTTATCGTGTAATGCCTTTTGGTCTCAAGAACGCCAGAGCCACATACCAACGCCTTGTGAATCACATGTTTGTTGATCTCATCGGTAACTCCATGGAAGTCTATGTTAATGACATGCTAGTTAAGAGCACGCATGTTATAAACCATGTGGAGAATTTAGAGAAGGCATTCAAGATATTGAGGGAAAATGGAATGAAGTTGAACCTTGAAAAGTGTACATTTGGTGTCCACTCGGAAAATTTTTGGGTTTCATGGTCAACAAAAGAGGGATAGAAGCCAATCCAGAGAAAATCTTAGCATTGCTTGACATGAAGTCCCCAAAGACGAGGAAGAAGGTCCAGAGTCTCACTGGTAGAGTAGCAGCCCTGAACAGTTTCATCTCGAGGTCCACCAATTGATATCTCCCGTTCTTCAAAGCCTTGAAAGGAGCAGGAAGAAGCATTAGTTGGGTTGAGAAGTGCGAGAAAGCTTTTATCAAGGGGGAACGTATGGGAAAAACACCTATGCTCTCTAAACCGAAGCCAAGGGAAATACTCCTAATTTACCTATCTGTATCGGGTGCGGCAATCAGTTCCGTACTCGTTCGAGAGGAAGGGAAGGATGAAGAAGCAATATACTATGTCATCAAGAGATTCACAGACGCAGAATCCCGATACTTGGAGATTTAAAAATTGGATAGAGCCCTCGTAACCTCAGCCAGGAAGCTCGGACCATACTTCCAAGCCCATTCCATCAAAGTAATGACTAATTAACCACTTAAGCAAGTGTTATGGCCCAAGACATCGGGAAGGCTTTTCTAGTGGGCGATTGAATTGGGGGAATTTGACATCCACTATCACCCCACGCACGGCCATCAAAGGCCAGGCTATGGCAGATTTTATCTCATAATTTACTCGCCCACTCTACTATGAGGTCACAACCAATGCCCAAGAAGATGATCAGCCACCAAAAGATGAGGTTCGACCATTAACAAAAAAAGTTTCACCACTAAGAGAAGTAGTTCAAGTACCAGGGGACAACGATCAGAGTCCAATATGGACGCTTCATGTCGATGGATCCTCTAACCAAGTAGGAAGTGGAGCAGACCTGGTCCTCACAACCCCACATAAGGCGGTATTTGAATACACTCTCTGATTTAACTTCAAAATATCCAATAATGAAGCAGTATATGTAGCTTTCATCACTGGCCTTCACATTGCAAGAGACTCTCAAATTCGGATACACAGCGACTCTCAACTCATGGTCAACTAATATTGGATGAATATCAAGCTAAAGATCCCATGATGGCTGAATACCTTGGGAAAGTGAGATCTCTTCTATCAAGCTTCGCATTATATGAAATCATACAAATACCAAGGGAACAAAACCAGCGTACCGACAGATTGGGTCGACAAGCATCAGATTGTGATGTAGGGCGAAGTATTCTAATTGAGCATCTAAATAAGCCGAGCATCAAAGAAGACCTAGAAATATCCCAAATCAATGGTGCACTTAGTTGGATAGACCTTGTCTATAACTACTTAGCTAAAGGAGAATTGCCAGATGATTCTCTCGAATCAAGAAAATTCAAGTGCCGAGCTGGCCGCTACCTAATAATCAATGGGTCCCTGTACAAGCACAACTACTCTACCCCTTACCTGCGATGTGTAACCCTTGAGGAAGGAAGAAATGTACTAGCGGACATCCACGAGAGGCTCTGCAGGAACCACTCTTATGCATGCTCCTTGGCTCTCAAGACACCCAGGCAACGATATTTCTGGCCAACCCTGAAAGAAGATTCAAAATTGATGGTCCAGACTTGCAAATCATGTCAAAAGAACACTACCATTCCATACCAACCAGCAGAACCGTTGGCATCAATGATTACACCATGTCCTTTCGCCATTTGGGGTGTTGACATGATCAGACCTATGCCCAAAGGAAATAACAAGGCTACTCATGTCATAGTTTGTGTTTACTATAGCACTAAGTGGGCAGTGGCTGAAGCCTTGATGACCATCACTTCATTCCAAGTGCAAAAGTTCTTATGAAAAAATATCATTTGTTGTTTTGGAGTCCCTTATGCGTTAGTGATGGACAACAGCAAACAATTCAATTGTACTTCACTCAGGGATTTTTGCTCAAAGTGGGGAATCAAGGCGTGCAATGCAGCACCATACCACTCGCAAGCCAATGTGCAAGTAGAGGCCATAAATAAGATCATCAAAAAGACTCTCAAGAACAGAATAGGTGGCACCAAAGGAGTCTGGCCCGACCTACTTCCTCGGATTCTTTGGGTATACAAGACAACACCTTGCACATCCATGAAGGAAACTCCTTTACTGGCCTATGGCTCAGAAGCAGTAGTACCAGTGGAACTGAAGACATTGACTCATCGAGTTGACACGTTCAACAATGAGGAAAATGATCAACAACTGCACCTCAACCTAGACTTGGTTGAGGAGAGAAGGGAGGATGCGGAGTTGTGTCAGACCGCATATCAACAGCGAGTCACTAGATACTACAATCGCAACGTCAAGGAATGAAGTTTTCGAGCTGGAGACCTGGTCCTCAAAAAGTCACATTCACTTCAAAAGACAAACCTTCTGGAACATTGGGCGCCAACTAGGAAAGGCCCTATAAGGTCATTGGCATTGAATGTCCAGGAACTTACTCACTGTCCAATCTCACCGAGAAAGACTCGCCCACCCCTGGAACATCCAGAACCTGAGGGTCTACCATCAATGAATGCATTGGACCACCATTGCTCCATTTTTACCAGGAAATACCTTTTCTCCATGCTTCCTCCCCTTAGGAGGAGACACTTATTTGTTTTTGTATCTTTCCACTTGGACATGCCCATCCCACTATCTTTTCTTTATGTAGTGGCGTATCAACGCATTTAATGCCATTATTATTATATGTTCTAGCTGCATGATAAAATCGTGTTAAGATCGGAATTTGCAACAATCGAATTAGTTTGAAAAACTCTATTGAATCAAACAATTCGGCAAAAATTCTTGTGCTAAGCATATGACTGATTAGTTCTAGTTACGTCAGCTCATTACTGATGGACTAGTGTTAATGTCCAGACGTGGACCAAGTGAGGTATCCGTTTCATATATCCACCCATACGCAAACTTGAATAAGTTTGCGTATGAACCCAAGGGTATAGCTATCTCAACAAAAAGTCTATCTAAGATTGATATAAGTGCAAAACAGAGAAGTAGGATGGTACCTGCCCCGGTGGACGCCCAAATAAAAGAACCTAGACCCACCAAGGCTAATAGCTGGATATCAAACAACACAATTCTAGAAACACTAATAATTCCATCAAACAAACAAAGCATAAGTTCATAGAGTGACACTTTATTAAAATTTAAAATATAGTTAGCAAAAATACCTGAGGATGAATACTGATATGTCAAGATACTCATCCTCAGACATATCTAGATTACATATAAATCATAGATATTCAAGAGTTGCATACCTTACCACAAAAGAGCTAATCGACCGCCCGAGTTCGCAAAATAAACGGTAAAGTATTCGCAATGTAAAGTAAACAAATCTGAAGAGTCCCAACAACATGCAAGAACAAAATAGGAATAACAAACTAAACCTTACGTCAACCCTTGACACTTCAAGGGTCAGCATTTGTCACTGAGCTTCTTCATTTCCATCTTTTCCATCTCCAAGAGCACCTTTTTTGTCCTCAGCCGGAGTACCAGTGCCAGACTTATACCTTGCTGGTGGTCGTCGCTCAGTGCCTCAGTAGGCTCGTCTCCCAATACTGACCCGCTTGCCTGATAAACTCCTCCCTTGTCCAATCCCTCAACTTCATGGTTAAACCAAGTAAAATGGGGTCTGAGACATATAGAACTGCATATTTTGCCCCAGACTGATCCACAAAACTAACCATCTCAGAGAAAATTTTACTCTCTGAATGTGGGTGTTCTAGTTCCTTTTTAGAATCAGATCCTTTGTGGCAGAACACCACCAAATCTGCTTCCACATTTGGTCTCTTCTCCATCCTCAAAAGAAAATAATCATGGACCGAATGCAGGTTTGAAAGCTCTTGAACATCATCACCCCACATAGAGCATGACTCCGAGAAACAAACATTACTGAATCCAAAATTCTGCCCACAAATCTCTGACATCCCTGACACTAAAGAACTTTCCATAGCATCATTCTCTGATGCAGAAATACAGGGGAATGCCATGGAGAAATTTGATCGTGTGAAAGAGACTTTGAGCAAGTCCACAAGAGCTGGATCAGCATGTTTGCTTGCAGAAATATCCGAAGATTGTAACCTTGTACCAACCCTGCAAACCTATACCATTCCAATTTTATCAGATGTCCCCGAACCCATGTCTATTCCCAAGGAGCTGAAGCAGGTAATTTTATTTCCAATTGAGTAATCAAGCACTTGGAAGGTACGCCTCTGAATCCGATCCTTCTTCATGATTTCTCAACCCGACCGGTGAGGACATAGTCGGAGACTCGACCAGAGATTCAACAGGCATCTGACGTGGTGGCGTGAGTGGCTACTTGAGGTTGAGCAGGTTCTTCTTCTTCTTCTTCTAGGCTATGGGTCTCTCTCCATTGACTAAAGCTAGCTCTATGGGTGTAGAGAGAGAGAGAGAGAGGAGAAAATGCTTAGAGAAAAAAAAATTATTTGATATGTGAATGGACGAAAGTACTCTTGTAAATTTGACAGCTGACAAGTTCGATAACGAGGTAACGACAATACGTACCGATTCTCGGTCGGGCAAAGAACCTCATGTACCGAATTGATGTTTTTTTAAGTTCAGTTACCAAAAGTTATAAGAAGAAAAGTTTGGATACCGTACGGACCATTTTCCCTTCAAAATAGTATTTCACACGTATGAACAGAAACCGTAGATTTCACAAATTTTCTCACATGCAAAGTCAATATCACAGATTTCACATATATGAACCAAATTGAAGCTATGAACAAGTTTAAATCGAAGATATATGTAATCTATTTCATAGAAAACTTGAAAATCAGAAAAACGAAATCGGAAATTCAATTTCTACCTCTTTCGATATTTCCCATGCCGGAGAAAATATAACTGTTGCCAGGCCTTGAATCCTAATCGTCAGTGTTTGTTAAGTATCGTGGCCCTTTACCCAGACTTAGAGAGAGAGAGAGAGAGAGAGAGAGAGAGAGAGAGCGAGAGAGAGAGACAGAGAGAGAGTTTGAAACCGTTTTGAATTGTGTGAGAGAGAAAACTGAATCAAATCGTGGGGTTAGTCGGTAGTGGCACGTTTGTAATTTCTATTTTTCAAAGCTCAAAAGTGTTCTTACACTGTTGTTCTGGATAAGTGGGCACAAATATCTTTAGATAGAATGTTTGGGTTACTGTTGGGCCTTATTTGAATAAGTGGTCACGGCCCCAGAGCAAAAATGTCGTTTTGAATTTATTTTTTTTTCCTGAATTTCTGCAGGGCTATTACTGAGATTCAATTTGTCCATAAACAATGAGAGTGAGTGCGGTTAAGTAAATGAGGTTAGTGAAAAATGAGCATAAATCTGTGGCTGGCGCATAACCGATTCGATTCGATTCCATACATATTTGTATTTGTGTGGAGTCCGGAAGGCCAGGTCTCCTCTGAGATTCAGAAGCAGAGACAGCAGAGCTGACCAAACTCGACGGGTATTTTTCTTACTTCAATTCTCAAACCAAACAAATCCCAAATCCAAATTACACTACTAATATCACCCTTGTTCCCACTATTTATACTTGATCAAAAACATTGTTACCTATTTGTTATGTCTCTACTTGCAAAACTTGTATATATGCATAAGATGAAGCCCTGGGCTGTTGACTTTGGGTGGAGACTATATTTCTCAGATTAGTCCAGAGAGAGTCGATTCAAGATATATATTATATGTATGAAATGCTTCCTGAATTATGCTACTTGGGTTGTTCATTTTCTTCTGACAACACTTGAGATTGACTTTTAATGGATTCATAACAAAATTACTTGCTTTAACTCTACAACTGTTCTACTAGCATCATATTTCTGCTATTACTCACGCTGCAGTCTACTAAATTTGTTTTCTTTTAGTTACAGAGATGGAATATTTCTTTGTTTTGTTCCAATTTTCTGTCTGAAGATATAAACGTGGTTAACTATCTGCCTGGTGTCTTTGTTTTCCTGGCCTTGTTGACTTATTGTTTTGATTTTTTGATAGTTCAACGATGCTCGGAGGATCCTCAGCCTCTCCATTGCTAGGCCATGATTTTGCAATACGCTTTTTCTTTACCACTGTAAGTGCAATTTCAAGGGAACCATTGCTAGTGTTAGTTTGTTATGAAATCTGCTTCTTATAATAGATGCGTTACTCTGTAACGGCTTAGAAACTCTGATGGCTTTTATGTTGGTAAATGTTTAGACTTGTTATATTTACCCTTTTTGGTCCCCTCTTCTCCTTCAGCTTTTTTTTTTTTTTTGCTTCCTTTTATTTATCTATTTTATCTTATACATACAAAGAAATACCCCTAGACATACAAAGTTTGGGACTCTTCTCTTCCCCCTGAATGTTAGATGATAGTAGTTTGTGGGTGGCTCCTCATTTCCGGGGGGCTGGGTTCTCAATTTCTGCTTAAACTTGAATGACTTTGAAGTTGTTCAGTTTCCATGGAAGTTGTTGAATTTGAATGTTGGATGATATATTTTGGAATATTGTTACCTAGAACTTCTCTTCAATTCTTGTTTTGGACTTTGGATTTATGATCCAACTCTTTCAGTTTTCAACCCAATGTGATGGTTTAGAAGGTGTAAATACATCTTAAGACGGAAGCTTGTTTAGATTATTGATCATGAAAAAGTAAAGACCAGTGATGTTAAGAAAAGAAAAAAAAGCCTATATTTGCTTATCACCTTAGTGGTCTGCCATATAGAAATAAATGATAGTTGGAAGTGTTTAGGGGAGAAAAGATATATAAATAAATAAAATCAATTCCCCGGTCATACTTTTCTCCTTCGGGTTTGCCTGCCGCATGTGGTTATAATGCTTTCATCTCTTACTTTGTTTGGTCCATAAGGTTTTCCCTTAAAATGAAAGGAACATTGTGAGATGTGCCAAAAGCATCTTATGAAGTGTAATGAAGACAGCCTTAGATAACTCCTGCTTTGGATGCACACAACAAACAAACATTGTCACTATCCAGGCGATGGAAGGGTAGAGATCTTTGGTGTCCCCCCCCCCCAAGGCAAGAATTTTGGCCGTACAATTAGTAGCCAATATGTTTTTCTCTCATGTGAACAAATTGCTTGTGTATGCATGCATGACAGATATGATCGATTCACATTCTAACTTTTGACTTGCGTTATATTTGTATTTCATGTTGTCAGCTTATGGTCTGCAAAGGAATGACGCATTGCTTCTAATTTTACTTCAAAGATTTTCCGTTCTTATTCTTTAAGTAATCAGCGTGCTTTACTTAATATATTGTGATTCTTCTGCAGCCCGATATTATAACTGTTGCACCAAATATCGGATCTCTACATGTGAATTGTTTTTCACAAAATCTGAATAGAGCAACTTGTGCACCAAGTATTTCTAAGAAGAAATGGGTATTACATTCAACTGCAAAATTTGAAAATGTGACTTTGACTGATGACGACAGGAAGACATTAGAAGCATGTCGTGATGCTTTGTCTGCATTGAGTATCAGTAATGAAGAGGGAGACAAGATACTTGGGAAAGCTTTTGGTCTGATTCATTCACCCTACTGGGGTGAAGACAGAAAAAACAAAGTCCCAAAATTTGAGATTGTATGTGAAAAGATGGACTACCTTAGGAGTTTAAACCTGTCTAACGATGATCTGGGTAAGTTGCTTAAAAAATTTCCAGAAGTTCTTGGATGTAACCTTGAACATGAGCTGAAAACCAATGTCCAAGTTTTGGAGAAGGAATGGGGAATAAAAGGAAAATCTCTTCGAAATCTCCTCCTTCGAAATCCAAGAGTGTTGGGTTACAATGTTGATTGTAAGGGGGATTGTATGGCACAATGCACCCGTTGCTGGGTTCGATTTTAGACTTCCTAGAAGAATTTCAATTTTGTATCCTTGTTCCAAATTTATTGCAATGTGGTGAATTGGATTCAATGTTACGTGTTTGTATAATTTGTAGGCCTATACGATCTTTAAAAATCGAATACATGAAATTGAGAGGAAATACATGAAATTAATGTACCATGCTTTTGCATCTTCTTTGACTGCTAAATAGTTCAATCATTCTGGGGAGAAGTTATTTGTGTTGTGCTTTTAAAAACTCTTTCATGGTTTCATTCTGTTATTGTGTTACCGTATTTATATTTCGGACTTTGAAAGATGAAAATTCAGGTTGTGTTTTTAATGTGTAATATTACTTTTCATAAAGATACATTATACTTCAAGTCCTTACTGGTTTTGTCAAGGGACTAATATAGAGGCCAAGCAAAAGGAGAAATACATAAGAATAACAACATTAGGCAAATGAGGAAAATTCTTCTATGTACAGTGTTGCAAGTGAACCAGTAGATCTTAGCTCTTGATATTTATAAGCAATCTTTTTTTTAAATAAAAAAGAAATATACTTATCAATAATCTATTTCTGTTGATACAAATGCATGTCAGTACACTAAACTCTGTCAGACAAATGATAGTGCATTTCAGTTTTAATACATTTCGAAATCAGTCCATCCCACTTTGAGAATACCAAGTTCAGTAGATTTCTTTACAAAAAGTAGTCATTTTATCCCTCAAAGTGCTACAACCTAGAGGACTTTTCTTCCCACATGATGTTGAATTTTTTAAGTACCATTTTGAAAGTTGTATTGCAAGCTTTTATCTCCTAATAGGATTAATTATGTGATATTCTTTCCTTGGTTTTTTTTTTTTTTAGGGCATTTGGTTTAGGGCCTAAACTTACGAAGATGATTAACTTTTACTTGTCACAATAAATAATAATTATATGACTATATAGGCCTAGACTGTTCATGTACATAACTATACATAGCTCGTCTAACTTGCTCTATATGTTGCTCATAATTAAAAATTTGATACTAAAACTGATACATTTGTTTTTTTTTTTTTTTTTGAGAGAAAACTGATACAGCAAGTTTTAGATTAGCTCATTAGTATTGAACCATAAATGATCAAACATATCGAGTTTTAACGATTTTCAAACAAAGCTGTCACAACTTTGGAGAACTTGGAAAATGTCAGCTTTATTATCCGATTCACTCGCAAGTCGCAACATCAATTAAGCCATCATCCGGATCCCTTCAAGTTGTAGCACTGTTACTAGCTTGAACGCCATTTTGAGCTGATATCATGTGTCAGCGTTTTTATATAATTTGTAGTTCTTACTTCCAAAAGCTTTCGAAAATACTTGTTCAAATCAAACAAGTTTTGCAACATGTATACATGGTGTGGTCAGCGTACTTTGGATAAACGACCGATGGATAAAAATAAATATAGTTATTAATCGATGTCTTTGAGAAAAACAAATAAATTTCTTGATTTAAAAATGATACGAACGTACAAGGTCAGCGCTAGAGTGACACGTTCGCTGGAACTCATCCACTCCATAGTATCAAAGCCACAACTGGTCAGACCAGAAGCGTTTCTACAATTACAAACTCAGAATGAACACTCATTCAGTGACTAGAAAAACAGAACTCTAGCACTACAAAGAGCACATCTTCCCACTACATTTCCCGTCCCCGGAGATTCCCCAGTCCACCAATTCATTGCCACTTGGACGCCAAATGTTCCATCGTAAAATGTATTTTTTTTTTCACTACTGATTTGCCATTGCCAATATCATATACTGTAAGTATAATTAAACAAGGGTTTGGTAAAGACATGGAGAAATTGTTTTAGCTCGGTGGAAACAAAATGCTTTTGCTACGGATTCTTTCAAATAGAGTATAGCACGAAGCATGAACATATAATCCAAAGGCCGTCAAAAATTAACAAGTCACAAAGACCTCATGTATTGTGCATTAGCAAAATCAGATTGGTCCTATACATCCTGTAGCTGATAACAGATCCTATTCATTTTTCCATACATCCAGAAACTGAAAGCTCTTAATCCCAATACTATCCCTGTGCATGGCAAAAGTTGGTTTGAAATGTATTTGATGCAGATTACAGACATCCCCTAAACCCAACAACATATCTCTAACCTTTCAGGAACATGTTTCTGAACTCATTATTAGATTTTGGCTTTTCATCATCTGGATCCTGAGTTTTTGGCTTATTCGTGCTCCAACCAAGTGCAGCAACATTCCTCGGAACCGCAAATGTGTTCTTCCTCTTAATCACGCTGTCGCTTCCTTGGCGTGCTCTAGGTTCATTGGAGGTCTCACCAGATCCACTGGCTGCGCCAGTTTGATCAGTATGCCCTGTCAGTTTGAATTCATAAGTGAGAATATATGGTTAACATAATAAGAAATGCATGAAACTGGAAAATACATCATGACCACAAGGCAGAAAAGAAATTCAAATACATTTCTCATTTCAGCAAAAGATTTGAAATCAACTGATGGTTAGGTGCGTATATACCTAAATATATGGCTACATGTGAACAATCAAATACATAATTCACTGAAAATCGGGGTAACAAGTCCTTCAAGCTTCAAAAAATGCATGTCGAGTCAGAAACAAGCTAGTCTTCAAATATAACATGAAATCCGAATCAACAGGCAATATGTTGAGCCTATCCACTTGCATTTCTCAAACTCTATTCAAGTAATGTTTAACAAAATGAAATTGACAAAAAATTTGGAAAGCCACTTATGAAGATGCTGAAAGTTCCCTTTCCAAACTTCAATGTAATGACTAGGTGTGTCTTACTGGGATTACCTGGTTTTAATAAAATTTTATTGCTTATGGTAAAAAAAAAAAAATAATAATAATAATAATGTTATTACTTATCCACAAAAAATAAAAGAGACTGAAAGCTTCTTTCAAACCAGCAAGCACTACACCCCTTTTCTAACAAGGTTCTAGCCAGAACAAACGTACAAATTAGCTAAATAAACAAATAAATACCAATAAAAAAAGAAAAATAAATCATGCAAAGGTGCATATTAGCTTAATGATGATTGCTAACTGTACTGCTATTGCAATGGAGACCTTTCTCTTTGTTTGAGTACCACTATGCAGACCTGAGTATCCCTTTACCAGGATAATGATATAAGAAATAAGAGCTTTTGTGTTCCCATATCTAACACAGAAAACACCCAAAAACCATGAACTTCATACCCTTAAAACCATTGTAGATTCTAATTATCAGGACCAAATGATGCTGATTTTTACATAAACTATGGATTCTGTTAAATATTAGAATTATTTTCATGCATCACTATCGAAATCTTCTATATTTTGCGATCCCGGACATGAATAGGCCCAAATAAGTCATCAACCCAAAAAGTAGATACGAAAACCGAAGATGTAGAACCTAGTACAAACGAAACAATTTAGATATGAAAACAAAATCATGGTTGTACACAGATGAACATGAAATGTGCATAGAAAGAGATTATAAAACTCATTTGGCCTACCATGTTCTTTCTTGCCACGCTTTGGATTTGATCGTGCAATGCTCAGCTTCGTGTTTAGGAGTGTCTGTTTATTTTTTGCTACGGCTGCAGCAAGGTGTGCATCATCTGAGAAGTCCACATATGCTAGTCCCTTCATAAGTCAATTAAGAGGAAAACAAAAATTCAGAACCCTCTACGCATATAATAATACAAAAAAATCAAAAAAGAAACATGTGAAATGCAAAGAACACACTTTAGTCACACAAATAGCATAATGGAAACATGAATATTAGAGGAGGAAAAGTATAGAAACATAGCCTGCACATACTTGCTTCTGTTTTCAGTATTGCAGATGAGAAAGAATTTCAGCATTGCAGTTTACAACTTGATGTAAGCATAATGCCCGATATAATAATTTGTGCTTGCTTGTCCATTATACAGCAGATCTACTGCTCATTAATCCTAATCTAATCATGATCATTGCACCTAGGTCAGTCCACTACTTTTGTATCAGACGAATACAATACATCAGACAATCCTTGAGAATGTTTCTCGAGACTCATATCAATGCAAGAATATATGACATCTAGGTGCTAGATTATAATATATCAGTACAAAACCTTCAAGCCAAAGTACAAAGACAGGAAAATAATTACAGCTGAGAGAGAGAGAGAGACCCTTGACTTTCCAGTGAACTTGTCCTTTGGTATTCGAATATCAACAACTCCTCCAACATCACTGAAGAACTGACGAAGATGTTCATTATTTGCCTGCAAAAGTTATCACCCACAGTATAAGATCATACATTAACCAAAAGAAAAGTAACAGATATTAAGATCATGCATGTGCCCTAAATACAAGAGAATAAGGAGGGATGCTGGCGGTGTATACTTGCCTTTAAGTTTAGGTTTGATACAAAAGCAGTGCATTGGTCAGCGTATACTTTTGTTTTCTCTAGAACAGGCTCTTTCATCTCATTTTGTACATCTTTGGCACCCTTGGCTTTCATCTCTTTCCCTTCATTTTGTTCAGCTTTGTTCTGCACCTCATAATCCTTCCCATGCACTTTCTTTTGCTTTTGAGTTGCATCCTTTTGCCTCTTTGCTGGAGGTTGTTCATCACTTACATCTGAAGCTTGCTTTCTCTTCTCACGCACATTCTTTTTGAGAGAATTCTCCCTCTCTTCAGTCAATTTGGATTCTTGCTTGGACCTTAACAGTTGAAGCTCTTGCAGACGGGGAGCAACCTAAATAAAGTTGAAGTTAAGTATACCCACTCAATTAACACCTTCATATCATGATAAGTTCATTCATGTATTATGTGGGCAATGGAATGAGCAGACAAGATACAACAAGGTTGCATTTGAAGAACAAAACTGTGTGCAGGTGTCATGGTTCATCAAAACAGGTTATTGTAAATTTCGTAATTCATTAAAATTTCTGGCATAGGTCTATAAAAAATACACGCACTAGTAGTGGTTTGACTAGCATTCGATCATTCATAGAGAAGATGCATTCCATCCTTTCAATATAATCAATCAAGTTTTATTCCTTAAGTAATATATCTCCATTAAGGTTTCCAAAGCTGTGTCGGTCACACAAACCTTATGAACCACAACCCTCAACGGCGAACATGCTGCAATATTTTATTGATAAACTGATCTCTGACCCATATATAAAAGAAAATTTCTAAGACGAATTATATAAAGGAAAATCATGCAAATCTTCACAGATCATCACATGATTTCATTTTCTATGCAACTAATATCCAATTTGCCAATGAAATTCATCATATTTGTGATTTAAAAAAATGCCTGAATCTCAACACGAACATTCAGTTTGAATCATACAGAGTGAAGAAGTACCTTTCGTTCTGCATGGTCGAAATCATCCAACGAACCAAACTCCCTCTCAAAGCGCAACCACAAGTAGCAAATGTCCTGAATTATTCTGTTTTTAGAGGGGTGTAGGCATCATCTAATCCGAAAATAAATTATGTAGCAAGTGACTGAACTCCTACTTAATACTAAATCTAATGCAATCCCAGACTCAAAATCAAATGAAGAACAACGAAATCATGTCAGAGAAGGATCTCTAGGATTTCTTTTGAAATTCTTTGTAAAAAAAAAATAGATATGCCGTGCCCCCTTTATCTAAATTACAAGAACTTGAATACCCTCACAGAAATTAATCTCAGCCCCTAGATGAAAACACATTCCACGAGTCTACTCTACCAGCAAAAATAATTACTCAATAACTTAACAAATAGAATTGGAACAGCTATAAGCCAAGTAACTATTTATTCTAAAAGACATTTTCATCCATAACACGGGCACCTAATAAATTGATCATGTGATGAAGAAAGACTCGCAATAAATATAAGACCTAAAAGGAAGCCATGCAAAAGGTTTGATTGTATGACAGATTAGGAAAGAATAAGACCTTACCTCTGAACCAGTGCCTGGAAATTTTTTACTGTAGCATCTCCTATATATGGACCGAGCTTCATTCACATTGCCCGATTCAATTTCCATTGCTATATAACCTAGCCAGGCTTCCATCATCGTACCGCTAATCAAACAAATAGAATATTAAGCATGATGTTATTATTCAAAAAGCATGTCAATGTAACAAACTAAAATGTCCAAATCTAGAATAGCCGAACCTGATCTTCAGTAAACTTTCCCAAACCCCCCGAGCAGCAACTAAATCTTTTCCCAGCTGTAGCTCTAGGCGGGCCCAATAAGCATACAAACGTAACAGGACCTCTGTGTTCTTCATCTGTGGTGATAGGTAATCCGATGCAGACTGGAAGGTAAATTGTTAGAATTTACATATATGTAGAAGCAATAACTTTTTGTTTTACCATATGCAGAAAGAAAGAGAGTACATGTAAAATGGAAAAGCGGACCATCGAAGAGAACAGCAAAGTCTCCATTAATAGACAACTAACCTCCCTCCCAAGTAACCTTAGTACAAACAATACTATCTAGAAAATGCAAATTGTTAGATGATTTAAAGGTTTCAGAATCTAGCCTGCGAACCTATAAATTGGAGGCTTCGGATCATTAGACCACAACATGGAACGCCCCCACATCCATCCATTTCCTTTCATGAAATAATGAAAAGAATGGAACTGCAAATTATTCTTTGCTCATTAGCAATTGTAGAAGTTTAAACTAGAGATCCTTATCCCTCTCAGTGCTAAAGATTAGAGCAATGAACTATTTGTTTGCATAAGCAAAAGAGAACAAACCTGAAATGTATCCCTCAACAATGAATAATCCAAGGCGTGCTCTCCTTCAACAGGGCATGAGAGTCTTCGTCTTAAGCCATCTATGCGAGTAAGAAACAACTCCACGTACTAAAGCAAAGAGGTCCAATAATCAAATCTATATTTATTACATCTGAGCATATTTAATTGCAAAAAAACAGACCGAGAGCTCAAATGTAACATGATCAGTTACCTCATCAAGGGTTGAAAAGGTGCATTGCTGGGACTTGTAAAACACCTGAGTGAAAGGGGAAAAAAAAAACAAATTAAGGGGTGGAGAACTGCACAAAAGTGGAACAGAATGGACACCGGACAATATAATTACTAAAACAAAGTAACTATTTTTTTTTTTTTTCAATTTTTGTTTTGCTAACAGGCCCAATAGTCTATATATATGCAAATAATTTGTTAAGACTAACTCTAGTGAGAAGTAAATCATGTAACTAGCATTGCATTTACACTTCAAAGAATTCAGTAGTCATTTTATACTACAATGCCTTTAAAGTCCAATGTTTTGGCATTTATTCAGAATCTAATATCAAGAATGTTTGTCATCGATTCTTGTAATGGAAAACCAAAACTGAAACCACTTCCCTTCTTCACTAAATGCAAACAAGGTGATAGCTAGAAACTATTTATCAAACTGAGGGTGTGCTAGCTAGAAACTATGTATATGATTGAAGGAATGATAGCTAAAAATAAGAAACATTTCATAGGGGGCACCAAAGAACCCAAAAGGGAGTAAAAAGTACATCTAACAGGAATTCGGTCCGGGACAAATGGAAATTGACAAATCTAGGATTGATATAGCTCAGGCAGTATAACAATGTAAGCAAGAAGAGTGACATAGCCAGAGTGTCTGTTCAATAATAGCTTCTTTATCTTCTTCTTCTTTTGTCCTTTTTCTTTTATTTTTTTGGCTTGGGACATCTTTATAATGACTAGGAAGCTATAAAAAAATTCCATTTGATAGACGTATAATGTCTAAAGCAGCTTAATAATCAAATTAGAAACAAGTTTTCCAACAATAGTTATCAATATAGAAATTAAACTAATCAAACAGAAGCCTATAAGACAATGCTCTCGCCAAAGAAGATTAACATTTGAAACATACAGCTGCAATCTCTTTCTCAGAAGCATGGCCACGCTCCAACGAAAGCAAATATCTGACCCAAAGTTCTCCAACCCAGGGGCAATTCTTTACAGCCCTAGAATAAACGTTGCTTATAATTCTGCCAACCTGAAAGGAAAAAAGTAAAATATAATTACTTGGACAGCAATGGTTGCCCGCAGAACAGGAAAGATATAATGAGATAAAGAAGAACCTTCAAAGTTTTGTCCAAATAGGAGGTATAATCAAGCCAGAGCTGACTGGCTATAGGAAACTCAGCAATAGCCCGTTCATACAAGACTTGAACACGGGCAGGATCTCCAGACGATTGTTCAAATTTCAAATAGTTCTATAAAAAAGGAAAAATAAATTAATCTCCCCCAAAACTGAGAATCTTTAACATAAAGAGAAGTGAATTTATAAATGGAGCATCACATTGACAACCCTATACAAAAGAGTGGAAAAACACCAAGAGTATTTTCTGCTGTTTTCTCAGTCGTGTCTTACCATCTACATTTGCACTTCTTAATTTTTGTTAAGAAATTTCATTTCTCTTCGAGGAAAGAGAAAAAAATCAGATAGAGTACAAGAATATTGAAGGACACACCCACCAATAAAAAGAAGGTATAATATAGTTTCAGAAATAAACAGCTCTCTGTTTTAAGATTGTAGGAAGCAAAAATTTCAACTGATAATTACCGTGAACTTTTCAAGTCTGTCTACGTCAGGAATATCATGCTGACTGATTTGTTCTTCAAAATGAACACGGGCATTATAAATTTCCAATGCCTTTTGGTATGCTGAGGCAACATGAGATGAAATACCATCCTGATCACTGCAGCCAGAGTCAACAATTGTTCCTTGTTCCATCTCCCATGCCTTGTAAGCCAATAGTGTTGATCTCATATTAACATGGGGAACTGATAGCTGACGTTGGAATATAACACGAATGCGCTGAATTTGCTTCTCTCTTGCCTGCTATGTAAGAAGCATTCAGATCTCCGAATCTATTTAAACAATTAAAAGCAACTCCTTTCTAGTCAATCGCATAATAATAACAGTAAACAAAAACTAGTAAGCAACAAGTGAGCAAATCAAAAGAAGCCTGAAAAGTACGACCTACTAACCTGAGTGTCAGTCCCATCGATAGTATCATATATAGCTTGCTCAAACTCCCTATAAGCTTCCCATATCTTATTGCCTTCAGATACATGCAGACCAGCTGCTGTAAGAGCACGCTCAAATAAATCTCTTGTCTTGGAAATACCAGCAGGTGAAGATTCTTTTACTGACGGATCATTTTCTCGAACAAAACTTAAGTAGTCTCGCCAAAGAGAGATGGACTGCATTTGAAGGTAATGTAGTAGACAGTCAAGATTACAATCGAGCGATTATTCAATAGTTAAAGAACATGAGCACAGTAAGCAAATGGTTTATCCTTCCACACTTCAATGTTGCAGAGCTTTATATGATCATGATTGCCACAAACAGTATACAGCTCCAAAAGCCCACACGACACTATTGATTTGATCCTTAACCTTAAAGACACTAGACACTGATTCGCGGATTTAAAGTAAATGTGTAGAACCAACCAGATAATCAGAGACTCCTTGCTCATAAAGTTTTTCAACTGTAGAAAACGTCTCGGGTCTGCACATTTGAGAAATCATCGATAAACATGTGATGTATAAAAAATTAATCGACCCTAAACTGAAGCTAATAGAGCTGCGAGCATACCCGGAGCCCATAGCAAGTTCGTCCTTAGCCCAATCCTGCCACATAGAGGGGGTTAACGGCAACAGCTTACTCATGGCTTCCCTCGCTCGCCTCAGCTTTTCAATGTCAGCCATTTTCCTCAGAATCTTAATGTACTACAACAATTACACAGCTCAGGTTTCTTCAGCAACTAAACATAGGGCAAATCGCATATATGCATAGCTAAATGAGAATGTAAAAGCTTACTTGGACATGGGCATCGTAGTTGGAGGGGTTGGTTGCGAGCTCGGCTTCGAGTGTTTGAATCTCCAGGTTTTGCTGGGCTTGGTCTTCGTCATCGGAGCCGGAGCCGGAGCCGGAGTCGGAGTCGGAATCGGAGCTGGAGGAGTTAGGATTTTGGTCAGCGACATCCAGCATGGGTTGGTCTCCATTGTCGTTCTCTTGCGAAGTCACGGTCTCTGGTTCAGGATTTAGGGTTTGTTCCTCCATCTCTGATTTCTATTGGGTTTTTCTTCTCTCTTTCTCTCGCTGCACTGGAGGAGTCGAATGGAGCAAGAGCTTTTAGTTTTGTTTGATTGTTTGTAATGAATTACAAACACGGCAAAACATGATGAACCATACCCGCCCAAGGGGCTTTGTCCATTCTCACACCACCGGCGATATAAAACGGGTTGAACCCGAATGATTAAAAGGCAATCCGAATGAGTCATTTACATGTCAAATCCGCCAACACCAAATAAATTTACTTATTTTTTAAAAAAAAAAGTAATTAATAAGTAAAAAAAAAAAGTAAATTTAAATAAATAAGTATAGCATCAAAAAAAAATTATTTATTAAAAAAATTACTTATAAAAAGAAAACACACCAAATAAATTTACTTATAAAAAAAAAACACCAAATAAATTTATATCTGTACTATTATTAAGAAACTAGACTTTGTTATCTAAGATTGAAAATTTTGACAGATTTAACTCAAAAATATTAAAAATTATAGGTCATTTGTAGACGATTAAAACGCAACCGAAAGGTTATATATAAGTGTTGTTATGGATAAAAACACGTGGAGGTTTAATGAATTTTTTAAAATTTCAATAACAACCTCACTCATTTTAGAAATCTTTGATTTCACATTGTTGATGGGACAATTTTATTGAGGTGTGGGGCTCTATATATGTACTTACTGTGTTATAGAATTGCAATGTCTTACGCATCCTAACTTAGGATTAGAATAACATATTAGTCCTATATTTGTCATAGTTGATCTTTTATTCATGTAAATTTGTAGATATTATGATAGATATATTGTTGCAGTCCTAAATTAGAATGCGACTACTACAGCACTCATACTATGAAGACCCGGAATTTCAGTTAAATATTTTGTAATTCAATATTGGTTCAATTATATGAATTATGAATTGTGGCTGTGATTCGAATGTCGTTGTATGAGAACTTTGGTTTCGAATGATTTTAGTATCGAAATTTAACGTGATTTAGGGTTCACTAAAATTGACTTTTTATACGTAAGGAATTTGGGAAAACTTCATTCACGAAAGTCGTAGAGCTCGTCGATATGAGTTTGTAAAACATATGCGAATCGTAAGAATCGGAGTTTGTATGAAGAAGTTATCACATTTAGAAAAGTTTCCATTTTGGATATATATAGGTTACTATTTCGGGAAATATCCCAAAATAGCATAAATATTCAAAAAGGGAAACTGACGGGTACTATTCATCTTTCTCTCTCTCCTCCGTCGGGCCGAAAAACAGAGCAAAGGACTTTTTCTCCCTCCTCCGGCCACCAAACGGACTCCAAACCACCGGCCACGGGTTCGCCTCGACCTTACACAGCTGCCAGTGGCATGCTTGCGCCGCGGAACGGCCAGGAACGGCGGCGGGAGCACGTTTTCCATTTCTGGCCGATTTGGGTTCCAACCGAGATTTCTCCTAGCTCCGGCCATCAAAACTCCAGTTCTTTGGCTTGTTGAACTCGTATCAAGGATCTGATCATGCTCCAAGAAGACCCGGACCTGAAGTGAAGCTTTTGACGTTGAATGGAGGCTCGTCGGAAAACTGGAAATATTCCGGTCGAACCGACTACTTTAGGTATTTTCTATCACTTCCACTTGTTTTCTTACTTCGTGCTAGTTATGAAAGTTGCTCAAAATGATGAAACAAATGGGAGCAGCCCAACCCCGACGCCATTGGCGGTGGTCAGCGACGGTTCTGTCCCTAACTCTGGCGGCCTTTTCCGGCCAACTCCGGGGGTCCCAAGGGCAGTTTCTGCCCATTTTTATGTTCTACATGTTCATATGATCATTTCGATATATATTATGTGAATTTTGGATATCGTATGAATTAGTTATGAATTTTACGATTTCGATTGATTTCGATCGTTCGATTTGTGATCTGTGAAGATTTAACCATTAGATAGACCTGTAGTTTTGATATGATGATCGTAGGACTGTCCCAATGACTTTGTGTGGTCATGGGTGAAGATCCGACCGTTAGATCTTCATATAAGTGCTTTTTTGAATTGTACTCTAAGTTAATTATCGGATTTGGTTAGGTGATTGACGGATTTGGCAGACAATTGTGAACCGTATTTTAAGCTATTGAGAAGACGCAGCCGGATTAGAGGTGAGTAAATCTCACATAGTTCATTTACGAACCGAATTTCCTTATTTCACAATTTATTATTATGTGTGAGAAAATGGTTTAAAGGAAATGAGTTTTAAAGTACATAAAAAATGAATTTCTTGGTTTTACATTGTGTGAACTATAGTTGGTATTAGTGGTCATTCCTGAGGGGATGATTACGTGTATATATATATATATATATATATATATATATATTTACGTGATTATATATAGAATGGTGTGACATTGAGGTGTGCGAAAGTGTGATAACTGGAGTTATGATATGTTATTAATTTTGAGAATTGCCATGATTTATTATGTTAAATGACATTGAGTGAAAGAATAATGATGGTGATTGTTTTAGATTATGATTTAAAACACATGATGGTTAGGGAATTACAATTTATATTGTAATTGTCGATTGGATGTGAGGTTTGTTATAACATTTGGGTCTGTGGGACCTTGAAATGTTCGACCAACGGATCTTGTGATAACATTTGGGTCTGAGGGACCTTTAAATGTTCGATGCCACCGTAGGGAGTGTGGTGATTATATTGTAAGCGTGAACCTAGACCAATGTGACACATTACGATTCAGTTAGAGCTCTAGTTTGTCTGCCATTGTGTGACATGAAAGTAGCAAGTTGGTGGTTAAGAGGGGTCGAGCGATGGGTTACTTGAAATGGTTTTGAAATCGAGAATAGATGTTGTTTGTGTTGAAAATGTTTATGATTAAGTTGTGACCTTATTGTGTGTGTTCGGATTTTTGGATTGTTTACTTGAATTAAGAGAACTGTGATTTAATAAATCTACCGTTCATTTCTTATTTACTCACACGAGTTTTCAGAAAGCTTACCGGGTTTTGTGTTGTTGCAATCCCGATACACTATTCGAACGGTGTAGCGGATAATCCTGTAGGTCAGGATAATCAGGGTGGAGAGCGAGCTGAGTAGGACAGCTGGGTTGAGACCATCACTTGGTCTATTTTGGTGTGTTTTATAGACTCTTTTGAGCATAACATTGTATTTATGTTGATATTGTAATAATTAACTCGAGAGATAGTTTGCTACGAGGTTTGTATTATGGTTTGTGAGACGTTGGTTAAGGAAAAAAATTCATGACGTTATTTGCATTAGTTATTATTCATGTTTTAGATTTGAATTTGTTATTCAAATTTTGAGGCGTGACAACTGCAATATACAAATACTACTGCACTCCTAAAATGCAAATTACAGTATGTGCATCTATTATCATTGTAGAGAAACGCTTATTGATTTTATTTTGCCAATATAGAGTTAATGTTAATAGTGGTAAAAGAAGAAGGAGAAAAAAAGAAGAAGATATGATCGATCTGTTAAGGAGTGAAAGAAGAAAAAAAATCAAAATCATGTTCTTTGTGGTCATTAGACACATCTAAAGTACTTACCAAATATTATAAAGTGGGCTAAATACTGTTTAGTCCTTGAGCTTTTGATCATAAAACATTTCAGTCTCTGACCTTCTAATTTCATACGTTTAGTCCCTGTACTTCAAAATTTCAGACCAATAGGTCATTGCCGTCTAAAAGTTACAGTGAAATGTCTATTATGCCCTCAGTTCTTTTTTTTTTAATAAATTTATTCATTTCTCTTTTTTTAATTCCTTTTTATTTATTTTATTTATTCTTTTTTTTTCAAACAGAAAGAAAGAAAGGAAAAAGAAAACAGAAAAAAATAAACAGAAAGAAAGAAAGGGAAAAAAATTCCTTTTAAAAAAAAGAACTGATGGCATAATAGACATTTCGCCGTGACTTTTAGACGCCAATGACCTATTGGTCTAAAATTTTAAAGTACAGGGACTAAACGTGTGAAATTAGAAGGTCAGACACTGAAGTGTTTTATGGTCAAAAGTTCAAGGACTAAACAGTGTTTACCCCTTATAAAGTACGTTGTTTTATGTACTAACATCACTTCTAAAAGTATCGTTCACCAAACATGAAACTGTATAAATTCACAGATTATTCTCACAACGCAGCAACAACATCAGCATTTTTTTTTCAAGTCACAGTATTCTCAAACTAGCCCTAAAAAGGTTAGGCGAGTCATTGCGGGTTACCCATTTAATGGGTTTGAGTTTTCATTTTGAATACATTATTAAATGGATTGGTTTTGGGTTTGTCTATTTTGACACGTTAATACATTGACACAATAGAAACGCAACACGACACGACGACACATTTATAGTCCTAACCTCATCTAAAGAAAGTCCTCAATGGACCTCACTAGACAAATAACCATATATCTGCCACATGTACTAATTTAAAGAAATTGATTCAATTGAGGATGTATTTGCTTTTTTTTTTTTTTTGTTTAAGAATAGGCAGTTGAATGTTTATGCGACACCCCCTAATTGGAATGTCAGAACCATTTCATTACTATAGGCCCTAGTAAATGGTTTCGTCTGGTTTAGAGCTCAAATCATCCCTATTAAGATGATTGATTTAAGTTTTTGGGCAACCGGTCACCAAGAAAATAGACTTAAACTAAATCAAACTAGCTGAAAGAGAGACTGTTTGTTTCGGGTAGTTTTTCAGTTTCAAGTTAAGACAAATTTTTTTATCCACCGCTTTTTATACTAATTACATATATATATATATATATGTATATACAAAAAAATATTATATATATATATATATATATTAAGGAATAAATTAATATAAAAACTTTACATATAATGTAGCTCCCCTTTATGGGATGAGAATATTAGACATATCGCTAAACTAACTTCAGCTATTTTCTAATGCAATACTTTATGGCAAGTTGTGAAATTGACAAATAAAAATCATGAACTTACAGTTCAGAGTTTTTCATATTAAGATTGATTAAAATTGAGAGTACATGAGTTTTATCTAATGAAATCAATTATGCATAGGCTGACATGATGTTATTGACCCCAAATCTCATGGTAATAAACAAGAATTTGCCAGATGAGTTATATATTCTATCCTATCAGTTTCTCAATATGAGATTCTCTGTTCTCCAATAATAATTGAAGAAATAAAAAAATTCATCATTAGAAATAGGGGTTAATGCAACATGATTTAAATTAATCAAAAGGAATGGAAATGTTGATTAAACAATCATGTCAGTTATTGAAACTTCTAGTTATTTCGGTTTTGAGATGTCTACGGCTCAGTTTGCTGCTAGTGCCAAAAAATCAAATTGATGGAACATCACCCCTAGGTAGACCGTTGCTACCCCCGATGACTCAACAAATACCACATATCTCACCTATCAACTTTTGCCCAACTAGCCCACTAACTGATAACAATGCCTTCATCTTGAAACTTAACTGAAGTTGAGATTAATTTTTGGAGAGGAATGACAAATTGACAATCGTGGGGTAAGTTGGTGTCATTAATGTTCAAACATTGTGGGATGCTCAAAATTGAATGTGTTAATTACTAGGATCGGTACTTTTACAAACCCAAAAACAAAAACACTAAATTTAATTAATCCCTACATGATGAAAATATAACATTTTCTAACATTTTCTTGTTGAAAATTTTAATTTCTTTGGACCCTGACTTAGAACATCTTTAGCAATGCTAGCCATTTTTTAGTCAAATTTTAGCTAAAGTAGCTAAAAAGTCATTTTAGCTAGCCACTTTAGAATTACGTCTGCATCAATGCTCTCTATTTTAGCTAGTTTTGAATTTATATTATTTTTTAAATGAATATTAAATAGTTTAAATGTATTTATAAATTACATAAAATAACTTAAAAGAAATGTTTTAAATTATAGAAAGTCTCATCTCGCTCTCTATATTTAGGAGCGAGATAGTTAAAAATTATAATAGAGAGCCACTTAGGAGTCTGGTGCAGCTGCTAAAATAGATAAAAAGCTAAACATGTTCTCCAAAATAGCTAAAGAGTCACAACAGAGAGTTTGCTAAAGATGCTCTTAGTAGTCATAGTCAAATCCTTCATTCCAACTCTTCTTCTCATTACTTCTCTCACTGCTCCTCCAATCTACCACTGTCCTATGACTGCCAGTGATAATGTGTAGAAGTGATTGATTGGCTCTTTTTATACAATTAAACAGATGCACAAAAAGCAACCTAAAACTTTGATATGAGCATAATATGCAACATTACTAATGCTAATCTCTATACTTTATTTGATAGTTTTTTGTATTTTCTAGCAAATTACTTGTTTTATATTTTATTAGGATTACTGAAGCAAAGATGCGAAAAAGAAATATAAAGGAGAATAAACACGTGAAATAAGGGAAAAGCTGGAAGTCTTGACCTAGGAAGGAATCCGTGATGAACCAAGGAAAGCCTAACTTATGAAGCTACGCAAAAGATGAAGAATATTCAGCGAATTAATGACATGACGTGCTTTCATTGGTTGAGTTATAGAGAATCATAAATTAATAAGAGTATTAAGAAGTTGGATTTTCTTCTTAGTCAAGGAATCTCAAACCTACTGGGAATGAAAAAGGACTCAATGAGCAATATAAAAGAGCTTAAAAACATCTGAAAAAAAAAACTCTAAAGCTAGAGAATCAAGCAAGAACATCTTCTGTCATTGTCGACCAGTCGATTGCTTCCATTTGTTTTACACTATTTACATATAATTGAACCAAAATTATAATGTTGAAAACAAATTTATTCAAAAACTTGTAAAAAGGTGACATGTGGTGTAACTACTATTAATAGAATTAAGATTACACAAAATATGACTCACTTTACCACAATGACAACAAATTTGTTATCACATTTGTAAATGTATGTGTGCAACATACGAATATGTATCATAGAACTTTCCTTCATATCTACAGTAAGATAAATTGTTCAGAAGATACAATGTTGATGAGATTCTTCTCTGAATAAACCTTAACACTATAATCCTCCGTAGGGCTGGGCTAAGTGTTGTCATGGCGTTTTTTTGCCTGGAATAAAGGACCGAACCTCCATGACGGTTTCCAAATTCGCGACACCAAAATCAGCCATATATTCTTAGGCCTAACTTAGTCGGTTTAATTAATATCGAGTTCGGTTTCGGTTTAACCTGGCCCAAAATCTCTAACACCAATTTTCCTCATAAGCCACCAAGAAAATCCTCCAGACAAAAACCGAGGAAGAGTTGAATTCCAACTAGCAAATTCTCGTCCAATTCCAACCTTGCCATGTTGTTAAGTCCATAATTACCTAGTAATTATTCTCCTAATTTTGCACTTTTGTTTAACCTTTTGTATTTATTTATATATATTTATTATGTTTTCTTTATCATGCTTACAAATGATGGAGAAGCTTGGAAATGCATTAAAAGTCAACTTTAAGACCATTAAAAGTCAACCATCCCTGTGATCTTTAGCTTCTAAAGGGCTAAGATTATGAACTTGTAAAAATATAGACTTTACATGTTTTTTCTAGGTTTCTTTTCACGGTGATCTAGTTAGGGTCTCGGGTACAATACTCTCACTTTTCCTTTACTAAAACTTAAAGATTTTTGGTTCTATTCAAGAGCACATGATAAAATTTGAGTAAGCATGTTTTTTTGTCTAAGACTTTTGCTATCGAAATTCTATCAAATGTTATAATGTTGCTTTTTTTTGGATCAATTAGCTATTTGATATGTATTTAATGTATGATGGGGTTTAATTTAAGGAAAGAATAAAACATGTTACTTGTAAAAATTAAGGAAAAAAAAAGAATTTAAAGTATTAGTAAACCTTTATTAAAAAAGTATTTTTTAGCACACCTTATTTTAAAATCCTAACCCCTCCATTGGAGGTTGAGTTGGAGAGAAGAAGCTGGGTTGGGGGTTGGTGCCCTTTATTTAGGTCAGAAAGGATGATAATGTGTGCTAGCCTACCATAAGGAAACACCAACTAATAAAACCTTGACCTCTTGACACATAATAAATATTTATAATATTAACTAAATAAAGAATAACCAATTCGCCTTGGTTGAATCGGTTTCATTAATGTATAAACCAAAAACGGGCACCGAGATTACCAGTTCGGTCTGGTTTCTGATACCGATGAATTGGTTCGGTCTGATTTCAGTGTCTTCTTGTCAGTCTGGTGTGGTTATGTGGATTTTCGCTGTCAAATCGTCCACTCTATGACCTCAGCAACCCCATGCATCCTCAAGAGGAGCTTGATCTGATGTGATCCAAGTTCTTGTGGTTGTCCACTGGTGAGTGCCATTTTTGTTTTCATTGAATCACCTTTTGCTCCTTCATAGTACTTCTTTGGCCGTATGGGATTGATATGAAAAAAACATAATAATCAGAGATTCAAAATCAAAGTGAAAATGTTAATAAAAAAAAAAATCAAAGTGAAAATACCAAGGTTCATAATAAACAAGAGCCTAATTACCAAAATGAGTGTGCATACTAACAAGTAACAACCAGTAAATAAGTTCATATCTATACTTAGAAAAACACACTGATTATAAAGTGGAGATCAATAGCAAGGCTCTGCACCTTCGCAACACCATATTTCTGTAGAGCCAAAGAATTTATGGTCAATATCTGGTCTCTGATAAAGGAATACTAAATATAGTTTAGCTTATATCCAAATAACCACCCATGTATTGGCATGCTTTCAGAAGAGAGATTTAAAAGGTAAAAAAATTGCCATGATTCATTGTAGATTGATATCTTGGGATGACCTCACACATGGTACTTGATATTATTAGGTCTATTTTCTCTTTTCTTGTTAGCTATGGATGATTACTTCATCTACCATAGACTGGGGACTAGCTACCGTTCCATATTGATGGGGTGCAGTAGCTCCCTGATCTCAGCGTGCATATATTGTTTTGGGGAACTGACTTTTATAAAGGACAAAATTATTATATAATTAGGCAAGTAAGCTCTACAGGTTGACTTAGACTTTACTGCTTTCAATCTCCTTAAAAGTCTGATTCTTGCTTTAATCTGTTTCTCTGCCCTAGCTGGATCAAACAAGATTTGACTGTTTATGTCGGATCTCTCATGGAAAAGATCGAGCACAAGCATGTGGAAGTAGGAGGACCAAAGCTTCATGTAGCTGAAATTGGAAGTGGTACGTAAGCACATGATCCAATGTTATTCCCAGCTCAACTCTACATTGATTTACTTTTTCCACTGAGTGCAACAAATAATTATAATTAATGATAAGCATTGATTAATATCTTATATGCAGGTCCAAAGGTGGTGCTTTTCCTGCATGGATTTCCAGAAATATGGTACTCGTGGAGGCACCAAATGATTGTTGTGGCCGACAATGGCTACTAGGCAATTGCCTAAGATTGCAGGGGATATGGACTTTCTGAGCAGCCACCTGAGCTCTAAAAGGCTACTTTCAATGACCTTGTTGAAGAGGTTGTTGGCCTTTTGGATTCTTTGGCCATTAACAAGGTAACATGTATCTGTGTGTGTGTGTTTCAAGTAGTGGTTCCCAAAATTTATGTTCAAACTCAGCTAAGCATGATAAATCGTGAGGTAATTTAAGAAGATTCAAATCCGTATAGCCAGAAAAATTCTAACATAGTTGAATAATGACCAGGCTTTCCTTGTTGGTAAGGATTTTGGAGTTATGCCTGCATACATAGTAGCTGCTCTATCCTAGTCGAGTAGCTGGTCTTATATCACTAGGTGTTCCTTTTATGCTACCAGGTCCGACTGCTGTCCAAAATCATCTTCTTCCTGAAGGTTTCTATGTATCAAGGTGGCAGGTATAAAACATCTTGTCATTTTCTTGATCACCCTAGATCTGCATCAGTTCTGATCATTTCCAAAGTTGGGTTATCGTATATGCATATGCTATTTAAGTTGTTACCTAATTCAGGAGCCAGCTGGGAAGGAAGCAGATTTCGGCTGCTTTGATGTTAAGTCAGTACGTGATAAGAAACATCTACATTCTCTTCTATGGAAGTGAGGTTCCAGTAGCTGCTAAAGATCAAGAGATCATGGATTTGTTTGAGCTAGCTATTCCTTTACCGCCATGGTTCTCTGAAGAAGATCTTTCAATCTATGCATCTCTTTATGAGAAGTCTGGATTCCGTTTTCCATTGCAAATTCCATACAGGCAAGAAGAAACACAACTGTTGCATTTACTTAGTCCTAATCATGTTCAGTTATTTTCCTTTAGCCCCTACGATAAGAACACTTGGTGTACTGATTTCATATTTTTCTCAAAATAACAAAAAAAACAAAAATCATATAATCATAATTCTATATGAAGTAGAATATCTCCATTAGCATAATTAATTGTATTTGAATTGTTTTCATTGATGCAGGAGTTTAACAGCAGATTGCGGTTTTACTGATCCAAAAGTCTCTGCTCCAACACTGCTTGTCATGGGTGAGAGAAAGACTACATCTTCAAGATTCCGGGGTTTGGAGATTACATACGAACTGGGGCAGTGAAGCATTTTGTGCCTGATTTGGACATTAAATTCATTGCAGAAGGGAATCATTTCGTGCAAGAACAACTTCCAGAGCAAATTAATCAGTTAATTCTCACTTTTCTTGGAAAGCATGATATCTGATTCTATATTTCTCTACGTGCCTGGAGAGTTCAAGGAAGAAATTTAATGTTCTGTTAGTGTATGCTAATTACATTGAATATTTGGGAAAAAAGAAACTACTTGCTTTGTTAATAAATTTTGTGATCTCCATCTGATTTGCTACTTGTTCTGAAAACCATATATTTACGAACTATGGTTTCCTATATTTGAGCAAGTTCAGGCTATGGATATGAATCATTATGGGGAGTTTGTGTAAGAATACTCATTCCACACCTTGGCAAGGTTGGATACAGTCAACGGTTTTAGAATGCATATTGGTGCTCTCACTGTGGTTAGAATGCATTGAATTTGGATCTAAAAAGGAATATTTAGTCATTCTTGATGGCCTTGATCCAAAATGGGAGTTCAGAGGTCATATGTTGGAGTATATGTTTTGAGACCGAGAATCTCAAATAGGATTTAGATATGATTATCCAATTAAGATTAAATGAAGATTTCATTACTTCAACTGTAGTTGGAAGTACAGTCTTCTGATGCTAGAGAATGAATGTGTTTAGCATGGTCATCAAAACTCAAGTATGTCAAGTTGAAATTTGATTGAGATCCAATCTTGAATGATGTCTTTATGAAGGCAATATGCTAATGTTTTCAATAAATGAATCTCTCTTTTTGCAATTTGGAGTCACCTTTATGATACTTGATCATGAAGTGAATGTCGTTTTCAACATTATAATCCATCTCAAGTGAATGATATCCTCTGTTGTATTATTTAAAAGTAATATGTTTTTCAGTATATCAAAACATCAATCTGTTCTGCAAAAGATTAAACTCATATATCCTCCTAATATGCTCTTATCAGACCAAAGAGAAAATACAAAAAAATACTGTTAGGCAGTTTCGTTCATTATAGGTTGTTTTTTGTGGTTGTTTTAAGATGACTTCATATATGGTACTTAATTACTATATTCTATTTCCCTTTTGTTCTTAGCTTTGGATGACTTGATGCACCATAGACTAGAAGCTAGGCGTGCATAAAATACTTCAATTTCTAAAGGATAAAATTATTTATAATTTCTAAGTAGACAGCTTCCTTGGTCTCAACATATTCCTTCAGAATACTTCAATTTCTAAAGGATAAAATTATTTATAATTTAAGCTCTATAAAATGAGGCGAGCAGTTTAAATCCAAGAGGCAATCGCTCAACTGCATTCCATCTCCTTTGCTTCATTTCTGTGCACTAGCTCAATCAAACAATATTCGAGTCTTTTATCAATTTGTCATGGAAAAGATCGATCACAAGTATGTGGAGGTAGGAGGACTAAAGCTTCATGTAGCTGAAATTGGAAGTGGTAAGTACATGTACACACATCGTCCAAATATCCCAGCTGTTTTGAGTGTTTCCACTCATTACAAGTGATAATTTATAAGTAATGACTAGTATTTACTAATTCCAAATGCAGGTCCAAAGGTGGTGGTTTTCCTGCATGGATTTCCAGAAATATGGTACTCATGGAGGCACCAAATGATTGCTGTGGCCAACAATGGCTATCGTGCAATTGCCTATGATTGCAGGGGATATGGACCTTCTGAGCTGCCAGCTGAGCCTGAAAAGGCAACTTTCAAGGACCTCGTTGATGAGGTTGTTGGAGTTTTGGATGCTTTGGCAATTGACAAGGTAATTAATATATGTGCGACTACATACATATATTTTCCTTGCGTTTTAGTTTGATTACAGAGAGCCCTAATCATTCATAATTCCCTATCACTTGATGTGTGTGAGTCTCATCCTACAATGTTATTCACCAAGCAAAGCTCCTTTGATTAATTAACTCTTTAAGCTGTCATTATGTTAATCAGTTATCTTTGAACCAATGAAGTAAAGAACTGTCTTTTAGAACCAAGTGAAACATATATCTTCTTATAGATTGAGTGCTAGAAGCTAAATGAGAAGTACTAACAATATTAATTACAATACCTATTACAAACTCTACAATGATCAGCCAAGACAGTCGATCGATCTGCAAGTGCAAATAAATAGGAACTGTTATATCTCACTCATGATAAACAACATTCCTTGCTAGCTATAACTCTGTGCTGTTGATAATGCTGTTTGGAAACTAAATTTAGTGGCAGTTTTATGAGTGCATCATCTATGAATTTATATGGTAATTTTCGAAGTACTTTTCATACAAGAACTTGAAGTTAATTATATTCATACATCATTCTAACCTAGCTTTGATAAATGACCAGGCTTTCCTTGTTGCAAAGGATTTTGGATCTATAACTGAATACCTTGTAGCTGCTGTCTATCCCGAGCGGGTAGCTAGTGTTATATCACTAGGTATCCCTTTCATGCTTCCAGGTCCTACTGCTGTCCAAAATCATCTGCTTCCTGAAGGATTCTACATATCAAGGTGGCAGGTATAAATCACATATACATGATCATTTTCATGATCGACAACGCGTTTCCCTAGCCTACATCAGTTGCAAACATGAGCTATGACATTATTGCATATGCTAAAAATGTTGTTACATAATTACAGGAGCCAGGGAGGGCAGAAGCAGATTTTGGCCGCTTTGATGTCAAGTCGGTGGTAAGGAATATCTACGTTCTCTTCTCCAGAAGTGAGGTTCCAATAGCTGCTAAGGATCAAGAAATCATGGATTTGTTTGATCCAGCTATTCCTCTACCGCCAGGGTTCTCAGAGGAAGATCTTTCAGTCTATGCATCTCTGTATGAGAAGTCTGGATTCCGTTTTCCTTTGAGAGTTCCATATAGGTAGGTAACTAACGACAAGAAACAAACTTGTTGCATTTACTACTCCCACACCAGTTTGGAACCATTTTCACATTCTCCTTAAACATCACAAAGTATCATATGTTCCTAATTCAACAATATTTCCATAAGCATACTTAACTGTATTAGAAACTGTTTTCATTTATGTAGGAGTTTAACAGTGGATTGTGGTTATACTGATCCAAAAGTCTCAGCTCCAACACTGCTTATCCAGGGTGAGAAAGACTACCTCTTAAATTTTCCCAGGACTGAGGACTACATACGATCTGGGGCAATGAAACATGTTGTGCCTGATTTGGACATTACCTTCATTGCAGAAGGGGGTCACTTTGTGCAAGAACAACTTCCAGAGGAAATAAATGAGCTAATCCTCACTTTCCTCAGCAAACATGGTGTCTGATTCAACGTTGCTCTATGTGCCTGAGGACCAATTTAATGTTGTGTCTGGGGTATGCTAAAAGGACAGGGCCTCAAATTGTATATTTGGGAATAAATTAAGAAACAGTTTCCCTTCTTATTAGTTGATGTGATCTTTGTGTGATTTGCTCCTTGTTCTGAAAATATATTTTATGTACTTCGTTTTCTGTATTTAAGCATTGTTCCTGGAAATAAGTCCAGGCACAGTACATGGTTCACATAGGGAAAATAGATTGTGAGAAATTTCTTTATCCTTCCTATATTATGCATCATTGCGTGTGTCAAACACTGGCTACTGGTTGTGAGTAAACATGTGATGCTAGTATCCTTAGGAATGCTTCTATGGTACCAACATCCTCGATCTATCGTCCATTATGCCATCTTTATGGTTCTATGTATCTGTATCAGATATCATCATCACTTTATCAGGGAAATCCCTTTTTCTTTCTCATCAATACAAGATCTTGTAATACAGGTTTTTGTACAGATAATAATATAACAAGACTTGTAGTGCTCATAATATACTAATATAGGAAACCAGAGTGACCTAATAGCCTTGAAGCAGTTTGTTAGAGAATTCACATTGTAAAAGTATCCAGAGCGTTAAATACCAAATTACAAGGTTAAAACACAATACTCGAGTCCAGCCAAGTCCTAACTGTAGAGCTTCATCTTTATGAGACTTCAAAAGTCAACATAACAGAGCTTTTCTTACTAATCTTCCAATCAAGAGGTAAAAATTTAAACACCATTTAGTGGTGACCATTATGTACAGGGAATATCAATGAATTAGAAATAAGTGAAAAGCTTATTTCTCTGGAACTTTGGTGCATGCAATATCCTCAACTAACATTAAATAAATCTCACCATTTCACTTGAGTTTTTGTTTTTGATTTTTTTTTTTTGACTTTTTAAAATTTCAAGCTTAAACTCTCCGCTTGAGTCATTTTTTTAAGCTCAAGCTTAGCTCGGATGGGGAACATACTCGAATTTGAGCTGGGTGGGTAAGTCTTTGTTTAGCTCAATCTTAAGTCACACTGCATTAGTTAATTTCATTTTTTGCTGAGGAGCTCCATCTTTAAGTCTCTCATTCACCTCTATTCAGTTTTTTCTGGCTCCATGTGTAAAATATTGGAATGGATTCCTAATCAAGAAATGTGAAATAAGACTTCCTAATCAAGAAATGAGGTGATGGAGAAGCAGTCTGACTTATTCAAGAAATTCCCTCCATGATGAATCCAATCAGAGTGGATCTAAGTAAGGCAGAATCAGGTTCAAGTCAAAAAATGGGCCGAGACTCCGAGAGTGAGGTGGCCCAATCTATTTGAGAAATTCCTCGAGGGGATTTAATCCCCTTGAGATAGATTTGGGTAAGGCGGAATCAAGTTCAAGTCAAAAAATTGGCTGACAGAGAAATTCGGGTAAGGCGAAATCCCCTCGAGGTAGGATCTAGATAAGGAGGAATCAATTAGCTCGATTGAATGTGTAGCAAGCGAGTGCCATATTAAGGGTGATGTTATAAAACCCATTAACGCGTGAGTTGCAGAAGTTGCACAGCACTAATATCTGTGAATAAATCTGGATAATGTAGATTTAGTTGTTATCTAAGTTACTGTATGGCAATACATATACAAATATGAACTCCCTATTTTTTCCATCTTTGATAGCAAGGGTTTTTGCCCTCTTTTTGGTTGTTGTCTCCAATTTACTTAGGCGTTTGAACATTGATTTCATAGATTAAGAGGCTGTATGGTGTTTGAAACAAAGGAAAGAGTCATTCCATGTGTATGTTACCTTCTAATTATAACAAGAGCAGCTAGGTTGCTTCTCACTTCTTAGTGTCACAAACATATCTTCTTCTTTCAAGTTGTTCTTGCAGATGGGAGCCCTGAATCTCTCTTGAATATGATGCTAAGATGGTGTAGAATACCATTTAATCTTAAAGTCGGTCGATTGTGTAAATAAGAGCGGCTGACTCATAGGCAAGGAGCCTTTAACACCTAGTTTTGCAGCTCTCTGCTAGTTGTAGTAGTTCTCCCACATCGCTTATGTGACCAAGTAGGGGAGCTCATGAGACTATAAAAACCGAAGCACAATATTTAAATAAGCATACCTTTCTCGGCCTTTTGGCTAAGATCAAGTGTAGTATCTGTTCTTATCAGTTTAATATCTGATACGTGGACCAATGGTTCACATGATATTAAATTAATTTTTTTAAGGGGTGAGTCCATTACAGTAGCTTGCTACTGGGGCTCACATGTGTCATCCTTGTCTTACACTACTGCAAGGTTTGGCGCACCCTACCAAACAAGTCAGAGTTTTCATTACAGTAACCATCTGAATTTTAACCATGTTAAATACAATTGGCTTGTAATCTGGAATAAAATGTGACCGAAAGAATCTCTTTTCATACAATACCGACTTCCATGATGTAATCGGATTGTGTATCAAACAAACGCAGGCAAACAGCAACGTGTTATAAAACTTGGGTTCTGATCATGTAATATTTGCTGCTCTGTTTATATAGCCCCGCTCTTAGGTGGCTCATGCGAGGAAGATACAGGTCTTGATTTCTAGTTTTCTCTTAGATAGTTAATTACAATTGACAGATCGAAAGCATTTGAATCTCAATATTGAAGGCAGGCATCCAGTTTAGTCTAACACATCAATATTAGCTCGTCGAAGCTGTGATGACTATATTTTCATTGCAGAAGCTACAAAACCTCATAACAATCCGCTGTACTTGCACTACAGAAAGGTAAGTAGCAACACCAACGGTTGCAAATTTACTTTTAATTGGCTCCCTAAATTCTAATGATGTTTTTCTTGTTTGTTCTCTTCAGCCCTCTCCAGTGAAGCCAAGCAACATTTACGTGAAGAATATGAATGTCACTTGCAACTTCAAGTCTGCATTGACATTTCTGTGCAGCTCTGCAGTCCCTCTACAGAAAATACAGCTTCTTGACATTACTTTCAAGTTCGAACCAAAAAAAAAAAAAAAAACACCCTCACACATGCAGCTTCATTTTTTATTGGCAGCGTCTGTCCGTGGTTTGAAATTCTAACTTCTCTACTAGTTGAAAGTGCCAGTTAGCTAAAGTTTTATGGTCAGCATGAATGATGAATCATACTAACTATTAAGCTTCCTTTTAAGTCTCTGTGGCTTTCTATTAGAACCCAAAATAATATTCTAGACATGATTGTCCTAACACTATGCACTGAATTGGTAAGGTGAAGCTAGTCTCTCTGATGGGCGAGACATTTCGCTTGGTAGTAGAGTTGGAACTTCGAGAGGAAACTATGTGGGATTGGCAAGATGTACAGTTCTTTGGCTCGGTTTCTTTTCCTTAGATTTGCTCCAAGGAATGGAGTAGATGAATTCATTATTTTTATCTGTCTCAAAGGAAGGTTCTGAAACGCCAATAATAATGCATGGAACTGTCATACTTAAACTATGACTAGTATTAATGATAGATGCTACAAGTCCCACATCATAGAAGAGCAGTGTATGTCTAGTGTGGGAGTTATATAACAAAGCAGCTCAGCAATTGTATAACTCACGGAGCCATGCGTTGAGCACAGAGCGAACTATTCTTTCGCCTTTTACTAAAGAATACCGTGTGTGCGGCGTTTTAAGTGGCATACGTTTATTTTTGAAAGGGATCACCTCTGTGGGTGCCCCACAAAATTTTATTTAAGAAGATTTGTAGTAGAATTCTGACCAGCAATCACATGTTAGCAGCACCTGACTTATATCTCAAACACAGTAACTGAATGACAGTAGCTAATATGTTTGAAACCGACTTGAGAGCAGTTGTTGGCTTTGCTTGTGTACTTCATCAGTCTGTCTGATTTCATCATCTTCATACCAGAAACTATGATAACATGATTGGAAATTGATGCAAGAAACAATGATTTATCTCTTGTTGAAGCTAATAGCAAATTCTTTCTTAGAAGATGGAATTAGTTGTAGCTAAGTGAAAATTAATCGTTTGCTATTTGATACTTTCAGACGAGGTTCATCACATGCAAGTTTGATTTCATTTGCCTAACGTTGGTTGAGGATAAGAGAAACAAAGCAAACAAGGAATAAAATAAACCTTAAAACTGTGATAACAAAAATATAAATATAATCCACAAAAATTTTCAAGTCCCGTTGAAGGATTGGGTGTAAAATACTGTCCTCGATCAATTTTAGTTGAACATATTAGGTAGAGGCCTCACTGCCATAAATGCATCTACCATTTCATCAGTCACAGCAGCCCTAGCTTGACGATGTCTTTCTACTATCTCAGTCAAAACTTCAATAAGCCGCTTTTTTACTTGAGCAGCTGTTAACATGCGTCCCGCACCATACTCTTCCTTTATATAATTGAGTTCACTGTCATCCTCTAGGAAAAATTGAAGGTATTTGTACGTTATATCTATGTTGAGCCTTGCTCCCTCCTGTCTGTGTCCCACATCACAGAAGAGCAGTGTATGTCTAGTGTGAAAGTTATATAACAAAGCAGCTCGGCAATTGTAAAACTCACGGAGCCATGCGTTGAGCACAGAGCGAACTATTCTTTCGCCTTTTACTAAAGAATACCGTGTGCGCAGCGTTTTAAGTGGCATACGCCTATTTTTGGAAGGGAGCACCTCTGTGGGTGCCCCTCAGAATTTAGTTAAAAATATTTGTAGTTCTATGATGCACATTATTAACTGAAGAAAAAAAAATTAGGGTATGGGTTTTCTTTTCTTGATAGAAAATACAATGAAGTCTGACCGGCAATCACATGTTAGCAGCAGAAGTTCTATCTCAAACACAGTAACTGAATGACAGTACCTAATATGTTTTGAAACAGACTTGATCGAGAGCAGTTGTTGGCTAGCCTTTGGAGTTTGGATGTCTAAAAGCGACTTGAGAGCATTGGGATTACATTTGAGATTTGAGATGTTTATAAAAATCTTGGAGTCTCCTTCTCCTAAATATGAGAACGACCAGCAATAGAGGCATGTCTTAAACCCTCTCCAAGGGCCAAGGCTTCATCAACAAGGATAGAGGAATGACGCAAAGGTTAGAATCAGATTTCCTTGGTGATCATGAAGAACAAAACCAGCAGAGGCTTGATGATAAATTAAGTTTAACAAAGTATTATCTTGAGAATGCCATCTGATCAGCTTGCTTGAAACACGCTTTAGGGGAAGCTTGGGAGGATTAATATGCAAAGATTGAAGAGCGGCAGGACTTGCTTGAGTAGGATGCAGGGTGACTTGCTTGAAAACAAGTTTATTCCTTGCCTGCCAAATGTGACAGCATAAAATGAGAATTTTGGGAAGTTTCTCATCAGTTGAATTCAGTGTAGTGAAAATTAGTGTATCTTAAATCAATGAATGTAAATAAATATTGAAGCTTTAATAATGAGAGCTTTTGTGTCCAGCTTTGTTGCAGAAGGTGTACTGTCCTAGCCAAACATGAGTTGGTTATTGTAATCGAATCTGTGCTCATGTGCAGTACGTGTGGATTGTGCACCTATGTACAGAAAAATCTATGAATAAGCATTTTGTAACTAGCACCAGCTTAAACGGGCTAAACCTGTCAAGACGAGTCCTAGTTTTTGTTACGTACAGACAGGAATTGAGAAGCTTATACATGCTTGTATATATTAATGTGTTATAGACGTGTCAATGACTGTTAGTTTAGGAATTGAAAGATATCCACATCGAAAAAACAAACCAAAAAACATGATCGTGAAGAGTATAAATTAGGTGGGGCAGCAACCTTGTAACATACTTACCTGGACGGGGTCAATGGGCGATCAAGAAGACTCATGGCCTAGGCTTGTGACCTCCATTGCACTTCGGAGGGGTGCTTGCTTAAGGTCTCCCCAAGAGGGAGATCCTACGTCATAATTTGTTGCAAGGGGGTTTGCGTTCGCGCAGCCCCCACAAATACATGTTTTAAAGTTTTCAGTACCGATATCAAATACAAGTTCCTATGAGAATTGGAGCCGGATCCTTCAAAATTTGTGTCTTAGAGACAGTTTCCTTTCTCAAAATCATTATCAATCTGAACTGTTTGGTTGATACCGATCTTTCTTTCGCATTTTCTGTTTGTTCTTTTCCACTTCGGGTTGTGGGACCATCTACTAATATTGATATTTCCATAGAATTTCATTGCATACTCCCTGGCGCTGCTCTACCCGCCTCTGACTCGGCCTTTTCTGTTGAAACGAATGCTGTAGAGATGGTGGTGGCCTTTGCCTTTGCTTGCTCTTCAGAATGATTAACACACTCAATTTTATAGAGTCTTAGTGATGTGAATGCAGTGGATGAATGAAAGCTTTGACATCTAATCTCAGTTATGGAGCAACTTTGCTCTACTAGGTGAACTTGGCATGTATTCATTTTCGTCAAGCTTTTAGCATAGCACTTTACTTGGATCATTACCTAGACCAAAGGGTTCAGTTGAAACCATAAGAAAGAGTTGAAGGAAATAGTAGAAGACATGGTTTATTGGTACTTTTTGGTTGTCTAGAAATTTTTGAACGGATAATGTTTAATGCTATTTATTTCATTGTCGATATTGGTTAGATATATATTGAGTTTTAGACTTTTAGTACAGTATGTTGTTGCCAATGCAGGTAGAAAGTATATCAAGGTCTTTTATTATTTTTGTAGCTGGCATTAATGCATTATTGCTGTACATGGATGACTTGTATATAATGAGTTTATAGTACGTACAGCATACTGTTGCCATTGCAGGTAGCATATCAATGTTCAAATTGTCCTATTTCTGTGCAGATCTTGGGTAATTGCTTCTCTAGCATCACTATCTTGTACGTATCATATATAATTCTGCCAGCCAGATGAGCACACTAACTCTCTTGCTCCTTGCGTGGTCCTCTACACAAGAAGGAAATGTCTCGCAACCGTAGCCGGGGTACTGTTGGTTGCTTATGTTTATCATGCTCCAAGGCTTCATATATATAGTTGTCCTTTGTTTAGGGAAAATGACAGCTAAGTAATAATGAGGTTCTAATCAAGGTGCGTCTACTGCTGGTTACCCCTCAACGGCCTTGGCTTTAAGCCTGGTACCCTTGAGAATTTGGAAGGGCACGCTACCTTTCGGATAAAGCCCTACAAATCTAATTGCAAAACTTCGATCGTTATGAGTTCATGACAAACTTGTTATATCTGCTCACTGCTTGCATATTATGGTTTCTAGAAAGATCATTATATATGCAGCTGTTGTGAACTAATTAGACAGCTAGTGAGGAATTTGATCTGGTAAAGAATATAAGAATCAAAATAAACAATCAGCTAATAGCTAAACTATCAAGTACAAAGAAGAATTGGGTGCTTTGTTAAATTCCTCATTAACCAAAACAAACTATATAGTTGTGGACAAAGAAAAAAATGTCAGTGTGAGTCATCGTTCCCTATTAGGAATAGACTATAAGGGAATAAATTGTTGTAACTACTTACCTTGTATATGTTGTGTAGTACAGTAGTACACAGTAGTTGTAGTACGATTGTAGTCTCTTTATATACACCACAGAATGGGTGTAATATAATCATCAGGAAATTCATTCTCTCAATCTTGTCTTATTTGACTTGGTATCAGAGCGAAGATCCGAAACGGACTTTGTCTCTTTATTCTCTCTTTCTTTTTCTCTTAATTAGAGAAAAATAGTTTTAGAACCCCAATTGTTAAGGTCGTCTATTCCCTTCAAGGTTGACTTCACCTGTCTACATCAGCTTCACGTTCAAGACCGGCTTCATCTTCCAGATCGCCCAGATCGCCTCCATCTCTTCAGATCGAATTCGTCAGTTCCCGGCGTCGCTGAAGAGCACCCATATCGTCGACAAGATCGCCGTCTTCCTCTTCGGGTCGGGTTTCTCCTTCTTCTTCGTCTGTGCCCCGGGTTTCTCCTTCTCCAGGCACCAATCTCTTCCGGCACCGATCTCGACCCAGTCCCATCCGGTCATCTGCTCCATCTCCGACCGTGCTTTAGTCCACGATCGTGCCCAGACTTGACTCAGTCCGGCGTCGTCTTCCAGTCGCTCGCCTCACTCGGTCGGACAAGCCTCAACTGAATCAACTCAGTCTCACTCGGTCAGAGTCAACTCAGTCTCACTCGGTCAGAGTCAACTCAGTCTCACTCGGTCAGCAACAGGTTACCCTAAAAAAAAAAAAAAAAAAAAAGGGTTTCTGTTATTGTTATTTTTCCGCTGCAATTGTTGGAATTTCCTATCTTTTTCCGCTGCATACTCTGTGATTTTTGCTACTGTATTGTTGTTATGGGTGGTGATAAAAGTGAAGGTCAGAGTTCTAAGGCCAATGAGGTTCAGAAAGTTGAGGTCTCTGTCAAGAGCTCAGAAGGTGGTTCTTTTGGAGGTACCAAACTCACTGGTACCAATTTCCGAACATGGAAGAAGATTATGTCCGTTTATCTTCGTGGAATACACAAGATAGGGCATGTGACAGGAACAATCCAGGTTCCTAGTGAAGATGACGTGGAGGCCTATGCTAAGTGGGAAGATGATGATGGGTTTGTAATGTCAATTTTATTCAGAGCCATGACTGATGATGTGATACAGATGGTAGAGGAATGTGAAACTGCTGAGGCAATATGGAAGACGTTGGGAGATCTCTATACAAATGAGTCTGATTTTATACAGGTTCATGAACTGATGTGCAAAGCTGCAGGAATGCAACAGAATGGACAACCAGTGTCTGTATTTTTTACCAAGCTGAAGAATGTATGGGTTGAGATTGATCAGAAGCGTCCTTGCAAGATCAAGAATCAGGAGGATATTACATGGTACCAGAAAGAGAAGGAACTTGAGCGGGTTCATGCATTCTTGAGAGGACTTGATGCGAAACATAATAGTGCCAAGGGAGAGTTGCTCAGAATGCCAGACCCTCCTAGCTTGACCACAGCTTTTACATATATTCGTAAGGATGAATCTCAGCAGGAAAGTCTCAAACAGGCACACGTTGAAGTTTCTAGCCTAGCCATTCAAGCACCAGCACCTTTACTCCAGCAGCAGCATTCGGTCCCACTTCATCAACAAGGACCTCCACCAGGTTTTGCCCACCGCCCTCGTCCTCAGTGTTCTTATTGCAATGATATTGGGCATGTACGAGAGACTTGTTGGAAACTGCACCCGCATCTTAAACCTAAAAAGCAAGGTTATCGTCCTAAGGCGAAAGCAGCTGCTGTTTAATTAGTTCAAGAACCAGATTTCTATGGAGTGGCTGGACAGGATCATCATACGGCAGGTGGGACTATTCCTACAGCCTCTATAGCTGGTCGTGGTAAGATTGGTATGGCTTTAAAGGTTTCTAACTTTGTTGGTTCTGATACATGGATTATTGATTCTGGTGCCTCTGACCATATGACTTATGATAAATCATATTTTACTAATTGTCTTCCCCACCAGTGTCCTATGTCACCAATGCCAATGGTGAGGCTTTTCCTGTGTTAGGGTCAGGGTCAGTGCGTATTACTCCCACTTTAGAACTTCATAATGTGTTATATGTGCCTGACTTGTCTCATCACTTGATATCTGTTCCACAGTTGAATACTGAGTCTAAATGCTCCGTAACCTTTTATCCTATGTATGTGATTTTTCAGGATCTTCTCACCAGGGAGTTAATCGGTTGGGGGTATCTGAGGGGCAGGTTGTTCCATCTGGATCAGACATATGCAGGGGAGAAACCAGGGGCACAGTCCCGCGCCGCTTTGATTTCGAATTCTGATAAGCTAAGTGAAATTTGGTTGTGGCATCGCCGTTTAGGGCATCCATCTTTTAGTCTTATGAGAAAAACCATGCCTACTCTGTTTATTGGTGTGGATGAGTCTGCTTTACATTGTGAAACATGTGTCTTGGCCAAAAGTCATCGTGCTACTTATTCTCCTAGTATTTCTAATAAAAGTGTTATTCCTTTTGAGTTGATTCATTCTGATGTTTGGGGACCTTCTAGAGAACCCACTGTGTCCGGTATGAGATATTTTGTGTTGTTTATTGATGATTGTACGAGATTATCATGGGTTGCTCTTCTTAAAACCAAAGATGAAGTCTTTCCAGCTTTTCAAACTTTTCGCACTCTTGTTCAAACACAATACCATAGCACCATTAAAGTCCTTCGTTCTGACAATGGGGGAGAATATGTTAATCATGTTTTCCAAGAGTTTTTCAACACCCATGGGATTGTTCACCAAACCACATGTCCACAAACACCAGAGCAAAATGGAGTGTCTGAAAGGAAAAACCGTCATTTACTTGATATGGCTTGTGCCCTTCTCTTTAGTGCTCATATGCCTAAGTATCTTTGGGGCGATGCTATACATGCTTCCTCCCATCTTATCAATCGTCTCCCATCTAGTGTCCTTCAGGGAAAAATTCCATTTGAGGTTCTTGCATCTCACGTCTCCTTACCTTCATTTCATAATCTTCCAGCTCGTGTATTTGGTTGTGTTGCATTTGTCCATGTCCCTAAAAACCAGAGGTCTAAGTTGGATGCCCGGGCACTTAAGTGTGTGTTTGTTGGTTACGGAGGTTATCAGAAGGGGTACAAATGTTATCATCCACCTACCAGAAAGTACTATATCACTATGGATGTTACTTTCTTTGAGGACATGAGTTATTTTTCCTCCTCAGATACAGCTCTTCAGGGGGAGAATTCATATTTTGAAGAGCTGTATCATGGAGAGGGGGAGGAATCAGAAGAAGAAGGAGAAGTTGCACAGGCAGGAGGTATTTTGACTGATCCGATTGAGAGCATTGGCTCATCACCTCCAGAAGCAGAAGCTCCAGACATCCAGACACCAGTTTCAATCATTGAACATGCAGTTGAAGACACAACTGCCCCTCCTGCCATCACTTCTACCCTTGACCCACAACTTCCTGGTACTGAAGATCACCCATTTGAGGTATGTCCATCCATTGATACTAGTAGTAGTGAGTCTAATGTTGAGCAATATGTGTTACCACATAGGACCACTCGAGGTCAATCAGCCAAAAGATATGAACCTACTCTTACTGCCAAATCAAAATACCCAGTAGCCAACTATATGTCCACTAGGAGGTTGTCTAAGTCTTATGAATCGTTTGTGAATCAAATATCTGCTGTATCAGTACCTAACAAAGTGCAGGATGCATTGGGAGATCCAAAGTGGAGGAAGGCAATGGATGAAGAGATGGAGGCATTGCAGAAGAACAATACTTGGCAACTTGTGCCTCCACCACAAGGCAAGAAGGCTGTAGGTTGTCGTTGGGTGTTTACCGTGAAGCATAATACAGATGGATCAGTGAATCGGTACAAAGCACGCCTTGTAGCAAAGGGGTTTACTCAGACGTATGGTATAGACTATGATGAAACTTTTGCTCCTGTTGCCAAGATGAATACTATTCGGGTTCTGCTCTCATTCGCTGCTAGTTTAAACTGGCCACTCCGACAGTTTGATGTCAAGAATGCATTTCTTCACGGAGAGTTAGCCGAGGAAGTATACATGAGCCTTCCACCGGGGTATGTAGTTGCTTCTCCCGGTGATTTTGTATGCAAATTGAGAAAATCTCTGTATGGTCTCAAACAGTCACCTCGTGCTTGGTTTGGAAGATTTTCACAGTTCATGCGGAAAGTTGGTTACAGGCAGAGCAACTCAGACCATACCTTGTTCCTCAAGCATCAACAAGGGAAGGTAACAGCTCTAATTATTTATGTGGATGATATGGTAATCACTGGTAATGATACTGTTGAGATGGATAGACTGCAGAGACAGCTAGCTTCTGAGTTTGAGATGAAGGACTTGGGTGAGCTTAAGTACTTCTTAGGAATTGAGGTAGCCAGGGGGAGAGAAGGAATCTATCTGTGCCAAAGGAAGTATGTCCTTGACTTGCTGACAGAGACAAGTTTATTGGATTGCAGACCTATTGATACTCCTATTGAGCAGAACCATTGTTTAGCTGAGTATCCAGATCAGGTACCTACTGATCGAGCTCGCTATCAGAGGTTAGTTGGGCGCTTGATTTATTTAGCTCATACTAGACCAGATGTTGCATATGTAGTGAGTGTGGTGAGTCAGTTTATGCATAATCCGAGTGAGAGTCACATGGATGCTGTTATGCGAATTCTGAAGTACTTGAAGTCAGCTCCAGGAAGGGGAGTACTGTTTTCTAAACACAACAACATTCTTGAGGTTTGTGGCTTCACAGATGCAGATTGGGCTGGAAATATCACAGACAGGAGGTCGACATCAGGTTACTTTACTTTTGTGGGAGGTAATTTAGTTACATGGAAGAGTAAGAAACAGAAAGTTGTGGCACGTTCTAGTGCTGAGGCTGAGTATAGAGGTATGGCTCACGGAGTGTGTGAATTGTTATGGCTGAGAAATCTGTTACGTGATCTGGGTTTCAAACTCAAAAATACCATGCAGTTGTATTGTGACAACAAGGCAGCTATTGACATATCACATAATCCAGTACAACATGATCGTACTAAGCATGTGGAGGTTGATCGTCACTTTATAAAGGAGAAGCTAGATGCCAAAATTATTAGCTTTCCTTTTGTTCCAACTGAAGAGCAACTTGCAGATGTACTTACCAAAAGAGTTTCTAGGAAGGCATTTTATGACTCACTAAGCAAGTTGGGCATGGTTGATGTATATGCGCCAACTTGAGGGGGAGTGTCAGTGTGAGTCATCGTTCCCTATTAGGAATAGACTATAAGGGAATAAATTGTTGTAACTACTTACCTTGTATATGTTGTGTAGTACAGTAGTACACAGTAGTTGTAGTACGATTGTAGTCTCTTTATATACACCACAGAATGGGTATAATATAATCATCAGGAAATTCATTCTCTCAATCTTGTCTTATTTGACTAAAAAGAAATTATCTCTCTCTTCAACACAAGAATAATTGTTGTTCTGATTTCATTACATTTTCACTCAACATCCTTTTGACTGTAAAACCTTAACTTAGCATTGATTATCCTTTTCTCTGATTGATGCAGAATACAGTATGAAAGTTAGTTACTCATGCATTGTTAGTTGTCACACATAGTTCTCGTTCACCTACCTGCACATCTACCCTTTCTGGAAACTCACACCACGAATATGCTAAATAATTTCTTTTTCTTACCCTTAATTAAGAAACATGTGAAAATGCAAGGACAGAATGTGATTTTCTGGAAAATAGGGATTGTAGTATACGGATCAATCCTTACTAGGCAGAAATCAGAGATAACGAACCAAACTCCAGATTTTTAGTTACGCAGTAGAAATCTCAAATATGAATTATGATGAAGGATATGTTCTTTACAACTTCAAATAGCACTAGCGCGGCTATAATGAATAGACAAAACTAATATGCAGTTTGTCTTCAATCTCGAACTCCTTCTTCACTTGATTGTTCTTCGATTTTTTCTTTTCTTGCTTCACAGCAACTCTTCAGATTATAAGTAACTCCATACACATGAGCAACTGACCTATAACACTTAACCAAGGAACAAGTGTTTAGGATTTTTATCACGACACAATATCAAGCAAGACTCTTTTTCCGCTGCCTGTGCAGTTTGCATCCTCTATATATGTGTAGAAGCAACGCCAACCCTAATAGACTCCTAATAGGAAAGGATCTTGGTGATTGAATATTGACCAAATAAAATATCAAGCCCTAGAAAACTTAGGATTACACTACATCACCTTAAAAGCCACGGGAGTACCTTTTTTAAATAAACATTGAAACCAAAAGATAATTCCCCTTAACAGCATCTTTAAAACAACATATCAGTTTGTATAGGAATGCCAATATGACAAAAAAACTTGTACCAACAACATGTACAGTACATATATATTTTCTCTGCTAGTGTGGTCTAGTACACTTAATAAAAGACCCTATCTACACCAATTAATGCCTCTTAATGATATTTCTGAATATATTAGAGCTAGCTTAGTTGATTCTTGAATTACTTGCAATTAGAACTTCGGTTTACCCCTCACTTGTTCAGGTCATTCTTTTCCACAGGCTTTCTTGAACTTGTCTGTTCCTTGTCTTAAGCAATCACTCAGGGGGCACATATTGATGATCTGCATGGAAGTTCAAGAAAGTTTTGGAATAACATGGCCAGCCAAGACGTATTATGTGATTTTTTCCCTTCTTATTTCATGTTGGGGCTTCCGTCACAATGTTCATTAACAACTCATGAGTAGAACTCAATACTATCGAATTATACTCATCAATATTTCACATTGAATTCTTAATTTTTTTTCTGATATATATGTTGCTTTCATGGACTATATATAGGCTATGTTAATGGTACTGTTTTTTATGAATTTGCAGACCAGGACAATTGAATAAGCATGAGAATTACTAATATTCTGCATACAAGGTATGTTGCCTGCCCAAGTCCCGATTATGCCTAAACTCCATGTCTTCATAGTTAATATGGAACCCTCAGTTCCTAATATCAGTATGGTAATGACACAACTTAAAACCACCATAATAATTTATGTTTAATGCATAATACCTTCTCTGATAACCGAACGTTCGTACCTAGGATCAATGCCTTATACAATGCAGCCTTTGCTCTGAAATTTGATCTGAAGAGTTTCTAATGCATTAGCCAATCTATCAACATATTTACCTTGGTAAAGACTAGAGAGATATAGAGAGACAATAATAACCTAATGCTAACATACATTTGGGTTCTGTTTGTGTCTGTGTGGACTTTATAAAGTTTTGGATTAATACTTACCTACTGTTGAAATTGATTTGGCATCTATCGATGGAGTTGGAATGCATACATATTTCCATTTGGTTTATGTTAAGAAGTGAACCAAACCTATTGCTGATAAAGATTGACTACCACTGAAACATTCAAATGCCTTTTATCTGAACCGGTATTTCCGTCAAAAGAAAAGATGCGTATTTCAGTGGGTCTCTGAAAAGTTTGCTGTTGAGATGTGGGATTCATCAATCACAAAAAGTAAATGAAGATGCATGACTTTTTGTAGTTTGTTTCTGATCAATAATTCATTTTGATGAAATCGCTTTAGAATGTCCATACGTCTCTTCGATCATAACTGTTGAGTCTATATATCATGGAAAACTTCTGTTCATAATCTTTCTTGTTATATTTTTTTTTGGTACAAAAATCTTGCTTGTTATATTGTTTCATGTAGTATGTACTATGTAACTGTGTCTATAAAAGGTCTCGATCTTCTTGTTATATTGTTTCATGTAGTATGTACTATGTAATACTGTGTCTATAAAAGGTCTCTTTCTTTTACTTTCACAAAGAATAACATCATTATGAAATCCTTGATACATGATATTGGTGGAAATTAAAATCCTAAAGTTGCAACTCTTCAAGTATTTAACACTAGATCAAAAAAAAGATGTGGTTAGTAGGTTATACATTTCCCCAAATTGCAAGGGTGCTAATTGGCATCCTTAGTGAAAAAATAAGTTTTCAATTGTTGAGATTTTAAAAACATTCAACCAAGACCAGCCTTCAACAACCATGAGATTGAGTTGCTTTTGTTGTGGCAACAAGATATATCTTATCTGCGTATTTTATAGTGTTATAGGTTGCTCTTTTCACATGATATCTTATTTATTTGGGGTTTGTTTTCTTCGAGTTGTAAAAGTAAATTGATGCTTGCTATCTTTTAAGGTTATTCGGACTTTCATATAGATGTTTTGAAATAGACCAAAATGTGGTGTGATTTTAGGTATGTTAGCTGAAAGTAAGATAAGTCAGTGATAGGCGCGAGTCCCACATCCCTTGCCTACAGCAGAAGCTATCCAGTGTGAGGCATATAAAAAAAGCAATGAAGTTATAGGTTGCATTGAGCGCAGAGCTCACTATTCCTCCGCCTTCCATTATCATGTGTTTTTTTTGAAATGGTGTGCTTTAACCCTGGATAGAATTTGATTATGTTATAGTATAAATATGTTGTAGTATATCATGTAAATAGATATTTGAGTATATAGATAAATGTAAATAGATATTTGAGTATATAGATAAATGTATGAAGACTTGTGTGGCAGCATGTGTATAGATATATGTTTGAAGACTTGTGTGGCATAAAACATGTGGGGAAGCAACAAGCATGGCTACAACCATCATTACACCAATCATATGGAGTTGCAGCTCTAATTAATGTAGCCACAACAATGAACTTATTCCTATAGCATTCACACTAGTTTGTATTGTTATCTAAACTCTCTCCCTCTCTCTGTTAATTTACGTTTATGCTGTGACACATTATCAGCACGAATAGCTCTAGGATTCGAATTGCAAATTGACAAGAGAAGAGGAAGTTCATAATTCAATTGATGTCATTCTACCAACTCTACAAGGTGATATTTGTGGACCTATCCAACTAACTTGCGGACCATTTAGATATTTTATGGTGTTGGTTGATGCATCGACACGTTGGTTACATGTCATGCTTTTGTCCGCAAGAAATGCTGCATCTGCTAAACTCCTAGTACAAATCGTTAAGTTAAGGGCTCACCACCCTGATCATCCTGTTAAGTCAATTCGTCTTGACAATGCTGGAGAGTTTATATCAAAAACATTTGATGATTATTGCATGTCCATTGGGATCGAGGTTGAACACCCTGTTCCTCATATTCACACCCAAAATGGTCTCGCAGAAGCTGCGTTAAAAGACTTCAAATGGTTGCTAGATATGTGCACCAATCTCCCTATTTCTGCTTGGGGCTATGCAATATTGCATGCAGCTATGTTTATTCGTCTAAGGCCCACTGCCACTCAACCCTTTTCTGCTTCCTAGATGGTTACTGGATATGAGCCTAATGTCTCATACTTACGCATATTTGGGTGTGCAGTCTATGTGTCAATTGCGCCGCCACAGTGCACCAAAATGGTTCTCAAAGACGATTATACATTTATGTTGGATATGACTCTCCAACCATTATCTGCTACTTAGAACCCTTGACAGGTGATCTATTTACCGCTAGATTTGTGGATCGTCACTTTGATGAGACAGTCTTCCCGTCGTTAGGGGGAGACATGAACACTAATGTTCAACAGAAACGACAGGAATTATCGTGGTCTATCCCCACTTTGATGAGACAGTCTTCCAGTCGTTAGGCATGGCGCCGCCACCACCACTAATGGTGATGGCAATGTGGCTCAGGTCGGGCTCCCTGCAAGGAAACGAGGGAGGCCCAAAGGTTCAATGGATTCTCGCCCGAGAAAAAAAGCGAGTTTGGCACAAAAAGATCCATTAATCATCGATATAGATAATCCGTCTCATGAAGATATTCCGGATTATGGTTATGTCCAAGAGACATCATTGGGGGCCAATGTCAGAACCAATTCCAAAGAATAGAGAGATCTCCATGAATTACACTAGTGTACATGAGACGTTGAATAGAGATTCTATTACCCTTGATGATGTGTTTGCATACTCTATTGCTCAAGGAATTATAGAACACGATGATATCGAACCTCGCTCCATTGAAGAATGTTAACGAAGAGCAGATTAGCCTAAATGGAAAGATGCGATCCAGACTGAATTGGATTCACTAACAAAGAGACAGGTATTTGGGTCTATAACGCTGACACTCCCGAATATAAAGCCTGTTGGCCATAAATGGGTTTTTGTTAGAAAGTGTAATGAGAAAAAATGAGATTATTAGATATAAAGCTCACCTTGTGGCACAAGATTTCTCACAACGCCCTGGAATAGACTACGATGAGACATATTTTCCCGTAATGGACGTTATAACGTTCTGCTACCTTGTCAGTTTGGTAGTTTCTGAAAAACTTGACATGCAGCTTACAGATGTGGTTACAGCATATCTCTATGGAGATCTAGATTCAGAGATATATATGAAGGTTCCAGATGGACTTCAATTACCCAAATCAAGTGGTTCTAAACCATGAAGCGTGTTTTCAATAAGATTAAGACGCTCACTATATGGATTGAAACAATCCGGATGGATGTGGTATAACCGTCTAAGTGACTACTTGATTGGGAAGGGATATGTTAACAATGAAATATGTCCATGCATGTTCATTAAAAGGATAATGTAGCAGACTTATTTACTAAGTCGTTACCAAAATCCCCTTTCGAGAAACATGTGAAAAACATCGGATGAGAAAGTTATCCGAACTCCCATGATTATATTTTCAGGGGGAGTCAAAATCAGGGGGAGTATCCAGAAAGATACTCCACACTAGGGCTGAGATTTCTGAACCGAGAACCGGAGAACCGCGCCGAACCGAACAGAAATAAGGCGGTTCGGTCCGGTTCTTCATATAAAACACTTTATTTTTTGGAGGACCCGAACCTGTCTACAACCTGCAGTTCGGTTTCGGTGTTGACTTTTGCAAACTAACAAGAACCGGAGGAACCGGTCACTGGTCCTATTTATCCATTTTGCCCATATATGGCTTATAAGCCCATATACCCATGTCCCTATCTGAAGCCCATAACCCATCTTTGATTAAGTAAAAGACAAAAAAAATCCATTTGGATCACAAATCATTCATCCATAATTCCAGATCAAACTGTTCTTCTTCAGTTCTTCGACTTCTTCCCTTCTTCGTTCTTCCCCCATTCAATAACCTAAAAACACTGAGAACCCTCATTCAATCTAAAATACCAAATCGGCCAATCCCCGCAAACCCTCATTCAATCATCTCATTCATTTGATATCCCAACAAACCATAAACCTTCTATCTTCACTTCTTCCCCAATTCGAAAAGACGAAAACCCAGAAAACCATCCAACAAGTTCATCCCAAATACGAAATCAACAAATCCCAAACATGAAATTAGCAAATCCCAATCATCGCTCCTCATTCAATCTTCTGAAATCCCAAATCCCAAACCTCGATCCTCATTCAATCTTCTGCAAAGAGAAAGAGGGCAAAGAAGAAGTCTCAAGCAACAACTTCATCATGGGAGAGAAGTTGAATTTGGAAGCACTTCGATTTGGACCCAATTATTGATAACGGTTGATGGAATAGAGCAGGAGGTTGGCCTGAAAAACAGCAAAACTGGGGCTTTTGATGGTGTGTGCAAGAACCGGAAATAATGCATAACCGAACCAGAAAAAGCGGTTTTGGTTTCAAACGGTTCCGGCAATGAAAAGTTACATAACTGAACCGAAAAAAAACAGTCCTGTTCTGGTTCCGGTTCCGGCAAAAAATGCCAAAACAAGAACCAATCCCAGGCCTACTCCACACTCAACGTGCGTTGCGCTCGTTTTCTCCTTCGACCAAGGTTGTTTTTTTTCCACAAAGTTTTTATTACTTGACAAGGTTTTTAATGAGGCAACTTAGAAGCGCACGGCCTAGGCAACCCTGTTGACATGAAATATCTAAGGGGGAGTGTTATAGTATAAATGTGTTGTAGTATAATGGCTATATCATGTAAATAGATACTTGAGTGTATAGATATAGGTATGAAGACTTGTGTGACATAAATCACGTGAGGAAGCAACAAGCATGGCAACAACCATCATCACAGCAACCATGTGGAGTTGCAGCTGTAATTAATGTAGCCACAACAATGGACTTATTCCTATAACATTCACGCTAGTTTGTATTCCTATATAAACCCTCATTACATCCAAACTCATTACACATTACACTCCATTCTCTGCATCCAAACTCTCTCCCTCTCTCTGTTAATTTACGTTTATGCTGCAACGGATTAATCAAATGCTTATAATGTGCATTTTGCTTGTGCACTTCTACCCCACTCAATCGCTCTACCTCTCAAATCAAAGTGCTTATATGCAGTTGCACACCTGCAAAGTGCAATATGAGAATATCCAGTTTTAGGCTGTAGATAAGAGGATGTATATGTGTTGGGTCATAATTCATTTACATATTTGTTGTCCTAAAATATGTAAATTACTTGTTCTAAAGTCCAATTTAATGTTGATTAATCCAATTTCATTATTTTCTTAATCTTATACTTTTGCTTAAGATTTGTGTTTATTTATAAATATTTATTATGTTTTCTTTATCATGTTAGGAAATTATGGAAGCATGGAAATGAAAAGTCAACTTTAGCATTTTTTCCTACTTCGGTTAGGAGAAACCGAGCTAAACAAGGAAGGAAGGGCTGCAGACTAACCAAACGAAATCTAAATGAGCTAAAATTTTTCAGATCCATTCTAGACATCTCAAGGATCATTTCTTATGAATAGTGTAAGAGCTAGATTGGAGTGGAAGACCTTCAAACAATCAGTCCAAATTTCTGAAAAACAAAACTGGAAAACCAGACCTGTATGGAGTCCAGAAGCATTTCCGGCCCAATCACATGGAAGCAAGCTCTGAAATTTTACCAGAATGATCTACACTCATGGTGGATCATTTGATATGAAGAAGTCGAATGCCCATTATGAATTCTTGGTGGAGATATAATTGAAGGAATAAAGGAGAAGAAAGTGACCAAAAACCATCTCCATCACTTATCATTTTCATGTCTCCCACTCACAATAAAGAGAGTTTAGATGCTCTTCTCTTTTCCTTTAGCCATGTTTTTCAACTCTCTTTAATCATTACTTCCATTCATACTCCACCTCCATACTTCCACTATCATATTCCACCTCATTTATTCTACTTTCATCATTACTTTCACTATCATGCTTCTCTTTATCTTCTCTATATAAGCATCATTTCATTACACTCTTGAGAGACCACCCCATATACTACTTCATTAGATCTTTTTCTCTTTATATTCTCTACAATCCACTATCATCTCATCCACAAAACCTCCATCACCACCACCATCAATCCATAACATCTATTACCACCACCACCACCAAAGTCATCATCTTTCCCATCTACCCATTCTATTTCATATACATAAAGCTTCACCATTCCACCATTTCACAACTTGATCATTTCCACTTCTCATATTCCATCATAAATCTTTAAAGAAGAAGGAGATGAGTCTAGCATCACTTGAGGAATCATCATCACCATGACAAAACATCCATGAGTTCATCTACATCATCCTCAATTTGACCATCACTAGTCACTTCTCTATCCCTACTTTTTACTTTGATGTTCATAAATATGTTGGAGCTTATTTATTTGATTATGAGTGAGTAGTTAGTTTGTTGGGGCTAAGGTTGAAAGCCCTAGCCAATCTTGTTTGACTTTAATGTAAATATTATGGTTGATGCACTTTTCTTTAGCACCTTAACATGCTAGTTCAAGAGTTGAATGTTTATGCTTAAACTTAATCAATTTGGGTATGAATATTTGCCATGACATGAGAAATAATTAAGGCTTGATTAACCTTGGTTGTTTGAAGCATGATAGCATATCATATGTGCATGTTAGGGTTGTGAACTACAATCACTTAGAGATAAGCTTGGTTGGTTTGCATAATTTCTTCATCTCCAAGCTTTATGTACTTAGGTATATGCATTAGATACCTAACCGGATTGAAATGCATGATTTAAGTAGTTAAGTACTACACCCGAGAGGGGTTGCTTGATATCATCAAAGGAGCATGTCCCTTGGCATATCCGAGAGGGATGCAAGGAGAGAAATTGGTTAATTAAAATGATATCATTCATTATAGAAGCATCATTGTTTGCAAAAAAGGCTAGAGGTGAAAACCTTAAGTCCTAACTCTCATCCGTTTTATTATATCTAATTTATCTTAGGCTATTTTACATTTCAAGTATTCATTTAGCTATTTCCGAATCAAATCATATCTAAAACTAAAATCAAAACACTACCCCATCTTGCATATAATCACCATGAACTTTGGTTCATTTGTGAGCCATTGTTTGTAATTTGTACATTTGCATATTCATCTAGCATCCTTTAGGTTTTCCTTAGCTAGAGTGAGTTTTCCAATCCTTTGGGTACGATATCCCCCACTCATAATCCCTACACTATAACTTGGCCCTTATACTTGAGGGTGACTATTTGTCTAACAATATGTAACACACACCATCTCACAGAGAAGAGTAGACCGGGTGTGAATGCGTGATTGAGAAGAGCAAGTAGCTAGTATTGTTTGTTAGGACCCTTACCATTACATTAAGGTTCCATTGGAGTAGGTTGAGTACGGATTAAAATTTGTATCAAAAAATTCTGTACAACCCGGCCATGCATTCTTAATTAGCAGTAGCACAAATGGGCTAGTAAGCTTGTTGACTAAACTCTTAGGCTTAGTTTAAACACAAATGTACTTGATTAGCTGATTAATAATGGGGTATAGTGATCATACGTGAGATGCGGCAATAGGCAGTTGTCTAAAGTATCAAACTAGTTCCATATCAAAATATAAGAAGAAAGAGACAAGAGTAAGAGGTATAACAATGAGGGGTTAGCAATTGTGAAAATTGAGAAATACTTATGTGGACGGTCAATGTTTGATCAATAAGACTCATGGCTTAGGCTAATGACCTCCATTGCACTTTGGAGGGCTGCTCGCTTTAAGGTCTCCCCAAGTGGGCTAGGTCATAATTTGTTATTTTGGGGTTTGGGTTCCCGCAATTCCTGTAAATTTTGAAATGAAATTATGTTTCATTAGATTATCGGGAAATCTCAAAATTTGGACTCCTTTGTTTGTATTTTATTTTTTATTTTTTTGGGGTTTGCTGGATTTGATTAGTCTAAAAAAGGAAATTTATATTTTGAATGTATACTGATGAGAGGAAGGGTAGTTACACTGCTCCTCTGTAATTTTAATATTCTAAAAAAAACACACTTCCCAAGTTTGCATAGAGTATCAAGTGATTTATTATTAATTCATGTAAATCAAATCCAATATGATCATTACAATTTTGCCATAAGCCAAAACAATGGCTTGGTAGAAAAGAAAAGGAAAAAACAAAATATCAAAGCCACTCCAATAACAAAAGGAGCAGCACATAAGGACTACTTTCCATGGTAATGCAGTAGCACTCTCATTGTTCAATTTAGTTGTAAGCATCTGGGTTGCTCAAAAGGTAATTTTCAATGATCTTGAACAAACCAGCGGCTCTTTCTTTTCCGGCCTTGACATGCTCTTCCTTGATCTCAACCTCACCCTTGGTGTGGTAGTTGCTGATACTCTTGATGATGGAACCTCCACTTGGCGATGCAACCAATTTGATCTCGTAGGAGATTTTCTCAACTTTGTCTCCGATAGCATCCCCTTCGATTATGCTATAGTTATAAACAAAGTTGTCTTTGTCGAGTCCATCAATCTGATGCTTCACATAACTGTATTCACTTCCTTCACCGAGGTGAATCTTCTTGATGGTTCCTACACCTCCATCTCCCTCAACGATTTCAGCACTCTTCACAGCCTGTGGGGCAATCTTAGGGATGAGGTTGTCAGCATCAAGAACAAAGGCCTTGAACAATCTTGGTGGTGGGATGACAGAGGTGAACTCAGTTTCATAAGTGAACAGACCCATGATGATGATTAAAGAGCTTAAAATGAGAAGATGGAAATGTGGATGAAGCTAAGAGAATGTCGATATTGGTGTGCGAAAGTGTGTGCCCTGGAGGTGGTATTTATAGGTCAAGGTTGAAGCTCACCCTCTAGATCAAATTTCAGCTGAGACATGGGAATACTTCAAAAAACTAATAGTTTACGTATAAAAGTAGACTTTCAATGAAAAATCAATGAATTATGGTTCAAGTCTAAGAAGCACCTCAAATGGTTGTTGATTTAAGATTTGAAAACCCTATTTGTCATCCTAAAGTGGAAAAATGAGCATTCTCTTTAACTTTCTGACTTAACATATTACATTGTAAGTACTAAAGAAGGATAACATAGATAGCCAATGTTGACTTGGCGAAATTAGTATGTGAAAACACTGAAGGAAGCTACGTACGTACTGAAAGTTCAAATCAAAATTCAAATAAGACCATGCATCTAGAACACGACCCCATTCTCTTTTGTCTACTACAGCCAATATGGTATTATAAATTAATTGGGGTGCTTTCTTTGACCATTTTGAACATAATTCATTAGAATAGTGCAACTTCTTCGGGGCCGCTTGTTAGTTCGCAGTTCACACAAGCTTATGGTCACCTTCAACCAGCTCATACCTCAACTCATGAGTAATCTATAAATACCACCCATAGCATTCTCTTCTCTCACAACTCAAAACCTCCTTCTAGTTCTCAATCACCAATTCTATTTCATCAGTTCCCAATTTATAAACCGATAATGGGTGTGTTCACTTATGAAACCGAGTTCACATCCGTCGTCCCACCACCTAGATTGTTCAAGGCTTTCATCCTTGATGCCGACAATCTCATCCCAAAGATTGCTCCACAAGCAGTTAAGTGTGCCGAAATCATTGAAGGAGATGGAGGTGCAGGAACCATCAAGAAGATCACCTTCGGTGAAGGCAGCCAGTTCGGCTCTGTGACCCACAAGATAGATGGGATCGACAAAGACAACTTTGTCTACAGCTACAGTTTGATCGAAGGAGATGCCTTGTCTGACAAGATTGAGAAGATCTCTTACGAGACCAAATTGGTGGCATCTTCCGATGGAGGGTCCGTCATCAAGAGCACAAGCAACTACCACACCAAAGGTGATGTGGAGATCAAAGAGGAGCATGTTAAGGCTGGAAAAGAGAAGGCATCTCACCTTTTCAAGCTTATTGAAAGCTACCTCTTGGCTAATCCTAATGAATACTGTTAAAACTTATTTGTTATCTTTTTCTCGTCCAGTTTTTCATGATCTTCCAGTTTCTTTTGATAAGCATCTTATTCGGTTGGAATATTGAATTTGAATATGTTGTACTATTTTCAATAAAATTTTAAGAAGCTTCAAATAATCATTGTTCAGTTGCAAACTTTATGAGCGTTTAGTTTCTCTGATTTCAATACTTAGTCTACAAGAAATTTAAGTGTCGCAGTTTGTTTACAAACCGATACCTTTTGGGAAGAACAAAAATCAATGTCATAAACTGAGAAGGACACAGAAATTAAGCAGGTTAATGTTATACATTTTCTCCACATTTGTGCCTCGTTGATTAAAAAATATGCAACTTGCATATAACCTTTCTCGGCCTTTTGGCTAAGATAAAGAGTAAAAAAAATCCTTGAAGACGAAAGGAATGTGCAGTTTACAAGAGTTGAAACACAAAATGTCAAAATATATAGACAGAGACAAAAGCAGTGGGTATACCTTGTAGCTAGAAGTCGGTTCTAGATCCCACATCCCAAATATTAGACAGCACGGCAGTGAAGGGTTTATAAAAAGGCAGGCGCTAGATAAAATAAAACATACCTTTCTCGGCCTTTTGGCTAAGATCAAGTGTAGTATCTGTTCTTATCAGTTTAATATCTGATACGTGGATCAATGGTTCACATGATATTAAATTTATTTTTCTTAAGGGGTAGATTCCCAACAATAGCTTGCTATTGGGATTCACATGTGTCATCCTTGCGTTGCACTATTGCAAGGTTTGGCGCACCCTACCAAATCAAGTTCAAGTTTCTAAGTATGTCTGAGTATCAACATGAATTATGCCCAGTAGTAAGAAACAGTATCCTTTTAGTAGTACGTATTCACATGCTTTACAACTGGTTGTTGAAGCTGTTCTCTCTTCCATGTGATCCAGCATGAAGAACCAGAGGAAAGGAAATGTGTTTCTGTATATTTTCTGGGTTTAACAAAATTCATTGATGATTGTTATGTGTCAAGGCCATTTGCATTTCATTTGGATGGTTTTGAAACGGACCAAATGGTGGTATGTTTTTATGAAACTCTTGGTTTTGGCAATATGGATTTATTTAAGTTTGCTGAAACTATGAAAAGTCGGTAACAACTCCCACATTGGAACAGTAGAAAGTGAGCGCAGCAGCTGTTTAGTACGAGGTGTATAAATTAAGGTGATCAGGTCATGGTAAAGGCACGGAGCCATGCGTCTAGTGTAGAATGAACTATTCTTTCGCCTTTTACTAAAGAATATCGTGTACGCTTTGTTATTGGACATGTTTTTCCACCCATTTATTGAATTTTTTATTAATTTATTTATTGTAAAACTAAAATATATTTGATGTAAATAGATGGCAATGATGGACATTATGGATAACTTACTAATAAAATTATTAATTATTTTAGGTGAATTAGGTATTTATAGAGAATTTATTACAATTTTTAGAAATTTTTATATTAACTTCTCTTACTATTTATAGCCGTTGTGTTTTATTACCTTTGCAAACATGTTAATTGAGTGTCATTGGATTGAAAGCCAACAACAGGACACTTGCCCACTGAAGTCGCTGATGTCAGCCACGTTAGCAGTGGGCCAAGCTAGCAGCCGACCTGCCCGGGTCAAGAAAAATGTCAACTTGCTCGCCTTTTTCTTCGCCTGGGTCACCAAAGTTCATGAAGAAGCCGGTCACTTCTCCACCAGTGGAAGCCATTTTTTCTCCCATGTTGGTCACTACCTCACCTTGCCCAACTGGAGGCCGGTCAAGAGGGCACCAGTGAACTTGCTCTAACAATTTACAATAATAGCATATGTCAATGAAAAACACTTGATTCTTGATCAAAATGATAAAATAAGAGACATAGTTTCCTCCCTCTAAAATTGTTTTGAGTTTTCATTATGGGAAAATTGTCCGTACAACACCTGATCTTTGGCTCATTCTAAACTTTCGTACCTCACATTGAGAAAATATTAGAACGGTACCTGAGGTTCTAACCCCGACTGAAGATTGGTACCTGGAGCCATTAACTCTGTTACGGAAACTAATAGCTGAAGGATATTTTCGTCTTTTCATGTCTTAATCCCTTATTTTTTCTATCAAAACATTTTTTTTTCTATTTTTTTTCTCGCCCTGCTCTCTCTCTCTCTCTCTCTCTCTCTCTCTCTCTCTCTCTCTCTCTCTCTCGTTCCCATTCAAACCTAGCAGACCAAAAATTCTCTCTCTCGTCCCTAGATTCACAATAGGAACCTCAATAACAGAATGTACAAGGAAGGGAAAACAGTGAACCCGCAGCGACCATAATACCTCAAAATTCCAATTTTTGCAAATCTCCTCCAAACTGAAATTCAAGTATATAGCTAGGTAGAGCTCGACAAGGGGAACAATTTTGATACCTCAGTCGAAACCAAACTTTGCTGGAAAACAGAGCAAACTTGCCAGAAAACACAGAAACTTCTTCTCCTCGATTCTATCTCTTGGCTTATCATCTGAATGAACAACTACCATGAATAGTTCAGCCACATCGAGAGGATCCTTTTGATATAGGTGTGAGACCCCGACGTGGCCGGAATCGGAAAAACCCGCTGGAGAAGCCGCCACCTTCTCTCCTTCGATTCTCTGTCATCGAACGTTGTTTGACAAAACCAAAAGCATATGGATGATGGCGACACCAAAACGAAGAAAAATCGATCGGTCAGAAGTCTAAAAGTGGCCGAAAAAAGGAGAAACAGTCGAGTCACCGTCGCAAATATTCGGGTCGGCACAAACCCGGTCTGGGTCTCTATCTATAGGTTCCTTCAATGGTCAAGATCTTCTGCCATTTGAAATCAACGGTCCAGATGTAGCTAACTTGAAAATTCTATTTTTAATTATATTTTTGGATATTATCAACTACCAAAAATCATTAAAAATAGCTCGGGTGTTCGAAAAAATCCTTCAAAAATTCCTAGAACTCGTAATAACGTCTAGTTAATCATACGGGCTTGAAAGATAAAATTTGACGAACCAAAAATTTAAATAATTTTTCAAAACTAAAAATAGTTTAAACTAATAGAAAAAAATTTGGTTTTTAATTTTTTATTTTGTGAAAAAAAAAACTAAAGAAAACAAAAATTAAAGGATAAATTGGTTATTTGATGATCAAAATATATACATCGTCAGTTTTTGTAACGGAGCTAACGACTCCAGGTACAAATTTTTGGTCGGGGTTAGAAATTCAGGTACCGTTATAATATTTTCTCAACGTGAGGTAAGAAAGTTTAGACTGGGCCAAAGGTCAGGTACTGTACGGACGATTTTCCCTTTCATTATTGCAGTTTACCCCAGTTTCTTCTCCACAGTAAGATTGAAGTCCACATACAATTATTCATTGTTCATTATGAAGCAATAGTATTATCATTATCTGTCCAATTGGAAAACCTTTATCTTCATTTACAAAGACTGATACTTGTTTCATTAGAATCAATCCATTTTTTACTTTTCTATGTACCAACACACTGTTTCATTTACCTCAATGATTTCACCTAGAATTTAAACCAATCATAATTAAAGAAGACAGAATTCAAAACAATGAGAAGCAACCGATGACCATCAGAAAGCTTTTCCTCTTTCTTTCTGATGTATATCAAAATTTTATTCAAAACAGTACATACCAAAACAATGAGTACAAAGATACAAAACAGAAACCAAGGAACTTCTCAAAGATACAAAAGTAACCCAAGTATGGTGAAAGAAAACATTGCGAAAACTAGTAAATCCGTAAATCCATAAAGCCTCCCCAAAATCTCGCAAATGAAATCATGAGTACGATTCCCAACTGTACTCGGAAATTCTCGTGATAATTCAATTTAATCAACGACGTGTCCCACACATCAAAATAATCTCAAATTAATAAAGAACTAAGTGAGATTAAAATAAATTCATAAATCCAATACTAATATCATTTATCGAAGATAAATCATCGGAAACTCAATATCAAGGTAAAGGGTAAAGCAAAATCTTTTTTGAAAGTCAAATCGAAATAAAACAAAACTAATCTCCTAAAAATCATCATTGGTAATCCACGATATAGATCGAAATCTAACTCAGGAATGAATCATATGCTCAAACTATAATTGAAATCATTCTTTTAGAATTATAATTGCATGCATATAATTGTTTAAAACAAAAGTCCACTCATAGTATACAGCTAATCCTGCAGTCGATCAGCACTCTCCTCGTTTGGGGTCTCCTCTTGTCCTGTGCAAAGCAGCATTCATAAACAACTAAATTATTGATCGGAAGTTTAGTTTACTTGAGTTTATAATTGACCCTAAACACAATTCCAGTAAATCAATATCACAATTCCTTCTCGGATTTAACCCAAACTTCGCCACTAACATCAATTCATTAATTTAAAGGTTCTAGGATAGAATCGAGACAAATCAAACAGTTGGATTCTCGTAAATTGATAACCATCTTCAGATCCTACAATTGATATCAAAACAACTCCAATTTTCACCAAAATTATATCTACAGGTCCAATACGTTAAATACAACTCAACCATTCAAATTAGAAAGCCGGAACCAGCTTAACGCGCCCCCCACAAGCCTCCAACAGTGGCGGCGCGTGGGGCCGTCAGCCAACACCGAATTGAGTTACAATACCTATGCCAAATTCCCTCTCATCCTCCCAAACAACATTCACAACTACCACAAAGTCCAATTTGAAGCACAAAAACCGGAATTTACCTCGAAAGCAAAAGGGGGAGATTTGAAACCTTAGATCTTCAATCCTTCGATTAGGCCTTCACACTTCAGATTGGGGCAAGAGGCTTGGAAGGATTGATGTGTGTTCTTAGAGCTCCAAGACCCACTAAGTATTATCACCGGAGGTGGCCGGAAACTAAAGTTCTGACCAAAACCCGAAAATAGCAACCCTGGGCTCTTCTTCTCCTTGCTACACTTTCCATGGTTCAAACCAAGCCACCAAACCACCTCAGAATTGAAGAGGATGGTGAGAGCTTTCCAACGGTACATGTGGTACCAAAATCCATCGCCAGACGGAGGAGAAATCTTCGGCTAAAAAATGATGGGGTCGGGGAGAGAGAAAGGTGAACAACGTAAAAGAGATTGTTTCCGGATATAGTAAGTGTCTAAAGTAAAATTTTCTATTTATAGTAAAATTTTCCAAAACAGTAGCTTTAGTTTTTTGATCATAACTTTCACATACGAACTCCGATTTGAGAGTGTTACATGCACTACTATAGAAATCTTGATTCGGGACACCTGCATAATTTTTACAATGACACATATTTTAAAAAATGTCTTTATATGTCTACTAAGACATGATAGACTGTTTGCCCTTTAATTAAAGCAAAGGCCCTCACTCCTTGAACACCAGTCAACATCCTTATATATGTATGAGGACAAAGTAATGATTGAGTCTTAGAACATTTAAAATGAGCAAAACACGCTGATATCTCACTAGGTTGAGGTCTAGAGTTCGATTCCCCTACATTTCTAAAAGTTTTGAAGACTTTTTACTTCTATCCCCAAATCACACACCAATTGATTGAAGAAACAAAAACATCTCAGTGCCAAAGCGCCAAATCTTTCCTGTTCATCTTAAGTTTCCGTCTACAATTTTTGAGCATCCCCAAATCTTCTCTCTGCAACACTTGAGATTTGTACCCAAATGGCAATATACCAAACTCACTTTCCCTCTAATCCTATTCACTTTATCAAACCTAACATTCATATTTGTGAGCAGAAAAGAGAAAAACTTACCTTCCTCTCTGATCATATGAACACCGATTATCCAAGCCTTCGGGTTAACTCCGCTTTGAGTACGCAAAGTTCTCGTAAGGTATCGAGTTCCCAATTTTCTATTGTTTAAGTAATTGCTTTGCATCTGTTTCTGGGTTGTTTATTTCTTGAATTTATTCATGATTTGGATTGGGTATTTTGAGTTAGTTTTTACTTTTCTCCATCTTCGTTTTAGGTTTTGTTATATTTCATTACTATTTTGTTTGTTTGGGAATTGATATTGACTCTGCAATTAATATCTACAAATGACTTGATTGTTGAGAACTGGTGAACATGCTTAGCAAGATGAAGTAGTTTGTGCGATCAATTTTGAAATTGCATCTTGGTAAGTTTCTTCTCTTCTCATGGAAATATGGTAGCTAAAGGCTTGTTCTTTTCTTCTTCTATTTTGAGATAATCCATTTAGAAAATTTACAATCATCGTGTTAAATTTCACTGCTTCTGGGACAACATTTCAGTTTCAATATCAATTATAAGATAGCAATCTTATGGAATAGAGTTTAGGAATTTGTTATTTTGTGCAGTTCTAATGGGGTTCCTTGATTTAAAGTAGACATATTCAGCATGGAGTTTTGTGTAAGGTTTGAATTTTGTTATTTTGTTACATAGGTTCCTTTCTTGGAATTTGATTGAGGTGTAAATTTTGACTGGCGATACATACTCAAGAAAAGCTTTCATTTTATGTACTGTGCATCTCTTGCGAGACGGGCCAAATAATATGTTGAAAGAAATAGGAGTGTTTCTACATGCTTTTCTTTTTATTTTTGTAAGCCTGGTTAAGCTACTGGCTCTTATATTTCTTATGGAGTTTGAGATTTGTTATTTTTTTTCTCTATGAATGGCCCAACTAGTTCGTTGTCTATGACTAAAGAAGTAAGGTTCATAAAAATATGGGAAATAAGAATGCATTCTCTGGTCTTGTTGTGTTTTTAAGTCAATATGGAATCAAGTCTTTTGTAGTGACAACATGGGGTTTCCTTATTAACGTGAGCATTGATTGGTGCTTGCAGCTGTCTTAGATACCTTGCCTCATCAAAGAGATTTCTCCTTACTTAAATCAAGCTCTAGGAGATTTCTCCTCACTAGGATCTATATCGAGGAAATTCCTCCTCATTTGAATCAACCTCAAGAAGATTTCCCTTCACTCGGATTTGTTTTGAGGAGATTTCTCCTTCAACCTGGAGAAGATTTCCCCTCACTCGGATCACTCTCGAGAAGATTTCTCCTTAAAAAGTTTCACTCTCGAGAAGATTTCTCCTCAAAGAGTTTCTTTTGAATCCAATAGAACAAGATAAAGTCTGAAGAGATTTTCTCTTCTACTAGGATCAGCCTAGAGGGATTGCACCTCACCAGGATTTTTCTCGAGGAGGTTTCATCTCACTCAAATCTTTCTCAGAGAGCTTTCTCCTTACTTGCATCAAGCTCGAGAAGATTTCTACTCACTCGAATGTTCATCGAGGAGATTCCTCCTCATTTGAATCAACCTCAAGAAGATATCCTAACTACCCTTGAATCATCAAGTTTTCAGAACACATGTTATTACAGAGAAGGAAGTACCTCCATATATGTAAATTTTACTATTATTTTTGTAAATAGATAAGTTTTGCACACTTGTTTATGGCCTTATTGTTCTTGAGTGTAATATAGTGAGATTATGATTAGTCTTGTTGCTTATGATAACAGGTTGGTGGCATTGAGAGGAATTTAGATTAGGAGAATCTTTCCATAATATTTTCTGGAGCAAACTTTGATTGGATTGGAAAGGTTTGCTAATTCTAATTCAATATACTATATATACAGTTTACCTGATTGGCTTATATAAATAATAATATTAGAGGAATTCAATATATATATATATATATATATATATATATATATATTGTAGATAGTTGATATTACATCCCTTATTTTCGCCTTACTTGAATGTACTTTCTGCCATTTCATATATATTGTTTTCTGATATATATATATATATATATATATGTAATAGATTATAATCATTCAAAACTTAGTCAAATGAAAAAGTAAAATAGTCATAACTCTGCAGCATAAAATAGTCAAAACTTAGAGACAATATTATAGAGATGGTTCAAGCTGCACATGAGGATTTTGTTAGTAATCCAAAAAGTTTGAGCAGTTACTTGTTGATGCTGGTTGTGTAAAGTTTTCAAAATTATCGACTCTTGTGAGATTGTACAATATGAAAGCAAAGGGTGGGTGGCCTGATGTTAGTTTCTCAGAACTATTAACTTTCTTGGAGGAGTTACTTCCAACCAACAATGAAATGCCATTGAACCTTTCAGCGAAGAAAACATTATGTGCATTAGGTTTAGAATATGAGAAGATACATGCATGTCAAATGATTGCATTCTATATCGAAAGGAATATAACGATGCAATTGCATGTCCCATTTGTGGTCTATCTAGATGGAAGGTTAAGAAGACTTCAGATGAGACTTTAAGTGAGAAGAAGAAGAAGAAAGCCCAGATTCCCGCAAAGGTTCTTTGGTATTTTCCCCTTATTCCAAGATTTAGAAGAATGTTTCGTACTAAGAAGACAACAGAGAACTCAAGATAGGGAAGATAGTGGTAAATTACGCCATTCAGTAGATTCCCCCTAATGGAAGCTTGTGGACTACATGTGGCCGAAGTTTGGGAGTGAACCAAGGAAACTTCGACTTTCCATTTCAGCTGATGGGATAAATCCTTATAGTTCCCTTAGCAGTTGTTATAGTTGTTGGCCAGTTATAATGGTGAATTACAACCTTCCGCCGTGGTTATGTATGAAAAGAAAGTTTATGATGTTAACAATGTTGATTTCTGGTCCTAAGCAGCCAGGCAATGATATTGACGTTTATTTGGCACGCCTAATTGATGATTTGAGAACTCTTTTGGGGGGGGGGGGGGGGGGGTTGGTGAAGAAGCTTATAATGCTTATGCTCAAGAGAGGTTTGTATTAAGAGCTGTTCTTTTGTGGACCATCAATGACTTTCCCGCATATGAGAATTTGTGTGGATGTAGTGTAAAGGGGTACTATGCGTGCCCAATATGCAGGGAAAAAACACATTCCAAATGGCTAAATTTTGGTAAGAAAGTTTCATATACTGGTCATAGAAGATTTCTTCCCCGTATTCATAGGTTTCGAGTAGAAAACAATACTTTTTATGGTGAGAAAGAGTTTGGATCAGCACCTAAGCCATTAACAGGAGAGGAAATCTTACAAAAAGTTGAGGGGATCAAATATGAATGGGGTAAGAAGACCGTAAAACTACATCAGCAAAAAAAAGCAGCCAAGGTATCAGTGAAGCTCGGAAAAAGGAAAATTAGAGATGGAAAGAAATTGGCAGGAACTAAGAATAAGGTGAAAAAAAAGAAAGATGATCTTAAATCTGCTTGGAAGAAAAAATCAATTTTCTTTGATTTACCATATTGGAAAGAGTTGTATGTTCGTCATTGTTTGGATGTTATGCATATAGAAAAGAATGTATGTGAAAGTATTATTGGCACATTGCTCAATATCCTTGGAAAAACAAAGGATGGTGTGGCAGCTCGTGAAGATCTCATTTCTTGTGGTGTACGGACTGGGTTGGCACCTAAACCGGGGTAAAGAAAGGCTTATCTTCTACATGCTCCTTATACATTATCTAAGGATGACAAATTATCAGTTTGTGATTGCTTGGCTGAAGCTAGGTTTGCAAAAGGATGCTGCTCCAATTTCAAAAACCTTGTGTCGATGCAAGATTTGAAACTCTTAGGCCTTAAATCTCACGACTGTCATATGCTAATGCAACAAATTTTGCCTGTGCAATTCATGCTGTTCTGCCTAATCATGTTAGATATGCCATTGCAAGGTTTTGCCTCTTCTTCAATGCCTTGTGCAGCAAAACAATGGATATCGTCAAATTGGATGCAATGCAAGATGAAATTGTTGTGACTTCGTGTTTGCTTGCAAAAAAATTTCCACCTTCTTTCTTTGATATAATGGTCCATGTTACGGTACATCTTGTTAGAGAAGTACGCTTATGTAGACCTGTTTACCTGCGATGGATGTACCCATTTGAACGATACATGAAGTTTTTAAAGGATTACGTTAGAAATCATAATCGTCTGGAAGGATGCATGGCAGAATGTTATATTGCAGAGGAAGCCATTGAGTTTTGCGCAGATTTCTTATCAGATGTTAGTACTATTGGAATCTCGTTAAAGACGATACTCTTCAGAAAGGAATTGATACACCACTATCGACTGGACGTGTTCATAAGGAATTGATACACCTCTATACTCTTCATGTAGGTTTCACTGGGTTATGGTTGTAATTAAAGACCTATACTCTTCATAAAGGAATTGATACACCACTATCGGCTAGACGTGTTATCAAAGGAATTGATACACCACTATACTCTTTATGTAGGTTTCACTGGGTTATGGTTGTAATTAATCCTTATAGTGATATGATGTATTACTTGGACTCTCTTAATCCTGTTGACATAGATCATGAATTAAAAGGTGTTATAGACGTGTACGTAATTCTCTTACTTTGTTATGTGAGATTTCATTTGGCTTTGACACAATATTCTTAGTGTATAATGTGTTCATATGCACGTGTGCGGTGCTCTAAGGATGTTTAATGCCCAAAAAGGAAGGAATCGGAAAAATGCTATTTGGAAAATCATACAGGTTATAATATGTTCAAATTATGATCTCCATATTGATTGCTATAGTTTCAGTTCAATTTTTAAGCTGAAGTGCCTTAGACTAATACACCTCTTCATTTCTCTATCTCTCTTTTTCCAAGTCTTTGTTTCTTTCAGTTTCAGATGTGTTGTTGTAGCACCTGGTTGTTGAATCTATTATTGTTTGGATGTTAGCAAATGGAAATGTGAGATGGACAATAAATGCCAAAATATGCATGGACCATGTTATATAATTGATCTATATAGCTTGTTGCTTATATGTGGAATGATAAATTGACAAGAGATGTTCTATGAATGATGTTTGGAAAGTGTTTATACAAGTATACACACCTTACAAGAGAATCCTCTTTCTGAATTCATATTTATCTTACTTGTTTGTGATTAGGAGTTTGCCTTCTATTATGATGATTTGTCAAATCCAAATGGCTGATCATCATCTCTCTGCATGTCTATCTTTAACTCATTATTAGGAAAGAGGGGGGAAAAAAGATCTGCCTTCTTTTTGGTATTCCATCTTTCTATATATCTATAGTGATATGCTTACAATTTACTTAACTGAACCTAGAAAAGTGGAATGTGGATATTACGTAATGAAGTTCATGAAAGCAATCATTGAAGATCCAACCATATTAACAAGAAGCAAGGTTAGCTCTTAAATGATCAGACTAGCAAGCATAATTACTATTGCAAAAAAAAAATTGTTTCTATGTTGGTTTGATATAAATAACAAAACTATTGTACATGGTTGCTGGTATTACTTGTGGAAACAAAGAATAAAAGGACATTTATTGCTTTATATTGATTGTTGTTGCAGTTCAACAACCAAAGTTACAATCAAGAAGAGATAGATGAGTAGAGTAGGCTGATCTTGTTGAAACATTACTCAAGATGATGTGGAATAGTTTGGTTAGTATATTTTGAAATGTATATATTAAGCTAAGTTTTTGTGCATGCCCATGTAAAGTTTTAGATCAGCTAGCTTTTTGTAAGCACTAGAAGTACATGTAATGTGATCTCACCGAGACTTGCGGTTGGCATGTGTATTTTGGATGCCACGAGGCCTGGGATCATATGTACACATTGCTTGGAATGTCCATGACAAAAATAGTGCGTCCTAATAGTTAATAGAGGACATTTATTTGTCCTATTTTTTTAAATCATATAATGTCTACAATGACCTTTTTTTTTTAATTTAAGGACGCACACTGCGTGTCCTCGTATATAATATATGACCCTCTTTTTACCTTATAAAGATATCTTTTGCTAGTCCTTCAATATATACAATGACATCTTTTTTAGCTAAGAGGACATGTCCTAGTAAATATTTCATGACATTTTTTTGAAGATTTAAGGACACTTTAAATGTGTCCTAATAAACTTTACATGACGTTTTTTGAGTTTTAAGGTCGTTTTTGTCATGTCTTAGTAGACATTAGATGACATTCTTTCAAAGCTACAAGGACGTTTTTTAAGTGTCCTAATAGATATTTTAGGAAGTTTTTCAAACGCTTAAAAAATGACTTACAATGACTTCTTGATAGATGATGTTTTTTTTTTAGTGTCATATAAAGTTTTCAAAGACGTTTTTCGAACGTCCTTAAATGCTTTTTTTGTAGTAGTGGTGTCTACAGACTCGGTTTAACGTTCTCTACAACTTTGTGAATGAAACTTTCTCAAATTAGGAATGAAACAAAAAATCAACTTTTTGGTCCATTAAAAGTTCGAGACAAGGTAAAAAGTGAAAGTAATTATCATTTACCGTCCAAATGACTAGTAAACTGGTAAACTGAGGTACGAGACGTAGCATACATAATTTCAAATATTGGTAAATTTGAATAAATGAAAACAGACAAATTAGGTAGTGAAAATAATTGGATTAAAATTTACTTGTCGAAGCATACATTGGCTTCAAGTTTATTATTATTACAATAATTGGGGTTATTTTTGTCTTATTCAACATGATTCATTCCATTGATTTTATCTAACAAACATTAGTAATCATAAAATATATAGGCCCACTGAGCGACTACGCAACCCAAAAACTCTTTCGAAGGCTCAAGCAGAACTCGAGCAAGTGATTGGAAAATGGAAACTAGTTGAGGAATCAGACATTGCACGACTCCCTTACTTACAAGCAATAAGCAAAGAAATATTTCGGGTTTACCCAACAATTCCATTTCTACTCATCTCCTGGAAAGCAGAAACAAACATAGAAATTGGCAAGTATATAATCCCAAAGGGTGCACGAGTTCTAATCAATTTTTGGGCCATAAGCAGAGACCCCATCACTTGGGACAACCCAAACATGTTTATGCCTGAGAGGTTCTTGGGATTGGACAACCAAATTGATCTTATGGGAAAAAACTTTGAGCCTATTCCTTTTGGTGGTGGAAGGAGAATATGTTCCGGACTTCCATTGGCAGTAAGAATGTTGCACTTGATATTGGGTCACTAATTAATTAACTGCTTTGATTGGAAGCTTGAAGATGGAGTTCTACCAGAGACTATGAACATGGAAGGTAAGTTTGGCCTCACCTTACAAATGGCTTAGCCTCGTAGAGCTGTGCCCAAGAAGTTATAGGAGGAGGATTACCTATATATTCGGCTTGGTTTTGTATATTCTCTTGGGAATTGGAACCTTTTTCTTGGCTCCTCGTATTCGATCTCTTCTTTTAATTTTCTCTTGTATGTGGGCTTGCATTTTTTCCTCTTTATGAAAGAAGTTTATAATCCATTAATTGTAGCTCGGACAATCTTCATACCCATACATATTATTATTTTGAAGCGAGTCATGAAAAGAGAAGAATATGAGAACCCAAGTAACAAAGAAAACCAATTAATTTTCATGTTAAAGTACATCTTAACTGTCTTCTATCCAAACTTTGTCTTACGTACTAGCTAGCTAAATGGGCAAGTATATGAGCCAAACATTGATATGACAATCCTCTACAATATGACCACATTAGATTTAATGTGTCCAGACCAGCTCGAGACATAGTAGTGATCAACAATGAACAGAAGCCACTCTTAAGGAAGACGTATGTAGATTAACAAGAGGAGCCAGATCAAGTGGTAAGAGTACAAAAACGTACGTACTTTGGTATTGTGTTAATTACTGGATAAGGTCAATTCCTATCAAGCCATAAGGCCTTCCCTGCTTGTTGTTGAGTTTGCATCATAACTTGTACACTGGTGATCGACTGAGGGCCTGTGTTTCGAGCTTCCCAGTCTCAACCAGAATATTATATTTCAAATTCAGGCCCGGACTTGAGATTTTGAGACTTGAGGTGACAAATAAAAATAGGCCTACATTTTTTATAGAAAAGAAAAAAATAGCAAAAACAATTTACAAAAGAATTGAAAGAAAAAATAAATACACAACAAAAATGAGATTCGAACCTATTTAGGAATAACATAAAAGAAAATAATGCAACTTGCCAACTAAACCAATCTCATTGTTTAGTAAAAGACTTACATTTTATTTACTTAATAATTTTTTTTTAAATACCCCCATAAAAAAAAAATTAGACCCCGACAAGACACTGGGCCTGAGACTGTTGAGTCACAGACCTCATGTAAGGTCCGGCTATATATGTTGAAATAGTAATTTGTTATTGACATTGTTATTAATTTGTTTGGGTGTCTATGCTATAGATAGGTTTATGATAAGTCTAATTTATAGACTTTTGAAAACACTTCTCGGGAAATTTCAGGTTTACACCATATTGTTGGTGTTTCAAAAGTAGCTATTTGCTCAAGTCATTAATTACTACTAACTATAAATTTTTTCATCGAAAAAAAAACTGTAAATTTTGATGACCATCAACAAAAGGCATAGGTTTCTAATGTACGTACGTGTACATACCAAACACAGAACATACAATTATTTTACCGGTTAGGTTTCTTGTTAGTTTCTTTTTTCTAATTTTTCAATTCGAGTAAGGGGACAAATTACTCCCTTAATTATCTCATCTCTTTAAAAAAAAATAATAATAACATGCAATAATTATGAAATATGTTTCATTTTTCTTTTTCTTATTCAATACAAAAAAATGTGTTTCATTTGGTTTGCCATAATTCAAAGTTGAGACAGAGCGAACCTTCTAAAAATAATATGCCTAGAGGGCTTGCTCTGCTAGAGTTGGGAGAGCGCCGCCTCCGGCCTCTCTGCATCTTTCTCCATCATCGATGGAGTACTGTTCCGGGCCCACTTTCGGTGTTGGCTATCTCGCGCACGGCTTTTGGTGTGCCCAGTATCAGGCCTAGGTTCACATCTTGGCCGCGTTCTTCAGGTCAGATCTTTTTTGACAACACCTTTGTTCCTTGGGGAGAAGTTGTGGCTGCATTGCCTCCCCTGATAGGGACGACACCGAGAGTCGGGCGTCTTCGACCATCTCGAGCACGACTGAAACTGACGGTTTGTGGCTTTGGATCGGTGGTGGTGTGGATGAGTGAGGGGTTCGAGAGGGGCCGGTGTTCGACCCTTTTTCCTAATGCGCTGGAGCAGAATTCATACCGGAGTAGGACCTGGGCTCTGGGTGGGATCTGCGCTACATCTGGTGTCATTGGTGGAGGTGGTTGGAGTCGAGTTGAGGCCGGCCTGATCTTTCTCCGACGAAGGGCGGTGGAGCAGTTGTCTGGGCCGAGATCAGGGATGGTGCCAAGAGAGGTATTCGGTGCCCAAAGTAGAATCTTGTGGGCTTGGCCCTCTGCTTTGTTGGATTGCTCAAGTAGGGTTTTGTGATGGGCCTCCCTTCTTGGGGCTTTGCAACTTGTGCATGAGCCCGATGCTATTAAGATGCACATTTGGGATCCGAGAGACTTTTTAAGGGCCTTACATTTAGCTGCATGTTGGAATTGCTTCATTGGTTACTTAGGTAGAAGATTGCTATCTATTCGGCGTATTATTTTGCGTGGAATAGGCAAGGTCGGTCACACTACCGCCGGTTACCTTGATAGAAGGTTACCCTCTATTCGATGTATTTTTTTGTGTGGAAGTATGGTCGACCATAACTCGGATTCTATCCGATGCTACATCAAATGCTTAATTGCATCCCTTCGTACCCTTGTTAGGTTTTATTTCCGATGCTTTGTTGCATCTAGTATTGTTATGGTTATTTCATATTTTGATGTAGTTTCTACATCTTCAAGTTGTAATTTTTCTTATGATTATTATTAATAAAATGGCTGACTATTACTCTTAAAAAAAATAAAATAAAGTTGAGAGAGAGAGAGAGAACCAAAACTTGGGCCTGGACGTTCATTTGTTAATAGCAATCTTTGACATATTCTGATGGGTCAATCCCTCCTTCAAAATCTAGCTGTATATTAGTTTTACGTACTACATGATAAACTCCTTTAGTGACTCATTATCTATGAAAAAAGGCTAGCTAGCTAAATGTAATTATGTATAGCTAGGTTAATTGGTGCTGCAAAATGTTGAAAGTTGGAAGAGACATGCATTGATATGCATGCTATCACTGGGCATGAAGTAAGGAGGAAGTTTGACTTTGTTCCCATGGTATAAGTGCATATGCTGAATTACATGCATGAAGGGCAATGCATATATAAAAGCATTAGATACAAGAACAAAAGCATCCAAATTTGTCAAAGTTCGAGATCAAAGAGCTCAAACTCATTCAAGATTCTGAGAGTTTGAGACTGAACTCTAGGAGTTTAGGAGTTCATCATTTGTAAGCAGAAACAATTACTGCACTTTGGTGAGAGAGTTCCTCACTTGAAGGATAAATTCAGGGCCTGCCTTGGGCCTAGGCGAAGCAGGCCCATGACTAGGGCCTCAAATTTTTATGTAGGCCTGCAGATAAAAAAAGGAAGTAGAAGAAGAAGAAACACTGACGAAAACCTAGAGCAGATTTCCGGCAAGGTTGTAAGCAAATTTTCTAGATTCATTTCCCAATTAGCCATAGCCGATTTGAAAATCTATCGTTGTGTCCGAGCCCATACAAATCCCAGTTCTCAATTCAAGGTTCAAAATTGCTTCAATCTTACAAGCAATGGAAGCTGGTTTCTCTGCTTGAATGCAACTCGCTTCTTTTGAAGTGATTCAAGTTTCCATAGCTGGGTTGATCCCAAAAAGTTAAGTCTGGGGCTAAGATAAAAATCCAATTGTGATTGAACCTCCCAAAAAGTTTCCAACTGTGGCTGAAGAAGAAAAGTCGAAAGGGAACCCAAAAGGAGAAGAAGAGCAGTATGAGATGGTCAGATGAAAAAGTCAAAAAGGTAATATCTTTGAAGATTTTTCTTATCAGTTTTGAAGAAATTTTGGTGCTTTACTTCTCTGTGTTTCTTTCTTCTCTGTTTCATTCAGTATCTGTGGAAAATGTGCTATATGCCTGGGCCTTGAGGCTTTCTATAAGATATTCTTTGGCGATTGAATTCATTTAATTGCTGAATTTGTTGGATTGTTGGTTGGTTTGAAGTTGTTATCATCGCTCCTACTAGAAAATTTAAGTATGGGGCTCAGAAAAAAATAAAGAGAGGGGAGATGCTTTACATAAAACTCAAGTTGGTTCTCTTAAAAATTATTTTAGTAGCAGCAAAGAAGAAGCATGTCTGCAGATAGAGATAGTTTGAAGAATTTTTGTGCTAACCTTACAACTTTATTGAAGCATGTTTTGGGGCTCGAATTTTTTTTTTCCACCTTGAGCCTCTAAACTCACAGGGCCGGGCCTGGATGGATTGAGAGGAAAAGTACCTCAATTAAGTGTGAGAGAGAGGAGAGAATACCTCTAGAGAGATGTGAGAGAGTGAGAGAGTTTTACCACTCTAGTAAAGTTTAATTAGTCATTATAGTAATCTCACTATTTTACAAAGTGAAAGAATAAAGTAACCATCAGATATTATGTATTCATTTATCCATTTGCTACTATTTCCGCAAATGGCATGAGATGTGACCCTTTCTTAACATGTTCCCCACCTATTACGTATCAAAATTGATTTACTCCGGCTGCTAAGAGACCACGTCCGTGGAGAATTGACTGGTAGCCACCTTGACACTAAACCCACAATTATATCTACGGACAGTACACATTTGTCCCGACTCCGGACTATGCGGATCTCGATGTGGGGATATCTGGGGAGTCTTATTTTGCAATATTATATGGCATTAATTATTATATCTGGAAAGTCTATACATACGGTTCATACATGCATTGTATTCCTTGGTTGGATGAAAAGATATGGATCTCTTGAATTGTATAATATGTCTTTCTTTTGCTTGGATCACCATCCAAGCCTTGTATTTACTTGCCAGAATAAGAAGCAAAGCAATTCCAAGAACTAGGCTTCCACCAGGACCAAAGCCATTTCCATTGATTGGGAATCTGTTTGAGATCGGAGACAAACCGCATCTCTCCCTCACTAAGCTTTCCCAGCGTTATGGCCCCATAATGAGTTTGCAACTAGGCCAATTAACCACAATCGTAGTTTCATCAACGACTCTGGCCAAAGAAATCCTCCGAACCCATGACCAAGTGTTCTGCAACCGAACCCTCCCAGAGGCAATCCACGCCTGCAAACACAGCGAGTACAGCATGGCTTGGCTTCCTGTATCAGCAAGATGGAGAAATCTTCGCACAATATGCAACTTGCAATTGTTTGCCCCCAAAGTTCTTGATGCTAACCAAGCCAAACGGCGCGTAAAGGTGCAAAAGCTCATAGATGATGTCAATGAAAGCATGAGGGCCGGTGAGGCAGTGGATATCGGAAGGGCTGCTTTCTCAACCACACTCAATCTGTTGTCACAGACTATCTTCTCTGTGGATTTAGCTGACCCGAGTAGCGAGACAACTAGGGAGTTCAAGGAGACTGTTTGGGGTATGATGGAAGAGATAGGAAAACCAAACTTGGCGGATTATTTTCCTTTTCTTAGGAAGCTTGACCCGCAAGGCATAAGGCTGCGCCTGACCTGTTACTTCCAAATTACAGTAGACATGTTTGATAGGATGATCCATCAAAGGTTGGAATCAAGAAAACGGGATGGTTATATCTCAACCAATGATATGTTGGATACACTTCTGAATATCAATGAAGAGAAAATGGAGGATATGGACATGCCCGAAACTCAACATTTATTTCTGGTTAGTCAATAATAATCTTTGTTTTCCATTTTCATGGTTACTTAAATGTCATTAGTGTCACTAAATCTGATCAAAATAAAACATACCTCTAGCAGTATTTTTTTTTTTTGAGAAGCTACCAGTATTTATTTGAAATATAATATATATATATATAATGTATTTATATTTTATATTTTATATATTAACATTTTTTTTTAAATGAAAATTGGTTTTCTTTTGACATTTTGTGTGTAATAATTTTTTCGTTCAAATAATAGATTTCTTCCTCAAAGTCCTTGGTTAATTAGATTGCTCTCATGCTTATACTTCACACTGTTCAAACCATGTAAATGTCAATCGGAAAAATAAACAATATTGTTTAGGGTTTAGTTTTTCAAAGAGAAAAAGAAAAAGAAAACGATTCAAAAGAGTTGCTCAGTTTTTTTTTTTTCAGGGAAAGTGTCCTCCTCAGTCAATTTTTTTATCTTTTTTTTTATGTTTTTATGTTTTCTTTGCTATTTTACCTAATGGCCCATGAAACATGTGATTTTGGTTGTTGAAGCGTTTTTATCAATTAAGGGTAATTTCTGGGTTTTAAAAATTTAACCGTTGTTTCCTAAACTAATACTTTGACACACACACACACACAAACACAAACACACACCCACACACATACTTACATAGTTATACAGAGTTCAAAATATTGATAGATTTGAATAAATGAAAAAAGACCGAATTGCCTAGTGAAAATAATTGGATTTATCGAAGCAGACACTTGCTTCAAGTTTACTATTATTAGAATAATTGGGATTGTTTGTCTTGTTCATCATGATTCATTCCATTGATCTTATCTAACAACATATAGGATCTATTTGCTGCTGGTACGGACACAAGTTCAGCCACAATGGAATGGGCAATGGCTGAGCTATTACGCAACCCGGAAATCCTTTCGAAAGCTCAAGCAGAACTTGAACAAGTGATTGGAAAAGGGAAACTAGTTGAGGAATCAGACATTGCACGACTCCCGTACTTACAAGCAATAATCAAAGAAACGTTTCGGGTTCACCCAACAGTTCCATTTCTACTCCCCCGGAAGGCAGAAGCAAACATAGAGATTGGTGGGTATATAATCCCAAAGGGTGCACGAGTTCTGATCAATTTTTGGGCCATAAGCAGAGACCCCATCACTTGGGACAACCCAAACTTGTTTATGCCTGAGAGGTTCCTGGGATTAGACAACCAAATTGATGTTACGGGGAAAAACTTTGAGCTTATTCCATTTGGTGGTGGGAGGAGAATATGTCCTGGACTTCCGTTGGCAATAAGAATGTTGTACTTGATGTTGGGTTCATTAATTAACTGTTTTGATTGGGAGCTTGAAGATGGAGTTGTACCTGAGACTATGAACATGGAAGATAAGTTTGGCCTCACCTTACAAATGGCTCAGCCTCTAAAAGCTATGCCCAAGAAGTTATAGGAGGAGGATTACCTATATATTTGGCCAGGTTTAGTATTTTCTCTTGGGATTTGGAACCTTTTTCTTGGCTCCTCGTACTGCATCTCTTCTTTTAATTTTCTTTTCTATGTGTGTAGCACATTTTTTTTTGTTTTTCTTTTTTCACCTTATAAAGGAAAGCTATAATCCATTAATTGTAACTCGGACAATCTTCACGCCCATATATATTATTATATTAAAGCGAGACGTGAAAAGAGAAGGATCCAAGAACCCCAAGTAATAAAGAAAACCAATTAATTATTAAGTATATTTTAATATAGGAAAAAATTCATCAACGGTGTCTAGACACTTAGGAGACTTTCAGAATGATACATGAACTTACAAAGTTATCAATGTGATATCTGGACTTATTTTTTCGTATCACCATCGTACCTACGACCAATTTCCACTACCGAACCGTTAAATTTTGCACGTACGATGCACGTGACGTGATTCACTTAATGAAGACAAAAAGACCGATTTACCCTCAAAAGTTTTTTCCCCCCTTTCTTTCTTTCTTCTTCATTTTTGATTACTTCTTCTTCTTCTTTTTTTGTTTTTGTTTTGTTTTTTTTAAGAAGCTCAAAGGATTTCACTCCCATCCGCATGGTGACTCGAACCCATGACCTGGATCTTCTTCATTATTGATTACTTCTTCCCCTGATTTGAATAATCAAGATTCAAGACCAATGAGCTTGTGAGGCAGAGTCTCCGCCGTCTTCGAGCGATTCATGCAACCAGCGATCAATGCCGTCATCTTTTCCCATAGAGAAGCCAAAGCTTTAGAGAGCGACATGGTCTGACTTAATTTTTCTCAATTTTCTCTTCGTAATTTTGTTGCTTTAGTCAGTTTCAGCTTGAGTTTCTATCCATGAGTTGCATCTGAAAATTCGGTTGAACCAAATCTTAAGGAATCTGGGCTCGTCTCGATACTGAAGATTGTCCTTGAAAGCTGCGATGCAATTGGATAGAAGCTTAGTGAGATCCGACCTGGAATGGTTTCCAGAGTTGAAGTCATCGAGTGCTTGTTTTATCAACCAGGAGGAGCAGTAACTGATTTTTCAGAATTTAAAAACCCAAACAATCCAACAAATATGAGAGAGATAGGAAGGGGGAGGACAAGAGAGAGTTGGCGGTGGCCGGCTAGTGTTGGAAGACGACAGCCATGATGGGAGGCCTTTTGAAATGAGAAACTGAGAATGGATAGACAACCATATGAAATTTCGTTCAAAAGGTAGCCCATGATTATGGGGAAGTGGTGGCTTCGATGGTGGGAGGAAAAGGAATGGATAGGTCTGGTGGCTTTGTGTTTCCAAGAGAGAATGAATATCAGGGTGGGAGTTTTTGGGTTTCTTGAACTGCTACTGAAGATAGTAGCATTTTAATGCGACGTTTTAAATATTATTTCCTCATATTTACTTAGTTATTTCCTTAAATAAATCCTTCCTTTTTTAGAGAGTTTCTATTTTTAGTAATTTTAATAAAAGTTTCTATTTTTGGGTCCCGTGGAGCAAATGGAGCTGAAAAGAGCTATAAGAAGGAAGAGAAGCTAGAAAACGTTGGAAATGGCTAGACAAGGTACAAGGGTTGCAAGAATGAGTCGAAAAGAAGAAATGAAGTTTTCCTGGTCCAGCCAGGAAATCGTATTCAAAATAGGAAACTTTGTCAAAGCCAGACTCTTGAGTCAACTAGGAAGCATTGTGAGAAAAATGAAGAAAAATGGCGAAATGTGAGGAGTCCTGAAGGCACTGGGAGACCACATGACTTGAAGATGACGCAAGAAGGCTCAAGATCCTTCTAGATTATTTGTGATTTTCGGCAAAAGGGAATAGCCCTAATTAATTTAGGATTCTTGGGCGTGAAAAGAGATATTTTGGGAGATAAAAATGTTTTTGCCGTAAATTTGGGTAGAAAATCATGGAGTTAATGTCAAAAATCAAGAGAGGATCAAGGATAATGATGCCATGGAGAGATTTAAGGGAGAAAATATCCAAAACAAGTCCAAATTTGTCCCCTACTTTCACTCAAGATATTTTGGAAATTAAGCAACAGTATATTAGGGACTTATTTTGAGGATTTTTGATTGGTTGGATGACACAACAGGGCTAATATGGCGCTACGCAATTGGTCGAAGCTGTTACGTCTTGTACCTCAATTTACCAGTTTACTAGTCACTTTGATGATAAACGACAATTAATTTCATTTTTTACTGTTTTTTTCGATACTATCAGTGACCCTAAAAGTTGACTTTTTATTTGGGTCAAAATTTGAGAAAATGTTCTTCATGGAAGTTGTAGAGGACGTTAAAACGAGCGTGTGCATATGTGGTACGCAAAAAAATCGGAGTTCGTATATGAAAGTTATAAGTGAACTTACCGTTCATGGTAACTCTCTATATATAAGGAAACTTACCGAGGTAAGTTCTCATTTCAGAACTTACCCTGACTCTCTCTCTCCTCTCCCTCTTCCCCCGCGTCACCCTCCCTTCTTCTTTTTCTGATTTCTTCGTCATCCGGCGTCCAAACGACTTGATTCCAGTTGTCCTTGGACCGTATCTTCCTCCTCTACACGGTGGTAGCAATGGGTTCCGGCGATTTGGCCGGAAAACTACGAATTTATGCAATCATTGTTACTATAGCAGTTTGCTTCTCCGGTGAAATTCTCCAGTCTCCGGCTATCTCTGGTGGTGAAATTAGTTCTATTAGGAGCGTCTCGAGTCACTGTTCATCTTCCCTAAAGACTTCTAGCTGAAATTTCCACGTTTGGAAGGTGAATTTGAAGGATTTCCAAATTGGTAGGTTTGGAGATTTCCGGATTTGTGTTCATCAGCAAAATTGGAGCACTTCAAGGTATTTTCTCACTTGGTCACAGTCATGAAAAATGCTTAGAATGTTGAGATGATGATGCTGGTAAAATTTGGTAGCCAGATATGGTGGTTGACCGGTAGTGCATGATTAGTGGCGGCGCGTGAATAGTGTCGGTGCGGAACAGTGCGGTGCATGAACAGTGATTTAATTCTGTTTTAAGCCCATTAAATCCTATAAATATTGTAGAGCTCGTAAATGTGAATTTGGTTAGAATTGAAGAAAAGTTGTGTTGATTATGAAATTTCTGGAATTTAGAATTCCATTATCGATTTACGAGAATCCAACCGTCGGATATCTCTTGGTTCTGCCTTGGAAACTCTAAATTATCGAATTGGTATTAGTGGTATAATTTGGGTTGAATCCGAGGAGAAGTGGAGATGTGATTATGAGGATTTGATTTTAGGAATCGTATTAAATTGTTGAATAGTTATTCACGGAATATAATTTTGTACAGGACGACGTACGGAGTTACCGATCGACGAGGGAAACCGTTTGTATGGTCGCCTAAACAGTACTATGAGTGGACATTTAATTTTAATTAAATTATGCATGCAATACTAATTGTGAGCTTTTATTTTATTGTGAGATTTATTTATGATTTATGAGATTATTATTGAACTTCCTTTCCGAGAGCTTTTAGTAATTATCGAGTTATTTGAGTTGAGTTATTGATTTATTGAGAAATGATTTTCAGAAAGTGGTTGATTGAAAAAATATTAAGAGGACTAATGATTTCGAGTATACGGTTGCATTATTCAGACATTTGAGTATGATTGATTTCTCAAGGGTTCACGAATTATGCTTTCGACGGTTTACTATAGATTTATGAGTTAATATCGAGTTTCTTTTCGAAAGCAGTTATTTGAAAGAGGTTGATTCCAATTTATTGAGGACGTAAATAAGTCAGGGCATGCATGCATTACCTAGTCGGCAGTCCTTTCTAGGTAACAGTCTGGTCGGCAGTCCCCTCCAGACAATATTCTGGTCGGCAGTCCCCTCCGATGAGTCATCTGATCAGCTGTCCCCTCCAGATGACATGAGATAGTTAGTCGGCAGTCCACTCTAACTATATATGGTTAGTCGGCAGTCCCTTCTAACCATCACCTCCTCATCCGGTCGGCAGTCCCCTCTGATGCGTCCCTGGTTGGCGTTCCCTCCAGGGCATGAGATGACTTGTCAGAACCCATCCCAACAGTCCTCTCAAATTCTCAAGATGGACTCTGCAGGGCCCACTTTTAAGAAAAATTCGGCAGAACTTCCCTTAAAAGTGGACAACCCAACCTGTAATAAAAACAACAAAAACAAATTTTTCCTAATTCCAAGATCCAACAGCATGCAGTCATCCTACATTTCACAACCGTCACAAGTTATTAAGCAAAACCCAAGCGTAAAGGCAGTAAAATTTATACAATACAACCTGGGGGTTCTAATATTCAACTCCATAAGTAAAACACATCTCCGACAATGAAATTAATATACAATAGTACTAAACCTTTCAAGGTTATCAGAGCGATCTACGATAAAGTCAAATATATTACATGAGATAGGTTAATATTAACCTACACAAGGCAAGTGGCAGGACTGGTGCTAAGCCTCGATCCTACGCCGAACAGCAACAATGCGAACTGGGCAAAGGAAACCGAAAGGCCCAGGGGAAAGTAAGCAATAAAACATTAGTTGTGAGTGGACAAAGATATTTAATTAAGAAATAAATGTTTCTCACTTTCCCACATTTATTATTTAGAACGTTCTTATGCATGCAATAGGGAACTAAAGATTTTAAATCACTTTCGTGACTAAGCCAGCCCCGCTGGCTTGAGGGAAGTTCGACCGACCCTGTTAGTCGGACGAATAAATAAATAAGTAAATAATTTAAAAGGTATGGGGAAAAACGTCATCACCATACAATAAAATAAAGTGAGCCGCTAAAGCTCGGGTCGGAGTGTCCCACACTCAAGAGCATCACATGCTCGGCTCTACTCACCCACAAACACAAAGTAAGTAGGGAGGAGTACCAATAGGCTAGCTAGCAATAAAGTATATCGACCCAGGTATGGTGGATAAAAACCATATGAAAATCGAGAATTTGTGAGATTTCCTCGAAGTCTCACAAGAAAGGAACTTAGTCCAACGACGTGACCCCGCACGCCAACATGATTCAAAATTATGAATCAATATACTAAAATAAGGTAAGTTTATAATCTCGAAGAAATCTTCCCTTTCCGAAGATTTTTCGAAAAACCCGAATCTATTAATAATAATGATACTTTCATTTTCAGAAATAATCTTATCGAAGATTATTTCTAATAAAAAGTTCGAAATGGAACATAACCACTTCTAATCGGCAATTTGAACCATAAATAATTTCATAATCAAAAATCGAATAATATGCTCATTAAATAAAAGATACTTTAAATAATTTCGTAACTCAAAAGAATTGATTGCATGCATGAATTAAAATCAAACGTCCACTCACAGTATACGGCTAAGCTTGCCGTCGATCCGAACCCTCTTCGTAGGAATCCTCCTCACGTCCTGTACAATATAACGTTCATAAACCAATAAGTACAGGACGGATAAAAATTAAATCCACCAAAAACCAAACCATATCCCAATTGTTATTATTTACTTAAAAATCTCCAATTTCACTTTTCTAACTTCATTTCTTTACTTTGAGCTTTCGATTAAGGAATTCCGATACACGGATTATCCGTGAATTAATCAATAAATTTCACACCATAACGAAAACCATATCTACACTTCACGAAATTAACTCGAAGTTACCAATATGGAAACTACATTATACCAATGATTAAATAGCCAAATTACGACAGTTAGAAACGTGCCCTACACCACTTCACGCGCCGCCCATAGTGGCGGCGAGTGGCGGTTACTCGCCGGAATCAACCTCCTCCTATGGCCACCAAATTTCATACACAACATCAATTCTACCCACTGGTCATTTCATTCAACTACAACACATCCAAATAACAATCAAAACCAGTCGAAATCAATGAATGAACATAAACCCAGAAATTTTCCAAGAACCCTAGAATTTCAATTCAACAATTCGACTTCTACACAGCAAAAAAAGACACAAGGCCATAGGGGAAATGATCAGTGAAGAAAACCGAACCTTCGACACCGGTTTGGTGGCCGGAGATGACCGAAATCGCCGGAAATCGCCGAAAAACTCAATCTGCTATAATAAACTTCGTGGCTCAATTCCGAGCTCCTCCGGTCGAGATACCATGAAATGCGACCATGGGCATGACGAGGAGGAAGAGGCGAACCTAGGGATGTCTGGGTTTCGTCGTGGGGCGGCCGGAATCGAAGGAATTTGGAGGAGGAAGATTCGGCCGACTGGAGGAGGAAGAATCGGGGGAGAAGAGAGAGAAGAGGCCGGGTAAGTTTCCAAATTTGGAAACTTACCACAGTAACTTACTATTTAAAGAACTTACTATGAACAGTAATCGGGAATAGTAAATTTAGTTTTTCGCTTATAACTTTCGCATACTAACTCCGATTTTTACGAGCCACGTATGCATGTTCTCGGTTTAACATCCTCTACGACTTTCATGAAGAACATTTTCTCAAATCATGGTCCGAACAAAAAGTCAACTTTTAGGGCCACTAAAATCATATAACGGAGTAAAAATTAAGTGTAACTGACATTTACCGTCAAATTAATAAAAAAATCGAAAATTCTAGGTTCGGGACGTAACATGACTAGTTGGCAGTTCCCTCTAGTCACTGCCAAGAATTACGAGACTAGGAGATTTTAAAGAGATTTCGAGACGTTTTTCCAGATGATTACAGTAAGTGTTTGTGATTTCAGTAAAAAGAAAGATTAAGAGAATTTTCAAGAGTTTACTGCATGCTTGGTTTTTAAGAGAATAATTTGAGAAAGCATTAAATCTTATAATTGGTTACCTTCAAGATTAGTTATTTTCGTCCACTCACTCTAACGGAGGTTTTTTTTAAATGTTTTCCCTTGGGCTCTTCGGTTTCAAATGCCCAGTTTACAGGCCAGATTAGCGTGAGGTCGAGCGTACATGGGGTTGAGACATAGCTATCATAGCTTCCGCATTATAAAAAGTATCGATTCTTTATCTTGTATTCTATCCTCTTGTCCGCCCTATGCATTAGATTGCTCTGATAACCCATGAGATTAATATTCTTAAGTTCAGAATTGTTTTGTGAAATGAAAGATGTTGTGATTTAGGGAGCAGGGTGGCTCCAGAAGAATAAGGGTGGATTATTTTAGAAGTGTAAATGTCTTTCTACAGGTTTTGGATAGTCCACTTTTAGAGGAAGTTCCGCCAAATTTTTGATAGAATTTCTTCTAAGGTGGGCCCCGTAAGGCCAGTTCGATTTCAGGGTGAAATCTGGGGTGGGTCCTGTCAGAAGCTGTGTGGCATTATTAGATAATTCCTTGAGAAATTAAAAGAAGATTCATGAAGGTTGGAGTATGCTTGGCCGTCCCCTATATAAATCCCCCTATGCTAGACGTTTTCTACACTTCTCTCCCACAGAAATCCTACACACAAAAAATTCTCTCAATTCTCTAGTCTTCAAAAGCTCTGCGTTTCAAGCAAAGAGGAGAAGAAGTCATGCAATACATCAAGATCCTAGCCGCCATCCACCCTTGTGTCGTCCCTAGAAGATTGCTTGCTTTTAATGATCTTCAAGTTCTTCGTCTCAAGGCTTTGTCATTTATCTCTCATGGTGTATTTGATACTTTCTTTTCTTTTCCTTTGTTTGATTAGTAGAGTTATGAATTCTAGTTATTATGACGTTAAGGGCAACATTTAAAGCCCATTTATATGTTTTGAAATAAAGTTGTGATTTCTATAGTTGTGATATCTATGTTGCTTATGTGAGATTACTTAATTGATTTTATTTTATAGAAAACTTTTATATGTATATGTTCTTTGAGTGCAGCTTAGGATATATGCATGTAATTAGAGTTAGATTTAGGTAAACAATTCACCTAATAGTTTTGTGCACCTATTTCATAAGTAGTAAAGCTTTTAGACAAAAGTCGAAATCAATTAAGAATGATTGCAAATAGATGAACTTTTTCATACTAGGTTGTGCACTTTGGTTGACATCCTTTCTTTGTTCTTCATGAGTTGAATGTGTTCTTGATTAGCTAGCTTTCTAGACTATGATTGCATATTCAATAGGATTGATTTAAGTGCTTTCACTTAGATTAATTATTCAAGAAAAGTAAAATATGGGAAATAGTTTGCTTATTAATGTTTCACATTGTCAACTTCTTTCTCATGATATAGAAAATCAACTATAGGAATTGTGATTGGATTTCTTGCATATGGATGTGGTTTTGATCTTTTTTCCTTGCGTTCCAACCTTATATATGTGTTTTTATATTTTCTTTATTTTATTTATTTTAATTTTTTTATTTTGTAATCCTAAAACCCTCCTTTTGCGTTAACTTGTATATATTCTTTGTTTTATTTTTGTAAATAATACCTTATACTTATATTAATTCTTTATTTGTTTATATAATTACAGGTGTGCCCTCAATCCCCGGCTTAAAACGATACCCTACTTACTTTATACTACTATCTGATACAAGGTTTAAATTGTGCGCTTGCTTTTGAGCGTGTCGACTGGTATGGTCTGGTGTTGGGTGCGGTGGTGTTGGCGAGGAGAAAAAGGGAGAATAAAAGATAGGGCCTGAGAGAAAGAAAGAGAAGAAATAAGAAATTTCTTTAGTTTTTTTTTAATAAATAAAAAAGTGTAATAAGACAATTTTACCCTTGAAAATCAAGTCACATGCGTAGCATGTGTTTCATTTTAACGGCTATGTGACTGATGTTGATATCACTTATACCATATACCGCCAAGTATATGCAACGACCTCATATGTGGGCCCCATGACATGGATAGCCCCGCCTATGACATGCATCCGGTAGACCGACACCCAAGCTACGTCGCCATGGTAAAGATCGGCCGGTATCTAATCGGGAGGCCACCCTCCCATGCTCTCCAAAAGGACTTCAAGAGAAGCAATAGGCACATATTGTCCCACATCGAGAATATGTAAATGGAAGGGGACTCCTTTAGTTATAAAAGGGAAGTCCTCTCCTTCTCAGATAGGATGGATCCATGATCCCTAACTTATATCACCATAAAGGTCACTTGGCCTCACTCATAGTAGAACTACTAAGTGGACGTAGCCTTGCCTCAAGGGCAAGGAACCACTATACATCAGGTGTTGTTTCTCTCTATTCCTATCCTGCATTACACTGACGCTATAAGGAGAGTTCCTAGGAGTTGGGTATGAACCTCCTACCTTCAGCAAGGGTCATACACGGGTACCATGGGTCACCGGGTACATGGGTACATGCAAGACACCCCTCACCCTACTCACCCAAGCCTCCGAGGAGCCACCGGTTACCTGAGCCAGCGGGTACTTGCATATCCCCGTACCCTCAACCCCACTCCCAAACCTCACTCTTCTCCGGGACTCTCATGAGCCAGCGGGTACGTGAGCCTCCCGGGACCATATTCTTCTCGCTAGCCTCAGCGACGCCTCCGTGAAGATTCTCCCAGTGACTCATTTGTACCATCTCACCACTCAAGACCGCATCAACCTCCCGATGACTTCTCAAGTCAACCTCAGCCGAGTACCCTCCTGTACCCGTACCTATCAAAGCCGAGCTTTGGTCTCGTTCTAAAAAAAAAAAGGGCTCAGTACCAGGGAAGTTGATTGGACACCCCGAACCCTCTCTCTGCACCCCGACTCCTCTCTTCGATCCATCGGGTACCACGCAAAGATGCTTCTCTCACATCAGTCGACGACCTTCGAGCCCATCGGCGACATGAGGCAACTTGCAAACCTCGTTGCCTTGAAATTCTACCACTACCAGTCAACTCAGCTGTTCCGGGAACGATAACTATTGATCCGCTTTCGAGAAATCACCTTCACCGAGACACTCGTAGGGGGCAAGATCTGTTAGCAGCTAGTTGTGTCGGTACCTTGACAATGGCTTACTCACTGATCTCATCTTCTCAGCCTTGACCCAACGACCAAGACTTCTTCTCAGTGCAACTCCGAGTCTTGCAAACATTCTTGACACCGAGCCCAGAATTCGAAAAACAAAAAATTCCTGTACAGCTGCTCATTCTGGCACCCCCACTGGTACCCCTTGCCATCACCGGTACCAGCTACTATATATAAAAAAGACTTCTCTGAGCAGTCCCTGACAACACTTTCAACTCCCGGCAGATCATCTTGGCAACCTCACCGGTAATCTTTTCATCATCATCTTGGTGACAAAATACGGAACCCGCTGATCCTCACCAAATCTTACTCTTTGGGAATATATCAAACACTCCGGGATCCACAACCCACCGGTGACGTTTGGACAACCAACCCACCCGTGATCATCACCGCCACCTCGATCGACCTGTCACCGGTGTCAACCCAGCACCTTCTTCACCCCTCTTGCTGACCCAACTCGGTGTCTCGAGTGTCCGGTACCATAACCACACATCTAGGTACCAATCCTTATCCGGGTATCGACTCGGCCTCGGAGCACGAAAATTAGAGAAATATGGGTTCAGAAAAAAAAGGAGGAAAATAACTAGATTACCCCACTACCCACCTTCTCTCTAGGTAACTACCATCGGGTACCAGCTGTGGCTCTAGATCACCGATACAGTTCCGGATCACCGTTCTCAGCGCCTGCAAGGAATGGTTCTGCTCTGGACATCCGGGAAGGTTCGGACACCCACCCCACACCAGTGACCCACTCTGCCGGCAGCACCCTCCCGGAGTCATGGCTATCATCCCTTTTGCAGCAACATGATCTCTCAGCAACCTCTCCGATACTCCATCACCCACGACTAGGCACGGACAGAGAGGGGGGCTGAGGTGTGCTGCATCACTCAATATTTTGGAGGGAAAAAAAAATGATTATATATACACCAGGTTATAACACTTAAAAAAAAAACATATATAATATATATATGTATATATAGCAAACTGCAATAACTCTCTCTTTTTCTCCCATTTTCTCCTCTTTTCTGTCTTTTCTTCCTTCTTTTATGTCGTCCTCCTGACTACCCTCCTCACCTTCTCTCCTCTTTTCTCTCTTCTCTCTCATTTTCTCCTCTCACCTCTCTTTGCATATCAGTATCGGTCGCTCACCTCTCTCTATAAGTCACTCTCTCCTCTCCTCAGCACTCTATGTCTCTGCTTTCATTCTCTTAACTTTATTGAGGTATGAATTTTTTTGATGAAATTAGAATGTAATTTAGGTTAGAATTTGAGTATTTTTAGATTTCTTAATGTAAGTAATCAAATTTATTGATTCCAAAAAAAGAAATTGAATTTGTATTATTAATTTTAGTTTGGTTAAGTTTGATTAAGTTTGACTCTTACATGGTACAAAGTGATTAATTTTGTCTAGTGATGATTCTTCTTGTTCTCTCGGTTGAATTTGTATTGACATTGAATATTTAACTTTGAATTGTTTTAATTTTCTATCGTTAGATTTTGGTAACAAAATGTATTTTGTGAATGATATTTTTACAAGTATTATGCAATTGAAATATTCTATTAAAATAAAGTAGACTAAACTGAATTTTTAAGAATAATTTTTCCTTCTAACGTAAAATAAATATAACTCACCTCAAATTTAATTCCTGGTTCCGTGCTCGCCGAACATACCGCTGCAGAAAAGCTAAGCCCTTGGTCTCAATTATACATATATGCCTATTCATACACGTCTCTGGGCATTTTCATATATACACATACATGCGCCTATATGGTAGGACCCACGCTTTCACCCTTATTTGAATCGCATAATTGGGTTGTCACCATGCCTCTGCAGCATATATATATATATACACACACACACGCACACATATATTGTATCCCGGCCCTATCACAAATGCGTACTCACCATGCCTTCGGATAATCATGCATGTATGTGGACGTATCATTACTGTCACGCCCCGAATTTTATGAATAACAATTCATAATCCAAAACATGAAAATTTTTCTTTTCTTAACTCACTCACCACACGAAATAAAATCAAACCGACTTAGTCTCGGTTAATTATTACAACATAAATCCAAAATGTAATGTAAAGCTCTAAATGAGCATACACACACACCTCACAACTAAATAAATAACAAAACTGCTGTAACACCTAAGCAGCTCGGTCACCTCCCTGGTTATCCTGACCTGCAGGAATATCCGCTACACCATTGAATAGTATACCGGGATTGCAACAACACAAAACCCGGTAAGCTTAAGAAAGCTTGTATGAGTAAAAGAAGGAAATGTTACTTAATTTAAACTCTTTTAATTCCCACATACAGCAACACTCAATTATTTCCACATATACAAATAATAACAATCTCAATCAACACCAATTCAATATATATAGTCAACTCCAATCACTACTTTCCCCACGACTCTCTTCATCGTATTTATAAAAATACGGTACTTGACAGACTAGAGCTCTAACTGAATCGTAGCCCGTCACCTGGCCTAGGTTATGGCATCCGACATATTTATCAATTATTGTATTTCATCAATATGCATACCTATATACATATTTAGAACGTCCAATAATTTCACATACTCAACCAATCGTATCCCATCATCCACACTAGGATTAGAGCGTCCGATTACCCACACCGGTCAATGTTAACCCTAAACCCATAAATGAACCCAACATATCACATCACATACTGATATCAACCCAACCAAGATACATCATATTATTATGGAATTATACAATCGTAATAAAATCAACTCATCAATTCCACTCAATCATATCATAAATCAAACAATCCACTCATCAATATATATTTTCCACGTAAATATATATATACGTAATCATCCACTCAGGAATGACCACTAATACCATCTATAGTTCACACAAGAAAATTATGAAATTCATTTGTATAGTTAAAATTCATTTTACTTACCTACGGACCGTGGTAATTCAAGTCCATGAAATTTTAAAACAAATATTTAATCCGCAAATATTTTTCACACAATTACCAAAAATAAATAAATTAAAATGCTCGGTTCGTAATATGAACCACGTGAGTTTTACTCACCTCGAACTCCTGCTGCGTCTTCTATATATATATAACTCACAAAAATCCAATGCTCGTCAACTCAAGCCGTCAAGTACCTAATCAAGTATGGTCTTTACTTAGCAACGAAGCATGAAATAAACCTAATTGATGATCCAACGGTCGGATTTCTAAAATAAAGATAATCCAACGGTTAGATCCTCACGGATTGCCCATGGAAACATCCTATCAAAATTATACGAAAATCCGATGGACGGATCTTCGTTAATAGCTTCCCGAATCACTATTTTATAATTATACGATGATCCAAAAGTCGGATCTTCGCCTGTGACCACACAAAGTCATCAGGACAGTCATATGAACATCATATTAAAATTTGAAGTAAAACCGATGGTCTGATCTTCGTAAATCTCAAACAGAAGGTAAATTGTAAAACCGTAAATAGTAACGTTAAAACAGAAATTGACTATTTATCAACTTTTTCTAACATGACCAAGTTATATCTCAAAACGCTCGTATGGATGCATAGATCATCGTCCAGATAATAAAAACTCAAAATTCGGTCCGACGCGCCGCCACACGCGGCGGTCAGACGGTGGTCAACGCGGCGGTCAACACCGGTCAACCACCTCCGATGCAAAAGTCGTCAACTACAAACTTCTTCAAAATGAAATTTTGAACAACTTTAATACCTGACTTTTTCGGAGATGAGGTCTGGATCGTCCTAGATCGGGCTTTGAAGTTGGATTAATCTCGGCCCTCTGATCAGTCTCCAGATCGAATCAGGGACGTCGAAATCTTCAACTCTTGATCTACCACTCTACACTCAAAATCGTGATGCAAGCTATATATGGGGATGATCAGAAGGAAGAGCACGTCACGAAAATGGGGACGATCGGCCCGTGCACCACCGGAAAAGGGGTTTTCCGGCCGGGTCGGGTTTTCACTTCGGGAGGAGGCTTCGATCCACGTCTGGAGGCAGCGGCGGGGCGCGACGATGGCGGGGATCGCCCAGGCGCGAGGCGGCGACGCGGGAGAAGGCCGGGTCCGGCGGCGGCGGGGTCGGGAGGCCCGACTTCCAGTCGGGTCGGGTCGCTGGGTCGGAAGGCGCAGTGACCAGGCCGAGAGAGAGAGACGGGGGACTGATGTGCAATAATGGAATTTTTTCGTCCTTCACAACAAACTCAGATTTTTCCACTATTTATAGAAAAAATTTCGATTTTCAAATATTCATAACTTATTCATACGAACTCCGAATAATACGTTCCACATATGCACGGACTCGTATCGACGAGTTCTACAACTTTCATGAAGGAAGTTTTCCCAAATTTTGAACGTATAAAAAGTCGATTTTCACGACCCCCTAAATAACGTTCGTTTTTGAAAATAAAATCATTCGGAACCAATTTTCTCAACCCACGACAATCCAAATAATCCCAAATGTCATAATTCAATTTATATAACAATTATTGAATTACATAAATTTATTGTATGAAAATCAGGGTCTTCACAGTCTACCCTCCTTAAAAGAATTTCGTCCCGAAATTCAAGCATGTTCGTCCACAAAAAGCTGAGGATATCTCTTCCTCATGTCAGACTCCAATTCCCATGACGCATCACCCTCATCATGATGACTCCACAACACCTTCACAAGATCAACCTCTTTCCTACGAAGTTTCTTTGTAGACCTATCCAAGATACGAACAGGTTCAACTACAAACGTCACATCCGAGTTCACTTCGATCGTACCGTGATCAATCACGTGAGACTCGTCTCGTACATACTTCCTGAGCAGAGACACATGGAAGACACTGTGCACACCCGACATGCTAACAGGTAAAGCAAGACGATATGCCAAGTTACCAACCCTTTCTAGAATCTCAAAGGGTCCGACATACCTCGGTGCGAGTTTCCCCTTCTTGCCAAATCTCACCACACCTTTCATAGGTGAGACTTTCAAGAACACATGATCACCTGTCTCAAACTCCAACGGTCTCCTCTTCAAGTCGGCATAACTCTTCTGTCTACTCTGAGCGGTTCTGATTCTGTCCCGAATAGTAGTGACCTTCTCTGTAGTCTCCTGTACAATCTCAGGTCCGATGAGTCCTTTATCCCCTGCTTCCGCCCAACAGATAGGAGTCCTACATGGCCTACCATAAAGAGCCTCATATGGAGCCATACCAATACTAGAGTGATAGCTGTTGTTGTAGGCAAACTCTACCAATGGCAGATGATCCGCCCAACTACCCTTAAAATCCAGAACACAAGCTCTGAGCATGTCCTCCATCACCTGATTCACTCTCTCGGTCTGTCCATCTGTTTGTGGGTGAAATGCAGTGCTCATAGCAAGAGACGTACCAAATGCCTTGTGGAACCTACGCCAGAATTCTGATGTGAAACGAGCATCACGATCCGATACAATCGTCACAGGCACTCCATGAAGCCTCACTATCTCGTTCACATATATCTTACACAATGCATCACCTGAGTATGTTTTTGCCACCGGAAGGAAGTGTGCTGATTTGGTCAACCGGTCAACAATCACCCAAATCGAGTCATAACTTTGCCTGGATCTGGGCAATCCAGTTACAAAGTCCATAGAGATATCTTCCCATTTCCATACAGGAATCGATAAGGGGTTCAGCATTCCTGCTGGTCTCTGATGCTCTGCCTTCACCTGTTGACAGGTAAGACATTTCGACACGTGTTCCGCCACATCCCTCTTTATACCATACCACCAAAACTGCCTCCGTAGATCCATATACATTTTAGTACCTCCTGGATGTATAGTATATCGAGACCTATGTGCTTCCCGCATGATCTCCTCCCTGAGGTTATCAACACTTGGTACATACAATCTCCCTCGAAATCTCAACCCTCCATCAGCCCCAATCAACCACTTAGAAGGACCCTCCACATCCGGGTCAGCAGTCATCTCAGCAATCCTCGCCTGAGCAAACTCATCAAGTGTCTGACCCTGAATGATCCTGGAGATCAAGGTGGGCTGTAAGGTGATACTACCGAGAAAGATTCCCTGTCCTGCTCCTGCGGGCATAAGGTCGAACTCAGATGCAGCTTCTAACATGCGCCACTCCCGCACCATAATCGATGCCATGATTACCCGCGGTTTCCTACTCAAAGCATCCGCCACCACATTCGCCTTTCCGGGATGATACTCCAAGGTGAAATCATAGTCCTTAATGAGCTCCATCCATCTCCTCTGCCTCATGTTCAATTCCTTCTGAGAGAATAGATACTTCAAACTCTTGTGATCAGAAAAGAGTTCAAATTTCTCACCATAAAGATAGTGTCTCCAAATCTTCAAGGCAAACACCACAGCTGCTAGCTCTAGATCATGAGTAGGGTAATTCCGCTCATGTACCTTCAACTGTCTAGAACCATAAGCAACAACACTACCATTCTGCATTAACACACACCCCAAACCCTGATGAGATGCATCGCTGTAAATGACTAATCCACCACCACTAGTAGGAATAGTCAACACCGGAGCTGTAGTCAATCTAGTCTTCAGCTCAATGAAAGCCTTCTCACACTCATCCGACCATACGAACTGAGTGTCCTTCCTGGTCAATTTGGTCAAAGCCGAAGCAATACCAGAAAACCCTTCAATGAAGCGCCTGTAATAACCGGCCAATCCAAGGAAGCTACGGATTTCTGTAACCGTAGTAGGGCGACTCCAACTCATCACTGCTTCAACCTTTGAAGGATCCACAGAAACTCCATCCTTCGAGACCACATGACCAAGGAACTTGACTTCACTCTGCCAGAAGTCGCATTTCTCGAACTTGGCAAATAGTTTCTGCTCCCTCAATGTCTGCAGCACTATCCGCAGATGTCTCTCATGCTCCGCTGACGACCTTGAATATATCAATATGTCATCAACGAACACTACCACGAACTGATCCAAGTAAGGACTGAACGTACGGTTCATCAAATCCATAAATGCTGCGGGGGCATTCGTGAGACCAAAAGGCATGACAAGAAACTCAAAATGTCCATACCTGGTCCTGAACGCCGTCTTTGGAATATCTTCCTCCTTCACCCTCAACTGGTGATATCCAGACCTCAAGTCAATCTTCGAGAACACAGTAGCTTCTCTAAGCTGATCAAACAAGTCATCAATCCGAGGTAAAGGGTACCTATTCTTGATGGTCACCTTGTTCAACTGTCGATAATCCACACATAGACGAAGTGAACTATCCTTCTTCCTCACAAACAACACTGGTGCACCCCAAGGAGACACACTTGCCTGAATGAACCCTTGTGCAAGTAAGCCCTCAATCTGCACCTTCAACTCCTGGAGTTCAGCTGGAGCCATTCGATAGGGTGCTTTCGACACAGGTGAAGTACCTGGTATCACATCAATGGAGAAGTCCATTACCCTTTTCGGGGGTAACCCAGGGATCTCCTGAAACACGTCTTCATACTCTGAAACTACAGGAATCCCTGTAATCTTCGAAGTACTACTCCCTGATTCAATATGGGCCAGAATTCCTATCCTCATGGTGATGTCAGACTTCAGGCAACGGTAATGAAACACCGGTTGTTCCGGAACATGGAAGGACACAATCATCCTAAAGCAATCAATAACAGCATGGTTCGGGCTCAACCAATCCATACCCAAAATCACATCATACGTGTGATCCGGAATCACAATCAAAGATGCAGAGAACTCTCTGCCACCAATCCCAATAGGGCAATCATCACAAAGCATGCTAAGCTCAAGAGACACACCGAGAGGTGATGTAACACACAATGATCTAATCAGAGGCATAGCAATCAAACCCAAAACATCCACAACCGAACTAGATATGAAAGAGTGTGAGGCTCCCGTATCAAATAGTACTCTAGCAAGAAAGTGATAAACAGATAAGGTACCTTCCACTCCCGTGCCTGCCTGACCAACGGCAAAGACTCTAGCATGAGCAGGTGGTAGTTGCCTCTGCTGGTTACCCTGCACTCTACCCTGATTTCGAGGACACTCTCTAGCCTGATGCCCTGCCTGTCCACAACTGTAGCATAACCTACCCCGTGGCTTCGTGCACGCACGAGAGATGTGGCCCGGCTCGCCACAGTTAAAGCACTTCACTGAAGCTGCTGGTGCTATCTGCCTGATAGGCATAGCCTGCACAGGAGGAGCTACTGCTGGCCTAGCTGGAGTCTGATGCTGAAACTGAGTTCTCTGTCTCTTCCAGAACCCACCCCTGAAGTCTCTAGCTCTACTGCTCCCTGCTATGGCCTTTCCCTTACCCTGGAAGTCTCTCTCAGCAGACTCCTTCTCCCTACGGATCAGGTTCTGCTGCTCAATGATCTGTGCCTTAGCCAAGATCTCTCTCTTGGTCTTCAGCTCCAAGATAGCTACATCACGCTCAATCGAAGGGCTCAACCCTCTCTGAAACTTCTTGGCCAAGTCCTCATCCTCCATCTGCCTCACATACTTGTACAATCTGGAGAACTCTGCATCATACTCAATGACTGTCATCTTCCCCTGTACAAGTGCAAGGAACTCTCTCTCCAACCTCTCCTTCACTGCTGGTGGAAAGTACTTCTCTCTGAACAGCCTCTCAAAGCCGTCCCATGTCAAGGTAGACACCTCAATGCTCCTCTGAGTGACGTTCCACCACACTCTAGCCTCATCCTTCAGCATGAAAGCGGCTAGCTTCCTCTTGTCGGTCTCAGTGCAATCAAGCAGATCGAAATAAGTCTGCAAATCCTCTATCCAGCGATCCGCCACCATATAATCTGTGCCTCCTCCAAACTTGGTTGCTCCCAAGCGAGTAATTTCCCTTGCTAGCATCAGTAAGCGAGCAGGATTATCAATCACAGCCACAGGAGGAATAGGCTGATCCTCATAAGGTGCATCTTCCTCCGACTCGAATACTTCTTCAACTGGAGGGGCCCTACCCCTTCCTCGGCCTCTACCCCTGCCACGAGGTCTACCTCTACCCCGACCTCTGGCTTCGTTTCCCTCAATCTCCATTACCTAATAAGCATGATATACTTGATTAATACACGCATAACACTTAAACAAAACATAAGTCAAATGCAAGTCCATATTAACCAAGTACTGATCATACATAACGATGCTTAAATTTCCTAAAAATACTAACGTTCCTAGCCAACCTAACGCACTCACATACCCAATGACATTGTCAATACCGAAGAGCACACGATGGGGATCCGCTGCAGACGGGCCATCACTCGGTAAGTATTGACATATCACCAAATATGTACCTTACGCTCTGATACCAAACTGTCACGCCCCGAATTTTATGAATAACAATTCATAATCCGAAACATGAAAATTTTTCTTTTCTTAACTCACTCACCACACGAAATAAAATCAAACCGACTTAGTCTCGGTTAATTATTACAACATAAATCCAAAATGTAATGTAAAGCTCTAAATGAGCATACACACACACCTCACAACTAAATAAATAACAAAACTGCTGTAACACCTAAGCAGCTCGGTCACCTCCCTGGTTATCCTGACCTGCAGGAATATCCGCTACACCATTGAATAGTGTACCGGGATTGCAACAACACAAAACCCGGTAAGCTTAAGAAAGCTTGTATGAGTAAAAGAAGGAAATGTTACTTAATTTAAACTCTTTTAATTCCCACATACAGCAACACTCAATTATTTCCACATATACAAATAATAACAATCTCAATCAACACCAATTCAATATATATAGTCAACTCCAATCACTACTTTCCCCACGACTCTCTTCATCGTATTTATAAAAATACGGTACTTGACAGACTAGAGCTCTAACTGAATCGTAGCCCGTCACCTGGCCTAGGTTATGGCATCCGACATATTTATCAATTATTGTATTTCATCAATATGCATACCTATATACATATTTAGAACGTCCAATAATTTCACATACTCAACCAATCGTATCCCATCATCCACACTAGGATTAGAGCGTCCGATTACCCACACCGGTCAATGTTAACCCTAAACCCATAAATGAACCCAACATATCACATCACATACTGATATCAACCCAACCAAGATACATCATATTATTATGGAATTATACAATCGTAATAAAATCAACTCATCAATTCCACTCAATCATATCATAAATCAAACAATCCACTCATCAATATATATTTTCCACGTAAATATATATATACGTAATCATCCACTCAGGAATGACCACTAATACCATCTATAGTTCACACAAGAAAATTATGAAATTCATTTGTATAGTTAAAATTCATTTTACTTACCTACGGACCGTGGTAATTCAAGTCCATGAAATTTTAAAACAAATATTTAATCCGCAAATATTTTTCACACAATTACCAAAAATAAATAAATTAAAATGCTCGGTTCGTAATATGAACCACGTGAGTTTTACTCACCTCGAACTCCTGCTGCGTCTTCTATATATATATAACTCACAAAAATCCAATGCTCGTCAACTCAAGCCGTCAAGTACCTAATCAAGTATGGTCTTTACTTAGCAACGAAGCATGAAATAAACCTAATTGATGATCCAACGGTCGGATTTCTAAAATAAAGATAATCCAACGGTTAGATCCTCACGGATTGCCCATGGAAACATCCTATCAAAATTATACGAAAATCCGATGGACGGATCTTCGTTAATAGCTTCCCGAATCACTATTTTATAATTATACGATGATCCAAAAGTCGGATCTTCGCCTGTGACCACACAAAGTCATCGGGACAGTCATATGAACATCATATTAAAATTTGAAGTAAAACCGATGGTCTGATCTTCGTAAATCTCAAACCGAAGGTAAATTGTAAAACCGTAAATAGTAACGTTAAAACAGAAATTGACTATTTATCAACTTTTTCTAACATGACCAAGTTATATCTCAAAACGCTCGTATGGATGCATAGATCATCGTCCAGATAATAAAAACTCAAAATTCGGTCCGACGCGCCGCCACACGCGGCGGTCAGACGGTGGTCAACGCGGCGGTCAACACCGGTCAACCACCTCCGATGCAAAAGTCGTCAACTACAAACTTCTTCAAAATGAAATTTTGAACAACTTTAATACCTGACTTTTTCGGAGATGAGGTCTGGATCGTCCTAGATCGGGCTTTGAAGTTGGATTAATCTCGGCCCTCTGATCAGTCTCCAGATCGAATCAGGGACGTCGAAATCTTCAACTCTTGATCTACCACTCTACACTCAAAATCGTGATGCAAGCTATATATGGGGATGATCAGAAGGAAGAGCACGTCACGAAAATGGGGACGATCGGCCCGTGCACCACCGGAAAAGGGGTTTTCCGGCCGGGTCGGGTTTTCACTTCGGGAGGAGGCTTCGATCCACGTCTGGAGGCAGCGGCGGGGCGCGACGATGGCGGGGATCGCCCAGGCGCGAGGCGGCGACGCGGGAGAAGGCCGGGTCCGGCGGCGGCGGGGTCGGGAGGCCCGACTTCCAATCGGGTCAGGTCGCTGGGTCGGAAGGCGCAGTGACCAGGCCGAGAGAGAGAGACGGGGGACTGATGTGCAATAATGGAATTTTTTCGTCCTTCACAACAAACTCAGATTTTTCCACTATTTATAGAAAAATTTCGATTTTCAAATATTCATAACTTATTCATACGAACTCCGAATAATACGTTCCACATATGCACGGACTCGTATCGACGAGTTCTACAACTTTCATGAAGGAAGTTTTCCCAAATTTTGAACGTATAAAAAGTCGATTTTCACGACCCCCTAAATAACGTTCGTTTTTGAAAATAAAATCATTCGGAACCAATTTTCTCAACCCACGACAATCCAAATAATCCCAAATGTCATAATTCAATTTATATAACAATTATTGAATTACATAAATTTATTGTATGAAAATCAGGGTCTTCACAATTACCAAAAGTCATAAATTATTAATTGCTGCTGCGTACACTGTCACGTCTTTTGACCCCATGTCCCCATGTGCCCACTGACACAGATACTCCTTTACTACACATCAATTACTTTCTCTCGGTAACCATTACGTGCATGCACCCGTACACGTTGCAAATAGGTACACATACACTTTCTGGACATTATAAACTACAATGTCACGAGATTAACATGTGCTTCGCTTGCTTGCTTGTTCAAATTGTCGAATTCACATGCCCCGCTAATTAACGAAACCTCGACTCTAATGTACATAGACCATATGTCAAGTTAGGCCTCATCAAAAAACCCACGGATCAAGTGGGCCGATGGAGGCCCGTCGGCCCGGAGGGCCAAAAGCCCGACCCGGCCCGTTAAAAATCCTGCAAAAGCCCGCCTCGGTGGGCCGATGGAGGTCCGCTAAAAAGCCTGGAAAAACCCGGCCCGGCCCGTCAAAAGCCCGCTAGACCCGGCCCTTAAAAGCCCGTAAACTATTTTTTATATATTATATATATTTGTGTGTGTTTGTGAATATATATATATATATATATATGTACAGTCCGGCTACACTAAGGACGTCCTTAGTTTTTCTTAGGTACGGATTTCCGGTTTTAACCCACTTTCCGATCACATTTTCACATCTTAACCGTTCAGTTTTTAGGTCCTAATGTATAGATCACCTCTGAAAATTTTCAGCCAATTTGGTGATCGTTAAGGCATCCAAAACTGCAATTTACCATTATAAATACGAACGGTTCCGGTTTTCGACAGATTCGGTCCGTTCGTGTAAATTACAGTTTTGGATATCTTAACGATCACCAAATTGGCTGAAATTTTGCAGGGGGGATCTATACATTAGGCTCTAAAAACTGAACGGTTAAGATGTGAAAATGTGATCGGAAAGTGGGTGAAAACACCAAATCCATACATAAACCTTAGGTAAGGACATCCTTACCTGAGAAAAATCATATATATATATATATATATTAATATATATGTGTATGTGTGTATGTTTATATATATATATATACACACACACATATATATATATAATAGATATGTGTGTGTGCTTACATATATATATATATAGAGAGAGAGAGAGATATAGACATGTGTGTGCACTGTGTGTGTGTTTATATATATAGATATAGATATAGATATAGATATGTGTATGTGTGTGTTTATATTTATATATATATATATATGTGTGTGTGTGTGTGGAAATTCTCATATTTTTATAGAAAATATGTGCATATATATTTTAAAAAACAAGTGACAACGGTTGATCTATTAGATCAGATTTGAAAATATGATGAAATTAGCTAATTTTTTTACCACACTCATAATTTGTTGTAATAATCACATCCAACGGTCGGTTTTTTCATTTTATTTGAATTTATAGAGGTTGCTCTTTAGAGTGTATGATATATAAATATAGGTTTATAATAGTAACTAAGTTTGACCTAGTTGATCGAATTCGAAACGAGAACTAAATTGGCTGGATTTTTTACAGCCACTATAAAACATTACAATCTCTCCATCGAACGGTTGGTTTCTCTAAATTCATCTTCCACTTCATGGTTGCTTTAGAATGGACATCAATAATTTAAATGCAATGTACAAGTCATATAACTTTAGGTGACAAATTGATACAGGCCAACGTCTTTGTAATAAAATTGAAATTTTTATCTTATGTACACGTACATCCATCGATAGGATATTTACAGACATGATGTGAAAAAATAAGCATGTTTTGCGGTTATCAAGCCATCGGTCAATCAAGAAAACATACAAGCGACTACGGTTGACCAATCCGATCGGGTTTGAAACTATGGTGAAATTGACTAAATTTTTAACCACACTCATAATTTATTGTAATAATCACATCCAACGGTCGGTTTTTCCATTTTCTTTGAATTGATAGAGGTTGCTCTTTGGAGTGTGTGATATATAAATATAGGTTTATAAGAGTAACTAGGTTTGACCTAGTTGATCGAATTCGAAACGAGAACCAAATTGGCTTTATTTCTTACAACCACCATAAAATATTACAATCTCTCTATCAAACGGTTGGTTTTTCCAAATTCATTTTCCACTTCATGGTTATTTTAGAATGAACCTCAACAATTTAAATGTAATGTATAAGTCATACAACTTTAAGAGCCAAATTTGTATGGGTCAATGTATTTGTAATTAAAATTGAAAATTTTATCTTATGTCCATGTACATCGATCAATGAAATATTTACAAACGTGATGTAAAAAAATAAGTAAGTTTTGCGGTCATCACGCCACCGGTCAATCAAGAAAGCATACAAGCGACTACGGTTGACCAATCCGATCGGGTTTGAAACTATGGTGAAATTGACTAAATTTTTAACCACATTCATAATTTATTGTAATAATCAAATCCAACGGTTGGTTTTTCCGTTTTCTTTGAATTGATAGATGTTGCTCTTTGGAGTGTGTGATATATAAATATAGGTTTATAAGAGTAACTAGGTTTGACCTACTTGATCGAATTCGAAACGAAAACCAAATTAGCTGGATTTTTTACAACCACCATAAAATATTACAGTCTCTCCATCAAACGGTTGGTTTTTTCAAATTCATTTTCTACTTCATGTTTGCTTTAGAATGAACCTCAACAATTTAAATGCAATGTACAAGTCATACAACTTTAAGAGGCAATTTGGTATTGGTCAATGTATTTGTAATTAAAATTGAAATTTTTATCTTATGTCCACTCACATCCATCGATGAAATATTTACAAACGTGATGTAAAAAAATAAGCAATTTTTGCGGTTATCACGCCATCAGTCAACCAAAAAAACATGCAAGTGACTACGGTTGACTAATCCGATCGAGTTCGAAACTACGGTGAAATTGACTAAATTTTTAACCACACGTATAATTTATTATAATAATGACATCCAACGGTCGGTTTTCTCATTTTCTTTGAATTGCTATATGTTGCTCTTTGGAGTGTATGATGTATAAATATAAATTTATAAAAAATTAGTGTCTTTAAAAATTTAATTATCAATAAATTAGTATCTATATATAAATATAGATTTTTTTTTGGTACAATATAGATCTATTATCTTTGGTTGTATTTGATCATTATCCAATGAATTTCCAAAGCTTGATTAAAAAAAAAAATATTTGTGTCTTTAAATATTTATTTATAAATAAAGCCCGCAAGGCCCGGCCCGAAAAAGCCCGTAAGGCCAAGCCCGGCCCGGCCCGAAAAAGCCCGCAAGGCCCGCTTTATATGGACGGGCTTGGATCCTTCGATTTTTAATAAAGCCCGGCCCGACCCGGCCCGCCATTATTAAAAAATTTAACAAGACTCGGCCCGAGCCAGCCCAAGCCCGCAATGAAATGGGTCGGGCCGGGCCCCGGCCCGGCCCGTTGACGACCCCTATGTCAAGTTACTACTTTTGAAGCATGCTGCCATGGTAAAAAGTTTTATAAACCACTTCCCCATACCATGTACGAGTAATGACAGTGCCCCTTCCGGGAAGCATGATCACTTATGCTCTGCCTACATGTAAAACATTTTTACATCGACATTATATCTCTCATACCAATTCAAAGCATACAAGCAAAATATATGTGATTCATCAATTAAATCATATAAATTGCTAATCACTCCTATCTTACTTTTGGAGGAAACAAATCACTCTCATCGGGCATCTTCTTGTGCATACAAAGCCAAGCAAATTATCGACGATCATTCGTCGATCACATGGAACGTCATGCTTGGACAACTCCAACATGATTTGGTATCCGGGCCAATCCTAATTTTCAACTTCTCTTACTTCTTCACGGCTCCAGGTAAGTTCTCATTTAAACTCATATAATTAGATCTCATGTTATACTTGACATGCTTCAAATAACTTCTATCAACCTAAGCATGCCTATGATATTTGATATTTTCCATATCGTAACTCTTATCATATCTATTGTGCCTATGTCTTAATTATATGCTTTAATTTAATTGCCCATCAATTAAATTGCTTCATGTATACATATGGCACTAAATCAGTGTCATATGCGGCACTTAAAATCCTTGCCCCTAGCGAGGTACCCCAACGGGGTTAAGAGGCACACAACCATCATTCTACCCGGGGCCACACCACCGAGTACCGGAGGCCAAAGCCACCGGATACCCCAACAGGGTTAAGAGGCACACAACAATCATTCTACCCGGGGCCACGCCACTGGGTAAAGGAGGCATACTGGCCCTCATTCAACCCCATTGGGTTAAGGAGGCTCAAGCCCTCATCCACCCTACCAGGTATCATAGGCCCAAGGCCATAAAGCCCATCGGGTACGAGACCACGCTCTCCATTCTAAGGCTCACTCACCTCATCGGATACAAAAGGCCCCGAGCCTATCTACTCCACTAGGTATACGAGTTCTACCCTCACCCTACCAGGTATTATAGGCCCAAGGCCATAAACCCCATCGGGTACGAGACCACGCTCTCTATTGTAAGGCTCACTCACCTCATCGGGTACATGAGGCTCCTGGCCTATCTACTCCACTAGATATATGAGTTCTAGCCTCACCTTATCGGGTATCATAGGCCCAAGGCCATAAACCTCATATGGTACGAGACCACACTCTCCATTCTAAGGCTCGCTGACCTCATCGGGTACAAGAGGCCCCGAGCCTATCTACTCCACTAGGTATACGGCTACTGATCATCGCCTTGGTAAGCTATTGCCTCACAACTAGCTAATCAGATGTGAGCCCCTCCTAGGGCAGATTCCTCCTTTTGCTCCTCAGCCTACGGGGTATTAGCAGCCGTTTCCAGTTGTTGTTCCCCTCCCAAGGGCAGGTTCTTATGCGTTACTCACCCGTCCGTCACTGGAAACACCACTTCCCGTCCGACTTGCATGTGTTCTAGCCTCACCCTACCGGGTATTATGGGTCCAAGGCCATAAACCTCATCGGGTACGAGACCACGCTCTCCATTCTAAGGCTCACTCACCTCATCGGGTACAAGAGGCCTCGAGCCTATCTACTCCACTAGGTATACGAGATTCAGCCCCACCCCATCAGGTACCAGAGGTGCAACCCTCACATACCCCACCGGGTACATGAGGCCTATGAGCCCTCATTAATCCTCTACTTGAGTGAGGTATCCCGACGGGATAACTAAAGCGTAGCTACCGTACAAAAGCTAAGGTCCAGTTTCTTGCATCCAAACCCTTATCCCGAGCGAGGTACCCCCAATGAATAAGCACTTTTGAGTCATCTCATCTCCTAACCGTTCTCTACACTCGAGGGACTTATTCATACCACTTATCACAAGTAGAGGTAGTATCCGACTGGGACTATCATTCTGCTATGGTCTATTAATGGAAATATTGAAAATTTTCACCTATTGTTGATCGCAACAATTAAATTTCTTTTACATCCCATTAATAAGACCATAGGACAAAACTCACACAACCTACCACCTGCTAGACACAAGCGAACTCAAATCCAAACTTCTATGTCACTAACTACATAACTTGGGGGACTCGGTGACTAACCACACTCCCGATCCTAACATGTGCATCATATGCATACAATCTATACATATCATTATGTATGCATCATCGCTTTCATCACACATCTATCCATCATATGCACTTTATTATACTTTCACAACCACATACATTCTAGACTTATATGTCGTATATCAATATACGTCGTATATCAACATTACATAATACGTGCATACACACAATGTGTAACATGCATCTCATATAAACATTCATGCACCTCGATGCATTTGACTCAAATGTCACTTAGATTGCCCTAGCGCAATCAATATGCCCTTTGTATACACTTATCTTATTTGCATGTACTCGCTCCATAAATGAGCCCGTGGCACCGCCCTACCGTGGAACACTTTACAAGACCAGGAAGAGTTCCTTCTTACTTACGGAGTTGGGGGACTAGTATGGGTATGGTGTTCAACAAGGTCGCCACTCATACTTGGCGGCATCATATTTAAACTCCCCAACCAAGAAGCGCCTCTTACTCAGGGACTTGTTGATATCATTTATACCATATACCACCAAGCATAGGCAATGACCTCATATGTGGGCCCCACGACATGAATAGCCAGCCTATGGCATGCATCCGGTAGACCGACACTCGAGCTACGTCACCATGGTAGAGGTCGGCCGGTATCTAGTCGGGAGGCCACCCTCCCATACTCTCGAAAAGGGCTTCAAGAAAAGCAATAGGCACATATTGGCCCACATCTAGAATATGTAAATGGAAGGGGACTCCTTTAGTTATAAAAGGGAAGTCCTCCCCTTCTTAGATAGGATGGATCCATGATCCCTAACTTGTATCACCATAAAGGTCACTTGGCCTCACTTATAGTAGAACTACTAAGTGGAAGTAGCCTTAACTCAAGGGCAAGGTGAACCACTATACATCATGTACTGTTTCTCTCTATCCTTATCTCGCATTACACTTAGTTCCCGTGTTCTCACACAGAGACAACTGAATTGGTTGTAGGTACGACGATGATACGAAAAATGAGTCCAGGTATCACATTGGTAACTTTGTAAGTTTAGGTATCATTCTGAAAGTCCCCTAAATGTCCAGTCACCGTTGGTGAATTTTTCCCTTTAATATATAGCCGTCTTCTATCCAAACTTTGTCTTTCGGAGTAAGTACATAGTACTAGCTAGCTAAATGTGCAAGTCTATGAGCCAAACATCCGACAATCCTCCACAATATGACTATACTAGATTTAATGTGTCCTGACCAGGTCCAGACATAGAATTTATCAACAATGAACAGAAGCTATCCTCCACAATATGACCATACTAGATTTAATGTGTCCTGACCAGGTCCAGACATAGCATTGATCAACAATGAACAGAAGCTCTCCTCCACAATATTACCATACTAGATTTAATGTGTCCTGACCAGGTCAAGTAGTAATTAAAAGTATAAAAGAGACTTAATTACCTAAGTTGGTATTTTGTTAGTTAATTCCTGGCAGCCTGTGTTTCGAACTTCCCAATCTCGACCAGAATCATAGTTCAAATAGTGCGTGATTCTATTTATTGTTATAGACATTGTTATTAATTTGTTTGGATGTCTATGCTGGGACTATCCGATTGAGAGCTGTAGATAGGTTTATGATGTGTCTGATTTAAACCCATTTTGAAAGAACGTATTGTAAAATTTCTGGTTTACACTATATTATTGGTGTTTCAAAAGTAGCTATTTGCTCAAGTCATTAGTTACTACTAATTGTAAATTTTGATGACCATCAACAAAAGGCATAGGTTTTTAATGTACGTAAGGGTACTATCAAACACATAACATACAATTATTTGAATCACCAGTCAGTTAATTACTGATACTAGAGAAAAAGAAATAGAATCATATGTTTTGTCTGGGGTATATATGGCCTAGTTAATCATTAATCTATTACATTGCAAAGATTAAGACCCTATGTAGTCCTACTTTGTGTACAATTTATCGGACCTAAGTTTTCTAGCGTTTCAAATCATTGTCTTTTTTTTTTTTCGTCCATTTACCCTAATTTTAGGGATTTTTCCCACTTACCCCATTAAGTTTTTTTAATTCTCTCTTACCCAAAACACTCTAAGGAAGTATTCCCTAATTAAGTTTTTTTTAAGACTATTTTACCCTCACCCCTTTGTTACATAGAGAGAGAGAGAATGGAAGAGAGAGAAGCTATAAGAGACTTCGCCGGATTCTAGTCACCGCTATGGCTAGGCGTCTGGACCCGAGAACCCGACCCGAACCGATCAAAAAAGCCCGATTCGGTTCCGTTTTGAGTTAGAAAATGCTATTTTGGTGCAAAGCCCGACCCGAATTATAGTTTATTGGGTCGGTGTTAGGCTTGATATTTTTTGGGACTGAAAGACCGATATGAACCGAATCATCCTTGTGCTCTGCTCTTTCTTCATTCCCCTTCTTCTTTTGCTCTCTCTTCTGCTATCCTAGGTTGGATCACCTGCAAAAATTCCTTAGGCTTAGGGTCATCAATCTCATCCTCACTCCTCTTCTCTCCCATGTTGTCCCGGCATTTCCTGATGGCCTCCTGAGCTTGAGATTGAAGTAGATTGATGAAGAATGAACTGGAAGAAAGAGGAGAGTATACTGCAGTTGATGAAAGACAAGGAAGAGGAAAGAACTGAAGAAAGAATATGGGTTTTTGGTGAGGATAATCTAATGGTGTTGATTTGATGAATAGAGAACTGCATATTGCATAATGGGAATTGTTGCAGCTACCAAGGAGAAGAAAAGAAAAGAGTCAAGGAGACAAGGATCGGGTGGAAGGGAAAAGAAGAGAAGAAAAGAAAAAGAAAAGTTGTCTCATTTGTCTCCACCACCAAGAAAAGCTGCCTCCCAAGCATTAAAGAAAAGAAAAGTTGTTGCAGTTACCAAGGAGAAGAAAAGAAAGGATCGGGTGGAACTGTGGAAGGGAGGAGAAGAAAAGAAAAGAAAAGTTGTCTCCACTTTCTTTGTCTCCACCACCAAAAAAAGTTGTCCAGGACGAAATAAATATAAACTTTGCACACAACATGTTGAGAGCGTCTCGTGCACTAGTGGTTGGGAGTAAGGGTTTTGTGTTAGAGGTCGGAGGTTCAAACCTCACCTCTTACCGAATTTTGTGTATATTTTGTATGTTATTGGACTTGCAAGCAAAGCTGGGAATTTGGGCCCGAAAAGCCCAAAGACCAAACTGGCCCGTTTGGGGTCGGTTTCTTTCGGTTTTCATTTTCAAAAAAGCCCGAACCGACTCGGATCGATTGTGTCGGGCTCGGTTTTACCAAATTCCAGGCCCGACCCGAGCCCAGGCCTAGTCAACTCCCTCAGGATTTCGGTCACCAGCCGCCGAATTCCAGCCAACTATCTGGCGATTTCAGTCACCAGTCCCCGGATTCCGGCCACCAGTCGCGGGAATTAGGTCACCGGCCGTCACCCACTGGACTTCTCTGAAAACCTCGCCGGAGGTCTCCGAAGAGATCATCAGAGATCTCATAGGTGACCAGAAATGTTTATTGCCCTTAATAGACGTTTATGAAATCTAGCTGGAAGTCACCAAAGAGGTTGTTGGAGATCTCATATGGGGCAGCCGGGGACGTTTATTGACTCCTAAATAAACCTGTATTGCTCCCCAATAAACGTCTATTGCCCCCCAATAGAACTTTCGGTTGCCAGAATGGGAACTAATCTCTGTAAAACTAGACAAATAAAACTTTGATTAAGGAAAAAAAATGAAGAGATTATATCAATTCAAAACATTTATTGTCCCCCAATAGACATCTATTACCTCCCAATAGACATCGATTTTGAACATGAATACAAGTATAGCAAAATAGACCCAAAATCATCAGAAACAAAATCTCTTGTTTTCCATTGTCAATCATAAAGCAAAAATAGTTGCAATACAAAACAACAACTAAACTTTACTACCAGAAATGACAGTAGTAAGTAATAGGCCCAAGTAGTACCAATAAGGACAAACTCTCACAGTAATTAACATCACTAATTCAAAACATAAGCCTGTACTATTTTTTTTCCCCACAAAGTTAGTTGATTGAGCAAACAATACACTCAACAGAATACTACCCACAAGATTGCTGCAATTAATATCTAATTATGCCTTCTTACATTGAATACCTGAGGATCTTGATGCAGTACCAGGTAGTGCATGACATAACTCAAAGCTATATTCTTTGACATATTTGTTGAGCACGGAGGACCTAGCATCATCGATCCCCCCAACACAACGCAATCAAGTATCATCAGACTCAATTGATCTGCCAGACTCAATTGCGTTGTCATCTCTTCTAATTCCGCCGAAATTCAACGTCATTGTGCTTCACAACCATCGTTGGCTTCACAACGGAATTGAATGTTGGCTGTATTCACGGTGGAATTGAACATTGACTGGGTTGGAAGTGAATCACCCTTGCGGGGGAAAGAGAGAGAGAGAGAGAGAGAGAGAGAGAGAGAGAGAGAGAGATCGGTGTATAGATGGGAGGATGAGAGATAGTGGCATGATGTAATATATTAATTAAATTGAGGGGAAAATTGTCATTTCAATTTAAATTGGGTTAGTGGGAATAAAAATCAATTGTTGGGGTAATTGGGATAAGTTTGACCAATTTTGGTGCTTTGGGTCAATGGCCCTTTTTTTTTCAGAGTAATAGTCAGCTACTTTATTAAAAGGGCTAAATACTGGTTACTACTCTATGGTTTTGGTCCAAAATCAATTCAGTCCCTGGACTTCTAATTTCATCAAAAACACCCCTGCACTTTCAATTTTGATCTAATAGGTCCAATTAGTTAATATTTTGTTATGGGTTCAAGTTATAGTTGGATTATTTGTTGAAAAACTATTTATTTTTAATAGTACGACTCACTCGTAAATTGACTAGAGGTGGCCTGCAGACACCACATCGAAAAACATAAGTCATATATGAGCCACGTTAACAAGTTAAATAACTCAAGTGCAGGGGTATTTTTGATGAAATTAGAAGTACATGGACTGAATTTATTTTGGATCCAAACTATATGGTAGTAATCTGTATTTAGCCCTTAATAATAATAGAAAGATTATAACTTATAGCTGTAGAAACTACATTAAGAACAAAAATAACAAAAACTATACTACATGCAACAAGGCATCAGAAGTAAAACCTAGCAAGGATAATAAAGGATGCTAAAAAGCATTTGATGAAGCACCGGCCAGACCCCAGGCTATGTAAAATGGTACCAATAGTATGGTCGACCATACTTCCAAGTAAAAATATGAGTCGAATAGAGCGTAACCTTCTATCAAGGCAACCAGTGGTAGTGTGACCGACCTTGCCTAGTCCATGCAAGTTAATACGTCGAGTAGAGAGCAATCTTCCACCTAAGTAGCAAAAATTCTAATTCCAAAATGCAGCTGAAAAAAGAGCCCATAAAAGTCTCCTGGATCTCAAATACGTATTCCAACAGAAAACAAGGCCCAACTTGAGTGGCCCAAACAATGAGAAGCCCAGGTCCCCAATTGGGCACCCAAAAAAGCTCTGGGAACCTATACCTTCCCTGACCACGATCCCAGCCTCTGCTCTGCCATCCCTCGCCGAGAAGAACCCGTACAAGCAACAACCCTTCTGAATCTTCTTACCTATCCGCACTGCCATTGGGCCAGATCTGTCCAACGAACCCTTCAAACGCTCCCAGCTTGGTCGGAGACGGTTAACACTCGGTGCCGTCCCAACCTAGCAAGGCAGTGCAGCCACATCTTTTCTACACCGAAAAGAAGCACCATGATCAGAGAGGACAATAGTCGCCGGGAAGCTTGCTTGCCACGACTTGTGAGAAGGCATGTGCACAAAGGCATCAACACCGATAACGGTGCCAGAAAGGTACTCCATCGATAATGGAGGAAGGTGCAGAGAGGCCAAGAGCGGTGTTCTCCCAACCCTAGCAGAGAACTAAGTATTTTCATAACCCTCAAATCATTGTTTGTTTTGTCTAAACGGGAACAACACTTTTTCTTTTCTTTTTTTTGGTTTGAAACGGAAACTCAGAAAAGTTAAATTTATTTTAGGGTTTTTAGGGTAAATTTTAGGGTCATTTATCCCACTTACCCTATTATGTTTTTATAATTCCCCCTACCCATAAAGACTCTAATAAGGTCTTCCCTAATACTTAATTAAGAATTTTTTTTCCAAGACTATTTTACCCTCACCCCTTTGTTACATAGAGAGAGAGAGAGAGAGAGAGAGAGAGAGAGAGAAAATGGAAGAGAGAGAAGTCATAGGAGAATTCACCAGAGTCCCATCACTAGCCACCGGATTCCTGCCAACGATTGCCGAATTCAGGTCACCGGCAGTCTCCCACCAAACTTCTCTGAAAACCTCGCCGAAGGTCTCTAAAGATCGTCGGAAATCACATAGGTCACGGGAAAGGTTTATTACCTCTAAAGAGACCTTTATTGCCCCCAATAGAGGGGCAATAAATCTCTAATGTTCCCCAATCGACCTTTATTGGGGGGGGGGGGGGTAATAAAAGTTTATGAAATCTTGCCGGAAGTCCCTAAAGTGGTTGTCGGAGATCTCATATGAGGCCGGAAGGGTTTATTGTCCCCGCCAATAGACCTCTATTTCCCCCAATAAAACCTTTTTTTTTCTTCCTTTTTTCTTTCTTTCTGGGTCTTTTGCCCCCATTTTAAAAAAAAAATAAAAATAAAAAAGAAGACAAGGCCAGATCGAATTCGACTCCAGCCGGTCACCAAAACAAAGTAAGGTCTGCGTCGGCGAAAAGCATAAGAGAAGTGTCTGCGAAGGTAAACCATTGAAGGCATTGCTGGTAGGGCTGAGAATTGACTCCGCGTTGGAGAGCGAGTACTCACTGGAGCCTCCGTAATGGAGCGGGCCGAAATCGGGGGCGTCGTGGAGCGGGCCGGAACCAAGTCCAACAGAGCCTCCTTCTTTACATTCGGCTTCGCTAGAAGCATACAACCACCATTAACACAAAATCAATGATGAGAAATTGAAATCGTAAACTTCAATTGCATAAAAATTGAGCTAGAAGCGGTTGCAGTTTCCCACGAAGGCGCGACGATGCCATCGTCGTCGATCTCCACTCCTTCTTGCATAGCGATGGCGACAGAGCCAGGTGCCGACATGGATAGAGAGAGCCGGCGTCGTGGTCGTCCTGCTGGAGAGAGAGAGAGATAGAGAGAGAGAGAGAGTAGACCAACGTCGTTGGCGACATGCTGGAGAGAGAGGAGGGAGAGTGGCAATGTTGTAGTTTATTCATTAGTCTTAGGGCAAAGTTGTCATTTTCCTTTAAATCAGGTTAGTAAGAATAAAAATCTGTTACTGGGGTAAGTGGGATAATTTAGGCTCATTTTGGTGTTTTAGGTCAAGGATCCTTTATTTTAACCATTGAATAAAAAGTGATTTAATCTTGTAAAGACTCATGATATCCTTGAAAATATCCTGGGTGTTGCTAGACCTAGAAAAGTTTTTAACCTCTTTTTTTCCTCTTTTTTTGGCTTGTCCATTATACCAAAAAAAAAAACGACTCATATGATTTAAAATAAATTAACTCTCATGATGAAGAAGGGGAGGCCTAGCTAGTTAAATTGTCCTAGCTTACCTAGGAAAAGACGTGGAGCTTTTTTTTATTTACTATTATTTGTTAAATAATAAGATATCATTTTTATTTTAAATTATTTTGGCTTTGTCTTTTTAAATAGGAGGGACATTTGCTGCGATTGAATTGTCTGATTCCTATCTAAACAAGGAAACAATTCCTGGATTTAAGGGGATACTATTAGGTTAGAATAGGGAAACCGACTGCTACATAATCCAAAGAGAGATCGATAGAGAAACTGATCATCAATATTCATGTAGGGTCTCGGTTCATTAGCATCTGCTTAGCACTCTCGCATCTAAAAAATATTTAAAAAATGATCTTATAGACTAGTTTCAAACAATATTTCAAAAACATAGTGAACTTGCATACTTGCATATTTCATAATGGTTAAATTGATTTTTGCATATGTCAATGGTATATATACATTGGTGGAACACATTTAGTGAACAAAACTCATCATCGGCAATAGTAATTTGCACTTCAAAATATTTAAAGATAGACAAAATATTCGTCGGTAGTGGTAATTCACATTTAAAAATAAAAGTCGAGAAAACACCTTTGTCAACAAAATAGTCATCGAAAAAGTGGTTCACATTTACAAATAATTTGATGGGAACACATTTTCCAACAAAAAGTTGCTGGCAGTAGTAATTCTCATTTATTAAAAAATAAAAAAAGATTAATGAAAATGTTTTGTTGGCAGTAGTAATCCATATAAAAATAAAGGTAGTTCTGCCGAGTACCATTGAGAGGTTTAGGAGTTCGACTCACAATAGACTATTTTTTTGAATCAATCCATCAATGATTGTATTACTAAAATCTCAAGTCAAAATAACTATTACATATCCCTCCGCTATCATTCAACGATAGACAAGAGGTTGTGGAGGTAACACATGATACATAGTGCTAGACCATTCATTAGACATTCAGTGCTCACTTATTAAAGCAAGCCTATCAACGACAGTAACGTCCCGAACCTAAATTTACCTGTTTACTAGTCATTTGGACGGTAAACGATAACTAATTTCATTTTTACTTTGTTTCGATACTTTTAGTGGTCCTAAAAATTGACTTTTTGTTCGGGTCAAAATTTGAGAAAATGTTCTTCATGAACGTTGTAGAGAACGTTAAACCGAGCGCGTGCATATGTGGTTCGTAAAAATCGGAGTTCGTATACGAAAGTTATAAGCTAAATACTAAAATTACTGTTCATGGTAGAAAGTATAAATTTGAATTTTTACTGTTGGGGGCCGGTAACTTTTCTTTTCTCTCTCTCTCCTCCTCCCCCCGCCTTTTTTCTTCTCTCTTCGGCCTTCTCTGCAACTCCGGCCTTCTTCCTTCTCCGGCCACCTGACGACGTAAAGCCAGCATCTTTGGACTCTTCTCCGCTCCCTCTAGGCGCCTATGGTGGTATTTTGCGGTGGCTCGGCCCGTGGAGCTCGGATTTAAGCTTTGAAGTTCACTGTAGCAGTTTGGGTGTTTCGTCGATTTCCGGCGATTCCAGCCATTTCCAGCCACCAAACCAGCGTCGAAGGTCGGGTTTTTGCCAAGGATCATTTCCCCTCTAGCCTTGAGCCACGATTTGCAGTGTAGAGGAGGAATTGAAGATTTGAAATTTCGGGTTACTATTCACGATTCGGGTACAAACTTCTCCTTAATTGTTGAGGTACTTCTACTCATTTTCTGACTTGGTCTCAGTTGAGAGAATTATTGGGTGTGTTGAGAAGGTGCTGCTGCCAAAATTTGGTGGTCATTGGAGCTGGTGACTTTGGTGCGGCGCCGCCACTGTGGGCGGCGGTAGCGGTGGCTAGGGTAACTGTTTAATTCCAATTTCTGACTAGTTAAATCCTATAATTATCCTAGAACTTGTATATGAAGTTTGGTGAGGATTGGTGGAGTTTTGAATCGGTTATAAATTTCTAAAGATTTGGATTTCGATTAATGTTAATCGTAAATCCGATTGTCGGATTTTCTCCATAATTGTTGTAAAGTCTGAATTTGATGATTGGGCGGTGTTGGTGAAGTTTGGTTGGTTGTAGAAGAAATTGGTGGAGTTGGGGTTATGGGTTTAGGATTTAATTATTGTTTATCATAACATTATTTTCTTCCGTCCGGTAATTGTTAGTTACGAATAATTATGTACAGGATGAGGTACCGACTCATCACTCGACGATGATCCTTACGCTTGGATACCACGTTAGCCGTATACTGTGAGTGGACTTTTGGTTTTCTAAATATTGATGCATGCAATTGATTTTCCGAAATAAGTATTTACTTAATTAATGAACATATTATTATATTTTACTTTCGGGAAATTGATATTGATTATTGATTTTGTTGTGGGAAATGGATTAGTAGTTTAAATTATTGTTTTAATTTATCGAGCATATTATTAGGATTTAAATATTCGTAATCATGCCGATTAGAAGTTGTTATGCTCCGTTTTAAATTTGTTATTTGAAATAATCTTCGACGAGTTGTTTCCCGAGATTATTTCCGGAAATGAAAGTATTATTTATTAGCGGATTTGCTTTTTCCGAGGAATCCTCGGAGATGGGATTTTTTCATCGGAACTTAGGAACTTATTTGATTTTTGTTTATTGGTTTATAAGTCCGAATTTATATTGGTGTGCGGGGTCACGTCGCTGGACTAAATTTCTTTTCTTGTGAGACATCGGGGACGTCCTACTGATTTTCGATTTTCGTATGGTTTTTACCCACCATACCTGGGTCGATATATTTTATTGCTAGCTAGCCTATTAGTACTTCTCCCTACTTACTATGTGTTCGTGGGTGAGTAGAGCAGAGCATGGGATGCTCCAGAGTGTGGGACACTCCGACCCGAGCCCGAGAGGCTCCCTTCTTTCGTATGGTGATACTTCTTCCCCATATATTATTTTATTATTTTGACTAGCGGGGCTAGTCCGATTCCCTAACCAGCGGGGCTGGTCTTATTTTCTTGAGTATCAGAATTCTTTCCTTTTTGCTCGGTTGTGACTAGCGGGACTAGTCGGTTTTCTTAAGCTGAACTAAAGTTATTGTGTTTCTTTAAATTGCTGCATGCATCGGGTTTTTAAGAAGATATGTGCTGGAAAGTATAAATTTATTTTCTCCTTACAATTACTTATTTTTGTCCACTCCACGCTAACGTTTTTATATACTTTTCCCCTGGGCCCTTCATTTTCAAATGCCCAGTCTGCAGAGTAGCTGGTTCGGCATAGTAGGAATCGAGGCATAGCATCTGCTGCTGTTGTCTTCATTGTAGGTTAACTGTGGAACCTACCTGTATTTTATTTTCTCTTTCTCTTTTAGATTGCTTTGATAACCTGTGGGATAAATATTGTATGATTCGTATTTTAGTTGTAAATTGTGGAGTTGTTGTGATTTGAGGAGCAGGGCGGCTCCAGAAGAATAAGGATGGTTTATTAGAAGTGTGAATGTGTTATTTACAGGTTTTTTGGTAGTCCATTTTAGGGGTGACTCTGCTGAATTTTTAGTAGAATTATTCCTAAGGTGAGCCCCACAGGGCCACCTCGGATTTCATGGTGAAATTCGGGGCGGGTCCTGTCAACGACCATAATCTAGGACATAGTAATAGGCCCAGTAAAACTATACTCATTAGCGCTCGTAAGAAATTAACAAGCATAGTCCCTAGAAAATGGTTATTGAAAGTAAAACTACTAACATTCTATAGCCCTAGGTCTAAACACTCAGCCTAAATGGCAAGGTAAAGGCCCAAGCCAATAAAACAGCAGCCCTAAAGCCCAACTGGAAATCCAGCCTGAGACCCAACAGACTGGTCCAGGTGCATGCCCAGACACCCACTCCCATCAATGTCGCCGCCAAAGTCCAGATAGGTACCGAAAATACTGCTCCTTGAATCAGTGCCTGCAACCACCATAACCATGAAGCCGTAAATCTGGAAACTCATGCCGACCTCTTCTGCAATCTCCAAGTCCGAAACTCCCAAAAAGCCTTAGGCCTGCAATAGAGAGCAAACACTCGTCCGACAGCCCGAACTGCACACCATCAGCTTGGCCAAGGCCACCTCCGACGATAGGGTGCTGCCGACGGACGAGAATAGTCTTCACGAGTTTTGAACCAAAGTAAAGGCGACACTTAGGTTAGGTAAGCTCAAAATATGACTCACAATAGACTATTTGTTGTATATGAGTTGTTTATATGATAAAAAATAATAATATAGATTTATTCATATCTCCCAGATTGCTATGTATATCTCTTTTTATTTTACAATAAAATTTGAATCTCTATTTTACCCTTCTATAAAAAATAAAATCTGTTTATATTCAAACCTCCTCAATTGTTTTAAATCTCGACTCAATATTTTTCCTCTGAATTGCCCCCTTACTTTCTTTCCAACATTATACCATTGTCGTCCGCCTCCTTAGAAAATTTTCAATTATCGTCAAACGACATTGTTAGGATCAGGCTATGATCAACAATGATCTGCCCTTTGCAAGTATTGCCTGGTATATATATTTTGTTTTTCATGGTAGATCTTACAACTAGCTAGTTCTCCTTGACACCCCACCTCTCTATAATTTAAAGTACCATTTTTTCTTGTATAATTACGAATTTTAGGCTTTCTATCACCATGAACGAAGACAAAGAGCTCAGTAATTAATATTTGCAAACAAAAGAAAATCGGAAGAAGAAAAAGAAGCCAATGATTTCAATAACTGTTTTTTTGGGCAAAATTGGATTTCAAAAGTTATCCAAAAAAAAAAAAACCGAAGGTCAACATACCAATTTAGGAGGTACGCATAGAAGCACCCTTATAGTATATATTCACGAAGAGTACGTTTTATTCTTTATTAATGTAAATGAAATCCAATATGATCATTACAAAAGTTATATTAATCATTAAAGATTATCTCTGTAAAAATTCATCGTAAACAAAAATTATTTACTCATTTGATTGCATCAAACCAATGGATGGTTGTCATGAGACTGTTAACCTTCACTATAGCTGTTCATTTGTTTGATGCAATCAAATGAGTAAACGATTTTTGTTTATAATGAATTTTTGCAAAAATGATCTTTAAATGTTTATTTAACTTTTGAACATTTAAATTATGAATTTAAATTGCCAACTGTATGTAAATATGAAAGAGTTTGGATGCTCACATTCATATTAGTTCTAATGCAAGTATTTCCTTACAATTAGCCATAAGCCGATTGAAATCCAAGCCAAACATTGATAAAAAGAGCGGGTCACAGTTTATTGTCTATAGTTTAGTGCAATAACATTATAGTTTATTTATGTAAACAAAATTCAATCTCTCATTATTACAATTCGCCACAAACATAAACACACCAATGAGAAAAGTAGGAGCGGACTATTGTCCTAATTAGGAATAGCAAAAATCCCCATAGGGTAGGGTACCTATCGGGTATTCGACCCTAATGGGGAGAAATTTGGGGGAAATCGGGTAACAGAGATGGGTATCCCCATTATTCGAATTTTGAAATCGGGTACGGGGCGGGGATGGTATTTTGATTCCCATCCCCATACCCACCCAATAAGAATGAACTGAAATAAATAAATATATATATATTTATTATACATATATTTTTTTATATTATTTACAAATAAATATTTATGTAAACTTCTTTTTTTGTCAATATTTAAATTATGTTAATAAATATGTTCAAAAAAATGAGGATTCTTTTAATACAAGATCTTTTTCAACATGTCAATTTTCTTTGATTGAAATAAGGAATTTATTTTATTTTGATGTTTGATTTTAACTTTATATTTTACAATCCATAATTATTTGTATGAATTTTTATATATTAATTAGTAATATTGTTAATGGGGATTGGGGCGGGTATAGGGACCTAATCCCCAATGGGGATGGGGACGGGGAATCCCCAGTATCTTATTACGGGGATTGGGGCGGATAAGGAGATGTGGATTGAAGTCGGGTATGGAGATGGTAATTTAATCCCCTTACCCTACCCCCATTGCCGTCCCTAGTCTTAATCAAGAAATGGTACATACTGGGTTCCTAATCAAGATATGGGCCAGAGAAGAAGCAACCTGACCTATTTAAGAAATTCTCTCGAGGACAAATTCACTTGGAGTGAATATGGGTAAAGTGGAATTGGGTTCAAGTCAAGAAATGAACTGAGAGAGAGGTGACCCAACCTACTTGAGAAATTTCTCAAGGCAAAATCCCCTTGAGGTAGATCTGGGTAAGACGGAATAGGTCAGCTCAACTAAATCCGTAGCAAGCGGGAAGCCTCCCCCTGCATCATCTTAAGAGTAGCATTATAAACCCACTACGCTTGACCTGTGAAATTACACACCACTACTACGCACTAATCAAGATTTGCTCATACTCATCTATAAATACTTAATAAGATGAACAAATGAGGTGAGCAATCAATCCCTACTCCACTTATTACAACTTCAACACTCCTTGACCTAGGCATCAGAGAATCTTTTGCAGGTATCCTCCCTCTTCCAACTTTACTTGTTAACGCCGATCAAAATCCCGAAGGCATAAAAACAACCTCTCGAACAAAGCCTTCACTCTTACTATAATCAACAAGATAGGTGAGGAAATCTTCTACCAAATTTTTCCACGCCAACAAAAAGTTGCTCAATTCGCTAGTCATGTGAATGGTTCCTTTTTCGTTTTTTTTTTTTTTTTTTTTTTTTTTTTTGCTTTTTTGAAAAAAAAAAATTGAAAGATTTCTGGGAGGGGAAAATGTGAAATTCTGTTTTGAAATATTGTTGGACAAAGTAACAAAACGCAGGCGTTTTGCCAACTTATATAAACCCTGAAGCGGCTCCCTTTCTTCTCCTTCGTCCTGAGTTGCCAAACCAAACAGTTTGAATCGATCCCTGAACCCTAAAGCAAACGGGTTAGTAATTTTTGTTTTCAGTTTCTTCCATTGAATTGAACTCTAATATTTTTTTTCAAGTTTATCTGAAAACACTTATTATGCCATTGATATTCACAATTGGTCAAATCTGAGCTACAATTGGTTTCTGATTTTTCATTGAATGTATGGATGAACTGGTCTCTGATTGATGGGTTAGTTTTTCAAGATTACCCGCCACCTGAATCTCAAAACCCTAGTACACATAAGTACCCCCAGTTTATCCGAAATCCCCAATCAGAAACTACCTTAATTCACCACTCTATGCACAAAATATTTCGAGCCGTCGATGTTCTTTGCAAGCAATTTTAACTATTTTTGTCCCAGAACACCCATCAAGTTTCCATTACCCTTGCTGTCAAGGGGGATGAGTGTACTGTAAAGATATTGCCTCATCTACTTTGAAGAATTTATTTTGTACTGTTATAATTTATAGGAATACAGTGGGATTTCGTAAGAGTGAGGACGCATGGATATTTGCTCTTAAGATGAATTTAAATGGGTTTTCTATTGATCCAGTGACTTATACTCCGCCATTGCTTTTCTTGCGGATCATGAAGATTTCCCGTTGGATTACAACTGCATTCTCTTGTATTTGAGTCTGTCTTGGATTGTGAAGTTTTTGTTGGGAATGCGCTTATATGCATGTATTCTTGGTGGGGACATTTGATCGAAGCTACAACTGTGTATGATAATTTCACAACTAAACATCTGGTGTTATGGAATGCAATACAGTATCAGGTTATTCTCAAGATGGAATCATGGGCATGAACTGATTTTCATCTTCAATGAAATTGAGAAACAAGGAATGGAACTTGATCATGTCTCATTAAGTAGTGCAGAGAACGGGAACGAGAAGAGGAAATGGTGAACATAGAGAACTGTATGAAATAGGAGAGTTAGAAAAGAAGTGGGGTTTAGTTGGGTGGATGGCATTGGTTATTGCTTGGGCAATACCTCCCACGGACAATCTGGGGAGATATGTCAGGCAAAATGCCTAGGATAGAAATGAAAGTTTTAAGCGAGAACATGCGGGAGATAAGCTCACTGAAAACAGGCACATTTTCAGTGTCTGCGGTGAAGTCTTGAATTAGTACATTTAATCAAATTTTTAACATTCAGATTTAGTTGATTTCTCTTGCTCTATTCATTTTCTTGGATGTAGTTGTACATCTAGTTTCATCATGTATATATATTGCAAAATCATAGTTGATGAATTGGTGCAAATGTTGCATGTATTTTAAATCATAGTGCTCTGAATTTATAACTATACTGACAGGCATTTTAATTAGTTTTTATAGTTCAATTCAGGGTTTTCAATTAATTATATTATTAGCAAATTCTACAATAAAACCGAGTATGGCATACATGTTTCGGATATCATGCAAACAAAAAATTGACCTTAGTAGACAAAGATGATTACCCAATCAGGGCTGTATGCTATATTGGATTGTATCGAAGGTCTTTTAGTGTGAAGCAACAACTTAATTAAGTTACAGTTTAGTTATCGCTTCATTGGATTTAAATTATATTTCATTACTCCTTATGTAGTTTTGATTCTATTCTATTTGATGTTTTCAGTTTGAAAAATCCACTTAGGCAGAGTTCATCCTTAACTAGACTCGAAAGCTCTTTTTATATAGTTAGGCTTGCATGCTAACCAAATTAATTTGTTTCAGGCAATGCATGAGCAGACTTAGGTGACTAAGCCAGGACTTTATTGAGCAAAAGGTCAGCAGGGTTCACCAATTCAATAGATGTTTACCAATGATAGGAGGCAAGAAGAGCGAACCGGAAGATATGGTACTTCAAGGTTGCAATACCTTCAGGAATTGGTGACTCAATTTCAGAGTACTACCTGTGAAGATTCAAAAGAGAAGATTGTTGCTAATCTGGCGAACTTTGCTTATGATCCTTACAATTATACCTATTTGCGCCAGCTCAATGTGGTGGAACTTTTTCTGGACTGCATAACAGAACCAAATGAGAAGCTTGTGGAATTTGGGTTAGGCGGCATCTGCAATTGTTGCCCTGATCCGGCCAATGCAGCAATTGTCACCCAGTGTGGCGGGATACCCCTTGTTATTCAATGTCTATCAAGCCCAGTTAGAAACACCGTGAACTATGCAATTGGATCACTTTATTATCTCTGCAACACGTCTAATATGGAAAAGATTATGAAGCCAGAAGTGGTTGACATCATGAAGAGATATGCTGCTGCTGAAGCAGCAAATGTCAGCTTCAGTAATCTAGCCAAAGCATTTTTGGACAAACATGTTTCCAAAACTGAACTTTGAGACAGAGTAGGTCTGTTGTCAGATGAACTATCGAGACGCATCCTTTCTTCGTTATTAACATTCATGTTTGCTTGTTCAGAAAATTTAGTTGATTCTTGGTTTGGCGGTGCAATCATCTATCTATTTATGGTACGTGTATATTTGACTGTATACTGATGTAATCTTGATATAGTTTGAGGGTGATCCGATAGATACATTGGCTTAGTAGCCGCCATCACAATCTCCCTCAACCTCTTTTTATCTCAATATCAACATCAACAGTTTTTTTCCCACCAAATCGAAGAAGATCATATAATGTCATGTATCCCCTAGATGAATCAATACCTGTGATTCAAAGTCGATAACCAGTCACAACCAATAGGAAAAAAGAAATTGGGCGCAATTTGTTGATGCCTGGAGGTGATTTATACCCAGATGACCCAATGTAAAGGAAAACTGAGCAAATTAAAAAACACAAGACCAAATCCATAAAAGATGAGATGGTATACCTATAGGACTCAACTCCAACAAGTATATGTTATTGAGCGAGGATGTTTCGTGTAGCACAAATAAGATACATGAATGAGTGAAAACCTAGAGCTCTTATCAAATAAGGAAAAATAATGCTTTGCTTGGTACACCGTAAGGGAAAACCACAAATTCAAGCCATACTTGTGAGTAATTTGAAAGCTGACCAGGTATTGGCTTGTGACGGACCAGCTCAATCAAGTAATGAAAAAAATGAATCAGATTCTAGGCGAGAGTGGTACAGAAGTTCAGTTACTGATGGTCTTCTTACATTGAACAATGCAATCCAATGCCCGCTCAAACTCACTTTCTTCAAGAGCAATGGTGAAACGACAATAGCCAGGAATTCCAGTCCAGGAGCCACTATTGATGCATAAGCCAGTAGACTTGTGAACGACCTCCCTGATATTAGAGTCATCAAGCTTAACTTCATGCACTGTTCCATCTTCAGTGCTGCCTCCATCTTTATATTGCTTCAACTTAACAGTCTTATTCAAATAAGATGAGGGCTTGGCCACCATGGAAACACCACCACTAGATTCAAGCACATCCCATCCACACTTCTCCAGTGTCTGTAACAAAATTAGATTGATAATGGAAATTAGAATGAGATACTGCAGGGAATACATAATTACACTTTAAGCACTTGATGAAGGGACCCAAGGACATATCCTACTAAACAATCGACTTGAAACTGGGTTGCATGGTTCAATGCCTTCAATATGTTACACCATAGCTTGAGATTAGCTTTTATTTGGCATACATAAAATCGATGTATAGCGATTGGAAAAGAAAAAAGAGAAAAGGAAAAAAAGTGAGAGAGGGAGAGTTCACCTCCTTCAAGCGCTTGGATCGACTCTTCAAATTTCTTATCTGTTCTGCAATGGCATCCCAAAGATCTCCTGATTTCTGCTCTCTAAGACCCAGTAGCCTCTTAACAGCATATTTAACAGTGTTATGAGGTTTGCTTAATCCTGGAAAGTTATAAAATGTTTCCACCACAGCAGACTGGTTCAGAACCAGAAACCCAAATTTGAGCCCCCCACTCAGCATCTTCAAAGACAATCCCCCGAGCAGAGAGACACAAAAAGATGGTTTGCTAGAAGAATATAACTTTGACAAACTGTCCACCAGATTCCAGCCACCCCAACCCTCAGGGTCAAATTCCAAACCCGAGAATGAAGTGTCAATCACAACCCTAGCCCCAAATTTGGCACAGGTAGACAGTAAATTTTCAATCTCTTTGTTGCTGTATAGTGCACCAGTTGGGTTAATTGTTGGTCCAGAAATGTATACCCATGGTTTATCCAGAGTCTCTAGGACTCCAGAAAGACCCTTGTCTGTCAGTTTAAAATCTTCTTCGATCTTAGTAGGTATATTTACAATATTTGCTTTCAAAAATTTTGCAGCAGAGACATAGTTTCCATTTGAGCCAGAAGGAAAGCACAATGTCCCCCCTTCTTGTATGCAACAAAGGACCAACTTGTTAAACAGAGCTAGCGAGCTGTCAGCATATATAAATTCAGTGTTGCCATCAAGTGGGTAACCATAGTTGCTCTTTATGAATTCCTTAATGCTAGTGGTGACATCTATTTCTGACTCAGCTATGTTCTGTCTGGCAAAGCTTTCAAAAATTGCAGCATTGACGGGTGATGGTACATGTAAGAAGCTTTGATCCACGTCCATATGAATCAGGGAAGAGTTCCCTGCCTCATTAATTGCCAACTCAGCATTATTAAGGACCGAGTTTGCTGAACTAGCAAAACCAATCATCTCTGCTGATTCAACTGATGTGTATTCCCTCTGATGAATATATATATGAAACCACTAGTATAAGCAAATCCATGAACAAGAAAAGCATTTTGAAGTTCTTAAAGCAATCAACTAATAACCACACTGGTAAAAAAGAATAATTGACATTAGATAAACCAGAAACAGATTTAAACATCTTCAAGGAAAGACCGTAGATGTTAAACTGCCATTAGTTAAATTGACATTAAATTTCATGAGAATGTTGTTATCTATTTCTGAAGTTGTCCGGCTAAACATTGGCAGAGAATAGACCGCAGACTGTCATAACTACTCTGTATCTAACTATGACACAGTACATGCTAAACAACATCAAACATTCCATGTCCCCTTCCAATAACACTAACAGAAAACAGATTGACTTTTCCAACAGATAGGCTGAATGGTTTTCTTCACCCAACCAGAACATTTTATAATATCTTTGGAAAATTAAGATTTATAAATGGTATATTTGTACATTCTCAGATATTAAAAATGTAAATATTCATGAAGATAAACTCCACAAGAAAAGGGACCGACATACCTGTGGAGGTGGATGTCTGTCAGCAAGTTGAAAAGCTAAAAGTTCATGAAAAAGACAACCGTAATAACCTTGACTAATTGGTGCTGTACTCCCTTCTAGTAGTTCAACAGTCTTTGACAAGGCGTTGAAAATATTCTCCTCCTCTGAAATTACAAAAGCTACTTCAAGATCTGAATAAACCTGGAAAGATTGTTCAACTTCAATTCATGAGAAAATATTGCCTTACAAGCTATTGTATGGTTTTAATTCAATTAGATACATAGAAAAGCGTCCTCTTGGTATAGCTAGCTAAATTGTGCATTTTTTCTGAATGAATGGTAAAAGAATAAAATACCTTGTTTTTCACTAGGCCACATATAATTGCTGCATGGGATGGCAGAACATTCCCTCCTATATATTTAAGGACTCCATTGGAACTTGGAAGGCTGGATAGCTCAAAGTGATCAGATATGTCTAAGAAAAGACGAGACCCAACTTCTCTTGTAACATCTAAAAGGTGTACAAAGGCTGAACTAGTAACAGACTCATAATCGGCTATCCCAGTAACCACCACCTGTGGCTTCAACTTCCTTATAAGCTCTATCATCAAATCAGACTGTCGAGGCGCTTCAATAACTGTAAGTGAATCCTCTGCAGGATTATCAGTTCCTGCACACTACAGTTGAGAAGTACAATTAGTTAAGACAAATGTACCACTAACCAAAGGAAACAATAAGAGGAACTATGACACTCATTAGCCATAGACCGAAAACCACTTCATAAAATCTTTTATGTTGAAAAAGTAGTTGGGATCTTGCTTCCCTTCTCATGTATCCGTATCCTCTTCTAACACATAACTTTAAGCCTTTAAGCTCTTTTGACTTTTAGAAATCAGAAAATATCATAAGACTCAGATAAAACTACTTGGTGTTGTTCCAAGAAACTTTAATTTATTCCACTAAACTGTAGTCATCATAGCATTATCCATGCTAACACTGTCTAGCAAATACTTCTAGATACACAATACATCCTGTCTTGAGCATGAATGGGCCAAACTTTTGGTCAATAATACTGAGTAAAAACGAAAATGAATAACTAAAGATTGAGAGTACAGCAACATTACGAATATATTACCTTAACTGCTAAAGATGTTAACCAGTTCCTAGGAAGGTGGCGCGTCAGATGTTCATCAACAATTGCAAGACGTGGTGAGAACAACCGAAGAGCATTTTCTATTGCTACAGCCCTTGAAGGAAAGACAACAACATTCTTGTACAAGAATGAGATAAGATGAGTCAGAAATGCAGTTTAGAGCACAGGACAGGAAAAAGCATGAAGATGATGTATATTCTACTGTTCTGCCAAAAAATAAACTAAGCTTTCAAAGGAAGCACAAGTATGTTTCCACTTTCCAACAAAATTCACTCTTGGATTCGCCACATTGTAAACAAGGACATGACATTGCATGATTTATAAAAACAATCACTTAGAACTCAGACACTTAACACACCAATATTTTCCTGCAAGTACGATCATGGTTAACTAGGATGAAAGCATAGACAAGCTATGTGTAATGATTTCTCCACCTAACACCTTGACGTCCTCATGCATCATAAACTTACTTTAAGAGTACAAAGCAAAAGGATATGACTAAATAATTGTTCCACATGATTTACTTCTTGAAAAAAAAAAAATTTTGAGATACAAGTTTCTTTTTGGCAAACTATAGGAGAAAATTTATCCAAAAATAAAACAAGAGAAAATCATGAACCAGGAGACTAATACAGTCTTCCAAAAACAAAAGAAGTGAAAAACGAGAGAGAGATGGTGACAGAGACAGAGAAAGAGAGAGAATAGACAGATGATACACATAAGAGTTGCTAATTAATTGATTAGAGGATGCAAAAAGGGAAAATAATCCAAAGCAAAGCATGAATACTGTCTTACATCAGTAGTGAGTGGAACGCGGTGATACGTTTTCAAAAACCCAGCAATGAGGTTGCGAAAATGTTTGCTTCCAGCTGGTGGTTCATACTTGCAGAAAGAACTCCCTTTCAGAACACTGGAAAGATAAGCTAGGAAGGGAATCTTCTCATCAGCCACTGAATCATCTTCAAACGATAAATCTAAAGAACTGCTGATGTCGTGGAAGCCATTCTTAAGAAACTCAAAAATTGTCTTGACCTGTCAGTGTATTTAACTCAGTGGCCTTTTAATTTCCCTCTATAAGTGTAATGAACATCACATATGTGAAGATGAAGATCCACTCTGAAAAGTCAGAAGAATGAAGTGCATACCTGATTTGGTTGGCGAAGTTGACAGCTGTAAACTGATAAGGCGTGCGAGATTCGACCACCGGCATTTCCATATGCCCATGCTGTTCGAGCACAAATAGGCTGATCTCCAGAAAGTCCCATGAAGAACTCAAAACGGTGTGGACTGTTCTTTTCAATTTCAACTAATGCTGATATATCTGTGTCTGCAGCCTGTAAACATGCATTTCATCAATAGGTCAACTTCGAAGAAAATCAAATTACCCAAACAAAGAAGGGTATACTTGCCTGAAGAATTTTAGTCTGCCAAAGCTTGTTAACATGAAAGCCACGGCGTTCAAACAAGCGTTTACAAACAGCTTGTCCTGGACGCCCCCCCATATTGAAGATCATTATCCCCATAGGTTTAATGACAGCTATTCCTTCCTCTACTGCCCTAGCAATTAGACCCAAACCAAATTGATCCTCAAGAAAACCCTGCATAGAAAAGAAAATATTACATAACTTGAACAGCGCAATTTGTAAAGCAGTACTCCGAAAGAAATAGCACATATGACTAACAAGCAGTTTACATGAGGTAGTAATTGTTTCTTCTTTTTTTCTTTTTGAAAAGAAAGTAAGGGAGTTATTTTATGATATCTATGTAGCACTGGATGCCTCTTATAATAGAATGAGAAATACATTATCAAGGATATGTACTAACCTGAAGCGCACAATAATTGCTCAATGAATGTAGAAATTCCTCACTTGCATTCTCAGTTATCATCTTAGACATTGCATCTGGATTCGGGTTAAGAATCTGCGAGAGCAACACAGGATAATTTACATAATATGAATCTTCAAATGGCCAGTTGACAGAGTAACCTATCAAAAATAATATCATAAGTCGATTCAGGCAGAAGATTTATCCCAGCCGCACCCTTTTAATTGTAATTGTTGACAATACCTGAGGGATGCAACCAACAATTCGTTCTAGTTGAATATCATTGTCTCTGCAATAAGATAGGAGATCTGATTCATGAAACTCAACCCTGTCCAGCAAGGTCTTTTTCTCAGCATCATAGATGGGCTGACCTTCCTCGTCCAAAGCATTTAGGTACAAATTTATCCATGACATCTTGACTGCTCTAGGATTGATATCGAGTCCATACACCTGCAAAAAGGAGTTTATTCATCACTTTTTGGAGAAGCAGATATCATGATTGTTAAAGGAAGACAAAACAATCAACAAAGAGTACCTTGGATGGCAACCACTTCTCAGCAATGGCAATGGATATCCAACCATTTCCACAGCCAAGCTCAGCGAGTGACTTGTCCTTAAAGATAGAGTCCGGATGTCTATTTAGTCCTTCGAAAAAAGTGAAGGACCAATCTTCTGGAACAAAAATGCTAGGGATAACCATCATTGTCAGCTTCTTCCTACCCTGGTAACCTGCATCAGACCATGTAATTGGACAAACTCTTTTAGCCACATAGACCATTGATCGTTGATTGCATTATTAAAAGTCCAGCCATGACTTAGAGTTACATGCATTAGATTGATAACAAAGCTCAAAATTCAGAAAGAAAACTAAAAATCATGTGTATAGGATGTGACATGTATATACAAAAGCGTACATAAGCTCATAATAGATATACAAACATGTGGAGTCAATAAAGCGAAAATCAGTACCGGCTAGGCGAAAGGTGAGTTTGTTGAGAAACGAAACAAAACACATAATGCGATTGGCTGCTGAGGAAGTGACAAGAACAGTGGTAATATGCATGTGGAATTTTTCAAAACAGCTAAGAAATTCAAACACGCAAGGCAAGCAAACAACGAAAACGACAGTAAAGAAATGAGAGCATCGGATTGGATATTACATTTAGTGAGAGAAACCAAATCAAAGAAAAGTGAGAGAGAGAGAGAGAGAGAGATAGAGAGAGATGGAGACCTTCATACTGATCGAAGAAGATGTCCTCAATCTGGAAATGATAGGTCCGGAAGCAGTGATCGCAGTCGTCCTTGGTAGGGAAGCGCTTCTGGAGGTTCGAGAGGAAGATCCGAGCTTGAGTTCGGGTTTTCGGATCCTCGAGACGCTCCAGCACTGATCTCAGAGCAGAGTAGGCGGCGTCGCCGGATTGCTGGCACCGCTTCAAGAACTCGTCCACCGATCCCAACGACGCGTCGTTCTTCGCCATTCACACTCTCGAGGTCTCTGTCCGTCTGTGTGGAGGAGAAGAAGGGGAGAGAGAGAGAGAGAGAGAGAGAGAGAGAGAGAGAGAGAGAACAGTGGGCTTTGCTCGTATGGCCGAATAGGTGGTGGAGAAGATTGTTCCCGGTCTTCTGTCATGGCATTATAATATTAAGTAAGTCTCTGCTTTGCTTTTTTTGTCTGACTTTTGACTACGATATTTGCGTCTTTTTTATTATTACTTTTTGAGATGTGAGACATGTTTTGTGCTCAATCTTGGCGGTGACCATGGGGGAAATATGTTTTTGTCTTTTTTTTTCCAACGGGGAAAGATTTGCTTATAACACAAGGAAAGAATCATTCTTTAATTTCCTCATATTACTTGCTATAAGCCTATAATATTTGGTATGTTAGAAATCAATTAATTTTGGATAAAGACATTATGAAAATCCGTCTACAAATTATTTATGCATTAGCTACTATATCTTTCTATTTTTTTAATCCAAATCATAACGATTGTCATTATCTCAAGCCAGAGTGGCAATGCTACCGATATTTCAACTGCATAATTTGCAAGTAAGAAAATAACGGCACATACATGGCACTGTTAATTTAACATCAAATGCTCACTTATTCAACGTAAGTCTATAAACTATGCAAAAACATAATAAATGGGCAAAGTTAAAAAAGACAAAAACTTAAATGAGGCCCAAGGGGGCAGCCTAAAGGAAGGTCAACTCCAAAAGCCCAACAAATCTGGCTTGACCCAAGCCCAATCTTCATCTCTTCTACCTTGTAATTGAACGAAGCTGCAGCTCCAGCGCCGCCACGCCTCCATGCCGCACACCACAACTCGTGACGCCTTGATTCCTACCGCCACGACCTTTGTCGTTACAAGAATCACACAACCCGACCAATGCCGCCATCGATTCATGAGAGCAAAAAGTTGGGCAGCCCGACCACAGCATATCAAAAATCGCACACCAAAATCCACCACCAAAACCACCTTGCCAAGATTTGGAGCCAAACCTCCCAAGACGAACCATCCTCTAACAAATAGTTCTCATACGACAGCCGACCACACACTTCAGAGAGGCCAAAGGCCATGTCATACCCCGTACCCAAAATCTTAACTTGTTACTAATTACTGTTGGTAAAAGACGTTTAAGTTACTATTCCGGGTAAATGTGGATAGAGAGAGAGAGAGAGAGAGTTTCCTTTTTGGTCAACCACACACCCACAAACCTGATCCTTTCTTTTTCTCCTTCATTTTCGTCATACGGACCCAGAAACTAATTTCTCGCGATTTCTTCTCCGTTAGACCATCGCCGGACACGCCACCGGTCGGAAAAGAATCCTCTCTTCCTCCTCTTCCAATCCTTGTAAGTATTTCACTTTGGGCAGCTTTGATTTAAGCAAATCGAAGAGAGAAAGGCAGTTAGGCGTTTCACCCATATTTCGTTGAGTTTTCGATTTCCGCTGTTTCTAACCGGAAATCTTGGGGGCTTTGGTTGCTGGAGGAAAGTTGACCACCGTGGTACCTTTCTTGCAGCTTGGATCGACCGGAGGAGGGAGAATCGAAGGTGAACAGTGGGCATCACCAGATTTCTTGTTTTCGGGCCAATTTCCGGCCAAATGGTCTTAAATTGATTATTGTTGCAGGTATGAAAGTTGTTGGGTATGTTGTGGAGATTGTTTTCGTGTCAGTGGGGTGGCCGGATTTGGATGTTGGTGTGGTAGCGCTGAAGCCCACGCGCCGCCACTGGTGGTGGCACATGGAGGCGCGTGCAGCCACCCAAAATGGATAGTTTCAGTCTATAAATTATACCTTGTGTATGGAAGTCTCTGGTTACCCTTGATTTCATGGAAATTCGATGTTTAGTTGTTGTTCAAGAATGTTAAGATTGGAATTATTGGTTAAAGTAATCGTTGTTGTGGTATTGAATTGGGTTGTAATCGTTGAGGAATTGGAGAAGTTGAAAGGGGATTAGAGAATGTTAAGAAAGAATTTGGGAATTGTCAAATCGTTAAGAATTATGGATTTCGAGTAAAATAAATCCTAAATTGGAAAAGATGGCACTACTAGAAGAAGTACCCATCACACACGGATGAGAATCTGTGTGAAATCATAGTATTCCATACGGAAATCCATGTGAATTGACGTATTAACACAGTACAACGACAGATTACATATCTGTATGTATTACTAGCGTTGCTAATACTATTTTCACATGAAATTGTCTATCCGTGTGAATGCATTTGCTGGCTCCCACACATATCTATATGTATTACTGACGTTGCTAATACTATTTTCACACGGAATTGTCTATCCATGTGAATGCATATGCTGGGTCCCACTTAAATCACAAATCCAGCATTACGTCCCATCACCAAATAAATCAGTGTGTACCAAATATATTTATTAAATTTTATTAAATTATTTACATATTTATTTTTTGGTCCCTCAATTTATTGTCTTTTAATTTCCAATACTACTAGATCTCCTGCTAATTTGAGTTCCCAATACCACCAATCTTCGGTCAATTTGAATTCCCAATACCACCAAATCCATGGGGCAGAGCCAACTTGTCGGATTCCAACACAAATCTCACAGAAGAAGCAAAACATATACTCACAGGCCTGTAAGGCATGAACTGATATATAAGTTTCCGAGACCGGAAATCTAGTACCCAAAAACAGGAAATTGACCAAATCTAGAAGCAAAACCGAAGTGAGTGGGTTCAATTTCAACCTGTTACAGATTCTTCTACAGGCGACAAATGGGGAAAATAACAAATTTTGGATCAAAAAAGTAGTAAGAAGCGTAGGAAATCGAGGAAGGCAATCACAATACTGTAAATTAGGGAGAGATGGAGAAAGCAAACTTACAATGTGTTTAATTTGCTGAGAAATATCGAAACTTTTTGGCTCAATTTCCTGCTGGGTTTGAAAGATCCTATTACAACTAGTAACATTAGCAAATCTAAAAGAATTAGTAATAGAGAAAATTGAAACCCATGTCTTACTTGGGGATTTGGCATCATGAATTCATATATGAGATTAACTGAGGGAGAAAGATATCTGAGCATTTTCCATCCATTCTCATTTTTTCTTCTCATCATAGTCCCTACTTGCGGCGGCGCTAGAGGTTATGAGGAGTTTGGAAGTAGGGTTTGAGGAATGAGAGGTTGGGAGAGAGAGGGAGACTGGGAATAAGTGATTGCAGTGAAAAGAGAAGAAATGGAAATGGGGACTCGAAGTGTGTGTGGCTGTGGAGAGTGAATTTGACAGTCTGCAACCCAATTTTGGGTCTCTGTTTGGCGGAATTTGAAGGAGTTATGGAGATTTTTCTCTCTTCAACAACAACCATTTACAACCCCTTCTTAGCTACTAGTAAAAGATAAGAAGGAAGTGTGAAGATACAACAATGGGCAAAATACAGATTACTACTCTGTAGTTTGAGTCCAAAATCAATTCAGTCCCTCAACTTCTAATTTCATCAAAAACACCTATGCACTTTCAATTTTGATCTAATAGGTTCAATTTGTTAGTTTTCCAACAATTGAGTTATTTAACTTTTTAACGTGGCTCATATATGGCTTATGTTTTATGATGTGGTGTCTGCAGGCTACCTCTAGCCAATTTAAGAGTGAATTCTATTATTAAAAATAAATAGTTTTTCAAAATAATCCAACTATAACTTGAACCCATAACAGAATATTAACGAATTGGACCTATTAGATCAAAATTGAAAGTGCATGGGTGTTTTTGATTAGATTAGAAGTTCAGAGACTGAATTGATTTTGGATCTAAACCATATGGTAGTAACCAGTATTTAGCCCTAAAATAATATGTACCAACTTAAACTCTATCCACAGCAAGCATTTTAAAGAGTAAAAACAATAAAATTCAAAAGAAGTTAGGAAGTTGATAAATTGAAGTGATTCCCGAGAGAGGGAAGTGTTCAATTATGAGATAACGAGGAACACTAAAATTTGCATAAAACGTTTTCACACAGATATCTGTGTGAAACTAAATACATTTATTAAATTCTATGTATTTAATTTCCTTTCACTTTATTTTGAAATACAATTCACACGGATTTTTGTGTGTTAATTTTAATTCATACGAACATCCGTGTGAATTTCAAAAGGAAATACGTGTGAATTTTTGTGGCCCCACTTTTAGAATATATTTCAATGGATGACTGTGTGAATATAGTTTTCACACAAATATTGGTGTGTATTATAGTGTTTCTCACACAGATTTCTATCCGTGTGAATATCCATATGAATGTCATCTGTGTGCATTAGGGGTTTTTTCTAGTAGTGCGGGTGAAGGAAAAATGATAAGTAAATTGAGTTGTTATTATTTCGAGGAAGTAATTGTCGATTTTACACTGTTCTCTCTAATATTATTTATACATTGCCAAATTGTACAGGACGTACTGAGCCCTCGAGCGAGGAAGACCCCGGCAGGCAGCAGGCATAGCTATAAGGCTTACATGTGAGTGAACTTTTAATTTTAATTAAATTATGCATGCAGTATTGATTTTCGAGTATGACAACTTATTCGTGACATGAAATAAATATTTGTTCAAATATAATTTCTTGGTTTCAAAAGAAAAGTTTTAAAAGGTAAGATTTGATAAGGCTATCATCGTCGCATCCGCTTATTACCTGGTTGGTAGTACCCTCCAGGTAATAGTCTGGTCGGTAGTACCCTTTAGACTATATTCCAGTGCGTCATCTGGTCGGCAGTACCCTCCAGATGGCAAGAGATGGTTAGTTGTCAGTACCCTCTAACCATTGCCTCCTAGATTCTAGTCAACAGTACCCTCTAATGGGTCATCTGGTCGGTAGTCCCCTTCATAGGCATGAGATGACTAGTCGGCAACACCCTCTAGTCATCGAACGTTTACATTGAAAAATTGGTTTTAAAGAAGCGGATTTAGAATATTTCCTAATTTGTGCTGCATGCCGGATTTAAAGAAGAGGATATTGGGAAAGCATTCAATAAGTTTGTTTTAGTAAGTTACTTTATTTTTGTCCACTCACTCTAGCGGTTTTCAGTATTTTTCCCTAGGCCCTTCAATTTCTAACTGCCCAGATTTCAGATTGCCAAGGTCTAGCGTTCAGGAACTTGAGGTTTAGGATCCACCGCTTCCATTTTGACAGTAGGTTACTACTTAACCTATCCATGTAAGATATTGGCTTAATATACGTAGTGTTGCTTTGATAACCGAACTTAAGTCGGAGGAATGTCTAATATTCGAGAATTTAGATGTTATGGCTATTATAAGGTGAATTTGTATCTGGAATGTAAAATATACCTGGAATGTAAATATTTGGAATGTATTTAAGGTTGTGAGATTAGTTTAAGTTCCATGTCCAGGATTTGTCTAAATTTGGGTAGTCCATTTTAAGGGAAGTTCTGTCGAATTTTCAGTAAAACTTTACCTAAGGTGAGGTTCGGGTTTCAGGGTGAAATTCGGTTTGAATTTTGTCAGGCCAGCCCAAACAACTGCCGCCACTGAACGAGGTTAATCTTACCGCAAAATAGTTGGCATTTAGATGCCGCCAAGGCTTAGGGTTTTCTATGAGAGAGAGAAAACTTGTTTGAGGGATGTCTTTATTTGACTTCTCACCTTTTAAAAGTCCTATGTCTTCCTATATTGGAATACATTCAAATGAAAAAATAATCTACATGTAACACCTCTTAAAACAAGTAAATAAATTATTTAAAAAAATAACTAAATGAATGCCTTCTTCATTAGACTAAAGACTTTGTGAAATTAAACTTCGATGGTTCTCTAAACAATAACAAACATGGTGTACGTTGCAAGCTTCATTATTATGTACTTGAAATGACAAAGGTGATCCTCTTATTGCTTCCTCAAAAAAGATTGGCTATTCTAATGTATTGTCTAATGAAATTATGGCTATTATGATGGAACCCACTTTTTATTATATCTCGACAAATTCACCTTTTAGTTTGTGGATCTCTACTAATAGATCATTTTGTAAATTTTGAGCCAAATTGACAATCGTTAAGGTGCTAAACTAGATTAAATCAATGCACAAACCAAATATGACCAATATGAACTATTTATTTATTTTTAATGGTAAACCATGACTATGAATGCTTTAGCGACTTTCAATTTAGCTGAAAATCTATAAAAGTAAACTACTTATCAAGTACAAAAATTTAAACAATTAATTCGTCAACATATATAAAAAAGTGAACTCAGATAAGTTATTCATAATTTTCTTAAAGAAAAGTAAATGAGAAGAAGAAAAATGATACCACATCTTCATATATCCTATTTATACAAACTGGTGGGGGTACATCATGTTTAGCTCATCTCTAACAATCTATTACAACTTAATAGCTAATGTAACTAACAAGGAAACTAAACCTTAATTAATTAACAGCTAATTATTACATAGAAAATATATTTAAAGTTTCATTGCTAACATTTTTTTTTTTGAAAAATATCAACTCATTTTATTGAATCATTGATCTGCAAAATTATACATAATGACTCATTCCAGTGGGGCTGAAAAAGAGTCATGATCTCAGGAATTCAACATTTTTAAAGATCATATGTAAAGACCCGAAATTTCAGTTAAATATTTCGTAATTCAATACTTCTCAAATTATATGAATTATGAGTTGTGAGTGTGATTCGAATGTCGTTATTTGAGAAATTTGGTTTCGAATGATTTTAGTATCGAAATTTAACGTTATTTAGGGTTATTAAAATTGACATATTTTTACGTAAGGAATTTGAGGAAACTTCTTTCATGAAAGTCGTAGAGTTCGTCGATACGAGTTCGTGCATATGCGGAACACAAGAATCGGAGTTTGTAGGAAAAAGTTATGACATTTAGAAGTTTTCGATTTTGTATATATATAGGTTAACATTTTTGGAAAAATCTGAAAAAAATCAGAAACCTAGATTTTTTCTCTCTCTCTCTCGCGCGGCACCGAACCAAAGGCAAAAACAGAGCCAAACTTCTCCGGTTGAGTTCTTGCTCCTCCGGCCACCGTTTGACGTCAAACCACCTCCCACGGCTTCGCCTTGACCTTGTGCAGCTGCCAGAGGCAGCCTTGCGCCGTGGCACGGCTTGTAGCAGCGGCGGAAAGCTGGTTTTCCATTTTCGGCAGTTTTGAGTGCGAAGCGAATATCTCGAGTTCTAGACCACCAAATTACGAGTTCTTTATCTCGTTGAACTCGTATGGAGGAGTAGAACATGCAGTAAAAAGGACAGCACCAGAAGTGGAGGTTTTCACGCTCGTCGGAGAGCATATCGGTTTCTGCAGTTTTTCCGGCCAAACCGGACTGTTTTTGGTAAGTTTCGGCCACTTCCACTCATTTTCTCACTTCGTGTTAGTTATGAAAGTTGCTCAAAATGATGAAACGAAGGGGATGAGCTTGGCCCCGACACAATTGGTGGTGGTCGGTGGTGGCTCTGTCCTAAACTCCGGCGGCCCTTTCCGGTCACCTCCGGGGGTGTCATGAGCAGTTTCTGCTCATTTTTAGATTCTACATGTCGATACGATCATTTTGATATATAGCATGCGAATTTTGGATATCGTATGAATTAGTTATGAATTTTACGATTTCGATTGATTTCGATCGCTCAATTTGTGATTTATGAAGTTTGGACCGTCCGATAGAATTCTAGTTTTGATATAATGATCGTAGGACTGTCCCGGTGACCTTGTGTGGTCACGGGTGAAGATCCGACCGTGGGATCTTCATATAAGTGTGTTTTTGGAAATTATACGCTAAGTTAATTATCGTTTTGATTAGGTATTTGACGGATTTGTTAGCGGACGATTGTGAATCGTATTTTGGGCTGTAAGAAGACGCAGCGGGAGTTTAGAGGTGAGTGAATCTCACTTGGTTCATTTACGAACCGAATTTCCTTAATTGCTCAATTTATTGTTAAGTGTGAGAAAATGGTTTTTAAGAAATGTGTTTTAAAGTATATTAAAAATGAATTTCTTGATTTTGTATCATGTGAACTATAGTTGGTATTAGTGATCATTCCTGTGTGGATGGTTACGTATATATATATATTTACGTGATTATATATTGAATGGTGTGACCTTGAGGTGTGGAATCGTGTTAATATGTTGTTGATAATGTTGATAATATGATTTTAATTATGTTGTTAATATTTAATAAATGTTGGTGATAAACATGTTGATTTTGTGAGTTGAATAGAAGGTAGAGAAACGTAGGATTCCGAGGATCGAATGGTCCAAGGATCTTTGGTTAATGATAACCGGAGTGTATGTGTTCTGAGGACAGAGAGGTCCAAAGTTCGACCGTTAAATAATAACGGGGATATATTGTTCTGAGGACATGAAATGGTCCAAAGTTCGCGGGTTACTGAGTAACCTGGAGATGCCGTTACTTGACCCTGGGCCAAGGTGTCAGAGGTAACGAGGCAGTTAGAGCTCTAACGTGGGTGCCAAAGTGGCGATAGTTGTGATTAGGTGCCAAAGTGGCGAGAGTTGTGATTTGGTAATTGTGGAAATGTGTTCCATGTTGTTTCATGTGTGTTGGATTGATGTTGCTTGTGGTTGTTGAGATTGTTGGATGTTTACTTGAGATAAATGAGTTGTGGTCTAATAAATCAACCGTTCATTCTTATTTACTCACACGAGCTTTCAGAAAGCTTACCGGGTTTTGTGTTGTTGCAATCCCGGTACACTATTCAAATGGTGTAGCGGATAATCCTGCAAGTCAGGATAATCAGGGTGGTGAGCGAGCTGCGTAGGACAGCAGGGTTGAGACCAGCACTTGGTCTATTTTGGTGTGTTTTTGTAGACTCTTGTGAGCAAAACATTTTATTTATGTTAGTATTGTAATAATTGACTCGAGAGATAGTTTGCTACGAGGTTTGTGTTATAGTTTATGAGATATTGGTTTTGAGAAAAAAATTTAGGACGTGATTTGTTTAGTTGTATTCATGTTTCGGATTTGAATTTATTATTCGAAATTCGGGGCGTGACATCATAAGTCCCAACCAAAACTGCTCTACAAACAACCAGGGGAGTCAAAGGGGCAGAGATACTACAAGTACTCTTTGCAACATATCTCAAAGAGATCTATGAATTCCGTCATCATAAAAGGAGGAATTCCTATAAATTAAAAACAGAAAATGAAAGTTGGAACCTAAGCACAAACCAACCAATGGATCCAAGCCTAATCGCATAGGCCTGCAGCCCATTAACCTAACCCAAATCATTACCTTCTTCTTAATTTTTATCATCCTTTTTTTTTTCCTTCCAATTTTCTCTTGTTTGTAAATATTAATTATTTGGCTCTTGGTCTTCGTTCATGGTCATAGAAAGCCTAAAATTATTAATTACTATCGTATGCACGTGTTATTGTTGAAAGGAAGAGAATGTAAAAGTTTTTTTTCACCTATTTCCTCAATTTTATATTTTTTTGTGTTTTTGTAGTTTACCATAACAACCCTTTGAGATTATTTAATTATTTCATTATTGTTTAAGAAAAAGTGAAGTTGGGAAAGAATTGAGTCATCCTTTCATTGATAATAGGGGTCTCTTTATACAAAGAATTACAAGCAGAGTAATAGAGTTGTATATAGAAAGGTAATCATACATTGATTGGATCTACAAATATCTTCGATAATATCACTAATGCTATCCCTATTACAACTAGATCAAATAACCTAGAGTTTGAGCCAAACACATATTCTGGATTTACTTGAACACTCCCCCTTGTGTCGTCTAAACGTGGTGCTCCTCTCATTGCTTTGTCAAAAACCTTGTCGAGTAACAAAAACCTAGTGGGACAAAAATAACCTCGGTCGAAGGAGAAAAAGAACATAACACACCCTTCACGTTTCGAGACCATACTTGTAGACATCTCCCCTTCATGTCTGCATCTCCTCCTGATGACTACTATTATGAGAGTTCGGATAACTTCCGCAAACGATGCTACCAACATGTTTTTCGAAAGTGGAGTTTAGACAATAACTTAGTGAGCAAGTCTACCACACTATCCTCAGATTGAACCTAGTTCACTTTGATCTTAAGAAGAGTCTGTTGTTGCTGATTATGCTTGGTGTTGTCGCTTTTGATGTAGCCTTGCTTCATTTGCTCAACGCAGGCAGCATTATCCTCATAAATGCTCGTAGGCTCATCTAGTGATAGACTTTAAATCACAATTGCTTCGAACATGTGTAATTATAGATCCAATTCATATACATTCATGAATTACTCTGTGAAGATAAATAATCTCTATATGGTTCAAAGATATAGCGACTAGGGTCTATTCTGCATACCTCCAAGATATCACGGTTGTAGTACCCTAGAAATTCATTATTATTTTTTAAGGATTTTCTGGAATTTAATTAGTAGTTATCAGACAGTTTCGTGGCTCATGGAAGAAGCGGAAGTGTTTCGGGTGAATAATTATTCAGGAAGCGTCATTTTAGGGGGGCGCAAGGGTTGACTTCTGATTCGTTAGGTTTATCCAAAAACTTCCTTCATGGAGGTCATAGAATGCATCGATACGAGTTCGTGGATATGCGAAACGTGGAATTCAGAGTTCCTATGAAGAAGTTATGGCCATTGAAAAAAGTTTCCATTTTAGTTATATAGGAAAATTTCCGGAAAATAACAGAATTTCCCTTTTTTGGAAATATGCTCTCTCTAGTCTCTCCCCAAGCTCGCGTTGCCCCTCTCCCTTCGCTGACCTCGTTCTCTACCATAGGACGTCAAACAATATGGATTTTCTTCGCCTCGAACTCCTCTATAAGTCTGTGGAAGAAATTCACCAAGATTCGAGCTATGGAAGGAGAATCATGGATGAGAAGAAGCCATGCTGAGTTGAAATCACCTTGATCAGAGTTGGAGATTCTGGCCATTATAGCAGGTGTTTCTTGAGGGGTTTTGTAGCCCAAAGGTTGGGGAAGGTTTCTCCTAAGGTGGGTTGCAATGATTTCACTTGTGGAGGACGAATCGAAGCTTTGAAGATATAGGGTTCAATCGGCTTTGATTTGTTCTAACGTAAAATTTGACATTTTGGCTTATAATTTGACTTTGGTATAGTTATGAAAGTTGTAATTGGAGTTGAGATGAAGAACTTTTGTGTTGGAAGTTTTATCAAATTCCGACTTTGGGCCGCAACGACGTCGTCACTGTGGTGGTGTTTTCCGACGGTTTCTGACCACCTCAAGGATGGTTTCTGTTTCTGATTTTGATCTACTAGTCGATACGATCATTTTGATATGTAGATTGTAATTTTTAGGGATCGAATGAGTATGATATGATTTGTACGGTTTCGAACCGTTCGATTATTCGATCTGTGAGGATTCGAGTGTTCGATCTACTTGTGGTTTTGATATATCGATCGTAGAAATATTCTAGAGATTTTGGGTGGTCTAGGATGTGGTTTCACCTCGATTGACGTCACTTTTGTGGTTTTAGTTCAAAACGGGGGTTTCAGACTTTAATCACTTTGTGATTCGTGCACTGAATCGAGACCGTATGTGTTTAGGTACTTGATAGGCTTGTGTTGAGCGGATTGTGGCGATTGTGCTTGTCTTGGTTAGTGTGTGAAGACACAGCGGGATTAAGAGGTGAGTAAATCTCACGATATTCGTTGTTGAGCATAATTACCATATTGTCTTGGAATTATTAGGCTAACTACGACTATAGTTAGTATTAGTGGCATTCCTGAGTGGATGACTACGTATATATGTACGTGAAATATATATGTACTGGTGGCTTCGTTGTGATGCGAACAATATTTTAAAATGAGTTCATTATTGCTCGAGAATGGTGGAATCGTGTATTGAGTTATGATTGTAAAATTTCATGTGTTGAGTTACCATGAGTCTAGTATGACCGTCTTAATTGAGATTTAAGATATGGTAGTTTGTATAGGAATATATGTGTAATAAATCGATGACATCAGTGTGATGAATCTTAGTGATCGATGATTGTCATGTAAAGCTTGTGTAAGAATATCTATGTAATGAATCGATGACATCAGTGTGATGAATCTTCTTGATGATTGCTATCTACGTGATGACCGACGAAATCTGTGTGATGATTAGTTGGATGATTACTATATGTGTGATGACGGACAAAATCTGTGTAATGATCAGTTGGACGATTGCTATCTGTGCGATAACCGGTGAAATATGTGTGATGATGGCTATCTGTGTACTGACCGGTGAAATTTGCATGATGATTAGTGTGATGATTGCTCGGTAGCAGAGTTGAATTGTTATCGAGGACTGCTGTGATGGTCGGAGCTACCTACGAATGTCAGAGTGTAGGGTGATGATGATTACTATGACTTGAATTGCTTGTCTTAATGTGACCTCCTGAACTAAAATTGTATGTAGGGTTTATTATGAATTGTTTCGCTTGTTTTGAATTGTGATTGCCTTGTTTTCTATTGATTTTATTGATTGATGGTTTGATTTATCATAAGGGCCATAGTGGTGACAATTGTGCTCTGTGGTGAGGATAGGAAGGTGATTCATTTTTTCACCTTTGATGTCATGTTGATGACAAAGGCTTCCGGTGGGAAGGAAATGAGTGTGATCTTTGTGACTCACCGTTGTGCGTCAAAAGATTTCCAAACATTACGTGAGGAGGTTTTGTTTGAATGAAATTTGTGTAATTGAATGCTAGGTTGAGACTCTGAGCATGTGATTTTTTAGTCACGAGTTGACCTTCGTAAGCATGTTATGGAAGGTTATGAAATAGATTGTTGTAGTTGTGAGTTATGTGCTTATCTTGTTAGGTTGAGGTGACTTAAGAATGTGTGTTTGCTTTGTGGTTTGAGTTTACTCATACAAGTTTTCATAAGCTTACTGGGTTTGTTGTGTGGCAATCCAGTCCACCATTCAATGGTGTAGGGGTTGATCCTATAGGTCAGGATAATCATGGCTGAAGCTGAGATCGCGTGCTTACAGCTATACAGTAAAAAGCTAATTTTGTGACTTTACCATTATTAAGACTTCCGCTTGTAATAGCTCTAAGGAGCATTTACTTATTATTTTGTAGTGGCAATTTAATTCATAAATTTGTGTAATATTTGACTCTGCATAGTGAGTCTGTATTGAATAGTGGGTTCAGGACATCAATTGTACTTCGTTTAAAAGGAAAAAGTTTTCCATGTATTCTGTATTGATGGCTGAACCATCACACATATATAATTATGAGGTTATATATAGATTTTTATTTGTGTTTAAAACTCAGGGCGTGACAACGGTCTTACCCATGGTGAACACATAACCAGTTTTGGGAACGACCTTTGTGGAGGTTAGAGAGGTACCCAGTATCAGCAAAACCTTCCAAAACACTTATGTCGTTTTGGGATGGGAATAGAGAACGCATGCCAGTATTGGCGGCATTTTTGGTGGGTGATGGGTCCGAATCCATCATCTCTCTGTAGGGATATAACAAGCCCATATCAATCGTACATCTTAAGTATTGAAATATATCTTTTATATCAGTCCAATAGTGTCATGTTGGTGCAAAGCTATATCTAGCTAACAAGTTCACTACAAATAAGATGTCTGGTCTTGTGCATTTAGTTCAGTACAATAATGCGCTTATTGTAGTGAAGCAGGGCATTTCTGCCCCTAGCACATCTTCGTCATCATCCTTTGGACAAAGATGATCCTTTTTAGGATTAAGACTACGGATGATCATAAGGATGCTTGAAGGCTTGACCTTGTCAAAATGCCTAAGCATCTATCAACACAATGCTCAAGTTCCAAACCAAGACATAATCGTATTCTGCCAAGATCCTTCATCTCAAAGTCAGATTTTAAGTGTCTAGTGGTTTCTCTTAACTTTTTAAGGGTTTCCAAAGAAGATCATGTCCAACATGAACCGCGATAGAATCGAAAACTTGTTATGAAAACGCGTGGGTATATCTCTTCCCAATTAAGTAGTCAATTTAGTGAGCGTTTCAACTTCTTTGCAAACATGCTCCATGGTCTAGAGCCAGTTGACTTGGGTAAATAAAGTTCACCACGAACATTCATGTATATTCTGTATCTAGATTTCTATCGAGGTATGTAGTGACCACATTCGTAAGATGCATGTTCAGTTATTTGAAAACTACCAAACTGACAAGGTAGTGGAGTGCAATGACATTCATTACAAGAGAATGTCTCATCGCACTCGATTCCCGGGCGTTTTGTGAGAAGCCTTGCGCCATAAGGTGAGATTACCATATATTTTTCTCATCACGCTTTCTAACGAAGGCCCATTAGTCAACAAGTTTTATATTAGGAGGTGTTTGCATCTCAGACTCTAAAAACCTTCATCTTCGTTAGATAATCTAACTTAACCTAGATCGCATATTTCCATTTAGGCCAATTCTCTCTACATTGGCATTTATTCATTAACGGAGCGTGGTTCGGTATCATCTAACTCAACAAACTCATGCTATGAAATGCACAAATACATCATCAATCATGATGGAGTTTCTATCCCACGTCTCATGTACACTAGTGTAATTTTCATAGAGCTCTATATTCTCGAAAATAGGTTCTGACGTTGAGGCATCCTCCAACGATAACCATAATCTGAAACATTCTCATGAGACGGATTTTGAGTATTGGAATGTGCCAAAGTATTATTCGAACCCACGGGTCTCTCACACATCCTAGCTGGGGTCATGGCCTGTAACGCTAGAGTTCCACTCTCTATGGCATTGGTGGCATGCCTATCTCCGTGTAGGGTGGCGTTACATCCTCTCGTAGGGACGTCCATCATTGCATGCATGTTTGCTGCATGTATGTATGATCTCATCACTTTAGCGGGGATCGAAATGAGACATAGTGGGGACAGACCACAACAATTCCTATCGTTCATGCTAAACATCCGTGTTCTTATCTCCCCCTAATAACGAGAAGATTGTTTGATCAAAGTGACAATCTGTAAATCTAGAGGCAAAGAGATCGTGTAATACCCCAGAATTTAGTTATTAATTTTGGAGTGCTTTCTAGATTTTATTATGTGGGTTGTTGGGTGAATAGTTGTTTCGTGGTGAAGCGAAAGTGTTTCAGACAAATAATTACTCGAAACGTTTTATTTTCGAAGGGTCAAAGGGTTGACTTTTATTCATTGAGTTTCTCTGAAAACTTTCTTTACGAAAGTCATAGAGCGTGTCGATATGAGTTCGTGGACATGTGGAATGCGAAAATTGAGGATCATATGAAGAAGTTATGCATAACCGAAGTTATTTCCATTTTTGGAAATTTTAGTATAAATAGGATTTTTTAGAAAATATTTCATAATTTCCTTTTTAGGAAATTTTCCGGATTTTTCCTGAAGATTTCTCTCTCAGCCAAGCCCGACCTGGCCAGCCCACCCGGTGACCAGACTCGGTATTTTCTCGACCGTCCGAAGTCCTTCGGCGATGAAACTTGCACCACCCTGCTTAGACTTTCCTCTTCTTCTTCCTCTAGCCACTGGTTTGCTCTGAGGTGCACTAGAAGTGGCGGATCAAACGGCGGATTCCATGGCGGCGCTAACCCGAACCTAGCTTCCTCCTCAGGCAACGTCGGCGGCTAAAACCGGTCATTTTGTGACCCTCTCTTCCTCCTGGTTCGAGATATGTAAGCCTTGAAGATCGATTCGAAGTGTGGGCGAAGAAATCAAGGTTTGAAGTTGAGCGGCTGAGATCTTTCGAGCTTGATCTAGCTCGATCTAGGCCGAATCGACCTTGGTGCCAGTTATAAAAGTTGTTCCTTGTATTGTGATCTACAAGATAGGTGGAGCTGATTTTCTTGGTTTTGAAGTAGGCCCTGACGGCACGTGGGCTTCAAGTGCAGCCGCCTGTGGTGGCGCGTCCGGCCATTCCAGGGGCAATTCCTTGCTCCGTTAGTCTCCATTCATCGATACGAGCATGTAGGTATGTTTACTTTTGTGTTTGCTCGACTTTTTAGTTGAGTTAGATTATTTGCGATTTCGGTTCATTAGGTTTTTGACCCGTGAGGATCCGATTGTTGAATCGTCCTATTGTTTGGGCAATTTGATTTGTTTTCCGATGGGGTTTCGTCTCAATTGATGTATCCTTTGGTTTATAGTTCACGTGTTTCGAACTTTAAAATGATTGTGTGCTTTTTGTTATATTGAGTGTGACCTTGATGTGATTAGGTGATTAGCAGAATTGCAGTGAGCGGAGATTAAATGATTTTGTGTTTGTCTTAGTTTTTGTGTGAAGACGCAGCAAGATATAGAGGTGAGTAAATCTCATATTGTCTGGGTGATAAATTTGTTATGTGATAGTTTTAGTAGAATTAATCATTAGATGTAGAATCATTTTTTTTGCAAATAAATATTTGTTTTGAAATATATGAACTTGATCGTCAACGGTTCATGAGTAAGTAAAACAAGGATTTGTTACAAATGTTTTTTGGTTTGAGTAGACTGTGAAATATAGGAGTTGTTTGGTGAAGTGAAAAAAAAACATTGTTTTGCGTGATTTGATCACTATTGGGTTGCGAGGTGATTTTGAGGTTGTTGGAGATAAGGATATAATATTTTGAGGTGATCAGTTTTATTGTGATACAATGATTTGGGATTGCAAGTTGTGTGAGTTAATAATAAGAGTTTGGAGTAGTAGGATGTGTGTGACGGAATTAGTGTGGCGGAACCAGTGTGGTGAAAGTTATGCAACAGTACCAAACTGGTTATAATCGATACGATGGTACCAAAGTGGTGATAATGGATACAGTAGTACCAAAGTGGTGATAAATTGCATGATGATTATTGTTTAAGGGATGTGAATTATTGTTGAGTGATTGATGTTAAGATTGAAGCTGTGTTGATTTGTGTTATTAGCATATGAACGTGTATCGTATTCTTCTAGTTATTTTATTAATGAATTGCTTGTCTCATTTCGTAATCTCCTGAACTAAAGTATTTGTAGGGATTAATGTGTTCTAAATTGTTTGCTTTTAATGTAATCTCCTGAACTAAATGATATGCAGGGATTACTATGACTTCTATTTATTTGATTTTCATGTGATCTCCTAAACTAACTTACCTACAGGGAGTACTATGAATTGCTTGGTGTACTTTTGATGTGATCTCCTAAACTAATTCATATGCAGGGATTGCTTGTCACTTGATTTAAATTATGAGTGCTTTATATTTTCGAAAAGTGGTTGTTGAAATTTCAATGTTTTTGAAAGGTCACTGAGGTGACAATTATTCGGTTGAGATAAATGGAGGATGATATTGGATTATTGGAGTTTTTAATGTTTTAAACATTACTTGAGTTTGATTATTTAGTTGACCTTTGTAAAATTAAATGCATCAGTTGAGAGTCAGAACATGTGGGTTTTAGATTTTGAGTTAACATACATGAGCTTGATATGATATGAACTTGATGTTTTTGTTGTGATAATTGTATAACGATTTTGTTAGGTTGAGATGGTTTAAGCATATGCTTCTTCTTTGTTTTTTTTTTAGTTTACTCACACGAGCTTTCATAAGCTTACCTGATTTGTTGTTTCAACCCGGTGTACTATCATGATGCAGGGGTTTGTCCTGCATGTAAGGGTGAACACGACTGGAGCTGGGAGGTATCCTACTATTGGAGTTATAGGTTTAAAAACTTGATAGTCTTCTACTGTGTAATGAGTATGGTGTGTTTATTTATTGGATTGTTGATTCAACTTTAATTTGTAAACCTAGTGTAATGTAATATATGACTCTAAAGAATGAGTCTGTATTGACATTGTGGGTGCTAGACATCTTTACTTGTTGTTCTAAGAAGTAAAATTTTTTTAGTGTTTTGTATTGATGTCTGAACCATCACGCCCGGAGTATTTTGTTATACATTTGTTTATTAATTGTGCTTGAAAAAAGGGGCATGACAGATCGCCTAGAAAGGGTATTAAGTGGCGGATGATGGTTGGAGTGTCAAATCCAACTTAGTTGCTCATTCATCCATAAGGACCCATCATAGTGCCTTGTGACGGCCCAATTGGTACATAAATGGCTCACTCAAATGTGCGTAAGTACAAAATACTTGTACGCAGTCACTCGCGGTAACGTAGAGATAGATTGAGTGGCAGTGGGTCGTAGACAAATTAGTATAGCTGCATGCAATATTGCATAACCCCAAGTGGATATAGGGAGATTGGTGAGCATTACCAATATCCGGGCTACCGTCGTAATCGTTTCCGCGAAACCATTTGGGTGTGTACATGGGTATATGATGTCCAACATCAGCCCCAGTGATATGCAATAATCATCGAAAGTCTTCAATGTAAACTCTCTAACATTGTCAAGTCCAATATTGATTGAATAGGATGATCTGAGAAGTGAGCCCATTGTCATATGGTATGTGTTAGGAGTGTAGTATAAGTAGCATTACAATTGGACAATGGCACAACACTTGACCAGCGTGCTTGCGTGTCAACCAACATCATGAAATATTTAAACTTCCGCAAGTTAGTTGAATCAGTCCACAGAATCCTCTCGGATTCTATGTAAGAACAGAATGAGTATTTCTGTATCATTTGCATAGGACGTTCTCGGTCCTAATTTGCCTAAGAAGCAGGCTTTGTAAAACGAGCGAAAGGGCTTAAAAGCAACTAATAAGGATTTTGGTTGGGCCTGAGCGTCTCAAATGCAATTTGAAGAAAAGTTGGTGATTGCAGTATCACCTAGGGCGCATCACTATGATGGACACCATCCATGGCATCATGGATAAGGATTGTGCCAGCCCTAGGCTGGTGGTGGACCACGGCGGTGCCAGAGGCAGCGGCGGCGGTCACACTTAGTCTAGGAATCAACATTTGATTTATGCTTCGTTTCGCTCGAAATAAAGGATGTTCATGTGAAGTCTTTAGTAGATGGATCATCATATCATGACTAGGATGACCTATCCTATCGTGACAAAGTCAATATGTGTCTAAATCCAAGAGCTATTCTCTTATAATTTTATTGAATTTAATAGCTCGAATAGTGGTGACCTAAAGTCCACTAGAGAGACACATATGTTTCTCTAAGATGCGTCTTTATTCGCAATCATTAGAGGTAGTGCAAATGAACTCTTTTCCGTTCTCTACATGCATTTTTACATGGAATCCATTGGCTCGAATAGCTCAATAGGGTGTGTTTGACCCTAGGAGCATAGAGAGCTTCTGCAACATTAATCAAGGTGCCATTTGGCAAGAAGAATTGGTCCATTCCATGTCCTTGAACTAATCTTAATGGCCCAGCCATCGTAGTCACAAAGTAACATGTTCAGAATCAAAATGGAGTCATAATGAAAAGGACTCGAAATTTTATTCATAAGTCAATGGAGTACATCATTGTTTCTTAACCATTAAGAGAATCTAATCCAAGTACTAGTTAATGCAAAACAATGATAGTCGTTTAACTTCTTTCGGTAACTCCAAAATAAATATGATCAGGTGAGTAGAGAGATGTCAGTGGAGCAAGGCTCGCTTAAGTACCACTTATCTCAAAACCTTCCTAGACATCTTACTCACTTTGGATGAGCCCAATTTGAAGAGAAACTAAACCAATGGTATTTAGTACAAAATATACAGTAATTGCCTATACATCTCTTGGAAAAATAAAGGCTTAAACAGAATTGACGATATATTGATCCCAGCCATATTTGAAGTCTTCAACCATTCAATCTAGATCATCTTCTTGATCTTCTTGTTCCACATAGTGAGCTTTTCTTGCTTCACAATATGCTTTGTAGGCAGTGGCAATATTTCCACCAGCTGTACAAATGTGTGCCCAATGAAAAGACACTCCACTTCGGGAACATACATCTTTGTGTTCAGACTTCATTGATTGAGGAGCTTTGAAAGCGTCATAAGGATGGCTCTTAATGTTGGTGGCGCCACCAACATGGCCAGAGGCGTTGCCTTCCTCTCTCTTTCCACATTGACCTCTTCGGTTCGGTATTCACCTATTTTGGCGGTTACCTTCCTTAATAGAGCTATTATATGTACCAGATCGTCCAGAAGTATCCCTAAGATTAGGTTTTCGCTCTTGGCACTCTCTCTTAGGGGCGCGACTATAATTGGACTTCGGAATATACTCTGTTTCCACGGATATCGAATTATAGTTCTTCACAAGAATATCATCATCATTTTCAACAACATTCATAGCTCCAATGAGCTCATGAAAAACTGTGATATGTCCTGCAGTAACATCGATACGATAGTTCTTAACAACCGTCAATGCAGTGACAGGGAAGATAGAGAGAGTCCTCTTAATCGACATCGCATCTGTGATATCTTTTCCACATAATTCCATTAAGCATTTAATGTGAAGTACTTCCAAATTGTAGTCAATAACTGACTTGAAATCATGAAAGCGGAGGCTATGTCATCTCACTTCTAGATCAGGAAGCAGGGAGTCACAAATGTTGCTAAATCTTTCTTCTAGTGAGTCCCACAGTCTTCTGGGGTCTTCTTCATTCATATACTCATACTGGAACGAATCATCTATATGAAGAGTCATTAGGATGATGGCTTTCACCTTATATGCCTCCAAGGCTGCTCTATTTGCTTCCAAAGCTTGAGCTTGCTTGCTCAACAGTTAGCACGTCCTGGCTAGGCTCGAGAATCGTATCCAGGATTCCATCGGCCTTAAGATACTGGTGGACATCACGAACCCACTTTTGATATCTAGAGCCAGTTGTTCCCAATAAAGCAAAGTCCAGTTTGTTCAGGTTACTCATCTTGAAAGAGAACAAGAAAAAGGGCTAGTTTCGGAGCGGAAAAGGCTACCACGAAAGCAAAAGAAATTTCTGAGCGTAGTCTCCCAAGAAATTCTATTCCAAGAGGTTTTGGATTAGATCGAAACAATGATGTAAGTGGTCGATCATAAATTCTCTACAAACTCTAAGTTTGGATATCTCAACAAACTCCAAGTTTGGAATGAGCACGAACCCCCACAATTCGGCTTTTGGTCTCCCCTATGAAGAAGAAGAGGGGAGGGGGGGGGGGGTGGTAGAAGAAAGGGAAGTTGCAAGTCCCCGAGAAAAAGAAGAGAAAAATGATAAAAAAAACTTCAAAAAGGGGAACTAAAAGAACCTTTAAAACATACCTAAAAAAGTGTCAAAAATTTGCCGAAAAAAGTCACAGGAATTTGGTCGCCAGAGGTGGCCTGAGCTTGGCGATGGTTGGGCGGAATTGTTTGGCAGTGGGCTGCCCTTCCTTTCCCTTTTTTTTTTCTTTAGCTGCGGCCCAGGCCCTATTCCCCCTTTTTTTCTTTCGCTGGCGGAGTTGCTGCCGGTCCAGTCACTTTACAACTGGTTTCTGGAGAGGTGGTTCCGGTTCCTGGAGCCTGGGGTCAAGGCCAAGTTTAATGGTGAAAGGCGGTCTAAAAGCTTGTGAACTGGGTAGGGATGGTTTTTCTCTACTTGGAGGGCCGGTTAGGTACGTTTCCGGCTGGTTTTGGTGGTTTTGCAGCCGGTTCTGAGTTCCTGGGATCGAGAGCTTCAAGGTGGAGGTCGATGGTTGCTAGGGTTTGAAGGCTATGATTTTAGGGTTTCAGGGTTAGGGCTTCATGCTGATAACGTGTTTAAGAAATGCTATGATTTGGGAGAGAATTAAGTCGTGCTTTCATTGATAATATGAGCTTTTTTATATAGAGGATTACAAGCAGAGTAATAGAGTTGTATATGGAAATGTAATCATACATTGATTGGTTATCTACAAATATCTCCGAGAATATCTCTAATGCTAACCCTATTACAACTAGAGTAAGTAACATAGAGTTTAGACCAGAGACATATTCTGGATTTACTTGAACAATTACGAGTTTTTATTTTTATTGTAAAGGGCATTTATGGCAAATCAAAATTTAGTGAAATCTTTTACACTAAATTTTGGCTTTTCCTGTACAATAGTAGAGATACAAGAAAAAAAATAGCAAAAACACTAGAAGAGTAAAGTAGAGATTCAATTTTGACAAAAATTGAAAGATACTAATGGTGCTCGTAGAAAAAAAACTGACGGTGCAGGGTTCGGAACCCTAGAGATCGCCAACTTCATAAGAAAGTATCGTGGATAGTTTCCTTCATCGAAGCAGTCAAACCTGTTGTGCCCGAAACAACCATGAGAATAGTCCTCCAACATCTAGCATATGCTCTAATCACGTTTAATACAAAATCCCAATAGGGACGGCCACATATGTTTGCAAGTGAAATAATTGTCTTCTTCGTGGGTATAATAATAAACTTTTTTAAGCCGACCCTAGATGTGAATGACCATAGGAGAGAATGTCCTCTGATACCTCAAAGAAGACACCCCGAAAGACCCACTTTCATTGAATAGCAACATTAGCTAGTGCGCAGGATGATGGTTCTGCAAAATGATTCATTGTCTGGATCACCAGCCATATTATTTCCCCTTTTTTTGTTGTCATTATTTTCAAAACATATAGTGGGGCGTAGCTTTAATAATATTGAGGACCTGCATAGCTCTATAAATAATTGCCACTACATATATGCTAATGCCATCATCATTACAAAGTGTATTGTTATAACTATGTAGCTTATATGGTCCCCAACTTTAACACATGCGACCCCAACAGACTTGGCCTGTATGACGATGTTAAATAATGTTCCAAGACATCCCCTTCTTTCTCTTTCCTAATTCAACTAGGATACTAAGAAATGTGAGCCAGCTGGTAACTTAAAGTTGCAAGCATTCTGGGGCAGATTGACTTTAATGTAAGCCAGCGCCTAATTCCTCTGTTTCAAACCGGATTAGGCCAAAAGTAGATGAGAGAGTTTTGAGTATGCAATTCCACAATTGAATCTGGTGTCTCAAAAGTGTGGTGAGCACCAAGATAAAACATGCTTTGTATAGTGGTTCCAGTGAAGAGATTTGTGGAATTTTGTTTCATAAAGCCATCTGATGTGTAAAGTGGGTTTAGCCACATTAGCCAGTCTGATTCACATTGGTGAAGACAGAATTTGTGCCCCAAGATTCAAAGCAATTCCAAGGAGTTCTGAAGGTCATGCCCTGCTCAGAGATGGTCTCATCGAAGTTCTGGAGCAAAATAAGAAGGGGAAAAAAAAATGAAGGCAACTTAAACCTAATAATTGACTGTTGTCCTTGAAACTAAAACCATTATACAGAATGTCAATTGAATTTCTGGATGGGGACTTGAGCCTTCTTGGCTCTCTCCACCGTTTCACAGAGGATGCAATAACTCTCTTAAACTGGGGGTGTGGAATTCTTTTCCTTAATCCTAGATCAGCGTAAGGCTTCAACCAAGTCATTATGTGCCCCTTGATTTGTAAGTTTTTATTTTCCAAGTTTTAATGAAAGTTCTTCCCGGATAAAAAAGAAAGCCAAAAAGAATAACATAACTTTCAACATCCAAAACTCAGAGGAAAAACAGAAGTAGGAAAACACATACTTCAACTTATGCAACTTTAAAATGTAGCCATTCAGGGGTACAGTAGCAACATGACAAACCTCTAGATGATAAAATTCACAGCCTTCAAATAAGGCTGTAGTTAACTAAATACTTTTTATTGAAATACGAACACAAAAGGAGGCATTGAAAGATGACCAACTCCAGACTTCGTTCCTCTTGCTGAGCAGCCGATCTGCATGAACAGCCAACATCAAAAAGAGAAGTTGCCGGACCAAAAATTTTACATGGATTCAGGAAAACAATAAAAAAGATCTGTGCCTCGGATTTCAGGGTGACCATCTTCCTATCAAAGGGTCGTAGGCAAACCCAACCATCTCTTGGACCTGGACAAAACCAAACAAATAATTAGTTTTTAACTTTTAAGAAGTGCTGAGGCAGAGATCGCTATGCATGTAACAGTAATTAGTAGATCAATAAAAGGTGTTCAGCTTATTGAAATAGAAGCATACTCCAGGATCAGGACTAGTTCTTCAGGAGTAAGCAAATTTGACCATTGATGCGTACCTTTAGGAAGCTGTAATAGATCAATTCATATCAAATCAAAATGTCATCACCATGAGAAAAACCTAAAACTGAACAAGATATAATAACAAATGAGACTAATAGACTATCATTTCAAAGCATAACACTCGTGTGCAGAAGGAGTCCATCTTCCTGGCAGAAATCTTTTACAGTAACATCTGGGAGAATATCAGTCCTTTTCAATAATAATAATTGGATACATATACAGATTTTTCAATAGCTTCAGTGCAAATTTTTTATACAACTTATGCTATTAAACCGCTTTAAATTTAAAAGTGGATAGTGTTTCATTGTTAAAAAAAAAAAAAATTTAAATAAAAAAATTTGCGAGTCCTCTGTGTAACAAAACAGGAATCGTTTCTTGATGATTTCTATGCAAAAGGGTCAAAATCTATTACACAAGTTGATTGCTTTGTGTGTTGGTGGGTGGGTGTTTGGGGGGGGAGGAGGTTTGATTGACTGTATTTAAGACATAAAATCTTTTAACCAATATATTGACTGTATTTAAGACACAATACTTGCATGGATGAATCTCATGTTAGCCAGAACAGGCTAAAAGTGGAGATCACCAACAAGTAGAATGAAAGATCACTTTTTCCATGGGGCATTTCTAAGATAACCAAGTATCACGAGTATTTTGATAGCAAGATGCAATAATAGTACCTCCACGTAAGAACAGATGATCAATAAGTACATAAAAAAATCATGGTCTACATTTGAGACTAGAACAAAACATGAAGCACCACCAATTTACAGCAAAGCAATAGATGATGCATGTGAAATTAAGGATAGATAATCAACCAGCAGTGGCATATGCTCTCACAGAAGTTGGAACGGTTAATCGTTGAAGTCACCGTAGCTCCATTGGGAACAGTTAAGGCTGACAGAGATTTACAGAACTCAGCAGGGTTTGCCACGTGCTCAATCACCTAAGGAATAATCTCAATTTATTACAATTTGGATTCACTCCAAGACAATTTGAAAACAGTAAGAAAACCATACGCGGCTGATGTATCGAGAGTGTATGCATACCTCTAAAGCAAGCACAGCATCAAAACTCTTTGTTCCTCGACTAGTTTTTCTGTGCGCAATGGAACTTGAGTTTAAGAAAAGAAAAGGTATTGGAATATTGAAGAATATCATATTTTCAATAAAGAAATAAGAATACTTACCAAGTGGCACTAATCATGAGCAGACAATTACTAAATCAGGTTATGTGTACATATTTGAATATAAAAAGCATTTAAAATTTACCACCACAAGATAACACTTGATAGCAGATAGGAAACCAAAAACAATCAAAATAACAGTTATAAGCAGGGATAACTCAGACAGAAAACATATCTGATGTGGTTGTCAGTTGGGTAATAATCATCATTTTTCAGCTAAACTATCAGTTCAGTTACACATAACTTAAAGTAAAGCAGCTGAGTTGACAACATTACATGCCCTTGTAGGGCAATAGAAATGTCAATGTGATGGATACGTCTCTGCAATAGACAAGTATCAAAGGATATTCAGCCAAACCAACACTAGTAGTAACTAGTAAGCATTTTTTGGATTAAATTTGATCCCTATTGCCGAATGCCTAAATTACTTATCTGAAATAACACACCTCAGAAAGAATTCCACCTCCACAGCCAACATCAATAAATTTGAGCCCTTCAAAGGGCCTAGCAGATAATGGATCCCTCCTGAAAATCAAAAACACAAAATAAGAAACATGGAAGCACTATTTTCCTATTAAGTCCTAATACATGTTTTCAGGTTTGATTCTTTATAACCGTTTCATTTCAGTAAACAGTACCAGACAGCAAGGACACCAACTTCTTCATTACTTAGCAGCTACCGATTTTCATTATTCACTAAACTCATAACTACAGTCAGAAAATAATTGAGCTTCACCTGAAATGACGACACAGTGTTGAGCGAATGTATGCAAACCTTGTAGGATTCATTGCATGCAACGGTTTGAATGGTCCTTCCGAATCCCACCTTTTTTCATAAAAATCATCAAAGAATTAATGTCATTAGTAAATTTCCTTCTCCTTGATCAAAACCACAGTTAAATGCATAAATTGAAATCTTCAAGGAAATTTCTCTCACCACGTTCCGGCAACGGCGGTGAACTTAGCAAGCTCTGCCTGGTTCAGCGACGACAGAGACGGGGAGTGAGGGTTTTGAGGCAGCGGAATCAGAGGAAGCTCTCCGGAGGGAGGAGGCAGCGGAGGCGCATATGAGAAAAGCCTAGTGGCATTATGCAAGTTCAGCAATCGAGGGATTAGAATTTGGTGGGGGCTCATAGAGGCCGAGGCGGTGTACTTCAGGAGCTTCCAATTCATGGCCATTGTGTTTTTCAGAGAGAAGAGAGGAAATAGCCTACAGAGAGGATTTCGAGTTATGCTTCACAAAGGAATCAAACTTCAATTTAACACTCGGCCAACCATATTTTTGATTTTCTTTGTTTAAATAAATGAATAGGGAAAAAGTCGAAGCTAAACAGCCAGGCCAAATATTTACAAACCAAAGCTCTAAGAGAAAACCCACCCTCATCAAATGATAATCAACAAAAAAGAAAAAGAAAAAATAATAAGCAACTAGAAACTCAGAAAAATATCTATTAACTAGACAACATAATGTGAGCTGCCGTTCCAGAAAAATAAGCAAACAACCTATTACATGGAATCAAGGAATGTTTTCATTTGCTACATCCATCTATGTCTGATCCATCCATCTTATAAGGTAATACATCATGAAGTTACAAGCTTTCAAATTAATGTACCACTAAACAGCCACTTATCTATGAAGTTGCCATTTACAACCCGACCAAACGTTGGCATGAATAAAGCTCTGCTGAAAAACCAGCCAAAACTATAGATCGAGTATGATATGTGAAAAACCTTGATGATCAATCTACAGTCCATTAGACATCCATTCCCTCCGAGAAAGAATTCTTGATTGTGCAAAGTTATATCCATAAGATACCATTCGGTTCAAGTAATAATCATACACTTCCATCAATCCTCTGAAAAACCAAGGAACCTATTGATGAGTTTGGCAACTGGGGTGGCATCACCTGCATGGTATGGAATGAGGGACTCCACTTTCATATCTACTATAATGCGACGAAGTGTCTGTGGGTGAGCATAGTACAGATGCTTCCTGCCTGCTAGTTCTTCTGCCAACTCACTTTGATGATTGTCCATCAAATCTTCATTAACCACAACAATTAACGGCTTCCTAAGCTGCAATGTCTCAAATATGCTCCCTGACCCTGCATGACTAATGACAAGAGATGCAGCTCTCAGATACTCTGCAATGCTTGATGAAAAAGTGAGGTAATCTACTGCAATGGAGTCATCATCTCCTTCAGACTTTGAGGGAATAGAGGAGCCACGGCCCATTTGAATGAGAAGGTCAGTGTACCCTCTTCTTGACAGCTCTTCTTTAACCTCTCGTGTATCCACCGCTTTCACTAGAGCATCAAAACTAGTAGTTCCAACAGTTACAAAAACTGTCTTCTTACACTTTATTGTAACCTCAGTATCTCCCATCTACAATCCGTCAAGGTTCCGCGCAAACTAATCCTGGTCAGAAGCTTTGGACCTGAAACGCAATCTTATGGAATCAGGGAAGGTTATAAATAGCTGTATCCCCCACATTCTTCCTTATTATTATTTTTTCCCTATTGCCTATCTATATTTCTTTCCCCATTGCCCCCATGGAGTTGACAAACAGAAGCAGAAAGTTAAGACCTTCAGAGATATCCTTGCAAGGGTTATGATCTTCTTCTTCTTTTTTCTTCTTTTGCTTCACCCCTTCCCATAAGCTTCTCATGGGATTTTCAATCCTATTAGCGTAATTGACCAGATTGTTTTAATCACACAACTAATTAGCCTTTTTATTTACAATCATTTACAATCCAACCAACCTATATGCAGAATAGTAATTCTAGTAGTCTTCCTAATTTGAAAACAAAACACCTTCCTATTTTGAAAACAAAACACACCTTCATACAAAATTATACCATCTCACCAAACATCAATCTTTCAATCACCATTCACTCAACAACAAAGCAACCAAAGCAAAACCAAACAACAACTCATAATGGTAGCTGATAAGCATTATAATTGATTTAAGGTCCAATTATAGAAATTTCGATAGTTCCGAAGAAATTTAAACCCTTGTTTGAAATTCCCCAAATGCACCCAAAACCTGGACTTGCATTTTGTTGAATAAATGTATCTTACTACTACACTAAACAGTAGTTGATCACCCCAATTACCTCAGAAGTTCAGACAACAATCGACAAAGTGCAAAATTTTGAAAAGCCCATTTCCAGCATTAAGAACATGATCAGAGCATAATGTGCAAAAAATTTACAATCGTTTTCCAGAAATCTAAGCACAGCTCTCTGTCTCTTAACAGACTGACATGAGATTTAAATTCTAATCCCGAATTCTAATACACTCCTCTCAGCAAACAACGAAGCGTTTTCAGATCAAAATCAGACTCATAACAGGAGCAAAGGAAAAAAAGGATAAAAAGAAGGGAGATTGAACCTGCTGTGATCGCGACCGGGAATTCGCCGGCGGTGACTGAGTGAGAGAGAGGTGTCCAACCAGTCTTTTTTTTTTTTTCCTTCTTTGTATTATTTAAAGGAAGATCAAAATATATTAATATCGAATATCACAGTCACATTATGTCACACTCGTTTCGGATACGATAATAAGAAACATCACTTAAATAACTTAAACAACTTAATTTCTGATGATCTCTTAACAATTTTATATATATGTCTTTTGTTCTTATTTTTTGGCTGATAATGCTTTTATTCTTATTAGTTGAGCGGAAATACAAACGCTAGATTCCTTCTCGTTTTTCTGCTATCTCGATCTGTCTTTTTCCTTCTTCATATTTTTCTCATCATTAGTTTATCTCAAAGGGAGATTATTGTAATGGTAGGGTTCGACGAATCTTCATTACGAACTCAATATATTTTCACAAAATTTTATTCATGATCATCACAACGTCATGGTGATTGTTTAATTTCATCAAAATTTGAATTTTTGAAGGCTCAAAGCACACGGCCTCTTGCAATTCAAAGATTTTGGCAACCTATTGAGGTTATCAGAGCCAAGAAGAATTTTTCCAATTGTTACTAATTCTCATCGGGGGAGGGTTGATTTTAGGTTATGAAGAGTTAAAAAATAATAAAATATATATATATTAAAAAAAAAAGCAAATACCTAAGAGCAAATGTGTAACAAAAAAAAAAAGGATTATATACTCTTCTCAGTTATGTCTGTTTGAAACTTTTTTTTTGTTTGGAGAAATGTTTGTTTGAAATTTTGAACTAGTTTAATGTGGTCAATACTCAATAGATATTCTGATATTATTTGATAATAAAAAAAGAAGAAGAGGGAATATGTAGGAACAAAACTATTTGGAGGGCCAAACTGCAAAGTGGCAAACATATGAAATCAGCGTGCCTTGTTGGGTGTGAGGAGCGTTTGCAAATCTGAGAGAAGAAAAAGGAAGCAGAGAGAGAGAGAGAGAGAAATGGGAAGCAGCAAGCCGTTGGGACCCACAGGGGAGTTCTTCAGGAGAAGGGACGAGTGGAGGAAGCACCCGATGCTTTCGAATCAGCTCCGCCACGCCACTCCCGGCCTCGGCATCGCTCTCGTCGCCTTCGGTGTCTACTTGGTCGGCGAGCAGTTCTACAACCGCGTCATCTCTCCTCCTTCTTCTCACTCCTCCTCCTCCTCTTCTCACTGAGGATTCAATCAATCTATTTCAGGTCCCCCAACCTCTCCCCTTTCCCATTTCAATTTCAATTAATATTAGGTCGAATTGGTCCTTTGAAGGCTAGGTGTGATATTCTCATGTTTGGAATTGGGGTTTGGGAGTTTCGATTGAACAAGGATTGGACTTTCTAGGAGATATGCTATGCAGTGGTTTAATTTAGTTGCCGAGTAATTGCATTGTTAGATATGTGCACATACCTGAAATCTATTACGTAGCTCCAGATTCTTGAGGAGCTGAGAGCCGAGGAGGTTTACAACTTTTTACAATGTTTTGGTAGTTTTCAACAAGCTTTCCGTTAGTGACAGTTTCGATTAGGATTTCACCATGTTGGGTTTTAAGTTTTGTGCTAGTGATTAGTGAGTCTGCTGACTTATTGTTTGCAAGGCTTGAATCCTTATTGAAGCATATGACATATCACCGCATGCTACTTAATTGTAGCATTTGATGCCTATGATTTGTCCCACGTTAGTCCTTCGTCCATTCCATTAGATGTTCTGTTACTTTAGGGGTAAAACGTCAGCCCAAGTCATCACTCCTCCTTTCCCCCGTTCTCAAAACCGTAGTATTTGCTATTGGGTATGCTTAGCTTGATCAGGTCTGAGCTTTTTGGGTGTGCTTTAGAGAAAGAACTATGGTTGTCATGGTCATAACATGAGAGAGGATCGGAGGAGAACCGTAAGGCCTAAAATTGACAGAAAAGGATAGAAACACCTAGAGTAGGAGACACTGATAAAAGTTGGAGGACCACTACATTTTGAAAACGTATTGGAGGACTAAAGTGGGAATCCGGCAAAAGTTGAGGAAGCAACACAATAATCAACCTCACTGCATATTATAGACAATTTATATTCTATGAGTAAGAGGTGGTTATAATAGGCTTGTTACTACTTAGTATTGTGTAGCTCTTTGATTTTTGAATACTGCAAGCACCTGAGTGGACCTCGTAAAGCTGGTTCATACAAGCTATAGTAGATACACAGATCTTTCCTATTGTTTTCCCAAATCCATTTAAATTCTTTGGTTTAGCAACTTCTCTTTTTGATCTTGGCTGTTCTTGCAGATTGGCTACCCAGCAAGAGGAATGAAGTCTGGAGTTTCTCATCTTTCAGTGCCACCTTTCTGGTTTGAATTTCAATAAAAAGTATTCAGTTAACTAGAGCCTTAAAGAACTTGAAGGCTGTTAATTTTATTTTGTAGAGGTTTGTCATGTTGCTACTCTACCCCTGAATGGCTACATTTGAAAGTTGCATAAGCTGAAGTATGTGTTCTTTTGCTTCTGTTTTCCTTGGAGTTTTGGAAGTTAACAAGTTGTGTTATTTTTTTTGGCTTTCTTTCTTATCCGGGAAGAACTTTCATTAAAACATGGGAAATGTAAACCTACAAATCAAGGGGCACATAATGACTTTGTTAAAGCCTTAACTAATCTGGGAGAAAGGAAAAGAGTTCCACAGTCCCATTTTAATATGGTCATCAGATCCTCTGTGAGAGAGTGGAAGAAAGTCAAGAAGGCTCAGTTCCAATCCAGAAAGTCTATTGACATTCCTTATAATTGGTTCTTGTTTCAAGGAGGGTTGCAGTTCTCATTAACACAGCCAATGATTAGGTTCAAGTCACCTTCAACTTATTCTTCTTTCTTTCTTTCTTTTTTTGTTTTTGCTCCAGAAGTTTGATAAGATCATCTCTGGGGGCATAACCTTCAGAACTCGGAACTGGGTTGAAATTGCTTTGAACCCTGGGGGCATAAATTCTGTCTTTTCCAACGTGGCGCACATGTAGTAATATGTGGCCTAAACCACTTTCAGCAGATGGTTTTAAAGAAAACTTAGCAGGAACCAACATTGTTCACAAAACCCATGAAACAAAATTCCACAAATCTCTTCTTTGGAACCATCATACAGAGCATGTTTGATGTTGGTGTGCTCACCGCATTATTGAGACAAATGGTTTTGTGAAGCTTGCCAAGCTTGAGTAGTCTCTTATGTATAGCTGCAACGTTGATGACCAAAACAAAGCTTAACCTAATAATCCCAATGGAATTAGTCACGGTCCTATCTCTGGCTTTCATTAATGTGAATCATCTGCTCCAGAATGCTTACAACTAAACTTTCTAACCGTCTTACATCGAGTAAATTTGGTTCCAAAAAGCGCGCATTCGCTTAGCATCCTTGTTTTTTTTTTTTTTTTTGGTCTGAAAAATACTTCAATTGAAAGCTCAAAAAGAGCAAAGATACAAGAACAAGAGAAACAAGTACAGTAAAAACCACAAACATAAGAGAAAAACAAAGCAGCAAGCTGCAACAAAACCAGTCCTATGGACTGGGATGAAATCTCAGATAGACCTATGTGGGCATGGGAGACCATCATTCACCAAAACATCGATCATAGAGGTTGGAGGACCATTGGTCCAAACTTGTGTGCACAACCTCTTTCTAGCTAGCTTGGCCGCGGCATCAGCAGCGCGGTTAGGTTGTCTTGAAATCCAATCCCAATTAACACAGGAAAAAGACCTTTTGAGTTTATGAAACTCATTGAGAAATGGGTAAATTTTCCAGTTTCCTCTGGAAATATTGTTCTTCAGACCATTAACAATCTCCTGACAGTCACTCTCTAATATCAGCTTGTCAATATTTAAATCTCTAGCAAGTTGCAATCCATGAATAATTGCAGCTCCCTCATCCTTGTTGAACTAGGAAAGAAATAGGAAAGAGAATGAATGGTCGCATATGTAACATTAGTCTGTTGTGGTCGCATATGTATTAGTTATTACAATTAGCATGTTTATAATACTATTTATCTACTGCGTCCGTCACAACAGTAAAATGACATCCTAATCAATAAAATTTCTCTAAAAAAAAAAGGGTTCTCTTTCTCTGATTTGATCAAACAAAAAAAGAAATGTGGATCGAATTTCCGATACGAGCTCGCGGTGGTTTGACCATCGTTGACGAGAGGACCAAGGTCCAGGAACCTTTAAAGAGGTAAAATATTTGTTTTCGATTTTTTTCTGTTGTGGAAAGTAATAAACAAATTTTTGTACGAAAGGTAAGTCTGTTTTTGTCTCCATGTTCAAGGAATAAACTCTGACCATCACAAATTCGAATAAAATTAAGCTCCCTTTTAGATAGTGCCAACTACTCTTCTCTCTCTCTCTCTCTGTCTGCTGCTGCTGCTGCTGCTGCTGCTGCTAATGGGGCTCTTGGTTCACACGCTTGACTTCACCGTCTCTTCTTCTTCTTCTTCTTCTTCACTGCTCTTCTCAAATGACAACCTCCGAATTCCGCCAATCTCACACTCCAACCTACGATTTGCAGGCAACTCCCACCTCCTCTATTTCTCTCAATTTTCCGTTCAAGCCTCCGTCACTATTCTCTCACACTTAAACTGCCTTTCAGGTCATCAATTCAATTTCAGGAACAAGCATCGTAAGCCTAGAATTGCAACCCCCAGCTTCACTTGCTTCTCTGCAAAACTTGCCCAGGAAGATGTAAGTATGTGTCACTTCTTCTTCTTCTTCGTTCAATTCGGTCATGTCAATTTGTTATTCTGAAACAAACAAACAAAGAACAATGTTATTTGGATAATGCAGAAACCGGAGTCCGTAATAGTGAGAGAGAAAAGCGTGTCAGTGATTCTTTTGGCTGGAGGCAAGGGTAAAAGGATGGGTGTAAGTCCTCTTCTGATAATACTTATTGTTATTGTCACCATTTTCATCTATCAACTAATAATATTTTTAGAGTTATGTTTGTGCAACTAGGCCAGTATGCCGAAACAGTATCTCCCGCTTTTAAGCCAGCCTATTGCATTGTACAGGTAACTTATTCATCCAAATCAATGCTTTTATATCATTTTACATTGCATCTATTGACCTCATGGATTCTGTTTTTTTTTTTTTTTTTTTTTTAATTCAATCAATGCTGATTAAGTTGTAGTTTTAGAACCTACTTACAGGGACTCCTTTAGTGTGGTTTCCGGGCCATAACGCTGTTTATGTTTGTCAATATGGTGAAATATGACTTGCTTTTCTAGACATTTTTGCTTTTTTCTGGTTGCAAAGTTTGTGCTCCTCTGAATGAATATTTTCCAACTCGGTGCAGCTTCTATACTTTCTCACGCATCCCTCAAGTGAAGGAAATCATTGTAGTTTGTGATCCCTCCTACAGGGATGTTTTTGAAGGTTCCGTTCCTCTCTTTCTCTTGTCCTCTCCTTCTAACGTGCATTTTCACATGTTTGTCTGTTGGGTTTAGTGCTGTAGGACACATTTATTCTGATTTTGGTTTCGGTCATGTTCTCAGACTCCAAGAGTAAGATCCAGACGGAACTTAAATTCACGTTGCCTGGGAAGGAAAGACAAGATTCTGTTTACAGTGGACTCCAGGTGCATGCATGACACTGTTTTCCATACTTTAATGAACAAAAGTCACCTTGATCCTGGACAAGGCTCCTTGTTTTGTCTTCTTGTGAAAGGTCTCTCAGTTGTAGCCTAGTATTGACTCTACCTACTTAACACATTAGTCTGAAGTCTTCATTCTGCTTTATCTCAAAGTCGGTTGCAATAGTTTTCAAAATGCAAGTCAACTAAAGTTATTAATTTACTTTTTGGAAAACAATTAGTATCTTCAATTGGTGATTTTTTTTTCCCGAATTGTATTATTGTAAAATGAGGATGTGTGAGTACGATTGCATAACTTATCATTGGATGCAACTTCTGTGTACAGGCTATTGATTTGACCTCTGAGCTTGTTTGCATCCATGATTCTGCAAGACCTCTGGTGTCGTCAGGAGATGTTGAGAAGGTCAGAATTTCTTTACTTATATATCTAATTCATTCGCCTTATTCTGTTTTGACATTACATAATAATAGATCACCATGTCTTTAGTAAGTATCATTATGCACTTTTTTCGTTGAGAATTCTTCGTTCCCTTTCATGTGAATTCCGCTGCAACGAATTTCAAACTTGCGGGGCCCTCTCTATTTATTCCCTCTTTCAAGCCCCGAAGAAAACCCCCTCCCCCATTGTGTCTTAGGTATAGAGCAATGCTGCTTCTTATGTAAAGAAATCTCTGTCTAGAAGTATTAGATACATGTTATCCGAACAGATCCCTAGTGTCGGACTGAACAGTTTCATGCACAGAAACCAATTGGCACGGAAATGCATAGAACTAGGCATGTTTACAATTGCTTGAAAAGAAACTTTTGAAAAGGGAGAAGTGGATGACATTTTTTCAATAATATAGTAATCTAAATAGCCTACAACCATGACAAAGACAATGAAAATTTGTAATAATGTAGACCTAGAAATTATCCACATCAACTTGGTCATCTCTTAACATGAGGCGGTGTATATCCTACAAATGATGGAACTTAATGAAAGCTTTTCCATCAAGATGCATCTACTGCTCTTCTATTTAAGTAGATTAATTGTTGGCAACTGAAGAAGAATAGTAGAGGATAGAGCAATATTGGGTATCATACCAATATCCCCCCATAAATATTGATGTGTACCTGTTAGGACACTATCACAAGGCTTAATGATGAGTAGCTGACTGGCCAGTTCTTGAATAAAATGCAAACTATATCATGTAGGGTTGTGAGACTATTTTGATTGAAGATTCCACTTTGTGTTATGGGAGGAAGCTTTTCCAAGAAGATATTAGAAGGTCTTAAGAACTACTGCCAAATGACCTAGAAATTTGTGAAACCATTTGTTATCATGTAAAAATCATTTCAACTCTCCAAATAAGTGGTTTTGTTTAACTTTCCTTGCTGCCAGTCAATATGTCAAAAGAAATGAAATATATGGAATACATCACATAGGAATGAAAGGTATTTGCACATGTATCTTTTTCCTCCAGTAAGGGTTAGGAAAAGCATACTTCCACCAAGTGCAGAATGGGTGGATGGTTGTTGTTTCAGTTATTTTGATGTGTCCTTGGTGGTTATGTGAATTTGTTTCTTTATTTTTTATTTTGGTTTATGTTAAGTCAGATTTCTTCTATAATAAAAAAAAAATTCAAGAGAATATTCAGAGCAAGCATTGAATGCTTTTAGGTTCTTAAAGATGGTTGGTTAAATGGAGCAGCTGTACTTGGGGTTCCAGTAAAAGCGACCATCAAAGAGGTACGTATTAATCATAGTAACTTGCTTTCAGATTTATACTACTTGCAGTTGGTGAATACTTGAAACTACAGCCAATTTATATGATGCATTTGGTTTAGTTTTTCCTTGTTTAGTGTGTATTAGGATATCATGCAGATGCTAGTTTCCATGTTTCCTTGTACTTTAGTTGTATTAACAGTTCAGTATCCTTCCCAGAGGTACTTGAGCAATCAATACAAAGCCCATCTCTCTGCAGTTTTTGTCCCTGCTTAAACACATATCAGGGGACTTTCAACCTGTTTGCAGAACATGAATTCCTGCATATAGACCTTGTGACTGAGAAATTTATCTATTTATAAGCAGGCAAACAATGAGTCTTTTGTAGTCCGAACTCTGGACAGAAGAACACTTTGGGAAATGCAGACACCACAGGTTTACTGTTTCCAGCATTTACATCTCTCCATTCATGACTTTGGAACATTCTAATAGCTACTGTCTATCAATTCTCACAGGTCATCAAACCTGAGTTGCTCAAAAAGGGCTTCGAACTTGTTAACAGGTACATAGGGATTCATGTCAATTTTGTTGTACAATGTTAAATGCAGACTGCTGTAATAAATAAAAATATTAGGTAATGAGTTAATGATGATAAATGTTGAGGATGTGAATAAATCAGAATCCTGTTAGTTATCCCTCGAGAGCCTGATCCTTGTTTTGTTATTTAAAAAACCAAGAAAAAGTCTTAAGAGTTGACTCATAATGCTTTGAAATACTGATCAAGAGAGACAAAAGTGTTTTTGAGTTTTGCCAGGCAATTTTCAATTAAAAAACAATGTCGGACGCCTATAAGTATTTCTATCTTTCTCATTTCTTAATAATTGTAATTTCAACAGAGAAGGCCTTGAAGTTACTGATGACGTGTCTATTGTTGAGCACCTTCCACATCCTGTGTACATCACTGAAGGATCTTACACCAACATCAAGGTAGTGAAATATCCACTCCTTGCAGTTTTTGCAACTTACATGAATACAGAACCAATACTCAGCGCCCCATTCTTTGATTTGGAAGTTGCTCATTGTATTTGGAAGTTCATCTGTAAGGGAAAGAAATCTGATTTTTGCACTACAAATGTTTTGCAGGTCACAACGCCAGATGATTTATTACTCGCAGAAAGAATATTGAGTATGGACACTAAAAAGTCTTCAGGATGATCTTCTTGCCATTTGTCTTCGAATCACATTGATACACCTACAAAGATCTTTGAAATATTTCAAAGTAGCATGACTCATTCAACAGACTCCCCTTGCTGTGATATGCAACTATTGAGTTCAGAATCGGATGGTATTATAACCGGCTCCAGACGTGTCTAAAATTTAGGTCCATATGTGGAAAAGGAAACAAAAATTTATCTGTATTAAACTATTTTTGTATATGCAGCCAAGTAGCTTGGCTATCAGAAGCAATTTTCCTTGGGGTTAATCATAAATCTATGCGGAAAGTATATGAAACGGAACAAATTTTATTTTACTCATTGAAGTCTTCTCCTGATGAATGTGTGAACATGAACAGAAATTCAAAAGATGATCAGCTGGCTGTCCAAAACCACCAGGGTGTAGACACAGTAAATTAGAGGAATTCTACCAAGCACTCCAAGCATTCCACCATAACAAAGTTTCCAAGTAATTTTACCAAGAAAAAGAAGGAATAAAAAAAAAAAAAACTCCAAGTAATTGACTTTCCTCGTCAACCAAGTCATGCCAAAGGTTTCACCACATGCACAAGACCTCACTGGCTCTCTATCTTGACGCCCAAGTCTTCTCTCTTGTGCTCAAGTCCTGCTCGACCATCCCGCCGCCCAAAACTCAGCACCGCCATCCATCCCCACGTCACCAAATCATTGCTCCCAAAATTCTTCAACATAGAATATGATCGAGGTTTTAATGTTTTATTGTGTGCTGTGTATGAACAAGATCGAGGTTGGGTATGGTTTAAGTTGGGGAATGAAAGTTATCTGCCCCTTTAATTTGGCACAACAATCTTCAACAAAGACCAGTGAAATAAATTATGAAAAGGAGCAACTTGAATCCATTCAAGGTTTTACCATTTTATTTGTATTGATCAAATAAAAATTGGATGGACACAGATAAATCAGTTGAATAAGAAAAGGGAAAAACCTTTACATTATCTGTTTCACCCTATCACTGCATCTTTGAAGAATGGCTCAACTGGGAACATAAATACAGGAAAATGTGTAATGAAATGGAACAGTATAGCCAAAACTCCAATCCTAATCCTCTCCTTATCTTGTCTTCTCTCCTTTCTTCCTTGACTTGCCACACACACCAAACAATGAAAACCGTCTACCCTTGCGTGGTTGAACAGGGGTCCCTTTTACCTGTTTATAGGCACAAATCTTTAGAAGTTGCTCTGAAGTCAAGCTACTTTTCCAATTTTAAGACAAATATAAAGATGTAATAACTCTTTACCTTTCCTCTTTTACGACGTCTAGTGTTATAACAACGAAAAAATCCACTGCAACCTCCTCTACCTGACCCTGATTCATCGCCCCTATAGAAAAACTAAGAATGAGAATGTGCATACAATGGATATCAATAACTGTGGATGCATGACTACTTGGCATTTAGTAATTACTGTGGATATGAATATATTGCATATAATTTTGCCAATGACAGATTAGAAAAGACAACAAATGAAACAAAACAAAAGGCTAAAAGAGTGCTATCAATTGAAACAACGGTTCTCCTGCACCATACTAAGATTCTGTTTCACTATAGAATCTGAATAGTCCGGAATTAAGCACTTGAATGCCTTACTAAAAACTTTGAGCATGTCTTGTACCGTATTGAATGTTTTCGGAATTTTTTTTAGCAATTCTGATAATGCAAAAGGATTCAGCATCAATAGTGAAAGAAATTGCCTATAACATGAAGTATCTCTATCATACCGAAGGCTGAATTCGATAAATTTCTACCACCAACAAATAATAAACACAAACTGAACATCACCTATATCACTGCTCAAACTCTTACTGTTGACATTAACAACACCACCTCATCTGCCAGACCAAAACCATCACTACATATCAAATGCTTGAACGCCACCACCAGCACTCTTATTATTACGTCAAGCCCCTACCAACACTTATTGACTCCTTCCCTTTTAGCACTACCAGTTACAAGAAACCAGCTAACATATACAACCATTGCCACTCTAATTAATGGCTAAAGAACTGTCACCACTAATAACACTGTTGTTACTAACATTGTGTCACCAAACTATTCAGTAACATCATATCCACTTTCACAATCCATAATTACTGTTACTAACAATATTGTTGTTACTAACGTCAACATTTATGTTAATCGATTTTAGTAACAACAACATTCATGTTAAGCAATTTCTGCTTGAAACTTCAGTATCCATAATTTAATATTTAATACTACGTGATTTAGTGTTTTAGAATTGCAATGCTAAAAATACAACATATAGTGCTTAATTCTCAGTTGTATTAAACAGGCTCGAACACATTATAATACCCGGATTAAATGCATCACTGAGTCCTAATCTTCTTTCTGCAGCCTAAGAACATGACATTGTCTAGACTAAAATACCCCATTTAGAGCTGTGACATCAAGATGCAGATGGTAAAAACTTTCCCGGAGACATATCAGCACCGAAATGCTCTTTTCCAGAAATGGAGAGCAACTCTACACATGCACATTCCATTTTCCACTATAAAAGTCTATCTACAGTTAGCAAATTTAGTGACCATATATCTATTTAACCTTGAATAATTAAAAACAGACATTGTTCTATGAACCTCAGAAGATGAAGTGTTTATACTACTACAAAATGCTTATAAAAACCTGTGCAAGATAATCTCATGACTCACATTAATCAAATCTCAAGGAATCTAGTTTGTCCACCATTAAACTGTTTTTTGTGTGTTCAGCCAAGTAAGGACTAAGGAGTAGAAAAGAATTTTTTTAAGAAATATGGAAATAGTCAAGAAATCAATACTCACAGGTGATCTTTGTCGGACTTGCCCTTTTCATGTAGTAAACTTGGGGACATAGGATAATGATCAACCCTTTTACCTATTTGGTCCTGCTGAATGACCTTCCCACTGTTAGCACTCAAGATTTTTACTTCATGGTTTAATCCATCATCCCATTGCTGAGAGGATAATCCCATTGAATTCATCGATTCCATCTGATCTTCGTAATAAATGCCATCCTGAGGCAGGACCTGATTCTTTTCAGGTTTCAAACGACTCAAAGAACCAGGGGTGCCTTTCTCTGCAACCTGTAGCCACGCAGTCTCTAACCTTTGGTCGCGAATAATGGATTCTATTCTCTGCATTGGGATCTCCTGTCCGCTCTCTCTTGTATCACTTGTTTGAGCATTGCCATCTGCAACTAAGTCTGATGAATCAGAGGTTGACTTGTGGGTCCCATCCAGAAACAGAGAACAATTGGAATAACCATCTGTGGCATTTGAACCAACTCTTTTCCTTTCCCTGACAAGTTCTGCCATAGTTCCCTCCTGTTTTAGACCTTCAAGCAAGTGAACTGGACTTGGACCATTTAGAGAAGCCTCCCCACCTGGCAAGTGGACAATTCTAACCTCGACATTGCGTCTGAGAACTATTTCCATTGAATTTGTGATACTGCTCACAAACCTCTCTGCTCTAGATTTGATACTTCCATCTTCAAATGCAACATAAGCAACCTGAACACCTGCATAAAAATGCCAGTTTAAACAAAAGGAAGAACAGGAAACTAATGCATATGTGGGTTTATACTATAAACACACTACACCATACATGCATATATATAAAACATTATATATATATATATACAGAGAGAGAGAGAGAGGGAGAGAGAGAAGGAGGGAGAGGGAGAGGGAGAGGGAGTCCATCATGGGTCTTTAAAGGTATGATTTAAGCCATGAACTAAGAACTAAAAGGATGCCCCTTATTCTATAAGACTGCAAAGTATAGCTTAAGCATCATTATAAAAATCACTATCATGACATCATATGGTGTTCGTTTACTGAGAACATCTAACAAAGATATTGTATATGTAGAACGAAAAAATCATATCAAGCATGAATAGCTTCTTTTCTTCGTTATCATTTTTCGCCTTCCTTTCATGTTTGTACATCATCCTCCAGTGAGAAAACAATACACCATGTATCACAATGGCATATAAAACTATCAGTGATATGAGTGTAAATGGAAACAACTATAAACTATAATTTTCTAGTCAAGAATACTAATTAGTCATTGCAAGAATGCAAGAACGACTTTAAACTTTACAAATAACTGCAGCAACTTCTGAGTACAAAAAGGTGCATAAGGTGTAGTGCTTTGCGCATATGCAAAAATAAACAGAAGTGAATGAAAAGCTTAAGAGCTTACCTTCAGCTTCAGATATAGACACTAGCTTTCCATGAGAATGTAGTAGCTGCCTCAATGTCTTTGAATGACACTTCTCAATACACTGTGCCCATACATCATTTAACTTTTCAGAGTTTACACATCTAAGGCTCATATTTCCAGCCATAACATTTCCACACAAGGGAGTTGAGGCACCATTATCCACGAACTGATCATGTGAGGGCTTGGTATTCACACCGAAACCATTATTTCTTGACAACGAATCTCCCTGATGGTTGGAATTTTCATTTGGTGCTCTTTGTAGAGAAGCATGTTGAGTTGATTTTTGTAGTATATAGTGACCATCTAACTTCTGTTTGTAAGTGGCTGCTTCTCTTGAAGTTGAAGCACTTGAAGAATCATCCTCAGTTGTCTTGCAGCTATGCCTCCTGCTGCATGAGTGACTAAGGTCTGGAGAAGGCACTGAACCAAGCTGCAACAGAGTCGCTGTAAACCATGTTGAGCGCTCACTTGAAACCCTAAGCTGTTTTTCAGCCTCCGAAAGAATCTTCAGAGCATGTTTTAATCTCTCCAATCCTGCTTCGGTCACTGAAGTAAAACAATCACCATAATTGGAAATTTGAATAAAAAAATAAACCAAAACAAAAAGATTATAACATCTTTACTGGACTAAACATCATCTACACCGACAAAATAGCCAAAAGAAAATAAAATAGAATAACATATGAAATTATGGAGCAACAGTTACTCTAAAAATAAAATACAATCAGTAGAGTATTTTTTGTCCCCAGGATTATTAATGTAAATGACTACTCTAAGATATACAAGTACTTGTTGTGATCCAGACGGGTAAGTATTTCAAGAGAAGAATTTGAGAGAACCAGAAGTATGCCAACAGATGAAACATTACCATCTAAGCAAAGAAAATAACAACACAAGACCTATGTATTAGATACATAACCTTTTCTTACACAAACCTACCAATCTTAAACTAACAGGAAAATTTAAAATTATTTGTACCACGGAATCTCTTGTAGAGGTGAGAAACTATGCGCAAGTGGATGACACGATAAATCCCTACCCATTCAACACACTGATTCTCCATACAAGATTCCAATACTTGGTTCTTTGTTATGGCTAGATTCCTAAATTTGGAAAATTTGGATTGGGGCAAGGAGATCACCAGTACTACCCGGGAAATACTTGAATCTATTCTAGGGAAGCAGATGGATAGATCATGGAACCAACCACATACAGGAATCTTGCAAATTGCAGCATAACGCTTCTCAGTACTTATAATATCATTTCTCCAATGGGCCATGTTGTACATCTTATCATGTTTGATTGAATCCATTGGTCTTACGAATATTGATCTATATACTTACTTATTCATCATGTAGTTATCAATCATTAACATTTGTGAAATAGAATGAACTTTATCGCATCAAAAGTTAAGGAGACACACTCACAGTTCCGAGCACCATATAAGGAGTCATGTTTGACATCATTAGTACTGTTGGTTCCCGCAATGATGTCCATAATTAAGCTGGCCAATTGAGACATCAAAACCATGGGATCAACCCCAGAGTCCATCAAATCTCTGGCCCTTTTTACTGTTTCTGCAGTGTCCGATGACATTGCTAACTCCAAAAGATCTAGTAACTTGTCATCGGAAACAACTCCCACCTGCAAAAGATAAAGTAGTTGATGAGTTTGAACATATCCAACATAATACTAGACTAAGAAATCAGTGTTTTTTGTTTTTCCTTTGATAATAGTGCCATGAACTCGCATTAGTATGCTAAACTCATACTGAATTAGACCATGTCAGGAAATAATAGGCAGAGAAAACTCACAAGTTCATTCACAAGAGATGTTGAAATTCTTTTCCCCAGCAAACTCAACTGGTCCAACATAGTTTCTGCATCTCGAAGTGAACCATCTGCATTCAAAGCAATCAATTCTAATGCATCTGGTTCAACATCTAGGTTCTCTTCAACAGCAATTTTCCTCAACCTGGCCACAATCTCACTATCCTTAATTTTGTTGAAGAGATATTTCTGACACCGAGATTGTATGGTACGAGGAACATTATCCAAATCAGTTGTAATGAATATGAAGACAACTCGCTGCGGTGGTTCTTCCAAATATTTAAGAAATGCCAACCATGTCTTAGAAGGCAATAAGTGACACTCATCAATCACAAAAACCTTATACCTTGATGATGCTGATGAGGGAGCCACAGATAGAGTTTTCAATAGGTACCTGACTTTATCAATTCCTTTCCTATTGGTACCATCAACTTCCAATAGATCCTTGTTGTTACCAGACATAAAATCAGTGCACTCCCTGCAGTAGCCACAGGGTTTAGTTTCATCAGGAGCTAGGCAATTCAAGGAAGCAGCGAAAATTCTAGCTGTTGACGTTTTTCCAGTTCCACGGGGTCCCTGGAAAAGATAAACGGGAGCAATCCTACACCTATCAATAGCATTTATAAGTGATTGCACCACAATATTCTGGCCAATCAATTCACGAAAGAACATCGGCTTGTACTTCTGGCTAAAACTTCTAACACTATCTGGAGTGCTTCCCTCTTCCCCCACTCCACTCAGAGCTACAATTTCCAAGCCTTCTTGACTTCGGCAGCTTGACCATCTCCGCCCATCCAATCTACTCAAAGCTTCCAAATCAAGTTCCCCAAAGTTTGTGGAGAGTTCGTCATCACTCCTCCCAGTTCCTATGGATGACCCTCCTCTACCATCACCACTATTGTTTAGCAATGGCAGAACACCTTGCGCACTTCTAGATGCAATTCTCCGCTTATTAGAACTTGACGACGACCCCCGTCGTCTAGGATAAACATTTTGACTTCCACACAAAAGGACACTTCCTTTTCTCCTTATAGTATCAGAAAGCGAAGGGGAGCAACAGCTTCCATACATGCCTCTGTGCTTTGGAGTCTTTTTCGACCAATAACAAGGAATCCCACATCCCTTGCTACCCGGAAAATCCAAATGGTCCTCAACCTCATCATCCCCATCATTCATTGAAGTCGCAGTTCCATCCCAAGATCCAACAGTACTTGGATTCCGAACACCGTACCTGTTATAGGAACTCGTTGACAATGCAGGAGTGCTATAGCAGTAAGAAGAGTCCTCTGCTCTACTATCATTTCTCCTAACATTAGTCGAGGCTGGAGGCCAATGCTTGTGCCTAAGCTTCAAGAGCAACGGGGAAGCCCCCCTAAAGTGCCTCAGATCCTCAGAATTAGAGTAATCCTCAGTGTCATCAGATTGCTCATCCCGACCTCCCTTTCTTAAGTTCCTACCAAGAATCAACTCTTTCTGCTGATATTTGGACAAAACATGAGAATGGGACTCGATTTTCTTACTTGCTTTCTTACCATTACCATCTTTAAGCGGCGGTAGAACATTCGGATATCTGCGCCGGAGCATCATCAACGACCGGCTCTGACCACCACCAGTGTCACTCCTGGAATCTCCGTGGCTCAAGCTGTCATCCACACTCAATGCCGCAACAGAAGAAGAAGCAGCGTATTCATCCTCATCTTCTTCAACACCATAATCATCATCCTCCTCCTCATCCTCTTCGTAGTCATCGTTTCTCGACGATTTGGAAGAGCCCTTCCAGTTGTACAAGAACACCTTCTTGTTGTCGCCGCCGCCATTGTTGGTATTGTGGGAAGTGGAACAAGTAGAAGGAACCGCCGCCGCAGCCGTAGATCTAGAGGAAGCCAAAGGCGAGCGCCAGGAAGAAGTGGTCCCCGGATCGCGGAGAACGCGGGCGGCCTTTCGAATCTGGGTGAGCTCTTTCTTCAAGTGGAGTTGGCTTGGATCAGACACCCCCATTGCTGCTACTGACATTTCTTATATACACATCATTCCCCCACCACCAACTCCAATCCCACCCAAACAAACGATTATAAAGATGACTGATTTTCAACTGAAAAAAAAAAAAAAAAGTACCCTTTAATTCAAACTTGCAAAAGGAGCTAAAAAAGCAGCAAATGTAGCATCTTTAGAGAAGAACAGAAAGAACCCAGAAAGCAAAGCAAGCAAAGAGAGTCACTTTGCAGATCTGGGTGGTTTTATATACACTTGACAGAGCGAATGAGAGCTTTTCTGGGTCTGATTCAGAGCTCAAATGCTCTCTCTCTCTCTCTCCCTCTCTGAACAATGGGAACAATAAATGAGATGAGAAAAATAAAGAGCTAAATCTGCCTCTGCTAGCTTTTTTTTTTTTTTTTTTTTTCCTGGGTAAATGGACAATATGCTTTCTATGTTTGGTCAGACCTCTCACTGTCTCCCACACACTTTTTTTATCTGGTTTTTTGGGTTTTTGTGTTTAGGGTTTTTGGATTTTAAGTTGGCGCCTCCCAGTATCTTAAATTTGTAGACCAAATTTGCATCTGGGGTCACCCCCTGTGTCTGAAATATGATGAGGACTGTCTTGTCGTATTCTGTTCTAAGTCTGAGATTTTTACATATTTGTAAAAATTAAATGGAAGTAAATAGAGAATCATTTTGTGATCCTAATAAAAGGAAACCCCAAAGTACAAGATCCATCGCCACCTTATATTTTAGGAAACTTGGTAGAGTGAGTGGTGTCCTTTGATTTTGTTCTTGTCCAATTTCAGCATTCATCTATTTAGCTGTTCAATTTATTTTATTCTAGAGTATTAATTTTTTTATTTGATATTTAATTATTTGATTCATATGATCGGTTCGGTTAAATTTCACTTAACTTTTTCTTTAAGTTTTGATTTCAAATCTATCCTTTTAATTGGTACATTTAAATCATAATTTGAGCAAAAGGAGGGTTGAAGAGTTAAGCTTAATGAAGGCCGTGTTTAGCTAAAGATGCAAGAATCTAGCAATTTATTTATATGTACTTTGATTTTCTATTTTTGTACCAATTTTACAAAACAAGTGTTCTCCAATTAATTCCCATCTCAAATAGGGAGCACCATGTACTTGTGTAGGTGGCATGAGGGTTGATGGTCTCATCTCAACTCTCAAGTCACTAGGTTAGGCTCATCGAATAGTCCTTAGAGTTGAACACCCGTATAATAATGGTAAACTATAAGAACGTAAAAATTGAGTACATACAGGTAGCTTAATCCAATGCAATGATTGAGTTGGCCTACTAAATTTTCATGGTAACTTATCTAAAAATTATTTGAATGATTTTTTACTTTTTGCAGTGAGATATTTTTCTTTCCTAATAAAGAGAAATATTTTTTTCCTTCATTAAAAGAGAAATATTTTTCTTTCTTTACAAATACAAGATCTTTTAATACTGTTTCTACATTAATGCGCAAGATCATCATCACACAAATATTACATCTTATTAATTCATAGATTACACTTCATACCTGTCAGCTTAGCTAGCTTGGGTGGATTTACACAAAACTAATATTGGTGTAGTGGGAAGAAGCGAAGGCTATTTGCAATTGAGAAAATTTCGGAACCCCAATTCAAAAAAAAAAATCCCAAATCTGCCAAAACAACACAACTCAACTAAAAAACTCCCCAATCGACAATGAATCAACCATCTAAACCAAAACTAAAACCAAAACAATGAGTTGCCACCACCACTATAAACAAATAGAGTAGCTAGTGTAACATTTTTTACTAATTGGTGCCTATTTTTGAATACATAAGTTTAGTGAGGTACCTTGCTATTAATCAGAATGCGCTACTAATGCTTATTCTAATATGAAATTTTTGGCGTCGTGTATCCCAAATATATTATAGAGATTCATAAATCAAAATTCCGAGACTTAAGCCAAAAATTTATAATTATGTTAACGTTGTTGTCTCCTTTTTCTTCTTTTGTTTCTGCATGTGTGGCATCTTGCAACGTTTAGCCTCTTTGTCCTCTGAAAAAGAAATAAAAATGAAATGAATGTTAAGCCTCTTACAACGAACCCAAGTTATTAGGTAGGTTTGTGGTTGCAAGTTTAGGTTGATGGCAATTCATATTCATATCTTCAAGTCCTAGTCCAAGACTCCAAATCAACAAGGACATTCTTGGTTCGTCTGCATCTACTTGGAGAATAACCCCCAATATGAATTGTCTGTTAATTATTCTCAAAAGCACAAAATAGTGTGTCCTATTGTAAACAACAACAGACCATGGATGAGACAATAAAGTAGATCCAAGATAGGAGGATAAGAATTGAACATCAATATCTTAAAACAACCTAACAATGGAATTGGAATTGGAGACCCTGATGTTTTATTAGTTAAAATATTGGTTCTCCTTTATGTGTGTGATCATGAGCTTAAACCAACCTATCTGGTATTTCATCATTAATATGTGCCAAACCTTTTCTTTTCGACTAGATTGATTGATTGATTGATTGATTGAGTGATATTTGAACTCAAGGACTTCAATCACAAAATGAAAACCACTAAACTATAAGCTAGTCTCTATGGTCAAGACTCATTTATCCAATGATATATTAATTAAGAAATGAATACTCAAATATTTATGAATATATCCTTAATTTAGATAACTTGATATGATACTTGATTCTTTTGTCAGATTAGGTTAATCGTCAAAATGTAATATTTCTCGAATATTGCATGGTGTATTAATGTTTCATAACATGCTATTTATTCATCTATTTATTTATTTATGTTTAATTCTTTATTCAAGGCCAATACCATTTGGTCTAGAAGAAGGGAAAAAAATTCAATTTGATATTAAATATGTACGTAGCACAATTATCGTCGTTGTCAATACTATTCTACCGATTCTATTGGGGACTTCACTTTTGAAGGTGTTGTACTTAATGGCGACAATGACTAGTGTTTTGCGGTGCTAGTTGCTTGACATAGTTGCTAGGGTTTTCTTTGGGTTAGGGGGCATGGGTCGTTTATATTTGATCGAGTTAGGCTGTTTAGTCTGCAATTACTGGAGTTAATGTTTGGGAACCTAAGTGATTTTTGTATAAGGGATGTACGTTGTATAAGTCATCTAGGATCTAGGTTGAGCTCATTTTTGGATATTGACAGTTTTATGCTCCTACGCTTACATAAGCAAATAAATCATGAATTTTTAGTTTTTTTTTATCTTTTATTTTTGGTTTCAAGGTGGGTGTTTTCTGGTTTCAGATGCAACTATGAAGGTGTTGTCTCTTCCAACCTTACCCAAAAAATAAGCTCTTTACGAGTTTATGTAAGTTTACAAAGGAATCATCCTAGCGCTATGCTTATTCTGAAACTGCAACTTTTCCAAGCCCTAGCGTTATACTGCCGTGTTGCCGTTGTGCTTTGTTGTAGGACAAGTAGTTCTTTTGTCCTGGTCTCTGGGTTCAATGGCTTGGAGGCAATTATGTTTAGTCCTTGATCTCTGTTTCGATGCTTCTTCGTGGCAAGGCAGACTTGGACATCGGTGCATGGAGCGATAACTGGCAGTAAGGGATAGGTTGGATTGCAATCCATCCCTACTCCAGGCCACGCTGACGATGAAGGCTACATCGAGGGAGGTGTTGACCGTTGGGTGTTTCAATTTTGTCTGGATTTGGGAACTATTTGCTGTGGATTTGGTGATACCTTCGGAATGATGGTGTCAAGACAGCGTGGTGGCGTTTCTATGGGCGTGGTGGCAGCGAACAATGAGTCCCGGAGGCGGCGGTGCTCAAATGCCCTTGAGCAAGGCAATGGTGGCTGAGATCGATTTGGGCCAATCCCTTCGGCTTTGGGCTCTATTCCCTTGGGGCCACTGTGGGATGTTAGTTTTTAGTTAGTTTTTTATTTTTTCCCTGAGCCTTTCAGGTGCGCACTTTGCTAGGGCTACTTTCGGGTGGGTTTCGTGTTTTTGTCTTAGGTTTGGGCTTCTGGCCTCAACTCAGACTATAGGTGCTTCTAAGGAAGCCCCATCTGCATAGGGTGGTCCCTGAAGTTTTAAGAATAAATTGGGTTGGAAATTTGGCTTGGTCCGGTTCTCCTCCTGATAATGTCAGGTTCTCCTAGTTACTTGGTTTTAGTTGCTCTCAAAGGTATCTTTACGTAAGGTTCTAGATTCTAAGGCTCTTAGCATTAGTTCATTTCTGACGGGCCCTTCATAGGGTGGGTTATTATGTAATGTGGGAGTCATCTAATGAGGACCACTAAAATGACTAGTTAAGGACTTTCTAATCAACTGTTTGGGAGACCCACTTTTCGATTACAATTTACAATACGACAAATCAACCTTTAGATGTTTATGTATGCATGAATATATCACTTCTGAAAAAGGTTCTGAACTAAATCAAATCAAATGACAAACTAAATCTGTCAAACATGAGCCGTTCATGTTCATAGCTAATAAATCAAGATTATATAAATGTCTTAATAATTTTCAAATTGGTCGAAAATTTGCATAAATAATTTACATATAAATATCTAAACATCTAACAGTTGATTTGTGGAAATGTGATCGAACAGTGGGTTTAACACAAAAGTCTTCAATTAGTCATCATTTTAGTGGTTCTCATTAGAATGGCTCCCTATGTAATGTTGTCTCTCACTATTTTTTAATGGATTGAGTGAGCTGGACGCACGTAGGGACGAGTGGGGGCAACTGCCCCAGTGGCTTTTCAATTTTTTTTTTTTGAATTGGCTTCATATTTTATTGAGAGCAATGCCCCCAATGGCTTCTCTTTCAACGATTATGCAAAATGCTTCTTGAAAAAAAATCTAGAAAAAGATAGAATCAATTCCAAAATTAAGTTTAGACTTTATATTTCCTCATGCGAGCGGATTAGTTGGTTCTAAGTTAATTTGAGCTTCTATGGAAACTTACCTTCAAAAATAGAAAAGGAAAGAGAAACTAGAGAAAATCTAGGGGAATATAAATTTGATGTTCGATTTGGAAGCTATGTAAAATTTTCTTAGATGGCCAGTTGAATTTTTTTGATTGACATAAATAAAGGGAGAAATGGTTTGCAGAGAGAGAGAGATGAGAGTTTCTGGGTTGATGCCTTGACGGGTAGTAGAGGCAGAAAGGATTAATCAGATTTGGAGATTTGCACATGGTGGTGTGGTGTTATCGAGAAGAAATAAGGGTAAAAGATCAGGAAGTCAGACACTCAATATTTTAAGAAAATATCTCAAATTGTTGTTATTGGAAACCACTACCATGAGCTTGCTATACATATACTCATTGAAGTTTGAGGAATGCTAGCAACATTCTCCTCAAATCTTTCTAGCTTCCCTATTCATTACATGTCATATGGATTCATTTATGATTACAATCTATGTATTTGCTACCTTGACAAAAACAACTAATTTCATTCCATGTTTTACCCTTATTTATGTTTGATCTTATTATATGCTCTTTATTAATATGAATAATAAAAAAATAAAAATAAAAAGCTTTTGACTCTTTTGTTTTTCTAACATTTTTTTCATTTCTTATATTTCCTAAATTCTTCAACGAAAATTTTTCTTTTATTTATTTGGTCATATTCCATTAAACTGAGACTTTTTTAACATCTTTTTTTTTTTATATATAAAACCCACAAAAGCCAAAAAGAAAAGAAAAACACAAAAAATAAGATGATAAAGCTCACTGACATGGCAGCTGCAATATTTTTTTTTTTAACATTCTCTTTGATATATGTATATAAGTAAAGCAAACATTTGACTATTGTTTTTTGTTTCAAATCTATCTTTTTTCTTTTTGGGTAAAAATTTGAAGTATGTTCTTAAATATATATGTACATATTTGCAATATGTGCGCATTTACATATGTAAGCCCACAAGAGAATATAAATTGCAAATAAAAAGAATTCACAAAAAAAGAAGAAGTTAAAAAGCTACAATTAATTACTTACTTAAACGCATGTGAAATTAAATAAGGGTAAAGAGGGGAAGTGAAAACTTGTCATTTAATTGTATTGATTATTTAAATTTTTTAGATAGTGGAATACACATGACATGCAATGAATGAGAAATGTAGAAAATGAAAGGTTGGAGGGGAAGATTGCTAGCATTTCTCTTAGGACTTTCCCTTTGTGAGGTGTATAAGCTCATTAATTGCCTGGACACTGTGAAGTGAGGAACAGTGAATAGGCTGCTTGACATATTATTAAGAATTACAGAAGGAAAAAAGAAAAGAAAAAAGAAATGATTGAAGTATAATTTTTGACTAGAAATATGTAATGTCATGTTATTTTCCACTCACTTAGTGCTGTGTTGATATTTTTCAAACAACAAATTCAGATTATTAAATATTTTTAAATCTAACGGCTCATAAGATGTATAAAGTTCTGTAAAATATGACGTTCCATGATGCGGACCGTTTTTATTTTTGATCTCAGAGTCTATGCTTTTTGTGCGCGCCACTATATTGATAATAGCTGGAATTATTAAGATGTTATCTCTTCCTATCTTTACTCAAAAAATAAAGAGAAAAATTCAGGTACCGTCCCCAAACTATGTTACCAAGGCCAATTTGATACCCGAACTGTCAAAAGTATCAATGTGATACCCAAAGACCTTATATGGCATCAACGTGACACTTCCATCAAAATTTTCTAACGACGCCGTTTATTTGTTGACGTGGCAAGTGCGTGGGTCCTCAATAAAAGTAAAATGACTAATTTACCCTTTTTTTTTGTTAATTCATTTTTTTCTTTTAATTTCTTTTTCTTCTTCTTGTTCTCCTAGGATTTTGTTCTAGCTGAACCGCCGCAAGCTCCGCTCCTTCTCCTCCACCCAACAAATCAAAGAAAAATGGCTTCTGCTTCTTCTTCAACCTCATTCTTCTTCTTCTTCTTCTTCTTCTTCTCCGCCCAAACCATCACCAACACTTCCATCATCCTCTCCAATTCCTGCTACAAATCTATGCTCTTCACACTCTACTCCCGACGGACGGACCCAAAACGAAAGTTGGATGACATGATAAAAAAAACATAAAAAAAAAATCAAATCTTTCTGCACCTAAAAAACTGCTCTGGGCACCCGGTGTCTTCTTCTCCGCCAAAACCAATCTACTTCTTCTCCGCCCAGCAACTCTAATCTTCAAGCGCAACCAACTGGGAAACTGGTTCGCTGTAGACCAAATTCTGGTGAACCTTAGCTCCACCAACCATCTTCTTTCTTCGCAGAGACCGTCACCCATTCGCTGATAGCACTTTCGTTCATCAAACCCCCTCCTCCACTGCCACAGCCTCAGCGTCCTCCTGCTCCACCGCCGAAACATTTAAACATACACTTACAAGCAGAGAGCTCTTTATCATTCCCAGCACCACCAGAAATCCGAAACGAAACTCTGTCACTGATTCCTCCGCCAGCAACAGCACACATAACTCATTCAACAGCAGCGGCTCATTCCTCGCCTTAATCGAGTTCCGAAACGCATTATATTCCTCCGGCAACCCCTTCAGAGCATGCCCAATCATCTCCGTGTCGTCCACCATCACCGAAAACTCGGCCAGCTTCGTCCTAATCTCATCAATCCTCCCCACATACACATTCACGAAGTTGCCTCCCTTCGTAATCATCTGCAGATCGGACTTGTACTTCATGATGTTGAAATTCGACGTCGACGTGAACCGCCGCTTCGGCGTCAGCTACAGGTCCCTGGTCGTGTCAGAGCCGATGATATGCGGCAGCGCCGACAAGGACAGCGTGACGTTGATGACGACCTTGATGCCAGCGTTGTAACGGCGCCAGAGCTTGAAGTCAGAGGTGAGCTGCGCGGTCGGCTCACCTTGGGTGAATATGTCGGGGGTTTTGATGGAGCCGCCGACGTAGCCGCGGAGGCCGTGGCGTTAGAGATGGTGGTCATGAGATGAGACCAAATGAAGTAGTTGGTGGATTCGAGGCGGACGGGCATGAGATTGCATATGGATGAGAGGAGGACGTCTGGGGTTTCCAGGTAGGAGGAAGCGGCCATGGTTTAGAGAGAGCTCACAAATCCACAAATCCATTCCCAGAAAATAACCAATTCTGATAGAAAGGAGAGAGGATCAGATTGGGAGGGGGGAGAGGGAGAGGGAGAGGGAGAGAGAGATCTTTTTTTTTTTTTAATTAATTAGGAGAGAAGGATAATTTTATCCTTGAAAAAAATATCACATGGGACCCACGTGCTTGCCTTAGACGGCGTCGTTAGAAAATTTTGACGGAAGTATCACATTGATGTCATATAAGGTCTTTGAGTATCACATTGATACTTTTGAAAGTTCGGGTATCAAATTGACTTTGCCAACTTAATTTGAGATCGGTACCTGAATTTTTCTAAAAAATAAAATAAGCTCTTTATATAAGTTTACAACGGAATCATCCTGTCCTATTATTTTCGACATTCCAAAAATATAGTTATGCACACTCTCAATTCTGAGCATTCAAAAATATACATGCATGCATAATCACACATGAATTGCAGAAGGAAATGTTATTAGCAAGAATAGAAGAACGTTGGGCTACCTGAATATATATCAAATGGAAGGTTTGGAAAGGCAAGAGCCCTTTCCTAGTATTCTCATCTCCAGTTTGGTCACACAAGATTGAACTGAGAATGGTGATTTAGCAAGCTCAGTACGTTTGGATTTTGGGCAAATATATGTCACTTTTACAGTTGAATAGCTTACTATCCAAAATAAGCAATGTGAGTCAGTTAAGGCAGCTCCATGCCCACCTCATTCAAAATTCCCTCCACCACCAAAACCAATGGGTGTCATTGCTCATCAACCAATGCACGCGCCTCCGTGCACCGCCGCCCTATACCCGTCTCATCTTCTACTCTACGCCTCGCCCCAACATCCATGTCTTCACCTCCATGCTCAAATATTACGCCCCTTTGGGCAATGTCTGCTCTAATCAAGTTGTTTCACTATATCAACTAATGCAGCGTTGCGAGGACGTATGTCTTGGTACCTTTGTGTACCCAGTTTTGATCAAATCGTCCGGCAGTGCCGGCATTGCGTTCCACGCGCATGTGGTGAAGTTGGGTCTTGGCTCTGATCATTATGTTCGCAATGCCATCATGAGTGTGTATTCGAAATATGGGCCGGTTGAGGATGCCCGAGAGGTGTTCGATGAAATGCCTGAGAGGAGTCTGGTGGATTGGAATAACATGATTTCTGGGTATTGGAAGTGGGGGAATAAAGTTGAAGCGTGTAAACTGTTTGATATGATGCCTGAGAAGAGTGTTGTTACTTGGACTGCTATGGTTACCGGCTATGCTAGGATGAAGGATTTGGAGAATGCAAGAAGGTATTTTGATAATATTCCGGAGAAAAATGTGGTGTCGTGGAATGCAATGCTCTCAGCTTATGCTCAGAATGGATTTCCAGAGGAGGCTTTGAGATTGTTTGATGACATGATGAATTCTGGAGATGAACCAAATGAAACTACATGGGCAATTGTCATTTCAGCATGTTCGTCATGTGGTGATAGTTCCATTGCAGATTCGTTTATCGAAAAGCTCAACCAGAAGCAGATGCATTTAAGTTATCTTGGCAAAACAGCGATGCTTGATATGTATGCAAAGCGTGGGAGTATCAATAGTGCTAGAGAAGTTTTTGATGAATTGGGGGTGTATAAGAGCTCTGGGACATGGAATGCCATGATATCAGCATATGCAAGAGTTGGGAATTTGACGTCAGCTAGAGAGCTCTTTGATAAGATGCTGGAAAGAGATGTTGTCTCATGGAACTCGATAATTTCTGGTTATGCTCAGAACGGACAGTCTGCTCTTGCAATTGATCTATTTAAAGATATGACTGCTGCTGATAACCCCAGACCAAATGAAGTCACTATGGTCAGTGTCATCTCAGCATGTGGGCATCTTGGGGCATTGGAAATAGGTAATTGGGCCGTCAACTTTCTCACAAAACATCATACCAATCTAAGTATATCAGTGAACAATTCTTTGATATTCTTGTACTCTAAATGTGGAAGCATGGATGATGCCAAGAGAATATTCAACGAAATGAAAAAACGAGATGTGGTTTCCTACAATACATTGATTTCAGGGTTTGCGGCTCATGGGCATGGAATGGAAGCTGTCAAGCTAATGATGAAGATGAAAGAAGAATTTATTGAGCCAAACCGTGAAACGTATATTGGTATTCTGACAGCGTGCAGCCATGCTGGGTTGTTAGAAGAAGGTTGGAAGATCTTTGAGTCAATCAAAGATCCTGATGTAGATCATTATGCATGCGTGGTTGACTTACTAGGTCGAGTGGGTAAAGTGGATGAGGCAAAAAAAATAGTTGATGGCATGCAGAAAGAGCCACACGCTGGAGTTTATGGATCTCTTTTAAATGCTAGCCGGATTCACAAAAGAATTGACCTTGGGGAGTTTGCTGCAAGCAAGCTCTTTGAGCTTGAACCACATAATTCAGGAAACTACATTTTGCTTTCGAACATATATGCTTCTGCAGGCAGGTGGGACGATGTGGTGAGAGTTAGAGAAGCAATGAGAAATGCAGGTGTGAAAAAGGCAACTGGTTGGAGTTGGGTGGAGTACAATGGTAAGATGCACAAGTTCATTGCGGGTGACAGATCACACGAACTGTCAGATGAAATTTATAGGCGATTGGCAGAATTAGGGAGGAAGCTGAAGAATGCTGGCTACGTTGCTGATAAGGCCTGTGTGCTAAGAGATGTTGATGAGGAAGAGAAAGAAGAGATGGTGGGTACTCATAGTGAAAAATTGGCAGTGTGCTTCGCTCTCCTTGTCACAGAAGCAAAGTCAGTGATTAGAGTGGTGAAGAATCTGAGGGTGTGCAGGGATTGCCATACAGCTATTAAGGTGATATCTAAGTTGGAAGGAAGGAAAATTATTTTGAGGGATAATAACAGGTTTCACCATTTCAGTGATGGGCAATGTTCCTGCGGAGACTATTGGTAATGTTTAAGAACCTATTTGCCATATTCATGCTAATAAGGATAGGAGTAATAAGTCATGGCGGTTGCCTGCCAATTGAGTAATTTCTGTTGTAAGGAAGTTTCAGTCATCGAGTTATCAAAAGAAATCAGGAATATAAAATGAAACCTGGAAACCCAGGCATATACTTGATTCTTTGTTTTTTATTTTTTATTTTTTTTCATTTGAGCAAATTGGATATGGAGAAAGATGAGAATACAGGATGTTAATTTCTAAAATTTACTTTGATATTCACTGTAATTTGCAATTGCAAACCATGTGATTGTTAAATCTAATCAACACATTGACAGACTGTGTCCTTTTTGTCATCAGGATGTCGTAAGTATAGATCATCTCTTCATTCATTCTTCTTTTGTCTGACAGATTTAGAATGTTTTCTCGGATACTATTAATCCTTCGAATTGGAATTACTCTTTCATAGATTGGTTGTATACTTTAGAACTCATACTAGTCAGGATATCTTCTCATCTTTCCCGTATCCTTGCTACAATGTTTGGCATACCAGGAACACTATTTTTTGAAACAAGATTTCTACTCCTCCTCAGATCGTTTTTGCAGTTGCTAGAATGACTACAAACTACTGCAATGCTAATTTAAAAACTCATTCTATTCCTATTTCCCGATCAATTCCTATCATTAAATGGAAACCTCCGGACCATAATTCTATTAAACTCAATTTTGATGGTTCAGTGTTGCATAATAAATGAGCTGCTGCAGGATTTGTCTGATGTAGCCAAGATGGGTATCCTATTCTTGCATTATCCAGAAATTAGGACGATCTATGGTTCTTGTAGCTGAAGCTTTGGTGCTTAGAGAGGGATTATGTAAGGCACTTAACCAAGGATACAATCAAATCAAGTACAGGGGAGATTCTAAAATTCTTATTGATAGCATTAACTGTCAGATCTCAGTGCTTTGGAGAATCAAATTCGTGGTTAAAGAGAATCTTCATCTAGCCACTGCTTGTTCTTCTATTTCCTTCAAAGGCTTGCATCAGGAGGCAAATTTTCTAGGGGATGCTATCACTGCTGTTGGTCATTCTACAGACTTCAATCCATGCATGGGAATACTCTCTTCCTTTAAATGCCGTGTCTGCCTTTTATCTAGATCAGTCAGGAGTTGGTTGTTGTAGGGGCCCTAGGTTTGCTGCAATGCGAGATGTAGGTCCTTCGATTAAAAAAAAAAAAAATGCAGCTCTCAGAAGTCAGGATCTGAATTTGTGTCTTCAACAATATGCAAGCAATCGGACTATAATGAGGGAACAAAAATGATGAGATCGGGCAATCTGATCTCCATATGAGGCCGTTAATAATTCTGTGTCTTGCGTTCAATAGAACCACCCATGACACCGCAAGACACAGAGGAGCGTGTACAGGGGTATGAAGATAGAGAGGTTAATGAACTTGTTCCTATAACCATTGTTCAACTTGTTCCTATAATACCGAAGTACAGGGGTTTCAACCATTTCATCACACAGAGGACAAGTAATATCAATGCCAACTGTCCTCTCACCAAGACAACTGCGTGTTGGTAGGATATTTGCACAGTCCTTCCAAGCACAAATCACCTTAATTACCAGCTGGGATAGAAGCATGCCAAGTTCCTCTCCAAACCACTTCACTGGTGGTTTTGGTTAATTGGAACTTCAATGAGTACCAAGCCTCTAGCCACATGATTGATACGCAGACTTGACACCTTTTTTGTCAGCTCCCTGTATCCAGCTATCTGCCCTAGCATTACCACTCAGAGGAATTAATATTCCTGCAATTTTTCCAACAACGCGGTTCCTGATGTAGTATGAGACCTCAACCACTCGAATGTGCGGTGAATGGAAGGGAGTAAGGTCAACATCCAGGAGCCAAGGCCATATATTTGTAGTTGAACCATCACCATTCACCAATATGCCTACGTATCTGCTCTAAGCACATGATGGACCAAAATACGCCACGCATAAAATTGCAAGGTACCTAACCCAGCTTCCCAGATCGAAGTTGTTTTAAGGAAAATAGATTGGTTTAAAGTTTAAACAACCTCATATACCACAGAATTAGCCAATTAGGTGCAAGAATGTAAACCAACGTGCAATACCTACCAATACCTTCCCCATCTCTCTTTTTCTTCTTCAAACAGAATTACTTCACCGACTTAATTAGTTAGGTGCAAGAATGTAAACGTTCCAACGACCTACCAATACTTTCGCCATCTCTCTCTTTGTCCTTCTTCAAACTCACCAACAAGGAAATTAAAACCAAACCTAACAACGATTAACGCCATCATCTATATAGTTTTACCTTCTTTGAACAACACAGGAGGTTCTTCCCAACTTATAGAATTTCTGTTTTCATGCTCTGAAACCCTAATTGTTGCTTCTCTAAAAAGGACTCTTCAGTTTGCCCTTTTCCATCTACTTGCACCATGTCAAGCTTGGAGAAGCCACTTGTTTTTGATAGGATTCAGGAATTCTCTTCTAGTGTTTGCAGGTCAAGAAGAGCAGATGATGTTGAAGAAGGAACAAGTTGTAGCACATCCAATAGCCGCGAAGAAGAGTATACAAGAGACTACTTCTCCTTCAGCCAAAAGACTTTGAGCTTTGGCAGGAATCACAAGGTTTTCAGAAATGGTTTTGAATCATGGTTCTTGCCAGATGATCAATACAACTCCAAGACCAAGTGCAATGAAAAAGATGCAACACGTAAGTTCCTGAACGGAATAGGATTACCAAAGTTTGTTAAGATTGTAGAAGTAGGTCCAAGAGACGGTCTACAAAATGAGAAGAAGATCGTATCTGCAGCTATAAAGATTGAGCTGATTCATAAGCTAATTTCTTCTGGATTGTCTGTTGTTGAGGCTACAAGTTTTGTATCACCCAAATGGGTTCCTCAGCTAGCAGATGCAAAGCATGTAATGGAAGCGGTTCGCAATCTCGAGGGTAGTGCTACATTGCCTGTTCTGACACCTAATTTGAAAGGATTTGAAGCAGCTGTTGCAGCTGGTGCTAAGGTCATTGCAGTCTTTGCATCAGCTTCCGAGTCGTTTTCAAAGGCGAACATCAATTGTAGCATAGAAGAAAGTCTTGTTCGTTACCGAGCTGTTACTTGTGCTGCAAAGGAGCTTTCCATTCCTGTTCGAGGGTATGTATCATGTGCCATTGGATGTCCAGAAGAGGGAGCAATTCCCCCATCAAAAGTGGCATATGTAGCAAAGCAACTCTATGACGTGGGCTGCTTTGAAATTTCTCTTGCCGACACGACCGGAGTTGGTACCCCAACGACGGTTGTGCCAATGCTTGAAGCTGTGATGGCTGTTGTTCCTGTTGAGAAGCTAGCTGTTCATTTCCATGACACGTACGGGCAATCTCTTCCAAATATTCTAGTCTCTCTTCAAATGGGGATCGGCACAGTCGACTCCTCTGTTGCAGGTTTAGGTGGTTGTCCATATGCCAAGGGCGCTTCGGGTAACGTTGCCACTGAAGATGTTGTATACATGCTTAGTGAACTTGGTGTGGAAACCAATGTGGATTTGGCCAAGCTCCTGGTGGCTGGTGATTTCATCAGCAGGCATTTAGGTCGCCCGTCTGGTTCAAAGATCGCCATTGCCTCGAGTCCTGTTAAAGCTGATGACTCTAAGGTTTAGGCTCTGTTTGTACCAGTTGTGCGTTTACTTGGCCTGAGGAATTGTGATTCCATGTTTTTTCTTTGGCCAATCATGAATTGTGATTCAGCAAATAATTTCGTTATCAAGTGAAATAAACGGGAACAGAATTGATAATACAATTAAGCTACAAGCATATTGTTTCCATACACCACCTTACAATTACATACAAAAATGAGAAATACATCGAAACAAACCAAAATACTCCGAATCCTACACCATAACCACTCAATGGAACCCCTATGATTCAAGGGTAACTGCTGGATAGTCTTGATAGCCGGTGATAGCTGTTATCCTTATGCGTGAATTTGGCTGCACAAATGAGTTGAGGCTAAATCAAAAGCATCAAAGCAGGAATCGGCAATTCATGAAGTATTTGATCACAAACATAACAGCTCTAAAAAGGAAACACACAGAAAGCAATTTTCCCTCCAAAAAAGATAAAACTAGAAGCGATGGATGCAAGGATAAGACAAACGTTAGCAAATAAGGTATGGGTACCACAACGATCTAATTTCCCTAGTGGAATATATAGGTATAGATATATAAAAACGATGTAATAAGTTGAACCATTAGATCAGATATGACTGTGATATGCATCCCACACACTCGGACACTTTGTACTCTCAATTGTCCATACCTGGTTTAACAGTGAGATAAAAATCGTCTGTTTAACCTGTTTGGTGAACAACATAGGTCCTCACTGGAACACCATTAGTAAAAGGTTCAATTACACAGGCATTTTAAGATTCAGTGTCTTTTCAGGATAAACCTCTCTACTTTACATCTAGGATCCATGTGTGCTTCCAAAACTTAAACTTGCCAAAAGCTTCAACTATAGAGATTTAGAGTTCAGACCAAAAAGATATTTAGAGTATCTAATACTTGTTAAGGTGTACTGGGAATGTATTGGTTTAGGGATCATGCTTGGAGGAATTTGGCTTCCTAAATCTTGTCTGAGTCAAAACGAACTAAATTGCATGACTGCTCCCGAAATAGGACTGGGAGTAAAAGTAAATAAAAGATGAGGATGATAGATTAGTGACAGGCAAAGTCTCATTCCAGTAAAATGCTTAATGCAAATATCTGGATGCTCTATTAAGTCTCTATCATCCTATTAGCCCAAACAAAAAATTGAAACTTTGTTTCTTTCCTTGTTTCATATATCCAATCAAATCAATGGAACTAATTAAATAGGTAACACAAAGTAGGAATTAGTCATTGCCATCATTATAGTTGCACCAACCCTTCTGTTCTGGCTAGTACACAAACAAAGTAGATAAATGAGGGTAATACCTGTCGGTGACCAATGTTTCTCCTATAATTTTTCTTCTTCTTATACTTGAAGACAACCACTTTGTCATTCAGTCCCTGCATAATAATGGGTAAACAATCAAAGGTGGAAACCATTTAGAAATGAAAAAGTAAAAACCTTATTAGTTTAGGTTCTTACTTCTGAGACAAACACATATGACAAATTATTAGTTACAGTAAAAGGAACATTGTGATATAGTGAATATTACTTGCTCTTCAACTACAGCATGTATAGCAGCATTTGTCACTATTGGTTTTCCAATGTAGGTAGTTGTTTTTGTTCCCACAAGCAGCACCTTGTTCAGAACAACCTGCATAAGATCAAATGTAAACATCGTGAGGACAAAGCTATGATGAACTCTCAGAAAATAAGCACCAATATATTGATAGCACCTCTGATTTCATAAATTAGAAAAAAAAAACGAATGATTAGAAGCTGGGTCTGGGCCTGATTTTATTCATGATGTACTCATGATTAGCACCAATTTTTGTATAATAGTTTCAGAATTTGTTTTTAGTAGAACTCTCTACATGCATTCTACTTGCTAAGGTGAGACATTGAGGTTCCTAGAAGGCATTAGTCAGGTCATAGGTTCCCTATCTTGTTGCCTTTGTTCTTTTTGATGCTCTTCTATTATGCCTTTAGACATGCAATTTTTCCGTTCAGTTCACTTCTCATCGATAGTTGCAAACCCCAACATACAAAGCTCTTTAAGTTAATCGTGATAATACATTCTAATTCCATCATAAGACAGACAATAATTACCTCTCTATTGTAGATAACCTAAGATGCCACCTTTTGCGAAAAACAAGAAACAAAAACAGAAAAACCCTCTCTAATTCATCCACAGTCCGTACAATTCCTCCACTCCATATCATCGCTGGCCATTTCCACAACATATCCCATTGCAAGTCTATAATGCAAACTAGAAGGTTTATGCAGTGAACTGGCCGAGTTACTACAAATATGTCACTGGCAATCTGTAAAATGAGCTTTCAAGCTCAGCTAATTTGGCGACCATGGGAAATACAGGTCAATAAAATAGCTATTAACGAATCTACCCAACATACTGAATTCAAAACTAAATGTAGCTTCATGAACCGAGATTGCATACAATTTCTTCAAGTATCCATTAAGTCTGGAGTAAATGTTCATGGAAATGGAGGAAAAATTTCCAACTCATTGCAATATCCTTCTCCTTTTCTTCTTCATTTTTAGTAAGTAAAACGGAGCAAAATATCTTGTCAATTTGTCATTGAAGAGATAGTGGCTGACAGAAGTAAAGAATCTAGCACCTTCTCTTCTTTAAAAAGGTAGCAATGCAGGTTAAGTGAATAGTGTAGAGATCAAATGCGAATGCAACTCCTTTAGCAGAAACATGTTCTTCCACCAACCAAAAACATGTATCCACAAAAAAGGAAAAAGACATTATTCATAATGTTACTAATTCTGCAGAACTATTGAGGTATACTTGAATTGTGAACTAGTGAGGGAAATGTCGACAATACGTAATCGGATTCTGATGATATCAATGGAAATGATCAATTATTGAATCTGTTGGTCAGTCTTAGTTTTTAGTTTAACTCTTGGAATTTGATTCTTTCCTTACACTTGGAATGTGTTGAACAAACATTTGAAATGCACAGTGCAGCAATTTAAAAGCGAAATTAAAGCCTGGTGTGAGTTCTGCACTTGTGAAGCATTTTGCATGTGCTCCTTGCATCCATATATCAGAAGACATGATTCAATTTCAGCTTATCTAAACAGAACTATGTGAGTATCTCCAGAAAAGCAATGAACGAATTCCAAAACTGTGCACAGTAGCAGCCTTATTCCACCTCCATCATTAATTACTTTATCCTTTTCGAACCATCTTAACTACTACTTTCTTGGCTTTGTTAACCAGAGTTCCTTATAGTTTCTCACAATAATGTCCTTAAAACTAGCGCGAATAAGGGGAGAATACAGAAATCAATGGCTTTGTTAGAGTACAACCGAAACAATATTTGACATTACTAGGCAGGATCCAACTCAGGCACGGAACCAAGGGGGTGCTGGGATGTGCTGCAGCACCCCCCATTTTTTGTAGAGAAAAAAATAGCTTATGTATATTGAATGTACAAAAACAAGTAAATGCATGAAGATAGAGGGAAGATTCGAGAAAAGCATGACAAAAGCAACTATATATGAGTAATTGCATGCTAATGCAAAAACAAGCAAAACCCAGGCTGTACTTCCTCAAATGATAAAACGTATATTTTGAAAAACTTTGGCCCAATCACAAAGAAAATCAAAAGATCGAAGCTAAGCCGCAAGTCCCAAACTACTAACGAAAAATCAATCAAACTGAAATTTCCGACAAATCTTGATGCTACTGGCACCGATGCCCTACGGAGTAGATGCAGAAGCTAAAGGAATAGTTTTGCGGCATGAAGCCATTAGATTCATGCGGACTCATTGAAGTCAAAGTAGAACAAATAAGCATTACATGAACTTCGGAAAACTTGACATCATAAGGTAAAATTAGCCCCCCTCAACTTAAATTTCTGGTTCCGTCCCTGATCCAACTCTTATGGTAACTTACCATGGAATGAAGACTTCTATAACTACTTTTACAATAGACACTTACAACAGCATTTTTTATCAACGATGTGTCGTAGTACTACAATTAACATTTTTCTGGAACCCTCAGTGAAAGTCACCTAATACCACAAGCTTATTTTCGGTGTCAATATTTGACCCTATAGTCACCACCAGTGCAGCAAACTAGTGTCATTTCGTATACCGGTGTTGCCTAAAGCAAAGTTAAAGCTAGATATTGCCATATTCACAAAAAACAATCAAATCTAAGCTATATTGGAACAGAAATTGACAAAAAATAAAGCAAGAAGGAGAAGAAAATGATACCTTATCATTGACCTTGGCTCCTTTGAGGCGCTGTGTGTAGATATATCGTCCAGGTATAACAATGTATTGGCGCCCTCCAATCTAAACACACAATTATAATCACCTTATAATCAATCAAGTATAAGCTTGCAGAATCTCGCTGAAAGAATAGAGAGAGAGAGAGAGAGAGATACCATAACAACAGCGAAAATCTCCTCGCGTTTTGAGGCTGGCTCAGTCGCGGCGGATTCAGCAAGTTCCAAGGCGGCGGGGGCAGGCTCCTCGGAAGCAAGAGGTTCGGCGTCAGGCTCGGGAGCTTGAAGCTCGGCTTCGAGGACGGCGGAGTCAATCTCCGACGACTTGGGGAGGAGAGGGAATGTGGGACGCGGAGAGGAGGAGAGCTTGTGCAAAGACGAAGAAGAGGTAGACAGGGAGAGCAAGGTGAGATTGGAGTTGAATTGAGAGAGGGAGGTTGTTGCGGGAGGTGAGATTTTGCAATGGGATGCGAAGGAGGAGCACAACAACGAAAGGGTTGCGGACGACGCCATTCTTCTTTCCACTTCACTCTCTCTCACTCACCGTCTCTCTATTATCCTATCCGTTGTCAAAAACCATTCTTTATGTTCCATATATGTTTTTTTTATTTTTTTTTATTTTTTTGATTTTTTTTTTCTGGGAGACAACGTAATTAGAGGAGAATTTTAAATAAATACTTTATAATAATAAGGACTTATCGAGAAATTTCAAATTTAATCGTTGAAATGAGTTGGATATTAATGTTTAAAATAATCATATATTTATTCAAATGTTGAACTTAAAAATTCTCGTATTCATTGAAGATAGCCTAATGTAACTAAAACTAAGGTTACCGAATAATGTTATATTTCATGATTCACTTATTTTGGATTAACAGAAATTGTCATAACACAAGTATTTTCACTTAAATTTTAACTAATCAAACAACAAAAGGTGCAGGTAATCAGGTATTATGAAATGGTACAAAAAAGAATTAAAAAATATATCAAACTCAGGGCGTCGACCCAATTGTTGTAGGTTCACTCATAAATAGTTTCTGGATTTTATGCGCAGGAGACTTCTTTCAGCTTTAAGTTGCTTCACAATTTTTGTCTTTCTTGGATTTGTTCTTGCGCCTTTGGGTCAGCCATGACGTTTGCCTCCAAAGGGAGCAACTAGTAGGTCAATCAATTGCTTCAGCTCAAAGTCAATGCTTGGATCCTAACTAGTGAAAGAACTTTCTTGAGGAGATCTAAGAATTATGGCTCCTCAAGGATGGACTTCAGTCTAACCCGCTTACATGTGTGACGCGCTCTAGAAACCAAGGCCGGATGCACCTCACCTGGTACTTATGACATATAATGCTACTTTTAGTAACTTTATTATTCTCTAGGTCACCCAATATCTCCTCCTCATAAGGCCATCAAAATATAAGAAACATCAATATTTACAAAATGCCACCGCATTTTTAATCTTCATTATTTATGAAATTGTCATTGCATGCTATTGTCATTAATTAAGAAGCTAACGTCAAAGAACGAAAAAGCTACTAGTGACAAACCAAACATTTTTTTAGAAAAGTTATTGTCATTCGTCGGAAAAGTCACCATCATCTTTAAAAAAACTACTGCTACAAACAAAATAACTATTGTTGACGAACCAAAAAGTAACTGTCCTTCCCGATAATATTTTGGAAAACTATTGGCATCTTTCTAAAAACTACATTATTATTACAGTACCAAAATGCTACTGACCATTTTTCAAGCCAAATCTGACTTGATGAGATATCTCTGTCCCAATACCTTTCAACAAGAACTGGAGCAGATGTGCTCCCCTCCCCCTCCCTCCCTCTCTCTCTCCATAAGTGGCCTTATGAGGAATTAAATTAAGTATACGGTGACTTAACTGATAATATAAGTTCTAAAAAAAATAATTATGGGTAATTTACTATAGAAAATTTGTCACACCCCAGCCCAGTGAATTTCAAAGGGCTCAGAAGCTTCAAGTCAAAATCATCCGCAACTAGGGCTTCAATACTGGCTCATTCCATATTAAAAGGAGTCACAACTTGTAGCAAAAACCCATGGTGTAGGGGTAGAAACCCTAAAGACTGTCACCCCAAACTCCATCACCAAAGCACCATGTCTAGCTTGCTTAGTAGATGAAGTCGTCAATCCCAAACTTGTCAATCCTTGGCTTGCTAAATTTGCTGTGCACTGACAACCTTTAGATGGATGCACCAACCGCAAACATCCCCGATAACCTTTTCACATAGAAAAGAAACCTCTACCTCCATTGTATGCGCAAGCTTTAACTTGCACTTCTTCAGAACCACGGTAGACAACAGTAGCTTAATTTGAACTTCAACCACCATCGTTATAAGAAACATGTTAGTTTCTTGACCAATAAGAACAGTCCTAGCATTGCATCAATGTTAAGCACCACATTCTCCAACTTCAAAGTTATGGTGGTGTTTATGATTTTATTCCAACCCCAATGATATTAAGTTATTAACCTATACCAGGCTAAGCTACGAGGCCCAGGATAAACTATTGATAAGAGCATTTTAATGCGACATTTTAATATTTAACTCCCTGTATTTTACTTAGTTATTTCCTTTACTTAATCATTTTTAATTTAGTTTCTATTTTTTAGGTCTCATGGAGAAAATGGAGCAGAAATGAGCTGAAATGAAGAAATGCTGTTTTCCTGGTCCAACTAGGAATCCCCTTCAACGCAGGAATCCTGATGAGGCTAGAAAACCTGAAGGCATTAGGAGACCACATGGCTTGAAGATGACGTTGGAGATATTTTTGGAGATTAAATCTGATTTTGCCATGGGAAATGATGGAGATAATGTGAAAATCAAGGGAGAGTTTCAAGGGATTGTGCAACAAGAAAAGGCTAAAAACAAGTCCAGATTCATCTCTCAATTCCCTCAAGATATGTTGGCCGAAAGTAAGGAATTAAAATATGCAGTTTTAATGTGAAAATCAAGAGAAAATCAAGGGGAGGATGTTAAGGATAAAGCCACGGAGAGATTTAATGGAGAAAATGTTTAAAATGCATCCGGATACATTGCATAGGTTTATGCCTAGATATTTGCCCAAAAATTGTGAATAAAATCAGATTAAATCATTGGAAATTTGGCAACAATATATTAGGGATTGATTTTGGAGCTTTTTGATTGGTTGGATGACACAACAGAGTTGACGTGGCACTACGTGATTGGTCGAAGCTGTGTGGTGCAACCAGAAAATTCTTTGGAAATTAAATTCATGAAGCCTTGCCTTCCCCTATATATACCATCCTCTCTAGACGTTTTACACACCACAACACACTTTCATTCAGAAAATAAAAATCAGAAAAGTTCTCTCCATTCTCTAGTCTTCAGAAGCTCTGCGTCTCAACCAAGGAGGAGAAGAAGTCATGCAATACATCAAGATCCTAGCCGCCATCCACCCTTGTGTCGTCCTTAGAAGATTGCTTGCTTTCAAGGATCTTCAAGTTCTTCGTCTCAAGGCTTGTCATCCATCTTTCATGGTGTATTTCATACTTTCTTTTGTTTTCATTTGTTTGATTTGTAGAGTTATGAATTCTAGTTAACATGACGTTAAGGGCAAAGTTTAAGGCCCGTTTATATGTTTTGAAATAAATTTATAATTTCTTTATGTTGATTTATATGTTGCTTATATGAGATTGCTTGATTGATTTTGGATTATAGAAAACTATTGCATGTTTATGTCTTTTGGTGACCAACTTAGGATATATGCATGTAATTGGAGCTAGATTTAAGTAGTGAAGGCTTTGGACAAAAGTCGAAATCAATTAAGGAGGATTGCAAATAGATGGACTTTTTCATACTAGGTTGTGCACTTTGGTTGACATCCTTTCTCTATGCTTCTTGCGTTGAATGTGTTCTTGATTAGCTAGATTTCTAGACTATGATTGCATGTTCAATAGGATTGATTTAGGTGCTTTCACTTAGATCAATTATTCAAGAAAAGTAAAATATGGGAAATCGTTTGCTTTCTAACGTTTCACATGGTCAACTTCTTTCTCATGACATAGATAATCAACTATAGGAATTGTAATTGGATTTCATTCATATGATTGTGGTTTTGATCTTTGTTCCTTGCGTTCCACCCTTGTATCTGCGTTTTTACATTTTCTTTATTTTATTTATATAATAATCCTAAACCCCCTTATTCGTTTTTACTTGTATATATTTTTATTCTTTGTTTTATTTTTGTAAATAATACTTTATACTTTTATCTTTATTTGTTTTTGCAATTACAGGAACGATCCCTACTTATTCTATACTGACAACTACATTTTGCAGGGTTAAATCATATGCTAGCTTTTAGCATATCAACTATCAAACTCTGCCACCACAACCATGATGTTATCAAAACACCACGGACCACTCGTAAAACACCATGCATCCTGGATGACCAATATCTTGAAAAGCACTACCAACTACCAAGCAAGCATAACCAATTCTCATATTCGTACACCAATTCTAACAAAACTATTGAAAATGATGTCCATACACAATGCAATATCAGTCTCAATAAAGAGAGAATTCTATATAATTTTTAGGGTTTTTGTCCATTTACCTCATTTTTAGAGATTTCTTTTTCCTACTTACCTCATTAAGTTTTTTTAATTCTCTCTTACCTAAAACACTCTAAGAAGGTATTCACTATAGAAAATTACATATAAGTGTCATTTTGAAATTTATATTAGTCATAAGGCCACCTAAATTGTTTTGTACACATAAGGCCACTTTGGGGCCCAAAACCATCAGTTCCTTTTTATGCTATACCTATTTTACCCTTAGTGTCTACCATTAAAATTATGTTTTAGTTATTCTCTCTCTCTCTCTCTCTCTCTCTCTCTCTCTCGCATGCAGTAGGATCCAAAAACAAGAATTCGAAGGCATGTAAGCCATTCTTTTCTTTGAGTTTTAGGTTTCTAATTCATCATCTAGGGTTTGAAGATCGATTCTGTCTCTTATCTCCATCTTTGATTCCTGATTTTGCTTCTATAATTGTTATCAAGATTTTGTGATTGTTAATCTAAGTGATCAATGTTTGAAGTGATGAACTAAGTAGCATGTTTTTGAAAATTTCAATTCAATTCCAATTCAAGTTCTATGTTTCTTTTTATTTCATTTCGGTTATGTTGCTTTGGTGGATATATTTCTGTTTCAATTTTGAGTATTGAAATAATTGATTGTGTTTTGTGGACAGTTGACATATTGTTGAAAAAACCACTGATATAATTGAGAATTGTTACTAATACACTACAGAAAGGCTGCTATAATAGTTAAACAAACCTATGTACTGTGGATTGTTTCTGAGCTACTCTATGTAGTTTTCTTTTTGTGCTTTTGTTCAAATCAAAACTAGAAGCTGATTATCTAGTTGAAAGAGTGGTAGGTTCGCGGTACAACACATACTGATGCTTTTTTTTTTTATTAAAATACTTGCTTCTTCATATTTTTTGTATTACAAAATTCTCTTATTTTTTATCACATCAGGATGAATGGTAGTAGCTTTTATAACTATTCCAGCAGTCTTTTATAACTATGAGAATAACTTTTTATACCTATGTCAGTAGTTTTTCAAGTTGTTGTAGGTAGCTTGTGTTCAGTAGTTTTTGTGTTTCTTTGTTTTTGAATTTTGAATTTTGTTTCTAACTATCTAGTTGGTAGAGTAGTAGGTTAGCAGTGCAACAACACACTATTGCCTTCATTTTTCATTAAAATACTTTGTCATACATTTGTTGTTACTGAATTCTTTTACTTTTCACAATCAGTAATTTTGTTCAATACATTTCTATAACTATTCCAGTAGATAACTGTGATATCAGCTTTTTACATGTATGTCTGTAGTTTTTCAAACTGTTGTCAGTATATTTTCTGTTTCACTTTGTTTCACAGTATATTTTCTATTTCACTTTGTATATTTTCTGTTTCACTTTGTTTTATTCATGATATTATAGAATGTTACTGATATGAATTTTTGTGGATAACTGACATAATGCAAAAAGTTCAGTTTGTTGTGGTTTATAAAGATCCATTAAGCTCGATTTCTGTTGTGAAGCCTTCATTGACCAGGAGGTCATTTAGTTGGCCAAAATCTGTTCGAATGAAGCATGCTGTAGAAAGTGGAAAGGCAAGATCTATCAAATGTGTTGATGTGGTGTGGTGGAGCGCCGCAATAAGAAACCATGTACTGCAACTATATGAAAACTGGCAGTTGCACACTTCAGAGTTGGAGTATATTAGTACAACAGTTGAAGTATTCTTGTATACCGTTGGTAGTAACATTTTACAACATTAGCAATAGCTTTCTAGATTGTTATGAAACTTCGTGATAATTTCAATGATGTTTAATGCAATTTCCAAATATCGAGAATTATATTGGATGTTGTAGTTAATTTCTTAACTGTAGTAACACTTTGATCTTAGCTTTGTCCTTTACATCTCCAAATGATTGACTTTCAAGACATTATGCATTGTCTTTCCGTGCATTCATTTTTTGTATGTATGGTTACTCATGACCATATGTAATGGATTTAGGGGAGCATGGTTTCATTTCATTCGGTGTGGGATGATTAGGCTTCTGATACTGCTCCCGAGGGGTATCAGGATCCCTGGTTGGGAGTTCCTTTGTCATCTTTTGATAGGTAGATGAGCCTTGTGCTTCCGGTACTTGTGCTTGGGAGGTATATATACCAACAGTACCACTACCAATTTACCAAATGAGAAGAGAGCTGTAGCCTATAGGGTGTAGAATGTATTCACAGTTGAGCACAATGCTGATAGATCTGTGAACAATTACAAGGCAAGATTAGTGGCTAAATTATGATATACTGAGATATATGGAGTTGATTATGAGGATATAAATTTTTATGATTTTATTCTAACCCTTTCAATTTAGAAGTTAGATTTGGTCATGCATGTCGCAATGATTAACAAGGTCAGAGAAAGGTTCAGCATAATGTAGATGACAATGTCAGAGAATTGCTTATGAAAATACAAGCCAATGCGGCCATCTACCGAGCTAAAATTGAGGCAGATTCGGAAAGGAATATCACCAGTTAAAAAGGCACTAAATTATGCTTTTGTAAGAAAGTTGTTACGGATCTGATTCGTGAAAATCTGCAGAATGGGGATTGGAAGGAGTTGGAACTCAAAGAGTTCAACTTGAATGCTTAAGGTATGCCTCTAAATTTGGTGCATTACATCCACTCTTGAAGGTAAGGAAGCAAGTGAAGGACATTCTGATACAGTTGGGACGTGAGGAGATGGCTACTAACAATTATGTCGATAACAGCTTCTGGAAATTCGACGCACTCTTCCGGCCGCAGCAACACCCTGCTCGTCATTCGCACGATATCTTGAAAACCCCTTCAACTACCAGGAAGCTTCCAGAAGATTACGTTGAGTGCATGAGTGTGGTGGGTTTGAGTCCAGGGGATATGGTTGTGATTGGAAAAGCTTTACTCCCAAAAAGTACTTCTCTACTGATCGTGTGTTCCCGAAACGAATCAGTAGATCGAACACATCTTGCAGAGTTTCACCAGATAGAAGGTTGTATATGTGACCGAGGCCTTACTCTTTGTGACTTGACGGGATTCCTTGAAGACTTCTTCTCGAAGCTGGGTATGTCTGAGCTGAAATTCAAGCCAGCTTACAATCCTTATACAGAGCCTAGCATGGAGATTTTCGGCTATCACAAGGGTTTGGGAAGTGGGTGGAGATTGGAAATTCTGGCATGTTCAGGCCAGAAATGTTGCATCCTATGGGGGTTCCGGAAGATGTTGAGGTTATTGCCTAGGGTCTCTAGCTTGAAGGACCGGCCATGATACTCTACCAGATGGATAACATTCGAGGAATGTTTGGACATCAAGTTGATCTTGGTTTCATCAAGAGAAACCCAATTTGTCATCTTGGATTATCTCATAACATTTAATGATATAGCAACTCATATTATCACCATTGCTTTGCGCATGTCTAGTTAGAACTATTCGATCCTTATATAATGAATTAACTAATGACCTGCTTTGGTGCAATCTCTTTGTTTTTGGTATATCTGGAAATGGAGGAACAAACAGTTGTTTAATAGTGGTTTTTGCATGCCATAATCTGCTCATGTGATTCTCAGTGCTTCTGATGAATGAGATTCATGCTCAAACTAGGTTAAAATCACACAGTTATTGTCTGAATCTCCTTTCTTGGCAAAAGCCTCCTGAAGGCAACCACTGTTGGACTAGGATTATGAATTCTAGGAAAACTGGAGCTGGAGGATTGCTCAAAGATCATAATAGGGACTCGCTCAATGGCTTTATGTATGTCTAATCTGAAGCGTGGGAGCTTCTTATTGGTCTGAAAATGGGTAAGCATTGCAACATTTCCATTTTGGAGGTTGAATCTGATTCTGACTTGCATTTTATCTATGCACACTGGCTTTCAGATTCTCCACAGCCCCCATCCTCAAGCAACACTTATGCTATCCTTGATGATCTCTATGGAATTGCTAGAACTAGAAAGTTTTTCTGGTCTGGGATTCTAAGACTCCATTGCACCACAAAAGAAAGTAATTGTTTAACTTTGGTACTAGGTAAGTGTACTTTTACAGTCATTCATTCTATGCATATGTTGTAGATCCCATCTGGCTGGCTGCTTAACTGGCATAGTAGATAATAGGATTCTCTGTTGGGATGAATACCACCGATGTATCAGAGGGATATAGCTTTCTTATTCCAATCATTGTCTTTATCTGAGTGTAGGTAACCTTTTCTTTTGGTCTTTTTTTTCCCCTACAGTGTACTGTGTATGATGTAATAGATCCTCATTGATTTTACATATAAATGATCTCAGCAGCTTCCTGGTGGATTAGGTGCCTAGAAATAGGCAAAGTTCCAAGGCTTTGCTTTGACAGCAAGCTCGGAAGCTGCTGAGATCATCTCAATCATAAACCTTTAGTATCATCTCAATGAGTTATGTATGAGAACAACTAAGTTTACAATTTTAAGGGACTCTGAAGGGATCATAAATTTTACAATATTACTTTCATTTCGACCATAAATATTTTACTTAGAGGGGATCAGATTGATCTTGCTTATTTCAAAGCAGTTGCTAGTGACGGGAAGCACAATGGAACAATGGAAAAGGTGCAAGTTCATTTAGGGAGAACTTTCTGCATGCAGACTGTAGTCCTTAGATGAATGCCGAAAGCCGCCGCGGTCTACTTGATCATTTTTTTCATGAATGAATTTATCAGTCCTTTCCCTTTCAAAGCTGTATTGCTTTAAATTCATCTTCTCTCATTGACATGTCTACATTTCATTATAATGATACTGATCACTCCATTCACTTTCCTCCATATTGTACCGCAATCTTTCTGTCCATTCTTGCCTTAACGTGGATATGTTTTAAACCAGGGTTTCAAAACTATGGCTTCACAAATAGGCAAGAAGTGTGTTGCTGGCATTAAAAAGAGCACCATTCCTGCTTATCCCTTCCACTTCATATTATTAGTGCCTTTCTTTTAGTTTTATCTCTTTTTCTCCCTTTTATCAGTCTGGTCTGTTGTCACTTGGCATACAACAAAGTTGTTGACATATTATTTTCTCCAGAAAAGTTACATTGATAATCTGTTCCTGTTATATGTATGACGATGTTTTCCAAGCCTCTTGCTCATTCTAAATGTAGATTGTATGGCTTAATAATATGTTCACCTCTGATTAATGGTTACATCAGGACACTGTTGGAAGTTGGAACTATTTTTTGTGAATGCTAATGAACTAATAGCATCTGGTGCATCAGGTGGGGGGTGATGTCGCACTGAACTCTAGGAGTCAGTGATAGATATATGTAACAATTTGCTTCCCTTCATTGCTCTCTATTTATAATGAGTAATAATCTAGCAAGCTTCTTCTATTGGAAAAGAACACTGAAAACAAAAATTATATAGAGATTGCAGATGCTTGCACCTTGGAATAGGACTTTTCCAAAGCTCTACGGAATGGCCAAGTTATCAATCTATTTGATCTTTTGTGACATTTGCTTTTGGCCTGCTTTTGTACTACAAATTTCTGGTTGAGATTCTTCTTGTATTCTTGCTGTTTAACATTAATACAATCCCACCCAAGCCTCCCCTAAAACTAAGGAGATGACTCTGGGATCAGTACTAGTATCTATTTCTTAACTTTTATCGGTACTTTCGTGATCTTTTCTCCATCACAGAATTTGTTGAATAAGTCTGCATGGGTTTATCTGTTAATGCTGTTTCAACTAATTCTATTTAGTGATGACAGTGTTTAAGAGATTATATTCATTTATATTAACAGGACCCGCCCCAGATTTCACCATAAAATCCGAAGTGGTCATACGGGGCCCACCTTAGAAGATATTACACAAAAACTTGGCGGAACTTTCCCGAAAAATGGACTATCCAAAACCTGTAGAAAGATATTTACACTTCTAAGCAATCCATACTTATTCTCCTGGAGCCACCTGCTCTCCAAATCACAACTCCAATTTCACAAATATCAGTCTCAACCCAAAAACAATATTAATCCCACAGGTTATCAGAGCAATACTAATCCACTAACAAAGAAAACAGAAATAGAATGAGTACGTGGAAGCAACGCTGTTGGCTATGTCTCGACTCCATGTACGCCCGACCTCAACTAACCTAGCCTGCAAACAGGACATTTGAAACCGAAGGGCCCAGGGAAAAATTATTGAAAACACGTTAGTGTGAGTGGACAAAAATAAATAATCAAGATAGTTTAAATTAAATAAGCTTTGATACTTTCCTACTTATTTAAATTTATAAAATCTCGACGCATGCAACGTTTATAAAACATATCTTTTAAATCGAGAACCTCGTAAAGACAAGCCAACCCCGCTGATTAAGGGAAAATCGGACTAGCCTCGCTAGTAAAAAATAATATAAGAAGTAAGGGAAGAAGATAGCCATACGAATGAGCCTCCCAGACTCGGGTGATAGCCTCCCAGGCTAAAGTACTCCCATATACTCTCGTTATATACCCACACGCCACTAAGTGTAGCGATTAGGATACTGGGCTTCAGCATTACTGTCACAAAGACAGTAACCAGCGCCACAAAGGCGGACGGGTTTCGGTGATCCCATCACCTCGCCACAAAGGTGAACATCAATGCTAGCATGATAAAAATCACCCCAAAGTATGGCACAAGAAAACAAATAAATCCATAAATACATAAGGCTTCCCCAACTCTCGCAAATGAATTTCCAACGACGTGTCCCACACGCCAAGATAAACTCAAGTTCAAAAATAAATAGGAGAGAAATAACAATAAAACATAATCTCCGTAAAGCGAAACAAAACCAATTCTAAAATTATCATCAGGGCATTCCCAATGCCAAAATCGAAAGTCGATAAATAAATATAAAAACTATCTTCATCGAAATCTCATTTCGAAAATCTCTTAAAAATCTCAAATCGACGAATAGAAATATAATATAAATAGTATAATTCCGGAAATCACCTCGGAAATAAATAATTCGTCAAATAGGATTATAAATCATAACCAACTTCGGAAACAAATCACTATCGAAATCAATTATATGAGATAAAGCGAAATCAATCTCCGAAATTAAAGAGAAAAATCCTCAAATAGTACCTGAACTATGGTCCAATGCACAATTTGGTACCTAAACTTTCAAAACTACCCTAATGGTACCTGAACTATTGCTCCGTTTCTCCATATGGTACTTCCGTCAAATGTGCCGTTAATTTTGCCTATAATTTTTTTTTTTTTTAGAGATGAATGTCATCCAATAAGAATGAGTCACGTAGGCAAAGTTAACGGCACATTTGACGGAAGTATCATATGGAGAAACGGAGCAATAGTTCAGGTACCATTAGGGTAGTTTTGAAAGTTTAGGTACCAAAATGTGCATTGGACCATAGTTCAGGTACCATTTGAGGATTTTTCCCGAAATTAAATCATATGCTCGAAATGTAATATGATAATTAAATAGAGCATAGTTTAAGAAATAGATGCATGCATCATTTATTTAAAAACAAAAGTCCACTCACAATACTATTTAGGCGACCACACATAAGGGCTCCTTCACTAAGTAGAAAATTCAATATGGCACCCTGTACAATTATAATCCGTAAACGCATAAATATAGGACGGAAATTTACTTTACGATAAATAGGAATTAAATTTCTAATCCTCTCCTCTACGTCCAAAGCCTTAGATTCTTGTTGGATTCCCTCCAAATTTCACCAAAATCACATTTATAAAATCTACAACTCACAAGAAATTAATCTAGCTAAAACAGAAATTTAAATCACTGTTCACGCACCGCAATCACTGTTTACACGCAGGCAACCTCCGCCTCCGGCCACCAAATTTTGGCAACAGCTTCGTCTCAACCATCCAAACGTCTTTCTCAACTACTACAAAATCAGAAAACACATGAAAATACCCGAAACTAAGCTCAAACAGTAAAACCCGATTTTCAAATAGTACCCAGAAATTCAAACCTTCGATTCGTCAACTTCACTTCGATTTATGGAAAAAAAGCTTGGAGGGATATGATCCACGTCTCGAGGCGCATCGATCAAGCCCAAAAATGCCATTAGAGATGGCCGGAATCTGGAAAATTTTCCAGAAAACCCGAGATGCTACAGTGAACTTGTTGGCTTCGATTCGTGGTCTATGGTGAATGATAGGGTGCAAGGCATATATGGATAGAAACCTTGTTTCAAGACGAAGAGATTGACACCAATGTCATGGCCATAGATGGCCGGACGAGGCGGCGAAGACGTCGGAAAGTTACGTCGGCGAGAGAGGAAGAAAGCTGGAAATTTTCGGGGCCTTCTCGAAATGGAAAGTCCAGATTTCTATTTATAGACATGAATTCCATAAAATTACAAAGATGCCACTAACTTAAAATCCTTATAACTTTTTTGTTACAACTCCGATTTTAGCGTGCCACTTGTCCCCAAACTCGGTTTAACGTCCTATACAACTTTTGTGAAGAAAAAGTCATTCTTTAGGGCCCCCTAAAAGTACCGAAACGACAATTAAAGTGAAAGTAAAGGTCGTTTACCGTCGAAATGACTAGCAAATCGGTATATTCAAGTTCGGGACGTTATAATCTCCCCTCCTTATAAAAATTTCATCCTCGAAATTTCATACTGCTGAAGCGTACATACCAACCCGAAGTACACATTTATGAAGAAAGATAACACATCAACCTCACAACAGTGGGGATGGTAAGGCACAGAAAAGATGTGCCAAACTACTCCAAACATGTAGAAATTAGTTTTTAAAATGATCCAAGAGTTGGCCGATTGAACAAGAAGATCAACCCTTTAAAGGTACAACCCTCATTCGATGCTGCCTAAATCTCTATACTTGTCATCTCTTCCTTGAGTTAAGTTTTCTTTTACAACCTCAAGTCACTACTTTAACAATCCATAGCGTCTCCGATGATCCCAACTACTCAAACAAATCACAACATGTTTATAGCTCAGATAGCACAAGGTATTGACATCACAAATCATTCGGTTGGAATAGAAGTATTCATAACCTTTTCATATAAGTCGCACGGTGAAGATCCACCCAATTCTCCAATAACATTGTGATAATATATCAATCCATACTTAATACATTTTCCCTTCATATGTGCATTCATGGGGTAACCCAACCGCTATTAACACGCCACAAGATGGTCACTGAAAACCCACAAGTCTGAAACAAGCAGTTTCCTTAGCAACCACAAAATCACACTTTCTTTTTGTCTGTTTGTGCTTAGATTTCTGATCGAATATCGTTCACGTAGAGTTCTCACAATTGTCAAGCATAATAAAAGGTAGTCTCGAACAAACCTATAAGTTCTTAATTATGTAGGCTATGAAGTCACTACACTTCCTTTGCGCTACTCTGATAACTGACTGAAACATTGATCACGCCTTGAAATGACATTCCAAGTCAACAAGGGAAACTTGGCAGTTACCCTGCTGGCCACACTTATAGTATCTCAGACTAGCTAAGTAGTGTTGTCCCTTAAAAACCTCCTAAAATTATAATGTAGTGGAAAACTCTTCTAAATCAAATGTGTTTCAAGGAATCTACTAATCACCAACGTCTCCAATCAAAACTGCTAAAATTCCTCACATGTTAGTTTCTACTTAATGGTACACAACAAGTACCACGTTGTTCGAAACTCGGTGCAAAGCAAGAACCATAACTTCTCACTCTGCTCCAGCCCAAAGACTCAAATCCAGGAGGATATGCATCACACTACAACTGTTTTTAGTTGAGGCTACACTTCATTAATAGTCATAGATCTAATATCTGGTTGAATCTATGTCGTTCTCACTGGCCTCCAATGCCATAAATGATAATTCTACTTCATATGCCAATGTAATTCTCACCACTGGAAACACCACTATCCGTATTATTAGATACTTGACTAGAATTTTGATCGATCTTAAATAAAATGGTCTTTTTAGTTAGCTAGGAAAACTCTCTTATAAATACTCACCAACTCCATGCAGAACATCTCTAACCATCTGTCCGACATCACCTCATGACAATTCTACTACAGGTACGACATTATAGAAAAGTTCTAAATTCTGTATGTGTCAAATCCTCTAATGGACTATGATGTATCCAACAACACTAGAAATTGCTCCAAATCTGATCCAAAGTTGACCAACTGGAAAAGAAATTCAACGTTTGAAATGAAAAATCCTCAAGCTGGAATCTGGTTAGAGACAACAATCCCATCAAAATTCACAGCATCCCCCGTTGACTCAATAGTCCTAAAATATAGATATGCCCTCAAGCATTACTGAATAGTCTCAGCCTCTGATAAGGAAAATTTTCAAAAACTCTTTTTGCCCTAAACAGCCTAGAAAGAAAGTAGAATAAGTGCCCAAATATAAGTAATAGAATATCAACAATGAAAGCTCATGGTCAATTTCTTTAACGAATAACACTTTGAATGCCGCAAAAACGAAAGTCTACTTCCCAAGACAGGAAAATAAGATATCAGAGAAATTCATTATCTGATGTTACAAGAGTCACTAGAAATCAGTCGTGTCAAACAACGTTGAACTTGCAAGTACTAGAATATAGTCAACTTTTCTTATTGAACTTAAGGCCAATACTAATAAACGACGATTGTCCTTACTATTAGACAAGTGGTGACCGGATTTCACTCGTACCAACTTCCTATACATTTCCAATCAAGGGTCACCCGGATGGCAAAACTCGCTCAATTCTTCCAAAGAAAATCCATTACATGTATTCAATTCAAGCAATAATCAATTCCTCGAGATAGCTAACACAATTCACAAGATCTTTCCTCGACAATCCTTAATATAAAACATACATCCGTACGACATCTTGTATCACACCAAGCAGTATCCGGATCCGCACGTGGTCCCACCACATAATGGTCCAATTTCCTCAAATTAAACACCGTAGAAAAATACGTCAAAGTGAAGACAACCGCATTACGTCTTACCCAAATGTATAACAAGAATTCTGGTCAAATCTTAATTAGAAATATTTCTAGAGCCAACTGAAACTTATTTTCCTTAAAGTTATTCCACCAACCTACCACAATTCAACCTTCAGGGCTCCATGATTCAGAACTCAAATCAAATTCCGTAGCACATAACAATTTCGTTGGAACTTCTAAGAACACCTAACAATTTCACTACCGCTATTCCCCGATCTTACGTTTAACCGTTCACTCAAAAATAGATAAGTAATGGCACCCATTTGCATAGTATCACATACGAAGAGTTGATTCCAACTCTCCCAATTATTTATCGACCAAGCTCGTAGCTCGATTGTAAAACCTTAAGCATCTAGCTAAAATACTCAAGCTTCGACATAAAATTATTTCAAAAACTCAGTTCTGTCCATCTCCCTGCTCGTTATAATCCACAACTTAAAAGACCAATTATACATCAATGTTTCTAAAATCAATTTCTTTTAGTTCAAACGAAACTATATCCAAATGTCATGGCCAGGTCAACCATCCAAGATGACCAATCCTATGATTTCCAAGAAATCTCCAACAACTACCAATAATATCGCCAAATCTTGTTTACAAGACCGATCGTGTCAAGTAACACATTCCCCAAATTCGGTTCAAAGTCATAACCATCATTATTACTAATTCCAATTCCAACAACAATCCTGATTCTGAAACAGTTATAATACTAAGAGACAGCCCAAAACAATGGTCGCTCATGTCTAACAATCAAGTACCAAATAAACTCTGATCTCGTACCTTAAACCATGCCCCAACAACTTGTTGGCATAAAGGAAGACATACCCACTACATTTCCTCGAATCATATTTCATAGCACAACTCTACCATTACGAGGGAAAGGGGCATGACATGTAAGCAATCTGATAAGCATTGGAATCCCTATGAGGTCGGCGTACAGGAGGCATATGACCTAAAGGAAAACCAACTAGACATGTACCGTACACACTTGATGAGTACATCAACACCGAAGAGTATATGATGGGGAACCGCTGCAGTCAGGCCATCACTCGTGAAGTACTGAATAACATCAAGAATATACGGTAACAAGATTGAAATAGTCTACAGAATCTGACAACCTAATGCTCTGATACCAAGTTGACAGGACCCGCCCCGGATTTCACCCTGAAATCCCAATTGACCATGCGGGGCCCACCTTAGAAGAAATTCTACAAAAACTTAGCAGAACTTTCCCTAAAAATGGACTACCCAAAACCTGTAGAAAGACATTTACACTTCTAAGCAATCCATCATTATTCTCCTGGAGCCACCTGCTCTCTAAATCACAACTCCAATTTCACAAATATCAGTCTCAACCCACAAACAATATTAATCCCACAGTTATCAGACAAATACTAATCCACTAGTTAACAAAGAAAACATAAATAGAATGAGTACGCGGAAGCAACGCTGTTGGCTATGCCTCGACTCCATGTACGCCCGACCTTAACTAACCTAGCCTGCAAACTGGGCATTTGAAACCGAATGGCCCAGGGAAAAATTATTAAAAACACGTTAGTGTGAGTGGACAAAAATAAATAATCAAGATAGTTTGAATTAAATAAGCTTTGATAATTTCCCACTTATTTAAATTTATAAAACTTAAATTTATAAAACCTCGAAGCATGCAACGTTTATAAAAAATATCTTTTAAATCGAGAACATCATAAAGACAAGCCAGCCCCGCTGGTTAAGGGAAAATCGGACTAGCCCCGCTAGTAAAAATTAATATAAGAAGTAGGGGAAGAAGATTAGCCATACGAATGAGCCTCCCAGACTCGGGTGATAGCCTCCCAGGCTAAAGTACTCCCATATACTCTCGTTATATACCCACACGCCACTAAGTGTAGCGATTAGGATACTGGGCTTCAGCATTACTGTCACAAAGACATTAACCAGCGCCACAAAGGCGGACGAGCTTCGGTGATCCCATCACCTCGCCACAAAGGCGAACATCAATGCTAGCATGATAAAATCCACCCCAAAGTATGGCACAAGAAAACAAATATATCCATAAATACATAAGGCTTCCCCAACTCTCGCAAATGAATTCCAACGACGTGTCCCACACGCCAAGACAAACTCAAGTTCAAAAATAAATAGGAGAGATATAATAATAATAAAACATAATCTCCGTAAAGCGAAACAAAACCAATTCCAAAATCATCATCAAGGCATTCCCAATGCCAAAACCGCCTCCTCTGTTCACACGCCGGCAACCGCCTCCTCTGGCCACCAAATTTTGGCAGCAGCTTCGTCTCAACTACCACAAAGTCAGAAAATGCATGAAAATACCGGAAACTAAACTCAAACAGTAAAACCCGATTTCCAAATAGTACCCAGAAATTCAACTTCGATTCGTCAATTTCACCTCGATATATGGAAAAAAGCTTGGAGGGATATGATCCACGTCTCGAGGCGCATCGATCAAGCCCAAAAATGCCATCAGAGATGGCCGGAATCTGGAAAATTTTCCAGAAAACCCGAGATGCTACAGTGAACTTGTTGGCTTCGATTCGTCGTCTATGGTGAATGATAGGGTGCAAGGCATATATGGATAGAAACCTTGTTTCAAGACGAAGAGATTGACACCAATGTCATGGCCATAGATGGCCGGACGAGGCGGCGAAGACGTCGGAAAGTTACGTCGGCGAGAGAGGAAGAAAGCTGGGGATTTTCGGTGCCTTTCTGAAATGGAAAGTCCAGATTTCTATTTATAGACATGAATTCCACAAAATTAGAAAACTGCCACTGACTTAAAATCCTTATAACTTCTTTGTTACAACTCCGATTTTAACGTGCCACGTGTCCTCGAATTCGGTTTAACGTCCTCTACAACTCTCGTGAAGAAAAAGTCATCTTTTAGGACCCCTAAAAGTACCGAAACGACAGTTAAAGTGAAAGTAAAGGTCGTTTACCGTCCAAATAACTACTAAATCGGTATATTCAAGTTTGAGACGTTATATATATGGTCTTGAGTCAATTTTAACAAGAATGTCAGATCAGTTGGAAATTGGAATTAGGTAAAAGAACTTTCAATCTTTCAAGTCTTCCAAAATTTCAGAACAAAATTTAGCTATTAAATCTGACTCCAGTATCTCAGTTAATGTCTTGCTGACTAACACTGGATGATCTCCGTCCTCTTGGCCTAATGGTTAAAACCTGAAGACACTTTAATGAGTTGTTTGAAAGGGTGGATCTGAAGCACATGTCTAGAGAGAGGAACATATATCTGATGACCTTGCTAAGCACAACTTGTCCGTTGAGCTTGTTCAATTTTTATTTCTGTTTTGTGAAGAAGTGAATATATGGATGAGCTTGCTGCAAATCTTCATTGCCTTATCTTCTACACTGAGAATTTAAGATGGTGCAATATTAGAAATGCAATATGGGAGTCTCTCAATTGGCCTACCATTATCAGAAATGCTTTTCAATTGGATTGGTTTGGACGGCTTGCTGCAAATCTTCATTGCCTTATCTTCTACAATGAGAATTTAAGATGCTGCAATATCTTTGTTTTCACTTGTTGGTACTTATGGAAGTGGAGAAATAAGGTAGTTTTTGAGGATAATTTCCAGCTGCCTACCAATGCTACTCAACTCATCGTTAATGCTGCAAATGAATGGATGAATGCTCAAGCTCAACTCTCCGGGTTAGATAGTTGTTGTCTTAATATCCTTTGTTGGTTGAAACCTCCAATTGGATTTATGAAACTTAATGTGGATGGCACCAGATCCAATCAGTCTGGGTTTATTGGAGCTGGTGGGGTAATTAGAGATCACAATGGAGATTGGTTGTCTGGTTTCAGCATAAACTTGGGGGTTGGCCAAATCATCAATGCTGAAGCTAGGGGGATGCTTTCTGGATTGAAACTTGCTTCTGACCTGAATATCAGAAAGCTTGAAGTAGAATCTGACTCAGCTATCTTTGTTAAGTTGCTGATTGATGGTTGTCCTATATCTCATCCTTTAGGCAACATTATCAACAGTTGTAGACATCTAATCAATGGTTTTGAAGACGTTAGGATCCGGCATATTTTCAGAGAATGCAACATACTGCTGATGCTTTCACTGATGATCTTTGCAATCTCCCAAGAGCTAGGAGAGTTAGAACAGGGTCTGAGGGCTAATTTTCTGTTTTTCCTTTTGTTTCAGGTCTTTTAGGCCTCCTTTGTAACCAAAAAAAAAAAGAATACATGGATGAGCTGTTTGATTTACATTGAAGTAATTTCATGTTAGAACTGTTGCTGAGATAACTCGCATGTATCTGTAGCATGAATTATGGAACAGTGAACATTAACCAGGAGCTAAAAGGACTAAAAGCCTAAGGTGACCTTAACAAACTGGCCTAAATCCATGATTCAATACTCCGTTGATCACAATCATTTTACTTGCTGCTTCGGCCTTGGCAGTGACTGTCCCAAGATCCGGAAGGCGATGTCAATGGAGAAACTGACCTAACGTTGAGGAGATTGCAAAGTGTATCAGGCACTTCTGTTATAGATGGTCAGAGACTGATCCTCACTTCACTTCGTCGTAGCACCAACAATTGGAAAGGCGAAAAAGAAGGCCACTGATCGAGTGAGTAAAACAGAATTTATAAAAAGGAATACGTCCTAGATTGATTCTTTAAGCAACTTTCTTCAGAGCTCTCTCTTTTTTTTTCCTTTTTTTTTTCCCCTCCAGAGCTCATCTGATCTATGATTCATCATTACTGTGTGCATTCACATGTATCATTTTTTGACAATAAATTTTAATGTCACTTCTGCACTAAAATAAGCAAGCATAACATTAATAATTACTTGGCACCTCAGTAATTCTATTGAACAATATGTTGATAAATTGTAAACGACAGAGAGATGGGGAGTTTAAATTAGACAAATAAAATTGAGTGCACACATTTTGCTTAACTAGACGCTAATGCCAGTAAATATAAGGCTATTTCAACTTCATGGAAAGCATTCCCATGCTTTGATGATGCCTCTTTTCAATCAAACCTGCCTTGAGCAAATTCTATTAGTCATAGATGTTGCTCACATCCAATTGTCCACCCAAACCTTGGTGCCATATAATAAGAACCAAAGCCTTCCAGTACATCTCTGAGTGACTTACCTGAAACCCTCCTTTGCATGAGCAGTTGCATCTTGCCTGCACAAACAATTGCTCAACATCTGTGCTTTCTTGCAAGAGGTGTTAATATAACACTTGAATAAAATCTTAGCCAAGATCAGACAGTAGCATGGAATAACAAAAAGTTGCAACACCACAGGATTAATAGACTGTATAACCACATTTAGAAATGTATCAAAGTCAAACACCAATACTGCATGGACATATTTATAACTGACTATTCATATTAGAAACAAATTCGTGCTAAAATTAGACAGAACAAGAGCCAAAAGTAGCAAAACTTAGAATCCCATCTGCAGTCATTCAAATTCATTAACTAAAAGATAGACAACTGACTTTTGTTTTACTGCAAAATGTACTGATAGTTGTAAAACACCTCATCTGATTTCTTTGATCGGTATTGTCTCCAAATTCATAACCTAGATTCAAACTCTAGCCCTCTTGCTACTGCAACTTGGGCACTTGTACTGCTTGATATGCTCAGCCTTTGCAGGTGTAATCTTCACACATTTCCCATGAAACCATCTCTCACACACATCACAGCAAATCCAGAACTCGTCAGCGCCATAGTTGTCTCCACACGCCCCGCAAGTAGCACCTTGTTCATCATCTTCTTCTTCTTCTTCTTCCCCGCTTTCCTCGTCTTCTTTGGCTAGTGGAGACATCTTTACCCCTTTACTTGGGTTGATTTCAGGTTGTCGAGACTGCTCAGCACCAACAAAGCAAAAGCTACTATTAATTAACTAAAAACAAGAGGAAAGGAAACAAAAGCACTCAAAATAGTCCGTCTGCTTACCGGCTTCCCACTTGATTTGCTCTTGCTACTGTTGTGATGAATACCAGATTGGTTTGTAGGCTGCCTAACATTGCCTGTCACAACTTCAAATATGGTGGGGAGATCATTTATCATCTGAAAGAGCTTCTTTCTACAAGTTCCAAAGTTAAACAAAGATTAGAAGCAGCTTGATATTCTTATACACTAAATTGCATAGCAGAGGTGACTCTTTTTCCTGTCCTACAGCATGAAAGGCTCTACTCTGACATTCTTGATCCCATCAAGAAAAAAATTCAGTCTTATTGAGTTTGACAAATTTGTCAAAATTTAGCATATCAATTTATATCTCAACATCCATTCAATCTCAGTTCCAACTCCATTTTTATGAAATTCTCTACTGCTACGATATCTTCATACCCTTCATTAGCATGTAGTAAAATTAGTTACAGCTGATAGCCAAACACCAGAAAAGTACAGTGAGGTAAATAATAAGATTACGGACTTCATAATGATCTTATTACACCGAGATAAGTCAGTATCATGTCTCTTCAGAAAAGATTAAAGCTCAGGCCCGCGAGGTGCTTTATAGGCCAAAGCCCATATTCAAAAATAAGAGAAATGGGATATTAGTAGACATATGATCATCTGAAATCATGATCTCATGAGCATGTGTGTATGTCTGTAATGCAGACATATTTATGTATACACATACAAACTGACACCTATACATAATAAACAGCTGCACCATCATAACAGTAAAAAAAAAAAATTAAAAAATACACCTTCCAACATCCCTTGTATTTCAGGGAAGTTGGCACTGCAGACACCGGACCGGTATCTATGTATATGAACGTGTCTCTGTTTGTGTACTTTTGTGTGTGTGTGTGTGCGTATACATCAGACCAAAGAAAAAAGTATATACAACACTTTGTATGAGGAGATTTGGGCTCCAAATAACTTGAGCATTTCTTCTAGGAAGGTAATGAAAGGTCTTAAAAGGTGGTACTCTAAATAGGTCAAAGAACAATCGATCACTATTCTTTTATTAATAGTCAGCAGGCTTGACTAATGTAAGCGGCCATAAATGTCAGCTACTTAGATATGAATGACGAAAACCCGTGTAATTACCAAACCAAAAAGGTGAATGAGGAAATCCTTGTAAACGAAATGATACTAGGACCTATGCTAAGAGGTTCGATTGCAGAACTATTAAAATTCACTCTATCAACTGATAGAATCCTAGATCAAAAGGGGGTAAAGAAAGGATAGCTTGAAGCAACCTCACACGCAAAGAAATTCTTGATCAAAAATGGAGTTACAAAGAAAAATGAAAACTTTGGGGTACATTAGTAATTTTCTCAAGGAAACTTTTCTTGTCACTTAAGAAAATGAGGGGTCAATATAGGGTTAGGGTTCAAACAAGAAGCAAAGTGCCCGGTTGTAGTTGCTTTTCTACCATGTCTATACCACTGCTACTAGGATCATAAATATTACTCCCCCTTCTCATTGACTTATGCCAACAACCCTGTCAACACTTTTAACATTCATGATACAGTAGGCTATTTCCTACGAATCACTAAACCACATAATAACTTCATCAAGCAACAAGAAAGAACATGGAAACGAGACCTCACACAGTAAAGCTCATGAAAAAAACAGATGTCAAAAGCACTATGGGCAGAAACGTAATTTTCTATGAGTAACTAAGATTTTGTCACTGACAAATCATATGAAGCAACCAAAGGACCTCCCATTTCAGATTTTCAGCTAAGCTCAAGCTGCTCCACGTAAGAATGTTCCTTTAGTATTTCTACCACATGAAATAGTGGCGCCCTATGTATATGATCCTTCATTGCACTACAACCACAAGGAACTGAAAACTATTGATTTGCATATCTAATAAAATGTAGTTCAGAAAAGAGAGGGAGGTAGAGAATTAGGTTTCAATTAGCAGAATAACATGGCATTTGTGGAGGGTTGAATTAAGTTTAAAGAGAATACAAGTGAAACCTCTGATCTTCTATGGTCTTTACTTTATGATGTCATGTATTGTTGAATATGCAATAGCAAACACGCTTTCAAAGGCTGCAACAGCTTAAGGATGTGCAAAGCATTGATATTTCAAAGGCTTTCAACTTCTGATCTTCTATGGTCTTTACTTTATGATGTCATGTATTGTTGAATATGGAATAACAAATACACTTTCAAAGGCTGTAACAGCTTAAGGATGTGCAAAGCATTGATATTTCAATACTGATGCTAAGAAATACACAATCTGATTCACTACAAGACCCAATACATGGATACAGCATATTATAAAAAAAATACATATATAATATATAATACATCAAGGATAGGGGCATCAAGTTAATATTATATAAAAACTTCTAATAAATAAGTCAAACGGCATTGCAGAAGTCATATCTATTGAATAAGATGTGTGACACCCTAAGTCCCTTTAGATTTATCAAAAAGCATGGATAGATACAGCATGATAATATACCAGAGTATCCTATGTATTGGAAAATGTTGCATATATGAATTATTTTTAATTTGGGTTATGAGTTTCCAACAATACACCAAATCATGTTTCTGCACCCCACTAAGCTTAAGATGTCAAATGCAACATAGATACCAACAATGGATTCACACAAATGCACAATCTGCTCAATGTTTCATAAGTTAGACCCTTTTTCTGTTTGCAGATATGGAGATTATTTTAAAATTTATTTAAGTTCTAACAAATTTATACTGCCCCTCTTACTCCTTTTTTCAAAGAATAAAAGACAAGAAAAATAACAGGGTCCTCTCTTCACTAGACTGAATGTAGATAAATTTCGTTAAAAAAATAGTTCAACAGTTTTCAGAAGAGTAACAATGGATAATTAGATGAATAATTTGCAACCAAGAATTAATGTTGTGATCCAATGGGATAACCACCAAATTAAAATTCATTATATCAATATGGTTATGTATTTCATTTCACAATGGGTAAAATAACCACAAGGGGTCAATTTTTCTAGGAAAACTTGCTAGCCTACTGGATGCAAATTGTTGTGCGCGTGGCAAGGGAAAAGTAGTATGTACCTTTCATTTTTGCCAAACCCAAAGCGTGCACCAAAATAGAATGCAACAGCAAGCAACCATGAGTCACTGTGAACTGCAACCAGGGACAACCAGTCCTTCTCCGCCATCCCATCTCTAGCAAAGTTTATACCTAATGCTGGTTCAGGAAGCTCAGGAGGCACCTCCTCAACTGGAAGGTTAACTTCCCATGCCTCATTTGGCAGTCCATATAGACACAAATTCTCCTTCTCTATAAGCACAACACTTGTGTTAAACACACATACTAAAAACAAAAATAGACAACGTCATGGCCACATTACTAACTCTTCTAGATACTTTACAACTCCAAAAACCGAAGGTAAAAAACACTGAACAACATAACAATTCATAATAAAAGTGGCTAGAAATCCTAGTACTTTTTAAACAAAGCTCCAAAAGAAGAGGAAAAACCTTGTGCTTGCTTGCCAACAGTACAGCAATAAGCAGGCTCGTTTAAAAATAATGAAACCAAGGAAAAAGATAAGAAACAATCAACAGACATAAAACTAAACCACTACAGCAGGAATCTCAAAGGAAGGAAATTGCACCTTAATCATCTAATTGATTGCATTGACCAAGAATTACCACCCAGTTTGTAGATTAACTTGAAAAAGGGGTATATTCAAAACTAATCAATCAGATACCAATATTAGTAAGATAAATCAAACATATTGACTCCTTATACCAGGCTTGCAATACCAAATGTGAAATGACAGGAAGCAACCAGACAACTCGGCATTTGGCTTGATACAAAAACTTTGAACAAGTTAATTTTGAAAAACCGTGTTTGACCTCTTAATAGTAAGAATATATCAGGAAGCGAGACACAAGGAGAGTAGGTAGTTGTATGAGAAATCATTCATGGCCATAGTGGACAGCTAATTCACATAACAAACAAGAGGGCAACATTGGAAATTGAATTGATGAAGACACAAATGAGAAGAGGACCCACCAGGATCGCACTGCTGGTAAAACTTCTGAACGTCTGGAAAACCACACACAAAAGCAAACAAGCCATGAGAATTGAAGGAAATCAATATATCTCTACTGGTATGAAGCGAAAAAGAGAAAAAGGGAAAAGCGAGGGAGCGAACCGGTGGTGAGGGCCTTAATCAAACCAGCGCGTCGGCCTTTGAAGTCGCTGAAGACTTCCTCCACTGTTCGAGGTACTGGGTGCGGTATACCCTCCATTGTCGCTCTCTCTCTCTCGCGTTCTACCGTTCAATCTCAATATCAATGTCAACTGATAGCTATCGAACAATCAGAGGAGCATGACGAAGATGCAATTGAATTGTAGGAATTGAAATTAGGGTTTGTTAGTTTGATGAATTGGGGATTTTAATTGTGAATTGTAATTGGAAGAAGGGGAGAGAGAGATAGGTGTAGCAATTGTAAGCATAAGGAGTAAAATGGGAGATTGAGAGAAGAAGGAAGAAGCAACAAGAAGAAGAAGAAGAAGGGAAGAGGGGAGGATTTAAAGGAAGGGTTGAGATATGACAACTCGCTCGCAGAGCACTGCCTCTCTCTCTCTCTCTCTCTCTCTCTCTAGGGGTTTTACCTTTTCTGTTTTTTTTTGTTTCCTTTCTTTTCTTTCTGGTCTGATTGGTGATGCGGCCAAGGCCTTATTTGAATTGGATATTTTATTTTCAATAGGTTAATACAAAAGACATAATTAAATGCATTTAGTCTTTTACACAAAAAATAAATGTATTTAGTATTTTTTTTATATATAAAACTAGCATTTATCCACACATACTCCTACAAGTGTAAATTATTATTATATTGTTTTTTAGAAAATAAAAAATAAAAGAGTTGGTTATTCCAGAGAAAAGAAAATGAGAGAGAGAAAAGTGGATTGTGGGTATTTTTTTAAATAAAAATGCTTTTGTAAATGTCTTAATTATCCTTGTAAAGTTTATTAATCTTCTAAGGTCAATTCTATCAAAATTTTAGATTTTGACTAACAAAACATCTTCTCTTAATAATAGTATAGATAAATATATTTGCAACATAAAGGTACATGCGGTCATAATTATATTAGTTATCTATATTATATCTTTCGATATAAAATAGGTGATGAAAATGTGAAATTTAGGGATTTCTAAAACTAGGAAATGAGATGGGGGACTGTTTGGAGTTCATATTTGATAAAAACTCGTATAATTTTTGGTAAAAAAAAAAAAAAAAAAGTTTGGAGGATCTATTAGAGATGCTCTTACGCCATCATTCCCTAAAATTGAAAATATCCTTGAGTGGGGTTGCTCAATTGATCAAATATATGGAGTACTACCATTTATGATTTTGCTTGACAAGAGAATCCGATATTAATGAAAGAGAGATGCACAATCTTAGTTTCGAAACAACTCTCCCATCATTAGTCTTTTCGGGTTTCAATATGATGCATGCTAATGATTATAACTTTGTGGACCACCACATAAGAGGGGGCGCTAATGACACAGTTTCAAAAAGTCATCTTCGATCAGGAAGCAAGTAATATTGGTTTTGTTAGTAGTGTATTCACTTGTCAAACCAACACAAAACTCTTTGCTCGATGTCTTGGAATGATTTGCTTTCTTATTTTTATGCCCTAATTATTCCCTCCAATCAAATGAGACAATCATCCACTACAAGAAATGTTGAATTTATTTGATCTTGGAACAAACCTAATCAAATAAATAAACCATGTTAAAAAAAATCTATGTAAACAAGTTTTGATAGAGGAATGAGATAGGTGAACTGTTAGAGTTAATTTTGATAGAAACTCTTATATTTTTGGTATTTCAGGGATCCATTGGAGATGCCTTTATGCTATTCACTAAAACCAAAAAATTTCTTGAGTGGGGTTGCTCAATTGATCGATTGTAAGGAGTTGCCATTTATGATTTTGTTTGACAAGAGAATCAAATACACATGTAAGAAAGATGCACAATCTTAAAGCATCTTTCGTAATGCTATTCATTTTCATATTCAAATTTTAGCCAAAGTAGCTAAAAAGCCAATTTAGCTAGCCATTTTTAAAATATGTCTGCATTAGTTCTATCTGTTTTAGCTGGTTTTGAATTTATATTATTTATTGATAGAAAAGAAATAGTTTAAATGCATTTATAAATTACATAGAATTTTTGAATTAATGATAATTTCATTGATAAAACTTATGCCAAGATATCCATTACATACCCACATGCTGCCTCTCAATGGATAAAACAAGGATTCGTGGTGAAGACCACAGTGGTACATAACGATAGGCTAAGGCTAACTATATTCGAACTTATCGCTCACTTATTTAAAGGAAGTCTGTAAGTATGACAACATTATACATAGTTTATAGGCATATAGATTTATAAAGAAACTATATTTTCTCCTTGCCCTTCAAGTTAGGGCTGTGAGGTTTTCCTGAAAGCAGCGTACTTAAAACTTTTTCAGTAGGGACTTTCTTTGCTTTAGAGGGATTCTTATTCTTGGAAGCCAATGGCCAACCTCTTTTCTTCTTTGCACTTAATTGGTCGTTTTGCACAGTTCAAGGCAACATGCTTTCCTCAGACACTAACATTCCTTATGGTGCTTCTATAAGACCAAGGGATTTGGCTGTGAATTTGGAGGAGAATTTCGACACTTTCACTCTCTTTGTTGAAGCGATAAGACTTGTTTTCCCTTCAGCAAGTAAGACATAAGAAATTGAAGCTTCTTTGGATATGTGAATGAGCGTTCCCTCTTCAATTACGGTTTAGCCTCAATGGGAAATAGGGCTAGCTTATCATAAAAAAAAAAGATGGTTTTAAAGTTGTGCTTTTGATTACAATCGGTTGTCGTACCTTGGCCTTTTTAGTCTCATCAAACAGAGCCCTGCTCACAAGCTGTAGAGAGCATCGATACGAGTTTAGATCCTGTGACAACTTCCTTCATGAAAGTCGTAGAGAGCATCGATACGTCATAGATATGCGGAACGCGAGAATCGAAGTTCTTATGAAGAAGTTATGGCCATCGGAAAAAGTTTCCATTTTGGGATATATAGGAAAAATCCGAAAAGAAATATCAGAAAATCAGAATTTCCGAAAAGGGAAACTTTTTCTCTCTCTTCGGTCCCTACCCCAGATCGCCCAGCCGACTTTGACCACCAATCGACGAGCCGTTTGTTCCATTCTCTTCGCTTCACTCCCATCTACAACTATGTAAAGTTTCACGACGTGGATCGACCCGTGCACGGTGCAGAAACGCCGAGAAGTGGTGGCGGTGCTGCAACATTTTGCCACTTAGAACTCACGATTCCGGCCAACTTCGGCCAATTTAGGAGGGGAGACCAACTAGGTTTTGTTCATCTTGCCATGCTTTACAAACTCACCAAGTTTCACATCTCAATTCAACCCGAGGAAGACGAATTTCGGATTTGAGCGATTTTGGGCAATTTCGCCCTATCTCTTTTTGAGGTAAATTTCGGCCTCTAGACTTAAAATTGACTTTGGTATAGTTATGAAAGTTGTAATTGGAGTTGAGATGAAGAACTTCTGTGTTGGAAGTTTTGTCAAATTTTGACTTTGGGCCGGCAGTGGCGCCGCCATTGTGGTGGTGTTTTCTGGAGGCTTCCGGCCACCTCAGGGACAATTTTTGTCACTCATTGTGATCTACTCGACAATACGAGCATTTCGATATATAGTTTGTAATATTTGGAAATCATAGGAATAAGTTATGAATTTTAGCGTTTTAGGGTTTTCGGTTCGATTGGTTTTCGATCCATGAGGATTCGGCCGTCCGATTGACTTGTAGTTTTGATATATTGATCGTAGGACTGTTCTGGAGACTTGGGTGGTCTCCGATGGGGTTTTGTCTCAATTGATGTATCCTTCGGTTTATAGTTCACGTGTTTCGAACTTTAAAATGATTGTGCGTTTTGTGTCGTATTGAATGTGACCTTGATGTGATTAGGTGTTTGACAGAATTGTTTTGGGCGAACAATTGTTGATTGTGTGATCTTGGCTGTTAGAGAAGACGGAGCATGATTTAGAGGTGAGTAAATCTCATGGCGTTTCGATTGATAAATTAATTATGATTTAATTTTGTAAATTTAATTGTTAGCATGAAAAATCGTATTTATCGAAACAAATTATTTGTTTTAAAATATATGAACTTGATCGACAACTGTTCATGGGTAAGTTAAAACAATTTTTTGATATAAAATGATTTTCGAGAAGTATAATTTGTAAAACTATAGTTAATATTAGTGGCATCCCTGAGTGGATGACTACGTATATATATGTGTGTGTGTGTATATATATATATATATTTACGTGAAACATATATATCTTGGTGGAAATGGGCGTGTTGTTCACTTTTGTTGTACGATGTGATGTTGAGGAAAATAAATGGAATTTGAAAGAAAAGAGGGTTTTGTCGGTTTGAGCTTTGATTGAAATGTGTACGATTTTGATGATGGATTTGAGATGAGAACATATTATTTTGGAATTGGTTTTGCTATTGTATTGGAGGCTGTTGGATTGAGGAAACATCTTTGTGTTAACCTGAGTGGTGCTCTGTGTGATGATTTTGTGTAAATGATGTGGATTGTTGTTGAGTGATTGATGTTGAGGGAGTTGATGTGGTGATTGGTGAAGGAATGGATGGATTTCAAAACCTTTTAATTAATGCGGAATTAGTTTAACCATTAAACTACTAACTAGACATAAAATCCATTCCTTTAACCCATGATCTTAGCTTATTGTGATATGTATATAAACATAACATGCATAGTAAGGAAGAACAAAGAGGTAGTTTATGTTCTACTCACCCTTGGAGCGTGATTTTAATCCGATCCAAGTGAACCACCAAAGTTCATCTCCTTGATCTCTCATTGTGTGTGTTTTTCTTCCACCTTGAAGCATCTTGAATTAAGAACTTCTTCTTGTACTCCTTCTTGTGATGTAATCTTCTCTTTGATGTAATAAGTAAAGCCACAAAAGGATATGGCCTCTAAGGATCTTCACCAAGTGAATCAAGAGATGAAGAAAGATGAAAGAAAAGAAGAAATTATGCAAGTGTTCTTCTTTCCTTTAATTTTGTAGTGGACCAAGGGAGAACTCTCTCTCTCTCTCTCTCTGTCAAATCTGAAAATAATAGTGTGGAGACACACTCTATTTTTTTGTCCATGCTTTCACTTTTATATAATAGGAAATAACTCCAATTACTAAAAGAAAAATATTGACTTTCATAAAGCCAATATTTTGGCTGGTCCATATATGTTATTGGGCACTAAAAATGTGTCTTGGGCTTTCATTTAAATCTCATTTAGTGAAGCTCAAGTCCACACCAAAAACCCAACAATCGTTTAGGCCCAATATGTTCGGTTTTACCAGAAAATCCTAATTATGTTAAAATAATAAATCTAATTAATTATTTGCTCATAACCAATTCTTGTTTAATCTTCTTCATATATAATCTCAAGGAGCCACTTATATGGTATGCGATCTCTTAGGTTCTAATTAACAAGGCAGTGAAGTTTATAGAAACCATTCTATTTTGTTTACGAATCAAAAACTCCATTTTTGATTCTCCCTTGTTATTAGGATAATAAATGTTTATTAATCCTCGGGGACTTTACAAGTCATGAGTGACGTCTTGCAACATATCATGACTACTCTAGTTAATGTAGAATGACAAAGAACCTATTCAATTGGAATTACAATACAATAAGGTCCTTCTCTAACACGATGTTCTAAATCACATCATCGGGGTATGGAATTGATATGTCAATCCCCTAATGTGATTTTCATTCTTATGTGATTCTTAGAATGAGATTAAAAACTCCTTTTTAAATCTCATTCAATGCTTTGGCCAAAGACTCAATAAATATATCCTTAAACATACACCTTATTTACTTAAGGATAGAGATTCCTTGTTGTACACTCACATGTCTCCATGACCGAATTGATTATACCAATGAATGCATCTATTATATCCATTAAGGGAGACAATATTATTGCATCATCAAGAGATAATCCATTCACTCATAAGACAAGTATGGTGTCTCATGTCAAATAACTAATTTGTATTATTGCAATTTAGAGTTCAAGTTTGACATGTAAGTAAGACTTCATACAAGAACTCTAATGATCGCGTTCAGTGTATTCTTTAAGTTAAGAGCACTCACATACTTATATTAGTGTCTCTACACAAATGACAAGAGACATATCATCCTCCATATTGAGCATGCATAGTATGTGCTAGTCTTTCCGGATTATCAATGTCCAAGTGATAATCTTATGACTAGGAACCTTTTAGGATAAGAGTGTGAAAGAGTAAAGGTCTCACACATCTAACTTTTTAGATTACTTTATCTTTAACTTATATTCCTTGGACCTTGTTCAATAAAATATTAAATATAAGCAATGAACAATAAACTTACCATTTTGATTAATAATAATTACAATAATAATTACCTCAAAATGATTGTTTTAGGACACAATTCCTTCAATTGGTGTGATGAGAAGATGATTGTGTATTGTGTATTGCTTTCTAGTTTATTTCTATTATTGAATTACTTGATTTCCTTCATAATCTCCTGAACTAAATTATATGCAGGGATTACTGTTTTCTGAATTTTGATTGGTTTTAATGTAATCTCCTTAATTAAATTATATGCAGGGATTTACTATGAATTCTATTGTTTGTTTTAATGTGATCTCTTGAACTAAATTATATGCAGGGATTACCGCTTTTTGAATTGTTTTTTTTTAATGTAAATTCCTGAACTAAACTCTATGCAGGGATTTATATGATTTCTATTGCTTGTTTTTAATGTGATCTCCTGAACTAAGTTTCTATGCAGGGATTACTGATTTTACTTAATTCAATTGTAAGTGTGGTTGTGGTTTGAGATTTTTAGTGAGTTGTGAAATGAGTCGTGAGGTCATCATTTGATAAATGCTTTATGTTGAGAGGAAAAAAGTGTGATTTCGTGGTTGTGTTGTCGAGACTGAAAATGATTTGAAACGTCACTGAGGTGACAACTACTTTTGTTGAGACAAATGAAGGATGATTTTGTAGATTGTTGTGTTTTTAAAATGTTTAAAACATTACATGAGTTTGATTGTTTAGTTGAAGTCTTGTGAAATTAGATGCATTAGTGAGAGTCAGAGCGAGTGAGTTTTAGTTTTGAGTTATCTTACATGAACATGATATTGTAGAATATGAACTTGTTGTTTTTGTTGTGATAATTGCATATCGATTTTGTTAGGTTGAGATGGTTTAAGCATGTCTTATGTTAGTTGTTTGGAGTTCACTCACACGAGCTTTCATGACCTTACTGGGTTTGTTATTTCAATCCATGCACTATTTCATGGTGTAGGGGTTATTATGAATGTCTGAGTAACAGTCGTCGAAGCTGAGGTTTTGTTGCTATCGTAGCTTGGACGTAGTAGGATACTTTGGTTTTAATCTTCCGCTATGTAGTGAGTTGTGGTGGGTGTGTTTACTTATTGAATTGTTATTCAGATTAATTTGTAAACTGTCTATAATGTAATATGTGACTCTAAAGAACGAGTCGGTATTGACATTGTGAGCTCAGCTGTTTAGTTGCTTAATTTAAATATAATTTTTTCTAAGTGTTTTTCTTGTGCTTGTTAAGTTATCACGTTTTGGATTTGAATTTATTTATTCAAAATTCAGAGCGTGACAGTTAACTCATGAAATATCGAGAAATCAATCATACTCAAATACTTGATTAATATAATCGTAACATATGAATCTTCATTATTCTCTCAATAACTAGATACTCAAAATACTCGTTAAATAAATCAATGCTTTGGGAATGAAACTCAATATCAACTCCGTAACTCATCAATTTAAATCATCGAAAGCATAATTCAATAAATCTCGATAACTTAAATATTCGAAATCAATAATTCTAATAATATTTCTTAATCAACCACTTTCCGAAAACTAGTTCTCAATACTCAATAACTCATAATTTAAATAGCTCGATAAATAATAAAGCTCTCGGAAGGAAATTCAGTACTAATCTCATAAATCATAAATAAATCTCATTAACCAAAGCTCATAAAATCATAAAACTCAATAATTCAAATCATAAAATTAAATCTTCATCGAAAAATAATAATATACTGCGTGCACAGTTAATTTAAAAACAAATGTCCACTCACAGATTGTAGCTACGACGGTCATCCAACTATTTCTTCCTCAAACTCGAATTACCCGTCGTCCTGAACAGATCAATATAATATATAATTGTTTCTCAAGAATAGGAACTAAATTACGATAATAAATTCGAACCCCTAAAACTGATAAATCATCAGATGCTCGTAATCATAATGGAACGAGCCCAAATTCATACGTTATATCGACTCAATAATTATAACAACCTATCAAAAGCTAGGGTCGATCCAACGATCAGATCTTCCCCAAAATTAAAACCCAAACTTCTCGAAACTTTGAAAATTCCTATCATTCTCAAAATGTGCACCAATCGATACAAAGTTCATATCTACACCCTCGTAATGATATACTCGACCCAAAAAATCCAAACTAGGATGTCGGGAACTGCCGGACGCGCCGCCACAGATGGCTGCGCATGGGCACGAATTGGGTCACCAAATTTCATCAACACGATCATCTCAAAATTCCTAACAACTTTCTCAATTATGACAAACCTCAATTTCAAGTCTAATTATCAGAATTTTCCTCCAAAGCCCTAGATTTCTTCTCACCATCGATTCACCTTATTCTGGCAAAATTAGAGTTACCTATTGGTTGGTTTCGAACCACGAAGAAGAGAGCTTCAAGATGTGGGTGGTGGTGTGGCCTGAGGTGGTTGGAAAACCGAGATTTGGTGGAAAAACACAAAAACGAGTAAGCCAGAATTCTTGCTTGCTGCGCCTTCTACCACCACGATCGCCATACGCTACCGCTGTAGGGAGGGAGAGGAAGACGAGACGGTCCGGATGGGACCGGTTTCACTACCAGAGGTGGCCGGAAACGTCACCGTGAGGCTAAGAATGGTCGCCGCTCTCTCTCTCTCTCCCCGACTATCCAAAATGGAAGTCCCAAAAAATAGTAAGTTTCCCCTTTCTCCCTCTCCCCGAGTTCCCAAAATGGAAGCCCAAAAAAATAGTAAGTTTCCCCTTCGAGAAACACCCAAATATACTACAATGACCTTCCAAAATTACAAAATTGCCACTACATTTAATCCTTTATAACTTCTTTGTTACAACTCCGATTTTAACGTGTCGCCTGCCCATAAACTCGGTTTAAAGTTCTCTACCACTTTCTAGAAAGAAGTTTTCTCGAAAAGTGTACTGAACAAAAAGTCAACCTTTTGACCCCCTTAAATGTCACGCCCCAAATTTCAATCACAATTAAGAGAACAAAATCAATCAAACACAAGAACTCCGGGTGTGATGGTTCGGACATCAAACAAAACAGCTAAGACAATTTTCCCTTAAACAAAGGCAACTAGCTATGTCCCGCACCCACAATGTAACAGACTCATTCTTTAGAGTCACATATTACATTACACAGAGTTTGCGAATTAAATTGCGTTAACAACATAATAAGAAACCGCTCCTCAGAGCTTACTACACAGCGGAAGTCTTAACAATAGTAAAGCCACAAAATTAGCTTCCTACCCGATCAGCTGCTACAAGGTCTCAGCTTCAGCTACGATTTTCCTGACCTGCAGGATCAACCCCTACACCATCGAATAGTGCACCGGGTTGCCACACAACAAACCTGGTAAGCTTATGAAATCTTATATGAGTAAACTCAAAACCACAAAGCAGAAACACATTATTAAGTCACCTCAACTTAAACAACGATAAGCACATAACTCACAACTACAACCATCTGTTTCATAACCTTCTGACAGCGCTAAAAGTGGCACGCAATTTAACCATGTAAAATGTCATCGTTAGTATAGAATAAGTAGGGATCGTTCTAGCTGGGGATTGAGGGTACGCCTGTAATTGTGTAAACAAATAAATAATTAAAATAATAAAGTATTATTTACAAAAATAATATAAAGAATAGAAATATATACAATTTAATAGAAATATATACCTTCTGACAGCGCTAAAAGTAGCACGCAATTTAACCCTGTAAAATGTCATCGTTAGTATAGAATAAGTAGGGATCGTTCTAGCTAGGGATTGAGGGTACACCTGTAATTGTGTAAACAAATAAACAATTAAAATAATAAAGTATTATTTACAAAAATAATATAAAGAATAGAAATATATACAAGTGAACACAAAAAAAAAGGGTTTAAGAATTATGGTTTCGAAAATTAAACTAAACAAAATAAAGAAAATGTAAAAACACGTGTACAAGAATGAAACGTAAGAAACAAAGATCAAAACCAATTCCATATGATTAAACTCATTCAAATCCTATAATTGATCATCTAAGTCATGAGAAAGAAATCGATCATGTGAAACATTTGACGCAAATGATTTCTCATATTTTACTTTCCTTTACTAATTAACCTACGTGAAAGCACCTAGATCAATCATATTAAACATGCAATCAAAGTCTAGAAAGCTAGCTAATCAAAACATGTTCAACGCAAGAAGCATAGAGAAAGGTTATCAACTTAAGTGCATAACCTAGTATGAATAAATTCACCTATTTACAATCCTCTTCAATTGAATTCGACTTTTGTCCAAAGCATTTACTACTTGTGATTTAGGTTCACAAAACTATTAGGTGAATCGTTTACCTAAATCTAGCACCAATTACATGCAAATCCTGTAAGTGTTGACCCAAATAAGATAAACATATAAAAAGTTTTCTATCAAGCAAATTCAATCGAACAAACTCACATAAGCAACTTAGAATCACAATTATGGAATTCAAAAACTTTATTTAAACATAGAAATTGGGCTTAAACTTTGCCTTAAACGTTATTGTTAACTGGAAACAAGTTCATACTAATTCAAACAAGGAAAAAACAAAATATTACAAGGAAAAGGAACGAATTGCACCGTGAGTGGAGATGGAGATGGAGAGCTTGAACGTTGGAATCTTGAATCTTGGAAGCAAGTCTTCAAGGTGGACGATGGAGGCTATGTCTTTACGGCTCCTTCTTCTTCTTCCTCTCTTTGCTTGAAAACGCGGAACTTGCAACTAGAGAATGGAGAGGAGATGGTGAGACAAAGAGGATGAAATGGATGAAGGAATGTATCTAAGAACTAGAGAATGGAGAGATGGTGAGACAAAGAGGATGAAATGGATGAAGGAATATCTAAGAACTAGAGAATGGAAAAGAAATGAAACTAAGAACTAGAGAATGGAAAGAAAAATGGAGAGGAAATGAAGAGACAAAGAAGATGAAATAGATGAAGGAATATGTTTGAGAGTGGAGGAGAAGGTGTTTATATAGGAAAGAGAAAGAAGAGTGAAATGATGAATGGAAGAAAAATAATGAAAGTGGAGTATGGAAGTGGTTTGTAAAATATGGAAAAGATGGAGTAATGACGAAATGAAAGCAAAACATGAAGGTGCAGAAATATGGAAGTGATGATGATCTATTAAAGAGATTGGAGTAGGAAAATATATCCAAGGAAAAAGAGAAAAGCATCTAGCTTTCTTCATGTGGGTAGAAAACATGAACATGATGAATGTTGAGCTGGTTTTAGGTCAGTTTCTGCCCCTTTATTCCTTCAATTATTTCTCCACCAAGACTTTAGAATGGGCCTTTGATTTCTTCATATCAAATGTTCCTCTATGAGTGTAGATCATTGTGGTCAAATTTCAGAGCTTAGTTCCATGTGGTTGGGCCGGAAAAGCTGTTGGACTCCTTACAAGTCAAGTTTTCCAGTTTTGCTTATGCAGAAAATTGGACTGACTGTTTGAAGGTTTTCCACTCAAAACTAGCTCTGGCACTCTTCATATCAAATGATCCTTGGGATGTCTAAGATGAAACTGGAAAGTTTCAACTCATTCGGAGTTCGTTTGGTCAGGCGGCTACCCCTCCTTTCTTGTCTAGCTCATTTTCTCTTAGCCGGAGTAGGAAAATGTCTAGCTCACTTTCTCTTCTCCATTATTTCCTTAGTCATTTCTGAACTTTGAGACTCCATTTAGCTCTTAAAGTATCATCACGAACACAATGTAACTATAAAACATCTAATAAGTTAAATTGATCAAGTTAAGTGAAATAACTTAGCGAAATATAGGGTTTTAATATTATAAATGTCGCATTTTATGCTCTTTTCACCTTCCATAACATGCTTATGTAGGTCAACTCGTGATTAAAACCACATGCTCTAATTCTCAACCTAGCATCCAATTACACACATTCCAGTCAAACAAAACCTTCTCAAGTAATGTTTGGAAATCTTTTGACGCACAACGGCGAGTCACAAAGATCACACTCATTTCCTTCCCACCGGAAGCCTTAGTCATCAACATGACATCAAAGGTGAAAACAATGAATCACCTTCCTATCCTCACCACAGAGCACAATCGTCACCACTATGGCCCTTAAGATTAATCAAACCATCAATCAATAAAATCAAGAAGAAAACAAGACAATCATAATTCAAAACAAGCGAAACAATTCATAGTAACCCCTTCATATAGTTTAGTTCAAGAGGTTACATTAAGACAAGCAATTTAAGTCATAGAAATCATTATAACCCCACACTCTGACAACCGTAGGTAGCTCCAACCATCACAGCAGTCCTCTCGATCGTTGTTAACTTAATAACAATTCAACTCCGCTACAGAGTAGTCATCACACTGATCATCACACAGATTTCACCAGTCATCACACAGATAGCCATCGTCCTACTGATCATCACATAGATTTCGCCGGTCATCACACAGATAGCAATCATCCAACTGATCATCACACAGATTTCACCGATTCATTACATAAATATTCCTACATAAGCTATACATGACAATCATCACAAAGATTCATCACACTGATGTCATCGATTTATTCCACATGTATTCCTACACAAGCTATCATATCTTAAATCTCAATTGACGGTCATACTAGACCCATGGTATCTCAACACATGAAATTCTACAATCACAACTCAATACACAATTTCACCATTCTCGAGCAATAATAAACTCATTTCAAGTATTGTTCACATCACAACGAAGCCACCAATACATATATATTTAATGTAAATATATATATATATACATACACACATAGTCATCCACTCAGGAATGCCACTAATACCAACTATAGTCATAGTTAACCTAATAACTCCAAGACAATATGGTAATTATGCTCATAATGAATAACGTGAGATTTACTCATCTCTGAATCTCGCTGCGTCTTCACACACTAACCAAAATAAGCACAATCGTCTCAATCCACTCAACACAACTCTATCAAGTACCTAATCACATAGGGTCCCAACTTAGTACATGAAACACATGCGATTAAAGTCTGAAACCCCCGTTTTGAACTAAAACCACAAAAGTGACACCAATCAAGGCTAAACCACATCCGAGACCACCCAAAGTCTCCGGAATACTTCTATGATCGATATGTCAAAATCACAAGTCGATCGAACATTCAAATCCTTATGATCGAATAATCGAACGGTTCGAAACCGTAAAAATCATAACATACTCATTTGATCTCCAAAAATTACAATCTATATATTGAAATGCTCGTATTGACTAGTATATCACAATGAGGAGCAGAAACTGCCCCTGAGGTGGCTGGAAGCCGTCGAAAAACACTGCCACAGAAAGTGACAGAGCTGCCGTCGACTCCAAATTAGGTGGCGAGATCTATGCCAAACTCTTCCTCTCAACATGTACATCAACATTCATAACTATTAGAAAGTCTGAATCAAATCCATTTGGCCGGAATTTACCTTGAAAGATCAGAATATCGATGAACCCTAGAATCCTAATCTTCAAAATTCGATCTCCACAATTTGAATCGTTGCAAGTCTGTCGACTCCGATCAAGGCGATTTGCAGCGCCATCGCCCCACTTCTCGGCCTTGCTTCTCTATCCACAGCTCTCTTCGTGCTCGATTGCCACCACAGACTTCAAGAGGAGATCGAGACGAAGAAAACCCAATTGGTTTGGAGTCCTATGGTGCCGGAGGAGGGAGAATTTGGCTGGCGAAGGGAAGAGTTGCGCGCGGGCTTGGGGAGAGAGGAGAGAGAAAAAGTTCCAAAAATGGAAACTTGGTTTTTTTCTGAATTTTTCAGGAAATTTTCCTATTTAACTAAAATGGAAATTTTTTCCGATGGCCATAACTTCTTCATACGAACTCCGATTTATGCGTACCACATATCCACGAACTCGTATAGTCGCGCTCTACGAATTTCGTGAGGAAGTTTTAAGAGAAACCCAACATATAAAAAGTCAACCTTTGCGCCCCCCTCCCCCCAAAACCATACTTTTCGAATAAAAATTCGTCCGAAACACTTCTACCTTATCCACGAACCACGAAATCGTCCAATAACCACTAATTAAATTCTGAAAAATCCTCAGAAAAATAATAATAAATTTTCGGGGTACTACATTAAAAGTTCGAATCGAAAGAAAACGTAAAAATAATTATCGTTTACCGTCCAAATGACTAGTAAACGGGTAAGTTTGGGTACGGTGTGTAACAATTTCACCTCAAGAAATTTCTCAAATAGGTTGGGCTGCCTCTCTTTGTCTATTTCTTGACTAAAACTCGGTTCCACCTCACCCAGATCTGCCTCAAAGAGATTTCACCTCGAGCTGACCAATTCTTCCTTACTTAGAGTGAGTCCAAGTAGATTCGTCCTTTTAGAAATTTCTTGAATAGATTGGACTGCTTCTCCTTCGACCCATTTCTTGATTAGGAACCAATTCCAATATTTTAGTCCTACACCCACGTTATCTATTTTTGCCCACATTTAGATGGGCTGCAAGCACCTAATCTCTTCTTGCCCACATTAAATGGGCATGAAAATTCTCCACCTCCAAAAGTTGGCCTAGACCAAAATTACCCAGTAGTTCACTCCATTTTTGTTATTTTAAAAAAAAAATGTCGCAAAAGATCTCAATTAAATCAAATTTATGGTAAAAATGGAACAAATCCAAGTAAAATCAAATTTGGAGTAAGCACAAAGCACCAAACTAGAGACAAATAGTGAGAAGATGGTGAACTCGCAAGCTTCAAGTCCTCGTAAAGCAAAGCCATCTAATAAGGAAATGAAGGAAAATAATTTCAAGCAAATGTTGTGTGATGACAATGAAAAGCCTGCTCAACAAGAAGTGGGGATCAATTTCTTTGTTGAAATATTTGCTAAAAGGAAGGAAGATGATGCTCAGACATTTGTTGAGGATATACCTGAAGCAAAAATCATAGATTGCTTTACTGAAGAGGAGCAAAAAGAAGATGTGGCGGATGAAGAATACCAACCTCCTTTGGATCAAGAAGAACCTGCCATGAGAATCTGTTCGAGTGAGAGTGACTCTGAAGCAACTGACATGGAGTGGGAGGAAGGGCAATGATGATGATGGTGAATCTAGTTCAAATGCCAGGTTTTCATCAATTCAAGATGGTGATATGCATGAAGAACCTGTGATCAAGTCTGATGGTTACCGACTGCAATGACATCATTCATGATTACTATGAAGTACTCCAAGAACTTTTCATAGAGAAAACTCCATCTTTTGAGACCCAACTCAAAAATGATGGCACAAAACAGAAATTCTGGCATTGAAGAATATGAAAGATTGAGCTATGACCAATTTTCTTACATTGAGGATTCATTTGAAGAAGACAGTGAACTATCAGAGACAGAAATAGAGATATCTTCATCTTCAATACAAGAGCCAACTGAGGACCTAACAACAACCAGTGAGGAAGTTCAATAGAAAACTAGAGTTTTTGAAGCAGAGGATCATGAAATGGAGTCCCATCTTGGAGATGTTGAAAGCCACTACACTGCTGCTTGTGAGATGAATGAAGCTTCAGATAACCAACCAAGGAATGAATTTCAAGATAATGGAACAACTATGTCGACAGGTAACCACATTTCCAATGTTGCTCATCATATCAGCACAACATAATGAAGCTGAAACAAAAGCAGAGAAAGAGGATCTAGAAACAGATAAAAGTGTTGTCACTGTTGTTTATGGAAATCAAATGGAAGAGGCACATAAAGCTGAAGACACCAAATCCTCAGCAGATATCCAGCTTTCTGATTCAGCAAAAACTATGGTTGTACTTGATGAAGATGCTAGTAAGGTTGGTGATAATGCAGACACTGGTGAAGATTGTAATTCAGGCCAAGGTATTGTTGATGAAAACACTTTTGTTGAGAGTAAAGAAAACCTGGCCAATGGGGAGTACACGGATAATGCTAAAACTGAATATCGTAGCTTCACAGAGAAGGATCAAAGTGAATTTAAGAAGGTAAAGATCTCAAGTTCCAGTGAAGGTGAGGATCAGAGTGATCTAAAGCTGAAGCAAATAGATGTAGTAGAAAACAGTGGCGGGGACATTGATAGAATGGAACTTGACAACACTTCAGAGCCAGAGGCAGCAAAAACTCTCCTCATGGCCAATAGTAGTGATACGCTAAAAATAGCACGCAATTTAACCCTGTAAAATGTCATCGTTAGTATATGGTAAATAAGGATCGTTCTATCCGGGGATTGAGGGTACACCTATAATTGTGTAAACAAATAAAGAAATTAAACAATAAGAAGTATTATTTACAAAAATAAAACAAAGAAAAGAAATATATACAAGTAAACACAAATAAGGGGGTTTTACGATTATAAGATTGAAAATTAAAATAAATAAAATGTAAAAACACATATACAAGGGTGGAACGTAAGGAACAAAGATCAAAACTACATCCATATGCAAGAAATCCGGTTACAATTCTAATAGTTAGTTATCTATGATACGAGAATATATCAACTAATGTCCCTTATTTTACTTCGCTTTACACAATTGATCAAGCAAAGCACCTAACCAATATATTTCGAAAACAGGTTTCACACAATCAAAGCAACCATGCAAACTCAAGTTTCAAATCATTAAGAGCAAGTGAAAGTTTGTTCAATAATTGTATTAATCCTAGTACACAAAGCATGTATATTCAATAACACAAACCAATTGATTTCGACTTTTGTCCAAAGCCTTTACTACTTATTCGAATCAGGGTCACAAAGCATGAACCTAATTACTAGCTCCAGTTATATGGAATCATTCTAAGTTGTGCACCAAAGAACAAAAATATATAAAAATTTTCCATAAAACAAAATCAATTGATCATCTCACATAAGCAACATAGAAAACAACCATAAAGAAATCGTAACTTTTATTCAAACATAGAGACGAGCTTTAAACTTTGCCCTTAACATTATTTGTTAACTAGAATTCATAGTCTTACAAAATCAAACAAAGAAAACAAGAGAAAGGATATAATACACCGTGAAAGATGAATGATAAAGCCTTGAGACGAAGAACTTGAAAATCCTTGAAAGCAAGCAATCTTCTAGGGACGACACAAGGATGGATGGCGGCTAGGAAATTGATGTATTGCATGGCTTCTCTTTCTCCTGGCTTGAAATTGCAGAACAAGAAGACTAGAGAATGGAAAGGAAAATGGAGAGGAAATGGAGAGACAAAGAAGATGAAATGGATGAAGGAAGATAACTAAGAACTAGAGAATGGAGAGGAAATGGTGAAACAAAGAAGATGAAATGGATGAAGGAAGATAACTAAGAACTAGCGAATGGAGAGGAAATGGTGAAATGGATGAAGGAATATGTTTGAGAGTGAGAGGAGAAGGTGTTTATATAGGAAGAGAAAGAAGAGTGAAATGATGAATGGAAGAAAAATAATGAAAATGGAGTATGGAAGTGGTTTGTAAAATATGGAAAAGATGGAGTAATGATGAAATGAAAGCAAAGCATGAAGGTGCAGAAATATGGAAGTAATGATGATCTATTAAAGAGATTGTAGTAGGAAAATATATCCAAGGAAAAAGAGAAAAGCATCTAGCTTTCTTCATGTGGGTAGAAAACATGAACATGATGAATGTTGAGCTGGTTTTAGGTCAGTTTCTGCCCCTTTATTCCTTCAATTATTTCTCCACCAAGACTTTAGAATGGGCCTCTGATTTCTTCATATCAAATGTTCCTCTATGAGTGTAGATCATTGTGGTCAAATTTCAATGCTTAATTCCATGTGGTTGGGCCGGAAACGCTGCTGGACTCCTTATAGGTCCAGTTTTCCAGCTTTGCTTATGCAGAAAATTAGACTGACTGTTTGAAGGCTTTCCACTCAAAACTAGCTCTGGCACTCTGCACAACAAATGATCCTTGGGATATCTAGAAGGTTTTCCTTTTTAAGGCCTTTGCGGCCAACAAATCGGCAATGACAGGATTTTGAGCTATAACATGCGTCTCCACGTTCCACTAGAGTTGGTGTTTTCATGGTGGAGAAACAGGGTGATCCCAAAACTGTATCCGGCTTACGGAATCATTAAGAACCCATAAATCTCTCAAGATACAGAGGAGACCCCATTGCGGAAGAAAAGAATGAAGAAGAACATAAACAAAGTGAATGAAAAAACCTTTTTTGGTAATGAAAAAGCGTGACAATCAATCATCCTAGAAAAAAAGATGTTAGAAGGACCAAAATCAATAGGTGCCGGAGCTGCTACAATTGCTTCAGTGGGAGCTGCTATTGGTATTGGAAACGTATTCAGTTTTTTGATCCATTCTGTTGCCCGAAATCCATCATTGGCTAAACGATCATTTTTTCTACTTAGGTCTATGATATTTTTGCCCCTTCTCGGTAGTTCTGTAGAAGGTTTTTTTCGGACGATTTCTAGGATCAGAAGGAAGCGCGGGAAGAACTCTCTTCCTCTTGTCCATATGAAACTGGAAAGTTTCAACTCATTCGGAGTTCGTTTGGTCAGGCGGCTACCCCTCCTTTCTTGTCTAGCTCACTTTCTCTTAGCCGGAGTAGGAAAATGTCTAGCTCACTTTCTCTTCTCCATTATTTCCTTAGTCATTTCTGAACTTTGAGACTCCATTAGCTCTTAAAGTATCATCACGAACACAATGTACCTATAAAACACCTAATAAGTTAAATTAATCAAGTTAAAGGAAATAACTTAGTGAAATATCGGGTTTTAATATTATAAATGTCGCATTTTATGCTCCTATCAAGTAGCATCAATCAAGGGATGAAGAGAAAGTTTTCCCATCAAGAAACCAATTCGGACGAAGAACTGCAATACACAAACCGGAAATGGAAAATCAATTGCAAAAGAAGCATCAAGGATGAGGAAGAACAATGGAAATATAATCAAAGAGAACCCAATTACCTACCGTTTGTTCCTGGCCCTGAAGCAGAGAAGGTTGACTTGAGGCATCAGATGATAGATGAAAAGAAAAATGCAGAGGAATGGATGCTCGACTTTGCAATCCGACAAGCTGTAACCAAACTTGCTCCAGCTAGGAAGAAGAAGGTGGCATTGCTTGTTGAAGCTTTTGAGAAAGTCATGTCAGTGCCGCAATATGAACCCCTTTTGAAGCATTCTTCAGCAGCCTTCAGTCATGCAAGACCTATGCAAGCTTGTAGCTGATGATAGTCGCTGAGGTGAGTACAATATCATAGCTTCCGAGATCTATTTCTAAGTTCGTATTTGTAGTTGTTGAAAGGAATTCGTATCCCATACATACAGGAGGAAATTTCAGAGTGCTATATCTACAATAAGTCAATGAAGTAGGAGGTATCCACAGGTCCAGAGAAACAACTATCATTTCTCAGTTCCTATCTGAATTTATAGAGGAAAACCATCATGCAATGATGGGATTCGACATTTGGAATCGAATCTGAGATGTGGGTGTTGTAGTATAGATTGCACAATAATTTATGTAATGCCAGTTTAACATTATAATGGTGTTGAACAGATGTTATTAAGCAATCTTTTGCTGTTGTAAGGGTGCGCACTCATCTCCCAGACATTGTACTATTGCTTGTTTGATAAGTCAAGTGCAGAATGACTGCTGTGTTCACCTCCTATTTCATGTTAGCAACTTAGCAACAATGATGGAGCAACCAAATCTATAGTTCATACATGCCACAATTGCTGTAAGTAGGTTATAAGTTGTAACTTATTTTGTATGTCGAAAGGACTGCGAATCTTAACAGGAAAACAGGGGCAAGAAAATGATGACTGCGATCATCAAAAGTCTAGTTCTCACTATTCCTCATAGTTTGAAATTCTAAGCAAGATCATACATAAAAATCATCAACAAAATTGAGAACACTGTTCAATGCACAATTCTTAAAAAATTGACCTCAACTGTTGGCTTGTAGTACAGCAAAGTATTTTCAATTTTTCTTTTACAAATTCAAATAATTACAAAATTATGGCATTAACTTCTTGTCTCGGGGAAATTGACTTTGATTCCAGGCGACTCCAAAAGAAGTGAACGGAGCTTTGTAGAGCAATTTCCTAGACCACTGTGGTCTAATCTTTGCTCTTCCAGACCAGTTTCAACTTCAAAAGAACTACTCTCTGAACTTTCAACTTGTTCTCTATCATTTTTACTTGTGATTTCATCGTTAAACAACCCAAGGGCATCTGTTGTAGAAAGGGAATGAACAGATTCATACAATCCCTGAAATCGAGTTCTTATTTGTTCTTCTGTTTCAATCAACTTCTCCCTTATGCCATCTGGAAGGGAAGCCAATGCACTTCATTTTGGTTGAAGATAGACCCGAATAAGTACAGAGAAAAATAACATATAAGATATGAGGAACAAAAAAAATAATTGCAAGTGAAAAATTTAGTGTGGAATGAAGAACTTACAATAAGAAAAAAAGAAAAAAGAAAAAAAAGGAACTAACAATAAGAAATACAAACTTCAAATATTTAATTTTACCTTGTAACACCTCTCACAAGACCCCAGTTGTAACCAACAAGGACTGATTGCTTAACTCCAATATTGAATCCCTCCTGAGAAGAAGCTTCCTTTCCGGCTATAACACCATCACGGTATCCCATCTGCATATTATCAAAAATTAAGGATGAACTAGAACCACTTGATATAAAAAAAAAAACAACAGAACATAGAAAAAGAAAAAATTTCGAAAGTTTGAACTGTAAAACAACCCTATGGAATTGGTCACGTCTCCTTTGCCATTCCTTGTCCATATCAGAGGCTTCATTCACTTCGTTATCAGAACCACACCATGAAGATCCATCTTCATCCGACAACTGAACCTTAACATGATCTGAAACCAAACGTTGAACAAATAACTTAAACACAAAAATCAGCAAAACTACAATAATCACCTGATGGACAAAATTTAAAGTTAATTTAATACACATCGTTGCAAGAACATATCAGAGGCAAACTTTTAAATCACCAATTATCTAAAAACAATTTAATTACCATTGTTTACTGGTGACATTTGATGTGGAACCCAATTGCAATTTTGATAGCTGTAAACTTTCTGAGTGAAGCTCATCAGCAAAACTGCCCTCCATCTCTAGAAAAACATACGAAAGAAAACCCAAATCAGTATTGCAATAAGGCAATGAACTGAAGTAGCATATACAATTATAACAAAAACATTTCCTTGGGTCCATATGCAACACACTTCAAGAACTCGAATTCTCTCTCTTCGATTCGATTCGTTGTGTACAGTGGGTGATAGATTGGGGAAACCTGTGTGGGCGTGTTGTTTTTGAAGAGAGGAAGAGAACGGTGTGAAAATTTCGGCAGACGGAGGCCGGAGACGGCGGCGGGGTGATCGGAAAAGAAGGCAGTAGGGCAGGTGGTTTTTTTTTCTTCTGGGCTCAATATCGGGTTTTCCCAAAAACAAGGAGAAAGTATTGCTTATCGGTATTAATTACGCCAATAAGGCTTAAGGTTAAATTTTTAAAATACCTGAAATTGCTCTTTTTTAATTAAACACTAGTGGGAGCAGTGCATGCTTCAACAATTGCAGTTTATAATTTCAACAATGTTACATCTTCTGACAGAAAAAGCATTGTACAGAAAATTACAGAACAGCTACATCTTCTGACATATCCATTTCGAAAAATGAAGTTGGTTGAGATTCAGCTTGCTCTTCATAAGACTCGTAGTCACCAGCATCTTGTACATATCCATGTCGCTTCATTTGTTCTGTGAGCAAATTCAAAAGACAATAAATTTCATTCTTTTGACAATGCCTTTTATCTTTCACCAGGAAAACATTCAGATGACCATGTATTTCAATCCAACTGCAACCCGGCTGCTTGACAACCCCCCGTTGCCTCATCAGCTTCCTTACTCTTACAACATCACTCCATCTCCCAAGCTCAGCATACATGTTTGAGAGAAGAACATAAGGTCCAGAATTCCTCGGTTCAATAGCTAACAGTTTCTCCGCCACATATTTCCCCAAGTTAATGTTACGATGAACTTTACAAGCAGCAAGCAAAGAACCCCATATAACGGCATCGGGTTGCATTGGCATGACCTCTATTAAATTCTTAGCTTCGTCAAGGCAACCCGCTCGACCAAGTAGATCAACCATACATGTATAATGGTCCTTCAATGGTACCACCCCGTGCTCTTCATTCATTGTGTAAAACATATTTCTCCCTTCTTCAACCAATCCTGCGTGGCTACAAGCACATAGAACACCAATCATAGTAACATGGTCTGGTTGCTCCCCTGATAACAGCATTTTTCTAAATATTTCAAGAGCTTTAGTCCCATAACCATTTTGCGCATGTCCCACAATCATAGCATTCCATGAGACATGATCCCTTTCTAACATATTTCTAAACACCTGACAGCCATCTTCAATAGACCCACATTTCAAGTACATATCTATTAGAGAATTTCCAACAAATATATCAGGCTCTTCACCAACCTGGAATTGAAAACCATGCTTCAATATGTGTGAATGAGCTTGCTTGCCAAGCTGCAGATCAACAAGACTTGCACAAGCATTGAGTAGATTTGCAAATGTGTAGTGGGTGGGCCAAACAGACTCTCTTTTCAAGAGGAGAAAAAGTCCAAGGGCCTCTTCATTCTCTCCATTCTGTGTGTACCCTGCAATAAGTGCATTCCAAGAGACTACATTCCTCTCCATCATCTTTGTAAACAACGACCTTGCAACTTCTACACTTGCCGCCTTTGCATATCCACTTACCAAGGAAGTTTCTGAGACCACATTTCTGATAGGCATCCCATCGAAAACCCTTCTGGCCTCATTTATTCTGTTGCATTTTGCATACATATCAACTAATGCATTGCCCAATACAACATCGTTCCTGTATTTATCACATTTCATAACGCAAGCATGTATTTGCTGACCTTCTCTCACTGCAGCCAAGCTCGCACAAGCACTTACCATACTGGCTAAAGTCAACTCGTCCGGTTTGAACCCACAATCCACCATCCTCACAAACACTTGTACGGCTTCGCTTGCTGGACCATTTTGCTCATAACAAGTAATCAAACTGTTCCAAGAAACAACATTTTGCACACTCATGCAATCAAATACCCTTTGTGCAGAAGCAACATTCCCACATTTTGAGTACATATCAATAAGTGCAGACCCAATATAAACATTTGAAGAGTAACAAGATTTCGCAATGAAACCATGAATTTGGACACCCATTTTCAGCTCTCTTAAACCCGCACAAGCACTAAGAGCACTACCAAACGTGTATTCATTCAGAACAAAATCCTCCCCATGCATGTTAGCAAAATATTCCAAAGCTTCTTCAAAGCGACCATGCTGTGCAAACCCCGAAACCATCGAGTTCCATGAGCACTGGTCGGGCTCCGGCATCGACCTAAAACTCTGCAAAGCCTCATCAACAAAACCCAACTTCATGAATGCGGTAATGATGCAGTTCCAACTGAAAGTGTTCCTCTCCGGCATTTTATCAAATACCTTCCGTGCATCATCAAATGAACCACATTTCCCATACGCGTCGATAAGCCTGTTCTGGATGAAAACCTCTGACGAAAACTGAGTTTTGATGACGCGGGCGTGGACGCGACGGGCATCACCCGCCGACTTGGTACGAATGCAGGAGTCCAAAAGCTTCCCGAAGGGTGAGGAGTCGACGAAAGCAAGGTCACCCACAATTTGTTTGAGCAATCCTTGTCTAAATCCCACCATTCCATTATGTTAGCAACATCAACATGGAAGCATAGTCGAGATTTGAGTTTCCAGTGGAAGCACCGAGACTCTACTGATGGAGGGACTTTCAGTACACTAGAGTTGTCTGACTTTTTATATGCAAGTCAAAAAGTTGACCCAACTCTCTAAAAGTTTGGCTGCGTTCGAAATTATAATCTGGTTTGATGCCAAATTAAACTAACCGATGAGCATTTTGAAAAGGAAGGAAAAAAAAAAAAAACAATTACCAAATTTAAACTGAAGAAACACCTATTCAATTAACAAAAACACTTTATTTTAATCATCAATACAATGCCATCTTCTCAACCCAAAACAAATAACTACAAAAATACTTGAACAATCAATAATTTGAGAACAAAAGTCACATACCTGAATCAGAAGAGAACACCGAACTAACACCAAAGAACAGAATCAGGAACAGTAGCAGAAGAACAAACTTGAACACAGAAAGGAGCAATTAGCACGACAAAGTCACAAACATTCTCACAAACTAAAAAAAGGGGGAAAAATGAGAATAATAGCTGGTTCAAAGCAAGCACTGTGCCATAAAATTTAAAGTAATCAAAACCAAACTAACAGTCTTCTAAAGAGGCCTCAATTCCGGGATCTTAGCTTTGGCTCTTCATATTTTGGGCTGTTTTCACTTTCTTCATTATGCATTTTAAAATCTCTAACTTGCTATTGTCCGTGTGCTTCTATTCAATCTCTAGGTCTATTCAATTCTCTATTTCTTAATCATTCTTTATTCTATTAATTATGTTTGAAGTAATAACACAATTCTAAATTGGTCATCAAATAGAGGCATTTCTAACAAATCTTTCTGCAATTCCCATGAAACAATTAAAAATTAAATACAAACCCAAATTTCATAATCAATGAAAATGTAAGCTTGGCTCAGATTTTGCAAAGCTACTACATCATTGAAATACTCTGTGTAGGCAAGTTGGAACAAATCAGTGAAGTCACTGGGATATTAGATATGTCAATTTCACATATAGCAGTACCATCCCAAATTTCATAATCGATGAATGTAAGCTTAGCTCGGATTTTCCAAAGCTACTACGTCATTGAAATACTTTGTGTAGGCAAGTTGGAACAAATCAGTGAAGTCACTGGGATATTAGATATGTCAATTTCACATATAGCAGTACCATCAGTAAACTTACTAACTGAAGAAATAAACACTTACTATGATTGGGTTCCCTCTACCCTGCTAAAATTATGTTCTTTTCTTCAAAGTCCCCAAAGAACATAGAGTTATTGTCACCTGAAAGATGCAAAGAAAATCGGTCAGCAACGAAGCTAGAGCATAGAAAAGAAGTATGATAATCATTTACAGAAAACTTATGATAAAAGGGATTAAAAGCTATTATAATCTATAACAGTCATCCAACTTGTTTCCAGAAACTGAGACCGGCACAGTTTGGTTAGTTGAATGACTGTTCTGCTTCAATGTATTTGATATTTAAAGTTGTATGTTGTACTTATTGAAACCTAGACACCAATTTATAATCTAATCGCGAGTATCCATCGTTTGTAGTAACTTGCCAAATATGTAGTAGTGCACAGAGATGAACACTCAAATGAGAATCAGAATTTGACAGCCAATGATACGGATTTTGCATATTAGCTAGAAAAGACCCTCAAGGCTTCTCTATTGGGACTCTGCAGTATATTGCTTCAAATTACAAATTCCATTGTCTGGGAGTGCATCATTGCAGACAACAAGATAAATAGAAGAGCTTCATTTGACCGCATGTGTATTGAAAAGTGTATTTGAGGAACCAATGGAAGATCTCCAAAGTCATTTGCCACAAAGCCAAATTCGAGAAACCATGTGGGTATAAAATCAAAGAAGTAAAGAGAACAGCGCACAGAAGAACAATAATTTCCATTATCAATATCACCATACCCAATTTCAAGGCTTTGTTTCTTAGACTTCAAAACCATCAGCTCATTCATAGAGACAACCCTTAACAAGCCTAGACTTGTTTTCTAGTTCGTTTACCACTGCCTGTACAGTTTTACCAATCCCCTTCTTTACTGAGTAAGGATTTGTGCCAGGGGTCACACCCTCAAGCTCATTGAACTCTCTACCATCTCCACTATTTCCCCTAACCATCTTATCAGAATTCTTTCCCTCCCCAGTATCTAACTTCTCATCAATACCATTTAATTTAGTACCACACACAAAATCCACAACATTATCCATACTAGTATTATTATTAAATCCCAATATCACATCAGTGTTGGACAAATTCAAGTCACTATCCACAGGGTTTTACGAATAATACTATTATCAACAGGAATAAGTGATGATGAAGTCTCAGTTGCAGCCGGAATCGATTTTGGTGTTGACAACGGAGGGGGAGAGCCAAACTTGAGTGGGTTATCAACTTGGTTTAACAGAGATTGCAATGAACCCCTTAATTAACAACCGTAGCTCCTCTCTGAATTCATATATGAAGGTATCCATCGAACTCTTCAGCGATTCTTGCATCTCACACAACTTAGCATCAGTGTGATGTTTGTGAACTTGTAATCTGCCAAAACCTTATGGTGGTGAATGTGGTTTCTTAGCAACTTTAAGCTTGACCGTAGGCTCAGGTATGAGAGAGTAGCCTCCAGAGTCAACAATTGGGGCCTCCCAATCACGTACCCGGTCAGCTTCCATTGGAATTAGACGAAGCTGAAGGTCAGGTTCCACCTGCTTTAGATTTGAAATAGGACGTGGTTGCTCATGACTGAGGATGAAATAAGGCTAGGTAGGTGGGTAATGGTGATAGGTCTCGCTTGGATGAGGCTGAATTGGGGTTAGAGGTGACAGAGATGTGGTGATGAGAAGCCCAGTACTTGAGTAACTTTGATCTTGAGAACACGGGTAATTATTGGGTGGCAAAGGTGCAGCGGTGCTCAACTGAACGTGATTTCCTGAAAGGTGTGGAAATTGGTGAGGAAAAGCATGCCGATTGATGATTGTTGGGTAAGGTGGTGGTAGGTAGCTTGGTTGCGATGGAAATTGAGGAGGAGGTGGTGGGTAGCTAGGGCTCCCATGAGGATGATAAGAATGAGTGCTGTAACATCCGCCGGAGATCCCATCGCTGTAAACCGCCAGACTCACCGGAAACAGGCCCAGTTGCGGGCTCTGATACCAGTTGTTACGATCCCTGGGATTGTAATGGAATCATATCGCATAAGAAAGGAACTAAGAGAAAGCTAAAGAAAATAAGTAGATAAAAACTGATTTTTCATTCCTCCCTTTCTCACAATGTGGCTATGAGCTTATATAACAAAACAACTAACAATCCCTAAAGATCCGTTAACAAGATGACCCAACCCAGTAACCCATACAATTATAAGACCCAAATAGATATAAGCAACACAAGCCCAATACATGGCCCATCTCACTAATTGTGATCCCAACAATATCATGCATCAAATATGATTTTATTTGATAGACATAATTCGCCGATGAGCTGTGACCTGTTGGTAAGTTATAATTCCAACATTGTAAAGGTTATAGGTTCTATTCTCACTGACATATGTAAGGGTGTGGGGTGGGCTAATATATATATATATATATATAGATAGATATTAAGATGTACATATTCCTTAAATAAAATTAATTAAATCAATCAATTAAAACTGATTGATTTAATTACATAATTAAGGAAAGAAATTAATGTCGCATCATTAATGCATTCTAAATTGAGAAAGACGTTGACACTGTAAGTACCTCTTTTCAAATCAAGAGAAGACATAGCAGACAGACAAAAAAATCTCTCCAAAGCTTAGAGACCTACAAGCTCAGAAGTTGCCAAACTTGTGGAATCAACAAGCACCAAGCACACGTCGATTCATCTGCCATCAAAACCGAACAGTACTCACCACGTGACACCACTCATGGAATCCGTTCAAGATTAATCCTCTGCAACCCTTGATCAACCATCATCTTCAAGTTGTCAACAAAGAAAATCCTCTTTGCAAGGTTCTTCATCAAGCTTTTGGACAGTCAATGCAACAACCACCAAACATACATGCTGATTCATCTACTACTAAAGCCGAAGAACGCTCACTATGTGACACCACTCGTGGCCAAATCAGATCAAGGTAAAGCTTCTATGGCTCTTGATCTACTATCATCTTCAAATCTCCAACATGATAAAAAGTTCAAACTACAACTGTTCGATTCAAGATCAAGTGCTCGCCACCTTTGGATCAAATCAATGTGGGAGATTGAATCAGAGAAAATTCTTGTAAAAGAATACTCACAGAGATTGTAACCCTCAAGTTCATAAATAAAAGGGAAAATTTCATTTTATCTCCCTGATCTTTACACCCTAATTCATTTGTGCCCCTGCACTTTTAATTTCTTCACATGTGCCCCTGTACTTACCAATTTTAATCAATTTTGTCTAACCTTTGGCTTTCATCCCAACTATTGTATGATGTATTTTGAAATTATAGTCACATACGATATAATTGTGCATGTCATATTAGTGAATCATTATTATACATGGGATCCCATTAGATCCACATTTTCAATTTATAAAATACTTGACAAAAAAATTAATGATTGGTGATTGATTAAATTGGAGAGCAAAATGGTATATTTGATAAAATTAAAAGTGCAGTGCCACAATTGATTTAACGTGTAAAGATTAAGGAGATAAAATGAAATTAGCTCTAAATAAAATAAATTATTTTGTACACATGTTCTTTTATTCATCGTAGGATTTTCGTGTTTACACTTAGATCATCTATGGCTAAGAAATAAAAATGAATTTCAAGTAAGAGGAAAAACGGGCATGCATTTATTTCCAACAAAATGTTGGAGAGGACCAAATTCGAATACCGTACCCCTTTTTTTCTGAGGGAATCATCTTTTGCATAACGTGAGGTGAGTATTCCCAAGAATATAATTACTGAAAAGTTGTGAAAGAAACAAGTGGCATAGTATCTGAAACTATAAAAACCTTGAACAACCTTCTATCTAGTAAGAAGGGAAGAAGGCTTGTCTTGTCATGATTTCCACCAAGAACTGCGAAAGCTGCAGCAAACATCATTGTAACAATAAGAGCACATGCAACTGTACAAGAAGTTGCTTTTTTTCATCGATTTTTCTGCATCCTCTATCAATTTCTTATGTTTCTTGATAAATGGTTCATGTGCTGTTAAACCGTGTGAACTTTTTCGATATTCATGCAGTTCTTCTCCTTTGATAAAATAAAATATAAAAAAAAATAAAAAATCCCCAAGGTATAAAAGAAGAAGGTATTCCCTTAAAAAAAAATTATAATATTTGGAGTGTTAGGGTTTCTTTTAGTCCCCTATCTTTACACGCAGAAACCAAAGAACAATAAAGGTTTCTTTTAGTCTTTACCAGTTTCTTCTCCCTCGTCTATCAGTCTCCGGCCAGGTATAATCTCTCTCTCTCTCTCTCTCTCTCTCTCTCTCTCTCTCTCTCTCTCTCTCTCTCTCTCTCTCTCTCTCACAGCATGTATATACAATTCATGTATGATTTTGTTCTTTTGTTCATGGCCTCCATCGATGGCCGTCATGGACCCTCCACTGCCAAATTCTCAGGGTTGATTACAATTAATGCAATCTATGATATTTCATTCTTAAGTGAAATACATATGAATTCACTATTACTTAATTGATTGGAATTCATTCTCTTGTTGGGATTAAGGAATGGGTGACAAGAAGAAGAAGAAGAAGAAGGCTACTATTCTCATCCGACTTGTGTCATCTGCTAGGACTGGATATTTCTATGTCACCAAGAAGCCGTCCGGTATGACAGAAAAACTTGAGTTGCGAAAATATGATCCTCGGGTAAAACTTCATGTTCTATTTACTGAGGCCAAATTGAAAATTAAATAAGTATGCTCTCCTAGCTGTCAATTATCATACACCAATTTGGATCCTGCTTTGTTAGTGATGATTGGCACTGAGATGCTAGCATGTATCTAAGTAGACCCAAGTGCGCATAATAATATTTGGGGTTGTTTACTTGATTTCTGTTAATAAGATTTCTTGGTTTGGTTTCACATTTTACTAGTGGTATATTGCAACTAGTAATCTCTTGCCTGTGAAGAAACAATGGTTACAAGCTTATTATTTTCAATACTTGCGTCTAACAAAAGTAAAATCTTATTCACTAGCGAAGTCAAAAGGAAACAAACAAGTGCCCCAGACAGAAGTAGAAAGCTGAAGCTAAACCAGCTACAAACCCTAGATGCAGAAACAGTAGCCGTAACAGCTGACTAAAACACCAAAGCCGGCCGCACCAAAATGAACAAAAGCAAGGTCAAAACCTGTTTGGAAAACTAAATAAAAGACATATCTAGTTGGCAATACCTTCTTGTCATCGTCTCCCATTGATATGCCTCACCTGATCGATAATACCCTTTAGGTGATATACGATGTCTGATGGACAATCTCTTCTAGATATCCCATTCTTGTTTTTGTGGCGAAAAAGATATTTCATTTTGGCAAGGAGATATACTGTACACCTGCATGGTGTACAATAGCAATAATATGGCGTAATTTCTACCCGATAATTTAGATGATGGCTCAGTTATAATTTTTTTTTTTTGGATAATTCTTGTTTTACTTGAGATCTTTATCAGTTTTTAATTGAATTTCATGCTTGGTATTAGAAAAAGAAAAGAGAATTCAAATTGGAAAAGTATTACCTCTATATTTTTATACTTTATTTATTTTTATCCACTCATTCTAATAATTTATTTTAGTAAAACCGATAATTATTTTCCCACCTCGCCTCACCACTCTTTCACTATATTTAGGAGCCCAGAGTTTACTATTTAACGATTACGAGGGAATTCATTTACATCATGCACGTACAATCTATCATGAAACAAACACTAAATGGGGATTTTAATTTATTGTTATGAATAGTAAATATCATGGATTTGACTATTCAATAGATTCATATGAAGTCTTTTAGGTTACATAAGGATGATCAACTGTCTTTATTTCAACGAGCACTTCATTTAACTCCGATACATATATGAGATGCATATGTATATCACTTCAACCACTTGACGGTGGAACTGTATAACCTGCGGTGGATAGCCAAACTTATGAGTCATTATCAAATATGTCAAATTAAGCAGCAGATCCCTTATGCATATTAACTATGAGAAAGAGGTTAATTTGGAATCTTACTTCCACACTTCATTCCACGAGGAATATCGATACCACAGGATCTAACGACCTTAACCACCTTGTCCATGTCAACCAGCTGCTCGACCATCTTCGTCACGTGCTGGCACGCGCATGGAATGTCTAACGTTCTGATTGCCGTGCAGCATCCTTGAGACGGCGTTGGCGGCAATAGAGTACCCTTCTGAACATAAGCTGCACATTGCGTCATCAGACCTTGCATGTCACCTTGGCAAGCCTGCCCCAGAACCACATCGACTTCACTGGAGAGAAGAATTCCTATCACCGCAAAGGCAGCCAAAACCATGAAAGAAAGATTGAGCATTTCCATCTTGCTCGCTCTGTGTTTGTGCTTTTGTTGTTGCGGGCCGATGAGTTATTGTATGGTTTATATAAGGATCTCGATACAGATTTTACGTTTGTAGCGTTACAGATTTTGTTACTATTAAGTTTGGGGTTGCATATTGCATGTGAAGATATGGGGCTTTTAATTACTGTGCATTGTAGAAAACATGGAACGAACTACTTTATTATCTTTTTGAGAAATTACTGGGGAAAAAGTATAGCTTTAACTGATGGAGCTGTCAATTAAGCATGAACAAAAAGATACGGGTCCGGGTGTAACGTACTAACGTGTTGCAAATTAAGCCAACTGCCGGGTTTGTTCGATTTTCCTAAAAGGAACCCTCTTAGAATTAGAGAGGGACATTTACAGAATATCTTTGATTGAATTATCTTGATTTGAGGAATTAAACCTCGTTAGAGATTAAGTCTTGATTTATTTGATCTATTTGGTTTTGATTTGGTCTTGATTCATTACTTTAAATTGATGATCTTGTAAATCAAAAAAAAAAAAAAAAGAGTAATTGGATATTGAATAGATGGCTTTTGTTATAATTAGAACTTAGATCATGGAGTTATTTTTCTTTTATAAAGTAATTGAGATTTCATTTTTTGAATCAATCCATAAATGATTGTCATTAATACTCAAGCCAGAATGACCATTACATATCATTCCGCTGTCATCTAAGGACAGACAAAAAGTTGTGGTGGTACCACAGTGGTATATAGGAATAGACCACTCATTAAACATTCAGTGCGGCATAAGGAACATATAAGCCTATAAACCATGATAACCCTAAGACATAGTAAATAGGCCAAATACAAAAGACTAAAATCGCCTGGATCCCAAATGCGAAACCCGAAATGTGCAGGCCTTATAGTAGCCCACATAGCAGTAGCGGAGACCAACTCAGAAAGTCCACTTTTTGCTGTCGTAGACAGCCCACTATGGCCCAGGTCCAGAATTGTCCAACACTAGCTAAGGCACCAAACTAAGTTGGGCCTCCCCCTTGTGTTGGGCCTCCGTATTGATCTGGACACTCCTCTGCCTGCTTGAACTATCGTCTCTACTCTCCGCCCCAAAGCCATAACTTTAAACAGAGGTTTTGATTTGGTCTTGATTCATTACTTAATTTTTTTTTTTTTGAAGGAATGATAATTTCATTCAAGAAAACTCATGTCAAGAAGGTCATTACATACTCTCCCGCTGTCTAGTATCCTAACTTAGCGCTCACTTAAAAGCAAGTCTATAAGCTAAGAAAAAAAACATAGCAAATAGACAAGCACACTATACTCGATCGTAAGGGCTCATTAAGTAATGTAATAAGCATAATGCCCTTAAAAAATAGGGAATTATTAAGCTAAAACAACATTAAACAAAAATAGATTGAGGTCACAGCCCAATAACCCAATCTGCCTTAGCCTAAGCCCAACAGCAAGCAGCCCAGCCAGCACTTGTCCCATTGTGCAAAGCTGTCAACAGCACACAGCAGTCCCACCGTTGCCGCGAGGAACACCACTATCATCACCTAACGCCGCCATCCGGAGCCCTTAGTGAAACCTTCCATCTCAAAACCCTGCTGCCTACGCCGCCATTAAAATAATTCCCTACTTTGTTAGGGAGCTATGCTTCTTTTTTAGTAGCGTCATCGAGTCTAGTTTACTCTGCCTATTTACTATGTAGTAGTCAATAGTCTATAGACTCTCTTTCTGAGCATGGAATCGTCAAATGATTGGACCTAATCTATGTATCACTGTGCTACTACCACAAACTCTTTGTCTACCCCATGATAGCAGCGGGAGGATATGTAATGGCCATTTCTGGCTTAGATGAATGATAGTCGCCCTATTTAAGTTTGTTAAAAAAAAAAAGTAGAATAGAAAATAAAATACTTTAAATAAAGAAATAACATGTACATGACCAAAAAAATAATTAACATATGGGGCTAAGTTTAAAATTTTGGGATGGACTGACACGTTCAAAGTAAGCGCGCAATTTAACCCTGTAAAATGTCATTGTTAGTATATGGTAAATATGGATCGTTCAAACCGAGGATTGAGGGTACGCCTGTAATTGTGTAAACAAATAAAGAATTAAAATAATAAATTACTATTTACAAAAAAAAATATAAAGAATATATACAAGTAAACACAAATAAGGGGGTTTTATGATTATAGAATCGGAATTAAAATTAAATAAAATAAAGAAAATGTAAAAACACATTTACAATAGTGGAACGCAAGGAACAAAAATCAAAACCACAATCATATGCATGAAATCCAATTACAATTCCTATAGTTGATTATTTATGTCATGAGAAATAAGTTAACCATGTGAAATGTTAATAAGCAAACGATTTCTCATATTTTACTTTCCTTGAATGTTTAATCTAAGTGAAAGGACCTAAATTAAACCTATTGAACATGCAATCATAGTTTAGAAAGCTAGCTACTCAAGAACACATTCAATGCATGAAAAAAAAAAGAGAAAGGATGTCAACCAAAGTGCACAATCTAGTATGAAAAAGTTCATCTATTTGCAATCCTCCTTAATTGATTTCGACTTTTGTCCAAAGCCTTCACTACTTAAATCTAGCTCCAATTACATGCATATATCCTAAGTTGGCCATCAAAGAACATAAACATGCAAAAGTTTTCTGTAATCCAAAATCAATCAAGCAATCTCACATAAGCAACATATAAATCAACATATAAATATCACAACTTTATTTCAAAACATATAAACGGGCTTTAAACTTTGCCCTTAACATTATTTGTTAACTAGAATTCATAGTCTTACAAAATCAAACAAAAAACAAGAGAAATGATATAATACACCTTGAATGATGAATGATAAAGCCTTGAGACGAAGAACTTGAAGATCCTTGAAAGCAAGCGATCTTCTAAGGACTACACAAGGGTGGATGGCGGCTAGGAAATTGATGTATTGCATCGCTTCTCTTTCTCTTGGCTTAAAAATGAAGAACAAGAAGAGCAGAGAATGTAAGGAAATGAAACTAAGAACTAGAGAATGGAGAGGAGATGGAGAGACAAAAAAGATGAGATGGATGAAGGAATGTCTTGTTACTTCTTTGTAGCCTCTATTTATAGGCTATCAGGCTATCAAGCCATAGTGTTTGGCCTTAAACAAATCATGATGGGTTAGGTTTTAGCACTTAAACACTAATGGAATTGTTAGGTTTAAACATTTAAACACTAATTGAATTTGTTAGGTTTAAGCACTTAAACACTAATGGAATTTGTTAGGTAAAAGCCACTTTCTGCTCATTTTTCCTTCAATTAATTCTCCACCAAGACTTCATATTTTACCTGTGACTTCTTCATAACAAATGTTTCTCTATGAGTGTAGATCATCCTGGTAGATTTTCAGAGCTTTTGATATAGTGGTTGGGCTGGAAACGTTGCTGGACTCCTTACAGGTCCGGTTTTCCAGTTTTTCTTCTGTAGAAAATTGGACCGATCTTTTGAAGGCCTTCCACTTCTATCTAGATCTTGTACTCTTCATAAGAAATGTTTCTTAGGATGTTTAGAATGGATATGGAGAGTTTCAGCTCATTTGGAGTTCATTTAGTCAGGCGGCCGCTCCTTCTTCCTTGCTTGGCTTGGTTTCTCCTAGCCAGAGTAGGAAAATGTGTGAAATTGACATTTTAGTACATTTCCATTTTTCCCCATCATTTTTAGTTAATTATGGATATAACATTCATTTCTTCTTCATCTACTCCAATATACCTAAAAATAGAAATTCAGTTAAAAATCGATTCGGTTAAAGAAACTAAGCAAAATATGAGGAATTAACTACTAAAATATAATTTTAAAATGCTCCTATCAAATTCTCCCACACTTAGCTTTTGCTAGTCCCTTAGCAAAATCAAAACAACACTACTAGAAATCTGTTCATTTACATCACCACTATTAAATCGGTCGGAATTGCACGCAATGTAAAAAAAACGTGTAAACATCAGCTTATGAAATATCGATTTTTATTGTAATTATAAACATCGGTCGTTAAATTAACCGATGTGTAAGTTTTCGTTCAAAAATTTTGAAAAAAATGCGGAGGGACTAAGTTAAAAATTTTAAGAACGCGGGGGACTAAATTTTCATTCCCTCCAACACTTAAACTTTTTTCACTTTCTCTGAAACTTTCGAACCCTAACTACTAACTGTCACTCCATCCAAACCCCCCCCCCCCCTCTCTCCCTCTCTCCCTCTCTAGTTTCACAACTAGCTAGCTCACACAAATCAAGCCATGGCTCCTCCCAGTCTTCTCTGAAACTTTCACTCCTTTCAAACACTAATTCCCCCCCTGACTCTCACTTTCTGTCTCTATGAACAAGCTCCGGAATTTGGTCACGTACCCCAAATCAACGAAGATTTCTACAGCCGTTCGCTTTCCGGCAGCGTCATAACTCTCGCCTCGTCCATCTTTATGCTTCTGCTCTTATCCAAGGTCGTACGCTTTCCTTTTGCTATTTCTCTTTGTTATTTGATAGGAATTTGTGTTTTCATTGAAGATTTGTCAGATTCTAGGGTTTGGAATTATAAAGTAATGTCAAATTTGTATTTCAAGTTACAGATCTGGTAGAGTCTTATTGAATCCAACCCCAGCTTCTCCACCTTTCTCTGCCTCCGCCTCCGAGCCCGACCTCAACATCCTCCTCCTTTATCCTCATCCGACCTATCCTTTGATGTCGATTGTAATCCGCCTCCACCTCTACATCCTTTCTTCGTCCTTTTTCTCTCAAGCTTTACCATATTCCTTTTGCTCGATCTTAGCGTCTACCGCCCCAAACGAGGACATTTTGGTTGAAGAAAGAATAGCAAACAATCCAGAGCCCACGAAGGATTGAAATCTGGTGGTTGGTTTGTGAATGGGGAGCTGTTGGTTTCTCTCTTCCTCCCTTCTGCCCAAAAGGTAATCTTCGGTGACTTCCTCTTCCTTCTTAATCTGGTGTTCGAATTACTGATCTGTTTTGTTTCTTTATCTTTGATGCTCGGGTTGGAGTGGTGTTGGACTGAAAGTGAGTAAGAGAGAAAGGTCAATCTCTTTCTCATCGGATTGGTTTCAGACAAAGGAAGAATACAATTAAGGAAATGATTAGAACGCCAAATTGTCTGGTAATGGTAAGGTAAGCATAATTGGTGGTCTAAGGTAATGGCTGAGTTGTAGTAGTTTGGATTTTGAGTGATAAAAAGATGATTCAGTTTGGGTTTGTCTTGGACGACATCGGATTTGTCCTTTTTATGGGTTTTGGTTTTGAATTTGTTTTCTGTTTCAGTTGGTTTTGAACTGCTTGGGGTTTTGATTGTTTAGGGATTTTCTTTAGGAATGTGAGATCTCAGTAATTGATTGGACTGCTTTAAGGTGAGTTGCTTGCTAATTTCAGTTTTATTTTTGGTTAGTCTCAGCTAAAATCTTTGGCCATTTGAAAATATATGGCCTTACTTTGTTCTTTTATTGTTGTTGTTGGAAGTATCTGGAGTTCTGTTTTGACAAGAACTTATTGAGGACTTATTGGGTTTTGATTTAGGGAGGAAGAGAACAACATATCTCAATGTATAAGTCTTAATTATCTGTGTCATTAAGTGTAAAAGAAATTGACGCCTGCATTATCGGTTATGGTAGGATTTTCGTTGGCTCAGTTATGCTCATACAGTACATCTCTTCATGCTGCTGAAAGATATAGAAATGGTTAGTAGCTGACTTATATTTTATCTCGCTCTTAGAGTGAGATACACAAAGAGTTATCAGAAATATGATCAAGCATTAATTTTTTATGTTTTATTTTCTTTATAGGTAAAGTGCAAATATGTTTAGTATGGAATTCAATAAATGAAACCTCCCTAAATTCAGGGAAACTGCAAGCCTTGGCCAATGTGAGCTAGCTCCTTTATTCCATGCAAATTGAATATTTTCTTATAAAGGTTTATATTGATCTGTGGTATGTTGCTGGTTTCTAGTTTATATGGAGGAATGGTGGGCCACGGAACAATGTCCATCTTATTCACTCTGTATGGGCTAAGTTTCAGACAACAATTAACAATATGAGTGCGAAGGCTTATTAATTATCAGTCTATTTGATTGGTCTTCAATTTACATGTTTTCACCTGGTGATACAGATAATCTTTGGGAATAGCTGGAGACATCTTTTAGGAGAAAGAGAGTTTTGGGAACATGTGGGAGGAATTGATATTTCCTTGGCTCCATCCAGTTTTGGCCAAGCAAACACACATGTACTTTAAACTAGTTATCTGACTATATGCTGCATATGTGACATTCAGAGATGCTTATGCTCTTGAAACTGCTATTTTTCTCAGTATAAGTTACTGGTCTCTCTACCCTTAAAATGCTTACTAAGTTGATGAAGTTAATTTTTTAACCTACATTAACCTGACTTTGGTACCATTCTCTCAATATATATAGCTATAGATGTCCAGACTCCAGAATGAGTCGGTTAGAATTTGGAATTGCATGACTTTGGTTATGGTAGAATTATGCATTGTCGGGATATCAAATGAGAAAGCACAAGTTGTCTTGTATCTTTCTCCATTCTTTTTTCTTTCAAGCATTGTTCTTCCTATTATTGTTCAGGAAATATCTGATGGTAACACTCTTACATGCACTCTTTATTTAGTCAGCATTAGGTACCAAGAGTGCACACAAGTCTATATATAGTCAATACACGTAACTGTCAAGAAATTGGCTACTCCAGAAATGTCATGGTGCCAATTGTAATTTAGTTGGATTTTTGATTATAATGTCATGGTGGGTATTCTTATCTCTTGGAGTCTCTGTGGTGGCTGTGATTGATTACAAGTAAGTTTTTCAATTTTTTATTTTGTCATTTTTGGTCTATATTATGTTCTTGTTTGGCCGACCTTGTGGGTTTGGCTAACCTTGTGGACTATTTTGGGCGTTGCTCCAGCAGTCGTTATTACTCCTCTTTGGTGCATTCAGTATATTTATCAGGTAAGTTTTCATGGGGTTTTGGGCTGTGCTTTGTGCATTTCTAGATTGGTCATATTTGTTATCCATGCACCGCAGGAGCATCCTATCACCAATTCTTGAAATGTGGAGTATGGCAACTCAACCAAATTCGATATCAGACATTCATTTTATGTCATATATATATCGTTTCCTCACTATTATTCAGATTTAATCTTATATATTAAGAATTGGCCAATTGGGGCTGAGTGTGTTGTCACACCCCGAATTTCGAATAATAAATTCAAATCCGAAACATGAATACAACTGAAAAAATCACGTCCTAAATTTTTTTCTCAAAACCCATATCTCATAAACCATAACACAAACCTCGTAGCAAACTATCTCTCTAGTCAATTATTACAATACTAACATAAATAAAATGTTCTGCTCACAAGAGTCTACAAAAACACACCAAAATAGACCCAAGTGCTGGTCTCAACCCTGCTGTCCTACGCAGCTCGCTCACCACCCTGATTATCCTGACTTGCGGATTATCCGTTACACCATTTGAATAGTGTACCGGGATTGCAACAACACAAAACCCGGTAAGCTTTCTGAAAGCTCGTGTGAGTAAATAAGAATGAACGGTTGATTTATTAGACCACAACTCATTTATCTCAAGTAAACATCCAACAATCTCAAAAACCACAAGAAACATCAATCCAACACACATGAACAACATGGAACACATATCCACAATCACCAAATCACAACTCTCGCCACTTTGGCACCAAATCACAACTATCGCCACTTTGGCCCCACGTTAGAGCTCTAACTGCCTCGTTACCTCTGACATCTTGGCCCAGGGTCAAGTAACGGCACTTCCAGGTTACTCAGTAACCCGCGAACTTTGGACCATTTCATGTCCTCAGAACAATATATCCCCGTTATTATTTAACGGTCGAACTTTGGACCTCCCTGTCCTCAGAACACATACACTCCGGTTATCATTAACCAAAGATCCTTGGACCATTCGATCCTCGGAATCCTACGTTTCTCTACCTTCTATTCAACTCACAAAATCAACATGCTTATCACCAACATTTATCAAATATTAACAACATAATTAAAATCATATTATCACAATTCCACACCTCAATGTCACACCATTAAATATATAATCACGTAAATATATATATATATATATATATATATATATACGTAACCATCCACACAGGAATGATCACTAATACCAACTATAGTTCACATGATACAAAATCAAGAAATTCATTTTTAATATACTTTAAAACACATTTCTTAAAAACCATTTTCTCACACATAACAATAAATTGAGCAATTAAGGAAATTTGGTTCGTAAATGAACCAAGTGAGATTTACTCACCTCTAAACTCCCGCTGCGTCTTCTTACAGCCCAAAATACGATTCACAATCGTCCGCTAACAAATCCGTCAAATACCTAATCAAAACGATAATTAACTTAGCGTATAATTTCAAAAACACACTTATATGAAGATCCAACGGTCGGATCTTCACCTGTGACCACACAAGGTCACCGGGACAGTCCTACGATCATTATATCAAAACTAGAATTCTATCGGACGGTCCAAACTTCATAAATCACAAATTGAGCGATCGAAATCAATCAAAATCGTAAAATTCATAACTAATTCATACGATATCCAAAATTCGTATGCTATATATCAAAATGATCGTATCGACATGTAGAATCTAAAAATGACCCGAAACTGCTCATGATACCCCCGGAGGTGGCCGGAAAGGGCCGCCGTAGTTTAGGGCAGAGCCGTCGCCGACCACCACCAATAGTGTCGGGGCCGAGCTTATCCCCTTCGTTTCATCATTTTGAGCAACTTTCATAACTAACACGAAGTGAGAAAATGAGTGGAAGTGGCCGAAACTTACCAAAAACAGTCCGGTTTGGCCGGAAAAACTGCAGAAACCGATATGTGCTCCGACGAGCGTGAAAACCTCCACTTCAGGTGCTGTCGTTTTTACTGCATGTTCTACTCCTCAATACGAGTTCAACAAGATAAAGAACTCGTAATTTGGTGGTCTAGAACTCGAGATATTAGCTTCGCACTCAAAACGGCCGAAAATGGAAAACCAGCTTTCTGCCGCCGCTACAAGCCGTGCCACGGCGCAAGGCTGTCTCTGGCAGCTGCGCAAGGTCAAGGCGAAGCCATGGGAGGTGGGTTGGCGTCAAACGGTGGCCGGAGGAGCAAGAACTCGGCTGGAGAAGTTTGGCTATGTTTTTGCTTTCGGTTCGGTGCCGCGCGAGAGAGAGAGAGAGAGAGAGAGAGAGAGAGAGAGAGAGAGAGAGAGAGAGAGAGAGAGAGAGAGAGAGAGAGAGATCTCGGTTTTCTGATTTTTCAGATTTTTTCCAAAAATGTTAACATATATATATATACAAAATCGAAAACTTCTAAATGTCATAACTTCTTCCTACAAATTCCGATTCTTGTGTTCCGCATATGCACGAACTCGTATCGACGAGCTCTACGACTTTCATGAAGGAAGTTTCCTCAAATTCCTTACGTAAAAATAAGTCAATTTTAATAACCCTAAATAACGTTAAATTTCGATACTAAAATCATTCGAAACCAAATTTCTCAAATAACGACATTTGAATCACACTCACAACTCATAATTCATATAATTTGAGAAATATTGAATTACGAAATATTTAACTGAAATTTCGGGTTTTTACAGTCTACCCTCAAAGGAATTTCGTCCCGAAATTCAAGCAAACTCATCAACAAACAGTAGTGGGTACTTAGCCCTTATGTCAGACTCTAGCTCCCATGACGCATCACCCTCATCATGATGACTCCACAACACCTTAACCAACTCAACTTCCTTCCTACGAAGCCTCTTCGTGGACCTATCCAAGATACGAACAGGTTCAACAACGAAGGTCACATCCGGACTCACCTCGATCGTACTGTGATCAATCACATGAGACTCATCTCGAATGTACCTCCTAAGCATGGACACATGGAAAACATTGTGTACACCGGCCATGCTAATAGGTAAAGCAAGCCGATATGCCAATTCTCCGACCCTTTCCAAAATCTCAAAGGGTCCAACGTATCTCGGTGCCAATTTCCCCTTCCTGCCAAATCTCACCACACCTTTCATAGGTGAGACTTTCAAGAATACGTAATCACCCACCTCAAAGTCCAACGGTCTCCTTCTAAGGTCGGCATAACTCTTCTGTCTACTCTGTGCAGTACGGATCCTGTCTCGGATGGTAGTAACCTTCTCTGTAGTCTCCTGAACAAGCGCAGGACCCAAGAGCTGTTTCTCTCCAACATCCGCCCAACATATAGGAGTCCTACATGGCCTACCATAAAGTGCTTCATATGGGGCCATGCCAATACTAGAGTGATAGCTGTTGTTGTAGGCAAACTCTACCAATGGCAGATGATCCGCCCAACTTCCCTTGAAGTCCAAAACACATGCCTTAAGCATATCCTCCATCACCTGGTTCACCCTCTCTGTCTGCCCATCAGTCTGTGGATGAAATGCAGTGCTCATAGCCAAAGATGTGCCGAAAGCCTTATGGAATCTACGCCAAAATTCCGAAGTGAAACGAGCATCCCGATCAGAGACGATCGATACAGGCACGCCATGAAGCCTCACAATCTCATTAAGATACAACTTACACAAAGCATCACCTGAGTAAGTCTTTGCCACAGGAAGAAAGTGTGCTGACTTTGTCAATCGATCAACAATCACCCAAATAGAATCATAACTTTGTCTGGACCTAGGCAATCCAGTCACAAAGTCCATGGAGATCTCTTCCCATTTCCATATTGGAATCGGTAAAGGTTTCAACATTCCCGCAGGCCTCTGATGCTCTGCCTTCACTTGCTGACATGTAAGGCACCTGGATACATACTCAGCCACATCCCTCTTCATCCCTATCCACCAAAACTGTCTTCGTAGGTCCATATACATCTTGGTACTCCCTGGGTGTACCGTATATCGAGATCGATGTACTTCCTGCAGTACCTCCTCCTTGAGGTTATCACCGCCCGGGACATACAATTTCAATCGAAATCTCAATCCACCATCAGTTCCAACTGTCCACTCTGATGGACCTTCCTCGTTGGCATCAAGGATAATCTCCGAAATCACCATTTGAGAGAACTCATCATGTGTCTGACTCTGAATGATCCTGGAAATCAAGGTCGGCTGTAAAGTGATACTACCGAGAAAGATTGCATGTCCTTCTCCTGTGGGTATAAGGTCAAACTCAGATACATTCTCTAACATACGCCACTCCTGAACCATAAGTGACGCTATGATCCCTCGGGGTTTCCTGCTCAAAGCATCCGCCACTACATTGGCCTTTCCGGGATGATACTCCAAGGTGAAATCATAATCTTTGATGAGCTCCATCCATCTTCTCTGCCTCATGTTCAACTCCTTCTGGGAGAATAGATACTTCAAACTCTTATGATCAGAAAAGAGTTCGAACTTCTCACCATAAAGATAATGCCTCCAAATCTTCAAGGCAAACACCACTGCAGCCAGCTCTAGATCATTAGTGGGGTAGTTCCGCTCATGCACCTTCAACTGTCTAGAACCATATGCTACTACACCCCCATTCTGCATCAACACACAACCCAAACCCTGATGAGATGCATCACTGTAGATAACTAACCCACCGCCACTAGATGGGACAGTCAACACTTGAGCTGTAGTCAATCTAGTCTTCAGCTCACTAAAGGCCTTCTCACATTCATCTGTCCACACAAACTGAGTATCCTTCCTTGTTAACTTAGTCAAAGCCGAAGCTATACTAGAAAACCCCTCAATGAATCGCCTGTAGTATCCTGCCAAACCAAGGAAACTACGGATCTCTGTAACTGTAGTGGGGCGACTCCAACCCATCACCGCTTCAACCTTCGAAGGATCCACAGAAACTCCATCCTTCGAAACTACATGACCAAGGAACTTGATCTCCTTTTGCCAAAACTCGTACTTCTCAAACTTTGCATATAACTTTTTTCTTCTCAAAATTTGCAGCACAATCCTCAAATGCTTCACGTGCTCGTCAGACGACTTTGAATATATCAAAATGTCATCAACGAACCCCACCACACACTTATCTAAGTAAAGACTGAATGTGAGGTTCATCAAGTCCATGAATGCTGTAGGTGCATTAGTTAGACCAAAAGGCATGACAAGAAATTCATAATGCCCATATCTGGTCCTAAATGCCGTCTTAGAAATATCTTCATCCTTCACCCTCAACTGGTGATATCCAGATCTCAAATCAATTTTGGAGAACACCGTAGCCTCCCTAAGCTGATCGAACAAGTCATCAATCCTAGGCAAGGGGTACCTATTCTCGATGGTTACCTTGTTCAGCTGTCAATAATCCACACATAACCGAAGTGAATTATCCTTCTTCTTCACGAATAATACTCGTGCGCCCCAAGGAGATACACTAGCTTGTATGAACCCTTGTGCAAGTAATCCTTCAATTTGAACCTTCAACTCCTGAAGTTCAGCTGGAGCCATCCGATAAGGTGCTCTCGACACCGGTGCAGTACCTGGTATCACATCAATGGAGAAATCCATTACCCTTTTCGGAGGAAATCCTGGTATCTCCTGGAACACATCAGCATACTCTGCCACTACCGGAATCCCTGCAATTTCTGAAGTGCTATTCACTGATTCTATGTGTGCCAAGATCCCTGCCCTCATGGCAACGTCAGATCTCAGGCATCGATAATGAAACATTGGTTGCCCAGGGGCATGAAAAGACACAATCATTCTAAAACAATCAATCACGGCATAGTTCGGACTCAACCAATCCAAACCTAAAATCACATCATACGTGTGATCCGGAATCACAATCAAAGATGCAGTGAACTCTCTACCACTAATTGCAATAGGGCAATCATCACAAAACATGCTAAGCTCAAGAGATACGCAAAGAGGCGATGTAACACATAACGGTCTAGTAAGCGGTATAGCAGTCAAACCCAAAACATCTACCACAGAACTAGATATGAACGAGTGGGAAGCACCCGTATCAAACAGTACTCTAGCAAGATAGTTATAAACGGATAAGGTACCTTCCACCCCGGTGCCTCTCTGGCCGATGGCAAATACTCTGGCTGGTGCTGGAGTAAGGTTCTCTGCTGGTTACCCTGTCCTACAATCTGAGGTTGAGTACAGTCCCTGGCAATATGTCCAGTCTGTCCGCATCGGAAACATGCTCTAGGCCTGAGTTTAGGGCAAGTCCTAGCAAGATGACCCAACTCATTACAGCTATAACACCTCATAGGGGCTGCTGGTGCTGCTTGCCTGATAGGTGGTGCCTGAATAGGGACAGGTGCTGCTGCTATCCTGGCTGGAGCCTGATGATGAAAATAAGGCCGCTGTCTCTTCCAGAGGCCACCTCTATAATCTCTGGACCCACTACTCCCTGCAACCGCCTTCCCTTTTCCCTGAGAATCTCTCTCAACTGTCTGCTTCTCCTTGTGGATCAGATTGTGCTGCTCAATGATCAGGGCTTTAGCTAAAATCTGCTCCTTTGTCTTCAGCTCCATAATAGCCACATCGCGCTCAATAGAGCCATTGAACCCCCGCTGAAACTTCTTAGCCAAGTCTTCAGCATCTAATGGTTTCACAAACCGATATAGCCTGGAGAACTCTGCCTCATATTCTCTCACATTCATCTTCCCTTGAGTAAGCGAGAGAAATTGCCTCTCCAGCTGTTCCTTCACCGATGCTGGGAAGTATTTCTCCCTAAAGATCCTCACAAATCCATCCCAAGTCATGGTAGAAACATCAATAGTCCTCTGAGTGCAATTCCACCACACCCTAGCCTCATCTTTGAGCATGAAAGTGGCTAGCTTCCTCTTCTCGATCTCATCACAGACAATCAACTCAAAATAGGTCTGTAAATCCTCGATCCATTGATCAGCCACCATATAATCTGTGCCTCCCGCAAATTTAGTTGCTCCCAACCGATTAATGTCCCACGCCAACACTAACAGACGAGCGGGATCATTAACCACAACCTCAGGTGGAACAGGTTGCTCCACAAACGGTGCCTCCACCTCTTCCTCATGTACTCCCACATGTGGAATCTCACCCCTACCTCAGCCTCTACCTCTACCTCTGGGTCTACCTCGACCCCTACCTCTGCCTCCCACAATATCCATTATCTAAGGAGCATAGCATACCTGGTTAATACATGTATACACTTAAATCAAAGCATAAGTAAATAGAAGTCCATATTAACCAAGCTACTAACACAAAGAGGTTAATTCAACTCCTATTACGTCCTAACGTTCTAGACAACTCCCAACACTCCCACATACCCAATGACATTGTTAATACCGAAGAGCACCCAATGGGGATCCGCTGCAGACGGGCCATCACTCGGAAGGCATTAACTTATCACTAAATATGTACCTTACGCTCTGATACCAAACTGTCACGCCCCGAATTTCGAATAATAAATTCAAATCCGAAACATGAATACAACTAAACAAATCACGTCCTAAATTTTTTTCTCAAAACCCATATCTCATAAACCATAATACAAACCTCGTAGCAAACTATTTCTCGAGTCAATTATTACAATACTAACATAAATAAAATGTTCTGCTCACAAGAGTCTACAAAAACACACCAAAATAGACCAAGTGCTGGTCTCAACCCTGCTGGCCTACGCAGCTCGCTCACCACCCTGATTATCCTGACCTGCAGGATTATCCGCTACACCATTTGAATAGTGTATCGGGATTGCAACAACACAAAACCCGGTAAGCTTTCTGAAAGCTCGTGTGAGTAAATAAGAATGAACGGTTGATTTATTAGACCACAACTCATTTATCTCAAGTAAACATTCAACAATCTCAAAAACCACAAGAAACATCAACCAACACACATGAACAACATGGAACACATATCCACAATCACCAAATCACAACTATCGCCACTTTGGCCCCACGTTAGAGCTCTAACTGCCTCGTTACCTCTGACACCTTGGCCCAGGGTCAAGTAACGGCACTTCCAGGTTACTCAGTAACCCGCGAACTTTGGACCATTTCATGTCCTCAGAACAATATATCCCCGTTATTATTTAACGGTCGAACTTTGGACCTCCTTGTCCTCAGAACACATACACTCCTGTTATCATTAACCAAAGATCCTTGGACCATTCGATCCTCGGAATCCTACGTTTCTCTACCTTCTATTCAACTCACAAAATCAACATGCTTATCACCAACATTTATCAAATATTAACAACATAATTAAAATCATATTATCACAATTCCACACCTCAATGTCACACCATTAAATATATAATCACGTAAATATATATATACGTAACCATCCACACAGGAATGATCACTAATACCAACTATAGTTCACATGATACAAAATCAAGAAATTCATTTTTAATATACTTTAAAACACATTTCTTAAAAACCATTTTCTCACACATAACAATAAATTGAGCAATTAAGGAAATTCGGTTCGTAAATGAACCAAGTGAGATTTACTCACCTCTAAACTCCCGCTGCGTCTTCTTACAGCCCAAAATATGATTCACAATCGTCCGCTAACAAATCCGTCAAATACCTAATCAAAACGATAATTAACTTAGCGTATAATTTCAAAAACACACTTATATGAAGATCCAACGGTCGGATCTTCACCCGTGACCACACAAGGTCACCGAGACAGTCTACGATCATTATATCAAAACTAGAATTCTATCGGACGGTCCAAACTTCATAAATCACAAATTGAGCGATCGAAATCAATCGAAATCGTAAAATTCATAACTAATTCATACGATATCCAAAATTCACATGCTATATATCAAAATGATCGTATCGACATGTAGAATCTAAAAATGAGCAGAAACTGCTCATGATACCCCCGGAGGTGGCCGGAAAGGGCCGCCGAAGTTTAGGGAAGAGCCGCCGCCGACCACCACCAATGGTGTCGGGGCTGAGCTTATCCCCTTCGTTTCATCATTTTGAGCAACTTTCATAACTAACACGAAGTGAGAAAATGAGTGGAAGTGGCCGAAAATTACCAAAAACAATCCGGTTTGGCCGGAAAAACTGCAGAAACCGATATGTGCTCCGACGAGCGTGAAAACCTCCACTTCAGGTGCTGTCCTTTTTATTACATGTTCTACTCCTCAATACGAGTTCAACGAGATAAAGAACTCGTAATTTGGTGGTCTAGAACTCGAGATATTTGGTTCGCACTCAAAACGGCCGAAAATGGAAAACCAGCTTTCCGCCACCGCTATAAGCCGTGCCACGGCGCAAGGCTGCCTCTGCTAGCTGCGCAAGGTCAAGGCAAAGCCATGGGAGGTGGTTTGGAGTCAAACGGTGGCCGGAGGAGCAAGAACTCGACTGGAGAAGTTTGGCTTTGTTTTTGCTTTCAGTTCGGTGCCGCGCGAGAGAGAGAGAGAGAGAGAGAAAAATCTAGGTTTTCAGATTTTTCAGATTTTTTCCAAAAATGTTAACCTATATATACAAAATCGAAAACTTCTAAATGTCATAACTTCTTCCTACAAACTCCGATTCTTGTATTCGCATTTGCACGAACTCGTATCGACGAGCTCTACGACTTTCATGAAGGAAGTTTCCTCAAATTCCTTACGTAAAAATAAGTCAAATTTAATAACCCTAAATAACGTTAAATTTCGATACTAAAATCATTCGAAACCAAATTTCTCAAATAACGACATTCGAATCACACTCACAACTCATAATTCATATAATTTGAGAAATATTGAATTACGAAATATTTAACTGAAATTTTGGGTCTTTACTTGTGTAGTCTTTATGTTTTCTTTTCTTGCTGTGCTTGCTACCTACATCTTTATTAGTTTAGAATTTGTTGTTGCTTCTTTTAAGGGTATTGAGCCAAGTGAAATTTTGTTATAATGCAAGTCTGGGGAGTGGGATTTTGATTGGTAGTGTGATTAGTGAATCTGGAGGTTACCCATGAAAAGGTTAAGGGCTGGAGACTATATTATGAACTACATAGAACTTATTGTAGCAATCGTTAATATTCTTCCCATCTGTAGTCAATAGACTATATTATGAAGTACTATATTTAACTTATCGTAGCAAATCGTTGACATTCTTCCCTTTTTTTCTTAAAGGTAGTGTGGGCATTGTAAAACATTGGCACATGAGTAGAAGAAGGTTGCCAATGAAGACACATAATTCTAGTAGTGTTATATACAGAGCACACTTGCCAATGAAGGCACATCTATATATGTGAGCCGTGTTACATGGAGTCCAGATGGGAACTTTTTTGGTATGTAAAGTTCTGATATTGAAAGTATTCCTCAACATCTATGTCACTCTAAGAGCTTTTCTCAATAATTTTTACATAGCTATACACCCTGTTTGAAGTATTCTTTGTTTTCTTGGACTATTTGAGTTTTGTTTTATTGAGAGTTATGAGCAAGCTCTCAAATTGTAATGTTGTGAGAATTTTGTGCTGATTTTTGTTGGATAAGATTGAATGTTCCCGGAGCATGGCATATGCCTCAGATAGTGCTCCCAGTTGTGAAGACATCAATGCCCGTTGATGGGAGGTTTGAGCACATAGTCCTCTCTTTAATGCCACTTTAGATCATGTCATCATTTGGATAGAGAGAGAAGCTCAAATGGCTCTAGATGTAAGTTTTATTACAGATGTAAAGTATATGATAATACTATTTGGTTTATTATATTAATTTTCACTCTGCGCGCTTTGAATTGATTTGCCCTCTATGTTTATTCTTCATGTTAACATACTACTTGTGTGCATTATATAGGACAATGAGTTGGTCCGATTGAAGCGTGCAGTGAGGCTGAAAGGAGGATTCTATGTCAAGCCAGAGTCTAAGCTTTCGTTTATCATTCATATCCATGGGTAGGTCATGGTTGCTAATATGTTTATGGGCTAGCCTTTGTAGGTTTTGGGGTTTTATTTTGTAAATTATGTAGAATCATGAATGAAGATGAGAAAATTAATGGAAAGCCCCAATTTTTGGATGATGAGAAATGTATTTCTAGATCTTTTCCAACCATCAGCAGCTAGATGATTATTTGCACATCATTCTTATATATATGAACTGATGTATATAAATGGGAAACACAACACTAATGTCAAAGAAAACGATATCAATTCAAAGATTACAAATCAATACCTAAAACTGGACTGATGTCTCATGATTATGAACATATCGAAATGTCACCTAAAAATCGATGTACATAAAACCAATGCACATCGATATCTAAACACCAAACTGTTATCTACTATTAACGTACAAATCAGCTGTTATAAGGTAAACCGATTTACCATGAAATGCAGGACATCAGTTTTGAAAAATAGGAATGATGTCTACAAAACTACTAGACATCGTTTCAACTAACGAAAAGCGATGTTCCTAGTAACATAAAACATCATTCTTAATAGATTAACTGATGTTACCTAAAGGTACATACATCGTTCTCAGGAGAATAAGGCGGCAAGATGCACGTAAAAATGGACACGAACAAACAAAATTTTTTGGAGACTAATGTCTACGGGAGTATTAGACATCATTTATGAAATTGTAATCGATTTAAATGTTCACTTAGGTATTATTCGACATATACTTTATTAAGCAGAAAATGTGAAAATATGAAGAATTAAATATAGTTAACATATAAGATTATGATGATTATAATGATTATACATTGATTTGTGTTTTAGAATCGATGTTGGTCGTTGTCTGGGACATCGGTTAAAAACGCGCTTATACTAATGTTTGCATCTTTTACATCAGCCACAAAGAGATCGGTCAGAATTTAGTTTTACATCGGTTCTGGACTGATTTAAATGAACAGAATTCTAGTTGTGGAAAGACACAATTTAGACTCGACAAAACTTAACGAAAGAAAAGATAAAGACGTTACGACATACAATACCCTTCAACATTTAGCCTCAGAAATCTCCTACTTTCATAGCACCAAGATTAGCACTGAACCAAGAATCAATATTTAGATGTTCGAGAGTTAATTCAAACGTATAATCAACTTATACATAAGTAGGACTTAGTTGTAACAATAGTGATGGGATAGAGCTCAGCATGCTTCAGACAAGTATGATTCATATCCTTACAAGGTATATCCATTCTTTTTTCACTCAGATCAAGGCAATGCTTAAAAGCTTATAATCACTCAATTATATGTGAGAGAAAATATTTTGAGGCAATCAAATAGCTCACATATATAAGAAATGAAAAGCACTTTGTGAAATAATTTTTTTTTTTTTCAAAAGATCTCATGGAAGATATCAACTACTTGCACGAATGAACCCAAGCCATAGGTTCAACTCTTATAACTCATCTCCACAGATCAAAGGTTGTCCCATCTTAAGGATCAAAAAGATCTTATAAATGGTTGTAATGAGGCCAAGGCTCAAGGTTTCAAGAAACAAAGGGTAAGGAATCACAAAAACAATCTTAAAGACCTAGCAGAGCATTTACAATTCACCTTATGTCTCCATATTAAAGGCCAGATTTCATTTTGTTGGGCCCAACCATCATTTTCAACTGCTTGCATCATTGTGAAAAAGAACAAAGGCCTCATATTATGATTTTGGGCCTTCAACATACACAAACTCCTAATTCACAAACAAAGGATCATATCCAACACTTTTTTTTTTTCCTTTTTTTTTGGACAAGCCCACCCGCATACTTATTTCTCATCATCCCTTCACATAATACATCACAAAATTAAGCTCTACTAGGCCCTAAGGACATGGGTAGAGTCAAAACTATACTAAGGTTCACATGGTGAAGATTATGTGGGTGATGAAAGAAAAGCTATACATGTAGGCTCAAAGAGGTTTATCTAAGGGGTGTACAACGTGTGCACCCAATTAGGGACACATGGCATTTAAGCATTGGTGATAATTCCTAAGGTGCCTTTATTCTTTCCAGAATCAGGGACATGTATTGATAAACAAGCATTAGAGTGAATTCTAGCATTCTCTAGTTTATTAAACTTAATCTATGGTAAGCAATCAATCAAATGAAGAATAATGAGATCATCAAAAAATCACCAAGAAAATAAGAATATATTTTTTATTTATCACTCCGAGTAAAAGGGATATGGGCTCAAATATCTCAAATGGGCTTTTATAAATCAAAACTCATCTTAACATGCTCATATTTTGTACCAAGATCACAAAATCCATATCCACTACTTATGCATATGTTTTTCACATATCTCAATTAACCAAAGAATACCATTTAAAATTATCTTGATACTGTGATCCTCTCTTAGCCATAATTTCAGAGATATAAGTTCATCATAGACAGTTGAAAGGGCATCCTATAACTTAAAAACAATTTTTTTTTATATGACTACAAAAAACTAACTACTAAAAACATAATAAAGCAATAATCCTTCCCCCATACTTAATTCATGCATTGTCCTCAATTTATAAACAAATATCAAGCATGCAAAGCATAAATCAAGCATAGAAGAGAAAGTTAACGCAGCGAAACCTAAAACAAATTAAAATTCATGAAATAAAAGAGAAGGAAGAGTTCAAGAAAAAAAATCTGCGTTGATGGCTCTTCCACAGCTACGGTTAAAATGGGTTGCCTCCTGCATCATGGGCCACTTGGGCCTTCTTGTGGGCTCTGGGAGGGTCCACTAGCACACGTTCACTCCTAGTGATGATGGCTTGGGCTTCTCTTGTGGGCTTGGCACGGTCTAGGGTTTCTCTTGTGGGCTTGGCATCGTCTAGCTTAGTAGCTTCTCTGTTCAGCAATTCGGCCCCTGGGCCTCACCAAAGCTGTTTCAACAATCCGGCCCATCCACCAGAATTGTTTCAACAATCCGGCCCATCCACCAGAACTATTTCAACAATCCAGCCCCTCGGATCCACCACAGCTGTGACTTTTCTTTTCCGTGATTTACGACAGCTTTCGGCTATTGCTTGTCTGTCACAGCTCCCCGAAATTTGTTTGGTTCCCCCACGCGCTTCCCACACGCCAATAATCCTTGCTTTTCCGTGTTTTTAGGGCAACTTTAATCTGACACATAGTTTGAGAGCTTCAGTCCTTCTGTCTCAGATCTTCAGTCCTTCTCTCTCAGTTCTTCAGTTCTCGCCTTCTCTCAACTCTTTAGTCCTTCCCTTTCAGATCTTCAGTTCTTCCCTTCTCTCAAATCTTCAGTTCTCGCCTTCTCTCAAATCTTCAGTCCTTCCTTCTCAGATCTTCAGTTCTCGCCTTCTCTCAAATCTTCAGTCCTTCCCTCTTAGATCTTCACCAATGGAACCACAACCCAGCAACCAACCGAGGATGGAGGAAGTAACAAAGCAGCCGAGAGTAGTGCAAACATGCATTACAGGCAGAGCAGTACCAGGTGGACTCCTACTACATATCAGATAAGAATCCTCAAGGAGCTTTACTATGACAAATGAGTTAAGTCCCCAACTGTAGAGTAAGTTCTGAGGATCACTCTCCAGTTGAAATGGTATAGAAAGGTCGAGAACAAGAATGTCTTTTATTGGTTCCAAAACCACAGGTCTCGGGAGAAGCGGAAGAAGAGATTAACTTCGGATGTTCATGTGCCCATGCAAAGATCAGGGCTTGTTGGTGGATCCATTAATCTTAATTTTGGGTCAACTAGCTCTACTGGTGTTGATGGATCCATTAATCTCAATTTTGGGTCAGCTAGTTCTACTTTCATGGAATAGCGAGGAGAAGATCACTAGGAGATTGAAACCCTTCCACTGTTTCCCATGTATGGTGAGGACATCTTTGGCAACATGAAGACTACTTCCGAGGGAGGTAGCAGCTATGGCTACTATTCTGATGGCTCGGGTGGCTACAGCGGTGGCTCTCACATTTCCCTTGAGCTCGCCCACAACTCAGGAGTTGCTGACTTGGCTTAGTTACAATTTTTTTTTGAATAACTAGCTGAATTTAATAAGACTAAATGAATGTAGTTTTTTTTATTTGTCATTTTTCCATTTTTTTGAATTTTTCAATATATAGGACTCAAAATGGAATTCAATTAGGACTCAAAATGAAAGACAAAAATATAAATCCTAAAATAAAAACAAGGGAGAAAAACTGAAAAATAAAAATAATTAGGGAAAGAGAAAGCAAATCTGATTATATTCTGAATTGGGTTGCCTCCCAAGCAGCGCTTGTATTTTACGTCTTGCAGCCAGACGGTACCTACATTAAATAAAGTTAGTGACTATAATTGACAAAGAAATACAAAATATATAAACAAGTAACTATGAATTACGAAACACAAGTATAATTAACAAGCACATTGTACAAACGACACAAGTTAAGTACACAAGTGAGTATAAAACGTGAAAGTATTTTTACAAGTGGCTATTTTTTTTTTTACCATTTTTACAAGCTTTATCAAATTAGTATTTACAATAAAACAAAGAATTACAAGTATAAAATAAAAGTATAATGTACAAAATTTTTACAAAACACAAGTATAAAATGTCACAATTTTTACAAGTATAAAACGTGAAACAAACAAAAACAATTTACACATAAAGAGTATGAACAAGTATTTTTTTTCCTTTTTACAATTTAATTTAATTTCGACACTTATGTACGGGAACAGGGAGTCTCGATGTTCAATGGGACTGAAACAGCTACCCTTTTTCAAGACTATGTTTTATCCAATATACCTTAGTGTATCACAACATTTTCTTTTGTTATAAATATTATTGACATCAAATTTAATTCCAAGCGGTAAATCAAGTGGACGTGCGGCCAAAGTATAGTCGCCTAGACACAAATTCCCTCTTACATCATTTGGGCAACCTTACTGAAATAACCAGGTAAGGGAGGGCGAACACGAGAGACAAAATCCATTTTAGCATGAGCTACTCCCACATAGTAGTTTAGGCCCATTTGCACGCACTTCTGGATTCAAAAACCCGTCATGAACGTTGTCTCCTTCCTAGACATCATTCCACATAGGCTATACTTACTAGGATGAAAAATGTCATAAGTGTGAAGACAGTTCAAAGAATGTTAATAAAGGCCGCCCTCAACCTTTAAGGACCTGAACTAGGTACCATTAAGGGGTTTAGGCTCATATTAATAAACGCTACTTCACCTATTCCTCTCAATTTACAACCTACAATTAAAATTCGTATTCAATAATATAAATAATGTCCTAGTTAATTTAAACTAAGTTTCAAACAATTATTTTAAAAAACACAAATATATACAATAAATGACACAATTTAACAAGTGATTTTTCAATCCCCGGCAACGGCGCCAAAAATTGACACTCTCAAAGTAAGCGTGCATTTTAACCATGTAAAATGTCATCGTTAGTATATGGTAAATAGGGATCGTTCAAACTGAGGATTGAGGGTATACCTGTAATTGTGTCAAAAAATAAAGAATTAAAATAATAAAGTATTATTTACAAAAATAATATAAAGAATATATACAAGTAAACACAAATAAAGAGGTTTTATGATTATAGAATCGGAATTAAAATTAAATAAAATAAAGAAAATGTAAAAACACATTTACAAGGGTGGAACGCAAGGAACAAAGATCAAAACCACAATTATATGCATGAAATCCAATTACAATTCCTATAGTTGATTATTTATGTCATGAGAAATAAGTTGACCATGTGAAACGTTAATAAGCAAACGATTTCTCATATTTTACTTTCCTTGAATGTTTAATCTAAGTGAAAGCATCTAAATTAAACCTATTGAACATGCAATCATAGTCTAGAAAGCTAGCTACTCAAGAACACATTCAATGCATGAAGAAAAAAGAAAAAATGTCAACCAAAGTGCACAACCTAGTATTAAAAAGTTCATCTGTTTGCAATCCTCCTTAATTGATTTCGACTTTTGTCCAAGGCCTTCACTACTTAAATCTAACTCCAATTACATGCATATATCCTATGTTGACCACCAAAGAACATAAACATGCAAAAGTTTTCTGTAATCCAAAATTAGTCAAGCAATCTCACATAAGCAACATATAAATCAACATATAAAAATCACAACTTTATTTTAAAACATATAAACGGGCTTTAAACTTTGCCCTTAACATTATTTGTTAACTAGAATTCAATCTTACAAAATCAGACAAAGAAAACAAGAGAAAGGATCTAATACACCTTGAAAGATGAATGATAAAGTCTTGAGACGAAGAACTTGAAGATCCTTGAAAAGCAAGCAATCTTCTTGTGAAATGAAGAACAAGAAGACTAGAGAATGGAAGGAAATGAAACTAAGAACTAGAAAATGGAGAGGAGATGGAGAGACAAAGAAGATGAGATGGATGAAGGAATGTCTTGTTACTTCTTTGTAGCCTCTATTTATAGGCTATCAGGCTATCAAGCCATAGTGTTGGCCTTAAAAAAATCATGATGGGTTAGGTTTGAGCACTTAAACACTAATGGAATTTGTTAGGTTTAAGCACTTAAACACTAATGGAATTTGTTAAGTAAAAGCCACTTTCTGCTCATTTTTCCTTCAATTAATTCTCCATCAAGACTTCATATTTTGCCCATGACTTCTCCATAACAAATGTTCCTCTATGAGTTTAGATCATCCTGGTAGATTTTCAGAGCTTTTGGTATAGTGGTTGGGCCGGAAACGCTGCTGGACTCCTTACAAGTCCAGTTTTCAAGTTTTGCTTATGCAGAAAATTGGACCGATCTTTTGAAGGCCTTCCACTTCTATCTGGATCTTGCACTCTTCATAAGAAATGTTTCTTAGGATGTCTAGAATGGATCTGGAGAGTTTCAGCTCATTTGGAGTTCATTTGGTTAGGCGACCGCTCCTTCTTCCTTGCTTGGCTTGGTTTCTCCTAGCTGGAGTAGGAAAATGTGCAAAATCGACCTTTTAGTACATTTCCATTTCCCCCCATCATTTCTAGGTAATTATGGACGTAACACTCATTTCTTCTTCATCTACTCCAATGTACCTAAAAATAGAAATTCAGTTAAAAATTGATTCGGTTAAGGAATTAACTAAACAAAATATGAGGAATTAACTGCTAAAATATAACATTAAAATGCTCTTATCATGGACTAGTTTTTAATATTTAATATTTTTAATCAAAATTAAGCTGCAAATTAATGTTTTTTTTTTCAAAATTTGAGGTAGGCTATAGCCCACCTGAGCCAGTGTGTAGCTATGCCTTTGGGAGTGACTAAGTGAATAACAAAGTTAAAGATGAGTGACCAAAGTGATATATTTAAAAAGTGAGTGAGTAAAATGTTGAACATGTAATAGTTGTGTGACCAGTTGTGATATTCTCTCTTTTTTGTTTAGTTTTTATATAGAGATTTCGTGTGAAACTCTAACCCTAATTTCCTTCTTGTAATTAAAATATCAAGATATTTCCCTGAAGCAATATTCACAACAGTTTCTTTCACCTTAAGCAAGGTGGTATATCAGTACTACATACCCAATAGATGATCGACATCAAGTTCACCTTGTCAATCAGGGTTGAGCCATCATACTCCTACAAGATCAGTGTAACACGATTGAAATTCTATGCTCCTCCCTTTAAGACTATACTGCAATCCCCACGATCATCAAAAGAAAACAAAAAATTGATCCTTGGGCTTCCCCTGAATCTAGAACCCCTTCTCTAGAATCCACACTAATCAAAAATACCGGCGCACCTCCCTAACATATACTGTCTTGGTGGTCAAGAACCTCCCTTGCAGAAATGCCTGAGAGGAGCGCTTCACAGGTCCTATTGTCAACTTGGTGATATCCACCACTTTATCACCTACAAGCGCGACAGAGGAAGTAAAACTTGTCGTCATGTCTTCAATTGTTGCATGGAGAGAGATCGAAGGAGTCAGAAAGGGACGCCAAGTAGGGGAACGGGGCCGCACGAACATGACTGTGCTAGGGTTTAGGTTTTCTCACAGAGAGAAAACATGATAACTTGGAAGAAACTAATTGATCATGGAGTTACTTAAAAAATAAAATAAAAAAAGGAAAAATTCAGAAACTCTTAATTAGCAGTCATTGATTACACCGCCTCCTAGTCAAAGTCTCTAACTGTCATCTCTCATTTGCAAGAAAAAGTGGTCACTTGAAGCAACAGCTAGCACAAGAGGTGTTGACACTTCTTCATATGATGAATATTACATCTGTTTAAGTATTTGTAGTAACAATCTAGATAGTTTTACCAGCAAGTAATGTTCTCTTACCAGATAGATAGTCTAAGATTTTATATATAGACATTTTATATATATATCAGACACTTTTAGTGGATCACATCAAACATAAGCAATTGTGTCAGACTATTTAACAAGTAATGCCTTTGAGGATTTGTCAAGATCCTCGTTTCTAGATGTGCGTTATATACATAGATTCTTTTTGTCTTCCATTTGATTATTTCTATGTTAATCACATTTTCTGCTCTTATTATAATCAATGCTAAGAACTGTTGCAATTATTGTCCCAAATTAACATGACTGAATCTGAATGTTGTTAGAGGTGGACAAAAAGGAATTTGTGTTGTATCACTCAGTGGAGCAGAATGCATAAACTAGAGATAGGGTAGCCTAAACCAGAGATAGTAACAAGTAAACTTAATCTTTAAGGTATGAACGGAATGCCTCTACATTAATCGTAAATAGTTTCAAGTAATATAACTCTTCGAAATGAAGATACAAAAGTATCACAATCCATCTTACAACAGAAGTAAGCAGCGAAGTACAAAAGTTCTTGTTTCAACCATGCACCTACTATTTTTCTTTCTTTGTTGCTACACCATGTCCAATTCTTTAAATTAGATCGTGTAAAAGGAGCTACAAGGCTACCAAACGGAGCAATAAAATAAATAAACCACTGCTTTATAGTTCTGGTGGAACTACTACAGTTCATTAATTCTCGATTATACTATGCTTTTATGTTTTATCACTCAATTATTCTCTTAGACTAAATGAAATAGCAGAAACTAAACTACAAAGCCATACCAAGGGATAAGAACTATACTCAAATTCAAGTAATTGGTTTGAATGCTTTCGCGTTGTGCTTTCAAAATGTTCGAATTGCTATATTCCCTTTGGCTTTCAATGGTCTTGTTTAAAATACGTAAGATCCGCGTGAAGTAAAGAATCATACTATACTATTGTTTGAACCTATATTTGGCAAGGCCCATGTGGCAGATAGGTGGGCCTGACCCACAAGGCGTAATGAATGACCACGGCTAATTAGCTGCGGCACATTAAAGATTTACAAAGTTGATTCTCAAATTTATGGTAGAAGATAACGTGTTCAGAGAATCGTTACTAAATCTGAAGATATCAAATAACTCATAAGGCGTAATGAATGACTACGGACTCACAAGGCTCAATTAGCCGCGACACATCAAAGAGCTAGATTATCAGTTTCATGACAGGAGAAACTTTACCAAAGCTTGGATTAATTAGCTTGAATGAGCATTAAGGGGTTTTATTACCAATCATCAGTTACAAGACCTGAGTAATTGCTCATGAAAGCATTGATCATTTATAACGTCAAAAATATCAGAAACGTGAATACTGTTTTGTTTGTAATCAATGTGGTCTTAGCTGTAAAGGATGAGATTGTGTCTTTTTCTTCATTCAGTAGTTTAGCTTCACTGTAAAAAGGACCATAGGATTCATTGTTAGAGGTCATTGACCAAACGCTCTACGCGATTACTCAAATTTTATCTTAATACAATTCAACATTTCAACAACACTTATCAATCTTTATGTGTTTATCTTATCGCTTTCTTTACCGGTATTTATCTTTCTTGCACTTTACATTGTTGCTCTTTACATTCATGCAATTTATCTTTTCGCTATTTACTTTGTCTGCACTTTATTTTTCGTGGTTTACATTCCTGTTGTTTATCTTTATTTGTTGCACTTTTACATTCTTGTTGGTTACTTTGCATTTTTTACATTCTTACATTCATTAAGAAAATCATCAAAAAGAGACATCACCGGAACGTTTGAATCTAGTAAACGAGTTTTCTAGCATTCATGCGTTTCTTTGTTCGTACCCGTATTGAATCAAGGTATCAGGGTTACACTTTATGCCTTGATTTTATTTTTACTGTGACTTGTGAGTGTCTGCATCCCATAGATTTGTCAATTGTCACTCACACTTTCACGTTCACTCACCGAGTTGCATAGCACCAACATTCCGGCTAGGTAAAGCCGATCTGTGCTAATGTCCTTGCATTCAAGGCAGAGAGAACCCCTCGGTCGAGATTGACCCTTTTTCAGCCCACAATCAACTGATCAGAAGTCAGATTAGCACAAGATCTACAAACTATACAAAACCTCGCTTGGCCTCCAGGCCACGAGTTGGTGCGCCTGCGCACACATTACCACTCCAGAAGGACACGTGTAAGCCAAAGAAGCCCTCGGCCTAGTGATATGTGGCCGAGACAATTTTTGAGCGAACATTTTTTGGCACGCCCGGTGGGACAACACTAAGTGAATGTTATCAGATCCCTACGCCAAGTCTCTAGGGAATCGTTGTTATAGGTGTTGGCAATAAGGTCATACCTCTTCTTCTTATCCAAGCAAATCAGTTGCCTCAAGAGATCCCATTGTACCCATGTCAAGTCTCCCAATGGCATCAATTTCAACTAGCTTCAACATCAAGTGGGATCTCTACAAGTGGAGTCATGGCACATCCTGCATCATCAGTTGCCACGACCGCCACGTTAGTGTCAGCCTCCACTACAGTGAGTCATCCATCTTTCAGTTAGCAGCCACAGCCACATATCGTCCAAACCTTAGGGACAACAAACCGAGCTGATTTTACCAACTGCGGCTGGTACTCGACTGGATGATCCTGTAGCTTATCCATGGGGCCTGCCACTAGGGTATACCCCTCCTTACGAGTCGGTCAATGTGCCAGCAACTACAACCACTGTCAGATCATTCCCTTGGGGTTTCTCTCTAGGTTATAATCCGTTGTATGAACCGTTTAATGCATCTGCAACAATTGGTAAAGGTCAGACTCCCTGGCCATCAAGATTTAATCCACTGTATGAACCAGCACCTACAAGTGCACCTGCAACCATTGGAGCTGATGTATCTTGGTAGAGTCTTTACCATGATCTTGACAACGTTGATGATGGCATCGGCTGGTTGGACGGAAGTCTTGAAAATTGTTTCACTTGGCTCAACCTTAATCTTGAAAATAGTTTTGGGCAACTCAACCGCAGCACGGGAGTCCAGTCTGATATGATGAACGCATGGCTACGTAGGTTTCAAACTGGAACAGGAACACATATGCTGCAGAGTAGTCAGAATGAAGGCCATAGAAATTGGTCTTTTGAGCAAGGTCAAAGCAGCCAAACACAACAAGTACCACCTCCAACTGGATAGTCTGCACCAATGCCGATAAGACCAGCCATAACTATTCATCCTCTCAGTCAACAATAGTCTTTCTTAGAGCCGCGACAACAGTTAGTTCAACAAGTGTAAACTCAACAAGCTTTTCCTAGTGGACACTTAGGGCAAAATACAGGTAACCAAAATCATGTATACCAGATTCCACGGCCTCAGAACCACTTAGCTCACTAAGCCTTCAACCAGAATAATGTTGCGTGTCATGTTCAACCTCTCAATCAATACGTATATACACAACAGCAGACTACTAGTCCGCAGCCATGGCTATTCCAAGGGCCAAATCAAGGATATGGCCAACAAATTCCCCTGCATCACAATCCACCACATCACGCGGAGCATGGAATACGATGGCAGCCTATCCAGAACCAACAACAACCAATGCAGCAATGGCAAGGGCATCTGACAAACGGGTTAGAAGCACAACTTTCGCTCAGGATGATTTGGTTTGGAAGGCGGTCCTTCCTGAGACCGCAAAAGATCCAAAATATGGAAAGTAGTCACCCAAATAGGAAGGACCATTCGCAGTAGATCGAATACTTGGTAATAGAGTGTATCATCTTCGAGACCTTGATGGCGAGCTATATTACATGCCTATAAATGGCTAACACTTGAAAAACTATTACCCACCTACATGGGATATGTCAGAACCTGTTAAGTGATTTGACTTTATGCCTAGGTAAACCATAGTTGACTCACTTGGGAGGGTTACATCTCATGAATTTAATAAATAACTGCAGCCGGCGAAAGATCACCGCTGAATAAGTACCACAAGTACCGCGACTGCTAAAGAGCCACAGTCGAATGATCGCGGTTGAACAATTGTTTAATGGGTACATGAGCGGCCATTTAGTATCACAGATACCGCAGCTGCTGAAGAGTCAATAATTGTTGGGAACCAACAGTTGAATAGCCGCGGCTACAAGGGAGAAATTATGACTAAGATGCATGAATCAAGAGTTTATTGAATGTTTGCTCAAACATAAAAGTCTTAAAAAAAAAAAGGAAATGAAGGGGAAATCTCCTAGTATAGCTAAGAAAGCATCAAATCAAACTGAAGCAGCATTCGATCAAGGCAAGATAGTTTCTCACGCAGCCCAATCAGCGTCATACTTCTTCATTGCTTCATCAAGATCATGCTTGATTTCTATAAAGGCTTGTGTGTCCCTACCATGTGTGGAAAACAACTTGAGCTCTTCATGATGTGTCCCTGCCCTAAACCCTAATACTCTTGGTTTATGACGTTTGAAGTTGCGACCATACGCTCCCAGATCACATTCACTCGACTTTATAGCTCAGCCAACTCTTGGGCATCTTTGTTGAACTCGTCACACAGTTGGGTGAGTTTCGCGGCCCTTGAAGATTGACGCTCGACAATTAGTCTATATTTCTGCTCAAGAAAGCGGCCAATGCCCCACTTTTCCAAAGCATGTGTATAGGCAATTACACTGACATCTGTAACTTTGAGATGATCTTCAATTGTTGCATGCGGTCGGGATTGAAATGATTGACCGAAATTAAGAATTTTATCTCTTGTTTGAAACGGTCATAAAGATTGTTGTCGACCACGGTCAAAAAGGGCTTGTGGCAATATGTAGTTACAAACTCGACACCGTCTTCCTCCGATCATTGCCAATCTATTTTGGTGTTATCTTCATTGGTACAGCAAGCTCGTCCAAGAAGGCTAAGGCCTTTGCAGACAGCAAAGGTGTAGAAGAGATTGCCTATGAGAGAAAAAAAAAGTGTTAGCATGACGAGCTCAACCATAGTGGACAACAATATTACAAAAAGATAAAAAATAAAAATAAAAAAAAAAAAAAATATCGCATGCAACTTACTTGGTTAAAAGTACTTTGTTGAATGGTTGTCATTTCTCACTCGACACTTAGTGCCTTGCTCGTTTGTTGCACCTGCATGTATGCCTATATAATTGAAGAGTCAACAGCCAAGACAACAAGTAGATACCGTGACTAAATAAGGGCCACGATGAAATGATAAAAGAGATAATATTTTCTCTACCAACAAATAAATGTGTACCACATGATCGTCAGGGGAAGAATGAACTGTTTCTTCAATTGAAGTGTTGTCTTCACTATTGGAAAGAGTCTCGGCCTGCTTATCATCAATAATCAATACAATGGTATGGCCATTGTTGTTGTCTGAATTCGCAGGAGAATTTTCTTCAGAAGATGATGAACTCTGTTGTCCTAAAGTTGGAGTTTCCTTGTGACTATCAGTAGTAGTCTGCTTTCTTTTCCGCCCACCTTAGCTCTTCAAGACATCACCTACTCCTTGGACAGTCCGCCTTGTGAACAATTCTCTTAAATCTGGGTCAACGAATTTCTTTGAGTAATCCGACCACCAATTGATGAAAAGAGGTGTAGTCGTACAACTCGTTTGGTAAGGTTTCATCTTAAAACGGCTGAGACGTTCTTGGTTACGTTATGAGACTGAATCACACATACCCTGTGTCTTGAGCTTTTGATGCCATGAGTAGAGATAGTTCAATGAGTTATTTGAAAGAACATGACAACTCTGAAGAAATCCAAACTGACGAGCGAAATAATTGCGAAGATAGACTTCTACCCTTGGCTCATAATGACGGCTGAGTGTTAGACCATAGTGCAAATCTCGTGAAATTAGGAAACTACCCCAGGTTCCTTTCCATTCATCATCAGACAAGCATTGTTCTAACTCCTTGTTGTCTGCAAGAAAGGCTATTTTCCATTTCGTGTAGCAAACATGAAAGTTTTTGAAGTTTTTGAGCGTGTAGAACATGGTAAAACACTTCTCCACTGACATATGAGATGATGTTGTAGCCATAAGATGCCGCCCATATGACATCTTATAGTCAAATTCAGGTACGGCTTTTGACATTTGAGGGAAGTAGGCTTATAACCAAAATTGGAACATCCAGAGTGGTCCACCAGCATTGGGATCCATGTTATTAGTCACAATTTTGTACAGACACATGTACAAGTATGCAAGGACAAATGGACCGAGAGCTAATTGGATGCCCGAAGCTAATGCCTCAGCTAGTATTGCAAAATCAAGAGGACATTGTCGTGCTTTACAGCAGAACACATACTTGCATAATCAATAATACAAAAACGCTACATGCTCATTCTCCTTGACTGGTTCTCTGTCTGGCAAAGCATACTATTTGTACAAAGTGCTATAGGTGCGTGACCTTTTGGATTTATTCGTGGCTGGAACTTGTGCATCTTTATCCTTGAATTTTGGAGCTTGCAGGTTCTCTCTAAAAGCAGTTGAGAGATTGTGATTCGCGCTGATTTCAATCCCAATAGGCCGCAACCCAAAAATAGTGCACATATCCATAATTGTAGGACTCATAGGACCCAGCGGCAAGTTCATGGTGTTCGTGGTCGATGACCAAAAACATAAAGCCGCTGCTAGTATGGACTTCTCAATGACTATGTCTTGCTCCATGAGCTTAATGACATCGTAAATGCCAAGTTTCCCCCAAGCGTCAGCGTAGAAAAACTCAATTCTTGTCACCTATGCTTTCCGTTCTTCTGTAAGAGTCGGCTAACCATCAGGCCGGGAACAAGCCTAGGAAGACCAATCATGTTGGACAAAGTGACTAGAGTGGTCTGATTGATATTTGTAAAGGACTCTTGTGATGATTGGAGGTGTACCATCAGGATTGGCTTCTTGCAAGATATAAAAATAAATAAATAAATAAATAAAGGCCTTACTTTGATTTCAGTTTTAAACCACCACATTAGTCATAACTCAGGTTTAGGTTGTGACAGCAAGGCCAGATCTTGCAAAGCCAACCTCAAACTGCAACCATCATCTTTGTGGCCCACCACCAACGTCATACTGCCATCTCCCTCAACGGCCACTCCCATCAACCTACCTAGATATGAACCCAGGTTAATCCCAGATCCACATCCAAGCAGATTCCACGACAATCTGCAGGTCATTGCACGAGGATTTCACACAAAAAATCCCTTTCCGCTGACGACCATACTCGAAACCGCCGCCACCCAGCCCTTAGCTTCAGCCCTTTTGGATCCCAACCCAGCAACCGCGATCAGTCCTTCTGGTATTCATCTGACCTGCAATCCAGACCGGCAGGATCCAAAACCCAACCTCCTATTGCCCTGAAGCTCTCCAGCCTCCTCCCACTTACCACCATCGTCTACCAACAAAGCCCGTCCGACAACAACATCATAGACACGCCGTCAGATGGAGGAAGAGTTTTTTTTTGTTTTTTTTTGAAGAAAACCTGCACTCTCAAAAGTCTTTAAAACAAAACAAAAGTATCATGTATTAGTTTTTTTAATTTATTTAATTTTGAATTTCTATTATTTTGAATGAAGAAAAAATAGTTTAAATATATTTATGAATTACAAACAACATCTTAAAAAAATATTTTAAATTAATAAAAATAATAGAGAGCCTCCTCTTGCTCTTTATATTTAGGAGTAGAATAGCAAGAAAGTTGTGCCTCGTACCCAAATTTATCTATTTACCGGTCATTTAGATGATAAACGATTAAAAATCTTTACTTTTTACTTTCATTTCAAACATTTAGGGGATTCAAAGTTGACTTTTTCTAATGCTAATTGTTTTAGGAAACTTCCACCAAGAAAGTTGTAGAGGACATTAAACCGAGCTCGTGGACACGGGACATGCTAAAATCGGAGTTCATATGAAAAAGTTATGATTTGAACAGTGAAAGTTACTATTCCAGGAACCTAGTATAAATAGCAATTTTACCTAGGTAAGTTTCCATTTTAGTTAAACTCTAATGGATTCTCTGCCGTCCAGCCGAAAACCCGAAAACCTAATGGATTCTCTGCCGTCCAACCGCCCCAAACTGTCTCATCGGCCACGTTTGACGCGCCTCCTCACGCCGGTGAGGTTTCCAGCTATTATTTCACCCAACCATCAAAGCACTTCAAGACATTTTTTAGCTTCGGCAGCCATGCGACACTACCCGGCTAGAACTTCCTCTTCCAGCCACTGTAGGCGATGACACCATCCATGTTTTGAAGCTCTCTCCATCGCAATTCGAACCCACTGAGCCATCAGCGCCAATTCAATCGGAGGAGGGATAATTGAAGATTTTTAGTTTCGGCATTTTCAAAGCTTTTGAAATAATTTCTAGTGTTTTCATTTGTAATCAAAGCTTGTAGTTAGAAAAGTTGTTGAGTTTGCTGTGATGAACATTTTGACATAGGTGTTGCAACCAATTTGTAGCAGCCTAGCAGGTATATCAATATCATGTTAAACATCAACTATACCATTTTTTTTTTTGATCAAATAAAAAACTCATATACAACAACTAGTCTATTATGAGTCGAATTCACGACCACCCACTTATAAAAGAAAGACATATGCCACTAAATCAAATGGTACTAAACTCAACCGTACCAATTTTGATCTTTCTCTTAGTTTTTAAGGAAATAAATGAAGGTATATATATATATATATATATATATATATATATATATATATACAGTCCGGCTACACTAAGGACGTCCTTAGTTTTTTTTAGGTACGGATTTCCGGTTTTAACCCCCTTTCCGATCACATTTTCACATCTTAACCGTTCGGTTTTTAGGCCCTAATGTATAGATCACCTCTGAAAATTTTCAGCCAATTTGGTGATCGTTAAGGCATCCAAAACTGTAATTTACCATTATAAATACGAACGGTTCCGGTTCGACAGATTCGGTCCGTTCGTGTAAATTGCAGTTTTGGATGTCTTAACGATCACCAAATTTGCTGAAATTTTGCAGGGGGGATCTATACATTAGGCTCTAAAAACTGAACGGTTAGGATGTGAAAATATGATCGGAAAGTGGGTGAAAACACCAAATCTGCACCTAAGAAAAACTAAGGACATCCTTACCTGAGAAAGATCCTATATATATATATAACAGGGCCCTTCTAGTGAGGGATCCTTTTTTTTTTGTCGTTTTAAGGGATCGCTCATTAGACACACTTTTCGATCACATATTCACATCTTAATCGTTCAGTTTTTAGGTATATATGAATAGATCATTTATGTAAATTTTCAGCCAAATTGATAATCATTAAGGCATTCATAACATCGATTTACAATTATGAACACGAATGGTTCAAGTTAGACAGATTCAGTTTGTACATTGATTTAATCTAGTTCGATACCTTAACGATCATCAATTTGTTTGAAAATTTTCAGAAATAATACATTCATTAGGACCTAAAAACTGAATTATGGAGATGCTGAAATATAATCGAAAAGTAGGTATCACAAAGAATCATTTAAAATGGTTAAAAAATATTAACGGGCCGACCTCACACACACGCACCCACACCCACACTTTTTTTTTTTGGTTGTTTTTGGTCCGAGAGAGGTAAAGAGGAAGAAGTTAATAGGAGGAAAAAAAAAAAACAAAAACAAAAAAAAAAACGAAGAGGGTGTAAAATCAAAGTCTGCTTCGTTCTAGTAGAAGAAATTGAAACGCTAATTGAGATTTCAATCGCCTCCAGAGGCATCCATGGACGACGATTTGCTTCTCAAGAACTTCTACGCCGAAGTCAGCGAAGTTGAGAGGGATAATCAAGTCCTCAGGTCTCCCATCGCTCCCTACTTTTCTCCCTCTCTTGTATTCCTATATACGTATATGCCTCTCTCTCTCTCTCTCTCTCTCTCTCTCTCTCTCTCTATTTATATATTCAAATACGACTACCCCATTGTTCCTGAGCCTCTACTTATGGTCATAATTCCACTGGAACCTAGGGTTTAGGATTATATTCATTTTATGATTAAAATTGAATTCTTTGCAATATGGTCTGGCTGCGAATTGGAAATTGTGGATATGCTCTACTGCAATTGCAATTGCAAATCTGTTGTATATGTGTATGCGTGTGTGTTCTAGTTGTGATCAGAAGGTTTAGGATTGATATCATTGGAGTTCAGCATGCAGGTGAGTGTTGAGGCCGTTGTGGTTTAAAGAATTCAAGTATGTTATCTACATCATGATAACATGTGTGTGTGTGAGAGAGAGAGAGAGAAGATAAAATCTTAATACTATTTTTATTTTTCAGCTGAGAAGAGGGATGGATTTTACTAAAATTTGAGAGGCATAGTTGTTTCTTAGGGTTATAGGAAGAGATAAGTTTCAGTGCTTTGCACTCTGAAAGAAGCTTTTCGTCGTTTCTTGTTTAGAATCACTAGTTATTGGTAGGGATGGACAATGCTTTGGAGAGATGCTTTGAGGCTGAGAAGGTTTGAAGAGGTCATAATTTGTTAATGGGCGGATTTTTCTTTTTCCAGCAAAAGGGGATTGAGAGACTGCTTTTTCTTTGTTCGTTGGTTTGTTTGTACTTTTTAATGGGTAGCATTTTTTTCTATGGAGACATAAATGTTAAATGTTTGTCGTTATTAGTAAATATGATGAAACATTTCTTATATATTGACTTGTCAGTATTTAATTGATCTTGACATGGTGAAAAATGTGCAGGATCCTCTCCTGCTTCAAGTTAAATCCTTTCGAATATCTTAACTTACCATTTGATGCGACTGAAGAAGATGTTAAAAAACAGTATCGAAAGGTAACTTTATCCAAGTTTAGATTGGTATGGCCATTTCTTGATTTTGCGTACTTATGATCCAATCATTTATTGACATATTTTTATGTGAATTGTTTGCAGTTGTCCTTGATGGTTCATCCTGATAAATGCAAGCATCCACAGGCTAAGGAGGCATTTGGAGGTACTAATATGTGATTTGATACTTTGTGTACTGGATTAAATACATTTTTTACAGTTCCTATTTTATTTCAGTTATTTTAATAAGCCTGCGTTTAAGATATAGTTGTTAATTTTATTACATTTGTTATCGTCCTTTAGTTTTTCAGGCAGAGATAGTCAACTGTTTTAATCACTTAATCCAGTAGTGTGAGGGTAACAGAATGGGTGAAAAGTTAATTATCCTTACTGAGTGTAAATAATTCCACATTTTGAAGCTTGTTATCAGTCTCCAACTTTCTGTACCGTTGGGTGCTATTATTTGATAAAAATAGCCCTGCTGGGGAGGCGAAGGTGGGGGCTTTGGGAGGCTGAAAAGGTTCTGGACTTACGTGGTGACATCTTGGTTATTGTTAACATAATACTATCACATTCATCTTGATTTTTTGGACACATTTGAATGAGATGGAATTTTTGTTATGATTTTGATGCATGGCATTCTTATATGAAGGAATTATGAGATTTTACTGTATTTTAAAACTGAAAGTAGGGGTAACCTGTTTAGCCACTCAGAAATTTAATGTTCAACTCCATTATACTAATGATGATATTCAGTCTGTCAATTTTGGGGTAAAGCTGTGATCTAAGCTGAGTTTTGCATTCTATGTGTTTGCAGTTTGTATTTGTGATGCAATAGAGTTGACATTTGGTTGTTTGGCCTAGATTGTTAAACGATAGGTGTGATGTTTTTTAATTACCAGATTTTGTCAATGAAGACTTTGTTTTTCTATTCAAAAGAAAAATAAAGAGATATTCAACCTTATCAATTCTATTAGTATTGTGTTTTCGGTTAGTAAATTTTACTTTGAACATCACCTTAGATACAGTCCTTGTTGGTTGGCAACTGTAGTGTGATGTGTGGTAATATGTTGGTTTTTGTAAGAGAAACATGTATGTAAACTCTGAGTAATACATTGAGGGACACATCAATGCCCATTTGTCTTTATTAATGTATGCTTAAATTAACATAGGGTTGTCCATTTATTTTCAGCGTTGGCGAAAGCCCACCAACTTTTACTCGATCAACAAGAAAGGGACTATATCATTAGCCAAGTCACTGCTGCCAAAGGTCAGAAAGTTTGGTTTTATTATCATCTTGGTGTCTGGATGTTCCTATCTATGATGACTCTTCATTCATCTGAAATTCATATGAGAGGAAAAAAATCACTTGGTTAGATAATCGAATCATTTATTTGCAGATCTGAAAATTGTTATGTTACTCATGTGCCTATAATCTATATAGACAGACTCAGATGAAAACTTGATGCTTAAAATGTAGAAGTTTTGCATTATCCAAGTATAGATTATATATCTCTTTTCGGTCTCTCATAAAGAACCTACCTTACGTATCTTCTTTTGGTCATTAAGTTTCAGTATTCTCATTGGCCCAAAAAAAAAAAGTTTCAAAAAAAAAAAAAAAACGACTTTTTAACTTTATTTTGTAAAATTCTTCCCTGGTGATCACTCATTGTTCTTAATATGGGCTACAGACGAACTCAGAGCAAAAAGGAAGAAGCAGTTGAAGAAAGATACAGCTTCTAAAATAAAGTCATTGGTCGATGAGGTATTTCCGGTTCCCATATCTTTGATAATTGCATATGATTGTGTATATGTTTGTTCATCATTTTGACCAAACTGATAACATTATTATGGACTTCATACTTGTAAGTTGTAAATTGTAATTATTATCCCATCTTTGGACCTTATGGAAGTAGTTAGTAGCTGACGAAATGACAGAACTAGGATGGTTATATCCAGATGCTGATAGTGAAAGAAATCCACACAAGGCATGCAGTATAAAGGATATGACTGACCCTTTACTGGGCTGACTAATAACCCTTATCCTTTGATTTTTGCTGCAACCTAAAACAAAAGATTTGTGTTGGTACATAGGATATCATTCCTTGTACCTTTATTCATTTTACATTGATTTTTTCCCGTTTAATGGAGGGAGTATGGAGGTCCAAGAAACACCGGTCCCTAGTTCATGCAATTGTTTTTATTTTATTGGGCTTTCCCAATTCCTACATAGTAAATTGTAAACATTATGCTTTGATATATTTTTCAGGGAAAATATGAGCAACAGTATGAGAAGTCAGAAGAGTTTCAGCAAGAACTAAAAATGAAAGTTCGAGAAATATTAACAGAACAAGAATGGCGGAGGAGAAAAATGCAAATGAGGGTACGCTGGAAATTTGGATGTTTTCTTTGCTTGAGCCGTACTGGTTTAAGGTTTCATAGTAGTTTTCTTTGTCTTTCATTGCCATGTAGATATCAGAAGAGGAAGGAAGATTGAAAAAAGATGAAGAAGAAGCCAAAGAGATGTGGAAAAGAAAACGAGATCACGAGGCAGAATGGGAAGGAACAAGAGAAAAAAGGGTATTTTCCTATCCTTCTCAATTTTCTGTAGGACACTATGGCATGGGCTTAAATTTTCATTGTTGTGAGGTTATTATAGTTGGTTCCTTAAAGCAGGATTTTGCAAATTCTTTTATATGCTTAGTAGGATTACAGAGACTAGCCAAAGTGTTATCTGTTGGATGTCCTTGATTGTTATCATTGTTTACACTATCTGCGATTTAAGCCTCTAAGGTCGATGTAAGATGTCACTGTCATCCCTAGGTTAATACTCTGCCAAATCAGAAAATTCTTCCTGTTCATTAAGTTCTTTAAACTGAATTTTGTAGAAAGGTACGGGATCTTCCCGTTTAAGGTAACTCATTGGTTCAACTGCTTAATCATATACTCTGCTGAATCAGAACATTCTTCCTGTTTATAAGTTCTTTGAACTGAATTTTGTATATGGGATCTTCCTACCTAAGGTAGCTGGACAATTGAACTGCTTGTTTTGTACTTTTGAAAATCAACCAATAATATAAAAGAATGATGAGTTAATAAACCGATGAGAAACAGGAGATATGAGCAGTCATATACTCATAGATACATAATTATATTAATCAAATGTTATAGACCACGTAGAAGCACCTAACTGGGCCATGTCAATCACATACATTGTTTGTCTCCTTGTGCACTTGGGGCGTTTAAATCACCTCACATTCTACATACTGTTTTATGCCATTCTTTTTTAAGGTGCTGTGGCAAGCTAATTCAGTCCTGAATAATCTCTTGTGAAATATGTTTAGATATCTTATATATTTTTTTATAATTTGTTCAACTCTGCAAAACTTCCTTCTTTTTTGTTTATTTTATTTTATGAGAATTCATCTTATTTCCTGTTTTGGACAAGGTGTATGGATATATGTTGTACATTATGCAGTTTCAAAACTCCATATTATGCCTTTGAGCCTGATAAATGCAGAAATCTTTCTTCCGAAACCTTTGCAGATATTTATCAGGACACAGTTTGTCAATTAACTCTCATCTTCAATAACACCTGTCCAATTTGAATGACACTTAAGTTTCGTACTCTACATTGCATTATAAGTCTTTTTTATTACAAAAATCTATTACCAGGGATATAATAGTAATAGTATATTGATGATCTCATACATATTTTATTTTTGCCTACCAAGCTAGCTCCTTCATGTGATTTGGGTTTGATTTCCTTTATTTCTTCATGATCAGGTTTCAAGCTGGAGAGATTTTATGAAGGGTGGAAAGAAGGTGAGATGTTGCAATTACAAAACAAATAAATTTATCTCTGTTTCTTACTTAGAAGTTTGAGTTGAGAAAAAAATGATAATGGCCTCAATATACTAACATCTATGTGCATTCAGGCCAAGAAAGGAGAACTTCGACCTCCCAAACTGAAAACTGAAGATCCTAACAAGTCTTATGTTCAAAGACCAGTAAAACGAGGCTGATTGGCATGGTTTTTGCCAGGTAGGGTCTTGCTAGATTGCCGTTGATGATTACCCAAGCTTTCTGGGGATCAGAAAGTTGAATGATATGTACGGTTATGTGTCTTTGACTTGATTGTAAACAGGATTATCATTGTACCAATGCGAGATGGATGATAGCTTGATATTACTAAGTTGTTAATTTAAATCATTGTAACTAATTCTGGCCCTTGATTGTTGATGAGATTGATGCTATTAATTCTTTTGAAACGCCATGGCATACACAGATTATTACTAGATAAGATAGAGAAAACGGTTGGGAAAATCTTTATAGTTTTCATTATTTGTCTATCATTGGAGTGCATATTTAATCGTGTGTATATGAAATCCGAGCCATAGAAGAGGATGTAGATCATGACAAGAGGTATTTGTTTTCGTACGCATATCAAAAGCGGGAACATCTTAGGAGAATCTGTTAAACTGAATGAGCAATTAATTCAAGATCAATTCACAATGACATAAACACACTTGATGTTAATCAACACCACAAGAACCAAATAATATGATATCCTAGACATACCTTCTTCATTGTTTGGAGCCACTGCAGCAAACGAGATAGCAGCAACTAGTATTGATCTTCTCCTCAACTCCGAATTCAAGCTCCTATCTATGGGGCAGGACTTAACGCTTTGTAACGGAGAGATCAGGGACCAACACGCCCTATTTATATTGGTTATGAATCTAAGAATCCTCTCATAAAGATGTTTCTTAGAAACCAAGTCACCAACAACAAGGAAACCTAATGCAGCACTAAATCGGATTACAATGTAAACCAACTAATGGATTCCTAACCTATGGGTTGATATAATCTTCTCAATAGGTTTCTAGGTATTGTACTTAACATACATCTCCTATTTATGATCAAGGTTCTAACAATTTGTAAACTGAATAATAGATGATGATAGGTCCATTTTGTTCTAACATTCTCCTATTTGGACCATCATTGTCTATACAAGCTGAATCAAAACAATTTCCAGAAATAGCTGAAGTGTGCACTGAGATATAAGTGTACCTTAAATCCATTCAGTTCTGTCAAAATGCAGAACCATTGCAGGATCAAGAAGCTGTCATGTTCACATGATCATGCTCGTTCTAGACCACAACAATAACTACTGCACTTCACATGAATTCAAGCTTAATGTGATGCAATCAAATAGCATTATATATCAAACTACAGTTGTTATTTGACAACAGTCCAACCTAAGTATTTTGAATATCAAAATCACAATGCAAACACAATTTTCTTTACACATAGTGGATCAATGTTTGCTTCTTACTGAATATATGCATATATAACAATCCACTTGATAAAATAAATGAACTGATAAAATTCACAGCAACTACAAACTTATCAAAATAAATAAGTTGTCAAAACATTAGCTGAAAATACCTCACTTTATTAAATCAAAACATGAAGTACAAGTATTTCTGTTACATAACTCAAAATAAAAAATTAAGAGCTGAGCTGAACAAAACTAAAACTGAAAAACAATTTTCCTCAAAACATTTTGCTCCCACTGAACCTAAGCTTCTTGAATACTCGACAGAATTCCCATATTCCTGGAATGCTCCTCAAAAGCTGCTACTGACAATGCCTTTGTGAATGGATCAGCAAGCTGATCCCCAGTCTTGATGCCCGAGATTTCAACTTCACCATCTTTAACTCTTTTCCTGATACTATAAAACTTCAGGTCTATATGCTTAGAGTTATTTGACCTTTTGCTATTCTTACTAAAGAGTACAGCAGCCTCATTATCACAATACACCATCAAACTACCAGTAACAAGATCACTTAACACCTTAGTCTCCAAAATAAAATTTCTGATCCACAATCTCACACACGCACCTTCATATATAGCTATCACCTCTGCCTGCATGGTGGAAGTAGCTATCAATGACTGTTTCATTGTTTTCCAAGCTACTGCACCACCTGCTAGCATATAAACATAGCCACAAGTTGACTTCATAGAAGTGGGATAATTCCCAGCAAATTCTGAATCTATAAGCCAACTAATTCTAGCTTTTTCACACGTTTATACACAAGCATATGACCTTTGGTCCTCTGCAGGTACCTAAGAACTTTCTTACCAGCTATTCAATGCTCATGTCCAGGATTTGACTGAAACCTGGACAACATTCCAACTGCCAAAGACAAGTCTGGCCTAGTACAGACTTGTGCATACATCAAACTCCCTACTAGTCTAGCATATGGCACTGACTCCATTTCAGTTTTCTCAATGTCAGTTTAATACACTGATTCTTAGTTAGTTGATCTCCTTTAGACATTGGAACACCACTAGCATAGGTTTCCATTCCAAATCTTTTTAGAATTTTTGAAATATAATTTTGTTGAGATAATCCCAACAGTCCCTGCTTCCTATCTCTCTTAATCTCCATTCCTAATACATATAACGCTTCTCTTAGGTCCTTCATGTCAAAATTACTTGTCAAGAAGGCTTTAGTATCTTTGAGCAATTTCACATTACTGCTAGCAAGGAGAATGTCATCTACATACAGGATAAGAAAGATAAAATTATTTCCAACAACTTTAAGATAAACACATTCATCGACAAGATTTTCAGAAAATCCAAAAGATGAAACCACTGAGTTGAATTTCTTATACGACTGCCTAGTGCCTACTAGCTTGTTTGAGTCAATAAATAGATTTCTTAAGCTTACAAACCAGATTTTCTTTTCCTGGTTCAATGAAACCTTCAGGTGGTGCCATGAAGATCTCTTCCTCTAGCTCTCCATTTTAGAAGGCTGTTTTTACATCCATCTGATGTAATTCCATGTCATAGTGAGCTACTGGAGCCATTATGATTCTAAATGAATCTTTACTTGAAACAGGTGAGAAATTTTATGTAAAATCTATCCCTTCCTTTTGCGTGAAACCTTTAGCAACTAGTCTAGCTTTATGTCTTTCTATGTTTCCATTTGCATCTCTCTTTGTTTTAAAAACCCATTTGCAGCCAATCTGTTTTTGATTTTCTTTTGGCTTTACTAGCTCCCAAACTCCATTCTTGTACATAGAGTCAAGCTCTGCAATCATAGCTTCAGTCCAAGCATCAGAATCTCTACTTTCAGTGGCTTGTTTAAAACTAGTGGGATCATTGCATCTGACAATGCAGACTCAACTTCATTTAAGTACACTTCATAAATGTCATCCTCCCCTCCAAACCTTGGTTTCCTCACTCTCTTTGATCTTCTAGGTTGCACAACTTGATTTTGTTGTGGCTCAGCTTGGGGTTGAGGTTCTAGTTGTGGCTCAGTTTGTGGTCCAGTTTGAGGTTCAATTTGAGGTTCAGTTGGAGTTTCTTGTACTTGTTCCTGTTCTAAATTTTGTTCAGTCATTTCAAAAACATGGTCTTTAGCCTCTACAACAATATCTACTGCATTTTGACCTTCAACTAGATTTTGGTTTTGAACTAATCTTGAACTTAATAAACCATTTTGAATGTTTGGCAATACAGCTATGCTACCCTCGTTTTCTGCAATTTATTCAAAATCTGAAGACAAGTCTTCAAAACTCGTATTGCAGGCACTTTCACCTAAAAATTTAACTTGATGAGTTTCAAAGACTCTAGGTGAATGATGAGGTGAATAAAGCTTATAACTTATACACTTTTCACAGTAGCAAATAAAATGACAAGTTACAGATTTTGGATCAAGCTTTCCTAAATTTGGATTATAAATCCTTGCTTCTGCTTTATAGCCCCAGACATAACAATGATGTAAACTCGGTTGCCTACCACACCATAATTCAAAAGGTGTTTTATCTACAGCTTTGCTTGGGGATCTGTTGCAAAGGTAATTTGCAACTCTTAAGGCTTCTCCCCAAAGCATTTTTGGCAATCCTGAAGTACACATCATACTTCTTACCATGTTCAATAGAGTTCTATTCTTCCTTTCAACTACACCTTTCTGTTGGGGATTATATAGTGTTGCATACTGAGCCTTTATGCCTATACTTTGCAGGTATAATGCAAAAGGACCCTTTTGTTGTCCTTGCTCAGTATACTTGCCATAAAACTCTCCCCCCTATCAGACCTCACAACCTTAATTTTCAAATCTAGCTGATGTTCAACCTCAGTTTTGAAAATTTTAAAAGCTTCAAGTGATTGTGATTTTTCTGATAGTAAATAAATGTAGCAATACCTAGAAAAATCGCCTACAAAGGTAATGAAATAAATGTTTCCACATATTGTTTTATGTCTGAATGGTCCACATATATCCGTGTGAATGAACTCCAACAGTTTCTTGCTTCTATTGGCATTTTTCTTTCTTAAGTTTGTCATTTTTACATTATAACACTCAATACAATTTTCAAGATCATCAAAATTTAATTCTAACAGTGTTTTATTATTCACAAGAATTTTCAGTCTATCTTTTGATACATGGCCAAGTCTCATGTGTCATAGGTATGCAGATTTTTCATTGTGCATAGTTCTTTTGACACCAGTAATCGTATTTATGCTTGATCTGTTATTGTTGTTTCAACAAGTAGAGTTTCCTGTTGACTTAATGAACAATTCAATCTTAAATAATCATTCACAATAACACCAGAACCAAAAGTAGAATAACCTTTAAACAAGAAATCAAGAGAATCCTTAAAATTTTTTATTCCACTCGAATCAATGTAAAAATTACATCCATTCCTAACCAAAAGACTAACTGAAAGTAAATTCCTCTTAATTCAGGGAATATAATAAACACTATCTAAAACTAAAAAATTTCCTAATCCCAAATCTAGCTTCAAGGATCCTACTGCCTTGACTGCAACCCTCATTCCATTGCCAACGCAAATGTTAGCTTCATCACTTCTTGGCTTCCTCTTCCTTATGAATCCTTGCATTGAATTTGTAATGTGTAAGGGACTGCCAGAGTGTAACCAATAAGAATGAGGTTCTATGTTAACAAAATTAACTTCTAAAGAAAAAGTTTCTAAATGATTAACAGAATTAATCTTACCCTTTTTCACAAGCCAGGCCTTAAATCATGTGCAGTCCTTCTTCATGTGTCTTACATTCTTACAAAAGTAGCACTTGAACTTAAATGGCTTGTTGACCTTAGCTGCTGCAGTGCTTCCTGATGGCTTAGCAATAGTTTTCTTAGGTTTAAACTTGTTCTGTTTCTTAGACTTCTCAACTAGATTAACAGAGGTTGAGGGTTGTTTCTCCTTTTTCATCCTGCTCTCCTCATCCACGCAGATGGCAATATGTTCATTCAAGGTCCAGTTCTCCTTCTGTGCATTGTAGCTGGTTCTCAAGGTGTTGAAACTAGGTGGCAGAGAATTTAAGGCATTGTGAACAAGCTGATCATCCTTGACTCCCAGATCTAATTCGCTGAGCCTAGTATTCAGCTCAGTGAGCTTCAAGATATGCTGCCTACCCCTCCACTACCAGTGTATTTCAACTCATTCATCTCCTTAGAGAGCCTAGCTGCCTCAGCCTTATTACTTTCCCTGAATTTCTCAGCTATTGCAGCCATATAGTTAAAACAGGTTCTTCTATACTACCCTTCACAGTGTCAGACATGGTAGTCCTCATCACATTCTTAGCTCTATAATTGGATCTATGCCAGTCTCGGTAATATTTTTTGTCATTAGGTGAGCTCTTTGCATCTACTCCAAAAGGCTCTATATCAGTAAAGCACAAATCCATGTTGTCATGCATCATCAAGTAGAATTCTTCACTACTCTTCCAAGCCTTAAAATTTGATCCAGTAAGCATCTAAATGTTATTCAAATTCATGTAGGTCTCAAGGTAAACATAAACAGTTCAAGTTGAACAGATTCAGTTCGTTCATTTATTTGATCTATAATAATTAATTTTGCTGAAAATTTATATCTATAACTAGTTAAGGAATTTATATGTATATTAGTATAAATAGAGGTGATGATTAGTGTCAAAAGCTTCACTAAATTATGAAGTGACTAAAATGCCTTTTATATTGAAAAGTAAAAACTCATTATACAATTTTTTTTTTTTTTTAAATCTCACCCCTTCCCATCTTTGATAGTTGATGAGGCTCGAACACATGACTTCTCATTTGAGGTCATTTTTTTTACCGCCCACTAAACACATGCCCTTGTAATGCAATTATCTAAACTAACTATTATGGTCATTTTATTTCAAAAAAAAAAAATGTTATCATGGTAAAAAAAAAAAAAGGTAAAAAAATATAAATATGAGGAAACTTTCCATCCCTTCACCAATAACACGTGAATCGCACGGGTATTTGACTAGTATAAGAAAAATCGGAGAGACTTTTAAAGTACTGAAATTATCCTTATTTAATTTATTTGTTATTATTTTTTAGTTTACATCCTTTCGTTTTGCCTAAGCCTTCTCTCAGCAGCAATAGTGCGCCTTAGCAACTTTGTCAGAAAAAAACTATCATATTGTTTAAGAGGTATTGTTCGATATGTTATTTATGGCTGTTGGATTCTGTTACCATCTTTCTTTACCCTATTGGATTGTAAGCATTGATTCATGTTCCATTGGATTTCTAGTACCAAACTGAAATTGAAATATGACTGATTATTGCGCTAGAGACAAGGAACCCTATTCCCTAATCTGTTATATGTGTGCTCAGACTAAGCAACCCCCATTGGCCAATAACAATCGCAAAGAATTGACTCCAAAACATATTGAATTTTTGTAATCAAGTTAATATTTGAGGGGAAACTTAACTATATGGTGCTATGATAGACTTAAGCCCGTCACAATATCAAAATAGACAATTTTATCAAATCAACGTCTTTGATTTCTTATTCTTTTTACCCTCTTTATTGTTTCTTTTTTTAGTAAATGAAATTTATTGTTTGCAGCTTATGATCTTCTAATGCAATGACCTTAATCCAACAAAGATCCCCTGTTGTTAAGGTACAGTAGGACGGTTTACTCCGCATCTTAGGATTGTTTGAATTGTTTTGCTTTCCTGTAAAATTGCTACTTTAGAATATTTGAGGGGATCACAATAATTCTAACATTAAAATGGTAATTCTAAGCAGGGGATGATGATTGAATTTGCTAAGAACTTGGCTGATTATGTCGTTGCCAGTGGAAAAAAGCATGTCATTGTGCTTTCAAGCTTAGACTTTAGGAGGTGGTAGAGAATTGATGTGTCAAGGTACAAATAGCATCAGTTCTGTCTTATGCTCGCTCCTTTAAGTTGAAGTTATTTTTGAGCATTTCATGCACCTTTGTTTAAGTATTTCATCATATTTAAGTTTAGCAATTGTGGAAGAGTGTTTATATATATAGACATTGATATGCTGAGGCGAACATTGTAGGTTAGGTAAAGTTGAAGCACTCAAAAGAAAATTTAATGAGATTCATAAGCATTCAGCCATCTGTTAAGCAGTTAACTTACAAACATGATCTAATATACTTTGGAAAAAATCTACTTCAACTAGAAGTGCAGTCAACCAAAAATCCATCAGTCAACCCTTCATGTTTCTCCAACCACATAAATTTCGACGGATTTTTGGCTGACTGCACTTCTTGTTTCAATGTTATTGCTATCTTATGTTTGTTTTTACTTCGTTTTCATAGTTGAGTTAGTGATATTAAAAACATATTGGAACTTCTAAAATTTAAAGTTACTTATGTACTCCTTGAATTGGACCATCTACTATGAAAACTTTCTTAAATGTGCATGACTACTCTTGAAAGAACCGAGGCAGCTCTTACTCTGTTGCATGGGAAATGATTTGTGTGGAGCCAAAATATTTGTACTTTTATGCTCATGTTTATTGGTTTACCTTCTGTGACAGTCCAGCGATTCGCAGATGCATTATCTGTCTAGCACCAATTCTGATGGAACAGATAATTACTGTGAACAACTTGGGTGGAAAAGACTTCAGGAATATAACCCAAATCAGAGGTCTTGGAAGTATCTTAGCACATTAGCGGAAGGCAATGCCATGCAGGAGGACAGCTCGCCCTTTTAAGGTGAATTTGAAGAAGAAGAATATTTCTACCCAAGCTTGCCTTTCATAGCTCGCTTTTCTTGCTTCACGGTATTCTTTTTGAGTTATGCCAATATTGCAATAAGTGGACCTAGTCATACTTTTTACTGAAAGTAATTAAGGTGTTACACAAGTTGAAACTTCAAAAAACAGAAAAAAACTAAAAAACAAATGTATTAATATTTGGTTTTCTCCTTTCTGAACACCCTATCAATGTATGGAAAAAATAGTGACCCTAATCCACAGCCACAGCCACGTGAAAAATGAAAACCACAGATCAAAAGACAGTGTTTAGATTCACAAGCTAGAACATGAGATTAAGGCGATTTCTTATCCTAGGTTTGCTTTTACTATATCAGGCTACAGAATTAAAGGTGACTTGCTTACTATGCTACTGCTCAAAAGGAGAAAACATACCTGATACTTTCCATTTGGCTGAGGCAGTGCAAGTTTCTGGGTCAGAGTCCCACTAATTTCCATGGTCAGTCTCTCCTATAGAATAAATACATTTATTTTTACTAATTAGAAGCTTCTGTTTGAGAGGAGTTTGGTCGTGCCCATACTGTACTTTCTTCTATTCCTGTTGTTGGTCTATTTTTGCCAAAGTAAAAAAGAAGAAACAAAATAGAAAGAGAGGAGTCTAGCCATTTCCACAAGCATACTTACTTTTCATTCCCTGTTCTTTTGATGCACCTGTTGTTTTCACAGGATGAATCTTTGTCGTCAAATGCGAGTGTTCTTTGATGTAAATCCTATAATCTTGACAAATTTGTATTCTTGGAATCAAGCTTGACCATTTTAATCTAAAGCCTTCATTTTAAAACCTCTTCACCAATTCAATGACTGAGTGGCCGACAATGTCACTTTCCATAAGATACAGGTCTCTGTGTGTGTGTGTGTTTGTGCTCATGCACGAGTATGCAAATGCTGGCATGTGTATGACTTTGTGTTCCACAGTATTCTGCAATTCTGACTTGCAGATTAAAACATGATGTGCCAATAACCCAAAGAGTGAGATGACCGCCATGCCAATCCCTAAGAATTGTTTCCATTAGTTCTATTCTTCTTCCTACAAGTTTTGAACTTTAATGTAAATCATGATTTTGGTTAATGGTATACTCATCTGTTGCTAATGGCTTTGTGTAGGCAACGGTAATGATAAATGGCTTATTCCAATTTCTTGGAAGACTCTGTATGGACCACCAATAGATATGTCTCTATTTTAGGCGGGAATAGGATTTCTTAGATCTAACTATCCAAGCCAAGAGATCTGCAAGAATTAATGTACCTTCTTTATGCTCCATAGCTTGACTTCTTCTGTTGGTAGATATTGATGCTTTTTTAGTTGCATTGATCAAGCCAATCAAGGTTACACGTCTAAAGTCTAGGTTACATGTCTAAACATCTCTTATTCTTCTTTTTCTTCTTCTTGGGTAGAATTAGTGGGTTTGAATATGAACAATCATTTACACAAGCATTCACATATCCTATTAAAGCATGTCTCTTCCACCTTTTTGAGCTGAGCCTATAAAGCATGTTTCTTCTATTCCTGGTAGTTTCTTCATGTGCAGGCTAAATATGATATGCCAATTTTTGCTTCATTATGATTTACACATCTAAACTTTTGAAATTCTTGAATAAGATTGGTGTGTAGTTACTTCTACCACCGGAAATTTCCACACTGTAAAACAATACAAAAGCTATTTGTCAATAGGTAACACATTCCAACTAAAGTTTGTAGTGGATAATATGACTAGTAAGATTAATTTTGTTTTACAAAATGGTGCAGCTAATACTATTGCCACTCGAATAAACTCTTTTTCATTCTATATACTCTTCTCCCTACTAATAAATTTTGAAGTTATAGTTTGTTTAGTTTACCCACTTATACTTCCCAAATTACCCTTAAGTGTAAAGAAATTTTACAACTAAAAAAACATATAAAGATTATCATCTCACGTGTTCGGTATGCAGGGGCGTAGCCATAGTAGGGCGAGAAGGGTCAATTGACCCTTCTCCAATTTTGAAACTAAGCCATGATTGCTCTATCACATATATTCTGACACATATTTATTATACTTTAATCTAAACTTTAACCCTTCTGATAAGAAGGAGAAAAATTTTGTTTTAAATATTATAATTACCAACTTGGGACAGGACTCCTACTCCTAGTCTCCCACTATCTCTCAATTTTTAATATATTTTCCTAATCAATAATCGATTGTTTTTTGCATCTAATGTCTCAAATTGGATAGAAATCTAGTCTCCCACGTTCTTTTTAATATTTTAATATATTTCCTAATCAATGATTGTTCTCTGCCATGTATCTATGTATATATATTTAGGGTTATTAGGTTTTTTTTATAGAAAATTACATAGTAACTCATGATTAAAGATATAAACATAGAAAACTCACTTTCAATAAGATTTATACAAATAAGGACGTGAGTTCAGGTCCAAAAGTCAAGTGATGCAAGTCTGACTCTAAATTTTAATATAAAATGACCAAAATGCCTAAATTTCATCACAATTTACGAAATTACCACTGATCCAATATCCAAAATCTCCACCCTCAGATTTGCTCCCGCAGGTGTCTCCGCCTCGCTCAAGCATAACACCGCTCTCACAGTTTCACCTTCTCCACCAACAACGCCCATTCTGCCTCTCTCTCCCGCCAATCCTCGTCCGTCTCCTCCTCTGACTTCTATATGAGATAGACACAGTAGAGCGCACGCAACGTTCTCTTTCTAGTCTCGAGCTCTCAGACCAGAGGCTTGATTGCTCCTGACGAAGCTATGAGCTCCTTGTTCTCGTCACAGAGCGAGAGGTTCAGAATCGCCATGATGCCGTTCTCGAGCTGATTGCAAGAGCGAAATCAACAGCCATATCCCACCTAGCGAGATCTGCACTGAGGTCCTGGCGGAGGCCCAGATCTGATCGTTGACGACGGTGGTGACGCAACCCTACTGATCCATGAGGGTGTCAAGGCTGAGGAGCTCTTCGAGAAGAAATAGAAGGGATCTATGTGGAAGTTGAGGGGCTGATCCTTGATGTGCTACTAAACCAGGCCATTGATGATATTGTGCAGCTTTCTTAAGCTTCAAGAAGAGGAAGTTATCTCACACCTGTAAATAGTTTATTAGACTTGATAATAGTCTATAGTACTGCTTTAAGGTTTCGATCTTTGTAACTTTGAAATCTTGATTTTGAAATTTAGCAATTTTGGTGTGAAAGGAGTTTGGACTTGGCTTACAGGTTTTGTTGTGTCTGCAGCAAGCAGCAACTGGAAAATTTAATTGCTTGTCCCCTGTACCTAGAGAAATAGACATTTTTTTAGGCAGATTTTTCTGTGATCTAATCTGATTTGATGGTATCATAATTGAAAATTTGAATTCTCATAGCTAGTTCTAGTTTTTTTAGTCATTTGCTGGTAGATTTCTCATATTCATAAAGATTGGACGATGACGAGTGCAGTATCAGAATACGAGTACGATGGCAGTAGCAGACCTGGACGAGTATGAGTGCAGCGAGTGTAGTAGCAGGATTTGACATGTGCAGTAGCAGGATTATGCGATGATGAGTGCAGTAGCAAAAGTGCAGAACACAAGTACGAGGGCAGTAGCAGAACTGGACGAGTATGAGTGCAGCGAGTGCAGTAGCAGGATTGGACGATAACGAGTGCAGTAGCAGAACTGGACGAGTATGAGTGCAGCAAGTGCAGTAGCAGGATTGGACGAGTGCAGTAGCAGGATTAGGCGTTGACGAGTACAGTAGTAGGATTTAGGTGATGACGAGTGTAGTAGCAGAACTGAACGAGTATGAGTGTAGCGAGTGCAGTAGCAGGATTAGGAGATGAGATGAGAGTAGTAGGAGAGTGAGGTTTTGTGAAGTAACATAAAAGAGATTTTTCTCAAGAAAAAAAAAAGTAACATAAACAGATTATTCTCAAAAAGAGAAAAAAAAAACTAAAAAAGGGATTAGAAGTCAAAAGAAATGGTTAAGGCTAAAAAAGTAAATTAACTCATGACATGTGGCAAGTGGAGAGCAGATTGTCCTTATTTGTAAGATTTAATCCTTATAAAATGATTAGAAGTCAAAAGAAGTAGTTAAGGGTAAACAAGTCAATTAACTCATGACATGTGACAAGTGAAGAGCACATTGTCCTTATTTGTAAGATTTAATCCTTATATGTTTAATTCAATCTTTAAAGGATATATTTGTTAAGTCATCTTTTGTCAAGAACTTATATGTAATTTGTTATTTTTTTTTTCCTGTCACATAGTCATTCTCTTAAGTCGCTTCCTCTCGTAATCTCGTCTTTTGTCTTTCTCAAATTTTCTCCCTACGAACTGCAAGTTGAAGTTTTCATAATTGAAAATTTGGAATATTTAGAGAGATATCATAAGAGAAAAGCAACGGATCAGTTGACATCACCTGAAGCTCCTCAAATAAGAAATACATCCAATGACTTTACTTCAGAACATCATCCCGAAGAATTGAAATTGATAAATCAATTGGCACCCCCTCAATCCCAACCGATAAGTAATGCATATGAAGATATTGGTACGTTAAAACATTCTGTTAATGAGATTAATATAGAAGACCTTCCTGGAGATCCTGGACTTCGAACTCCGATTTTAGAGTATCATCCTAATGTTTGAAATCGAGTGCAAAGACATTATTTGTTGCAAGGTCCTTGTCAACCAAAAAAATATAACTTTCCTCAATCAGAAGTTAACAATGTTAAGCGAAGGTTTAACGTCAATTGTTTTAAAGATCATCCTAGTTGGTTGGAGTATAGTATAGAAAAGGATACTGCATATTGTTTGCATTGTTATATTTTCAAATCAAATATTAGAGACCAAGCAAGTGTGATGTATTTGTTGGTACGGGGTTTAATAATTGGAAGCAAAAAGATAGGGCAAAATACCGGTTACTACCCTATGATTTAGGTCCAAAATCAATTCAGTCCCTAGACTTCTAATTTCAACAAAAACACCCCTGCACTTTCAATTTTGATCTAATAGGTCTACTTCGTTAATATTCTGTTATGGGTTCAAGTTATAGTTAAATTATTTGTTGAAAAACTATTTATTTTTAATAGTATGACTCACTCTTAAATTAGAGGTGGCCTGCAGACACCACATCATAAAATATAGGCCAAATATGAGCCACGTTAACAAGTTCAATAACTCAATTATCGGAAAACTAACAAATTGGACTTATTAGATCAAAACTAAAAGTGCAGGGGTGTTTTTGATGAAATTAGAAGTTCAGAGACTGAATTGATTTGGGACCCAAATTACAAGGTAGTAATCTGTATTTAACCCAAAAAGATAAGTTCAAAGATTATGTTGGAGGGACCAATAACACTCACAACAATGCTAGAAGAATGTGTGAAGTTTTATTAGATCAACGATTACATGTTGATACAAGTTTGGTGAACCAAACACAACAAGATCGGATTAACCATCACACGTTTAAATGTATCAGTTGATTGTGCTCGTTTTCTACTACGACAAGGGTTGCCATTTCGTGGTCATGATGAATCTGATTATTTAAATAACCAAGGAAACTTTAGAGAGCTTTTGAAGTGGCATTCTGATAAAGTTGATGATATAAAAAAGGTTGTCTTGAGAAATGCTCCAAGAAATCATCAATTAACATCACCTGATATTCAACATGATATTGTCAATGCTGCTGCAACTGAAACTCTCAATGTCATGTTTAGTGATATTGGTGATCCATTAATCTCTATTCTTATTGACGAGTCTCGTGATGTATTAGGAAAAGTGCAAATGACAATTGTATTGCAATATGTGAGCAACAGACAAGTAATTGTGCGTTTATTTGGTGTTAAATATGTCACTGATACTACTTTTTCATCGCTTAAGGCAGTCATTGATCAATTCTTTTTAGATAATGGATTAAGCATATCTATCCTTCGTGGTCAAGTTTATGATGGAGCTAGTAATATGATAGGCGAATTCAATGGTCTAAAAGCACTTATTTTTAAGGAGAATAGGTCAACTTTTTATGTTCATTGCTTTGATCACCAACTTCGCTGGTTATTGTGGGTGTAGCAAAAAATCATATCTTAATCTCTAATCTCTTCATATTTGTTGGTAGTCTGGGGAATGTTGCTGGAAGCTCATGTAAATGTCGTGATTCTCTTCGAGAAAAACAAGTGGCCAAGATTATCGAAGAACTTAATATTGGTTTTATTTCCAACTGGAAGGGGCTTGAATCAAGAAACTACCCTAAAACGAGTTGGTGATACAAGATAGAGCTCACATTATGGTACTTTGATAAGTATCATCAACTTATTTCCATCTTTAGTTGAATTGCTTGAAGAAATAAAAGAAGATGGATCATCTACATATCAGAAACAAGATGCAAGCTGACTATTAGACTCGTTAGAATCATTCGACTTTGTATTTAGTCTGCACTTGATGAAGGTTTTGTTGGGAATTACAAATCAATTATCACAGGCATTGCAAAGAAAAGACCAAGATATTGTGAATGCTATGAACTTAGTTAAAGTGTGTAAGGAGCAATTACAAAACACGAGAGACAATTGATGTTCCTAACATGGATGATGTTCCTTTTATTCCAGGGAAATCACGACGTAAAGTTTCAAATGTCACTAACCTACATATGTATCGAGTTGAATTATTTTGTGCAGTTATAGATATGCAACTTTAAGAGCCAAATGATCATTTTACAGAAACTACTACCGAACTACTTCCTTGTACGGCATGTCTTAATCCATCTAATTCATTCTCAGATTTTAGCAAAGAAAAATTGATTCGACTTGCTCAATTTTATCCTAAAGATTTTTCTCCAGTATCTCTCTTGGCTCTTGAAGATGATTGGACACTTACATATCTGATATGCGAAGTAGTAGTGTGTTTACATAATTTAAAGGAATTAATGACCATTGAGAAAAAATGGTTGAGACACAGAAGGACAAGGTCTATCCATTAGTTTACTTGCTCATAACATTGACACTAATACTTCCAGTTGCAACTACCACTGTAGAACGAGCATTTTCTGCCATGAAGGTCATAAAAAGTGATTTGCTAAACCGAATAGGAGACATGTGGATGAATGGCAGCATGATTACATATAGCAAGAAAGATATATTTTATGGTATTGATAATGAAACCATCATGAAAAGATTTCAAAATCGGAAAATTTTTAAAAATAGTACATGAACTTAAGGCCACTCCGAATTAAAGTGGCTAATGTTTTTAATACCCAACTTCATTACATGAACTTTGAAACCCGACCCACCTTTCATACATGCCTTCACTAACTCCGTTAACTCTATATTTTAATTCATTTTACATGGTATTTTAGTATTTGTACTCTCTCTCTCTTGTTTTTCTTGCAAGCGTAGAAACAAGCAACTCAAACACACATAGATTGATGAGTCTCTCAGATTCTCAACAGACCTAGAAGCCAGTTTTTCACAAAAACCAAATAGAGTGAAAAAGAAAGCAACTTTGTATGTATTTGCATTAGAAAAGTAATAATAATTCATAGACTCAGAACAGAGAAGAAGACCAGAAGGCTAAAAAAGATTGGATTTTGACTCCAATATTTGAAGCCCAGTTTGTCTAACACGTCATCGCCACCACACAGCTTCATTCCCGATCAAACCCTCTGATTCTCGCTTTCAAGATCCACCATTTTCGAGACACACCCAAAGAAGTCTCGACCCACCAACAAGCCTACACGGCCAGGACCCAAAATGAGTAAAATTAAAAAAGATGGAGGAATCCATAACTCAATCCGTAGAATCACTTGATTGGGATTGACCCCAATTCTTGAATTTTCCCAAAGCCACCGCCACCACCAAACCCAAAGCCATCACCATACGCCCCAATGCTCTAGAGTCTGACAAGTCCAGTTCGAGATTGCCTCAAATTTTCGTTCTGGGATGTACTCAAAGAAGATGGTGAGGAAAGAAAGAACTGGGTGTAGAGAGAAGTCTTGGGTGTCCATAGAAATTGTTGGTGTTACATACCAATTTTTTTTTTTTTTTCCATCAAACTTGAAGAGAACAAATTGCCCTTACAAATATGACAGGTGGGCATCCTCCAGAACAGAGGAGATAGCAGCATGTAAGAAAGGTGGATCGGGTTTAAAAGTCCATGTACTGAAGTTGGGTTTTAGAAACAATGGCCACTTTAATTTGGAGTGGCCTTAAGTTCATGCATTGTTCTTAAAAATTTCCTTCAACATATGAGTAATCGTCGTGGACGATTGTAATTGTTTTCGAGAGACGTTATTTTTAAGTATTGTAATGATTTATAATTTTTATATTATTTGATTAAATTTATGTTTGTTTAGTATTATTATTTAAGTTCTGACCTTCCTAATTAAAATTTCTGGCTACGAAATTGTCTGTAAGACTATTGAATCTTACTGAACGAATCTACAATGACAAAACATTCAAAATTTTTGGAAATACCCACAAAATAATACAAAATTAAATAGTAGACTTCTACCAAATAGTGTCATAATGTTTGCTAAAGTATTACTGAATAAAGTGCAAGCTAGGATTCAAGAATCACAAACAATGAAATTTAATGATGAATGTTAAATTAAGGTGCTCAGGTTGAAATATGAATGATGGGATTAATTATGAAAGCTTGATATGGTTGTAAATGTTTCATAGGATGTAATAAGTAAGATACAATTTAGTTCTTACAAATATTGAACATAACTGTAATTTTGCATTAGGGTGTATTAGTCTTTAAATAAATGAAGCAAATATAGATTGAACAAAGTATTTGGTAAAATGGCAATAGTTGCACCCTTTACAAAATTAGAACAACATTTTAATTTAACCTTGTGAGACTATTCATACACTACTGAAAAAAACTTCAATAGGGATAGTGATCTTCAAAATCTCTCTCTCTAGGAAAACCCTAGAAAAAAAAAACTCTCTCTCCAGGATGCCGCTGGCAGTGCTTGCGCCTGTCCGGCTGTGCCCCAGCTTTGGTGACAGCCTCTAGCCTAGCCAGCGCATGCGCAGTGCGGCCGGACGGGTTGTTTGTTTAGTGGGCGTGTAATACTCAGAAAATTCAAATTAATTTCCGATGATATTTTGGAAATGATTTCGTGGTCATAGGCACAAGTATGACGTCTGGAAAGGTGGTGGAATTAGTTCGGACGATTTTATTTCAAAAGCGAACGTTATTTAGGAGGGTCTCGAAAATCGACTTTTTATACATACAAAATTTAGGAAAACTTCCTTCATGAAATTTGTTGAGCTCATCAATATGAGTCCATGCATATGCGGAACACAAGAATCAGAATTCGTATGAATTAGTTATCACATTTAGAAGAATTTCCAAATTGGGTATATATATTTTTAGAAAATTTTCCCATAATAGGGTTTCCATCAGCACTATTCATCTTCATCCTCTCATGTCTTCCCGAGCATGAGCCCAATTTCTGGGCTCTCCTTTGTCTGGCCATATCTCCCTCCACAGACCTCCGATGGACTTGATTCCAAAAGTATTTTCCTTTGGCTTGAAGTCATTTAAAACTTCCTAGAAGACATCGATGGGAAAAAAGAACCATGAGAGGAGCTAGGAGGCTGAGAAGTCGCACAGCTTGAGCTGGAACTCGCCCGAGCTGTTCTCTATTCACCAGCCGATATCTCTCTCATCCGACCTCCGATGGACTTGATTCCAAAAGTAATTTTGCTTACCTTGGGCTCATTTAAAACCTTCAAGAAGACATTGATGGGAAATAGTCATCGTGGTGGCCGCTGCAAATCGAAGAACACAATGCAGTCGAGTTGGAAATCGCCTCCACCTTATCCTCAGCGAGCTTTTGACTTGAAACAAAGCCCAGATCAGCTCGCCTCCTCCCAATGAGTGGAATAGTGGTCTCGTTTCCTCCCCAAATGGTGGCTACGCGGTGGTGGAACCCAAAAGAGATTCGAGCTCGATTTGAGGTCAATCACGATATCTCACGTTTCTGGCCACCAATCTTCGAGTTTCTTGGGTTGTTGAACTCGCATCAAGGTGCTTATCAAACCCCAAGAAGGATCGCTTAAGATGTGGATGTTTTCACATTGAACGGAGCTACTCCGGTTTCTGGAAAAATTTTGACCAAACCGAAGATTCTAAGGTAATTTTCGATACCTTCTCATCATTTTCTGATAGCATGCCTTTAGAGTTTTTTGATAAGCTTGATGAGATGAAGAAGAGTAGCCCAGCCCCGACACCATTGGCGGTGGTTGGCGGCGGCTCTACCACTAACTCTGGCGGCTCTTTCCGGCCACCTTCGGTGGTCACAAAAGCAGTTTCTTTGCATTTTTAGATTCTACACTTCAATACGATCATTTTTCCATATATAATACGTAATTTTTGGATATCGTATGATTTAGTTATGAATTTTTAAGTTTCGATCGATTTCGATCGTTCAATTTGTGATCTGTAAAGATAGGATCGTCCGATGAACTTGTAGTTTTGATATGTTGATCGTATGATTGTCCCAATGACTTTGGGTGGTCATGGGTGAATATCTGACCGTTGGATCTTCGTATAATTGCAAAACAGTGATTCGGGAGGTGATTCGTGAAAATCCGTCCGTCGGATTTTCGTATAACTTAGAATCCGACCGTTGGATTGTCATTTGAGTATGTTTTTGAGTTATTGGCTAAGTTAAGGTCATGTTTGATTAGGTGATTGACGGACTTACTTGGGTGAGCAAGTTTGGTTGTGAATTGTGTTAATTTGAAGACGCAGCGGGAATATCGATGTGAGTAAAACGCACGTGGTTCATATTACAAACCGAATACTTTTAAATTAATTTATTTTGTCGTAATTGTGTGAGAAATATTTTTGGAATAAATATTTGTTTTCAAAATCACATGGACTTGATCAACTACGGTCCATAGGTAAGTAAAATGAACTTTAAGTATACAAAATGAATTTCACGATTTTCTTGTGTGAACTATAGATGGTATTAGTGGCCATTCCTTAGTGGGTGATTACGTGTGTATATATATATATATATATATATATATATATATTTACCTGATTATATACAAATTGGTATGACATTGAAGAGTGTGGAATTGTGATGATTTAGTTTTATCATGGATTAAGATGTGACTTACCATAATTACGTGTGTTATATATATATTTGGACGATGCGGTATTGAGTGATGAAATAATGTTTAATCTATTGGAATATTATTTCAAGCAATTATTATCTGAGAATATATACTAGTGATTTTGTTGTGATATGCAACGTGTATGAGTGAGTTCGTTATCGTTTTGGGGGGTGACTTTTCGGAAAACAATATGTTGTAAGAAATGGTATTTCTATTGTTTTGAAAGGTGTTTGAAGGTTTGGGAGTCACAGGTTGTGATTTCTCCTTTTTATTATTTGAGTAACATTTTGGGTCCAGTGTGACTCGTTTCAAATGTTTTGATCTAAGGGTCAAGTTGGCCTAAGGATCCGGGGTTGAAGGTTGTGACCTCAGGCAAAATATCGTAATTACGCCTTTGGCCGGGTTAGTGATTGCGATCAATTAGAGTGTGTTTGGATGAGGGAAAAATGATGGAATTTAATTGAAAGTAAGGATTTCATAATTCCTACAAGCTAATTCCCTCGTTTGGCATTATCAGATTGGAAATTTTAAATTTCTCTGTGGAAAAAAAAAATGAAGGAATTCATTGTTTAAATTCCTCACTTCAATTTCCATCAAAATAAGTATCAATTACGAATTCCTTTGCAATGTTCAATTTTCATTTCCAAAACATGGCTTTTTCTATTTTATTATTTTATTTATTTTAAACTTTTTTAATTTATTACACATTTCAAATCCTAAATAGATACAACCAAATAATAGAAATTGTAATAATGGAATTTTAGATTGATGGAGTTAAAGATTCCATTATTTATAAATTCCTATGGATTTCATAATTTTCTCATCCAAACTCACCGTTAGAGTTTTAATCTGTCTGCCAATGTATCCAGGTTGGACCGGATTTTCATATTGATTTGTGGGGTTAACATTTCCTATGATTTTGTAACGATGTGACTTGTAAGAATCCTTTTGGTAATAATGTTGTAATTAATCATTCTTGTGACTACTTTTGTTTAAATTATATTCTTTTTTGTTTCCGTTTATATTGTTTAATATCTCCAGTTATTTTCCTTGTTTATTTCTTCCGTTTGATTTCCCTTTTATTTCTTTTTTTTCATTTTATTGTTTGATTTTAATGTAATCTCCTGAACTAAATTATATGCAAGGATTACTATGATTTTTGATTGCATGCAATTGATTATTTCCTGCATTAATTTTTATGCATGATTTATGTTTTATTTGGTTAATTGTGGAGGGCAGTGATAGGTGAGACTCGTAGAAAGTTGAGAAATATTATTATGTATTGTGGGGATAAATGCATCTTATTAAGAGGAGAGATGAGTGATTCATCTGATTGGTTGAGATTCAATTAATTTGAGTTGTCACGGGTGTGACTTGTATATTCTTTGATTTTAGATATGCTCATTGTGTTGGTTCTCTGTATTGAATTAGTCACCGTATTGTATAAATACGACTTCGGGGTTTTGAGAAGAAAGATGTGAGTTTAGATCCTGTATTTATTCTTGATAATTTGATGATTGATTATTGAGATTGTGGTTATTTGTGGATGTTGAAATTGTTGGGTGTTGACCTTGGTGAAAAGAAATACAATTTAATAAAACAACCGTTCTTTCTTATATACTCACACGAGCTTTCAGAAAGCTTACCAGATTTTGTGTTGTTGCAATCCCGGTACACTATTCAAACGGTGTAGGGGTGAGCCTACAGGTCAGGAGAATCAAAAAGGTGATCGAGCAGCTTAGAGTAGCTGCACTTGTGTTAATTTGATTTTCTTTTATGAGGTGTGTTATGCTCATTTGAGCTTACTTTTTATTTGGAGAAAGCATGTTGTAAAATTTAAATCCGAGCATTATTTTGGAATTTGAAATCCAATTCGTGTGGTGTGATTATTAAGAAAAAATTTCGGATGATTATTGTTGGGTTGTAGTAATTCATGTTTCAGATTTTGAATGATTATTCAAAAAAATTCAAGGCGTGACAGGGCGTGCCTAAAGCTCAGAGGTTGAGATCGGGAGGCGTCCTGTATCTTCTCTCTTGATGGATGAGATTAGCTATTTTGTGGCTGCAGGTTGGGATTGGAAGCAGATTGAGAAGTTGCTGGGTCGGAGCAAAGTCTGGTAGGTGTCGGCGGTCGACAGACCGACTTCGATGGATGAGATCGGAGGTTGGTGGGTTGGCTGGTGATGGTGATCGGACGATTGTTTTGAATCTTCAGGCAGGGTTTCCAGGTACTGGTTGGTGTGGGATAGGAAAGGCGATGGTCGACATTGATCATCGACGGTTAGATGGCGTCGACGCCCAACACTGGTGCTGGGGAGGTGGACTTAGAGGCAACATATTGCAACTTTGGCCTTGGGCCGGGAGGGCTGGTTACGGTCCAATTCCTGGTTTGACCCTTTGGGCTTGGGTACTGCTAGTGGGCCCGTGGTAGGCTGAAGATTGGGTTGGAGCTTTTTTGGGCCCATATATGTTATTTATTGTTTTTCTTTATTTACATTTTCTAGTTATGTTGCGCTTTATGTGAGCAATAATACCCTAGATAAGTTGTGTAGGGCTAGTCGGGCAATGTGCCTGTGTGTGCACTCAAAGTGCCTTGTCTGCTCTAGGTATGCAGTGAGTTCCCTACTTCGTCAAATGGTTGCTATCGCCTAGTGGTAGGGTGAAACTAAGTGTCATCGGATCTATCCTCCGACGGCAACATAATAGGAAAACTGTGCATCTGGTAATTATGCTATGTTATAATCATGTTACATATCTAGTTAGCTTTTTGTTATGTTACTGTTATGTCAAAGCAAATAGAGTAGCTAGTTGTGCACTCTTTGCTAATTGATGCTTGTTAGAATACATGAGTTTTGTAGAGATTCCTGATATTATTTCAGGACATACTCTAGATGCCTATTGTAATCAGGGGATTAGGCTTAATGTCTCCCCCTTGTATTCGACAATTTCATTATTCAAGGTTTGAGGGCAGCCACACTAGCCCTTTATTCAGGAAAAAAAAAAACTGCAATTGCTTCACCTTTTTATTTTGGCGACAGTTGTCGTCGCACTTGACACCTATTGCTACGAAAAATATTTTGTGGTGATTAAGCCTTATCATTTGCGAAGAAAATCTTTGCCGTAGTGATGTTGTACTCAATTGACGCCTTTTCCTCTTGCCGTCGCAAAACTTATTTGTATATGTACTTTACCAAAAAAAAATTGATGGAAAGAAAACCTTGGCAACACATATACATCATCGTATTACTCTTGGCAATAACCCAAATAATTTTCCCTATGTTTTTTTTTTTTTTTTCTACCAAATGTCCTACTAACAAAACACTCAGCCCTAATTATTTTCCCCTCTTTTTCCCAAAGTCTCAAACGTCACCCAAACATCACCCTCTTTCTGAGCTCCGAAACCTAATTGTTCCCGTCGTTCTAAATTCTGATACCTGAATCTTCTTCTAACCGTCAACTTACAGGTGACTCTTTGATTTTCAGTTTTTGGTGTAATTTCGCTCTTGGTTGTATTCATGTTCTAATTTTGGGTATGTATGGGATGTGTTTGGAAAGAAGATCCAGTCTGTTGATTGCAAATTACAGTAGCTTTAGGAGGCAGCTGGTTAGGTTGTCGATCTTGGTTTTTGATTGTGTATTCTTTGTAGCTCCTCGAACTGGAACCTACCAAGGTATTTGGGCAATGGCTTGCAAGCCTACTTCTCCTACCGAGTAATCACCAAGGTATTGTCACGCCCCAAAATTTGGAGGTGAAAAGTGTACTTTTATTAAGTCAAATTAAAATAAAGAAAAGCTTCAAAATACACTTTAGTTCACTTGAAGGGAAAAAAAAAACTTAAATAATAATAAATAAATAAAAAGTAACGGAAGCTCCATTCTAAAATTTAGAACAATCTTAAACAAGAAACTTGAATTTTATTCTAGGGGACGCCGACCCAACCACTAGCTGCTACCAAGTCTTCTAAGCATTCAATTCATCTTCAGTACCTGGAACAACAACAAATTACTAATGAGATATAAACTCAGTAAGGAACTATAACACACCACGTATACCAAATAGGAAGGCATTCCATTCTTATATACAATATAGTAAAATGCATAGTACATGGAGTGCACTCAACACAAATCAAACTAAATCTTTGAGGTCCCTCTAGACATAACATACCAATGAGACCCAAACTTATCAAAGGTGGAAGACAAACGTCACCCATCGGTGATGAACCCACTATGTGGGCCATATAACAGACAATGCAGAACCTGCAAAGACAAAACAATGCATAATTTGCACTTACGGAACAAATTTCTCCCCAGACAGCCTACTGGTATTGATATGCCAAGAGAGTACCTAGCAGAAATCTCTTTCAAAACTTATCAACTTTTGCATGATCACACGTACTAGTACAAGCCAAAGCATTCACAACGGAAACAAAAATGGTACACTCAAAACCATAAGCGTATAATATATAATATAGTAACATATCATCAATAATATATTTATCATGGTTCCAGAGCAAACAAAAGTTATTTACCTCAACTAACCAAGCTATACAAGCAACTGGTACAACGTCCTAAGTTGCGGTTTCTTGGCCTAAAGCAAACAAAAACTCAAAATGAGATACGAACTAGAACCTTATAACTTGCGGTAACAGCAATCTGGCAGGGCCTACGTCCAAAGGAAAAATTTTACTTGCTACAGTCATTAATCAAAACCCATAAAAATTTAGGACTAAACTAGACATACTCAAGTATCTACTATAAAAATATCAAGTAAAAATAATACTAAAAACTTGTCCAAATAATTTTCCAAAACCGACATCTGTTGCTGCCAGGAAACAAAACCTTCACCAACAATGACTCTTCCAAAAATTCCACGGGATCCAATATGAACCAAAACTTGTTGAAATTTGGCAAGTCTATTTAAGGCTCAATATTTAGAAAATGATAAAAATTTGGGAGTGAAATCAGTTTTTCCAGAACCCCAAAAGCAGTCTTCAAAACAGAACCCAAAATAAGCCTCTCCATCTAAATAGCTAACTCAAATGGTTCACGAATTTTATAAAAATAATTACAAATGATAAATACATTTAAATTTTACCCCAGAAATTAGACATAAGGATAAATGTTCAGAAAAATTTGATTGCTAAAACAAAGCATTTGACTCTTTAAACAATGACTGTAACACGTTCCTAACTTCTGTCAGCAGAAAACCTGTTTCCTCTATGTCAACTTTGAAAAAATCACCATAAATTCGATTCTTAATATTTTTTTTTTGTGAAATCAAAACCAAAATAACCCTTGATAAGTCTAATTTCAAATAATGAAAGAACCATAATCAATTAAATAAAAATACCTGGTCGAAATTATAACAAAAACACTTGATCTCAGACTTGATACTTCATCTCAAGCCTCTGTGATCAGCACCATCTAACCTATTTTCTCCTTTCTTTATTCTTGCACGCAGACGTTGTTCTCTCTTCTTTTTCTACCTTGAACACGTCTAAAAACCTTTTCTTCTCTCTCAAAACTCATAGGTTTGGTTAACTTATTAGAAAATATCCGATAAGTTTCAAACTTCTAAGTAAACACAACCTCTTTATAACAACTAGTTTAAAACTCCTATTTTCCTTTTTACTAAAATAACTAATTAACCATAAAACTAACTGTACAAAATAAAATAAAATAAAGTCTCACAAAGATATAATATGATCCAACAACAAAATATTTCCCAATACCAAAACAAATAAGGTCTGCAAACAACAAGGCCACAAAACAAAGTAAATTGGCGGATATCACAGTTTTACTTGATTTCATTATTTTATTTTGTTGCTAATTGTAGATTTTATTCTATTTATGTTAGGGTTTATGACTCGATTTGGTTTTGGTGATTTCTAAATTGACAATAGATACTTGGCTGATTGTTAGCTTAGAGTTGTTTCTATATATTCTTGGGTTTTGTTCGAGTCAAATGATTGGAGCAGGAGTTGCTGAAACTGAATTAATTTCCAGAATAAGTAAAACTTAAGCTGGTGTGATGGGGCAGCAGTTGAGGGTAGGCAGTACAAGTCTATACCAGAGTCTCAATTAGATGAAATTATAATTAGATGGGTACAATTCTCATCTCGCAATTTCCCTGAGCTTATTGTTAAGCTTTATGCTAGCCTAATGGGTTGAGAGGTTGTTCTGTTAGTTTGATGGGATTGCGGGTGTCACAGGGTAGTCTCACCACTCTTTTAGGAACTACCAAGAGATAGGCACCCTTGACTAGTCTTATGCCTAAAGTAGTCGTATGTTGCAAACTATTTTGCACTGTTCTCCAAATTTCTCTAGTTTCATTGACTAGCTTGGAATTGGTAATTGCATCATTGGGTCCCATGTTACAAAATGGTTTGATTTTTCAACTGTGATTTTATAATTTTGGGACAAGTGTGGCTTGCTTACTCTTGCATGAATTTGCTCATTGAAAATTAAACTTACCGTCTATGATATGCTTTATTATTTATAACTTAAGCTCAGTCAATATAACCCTTGCTAGTGGGATATTTTGGTCAAATGCTGCCAATTGATTGGAGCAGAGCTTTTATATTGCCTTCAGATTAGGCATTATGTGGGGATTGTGTTTGGTTGTTTGAAACCTTGTTCTCGCATTCCTGTTTGTGATTTTTGAGGGGGATGGTTCATGAGATTCCCTTTTTAGTTGATATTCATGGATCAAGCAAGCAATCTAAATGTGTTCTTGTATGTGTGCTTAGAACTTGCATTATTTGTTCAGATACAGAATTGAACAACAGTTTAATGCAAAGGACCAAATATTTAGTTTGTGCAGCTTATCAATCATAATGCCCCTATCCAAAATTGTAATCTACGTACATCAAAAAATTGCCTCAGTTCCACTAATCATTATAGTTTAGTGGAATGAATCGATCTTTGTGGGTCATAAATCTTTAAGATGTAGTGGTGTTGAATGAATCGATCTTTGTGGACAGCAATACATTATTTTTCTTTTCTTAAAAAAAATACAAAAAACCAAAAATTGGTAAGGGTGATAGCTTTTATGAGATGTCAGCTCTGCTCCTACAGAGAAACACTCTATACATAGGTCAAAATCAGGGCAAGAATTGCACTTGATTTGGATCTTCCCCGTAATGTCATTATTGCAATAATTGCAGTGATAAGCCCTTTTTCCTTCACTCTTCCCCAGACCTGGATCCAAAAGTATAGAGAATCAGGAACAAAACTTAAAGAAAACAACAAACAACTTCTTCAGAATTCTCATGTTATAGTTCTTCAGAATCATGTATAGATTTCGTTGCATTCGCAACTTCATTTATACATTCAACCAAAGATGCCTTTTTGTTGTTATGACATTCTGTTCATATATTTGCTATTATTCAATGGTCTTTTGTTGTACTTGACATTCAGTTCTTATGGTTCAATGTTGATAGACACGCAGCAGCGTGGTCTCTAGTTTTAAATCGGTTTCTTTTTCCATTACTGGGAATCGCTTCCCATCTCTGACTTCAAGACCTGGATGCTTTCAAGTTTCCTTTTCGGTAGGTCATATCATTGTAATACTACTGTGACTCTTCTTCTTTTTATGGTTGCCTCAACAATCTCATAGATAAATTTTTACATTCTTGGATTTTAATCAATAAGTCAAGTTTAATTGTTTGGGTAGTAGCTTTTTGTTTATTGTGCTTCTTTAATGACAAGCAACACTCATTTTATTTTCTGCTGCAGTTTAAAACATCCATTAGTTGAAAAGGCTACTCATCTTCAAGTCAGCAGTGAAGAATTTGGAATTAATTTTGGCAATCCAAAGCCAGGAGCTTGATATTACTAGGTTAGTACTTCATCCCCATTTTTATATTTCTGCTGTTTTCATTTATTATGGAAGAAGTACTAAGTTTGTCTGTGGCAATGTAATATGGCTATGCTATTTTTTTTATTGATGTACATTAGTCTTTTAGAGTTGACACTTGTTTATCTTAAATAAAAAGACATTATTTAATTTATGTAAAATATAACTTGCACAATACATGCATACATATTCTGATGCAGCTTAATGAAACCAAGACAAACTTCTAATGGAAAACTTCATTAACACAAATATGTATAATAAATAGACCTTCAGCATTTGACATACATAAACTTGACTCAATGTTTTGTTTGATTGATCTAGAAAACTTGATCTCACTATGGATAAGAGTTGGATAAACTTAGGCAACAGATGGTCAAAGAGGGTTATTGATGGTTATGAAGACTTTCTGAAGTTTGCATACACCAATAAGAATGATAGTGAACTAATAAGTTGTCCATGTAGAAAATGTTGCAATCGGCCCATTTATTTGCCCAAAGAAACTGTGTGAAAACATTTCAAAGATAATGGGTTCTTGAGAAAGTATACGAATTGGATTTACCATCCAGAACCTACAATTGCTACTAACCATGCCAACTCTAAAACTAAAATTGAAACTGAAGTTGATTTAATTGTCCAAGATAATATTTTTGAAATGCTGCATGAAACTATGGGCATTCCAAATATGGGTGAAACTGATGATCCTCAATCAAATGATCCCCAAACTACTGCTCATTTTTTTAAAGCTACTGGAAGGTCCACAACTTCCACTATATCCGGGCTGTAAACACTTTACTATGTTATCATTCATTGTTCGAATGATGCATAATAAAGTGTTACATGGGTGGCCAAATAAATCATTCACGGGGTTACTCAAGGACTTGGCTAATGATTTCTCAGAGGGTGTGTTCCTTCCCAAGTTCTACTATGAGGCTAGAAAGAAAACAAAAGATTTAGGTTTCACCTATCAAACTTGGGATGCATGTAGGAACAACTGCATGTTGTTTCGAAATGATGACGTAAACCTTGATGAATGTAAAGTAAGAAATCTAGATGGGAAGACAAAAAAGACTCTACAATTGATGTTGGAACTAGCAAATCTTAAAAAAAATTAGAAAAACAAGTTAGATACTTTCCTTTGAAACCACGGTTGAAAAGGCTTAATTGATGAGATGGCATGCAGAAGAGAGAGAAAATGATGGTGTTTTTAGGCACCCTGCCGACTCTATGGCTTGGAAAGATTTTGATACTAAAAATTCTGATTTTTCTAATTAGATTCGAAATGTGAGGCTTGGGTTAGCATCTGATGGGTTCAATCCACCTAGAAAAATGAATATAGTTCATAGCACTTGGCCGGTGATTGTGTTTCCCTATAACTTACCTCCTTCATTGTGCATGAAGCAGCCATTTCTTTTTTTGTCACTACTTATTGATGGTTCTAAAGGACCAAGTGACAAGATTTTATATACAACCATTGATAGAAGAGTTGCTGGAATTATGGGAGAAAGGTGAAGATACATGGGATGCATCAAGCAATGAAATGTTTACATTGCATGCTTCCTTATTGTGGACTATTAATGATTCCCGGCTTATTCAAATCTGTTCGGGTGGAGTATAAAAGGTCAGTATGCTTGTCCATGTTGCAACTCAGATTCTGACTCTTGTTGGTTGAGTAATGGTAAGAAGCATTCTTATAGGGGTCATCATCGGTGGCTGCCCAATGGCCATAGGTTTAGAAAGGATGGAAAGAATTTTAATGCTAAACTTGAATTTAGTGTCACGCCCCGAATTTCGAATAATAAATTCAAATCCGAAACATGAATACAACTAAACAAATCACGTCCTAAATTTTTTTCTCAAAACCAATATCTCATAAACTATAACACAAACCTCGTAGCAAACTATCTCTCGAGTCAATTATTACAATACTAACATAAATAAAATGTTCTGCTCACAAGAGTCTACAAAAACACACCAAAATAGACCAAGTGCTGGTCTCAACCCTGCTGTCCTACGCAGCTCGCTCACCACCCTGATTATCCTGACCTGCAGGATTATCCGCTACACCATTTGAATAGTGTACCGGGATTGCAACAACACAAAACCCGGTAAGCTTTCTGAAAGCTCGTGTGAGTAAATAAGAATGAACGGTTGATTTATTAGACCACAACTCATTTATCTCAAGTAAACATCCAACAATCTCAACAACCACAAGCAACATCAATCCAACACACATGAAACAACATGGAACACATTTCCACAATCACCAAATCACAACTCTCGCCACTTTGGCACCTAATCACAACTATCGCCACTTTGGCACCCACGTTAGAGCTCTAACTGCCTCGTTACCTCTGACACCTTGGCCCAGGGTCAAGTAACGGCATCTCCAGGTTACTCAGTAACCCGCGAACTTTGGACCATTTCATGTCCTCAGAACAATATATCCCCGTTATTATTTAACGGTCGAACTTTGGACCTCTCTGTCCTCGGAATCCTACGTTTCTCTACCTTCTATTCAACTCACAAAATCAACATGTTTATCACCAACATTTATCAAATATTAACAACATAATTAAAATCATATTATTAACATTATCAACAACATATTAACACGATTCCACCCCTCAAGGTCACACCATTCAATATATAATCACGTAAATATATATATACGTAACCATCCACACAGGAATGATCACTAATACCAACTATAGTTCACATGATACAAAATCAAGAAATTCATTTTTAATATACTTTAAAACACATTTCTTAAAAACCATTTTCTCACACTTAACAATAATTTGAGCAATTAAGGAAATTCGGTTCGTAAATGAACCAAGTGAGATTCACTCACCTCTAAACTCCCGCTGCGTCTTCTTACAGCCCAAAATACGATTCACAATCGCCCGCTAACAAATCCGTCAAATACCTAATCAAAACGATAATTAACTTAGCGTATAATTTCAAAAACACACTTATATGAAGATCCCACAGTCGGATCTTCACCCGTGACCACACAAGGTCACCGGGACAGTCCTATGATCATTATATCAAAACTAGAATTCTATCGGACGGTCCAAACTTCATAAATCACAAATTGAGTGATCGAAATCAATCGAAATCGTAAAATTCATACTTAATTCATACGATATCCAAAATTCGCATGCTATATATCAAAATGATCGTATCGACATGTAGAATCTAACAATGAGCAGAAACTGCTCATGACACCCCCGGAGGTGGCCGGAAAGGGCCGCCGGAGTTTAGGGCAGAGCCACCGCCGACCACCACCAATTGTGTCGGGGCCAAGCTCATCCCCTTCGTTTCATCATTTTGAGCAACTTTCATAACTAACACGAAGTGAGAAAATGAGTGGAAGTGGCCGAAACTTACCAAAAACAGTCCGGTTTGGCCGGAAAAACTGCAGAAACCGATATGCTCTCCGACGAGCGTGAAAACCTCCACTTCTGGTGCTGTCCTTTTTACTGCATGTTCTACTCCTCCATACGAGTTCAACGAGATAAAGAACTCGTAATTTGGTGGTCTAGAACTCGAGATATTCGCTTCGCACTCAAAACTGCCGAAAATGGAAAACCAGCTTTCCGCCGCTGCTACAAGCCGTGCCACGGCGCAAGGCTGCCTCTGGCAGCTGCACAAGGTCAAGGCGAAGCCGTGGGAGGTGGTTTGACGTCAAACGGTGGCCGGAGGAGCAAGAACTCAACCGGAGAAGTTTGGCTCTGTTTTTTGCCTTCGGTTCGGTGCCGCGCGAGAGAGAGAGAGAGAAAAAATCTAGGTTTCTGATTTTTCTGATTTTTCCAAAAAAGTTAACCTATATATATACAAAATCGAAAACTTCTAAATGTCATAACTTCTTCCTACAAACTCCGATTCTTGTGTTCCGCATATGCACGAACTCGTATCGACGAGCTCTACGACTTTCATGAAAGAAGTTTCCTCAAATTCCTTACGTAAAAATATGTCAATTTTAATAACCCTAAATAACGTTAAATTTCGATACTAAAATCATTCGAAACCAAATTTCTCAAATAACGACATTCGAATCACACTCACAACTCATAATTCATATAATTTGAGAAGTATTGAATTACGAAATATTTAACTGAAATTTCGGGTCTTTACATTTAGAGCAAAGCCTAACACATTGTCTGGAGTTGATTTGTTGAGACAAATAGAGTCTGAAGGTATCATCACCGAATAAAAAAGGGAGGATCTCCTAACAAGGACAAGAAAACCAACAATTGTACAAGTAGATGCTCATGGAAAAAAAAATGAAAACCATATAACTGGAAGAAAAAAAATATCTTATTTGAGTTGCCTTATTGGAAGCACAATTTGATACGTCACAATCTTGATGTAATGCATATAGAGAAGAATATTTGTGACAATGTATTGTGGACCATATTAGGAGATGCAAAAAGTAAGAACGGCTTGAATTTTCGACAGGATCTGGAAGAAATGAACATTAAAAATCATTTGCATTTGAAGATTGATGAATCTGGTAAACCTAAGGCACCTGATGTAGAGTTTGAGATGAAAAACAATGGAAAAGACTTATTTCTAAATGTAATTCATGAATATAGAGCACCAGATGGGCATGCATTTCGTGACGTACAAGATAGGACCATGGAAGGTTTAAAGAGCCATGATTGTCACATTCTTGTTCAAGATTTGATCCCACTAGCTATAAGATAATCTTTGTCCAAAAATATGGTTGAAGTATTGATTGATTTGGGTTTTTAAGCAATTGTGCTCAAAAACGAATTGTGTAGTAGACTTGGAAAAAGCACAAGAGGGAATTTTGTTAACAATTTGTAAGCTGGAAAAAATATTTTCACCCTCGTTTTTTGATGTAATGGAGCATTTACCTATCCATTTGGAGGAGGAAGCACTTATTGGTGGTGCTGTTCAGTTTCGATGGATGTACCCAATTGAAAGGTATCTCTTTACTTTGAAAAAATATGTGTGTAATCGAGCTCATCCAAAAGCTTCAATTGCTGAACGCTACTTGATGGCAGAGTGTATGCATTTCTGTTCTCTTTATCTAAATGAGGTGGAAACAAATTCAAATCGACGAAAGAGGTACAAAGATGGTGATGGGGAGATACATGGGATTAAATTCATGCTTACCGACATTGAATGGGTACAAGCTCATAGATAGATCTTGTTCCATACGAATGTTGTCACACCTTAAGGTATGTGGTCCAACTAACTTGACAACAAATTATAATTACATTATATCCCTTTGCTTACAAATATTGTTTCCTTATCCTTACATCTAATTCTAACTTGCTAGTTTCTGACTTAAAAAGAAAACATATTGCTATCCTTAGAAGCCAGAACCCTCATGCTGATGATCACCAAATTCAACATATCCATTTTGACAACTTCCATACATGGCTTGTCGATCATGTATGTTGAAAGTGTTCTTAAATACTTGTGAGTTTAGACTTGCATTTTTATTTTCATTTATTAATTAGTATTGCTGATGAAACACGTCAAAAACTTGGGAAACACAAGTACTGCAGCTTGCCTTTAGAAATCAATGTATTAGCAAAAGGACCTAGTAATCAAGCAGTGAAGTTTAATTCATATAAAGTGAACGGATACAACCTTTCATGTTTGTATCCCAAGCACATTAAGTTTATTAAGTTCCTGATCCATTGGAGAAAGATTGGTTAACTGTTGTCATATCCCCTGCAATAGAGTTATCTAATGTTGATAGTTACCTGAAGCTGACCCCTATATGTTGCTGGAAGCTGATCAAAATTTAGCAGCTTTGAATGATACAGAAATGATCGAATGGGATCATTTATGTTTTCTTTGCTTTTGTGTATTTCAATAGAAAACAATGTCACTTTTGATGTAATATAATATCCACTAATTAATATTAACATGGTCTATTTATACATTTTTTTGTGCATTATCAGAATGATAGGTGCTACTTTATGTTCTATAGCTACTTTATTTTTATGTTTATGGTTTGTTTCATGTCTAAGCACAGGTTATTAAGATGAAGAGAATAAGATAAGGAGGTCGACCTCATACTATCTCTCAACTGTTGGAAGAAACTTCATCACGTTCTGGAAGCACAAGTCGCAGCGCAAACGAATCAGCACAGTTGCCTCCTCCAGTACCAATAGGCATACCCATTTATACTTGTTAAATTAACGAAGAAATTATTGTGCTGCATCCTCATAACATTAGATTATGTTAATGTAATATCTAAATAGTGTAAGAGCAAGTCAATACACCAACAAGTAAAGTCGCATGAGGACAAAGCAAAGGCATTCTGAAATGGAATACAGGTGTCAAAGTACATGTTAAATTTAATAGAATCAATTTTCAGCAGGTGGGAGAAAGGGCAGGTCAATTTAAGTCACAATTAGGTCAAATAGTAGAAAATGGCCGTTCCACTAGATATTCTTGACTGGAAGAAAGTTGGTAATGATGTGAAGGAAGAAATTTGGGAAGAGGTTAAGGTACGTGAAAATCAATACTACTACTTGTTGCAAGTGTGAATTTCTTGTATGGCACTAATGTTATCTTAATTGTAGAAAAACTTGGTATAAGTCCTTGAAGGTTATAAATCAGTATGCTTGGAAAATTGCAATTTGATTTGGAAGGACCATAAGAGCAAAACAAGGACGATCCTGAACTTAGTTCTAAAAATCTTGAACTTAGTGTTGCAGAGCAATGGTCTGAGCTTATTGCATATTGGAGTAGTAAGGATGCAAAGGTAAAATACAACTAAGTACATATGTATGATGAGCTTCACGAGTTATTTTAACACCTTGAATTTGAAAACCTTGCAGGTCATTGTAGAAAGAAATTCAATGAACAGGGAGCTATGTGGCCCATGTCACAGGACTGGTCGAAAACATTTTGCCCAAGTACGATATGAGGTACTAATTTCAGATGTTTGAATCATTGTTTCTTTAATCCCATAAATTGCTTTCTATAATTAAAACATGACTATAATTTTATTCAACAAATGGAAAAAGCTGGAGAACCAGTTGATAAGTTTAGTGTCTAGAAGAGAACACGTGACTTAAATGATCACCTTGTGCAAGAGTTTATTGTAAACCATAGTTGTTGACGCTTTTATATACATGCTTTTGTGTATGTGTGTGTCAAATTCATTTGTGATTATTATTCATTTTAGTTTGTCAGTTTAGTCATTGTTATTTAAATGTAATGCAGAAATCATATGAGGAGAAACTTAGAAAGGAGTCGGAGGAGGATCAAAACTTGACAAGTGTTAAAGATCGAATTTTCCACTCTGATGGGAGATGATGGTCATGAGTATTGTCGTACTTTTGGAGCTGGTATGCCTCATAGTCTGGTATATCGAAAGGAATCAAATATATCTCAAACCACAGATGATCTCGTACAAAAAATCACTGAACAAGTGCATCAAGAGTTTCAACTGCAGCTTCAGCAACTACATGCTCGAATTGATTTTCTGTAGAATAAGGACAATAGCACAGAGTCTCCTAGACAGGTTGAGTACAAACTTAATATCCAGATTTATGGTTTATAAATTGGACGTACTTTTGTCAATTATATTACTACTTGCACTAACTTAAGTTTATTATGTGTATATATATGTATTTTATATTTCTTAGGTTGTTGATGCAACTAGCGGGTATGAAATTTTGAGGGAGTCTATAGGAGATGAAATAACTCTGACAAAATGGATCTAAAAGGGTAATTCTCCTATAAATTTAGGCAATTGCAACATCTTCTTATATTAATTGTTTATATTGCTCTTACATATTGTATTTCTAGTTGATGCTTGACATTATCATAACCATGAGTTATAATTGGCTTTCTTGCAAATGGTTATGTTGTTTCAAGCTAGTTATTGAGGTCTATACTTATGATTTTTTATGTCTTTTCACATGAAAATTGGTTCTGTCTGTGCTGCAAATGTTTGATTATGTATTGGTTTGTAACTTTGAGTTCTGAAGCTTGTTGTGGTTTTCACCGAAGGATATTGATGAACTTGTTTTTGCAGTAAGGTTGTTGTGTATGATTAGATTTGTGGTTTTTTTTTTTTAAGATTGTTATTTCGTTCAAGTTGATCAATTTACCGCTAGGTTAGCTTGATTTTGCGTTTTGAAGTTTACAGTTTGAGTAAAGAAAAAGTATTTTATGATGAGGAAAGTTATAAAGCTATATGTGGATGATGCAGGAAGATACGTTCTGGTGTTTTTAAAACTGTTTTGTGGTTTGGTTTTCAAAATTTAGATGGACTCTTTAGATTGTGCTCATTATCTGGTTTGTAGATTTGATTTGTTCCATGTGACTATTTCCCCTGAAGTCATATTAATAGGTGTTGCTTTGTTGATATATTTATCTCAAATGGTTTGGTTGTCTATTTGGGTAATGATGAAGCAGCTATATTTTCTGTGATTCCAGCTCCTGTGTAACTAACCTCAGCCATATTAATAGGTGTTGCTTTTCTTTTCCATTCATGAACGGTTTTTCATTGTTTTGGTTATGACAGATTATTGTTAACAGCCCCTGGTTTGGTAATACTGCTTGCTAAACATGACTTTGAGTTGAGATGTCTTTGAATATATGAGGGTTAGTTGTTTTGACTATTTGTTACTATTGATTGAGGTTCATTAATGCCTTAATGTTTTTGGTTTTGCTTGTATAGACACCATCATGAAAGAATATGTGCAATTTGTTGTCTATCTTGCCTATTGGACATTAAGCTAAAATTAGTTTTTATATGTTGATATTACAGGTTCTCATGGCAAAAAGAGTAAAACAAATGAAAGCAAGTGCGAAGCTCACAAAATGACAAAGTAAAATGATGCATTTGTAATTGTTGTTTTATTTTAAGAGTGTGCTTATTATAATGTTCAATACTTGGGGGAATGAGATTTTTTTGACTTTAATACTGCCAATTATTATGGTACAATGAATCAATGGATATGTTTTAGTATATTTTTCATGAGTTAATGTTAATTTCTTATTTGATTTAATATAGCCAGATATTTAATGGCTTAACTATTATTATTATTAGTGATTTGTTTAATTTGGTGAAAATGGGCTAAATAATAATAATAATAATAAAAACTGGCATTTGCGATGACAATTTCAGCGTCGCAATTGGTATGAAAATATATAGTTTTAGCTATTTATTTAAAAAAAATTAATTAAGAAAAAAAAAAATATATATATATATATATATATATTTGCGACGGCGAACTAACTATAGCAACAAATTTGGCGGTAAGGTTTCGGCGGTAATTTTGAAAATATACACATTGCGACGGCATCATAGCTGTTGCAAATACCTATACATGGACTATGGAAGCTTGCATAGCAAATCGCCATCACAAACAATAACGAATGTGACGGCAACAATTTTCCGTTGCAAATACTTTTTGCAACGGAAATTTACCATCGCAAATGGATCTTTTGATGCCACCTATTGCAACGCTAACATTTCTGTCGCAAATGCTCAATCTACCATCGCCGAAAGTATTTGCTACGGCAAAATGACTATTTCCCGTCGCAATTGAAGTTTTTTTTAGTAGTGTTAGACCAAATAGCACCTAGCAAAAATTATTGGCTATCCATATTAGCTAGAATATGCTTGAATCAATTTACAACATATATCAGACCATTATATGGTTGTAATGCAATTTGGTTCTCTCGTCAACTAATATTCCAATTATATAGATAGCATGAAACTTTTGTCAAATCATAATATATTTATATGATTGTCCTAATTTAATTTTCATAAAACTTTCAACATTAAATCATCGATAGACTCTTGGAATATTTACCTAAAATGTGATACACCCATTGTGGTACATTCACATATATTTGCATGCAAACACATGATCTCAATCCACACACTTTAGGGCTACATGTCACTTCATGAGCTTCGAGGTGTGGTTAAGATTCCGTCGATGAATACAAGATGAATGCAAGATAATCACTAATCCCTTAGGTCTAAGAACTATATGCATTCATAACTTAGTAATATGCATTATTGATAAATAGGTAAACTTTCATTCATATACCGTAACATTGGTCATTTTTGTGTCTCTACACGCTTAGTCCAATAAACTCCAAACTCTATTCAATGCCACGTGAACTGACCTTTACTGATAATATAACCCCCGACAGAATATCATACGGTTATAAACATAATTTAAGGCTTAAGTATTCATAGGGTACGTGGTTTTTGAAGACAATTAATTTCCTTACGATCTCATCCCTAAAACTCCAAATTTCTTAGGCTTCATTCGGATCAGTCAAACCTCAAAAAAGTATCCGTATTAGGTCGCTCCTAAACGGATGTTTTCACCACTTGCCTTTACGTCAATTACTCGGCAATAAATTGTTGCGCAAGATCCAAGCAAATGTTATCACATCGATAGTCGGCAATGGATTACCACGCAAGACTCAATCACATGTTGCCACATCGATTGTGTTTTAGGAACAATCCAAAAGTCTTTACAGTAATAGAGTGCCTTTGGTCAAGTGCAACATAGACGACCACGGCAAGGTGGTGGTGTAAGCCGTTCGGTAGCATGGTGAACTATTATTGAATGACAGAGTTGTCCGGTTCCCCTCCCTCATGGATTTGGTGGCATAGATGGTAGCCGATTTTCACACAAAACAAGATGGTGCATTAAAGTCACAAATACAAATTGATGTATTGGAATCAAAATTTATATTTTTTAAATAAGAATTATTACCGAAGAATCTTAAAATTCTGCAAAGGTGCGTTTAACAAATTCTCCTATGACTTTGGGATATTGGCCTACTGAGATCTGCCTGCAAACTTGGGCCTCGTACTAAAATCTAACTTAATATCCAAGTAAGAACCATATGCAGAGCATACCCACATGCACTGAAGCTAAGATCACTGCAACGACATCCTTCATCTCTTCCATTTCTTTCGTTACTTCCATTGAAATTCTTCACTTGTATGTTTATTACCAAAAGTTTAAAAATATGTTAACCAATAATTGGCATCGTATTTTAATAAAATTTGTAAATAATATTGCTGATCAACAAATAATTACTCATGAACAAAGTTGATCAAGATCACATCATATGTGATTTTTAGGCCCATCATCAATTTAAGAAATGAAACTACCACCACCGCTGCTGAGAGAGTACATAAATGCTCTTTCCCCATGATTATTAAACCAAATCGTATAACATATGCTTTCATCTTTTAATCAAGTCAAATATGTGTGTGTGTCGGTTCCAGCAAGAATATCTTTAAATTTCAAAATTTGAGATTTTTTTTTACTATATTTCACTAATATGCAACATAATTCAGAGAAATTATACGATGTGTGAACGTATGACATGCATATAATTGCTTTAAAGTGGTAAAATAAGTCCTCAAGATAGTAATATTAGTTTTCAAACCGGTAACATAAACCCTTAACGTGGTAAATTTTCTTAGTTACTACATAAGTTCTCAAGTGGTAAAATGAGTCCTTAGAGTGGTAAATGAGTCCTCAAAGTGGTAAAAATAATTGATGTATGAGAAATATTAACATATCATAGCTTTACTCATTCAGACGATTTCAACTGTCAACTATTATTTCTTTAGACTCCTATTTATGCAAGAATTATGTCTAAAAACATTACTCAAATCCATAATCAATTGGTTATAAAAAAATGTGTAAACAAAGATAGTCCGTCTGATAAAATTAAAATGAACATGGTATGTTAACATTTCTATTTGGCTAACTTTTTGTAGAATTCATGTGTATATGCAACTAGAGAATGAACGGTTCCAATTATTAAACTACGTGCTGAAAATATGAGGGTCCTAAAATTTCAAGTATGAGGAGGTCCTCTTTAGATCATCCCTATATATATACATGCGCGCATGCATACACATATGTTGTGTCAAAGTGTTCAAGAATGAGGCTCCAGTACTCAAAGTAAATCCTCAACTCACAAAATTGGATTAGAATTGGGTTTTTTTTTTTTTCCTGTTATATAGAGTACGTAATTTAAAGTTCTTGTAAGATAGAAATTAATTTTCAATTCGTAGTGACTAAGAATCCTTGGAGTGTAAGAAATCATACTATTATTTGAGTTCTTCCTCTTTCATGTGTGGGGGAAATTTCATTTCTATTCTTCCCACATATGGCCAGCTATATAAGACGCCATAGACTTTGTTTTAAATTGTCGTGGGTCGACCCATTGAAATTCACAGTGATAATCTTCCGATCTGGTCGAAGGATATCTGTTATGTAGTGAAAATAACACATGTATTATATATATGGTGAAAAATTTTTAAGCTGGGGATTATAGGAGTTAGTGTGAACTATTCAATTCAACTTCTTCGATGCGTTTGCAGCAGTAGAGTTATATTTATAAGACTCACGGGTTTCCTGCTACTGCATATATACAAATAATTACATGCACAGAGAGAGAGAGAGAGAGAGAGAGAGAGAGAGAGAGAGAGGTTCGAATGATGAATGACGAAGATGATGGAACAAAGTTAGTTGGAGGTCAGCGCTCCAGCTCAAAGGTACGTAGCATTGAATGGGGTGTCAGAGAGTCAATAGAATGTCAGGGTCTGGCTCTTCTGGTCAGACGGTCAAATGGAACCCTTGACTCTTTCATAAATACTATAAATGAACTGACGGTTGGATTGGTGGAATGGATACATCAAACGGTGCCTCTGGACCCTCCCATGTCAAGTCTCCTTCCCCATCTCTGGTTTCTTTTGTCCTCATCTTAACTGCACCATCCATGTACAGAACCCTAAACCCTTTCTACAAGAATGTTCACCTGCGCCCATTCATATTTATACCGCTATATACTCTTTGCTCATCACTGTTGTCTTGTTACGTATCGCATATCGAACAAGTATTGGATATCAATGAGAGTTAAAATCTCGGAATTTTTATCGGTTTGTCATTTACCGATTGTTTTATCAAGTAAAACTTCGAAAGCTTTTAGGATGCATGGTCTCGAATCATTTGTACTCCGCAACATGGTTCTAGGGCTTTGATGCAAGCTAAGTCGAATCTATATCATACGTGCTCTGCAGCAAATTATTGGTATATTTGGATCTGTTTGGAAACTGTACCCTCGCTAGCTAGAAATATCTTATGATCGACAATGCTGATCACTAGTCACTGGTCACCGCACAAAATTGAATGCAGTGAGTCCAATTGCCAGTAGTAGTACTGGAATTAAGATCCCCAACTACAAGAATGCTGGGGGTTTTCTCGATCCATCTCTGCGTCAATTTGTACGTACGATCTCTATATACATTGACCATGAATTAATAATTGCTTGAATTATATATGACTGACAGGTCTTTGTGTTCTTGCTCCCAAGATAGACCAAGGTCTTTATGTTAATTGGGTGGTCAGGTATGCTCTTGGTTGGTCATTGTTGGTGTGGGGTAGTACTAGAAGTGGGATCGATTGAGAGTAAGGCCGGCGGTGGTGTTGGATTTTGTGATCTATATATGCATGATTCATTTGCTCACACAGATATAGCTAGCTAAACTAGAACCAGAAACTACCAAACTTACACATATTAAGTGCTATTATGTCAGTTACCAAACTTCACCGATGCTTGCCTAGCTTCATCAAACTATTCAGATAATGAAAGCTATCTGATATAGAGTTAAGGGCAGCCATGCATGCATACTTCCACCCCTCTTGATTACTTACACGTACCGTGCTATGTATAATGGTAGATAGGGATGTGCCTCCTATTCCGGTCTATAAAATAAAATAAAGCAATATAGATAATACTCTTCCCCTTTTTTATTCATTTTTTATGAGAAGGGTAGTTTTATTTCAATTATAAAAGCAAAATTATGTACAAGAATTCACCCATAGGAGCACATATAAGCGATTTCACATATTTATTTTGGTGATAGCCCTAGCTAGGACAAACAACTAGTACACATTCCAGAAAATGATTTCAAGAAAAAAACTTAAACTCAAGACCCATAGCCTACTCCAATGCTTTGACTAAACAAAGCACGAAAAAAAAAAAGAATAAGAGATAAAAAAAAAAAGAATAAGAGATAAAAAAAAAAAAGGGACATAGAGAGACCTGAAAACAAAAGCCTAGACAAATTGTTGAGCCGCATCGACCCACCACCAAAAGACCAAACCCTAGAGTAGCTTTGAAGCTGCATTCACCCGTTGCCAATAGAGCACCAATAGTTTTCTAGGTTCAATAGTTTAAAATTTTGGTTTGCAGGTGAACTAATATACTTTCTAGATGGGGTCAATAGTTCCTTTTCTTTTTTGGGTCAAGTTGAACGAGTATTTTGCTCAAAGGAACCTTGGTCAGCTTCTTGTGTAGTAATTTTAGGGAGTCCTCCGCTGATTATTTTTGGTGATTTGTCTTGTTGTATGGGTACTCGTAGTTGAAAACAAGCCATTATTATGAGTATTAAAACTTGTCAACTTTCGCTACCTACAGTATAAGAGTAATTTTTTTTATTGGAACACATGATATCACACTTTTTCGGTAACTTCAAATATTCTCTAACGCAACTGGAAGGGAAATGACAAACTCTGAATCCTACAATTAGAAATCTTGAACTCGGGATCTGGAGTTTTCCATGTCATCATTTCACCTATAAAAAAATAATAATAAAAGCAAAAAAGATTAGTAGCCCAAAAACTAGCCACACCTCGGAGGTGGCACAACACCATATATTTCCTTTGACATGGGGTCGTCAGGGGGCAGAGTACCCTAATGTGACCAACCATGCCAAGAGGCCTGAGCCAACAGAACCGGCGAAGAAACCTGCTCCAAACAGCAAAAGTATAATTAGGCCTGTGATCACCTGTATTTTCGTTATTTAATTTTAGTAATTAATAATAAAAATCAATTGTACGAATAATTTTTATTATGTTTTATTGATAAGTCGTATGTCAAGTGAAATGATTTTCGTACGTATAATTATTTGAATTTCACAGTTTTAAGGATCGTGTGAAGTTTGACTTTTTATACATTGGGATTCTCGGAAAACTTCATTCACGAAAGTTGTAGAGCACGTCGATACAAGTTCGTGGACATACGGTACGCGTCAATTGGAGTTCGTATGTGAAAGTTATGGTCTGCAGAATTTTTGGACATTTTTGGAAACCAATATAAATGGAAACTTTCCTTTCAAGAAATTTACTATTTTCATTTGGGTTCCATTTCTAGAAACTCTGAAAACTCTCCGTTCTCTCTCCTCACCCACGACTGACCAGACCCGGACCCGGTGTTCCGACTCGACCGGCACTCCTTTTTCCGGCGACCTCTACCAGTGAAACTTTCCAGATCGACTCGTCTCCACTATCCGCTCCTCCTTATGGCATCCTCTTGCATCGATTCTCAGCGGCGTCGGTGAGCAAAGCGGCAGAGTTGGTGCAGTCGGTCCCAACCATAATTCCTAGCTCCGGCGACGTTGTGGCTTCATGCTTCCTGTATTGAGTTCATAAGAGCATCCCTGATAGATCTGTGGTGGTTGTTTGGATCGATTCACGTGGAATTGGTTCAACTCGGATTGAACAGTGATTCTCAGCTTGTGAGGTGCTTGACAGAGAGCGTTCTGTAAGAGTCTAGTGGTGTGAAGACGTAGTGGGAATTTTGAGATGAGTAATCTCACAATATTCATTTACGAACGGATTTAATTATTATTCGGATTTAATTTATAAATCGTGAATCGTTTTTGAAAATGATATTTGTTTGAAATAATATGAACTTGATCGACTACCATTAATAGGACTGCGGTTCACAGGTAGGAAAATGAATTTAAGTATAACAATGATTTTCTCAAGTTTTCGATTGGGACCTATAGTTGGTATTAGTAAGCATTCATGAGCGAATGACTATGTGTGTGTGTGTGTGTGTGTATATTTTTTTTTTTTTGGGTGGATTTGTGGGTTGATGAAAACAATATGCATGATGATATTTTTTATTGTTTTGTGTTGTGGCTTTTCGGAAAACAAATAATTGTGGAAATGTTGATTTCTATTGTTTTGAAAACCATTAAGATTTGTTTAACATTTTGAGTCTTGAGTGACTTCTTTAATGTTTTATTCCGAGGCACTGAGAGGTCGGAGGAATGAAGGTCTATGAGCGACCTTGGGCAGTATATCGAGTAATCACGTCTTTGGCCGGACGAGTGGTTACGATTTTATTAGAGCTCTAGTCTGTCTGCCATTGTAATTCTTGGGGTAATGGGGCAAGGTTATATCTAACTCATGAGATTACGTGCTTTTAGGGAACAAGGTGTAAGTTTCTTTCCTTATTAACGGTTTTTAAGGGAACAAGGTGTAAGTTGTTTTTCTTATTGACGTTTTGATTAGAAATCAAGGAGTGAGTTGCTTTCTATGTTACGTTTTGAAGGGAATTAAAGTGTGAGTTGTTTTCCTTATTTCCAGTATGAGTTGTGTTGGTTGTTTTGAGTTACTCATACAAGCTTTTATAAGCTTACATGGTTTGTTGTGTGGCAACTCGGTGCACTATTCAATGGTGTAGGGATTAATTTTGCAGGCCAGAATAATCGTGGCTGAAGTTGGGGTAACGTACCTGCAGCTTAATGGTAGGAAGCCAAGTTTGTGACTTTTCCGTTATTTGGATTTTCGTTGTAATAAGTTCTGAGGAGCATTTACGTTTTATTTTGTTGTTGACAATTTAATTCGTAAGTTTATGTAATATATGACTCTGCAGAGCGGGTTAATATTGACATAGTGGGTTCAGGGCATCAGTATGTATTTGGTTTAAAGGGAAAAAGTTTCCAGGTACTTTGTATTGATGGCTGAATGATCACGCATGTATAATTATGAGATTGTATATCAATTTTTATTTGTGTTAAAAATTAAGGGTGTGACAGGAGAAATCCACTATTCAGAGATATCTCATCTTAGCTAGGATAAGTCCGAAACGGCTCAAACAGGCCAACCAGCAAAACCTAAGTACCCAAGTCATACATCCCAAACACCACATTTAGCACTGCCCAAACTGAGATTGATAGGAGATTGTAATATTCAACTCGTCAAACACTACAAGAAGCTCAAACTATCCAGTAACCAGATATACTAGGAGTGAACCAAGCAAGCTTAAAACTAGTTTGCATAACCCAGAGTGGACCTTTGCTAGAAAAAAAAAAAAAAACCAAACAAACAGACAAAAGTCGGATACCACAACTATTCTTCTGAAAGTTGTTGCATAGCTCTTGGGAACTTTTTCGAATATCAAAATTGAATTAAATTATCTAGGGCTAAATAATGTTTAGTCATTGAGCTTTTGACCATAAAACACTTCAGTCCCTGACCTTCTAATTTCACACGTTTAGTCCATGTACTTCAAATTTCAGACCAATAGGTCCTTGCCGTCTAAAAGTTACGGTAAAATGTCTATTATGTCCTCAGTTCTTTTTTTTTTAATAAATTTATTCCTTTCTCTCTTTTTTTAATTTTTTTTCTTTATTTTATTTATTCTTTTTTTTTTTCAAACAGAAAGAAAGAAAGAAAAACAGAAAAAAATAAATAGAAAGAAAGAAAGGGAAAAAAATTCATTTTCCAAAAAAAAATAAAATAATTAATTAATTAAAAAAAAAGAACTGAGGGCATAATAGACATTTCACCGCGACTTTTAGACGGCAAGGACCTATTGGTCTGAAATTTTGAAGTACAGGGACTAAACGTGTGAAATTAGAAGGTCAGGGACTGAAGTGTTTTATGGTCAAAAACTCAAGAACTAAACAGTATTTACCCGAATTATCTAATATACCAACAAGTGAAAAATTGAAGCTAGATAGCTGGCTTAGCTAGCTAGAACATGTGAGTTGGGATGCAGGTAGACAATAGTCACCTGGGTTAGTTGTTGAATAATGGATCAAATTAAACAAAAAGTGTATAGGCCACAAAACCAAGATTAACACCTCGATCTTCAAATATAATTTTACATCATTTTGGATATAATTGAATGTTATTGTGAATGACATCCATGCAGCATCACCCTGAAAAAGGTGCATTATAACATTATCTCATATAATCGTTGTCAAACTCAGCCTGCTCGATACGGTTAAATTTATTGTAGCTATCAAAATTTAAAGCGCGGTGGACATTATTAATATCTAGCTAGGGCAGATTCAATCAATTTATCACTTCATTGATTCCTTTGATGTTGATGATCGAAGAGAAAAAGCAAGGCTTTGTATTTTTTTGTATAATCTTAGCCAGGCTGCTTGTAAGGAACAAAAGACGAGGAAAAGAATGGTTTTGTTTGTAACTTGTAAGTGGGCGGTTTTTGCATATATACTTTGAGTGGTCGAAGTTGAAGAACAATGACAAATCATATCACCTCTAATTTCCAATAATGCTTCAATAGAAAACGAAAACCACTAGTCCCATGCTCAAGTTCTGGTATATATACCAACGCCCTTGACATGGTCGGTGATGGGGCAACGTGTGTGTTCCCAATTTTCGGAAATTGGGCCCCAATCCCACATACCACAGTCAACTTGTCTATGCATATTTAAATGTATTCATCAAATATCTCTATTAATCTTTCTTTCCCAATCGGCACGGGATATTAACTCTATTAATTAAGCTTTGGCCGTTTGTTCACGAACAAGATTGAAGAGTGGTTTTGGGTTGTTGATGATGTTAGAGTTTAGTAAAGATTTAGAGTTTGAAAATTCAATGAAGAATTCATCAAGTTTCTTGTTTTTCATAGAGTTAAATTTATTTTACCTCCTTGAGTTTTATGCCTAAAATCGTATGTACTAACGAACTTTTAATTTAATCACATATGCCCTTATATTCTCTAATGTGATCAATCATAATCATTAGTAAACTAATTCCGTAATTTCTTCAGAAATTAATTAGTGACAATGCATGCCCACTTAGGGTCAATTTTTAGCCTTGATCTTGTAAATAATTTGTTTCTTGCAAGATTAAAGGCTAAAAACTAGTTTGAGTGGATAAAAATATATAAACAAATTGATAGATTAGTTAAATATTGGCCATAATTGATCAAATTGGAGAGTACAAGGGCACATGCGATCAAATTAGAAGTTTGGGAGCACAATTAATTTTTAGTGTAAAGTTTAGGGTGGTAAAATGATTTTAGCTCATTTTCTTATAAGTTGAGTTTATTTGTATGTTTTAGACAAAATGCTAGCATGGAAGTTGTATTCATAATCAGAAAATATGGAAATTAACATGTATCATCTTTGTTTTTGGTATAAAAAATGGTGGTCTAGTAGACTACCACTTTGGGGCTTCAGCTTTAGCCCTTCCCTATACATGCTTTTATTCAAGACAAGATTCGACCTTAGACCTATTACCAGTATTTGAGCAGTGTCCGTCTATGTAAAGAGGCCAAGACTTGTCAACCCACCACACCACATGGCCGGGTTAACATATATCATCTTTATCCCCAAACAAAATAATTGTTATTTAATTATTGTCGATGTAATGACTTCTTATTCCTAACTTGTGAGCTTTGAAATTGGGTTGCATTTTTTTGTTATATATTTGATCAGAAAGCTAGAAAAGAGATTACAAAACAAACTTCTAAATTTATGATTTTTGGTAATTCAACGAGTTTGTATTTACTAGTTGCAGATATTTGTACTTAGGAACGACTCTAGAATCTCTTATTCTCTGATCTGTATTGTTTATTATTCTGTAATTAGCTAGGCTCTCTCTCTCTCTCTCTCTCTCTCTCTCTCTCTCTCGCATTGGCTTATATGGTAGAATAGCTAGTCAGTCACATGTCCATCAGAATCGGCCGATCAAGTTAGCAACCGCCAAACTGGTCCAAGCCACGAGATGCATGCTTGTAGTACTTGTTATAATAAATACCTAACTCGTTCCTCATTTTTTTTTTTTATATTGAGGAGATTAAATTCTTGAACTAGTCTAATCGTAACCCAACTCCCTACCCTCTCACTAACCATGAGAACTTTTTCCTTAAAGATATTCTCTCTAGTACTCAATTCACTGATTAATTGTTAACTAATTAGTACCATTAACATTAACATATCTTGCTAATGCTAACTAATGTTGCATGTAGGCGCAGCAGCTAATTAACCTAGCGCAGCCTAGCTACCACTTAATTTGATCTCCCTAATTCCCTTTTAATTAATTGAGTCTTGATTATACTATATTCATTAGCATCAACCTTTTCCGGCCTTAGAGAACTCTCTCTCTCTCTCTCTCTCTCTCTCTCTCTCTGTGTTTCAGCAGAAGACGAGGTGATGATTCCCATGCATGAAAATCTATTTCCATTTGTAAAGAGTGAAGTGATCGATCACTCGGAGAGATTCTAAACGTAGTTATAGCTACCAGCTGGATTAAATAATCCCAGAGTACTATTTTGACTGGATATATGCCAGTTGTGCTTCGAGATTTCGTCATGAGAAAACAGTCACTGGTACATATATACTGCCAGCAAAGTTGTGATATAATAAAAGAGTGATCGCTAATACTTGCTCCCAAACCCTCATACTTTAAGCGTATATCTGCTTCCTAGTATATATATTCCAATTCCTTTGGCGGTATTCATGCCTCTTTCGGAAGTAGTCCCTCTGAATGTTGTTGATAGCAATTGTTACGAAAAAAAAATTATTAGAAAATCTGAAACCAATTAGGAAACAAAATCATAATGATGAACGAATGTATAAAAATCAGTACATTGTGTGTGAATGTATTTTGTAGAGAGCTTTTTGCTTGTAGTCTGTTAGAAGTTTAATTTTTTTTTTTTAATTAAAATTTCAAGCATGTTATTTGCTGGAAGCAGCATTTTGGCAGTTATAAAAGCTACGAAAATAATATGGACTACTCAGGAAACAAATTAGGCTGTATGCGATCACGAGAAACAGCAGTAGAGCATGCACCAGGCAGACACGCGTATGATTGTCTCATTGCTCTTAATTCCATCTTAATTAGTCCCCTAATATTTTTCATTGCTTCTCGATCACATAGACATAGTCAGTCACATGCATAAATCCAAACCCTTTTTTTCTTTTTTTCTTTTTTAACGAGAACCCAAACCTAGTTGGCAACGATGAACTTTCTGATTCGGTGATTTGGAGTCTTGGAGGAGTTGGTGTTATTCAGTCCATTATGCAGATTGCAGATGCAGTCAATCTCTCTCTCTCTCTCTCTCTCTCTCTCTCTCTCTCTCTCTGAGTAGCTTAAGTGGGAAAAGAAAGATTTTAGGTCAAATCTTTCAATAAAAGAGAAACTAAAAAACAAAAGGAAAAGAAGAGGAAATTTAAGAAGGTCAATGGCGGGGAAGAAATTAAAAGTTGGGGCAGCTGCTGTTTTCTAGTTAGCCCTACAACTTTCCAGTAAAGACAACTTTTCATACATATTAACAGAATGTAAAGATTTTATCTCTATCTCAGTAGGGGTCCAAATGGTCGGTCCACTCTGAAAATGACTGGCATCTATTACATCTATATATTAATATTATGTTAAATTAGCATGCATTAGGTTAAATTATATTAATATTATGGCCTTAATTAAGAACTATGCATACACAAAGTCAATGTTGATCGGCCTGGTGATGTGTTTGATATATGAAAGTGGGTGAAATTTATAAGCCTAACTTACATCACCATTTTGGCTAATACTCATCACCTACTTCCAATGGATAACCAATTATATTACCAAATTGGTAACCAAATCTTTCTAGCAATGGATTCTAGTTGGAATTACAGGACACATATCACTAGCTGTGTGATACAATCATTCTAGTTACCTTGCTAGGATTTCCATCAGCTTCATGGTACGCATGCAATCAAATTAATATTATTAATATTGTTTCATTTTCTAATCATAGCCAAATCATCTCCCTTTACTGATGTGCTTTACTGGAATAAAAATGGTCGTTTTCTTTATAGTATATTTTATTATATCTAATACACCAACGATCGCAGTGTACTATTTTGCTTAATTTTGCCTCTTTTATTCTTTTTCTTTTTTTTACAAGTTCGGTAAGACAATAACCTAAATACTAAAACATTGCCTTCTGACTTTGGATTAATTCAATTTCGATGTGGTTTCACTCTCACAAAAATAAATCTTAAATAGGAGTGCACAATCCTCACCACAAGTTTGGAATATAATGATACACAGTAACATATATTGCTTGATTCTATTTGATGCATACAAATAAAGATAGTATCACTTCCGTGGAAATGCTAGATGAGATTTCAAAGTTTACTTGTTTTAAGGTTTTAGTTTATGACCAGAAAATCCAAATCCTTTGATGTCACTCATAACAATAATGAAATCATTATTGTTATAATTATTATACAAAGTTAAAGATTGTCAATATCATTGAAAATTCTGTCTCTGATCTTTCTCGAATGCATAATTTCTTTCAACCCCTCTGAGACTTGGAAAGAAGATGACAAATCACTAACCTAAGCGAGTCACTTCTAGTACTTCTATTCTGTGCATGGCTCCAGATTATTGTAAGAATATTTCTCTAGCTAATTGCCAGAAAATTCCATTAATTTTTCTTCACGCGTTTAAATTTTGTATATGATTAGACTCGTATAGCTATGTAGGTATCTGCTTAGTAATTCTTTAGTGCTATCCAGACGTACTTCCAGAGTAACCTAGCTAGCTTAACAATTGGCATGGCCTTGATTTTCAATTCTGCGATTCCCTGAGGACCCAGTTTGAGGTATATATTAGTCCTCTAATACGACACGGTTTGGCTTTTACATAACAAAGCAAAGCAGGCCAAAACCCTAAAAGCTTACACATGATGATATTTATGGAAACTTGATGGATTATGTAATTAAACTACTGGATATCGATTGTTGATCTAACTAGAGAGAGAGAGAGAGGTCATCATCATGATGCGTGGTGAATAGTTCCGAACAAAGATCTCAAATTTCTCAACAAGATTTGATCGAAGTTTAACAGTCAAATGTTAATATGAAGTGTAATTAGGGTTACATATGAATGAATGATTAAGCAAATGAAGGTCGGTAAAATGTGTGAAAATGAAAGGGCCAATGCATTATTAATATGCAGAAACAAACATGTAGAGGAGAAAACGCAGCTGCTGTCATCATCACCCAATCCACCCATCTGAAAAAGAAGATTAGTCACGGGTTTCTCTTGACTCACACATCACTACACTACTCGATCACCGTATATTATGTCATACTGAGTACCTATGTATAATGCATGCATGCGTTGCTCCCCTCAAGCCCCACACCCCCACCTCCCTACCAATTACTTTCATACAACTTGGATGCATAGTGTTTTAGTGATAATGTTTTTGGTCGTGCCTTGCTCTCACATTAGTTCAATGGTTCTGAACCAACTCATGGTTGATTTGGTAATATATATTTTTCATTTATAAGTTACTAGGGAATTAGGTCCAAAATTTGTAATATTTCGTTGTCCACAAAATGAACAAACAAGATTCATTGTCTTTGTGTTAGTGTTAGAGCATACAGTATAATTTTCTAGTATTGAGTAGAAACGTCAATAATCAATTTAATTCAATCACATTATGTCTATGTTTGAGATTAAAGCGTTTTGCTAGAAGTACGTATGTAAAGGTTTTTTTTTTATAAAAATTTCAAGTCTTTTGTGTAAAACCACTTACAAATGATTTTTAGGAAGCAGATATCAAATGTTTCTAACTACCAAAATAAGCTTCTATAAGTTAAAAAGTACTTCCAACACTATCAAAAGAGTTTTAGACAATTTAGAAGCGGTTTTACCAATTCTAGAAGCAATCTCAAATGGAAGCCTATAAAACTCATTAGAATGAGAAGTGAGTAACTCGACATATAATCAAATCTAACAAAAAAAAATTGTTACCACAGAAAAAAGTTCATTAAAATTAAATAAAGAAATATCTAACTAATAATTCTTCTATTGTTACTTGATAGACATTGCATCTTACTATAGTATAAATTATAATGATAGATTTGTCTCTTTGTTACTTTAATCTTAATTCGTTTGTTATACCTCCTACAAAGTACAAACAAAATCTTGCTAAACCCAGAGTCATCTAGTTCCTAGCTACCAATGTGGTTGCGTGTTATTAGAGGAATTACCTGAGCACATTTTTGACCATACAAACTTGGAGGAGACTACGTTACAAACCGTTGTTGAAAGAAAATTGGTGCACATAGCTCTTTCTCATGGTTTAAGTAATGCATTAAAACTATAATTAGTTAACGGTTATTATGACTTCCACGATAGATGCACGAAATAAAAGAACAAACTAGCTATAATGTGTTGAAATTATTCGGATGATGATCTTATAAACTTGATGCTGAAGTAAAGCAAAAAATTGAAATTAGCATAAATCTCATGTGGATAAGCCTTTCTTCAAATATTTATGCGGAATTAAAGACATAGAAAAATATAAAATGAATTGTCCACATATATTATACGGTGTACGGTGTAGGGCTGGGTAGGTTTTACCAGTATAATTATAATTTTTTTTTTTTTTGGAAATGAATTGTGACGTAAGAAACAAAGAAAGGTCCAGGGGCACCGCTAAGGGTGGCCACCCTGTCCTGTTCGAAAAGTCACTTTCTCATCTTAACGCCCCTTTACCAGCATACCTCTGATTAGTAGGCCCCACCTCCCTCCGGGCCTGAAAGCTATGTAGATCTTTCTAATTAACTCCTCCCCTCTACCTCACCTTTCCTCGATCATTTTATTATATTTCCTCTTTAATTTCTTCCATCTCCATCTTCATCTTCCCTGTAATTAACCAGTTACTTTTTAAGGGCTGGCGAGTTACTGTTACGACTGATTAGCCATCCCTTATCTTGCCCACCACTTGCACATAGTTCGTACAATTTGACTCATCTTAGAGAGTTTATGGTATAAAGAAGCCAGTGGAGTAGCCAAACCAAACCAAATTGCAGCAATTATATAGAGCTAGCTTCCGTAGCTTGCAGCTAGAAGCTGGGAAATGAACTCTGATCGTAATTAGTTCTAATATTGGATCGATCATCAGTTAGTTTATGGCAATTGCAGCAACGAGCAGGATGAGCCACGAAGAAGACGAGTCGAACAAGCAGGGCAATCATCATGATGAGGTTGATGATGAGCATGAGCATGACATGGTGATGCCGGGCTTTCGCTTCCACCCAACTGAAGAAGAACTGATAGAGTTTTACCTTCGCCGTAAGGTGGAGGGCAAGCGCTTCAATGTCGAACTGATTACTTTTCTCGACCTTTATCGCTATGACCCTTGGGAACTTCCAGGTATATATACATATCCCTTACTTCATCATCATATAACATCGATCAATCCCTACCCTCCTTTTCTTCTTTGTGTTCTAATTCGAAACAACTAACCATATGAAATGAATATGATGATGTTTAGCTATGGCCGCGATTGGAGAGAAGGAGTGGTTCTTTTATGTCCCGAGAGACAGAAAATACCGGAACGGCGACAGGCCCAACCGTGTCACCACATCTGGATACTGGAAGGCAACTGGAGCCGATCGGATGATTCGAAGCGAGAACTTCCGGTCAATCGGATTGAAGAAAACCCTAGTTTTCTACTCTGGGAAGGCCCCCAAAGGCATTCGAACTAGCTGGATCATGAACGAGTATCGCTTGCCCCATCATGAAACTGAACGATATCAAAAGGTACACCAACTTATGCATGTATTACAACTTCAACGACAAATTGATTATTAAGTTGCGACGTTTGGGATGAAGATCGAGTCAGTAAAAGAGAAGAGGAGTCGGAATAAACTTTCAATTTAGTTACTAAACCTAGCTAGTATTTCAATCTCCAACCCATGAACAATTAGATGTCAATTTTCCCTTCTTTTTTTTTTTTTCTTGGTTCCGTTTCTCATAGATAATTAGCAGAAGAAGCATGTCAATTGTGAGCAAATTAAGAAAACGTATCCAAGATTAGACTGAAATCATCAATTTCAACATTTGCTATTGTAGTTTTGATTTTTATTTAACGTGACCTTGAAACTAATTAATTAGGTGAACCACATGCGCGCAGAGACTTGGATTTAATTTTGTTTAATTGATTTGCAGGGAGAAATATCCCTTTGCCGAGTTTACAAGAGACCCGGAGTGGAAGACCACCCGTCGCTGCCTCGTTCTCTGCCGTCATCCAGAGCCGCCGCTAATGCTAATAATGCATCCACATCAAGATCAGTACTGGCTCAGTCTTCCTCCTCGTCCACCTTAGACAAAAAGCAGCACAGCATTAACAGTAGTTTGATGGAAAAACTCCAAGCTAATTTTAACTTCAATGGAGGGTCGCCGTCAGTTGGCCAATCTGTAGAACAACTTCATCATCATCAAGATCAGGTGGCTGCGGATCCAAAGATTAACGAAACGGAAGGAAGCAGCGGGAATTCGGATGTGACAAGCACGCTCGGCGTTGGCCTCCGTAGTAGTGCTCCTAATATTCCTCCAATTCATCTTCCATCATCGTCACTCGGACTACAACCTCATCACCATCACCATGGAGGAGTCTTACACCTCGATGATCAGGCCGAACAAGAGGGGATGTCGACATTCTGGCAGCAGCACCACCACCACTCAAAGCCACAATCAATGCTGTTCGCCGGATCTTCTGTTTCGTCCACGTCTAACCCGATTGATGATCTTCAAAGACTCTTGAATTACCAACAGCAGCAAGCAGTTTCCAACATTGCCAATCAACAACAACTACATGTACAACAATACTATGATGCTCATAATCATAATCACCACCACCACCACCAAGTACCTAGCAACGTGGTTAACCATTTCTCCAGTCCTTTCCCATTGGTACTTCCTCCATCGTCGCAGTCTCAGCTCTCCCCCAACGGACTTCCAATAACTGCTTTCTCCGACCGCCTTTGGGACTGGAATCCGATCTCAGAGCCAAACAGGGCGCCCGATCAGTACAACACCAATCCATTCAAGTAATCAATAATATATATATATATACATATATATATATATATATATATATATTATCAACTAAACTCAACTGCATATATACATATTTGATCCATCGTCGATACACTACCACTTAATTATGCTAGCTCTAGCTAGTAGTCCTTAATGATCTCTACATCTTTTCCATTTTTCTGGCGGACTTAATTTGTAGATCTAGTTTTTTAATGAAGTGATACTATTATTCGATATAATGTTTTTGAATTTATATACAACCATATATTTGATCGATCATACATTTAGTTGTTTTTCTGGGGGTTATTGATGGGGTGATATCCTATATTCATCCCTTTTGTGTTGTGGTGATGCAGTAACATGTAATATAGCTAGCCAGTATGTATTCTGAATTGCAATGTTGCATGCTTAGGTCATGGCGTAAGGTGCTGAATTAGGGTTGCAGAATGCATAGGTCATCCAATGCATCTCCTCCTTTTTCTTTTTTTCTTTCCTTTTTTTCTAGAGCTTTTCCCCTATCCAGTACTCATGTTGTCTATTAGAAGTAACTAAGCCTTCCGATCAGGCCTACTTCCGAATTCCGATGCAGAGCTGTTTATGTTTTACGGTTAGGCCTGATCATGAAATAACATTAACATCGATCCTAAGATTTGACCAAAACAATTGTGGTTTTGATTTTTTTACTAGGTACTAAGTAAGTACCTTCGAACATATATGCATAAGCACATTCATCAACATACAATTATATGTACATAACTTAATTCAAGAGTAATTATATCACTGTTTTCTGTTTTGATTGAAGTCATCTTTTTATCCATATATGTCCTTTAAATTTCACAAACTCCAACCTATTATTCTAAGATAATAATAATTTTGTATCTAGCTACTTTGATCGTCGATGACATGTCATACCTTCTACACATTTGATCTTGCAAAAATAACAATCAACTAAAGTTTCCACAACAAATATTTGTGTGGTTTACTCTTTAATTTGTTGTCTCATTAATTAACCGTACATCATCACTTAAAAGTTGTGCTAATTAATGAAGTAACTAAGGTAAAGTTAATAACTTTGAAACAGTATTTTGCGGTGTGCTTTAATATTAGAAGCTTTAAGAGACATAAAACTCACTCAGAGCCGGTCCCGAGGTTTTTGATGATCCGGGCGAGGAAAAAAAAAACTTTGGTGTCCAACTATAGATTTCTTTCAATTTCCAAACAATAAAACAATAAACGGTAAAAATTTGGGCAAAAAACAACGATGCAGCAATTGTGAAGATGTATGCATCAACAGATCATCTTACAACTTTCGACTTCTAGTTTGTGTACCTAATATATGTCACATTGCACCAACATGTCAAATTATATATACATAAAGAAAGAGAAAGAGAACAGGGAAAAAAACTGTTCAATTGTAGGGGGAAAAGAAAAGTCTTCTATTATTCAATACGGAGAAGTTGAAATTCGCAATTTGGATACTAGCGGTGATGGTACAACCGAGATTTTGAGATTACAACCTAAAAAGGAACAATAGTTGTTAGAATAATCAACAAATACCACAAACAGCCAGCAAAAGAACTTCTAATATCTAAAATTTCAACGATTTTGAAAATTGAAGAACAACCATTGTCAAAAGAAAATTTGAAGAACACTCAATTTAACTATACCTATTTTGATTTTTATCACAATCTACATCGATGGAATGTCAAAAATTGTATCTGATCACCGTAGAAGAAGAGAAAAATATAGGAAAGAAAGATTGAGAGGAGGTGGTAGATGATAGGAATAAATTGTTTGATTAAATAACCATTGAAACCCTAAATTTATAGAGAATATTTGTTTCATTTCAAAGTATTGGAGAATGGAGAGAGTTAAGAGACTCTTGCAATTCGTCTGTTATAATTGTGTATACGATTCTCAAAGTGAGGAGAAGATAAGACCTCGAAGAGAGAATAGGAGACGCTGCGTTGGGAATAAAGCAGTTTTTTTTTCTTTTCGTTTACCGTTGCTAGATAATACGTAATAATTTTTTTAAATATATATATATATATATATATATATATATATAACTTCATATATAAACAAATATTATTGTCCCCTCTCTCTTGGTGCCCTGGGCTGTCGCCAAGCCTACCATGGGTAAGGCCGGGCCCGAACTTACTTCAAAAGATATGAACGTAAAAAGTAGTCATTTAATCAATGCATCCCTTATCTCTATATATGTTAAAGAATCACTTAGTAACATTATGTGTTTACTAAATTATAGGGGGAGTTTCTAATGAGAACCACTAAAATGAGGACTTCATGAGAACTTTCACGTGAGACCCACTTTTCAATCACATTTCCATAAATTAACCGTTAGATGTTTAGATATTCATATGTAGATCATTTATGCAATTTTCAACCAAATTGAAAATCATTAAAATATTCATAATTTCATTTATGAACATGAATGGTTTAGGTTTAACCAATTTGGTTCGTCTATTGACTTGCTAATTCGGTACCTTAAAGATTAGCAATTTAGGAGAAAATTTTCAGAAGCCATCTACTCATACATACATAAACATCTATTGGTGATTTGCTGTAATGTGATCGAAAAGTGTGTCTCCCAGCCACTTGATTAGAAAGTCATCATTTTAGTGGTCCTCATTAATTAGAAACTCTCTCCCAAATTATATTCTTAGTCAAACAATATATTGAAATTCAATCTAGTAATTAGGTTTAACAAGAGTGTAATGAGGTGAATCATGTTGTCAAACAATGCCGTTTGTTTAATTTGGTTAGATGCAAAGCCTCATTAGTTCATGGATAACGTTAGTAAACTCTATGCATTTAACTCATACTAATTTCATACCGTGCGTGTGAATGGTGTGATGCATGTGTCATTGTGGAAAAAGAAAAAAAAAAAGAATTTTTTTTGTCACATACTTCTTCAATTCTTTTATTCGTGTGTTTTTTTTTTGGTTTTTTGGTAATAACTATTTTGGATGATTTTATTTATCTATTATGAGTTGTTAATTTCTATTTTGAAGGGTATTATCAGCATATTATAATGTGGTGGAATATGTGACACCAAATTTTAAGCCTCCTTTTATAGATTTAAGAGTTTTTATGTAGTGTTCCCGTTATGACTGCAATGACTAGTAGAGGGGTACACTAAGATGGTCTATAGGACTCAAGCTAATCAAGGCAAATGCGGAGAGTTAGGGTTGTGTTTAGAATAATTTTAGTTAGTTTTTCTTTTCATTTTCCTTTTGGATTTTAGTTTTTCAATTTCCTTTTTGCATTTTAGTTTTTTGCATCTTCTTTTTGGATGTTAGTATGACTATTTATGTAGTCAGTTGAGCAACAAATGTAATGGGTGATCTTCTGATCCCCTAGATTGACCTTGTACGGTCGTATGATATTTTAATAATAGGAATATATCTTTCTTTTCCTTAAAAAAAAAAAATTAGCCTTCCCATTATCTAATTTTAAACCTATAACTATATAGGTTTCAATTTTATAATGAATTGACCAAATATTGTTCACATTTAATCGACACAATTCTACCCAATTAGTATAATCCAAATTAACATTCCAGATATTATTTCGAGATATTCTATTAATGTTGATTGTAGTATGGGGTTTAGACATTATTTCCCACCCTTGTATTCTGTAATATTAATGGTTAAAACTTGAAAACAAACATATTAGCTCTTTCCTAAAAAGAAAAACAAATTAACATGCATATAGTATTGAATGATACAAATTTGATCAAATTGTTTCAATCCACATAAGGTAACGCCTTTTCATTTGAATAAAGGACAATTCATTATAGGCCCAATTTTTATAACAATATTAGGTGAAACCCTTCTATTATTTCTTTTTAATTTACACCCAAAAGTTGCGCTATAGGATAAATAATACAACCTTTTTTCTTTTAAAATTATAATAATTGCCACTGAAGGAAAATTATTAACCTACACTAATCTAGCTTTTGCCAAAAAATTAATGTTATGTATTCCATGATTAAAGCTATTTACAACTAATATTTTAATTGTAGGTTTTGCATTCAAAATTGTAGCTTTACTATTGTCATTATATTGCTAGAATCATGCAATTTTGGTTCTTTCTTAAATTCAAATGGGTTGATTGAATGAACCAAATAGTGAGAGACTTTTGCATATCTTTCTCTTGGGTTTGTAATCACTAGTTGTATATCTAATATAGAGGTTTCTTCAGTTATGCCATACTTACTATACACATGCTAACTTGTAGGAGTTGGGTAAAACACCTGACTTTCAGGTTACGCATGAGAAAATATATATATATATATATATATATATATATATTACACAATATGTTCAAGTTCTCAAAATTTACTGCCTCCTTGTTTTAATTTTTTATTTTTTATTTTGATGCCATGAGTTTCATTAGTTATCTATTTTAAAGATGTTCATGGCTATGAGGTACGTTATTTTATGGTATGAGTTTTTTTCAATACCTTGTAAAAATGTATATAGTTTTAGCAGGAGAAACTCTAATGAGGACCACTATAATGAGGACTAGTTGAGAACTTTTTTGTGAGACTCACTGTTCAATTACATTTTAACAAATCAACTGTTAGATGTTTAGATATTCATGAGTAGATCATATCTGCATATTTTCAACCAAATTGGAAATCGTTAAGGCATTTAGAATAGTGATTTATCATTTATGAACAAGAAGGGCTCAAATTTGATAGATTTGGTTCGTCTATTTATTTGATCTAATTCGATACCTTAACGATTTCCAATTTGGTTGAAAATTTGTAGAAGTGATATGCTCAAGAATATCTAAATATTTAACGGTTGATTTGTCGAAATATAATCGAAAAATGGGTCTTACAACCATTAATTGAAAAGTTCTCAACTAGTTCTCATTATAGTGATCCTCATTAGAGTCTCTTCCTAGTTTTAGATACCTCATAGCTAGATATGTGAGTTATTGGCACATATTCTAGAGGTATGTTATTTAATGTCATATAAGGTATGTGTAATGCTATGAGGTGGGGTTGTTTTAGGGGCTATGAGTTTTTTTCAATACCTTGTCAAAAGGTATATAGTTTTAGATACCACATAGTATGTGATTTATTGGCACCTATTCTAGAGGTATGTTATTTAATGTCGTATAAGAGTTGTGTAATGCTATGAGTTTCTTTGGATGCCTAGTCAAGAGGATACCTCATTGATATATGATTTATTGGTATTTTAGATGTTATTATCTATTATTCGCCACTATAAGGTATGTTTTATATTATGAGTTACTTTTGGTGCATGTTTATGAGGTATATTTACAACCCCTGAGAAGTTGGTTGGTAAATATATGATCTTCAATATACCTGAGAACATGGTATACTATTCAATATAAATGGACACTTAGAATCTAATGTGTAATGGTTTCATACATGATGTAGAGGTTTGTTCAACTATGTCATAGATCTACTTGTGGTTGACATTGTTGCAATGGCTTGTAATAGTTATTGATTCCGTTTTAACACATATATTGACCAACAGAGCAGGTGAGTATGCAGATACATGTATAGAATCATACCATACCTTACTGAGGGAAGAACCTATCACATTAAGGAAAAAAAAAATTATATGTGGAAAGAAAACTAAAAGAACAGCAAACTTGAGTAAAATGAAATTTAAAAAAAAAAAAACAATTAATGACATAATTAATTGTAATTAATAAATTTGGAAAGACAATAATTTTTTTTTTATCGGGAGTGAGATAGCGAGTCATCTCGGTTACATTAGCGAGTTAGTAACACAGTCACCCAGTCAGTATTCGGACCGAGGTCCACGAGAGTATCCCAGTAAAAGTAGACTGATCTCTCGTTGTAGGCACACGAACCCAAAGGCTCAGATATCATGTCATATTGCTTTTAATTACCCCAATCAGGCATATAGGAAAACACGAAAAATATTAATTATACATCAACACTCTACAAAGAAGGTTGCCTACCTCTTTGGTAGATTGGATTTATATCTAATTTTAAAACATTGAACTTATAAAATTTCATTTTTTTTAAAGTAGAATATGAAGGAGTGAAGGACACAATAACCCTACCAATATGATTAGGGTGGTGTTATTCAATATTCACACACCCTCTTTAATTTTCTATTACTTTAATTCAATTTTCTTTTTTCAAATTACCTTAACCTCTCTTGCAATTTTTTTTTCTTTTTTTTTTCTATTTAACAATTCAATCATGAATCAATCATCATTAATTTATTATATAGCAAATCAATTTTTTTTACTTATAAATGAAGAGATTATCTACAAGAATAGGGAAAAATCATATAGATAATTGCTTACTATAAAACGGTAGCAATCTTGAAAATACAAAAAGTTACAGACAAATAAGACTATAGTTCATTCCAAGGATTTTAGAAGCCTAAAGAGTGTAGTTGCTTCTCTAATTCAACTGCAATATTTTGCAATTTTAGGGGAGTTTATCAACTTGGTGAGACATATTTCAGTTAGAATGATGGATTCAAAGGGGCTCCAATGATCACTATACTCATATTTTTCTTCTATGTCTCCATTGCAATTACATGTAAAAAATTTCTCCAAAGATGGGTCTTAAATTGCTTGTTCTGTCATAATTGAAGTTTAAAACATCACATAGAGAGATAGAATGACTATGCTAGAAATTTTTTTATTTATTTTTATTTTTTAATTTCAGTACAAATGCTAAAGAAGTTTTTTATGGAAAAGAAAAGAGGGAATCAAAAAGAGTTTTGAAGTCGTTTGTATTTGTGGGAAAATAGGGTTTAGGATTTGGGGGTGATTGACTTGTCAAATAGAAAAAAAGATTGCAAAGGAGGGTAGTAGGATAATTTGTGAAAAAAAAAAAGAATTAAAATAATAGAAAAATAGAAGGGGTGTGTGAATAGAACAAAAATGTGTGTTAATAACACCACCCATATGATTAAGATGGTAAAATGGCGTATATTTAAAAATAACAAATTAAAATGGCGGATTCGAATCTTCAATTTATGTTCCCCTACATTTTTTTTTTTTGAATCAAAGTATTAAATTTCATTCATCTCAAGTCAGAGTGGCACGGATACATACATTCTCTTGCCAACTCTAAGGTAAGTTTAGGACATGGTATGCTAGCACCACCTATCAAAGTATTAAATTTCATTCATCTCAAGTCAGAGTGGCACGGATACATACATTCTCTTGCCAACTCTAAGGTAAGTTTAGGACATGGTATGCTAGCACCACCTATTAGACAACCAGTGCTCGCTTATTTAAAAACAAGCCTAAGAACATGAAAACAAAGCATAGTAATTAGGCTAAGTTCAGAAAATTAAAATAAACTTAAATTTTCTCCTTGCCCTTAACAGTTGGGCTAGGAGGTTTGGAAAGAAAAGCTAAACAGAGTTCATGCATGTGCTTCAACAATCTTCTTCTATTTTGGGGGATTTTTATTCTTGGATCCCAACGGCCTTCCCCTCTTTTTCTTTGGTTCAGAGCTTGGTTGCAACACTTCTTTAGGCACTAGAATATTCCCTAGAGCCTCAATCATGCCCAAGAACCTGGCAGGGAATTTGCTTGTGAATTCTGGCATCTTTTGCTTCTTTGCAGGTACATCAGTTAGGAGTAGCTTGAATAATTCAGGCACTAGTATCTTGAGCTTCTGTGGAGATTTGGCAGGAGAGAGATGTTGATTACGCTTGTCACCCCTATTTTCTTTTTCTTTTTCTGCAATCTGCTCAGTCTTGCCAATTTGCTCCTCAGAAACTTCTTTGCCATTGATGTTGCTATTTGGTTCAACCAAATTTTCTTTCTCAAGCTCCATGCAAGTATTTGGAGCAAGACCTGTAGTCACTGGTACCTCTGTTGCCAGTGTCTCAATCAATGCTAAAGCCAAAGATTGATCAGATACAACATCACTTTCTTTAGGATTCAATACCTTTTCATGCAGTACAATAAGTTTGCGGCCCTTATTTCCTTCTTTCGGTTGAAATAGAGACCTGCATACAAAGGATAATATGGGCGATTGCACACCTTGAAATCTGAAAGCTCCATCCACAAATCTTTTAGTAACAAACCCTAGGGAGGACCTATAATTTCCATTATTTTTTCAACAGGACCCCGTGCTACACTAGGTGCAGCATGGCTACCGAGCAAAGGACGATGGTTACCCTCATGATATATCATATTGCAATGATCACATTTACCAACAAAATTCTCAAAAAAGTAAGAGATTTCAGCTTCAACCCTAGGTGCCAGCTTTAGGGGGTTTTTTTTTTTTATTTTAGAAAAAAGGGTTTTGAAATTTCATGTGAAACATGAACCCTAACTTTGTCCACATTCTCAAAAAGTTTGTTATCCATTTCAAGAAATTTACCAGACACCGAAGCTATGTTTATAATCATGTTAGGCTCTTCAAACAAGGGTGGTATGTTGCTAATTCGAACCCAGAAGAATAGTGAGGTCAGATCAATCTCATGAATAGGTGTGACTCCATCATATTCTTGAAGAATCATTGGAGCTTGATTAAATCTCCATGGTTCACCCTTCAAAACCTTATTTCGATCCAAGTGCAGATCAAAGGTAAGGACAAATCTGTTTGGCGCTCTCTACTGAATCTTGAAACCATTGTCAAGGACCCAAACTTGCTGGAAAAAATGTCTCAGATCGTTGAGCATCGCTGGTTTGACTAGAGGACGTGCAAGTAGATAGGATTATGTTGCAAACCTCTAGGCTCCTCCAGATGTTCTTGAGAGATCGATAACATCATTGCTAGCCAGTGCAAGAGATGCAGCAAAGGATGAGGTAACATCGTCAATAGTTGACATGGTAAAAAGAATTGGGAAGGAAGAGGAAGAACGACTGACGTCGTTCGGTGTTTGGGTTTAGGACTTTTATGTGTATCATACATCTTTGCACCACTATGGATAACTTATCTTTTCTTCATAGCTTTTGGGTATTGATTAGCGTTTTGTCTTTCTATATATTTTTTCCATGAGTATTGTCTTAAAAAGAAATACAAAACATATTATATACAGTCCTTTTCTGGTAAAGACCTCCTTACCTAAGCTAAGGAACAGATTTCCATATTTGACCAACTTTTCGATCACATATTCACATTTTAACCGTTCAGTTTTTAGGTATATATGAGTACATCATCTCTGTAAATTTTCAGCCAAATTGATGATCATTAAGGCATTCAAAACTGCAATTTACAATTATGAACACGAACAATTCCAATTGGATAGATTTGGTTCGTTCATTGATTTAATCGAGTTCGATACCTTAACAATCATCAATTTAGCTGAAAATTTGTATAAGTGATCTATACATTAGGACCTAAAAATTGAACGGTTAAAATATGAATATGTGATCGAAAAGTGACCAAAATATGGAAATTAGTTCCTTAACTAAGATAAGAATATCCTTATTTGAGAATGGTTGTGTGTGTGTGTGTTTGTGAGATTCAGAGGATGTGATGGGATAGGGATCAGTAGCATGCATTCTCATTGGGATCTGATCTAACAGAAGGAACCGGTAGAGCTCACATTGGGGCATGGTGGGTCATGTGCTTCAATGATATATATATATATATATATCTTGTTTCATAAAATTACTGGTTGCTGCCTTGTCATAGTGGTAGAGACATATACATTTATATATGTTGGTCCCTGGTTCGAATGGTGGTTAAAATTTTAAAATTTTGATACATTCTCAGTTTAAGTTCTAATTTAAAAGAAAAAAAATTTGAGTGCCCCAATTAAGATTAATTTCTGGTTCCGCAACTGGCAACCTATGCAATTGTCTAACTAGTTGTTCGTGAGTCAGTCAATTGGTAGCTAGCGATTGAGTGTGTATTGTAGGCTAGTAGGTTAGAATCATTATTGTTTTTGTTACTGACAAGTCAACCAGATCCACCCGCATGTGCGCACCCTTTGTGGGCGTCGTTTTGATTTTCATTTGTTAAAGCTAAGAGCATATATAGCCAAGCCTAAGCTAGATATCCAGAGAGGTCCCTGCAGCTGGACCATAATGCATGATGAATGTGATGCCACACTATACTAGATTACACCAGCTTTGCCAGAATAAATACAATGCTTCTTCTCCACCCTCTCCCTTGACCTAAGTGTACAATAGGGACCTCGATCTTCAATTTATTCCTTAATTAACAGATGGTGACTATGTGAATGTAGTGCTTCTTTGGCAAGGAAAAGGTCGAGCTATTACCCAAAAGCCTACAACTTATTGGCAGCCTTAGGCTCTCAAGCAAAACAGTGATGTCTGGTATTTTTCGATTTTTCATTACTTCATGTCAATTATCTGAAAACTATAAGCATAAGATCATAAGGTATTTCACTGTTATTTTTTCATTATAGAATACTTTAATAGTATTCAAATAAAGCGACAATATATAAAAGACTCGGCTGGGGAGGTATATAAGCCACAAACAATTTTTACCGGAGTAAAATCACATGATCTTAATAGTCGTAGGCCACAAACAATATCACCTGTAACATTTTAATTTTTTTTGTTGAAATGGAGGCCATATGCTTAGGGAAAGATAGAAAAGATTACATTAGTGTAGAAAAGATTACATTAGTGTCTCGAGTTCTAGCTATCCCAACTATGTCAAAAAGAAAGAAAAATGATGGATGATGATATTATTCGAGTCTTTTAACACTATTTTCACGTGCAATAAGAAATGTCCAACAAGTATGAATTCGTTTTCTTAATTTTTTTTAAATAAATAAAAGGTTAGACGATATTAACTTTTCTGTAATAGTCTATTTGAGACATATACTCCCCACCAAATTTAAAGAAAAGAGGCCGCCACAACCGGAAACTCACTACCCGTCCTCTATTTAAATTTATGAAAATAATAAAATAAAAAAAACGAAGGACCAGACCAATACCTTCTCAAAAACAAAAACAAGTAAACAACATGAGGGGAACAACACTCAAACTACCACGAAGCATAACAGATTTGTGCAAAATAAAAAGCACTTGTGAAATGGGTGCCATGAAGAAAAGCGCAGGTGTCCAAACAACAAGCACCCAAAGCAAGGACCGTGAACCATCAGGCTCTGCAAGATTTGAATATAATGGTGATGGGAGTATAATTGCTGGCATATGATAGTATGATACCAGAACGCACAAACATATTAATTGAACCCTAACTCGCTCTTATGCTCTTTTTAATATACAGCAGCGACCCTTGCTCTGTTTCCCTCCTTTCGACTTCTTATGAACAATGTAAAGTCCCCACACACAGCAAAAGCAATGGAGACCATACTACTGAGAAAATCAAAAATTTGGAAGCAGAGGGAGATTACAGAAAGAAGCCGTGGAAGCAACAGTGGCCGGACATGAACTCCACCAATGCAATCCAACATTGTCTATCCCAAAGTTCGCCAAGCAATCTACGACCTCGATGTATCTTCGTCAACATGGCAAAGTTGCATTATGATGTACCAACTCACTGCACCAATCATAGAATCAGTAGCATAACAGTAGCCAAGCATGACGAAAGTAAGGAAAACCCAGTGTCTGAGGAGACATGTGCCAAACCAAAGATCGATGATGAAGTCAAACCCAGATTGGCAAGTCTATCTGCAGAGGTGTTCACTTCACGAAATACATGAGAACAATAGAATGTAGTAGTTGTAAACTTATATGTCAAACTAATATTGAAGCATAAAGCTAGTTTTCCTGAATCCTGACCCTGCACAAAGCTGTTCCAGCACAACCAAACTAAGCCGGTTACAAGATGATAAAACAACCCCATGTACTTAAGTAGCTAGCAATATTAGCCTATGATATTGTTGAAATAATCAAATGTTGTGAGGAGAAATCAAATTTAATGATTCACATGCCTTCCAAATGATTCACATTAATGAAAAAAATGAAAAACCATGTGAATAATCACAAAGTCATTAAACAGATTCATATACATTATATAGAAGTATGGATGTGGCTCCTACCCATTTTCTACTTCGGCCATCAAAAGAAATCCCTTCTCCGAAAAGCATGAAAAAAGAATCTGACTTGTAATAGATTCCGTTAAAGATAAAGAGAAACTGGTACGTATAGTTAATCTTTTGCTATATGCAATGCAATTTGATGGTTCCAAAAGAGGGTCATCATATACAAGGAGCAATTGCGTCATTTGGACTTTGAAAGTTCCATATTATTTACCTATGGGAGATCAAGGATAAGAGAAACCCTATTGGAAGCAAGACAAACAAGGAAGAAAAGATCCCTTAAAAACCATATTGTTCAACTTGCATTCAGTATATCAGTTTCATTGAAAGATTTAAACCTGAAAAGCTTACAATAATATAGTCGTCCATCAATAACAAGAAGTAACAAATATAAACCTGAATGAAGATCACCTATTCTGAATAGCAGACAGCTGTTAACACCATCATTGGAGTGTATTCTTCCTCCAAGGAACTTTAGTTGAACATATTAGGTAGAGACCTCACTGTCATAAATGCATCTACCATCTCATAAGTCACAGCAGCCCTAACTCGACGATGTCTTTCTACTGTTTCAGTCGAAACTTCAATACGCCGCTGTTTTACTTGAGCTGTTAACATGCGTCCCGCACCATACGCCTCCTTTATGTAATTGAGTTCACTGTCATCCTCTAGGAAAAACTGAAGGTATTTGTATGGTATGTCTATGTCGAGCCTTGCTCCCTTCTGTCTGTGTTCCTCTATTGAATCTCATACCCCTGAAAATGCAAACTTGTTTATCTTTCTCGCAATATCCTTTGCGGAATCAGTTATATATATGGCAGAATTTGGATCATTAGCCGACAATTTTCCTGTTTCTCCCTGCAGGACAGGGAAGAACTCAGACTCGATCAGAGCAGGTTTCTGATATCCAATGCGTGGAGCAACATCTCGTGTCATTCTAAAATAAGGATCTTGTTCAATCGCACAGGGTACTAAGCAACGAAGGTTATCTTGGCCAAAGAAAAGATGTGGAAATGAACTAGGAAACGACGGAACAGCCTGTACTGGTGGAAAACTTACTTTTCCTATATGATCTTCACCGGTGAAACCAAATATGCCAGAAATCTTGTTATAGGTCACACACTTTCCCACCTTCACCATGTTTTTGTAAAAGGCACCACCAACATAATCAAAATCAGAGAAGATGAAGGTTCTTGTTATGTCAAAACCACAAGCAATAATGTCTTGCATTCTCCCTTGCAAGTCTCTGGCTTTCTTCCACGGTGAGATTTTTCCACATGCATTTCTCGTCATCAGTGAGTTGTATAGCCAGAGGAACCTTGAACGCATCTTGCAAATATGTAGTGAACATGAAGGGGATGAGATGTCCCAAATGCAAAGACTCAGAAGAAGGCCCTCTTCCTGTGTACAAATAGAACTTGTCTCCTTTCTCATAAGCATCTAGAATCTCATTGAAGTCCCGGTGGGCAAAGAAAACCCCACGGCGGAGGAAGACGTGCGGAGCACGTGATGTGAGTCGGTGGACCTGGTCGTTAAGAGATTGATCGAGCTGGCAACCAAACTGGTTAATAAGCTTATCGTAATCGATTTTGCTGCCATCTTTGGCCTCCACCCTCCATGGAGTCACTATCTGTTGCTATGCTTCTCCATTGTCTTGTATCTCCAATGCCCTTTTGTTCTCCATACAGTTTTTGCTTTTGGTAGCCATCATTATCTGTACACCAAAATTGTTGTCAGGTTGATTACAAGAACTTAATATACTAACCAATTAACCATAGTGAATTCGAAATCAATCCTTAACCCTAAAATTTTCCCCTAATTGAATTGAACAAAATCGAAATACATATTTACAATTTCAGGAGTTCAAGTGTTCACCGATTGTATTTGAGTCTGAAAGAGGCCTTTTGGGAGGAAGAAGAGTAGAAGACGAAGAGATGGACGGACTGAGGTTTGAGAGAATGTGAGAGCCAGAAAAGAGTCTTCGGGAGTTCGGCTGCATGGGCTTGACGAAGCCAACATGCACTTTTTTATAATAAATTCTCGGGTGGGCTTGACAGTCTCAATTCCTTTTATAGAAGATAATCAATTTGCTAGTCACCTTCGAGATTTTAAATCCCTGATTGAATTAGGACTTTACTAAAATATTTTATAAGAAATATTTCATAACATTACTACTTATTTCAAGTAGGATTAATATTCCTAGTAGATTACGTAAAGATCGAGTTTCAGTTCTGTGAAGTGCATGGCATGCAAATTTTGAGCTTCAATCAGTACACTTCTAAGATCAAGGAATTTGTTTATAGCCATACAATTGCTCTAAAATCAATTCTTGAAGGGAAATTAATTTTTGCGACTGGCTAAATAACTAGGTCTCCATGTAATTCTCTTACCTACTATATATCCTCCTTATCTTATTCTCCCCTCTTTCCCTCCCTTTTTTTCTGCCTTTCTTTTTGTTTTTTACTTCTCTCTTCCCAGTCTTCATCAGCAACCTTGTTCTACCCAGCTTATACAACTAGACCTATCAAGCATTGCTGATCAGCAAGCTTCAGTACACTGACGTGCATGCTACTTCAAAGAGCCACGATCTTTGTTGTTGCGAGTGGCCTAAATTCAAAGTCAAACCACCAACGCCACCTGGAGATCAGAAGATCGCTCAAGTGTCCAAAGTTCAATACCTGTCGATTGCCACTTTCATCCTCCCAGTACCAGAAAAGTTGCTTGAATATTGTTGAATGGGTCTATGTTTGTATCCCTAATACACTCTTGAGTAAAAACCATCTATATCAAGATTCCAAGCTCTGTCGCAAACATATGTACAGATAACGTAACAAGTTCTTATATAAACACTTGTTAAATTGTAATAACATTCAATCCCCAGAAACAATGCTTATTCATTATGGCAAAGACTACGGTATATTAATGTACAGATATATCAAGTAGACTAGATTTGATACAGAGGTAGACTGACTCCATGCAAAAGTAGACTATCTTGACTTGATCTCAAATTAGTCTACCTCTATATTGAGCTAGTATACCTCTGTATTGAAATAGTCTACTTGATGTATCGGTACATTAATGTACCGTAGACAATCTCATTCATTATCTATAAATACTAAATAGTTCTTCTACTTCAGATAGAAACCCAGCAGATACCCCATATATTCTGACCAACATGATCAGAATCTGACATGTAAAATTGTAATGCAATTCTATGAACACCTGAGGTGTGCAGCAAGTATAAAGTTGTATTAGACGCCAACAAAGTTCATTGACAGGATTAACCTTAATATGTACTCTGTGAACCATGCACCTACTTAAAATCTCAAGACATTTTATCGGAGGAAAGGGTGGAAGAATGTTTCGGCATGCAATATCAAGGTTCACTTCAAAAAGTATGTCTCTTCGCTTCATCCACAATGAGGACTGCACAAAACTAGTTTGTACTGTAATATAAATTTAGGAATGAAAGAGCAATGCTAATCTAAGAAACTTAAAATTAATAGAATTGATAGAAGCGAAAAACATGGCAGAGAGCAAGTAAATTTTTTTTTTTTTTAACTATTACAGGTCTCCTTAAACAATCTCTAATTATAAGTATAAATTAATGGGACAATGAAGAAAACCTGTCTGCATCACTTTCCAATGTAGAAAAGACAAAGTAAGCTCTCCAATTCTGTTCAATCAAATCTCTGCCAAAGCCTAAATCTGAAATTAAGGAAGCAAAGAACTATATTGCATTTAGCAATATGGCTGTTATGAAAAAGAGACAATCAGTGTATGCATGGACAGGAAATAAACAGAGGCATATCTGTAACACGTCTTTACTTGAAACGCTACCTCCGACCTGACGTGTTACAGATTTTGAAACAGAGGCATATCTGTAACACGTCTTCATCTCAAATACCTTTTTGGCCACAAATCTTTACTCACTTAGCCATTTAGTTCACCATTTCAAAATCTTGTGTCAGCATATTGACTCCCTCTAACACTGCTCCAATCTCAGACAGGTTTAACCACTTTGTGTTTGAAAGTGCATTAATGATGCACAACGGATCCCCTCAACTTCTAAGGAAGAGCTGGTATTTTAACCAAGGCTTTTTATTTACATTTTTCAAAAAAATGGATTTTCTAACCAAAACTGTTCGTTATGTACAAATTACAAAAAGTGGTTGGTTTTTACAAAAAGATCCTAGTTTTGTAGTTTGAACCAATTATTTTACATCAATTCTTCAGAAGTATCATCAATTGGTTCGTCTGCTGTTGACGTCTCTTGTGTGTTTCTGCTTGGATGCAATGAGCTGCCACTGAAATATTGGATAGTTAGAGAAGAGAAAATGAATAAAGCTGCAATGAATGGGTTATGAATCAAATTAAAAGTTCTCCTCACTGCAATGAATCTAATTTCATGCAATTGCAACCCAAGTTTCCCCCAATTCAAAACACAAAGAAGACCACGAACAGAAGTTACCAAACATAGAAAGAATAGTTAACAAAATTCAACATCAATTGTATGATTGAAAGCTAATGCTTGCAGTGAAGTGAGCAAAATGGCAGAGGACTGATTTGAAGCACAGATCGACATATCAGAATGAATGTGGTCAAAGATTTGATGAAGTATATCTACAATGTGAATTTATTACAAAAGGCATGTATATAGCAGAAAGCATATATAGAGTATACTAAGAATTAATGCGCTTTGTCTCCCAGATTGACATATAAGAATGAATGCGCTTTGTCAGCTATCATTTTGAAAGTTGGTTTATATTTTGAGCTGAAGGTTTGTCAGCTAAAGGCTTACATTTTCAATTATCAAATTTTGCCAGCTAAAGGTTTGTATTTTCCTCCTAAGTATCTCTGCAATCAAACATAACAGTTTTTTAATGTAATGTGTTGTAGTATAAATGTATAAATACTATGTATGTCTATCGTAAAGTATTTGGATAGGTACTTGAGTGTATAATCATAGGTACTTGAGTGTATGAAGACTTATGTAACATGCATTACCAAAGAGCAACAAGCATGGCAGAAAATCATCATCAAGATGGCTATCATTTTGGTTTTCTCTTTGAGCTTTCACACTTCAAATGTACTCCTATAAATACCCCTTTGTATGAGATGAATAAACTCACTTGAAATCTCCATTCTCTCTGAAATATTACTCTCTCTTTCTGTGTGTCAATTCCTCTTGTTCTTAAACACGGTATCAGCACGAAGTTGCTCTAGAATTAGAATCGAAAATTGACGAAAGAAGAGTTCATCATCGATCGAAGTCATTTTTCCAAACCTACAAAAAATCCCCAAACCCTACCTCATATCAAAGCCCTTGATTCCAGAAGCCCGGAACCGGTCTCAGAATCGCCGGAACCGGTCGGAAACTGCCTGAACCGGCCGCCGGAAGCAGAAAACCCGAACGGGACCGCTGCCGAGGATCTGCCGAGGTGCTGCCGAGAGCTGCGCAGCAGCTGCTGAGGCCCTACGCAGCAGCTGCCGAGATACTGCGTAGCAGCTGCTGAGCAGCTGCCGACACATCTGTCGACAGATTTGCGGGGCGACTTTCCGACAACTTTTCCGGCGACTTTTCCGGCGACTTTTTGGACGATTTTTCTCGACTTTTTCCAACGATCCTTCCGATCACCTCCGATAATTTTTCCGGTCAAAATTTCCGGCAACACTATTTCAAGGTATTCTTTACTAGAAGTTCCCGTTTTTTGAGTTTTTATTTATTTTCTCTCCTTTTTCCTTTTTCTCGGGAACTTACAATTTAAAGCGGAATTATAGAAATTCACGCCAAACGAACTAAGAGCGTTCATAATCAATGAACTAAGAGTGTTCACAATGATTCTTGGAAATTGATTTCTTAGTAGCATAGCTCGGAAATCTTATTATTTTTCGTGGAAGTTTTAACTCCGAAACTAATATTTTCTTCTTATCTTCAAGGATGTCGAATGAACCTAGACTCGATTTTCAAATCCTTGACTCAACAGGTTCGGATTACCATAGCTGGAAAACCGACGTTGAGAACCATCTCACATCAAAGGGGATATTGCCCATCATCCATGCACCAGACCCGGCCCTTGTGTTCCCTCGAACACCCAAGAGGCATGCAGAAGCAATCATCTTGATGCGACGTCATATGGACAAAGCACTCAGACTAGAGTACATGTTCATCAAAGATGCAAAGGATTTATGGGAGGCGCTACAAGAGCGCTTTAACAATATCCAAGATTTTCTCCTCCCTGACTTGAAGGTTCAGTGGAACGATGTACGCTTCTTAGACTTCAAGTATATTGCTGGGTACAATTCAGAAGCTCTTCGTCTCAAGTCCATGTTGAGGTTCTGTCAAAAACCCCTCACAGAAGAAGAGCTAATTGAGAAAACTCTCTCCACCTTCCCCGTTGCAGCAATCTTGCTATCAAAGTAGTATCGCACTGAAGTAAATGCTGGACGAATTACGAGGTTCAATGAGCTCATAAATATTTTGTCAGTAGCCGAAAAGCACCACAACATTCTCGTAAAGAATTATAATTCAAGACCCATTGGAACCAAGAGCGTTTGTGAGGCAAATTATAATGCACCCAAGAGAGGGCACAATGAGCGATACCCCAGCAATAGGGGACATGTGTAGCCTAATAATAGGGGACATGAAGGACGAACAGGTCCATATAACCGCCTCAATAAAGAAGGAAACCGCAACTTTAGAGCGGGCACACGTGATGGCAACTCCACACGTGGAAGAGGGAGATATGGCAACACCGGCCGTGGAAATAGCACCATGGGCCGTGGAGATCGCACCATGCGCCGTGGTAGTAGCAGCAACCCTCATAGGGAATATCCACAACGTGCACAACCTGCACAACCTGCACCTCAAATGAAGGGAGGGAACCACAATGACATGTGTCATAGATGTGGATCAATCGAGCATTGGTTTAAACAATGCCATGCAAGTACCCAATTAGCTGCACGCTACAAGGAGTACAGGGAAGCAAGAGAGCAAGAGGCTAACCTTACCGAAGATGAAAATAATGAAGATGTCAATCTCACCGTTGAGGACTTCAAAGCTGTAGATGAAGAGCACGAGGATGCCACAAACTTTGATTAGAATAATCCTCTTTCTATTTTCCAAGAATGGCAAATGTGCCTTAGTCAATAAATAACAATTGTATTAAACTCCTTCTTATGTGGCGTACCTGTTTGGCTCCAGTTTTTCTTGAGCTGGTCAACAGTCTCTTTTCTTGCGTGGGCGTGCCAGCACCGTTCGGGTGCGGTCGTCGGGGGTGTCTCTTGACCTGACTTCTTTTGAGCGATTGTGGACGAGGAGAGCACCAACCTCGTCGTGGGATTCTTTGTGCCTCGTGAGAGGACTTTTGCTGAGCCTTTTCAAAATCACAATCGATACTCGATGTTGTAGATCGAGCAGAGCGAAAACCACTGGGAAGTGAGGAGAACTTGCTAAAGCGTGACTCTAGCTTGGTTGGTTTTCGAGGGCGTTACCCTTGCTTGGCTGGTTCCGTAACCGTTGTGGCCGTGGTACTACAGTCGGCTCCCAAGGAGACTAGGACCAAAGCACTTTGACAGAGGGTTTGGTGGTACTGAAAGTTGGCTCCTAAGGAGACTAGAACTTGGAGTGTGATCACCGATAAGAGAATGAGAGGAATTGCTCTTAGAGAGGTTGCTCTAGAGAGAACTTAGATCATCTTATAGATGTTTTGATGAGTGAATTTGTGAGATGATACTTGTTGTAGCCTCTATATATAGGCTTCCAAGCAACACTATTTGGCCTTTAAACAAATCATAGTGGGTTAGGTTTGAGCACACAAACACTTAGTGGATTTTGTTAGGCAAAATTCACTAACACTTAGTGGATTTTGTTAGGTGAGTGCACTAACACTTCTTTATTCCTTTAATTTTTATCTCCACTAAGAATTCATATTTAACCTTCGACTTCTTCATATGAAATGATCCACCATGGATGTAGATTATTGTGGTAAAATTTCAGAATTTATTTCCATGTGGTTGGGCCGAAAATGCTACTGGACTCCTTATAGGTCCAGTTTTCCAGTTTTGCTTATGCAGAAAATTGGACTGATTGTTTGAAGGTTTTCCACTTCGAACAAGCTCTAGCACTCTTCATAAGAAATGATCCTTAGGATGTCTAGAATGAATCTGGAAAGTTTCAACTCATTTGAAGTTCAGATGGTTAGTCTGCCGCCCCTCCTTCCTTGTTTAGCTCGGTTTCTTCTAGCCGAAGTAGGAAAATGTGCTAAAGTTGACTTTTCATTTCCATGCTTCCATAGTAGGCTTTATTTAGCCTCTAAATATATATTTTGAACTTGTCGACAATATATAGCTTGAGCCACTGATATTGGCTCGATTTCTCCAAGACATGCCTTGTCAGGCCAAAATGCTCATTTTGGGTCCAAACATTGCCCCCCAGACCTCGAAGTCAAAGGTCTTCGTCTTGATTGAAGCGGTCTTGAATCAGTACCACTCGTATAATATAGTTGCTCTGAAGCCACTTGTATTGGCTTGACTGAAATTACTTGATTGATTCCATATAGGCCTCTAAATAGGCCATAAAGCTTGGATGCCACAATCTGAATTGCCTTTGTCATAAACTGATGCTTTCTTTGCCAACTTTATTGCCCCCGTATCTGATGTCTGGTATGCAGTGAATTGGCGAAACTTAGGCAAGTTGTAGGATATCAGAACTTTAGCGTGCCCCCCATGCGAAGGAGACTGCTTTTGATTGCGAATGAGGATCCTTCTCTTCTTTGGTGGTAGCTTCGCCATGTGTATATCAGCAAGTATCTGCCTTGATCGCTGGCTCTCTGTTGATTTTCTCAAATGTAGGTGTTTGGACCCTTTTTGCTGGCTAGATCAAGTTTATCAGGGCCTATAGTACTTGGCAAAATAAGATGCTGAATAGCAAACTGTTTGCTGCCATTTAATCCTTCGCGAATCTTATGCTGAAGAGGATGATTGAATCATGGCTATCGTCATCATGACATGTGACGAAGTGAAACCACCATATTTGCTACAACTTTAGCATCTAAAACCGCATTGGTTTTAATCATGTTTTATTAAAAAAATATCAGGCCACTATGCTGGCCCTGCGGTGGTAGGAAAAGGTGGAATATCTTCACTGTCGCCTTAGATGCGATTCTCAAGATGGAATAGTGATTCATTAATTATCAACTAGGGCCACTCACTGGCCCAGCTAATAAATTAATCTCGAAAAACACTTGAGCTATAAATCAAGGTGTAATGGAGAAGTGTTCCTTGTGACCCAGAAATGACATCCAAGAAACCATTCGTTATCGATCAAGCAGATGAAATCACTGAGAAAGCCACATTCACATGGCGGACTAACATGAGTGTTCGATGTAGAAGTCAGACCAGAGAGGAGAGAAGTCGACTGATGAGCTTTGGTGGAGGTGATAGTCAAGCCGGTTTGGGTCCCACACCTCGCGATCGTTTGCCAGATGATGCTATGGCCTATTATGGGCTTCCCATCCGCCGTCCCATAGTGGCTCTTTGGCAGGTGCCTGCTGATTTTAGCAGTTGGGGACCAAGGAGGAAAGTGGGCTTCTGGCCTACCATCACTCTCGAGGAAAAGGTTTGGTATCAGGAGGTCCGAGTGAGAGATTTGGCCCGATGGGATGCGGTGGGTATCACCCAAACCATCGATCTATGCTTCTGTCTTCCCCATAATACTAGCCCTGAACCACTTGCCGCTGCTCTTTGCTTCTGGAACACTTCCAGCAATACATTCGATTTCCGGTTTGGGCAGATGAGCATAACTCTGCTGGACGTTCTTACCATCACGGGGTTGCCCATTGATTTTGACCCCTATGTGCATGGTCAGTTTGATGGTATTCAATTTCCTTTGAGAATGGATATGGCTGGTCGGGGGCATCACAGTAAATCCTACCCTGTCTGGCGTGATTATTACCGCACCCAGTGTGACCATACAGGAGGTATCGCATTCCTGGAATTCTGGCTTTGCAAATTTATCTTTTGCACTTCTTCCAACAAACCTACTGGGCGCTGGAATTCTCTGGCCATTGCTCTCTACAATGGTATTTGCATTGGCCTTGGGCAACCTGTATTGGGTTCGTTATATCGCTCCCTTTATAGAGCTGTAATGCGCCCCTTTGATACCGATATTAGTGGTCCATTCTGGATCCTTGCCTTTTGGTTGCAGATTTATTTCCCTCGCTTCCGTCGCGGTGATATTCCAAAGGAACCTCCAGTAGTTTCCCTTTTGGGGAACTGGCTTTGTGGCAACATAAGGCATCGAGCTCCACCCTACTCCGAGTGTTTTATTTACTTGTACTTGTTGGGAGAGATGCCGGACCCAAAAATAGTCCTTTCTAGGCGATTCCCTCCTCCCCTTGATGATGGCTTTCTGCCCAGTGGACGCGATCATAGAGAAAGAGCCCTCTTGGCCTTTCGTCTAGCCATCTCCTGCTCGGATATTCATCTTACCACCGACCGCGTAAGTTATGAGCTCTATGCCCCTAACCACTTTGCTCGCCAATTTGGGTTGGCCCAGTTGGTACCCTGGCCTCTGGTTGATTCTGCCAATTACTACACCTGTTGGCGGAGATTAGCCCCACCTGGGTCTGCCTCCTTTAAGAGTCAGTTTACTTTGATAGTGATTCCCCCTTGGGTCAGAGCGCTGTATCCCCTCAACGATGTCGACAATGATTATGTTGATTGGTGGAAAGAAGTGTCTGTGAACTGTTGGGACCTGCCACATGACGAAATCTTCGTCCAGATCTTTCGTGGAATGAGTAGTCCTGGTCCGGAGGACCGCAAGATTTTTGAACGCTTCTCCAACCCTACAGCACAACCTCGGCGACTTACTCTACCTTCTCGCTCATCGCATGCAGGGATACAAATCCATGAGCCTAGGGCAACAATAAGTTTTTGTCTTTCTTCACCATTCCTTTTCCTTATCTTGATTTTCCCGCTCTTATTCCTGAGTGTGTTTTGCAACAAACTACCCGGAGCAAGACAGCCTCTGTTCAGGCCGGGAAACAAAAGGCAATAGCAGAGGGGACTCCTGAGGGAGAATCTTCTCATGATGAAGATTCTGCTGAGGTAATTTGGTTAAGAACGATCCCAAACTTGCATTTTTGGTGCTTTCCCTCTTTTTGAGTTGTGATTCTTTTGTCGTGTAGGCCACTGCTATCTTTGCTTGCAAACGCGATCGAGCTCAATCTGTCGAAGAGAGTTTTGAAGATGACGAAACTCTGGGAATGCGATTGGTAAACTCTGGCCCCGTCTTATTCTATTTAAATTTTAGAATCTGGGCAGGATCTTCATTATGTATCTTTTAACAGGTTCGTCAGAGGACCACTGATCCCTCTCGCCTGAGCGAGGCTAGATCCTCAGCCGCTGCAGAAGAGCCAACTCTCTCGCTAGTTCAAGCATCAACTAACCCCGTGGCGCCTCTTCCGTCTTCCACATCTAAAGAGCATCTGCAAGGTCCTACCATTTTAATAACGATCTCCGATGATGAGTCCTCGGAGCATGAAAGCGTGGAAAGCCACTCTGAGGCTTCTGCCGCTTACGAGGAACTGATGACGACAGAGATTCTCACGGCACTAGAGGCCCAAGAGGTGAATGAGGTGAGGCCTCTTCCTCTTGGAGACCACATACCAGATCTTGACCCGACAACTCGAGAGGTAAGCCACTGTTGGCCAATGTTTTCCATTTACCTTTCTGATCCAACCCCGCTCTTTGACATTTCTGAATCTAACCAGGATTCTATTTGTACCGAGGAAGTGGCTGCAAAAGTTGAGGGTTCTATCGGCGGGACAGTCGCCCCAGAGATGGAAAATGATACTAACGGAGGTGGTGCCCCCCAAGTCTTACGAATAAATGAGACAACCGTCGAAGCTGAGGGCTCTATGCTTGAATCTGCTCCACTTGCCTATGGTGAGCCGCGAGTTGAGTTTCCAGATTCTCCTGCGGCTGAAGGGACAGACCAACCTGTTGAAGACGAAGAAATTGAGGAAGCTGTCCACCCATTTGCAGTGGTGGTTCGTGATCCTGTGGCGCCTCCCCCGCCTCCTCCTCCTACCAGATTCGAGAGATTGATGAGGGTGTTGGAGGTAACTCCTCCTTCTACTGTGGATGAGGCTAAGTTGGTGCTTCGTGAATATCTAGGTCCTTGGGTATTGGAGACTGACATCCTCCCGCGAGTCTTAGAAGCTCTAAGGTATCTCCGCCAGGAGAAAGCTTTGACTTCATTGCAATTTAGTGCTATCGACTCTCTGCTGAATGAACTTGATATGGCCCGCTGACGTCAATCGGCCACGAACACCCAGGCTCACGACGCTCAAGAGGCTTTGAATAGTGTCTCTCAAGAAATGGACCTCTCCCGCGATATTTTAAATGAGCGAGCCATCCGCCTACGGGAACTACAAATCCAAAGGTCCGACTTCAAACTTCAAATCGAGAACCTCCAAGCCCATTTAGCCTTTGTTGAGAATGCGATTTTTGCAGAAGAAGCTCAACTCGATGAACCTTTGGCTGCTTCTGAAGAAATGGGCCGTAACCTGGCCCGTATCAGAGAACGGGCCACTCAGGCCAAAGCTGGTGCCATTGCGGCGAAACGCCACGTGGAAGAACTTTGTTTGAAATTGAGCTTTGCGAGTCAATCTCTATAGGCCCCCTCGAAAACCGTTCGGTTTCCCACATGCTATTAATCTCTTCTTTTCCGAGATTTAAGGCATTAATCACTCGTTGAAAAACAACGATCGTAAAGAAAATAATCTCGTGAAAAGAACAGTTACCTCCTCGAAAACCGTTCGGTCTCCTCACATGCTGCTAGTCCCTTTTTTTCTCGAGATTTGGAATCACTAATCTCGATTTACTGTCATCAGTTTTGAAATTGAGCTTCATCCAAGGGTGGGGATTTGCCTAAAGTCCCTATAAATAGTTGTATTTTGGGAATGGAATACTCACAACAACTTTTCTGAAATATTCAAGAAATGTCCTTTCAGTTCATGCTTCTTTTTCTCCTTCTTCACAAATCTTCCCCTCATGAAATGACCTTTAGCCTCTAAATTTTTAGGCTTTATGGCGTAATCTTAAGCCTGGGTTAGGCCTTATGGCGGAATCTTAGGCAACCCCTTGTTTCACCCTTCTGGAATTTTGCAATAACAATGCCAGGCTTCAGATTGGTTTAGAAACGCGAGGGGGCTCCGAGTGTGGGATCCACGATCATGCGAGATCATTTTTGTTAGGATCCCACACGCGGAGCGAAACGGAGAAAGGGAGGAAGGCCACTTTGTGGTTCATCTTTCCTCCTCTGTTTCCTTCCTTCTGGACCCGGTCCATGTTGTGCCCTCCAGATGGAAGGGGATTTGGTTCTCACCTCCTTCTCCCCCTTTCTCTTCTTGAAAGAATCTTAGAGGGATGAGAAGGCATGGGCTCTTTGAAGGAATGGGTTCAAGCTACAGAATGGTTGTTCCTATACTTCACGTCCAACTAATGGTGGTTACCATGGCTAGAGGGGGTGCAGAGACTCAAGCTGATATTCGACGTTGGATTCCATAGCTGCTTCCAATTGAGGGGGCTTGGATGCTCCATTTTCTCTCACTGGAGTCTCCCTTTCTCATGGATAATGGTGTTGGCCAAGCCTATGTTGTATTCCTCTACCGCTTCCATGTAAATGGGGCGCGGAGGCTCCGTTACTTCTCTTTTTCCTTCCTTGAAGTTTGCCTCTCCTTGGTATAATGGCTTTGTTTAACTCGACATTAGATTCCATAGCTGCTTCCACTTGAGGAAAGATTCAAAAGATATCCGAGGATTCCTATTTTTGTATTTTAGCCACCTTTGGCTTTGTAATGAATGTACTGCTTTTGGCCGCAAAACCACTTTATGAATACAATAATATTTTTTATCCTGATATTCCAATATCCGTGAGAAGCCAAGAATTGTGTCTCGCAAGGCCTCAAATATAGGCCCCCATAGTTGTATATTGAAAACAATATGAACTTTTAAAATATGTTCTGTGTTAAAACGAGCCTCGCGATGAGGGTTTTGAGAAAATATTTATCTTTTGGATCCACTTGCTGGCCCCAACTCAAGTTGCATTAATTAGCTGTTGAAAATTCCACCGTGAAAAAATAATCTCATGAAAAGAACAGTTACCTCCTCGAAAACCGTTCGGTTCCCTCACATGCTGCTAATCCATTCTTTCCGAGATTTATGGCAACTTTAATCACGCTTTACTGACACTTAGTTTGACTCTTCTCTTTGACCGTCCATCCAAGGGCGGATATTTGCATACCTATATCTTCCTCCACATTATAAACCCAAATTTCCAATCCCAAAATCGTTTCATCAACTCGAATATTTCTAACAGCAATCTTTCTTAATTACTCATCATCACCACTCTTCAATTTTTGCATTCTCTCAATCCATCACCAATGGAACCACAAAACCGGCATCCAACTAAGGATGGAGGAAGTAACAAAGCAGCCGGGAGTAGTGCTAACATGCTTCGCAGGAGGAGCAGTACTAGGTGGATTCCTACTACAGATCAGATAAGAATCCTCAAGGAGCTTTTCTACAACAAGGGCGAAAGATCCCCAACTATAGAGCAGATTCAGAGGATCTATCTCCAGCTGAAATGGTACGGCAAGATCGAGGTCAAGAACGTCTATTATTGGTTCGTGAACCAAAGGGCTCGGGAGAAGCAGAAGAAGAGGTCCACTTCGGATGTTCATGTGCCCATGCAAAGATCAGGGCTTGTTGGTGCTGATAATGTTACCAATTGGAAACATGAGGATCAGTATATTAACTTTGGATCTTCTGCACCTGCTTCTGCTTCTTCCGCTGGTGTGATGATTGCTTTTAACAGGTAGATGGGGAACTATGGCTGTTATGGATCTATGAACATGGAGAATAGTGCTAGGGATTGTTCAATCTCAGCTGGAGCGGGAACTAGTTCTACTTTCTTTGACATGAATGTAGAACAAACTTTCATGGAACAAAGAGGAGAAGATCACCAGGAGATTGAAACCCTTTCACTGTTTCCCGTGCATGGTGAGGACATCTTTAGCAAAATGAAAACTACTTCCGATGGAGGTGGCGGTCACAGTGGTGGCTCTTACACTTCCCTTGAGCTCAGCCTTTCCTGCAAGGCAAAGCTGGAAAAACCTTTCGGAGCCGCTGACTCGGCTTAGTAGCTTCGTGAGTGTAGGAACACTTAGAATTGTCCCCTAAGAGTTGTATCTATAATTTTTTTTTTTAATAAAATAGCATGAATATTTATATACAAAGTTGCCCAGTGGGCGGGTTTAAGCTTAGTATGGTATAGTGTTGCCCCCTAGTGTTGCTAGGCATAGCGAAGAAATGATTATGGGCCTTAAAAACAGGCCTTCATAAATGGGCTTTGCGAGTGTAGGAACACTAGAATTGTCCCCCATGTCTCATGCGAATAAATTGTCTATGACTCCTCCGAGTCCCAAACGTTGGGAAAGTATTTCTTCAAGTATCTCCCATTGATAGGGTTATGATGGACATCTCCATCTAGGTCCTTGAGATGAAAAGCTCCTTTCTCTAAGATTTTATAGATGATGTACGAGCCTTCCCATCTTGGAGTCCATTTGCCGCGACCATCTAATTTTTCGCCAAGGGGGAGAACTGCTTTCCAAACCAACTCTCCTTCGCTGTAACTCCTTCCCCGCGTCCTCTTGTCAAGGCACGAGCGACTCGTTGCTTTTCCATGACCAAATTATCTAAAGCCTCCAAGCGCTTTTCGCTAAGGTCTTCATGTTCCTGCCACATAGCCTGAACGTAGTCTTCTCCAATGAGATGATGTTGCTCTTGAACTCGTAATGACTGGACGTTGACTTCCAATGGCAGGACTGCATCATGGCCAAACATCAAAGCATAAGGTGTTGTCGCGGTGGGATTCCTCTTAGAGGTGCGGTAGGCCCAAAGAGTTTCATAAAGTGTCTCATGCCACTGTCGTGGATTAGCTTCCAACATTTTCTTCAGTAAATTGATAATGATCTTATTGCTGGCCTCCGCTTGACCGTTAGACTGAGCATAATACGGACTAGAATGGATGAACTGTATTCCCCATTCTCTTACCAGTTTATCAACTTCACCACCCATGAAAGCTGCCCCCCGGTCCGAAACAAAAACTTCTGGGATCCCAAATCTGCAGATGATGTTTCTGAATAAGAATTGTCGCAACGTGCCACCAGATGCTTCCTTCAAAGGTTCTGCTTCAACCCACTTTGTAAAGAAATCAGTCGCAACGATGATGAACTTATGTTGAAGTGATGAATGTGGGTGAATCATCCCAATTAAATCCAGCGCCCATCCTCTTGCAGGCCAAGGCTGTATAATGGGTTGCATTGGAATATTAGGAACATGCTGGACCGACCCATGAGCTTGGCAGTCCAAACAACCTTTAGCGAACGTGATACAATCCTTCAAGATACTGGGCCAAAAATATCCGTGTCGTCTGAGCAACCATCGCATCTTTGGACCTGCTTGGTGAGCTCCACAAATGCCAGAATGAACTTGGCGTATGAGTTGTTTGGCTTCGTGGCCATAAACACATCTGAAATCCATGCCATCTTCTCCTCGTCTGCGAAGTTCATCACCTCTGAGGAAGTAGTTGAGGGCAAGATAGCGAATCCTTCTATATGTGGTCTGATCAGGATGCTTGAGATAATTGATCAAAGGGATGCGCCAATCCACGTCAGTGGATTCCAGGGTTGCGACTGACGTATCGTCTGGAGGATCTCTTCTCGCCATCCAAGAAGGAAGGGTGCGACGCTCGACTTTAAGGATTCTCTCCCGCACGCCATATCTCAATGTTACCCTTGTTGCCAGCTGGGCCAACTCGTTCGCGGCAAAATTTCTCTCGCGAGGAATGTGCTCAAGATGTACGTTATCAAATTAGTCCAACAGTTCTAATGTCCTGTTCCAATAAGGGACCAATGTGAAGCTATTGCATCTGAACTCATTGCACAACTGATTGATAATCAAGAGAGAATCGCCAAGTATTTGTACATCTTTAATTCCCATTTCCAGCAATACTTCTAGGCCTATGATTAAGGACTCATATTCTGCTTGGTTGTTGGTACATTGAAACTCCAACTGGAATGAGTACGAAAAGTGATCTCCAGCCGGATTCTCCAGTGCAATTCCTGCTCCTGCTAGCGTATCCGTTCTTGACCCGTCAAAATATAAAACCCAGGGCTGGAGTGAGACTGTGGCTTGATACAGTGTGGCGTACTCTGGGCGATCTAAATTTGTGACAGCGACCTCTAAATCTCTAACCGCGGGGAGATCTAGCATAGGGTGATGTGCCAGAAAGTCCGCAATGGCTTGCCCCTTTACTGCTTTCTGTGGGACATACTGTAATGAGAATTCTGAAAAGGCGAGCACCCACTTGCCAATACGGCCTCTCAAAATAGGTCGCGATAACATATACTTGACTAGATCGGTTTGAGCAATGATGCAAGTAGTAAAGGACAACATGTAATGCCGCAACTTGCATGCTGAGAAGTATAATGTAAGACACAGCTTTTCTATTGGAGTGTACCTTGTTTCACAATCTGTGAGTGTCCTACTGAGGTAAAAGATGGCATGTTCGACACCCTCTTCATCATCCTGAGCGAGGAGGCTGCCAATGGAAGCCTCAACTGCTGAAACATACAACTTTAATGGAAATCCAGCTCTGGGAGGAACAAGCACTGGCGGGCTCGCCAGATAAGCCTTGATTTTGTCAAAAGCCTCTTGATGTTTAGGTTCCCACACAAACTCATTATGTCCTTGCAACTTCAGCAGTGGGGAAAAGGGCTGGATTTTGCCCGCAGAGTTAGAAATGAAACGTCGCAAAAAGTTGATCTTACCCAGTAGTCGCTGTAATTCTTTCTTCGTTCGCGGGGAAGATGCGTTGATGACCGCGTTTGCCTTATCCTCAGGGACCTCAATGCCCCTTTGATGGACAATGAATCCCAGGAAATCGCCTGCCTGAACTCCAAAAACGCACTTAGCAGGATTCATTTTGAGCTTGTGTAGTCGCATGCGCTCAAAAACTTTTCTGAGATCTGGGAAGTGATCTCCACTCTTCTTAGACTTCACGACGACGTCATCAATGTAAACCTCTAAGATCTTCCCAAGTATGTCTTGGAAGATCAGGTTCATGGCTCTCTGATATGTTGCTCCGGCATTCTTCAGTCCAAAAGGCATGACCACATATTCAAAAACTCCCATGAACCCAGGGCAACGGAATGCGGTTTTGTGTCTATCTTCCTCTACAACCGGTATCTAGTGATATCCTGCTGTGCCATCCATAAAAGACAACAGTTCGTGCCCTGCAACTGCATCTACCAACATATCCGCCACCGGCATGGGGTAGACGTCTTTAGGTGTAGCTAAATTAAGGTCTCTGTAATCCACGCAGACCCTCATCTTGCCATTCTTCTTGCGAACATGCACTATATTGGACAGCCACTGATTGTACTTGGCTACCCTGATAATGCCCGACTTGTGCATCTTTTCAACTTCCTCTTTGACCAGTACTTGGGTCTCTGAGTTCATTCTTCGCGGCTCTTGCTTCAAAGGCCTCTTATCAGGTAGCGTTGGTAGTTGGTGGCATACCAAGTCTGGTGATAGGCCTGGCATGTCCTCGTATTTTTCCGCGAAGCAGTCCTTGAATTCTAGCAATAAGTCGATGAGCCTCTGTTTCTCGCTAGGCTCTAAGTAAGTGCTGATAGCCACTTCTATAGGCTCATCAATTGTTCCCAGATTGACCTTTTCAGTAGGGTCCCTAACCTTCGGAGGTGTGTCATCCAATGCCGCTGGAGCAAGCTGAATCTCTTCTTCCTCCTCTTCTTGGTCCATGAACTCTTCATAAACAATTTCTAAGGTCGCAACTCGATCATATGCCTCTTTTTCCACCAAGTATGAGGATAGCCTCTCGTACAAGGAATGGAAGGCCTCTATCCCTTCCTCTAGAAGGTCGTAATCCATTAATTACCCATTGTGCGGGGCACAGCATGGCCGGGCCTCGCTAGGTCTTCTTTTACAAGCGTGAGTCCCCACTGTGCCAACTCAGAAGCCGTCACCCCTGTGGGGCGGCCTTTATTGTCGATGCTACCGACTTGTAATGGAGTAATTGGCTCCAAGTAGTACTTGGCATCTACGTAATTCGCGGAAACAGAAAAAGGGCGGGGGTCTGCTTTAATTATCTCAGCCTTATTTGTCACCCTATTCCACATAATCAGCTCTTGGTGGAGCGTTGATGGAACACAAAAGCTTCGGTGAATCCAATCTCTTCCCAGGATGGCACTGTAGGCCGCGTAACAATCCGTAACAAAGAACGCATAAACGCTTTCTGAGGGACCCACCTTGATTTTTAGGAACAGTAAACCTAACGTCCTAGTTATTGTGCCCGCGAAGTTCTTCAATGTGAGAGAGGTAGACTGGATCTTCTCCTTCTTGATTCCCAAAAGCTGCATGGTCCTTGTAGTAATGACATTCACAGCCGCGCCAGTATCAACCATTATCTTGCTGACCTTAGTCCCATTAATTTATGTTGTGATATACAAAGGTCGCATGTGTTGCACCATGGCGGGTGTGGGTCTTGTGAAGCTCATGAAGAAACTCTTGCTGTTAGCATCTTCAGTCTCAAGGAACACTGCTTCTTTCACCGGCGTTGTTGCGGCTGAAGTGATCTGCAACTGCTGTTCTCCAATTGCGTCAGCTTCTATGCATTCCTGTGCAGCGACTGGTAAGGCATACTTAGCAGGAAGCACATAAACCATATTGCAAGAGATATCCACCATTTCTGTTTCGTCCATGTCATCATCAAGATTGAGCTTGGGTTCATCTGCTGGGATATCGGCGTTAAACTGTTTAACCATGAAAGCAACCAAGGATTCCTCTGCTGGGACCACCGCTTTGGCTTGTTCGTGCTCCTGTACTATAGGAATCTGGTTCAGTGACTCTGAAATTTGTTTCGTCCCTGGCACTTCCTCTGGGAGAGTGACCACCAAGTTTTGAACTTTCTGCATAATTGCGGACCGATTGTCTTTGCCCCCCAGCTTGTCGAAGATGGAAGGCTCGCTATTGCTTCCTTCGCGAGATATTCTCCGCCAAACATTGTCTTTACGAGCTGGCGGCGGTTCTTGCCTCGCTGGAACTAGGGATTTCTCCTGAGCGCTGATCTTGGGGGCACATGGCTTTTGCCCTTGGCGTAATACTTTGGGCTGCGGTTTCTGAACTTGCGGGGAAACGAATCTCTCGGAGACCAGTACCTCCAATTGTCTTTGATACTCTTCTGGAGGTTTCAGTAATTGCGATGGTTTGATTAGTCCTTGATCTAGTGCTTCCAAAGTTTGCTTTGCTTCTCCAAACCTTCGTTGGAGTTTTCTCTTCTTTGAAGAGCTCATCTCCACCGCCTTGCCATTCTTTTGGGTATACCATCTCCCTTCTTTGATGGAGGATGTTGACACTGGCGGAATGTAAGGTCTGGTAAAAACCCCTTGCCGCTTATCTGCTTGCCCTTCTTCCCTCGCAGTCTTCAACTTTTTGAATAAGTTTGAGTCCCTTGGAGAAAGAGTTTCTAAACCACTGTGTACTCGTGGGCTGCATGGTTGGAAGTTTCTAGAGGATGATACTAACCGTATTGGCGGCAGAGATCCAAACTGGACAGTCTGGGATGTTTCCTCATGCAGGGCTTGAGTGTCACATTCTTCCTTGCACCGCGAGCATAGGACAATGGTTAAACGAGTCTTGGATTCCCGCTTCACGGCTTTGTCTCCAGCCCTTATCAAATCCTTAACCGTATAGTCTGGACTTTGATTCTGCTGATCTTTTTCACCCCATGCCACGTCCACCATGTTGATGCCGGTATCTGGGAAGGGATCTAGGTCCACCAACGCTGCTGCTGTTGTTGGCACCTCTACTTGCAAACTACCATTATTTAACCAGATTTGGATCTGATCCTTTAGCTTAACACAATCGGTTGTATTATGATTCCACATATTATGGAGTTTGCAGTATTTCTTCCCCCTTAGCTGCTCTGGTTTGGGAAATGGGCCGAAGTCGGTTTTCACCATCTTCGCGGCGATCATTTCATCCAAGATTTCATGCGCTTTGTTCGCGTCGTAAGTATAACTTGCGAACTCTGGTTTGGTGAAAACCACCGACTTGAGCTTCACGGTTCTTTGCACAGCTTCAGTTGCTTTAGGGTTGAAGCCTTTTTTCCGGTGAGTTCCAGGGCAGCAATCTCGTCTTCTTCAGACTCGTCAGCCTCTGCTGTACTAGATTCCTCACTCTTGTAGCAAGGATCAAAGGGACTGGATTGATGGCTGAGCGCAGCCACTATTCGGCGTTTCCCTGGGATGTATGTCCCTTTTGAGGCGTTTTTTATAGCGTCCATTTCCCTGAGCAAGTGCTCGAAACTTCCTACTTCTGTGATCAGTTCCCCCATGGAATTGAACATGCTTCCATGCTGTTTTTTGCGTTGGCGGGGCTCTAAGCCTTTGATTGCCAACTTCACCAGTTCTTTCTCCGGCAGAATCACGTTCAACTTTCCTTTCTGGATCTGAAAGCGCTGAAGGTACATGACAGCAGATTCAGTTGGCTGCTGAGCCATCTGAGTGAGTGAAGCCAGATCTACTTCCGGCTCGATAGTCCCGAAGGTTTCCTTGAACAGCTTCTCCATCGCGGGCCAACTTGTAACTGATCCCGGTTGCAGCTTAGTGAACCAGGTGAAGGCAGACCCCGATAGAGAAGTAGCGAAGATATTACATTTCAGATTATCATCGTTCTGGTACTGGCCACACTGTACTCGAAACCTAACCAAATGGGCTGCGGCATTTTCGACTTCCTCTCCCGAGAAAGTAGAGAACGTAATGTTCTTATATCCCCTAGGATAAGGTGTCTGTGTAATATGCGGTGGGAAGGGCCCCTGGTAGGCCTCCTCCAAGTTAGGCCTCTGGTTCGCGGCCCGGATCATTGCTTCTACCTCCTCTCTTCTTACATATCTTGGATCAGGAGGAGGTGGGTGAACCACTGTATCTTCAACTGACCAGATCAACGGTGGTGCCTGTGAAGCTTGATTAACCAAAGACATGCCACCTCCGTGGGTCATTTTATGTCGGGTTGACGTCTGCGACGCAAAACCCACTGCTGGCTGACCCTTTGTGATTACGGTGACCTTCGCTGGACTTTCAACCCGGTCGATACCATAATGGCTTGCTGGAGGTGGATCGTGGTGCACATATTCAACTCCGTCACTATCATATTGGGGAAACTGGCTATGATCAACAAAGGCCCCTTCATTGATTATCAAAGTCCCGGTCCCTTGCGTGACTGATGACGTGGCGTTGTTCTTCCCACCCGCTGCCAAAGTAGTCTCTTTACCTCTGACTGATGCGGTAGTAGCGCATGTGGATATACTGCCACCGCGAGCATTTGGTGGTATGTACTTAGCAGATATGGGGGACTGACCTAAAGAGCCTAGAATGACACTAGGATCTCCCAGTGTTTTATGTAGAACCTCTCTGGCCTGATCGAGGTCAGCCTTCTGCATGGCCACCTGGGTTACGACGTTGGATCCTTCTTTACGAATCTTCGCGACTTCCAAACCAATGTGTTTGCTTGCGACCAACAGCTCTTCATGGTTCTTCTGCATTTTTTGGTTCATGTCATCCAATTGCCCTTGTGTTTGTTGTGCCCCTAGCTCAAGCCTCTTGATCGAGATCGTGAACTCATCAAGCCGTCGACGGTCCTCCGCAAAGGCTTTTTCCATCTTCTCATGGTATGCAGCAGAATTCTGTTGAAGGATATTAAGCCGCTCTTCTATGGTCGCATTTTCTGGAACGAGAATAGGCACAAAGTCAATAGTTGTAACTGCGCTCGCGGCTTCCTGGGTGATGCTAGATGTATCGCCAGCCTGATTAGGCTGGGCGGCAGGAACTTGCTCGTTTTCAGTAGTAGGATGTCTATTTCCTCCTCGTTCAGTTGACATCTCTGTCGATGGAGGGTGGGAAGAAAATCTTTGGATTACCTGTTCTTCGGAAAGACCACGACAGTCTGCACGCGAGTGCGGTCTGTAACTGGAGGTCTTATGTTTCGGGCAGTTAACGTAAACCTTTTGATAAGGGTTTATGCTTGACTTCCCAAAGGCTTCTGGAAGTCTGAATTCAATAAGTAGCTGAATTCAATAAGACACTGTAAATCAAGGTTTAGACCTGCGGCCCAAGTATAGTCGCCTAGACACAAACTTTCTTTCAAATCCTTTGGGCAACCTTACTGAAATGGCCAGGTGGGGGAGGGCGAACAAAAGAGGCAGAATCCATTTTGGCATGAACTACTCCCACATAGTGGTTTAGGCCCATTTGCACGCACTTCTGGATTCAATAGCCTGTTATGAACGTTGTCCCCTTTCTAGACACCATTTCACATAGGCTATACTTACTAAGATGAGAAAGATCATAAGTGTGAAGACAGTTCAACAAGTGTTAATAAAAACCGTCCTTAACCTTAATGGACCTGAACTAGGCACCAATACGGAGTTTAGGTCAATATTAACAAAAGAGACTTCACCTATTCCGTTATGATTCACAACCCCTTACCAACCTCATCTTCTTAATAGTGGTGTGGTTTACAGCTCGCAGTAAGTCCCACTGGGCGTGCCAAAATGTTTGGCTCCAGTTTTTCTTGAGCTGGTCAACAGTCTCTTTTCTTGCGTGGGCGTGCCAGCACCTTTCGGGTGCGGTGGTCGGGGGTGTCCCTTGACCTGACTTCTTCTGAGCGATTGTGGACGAGGAGAGCACCAACCTCATCGTGGGATTCTTTGTGCCTCGTGAGAGGACTTTTGCTGAGCCTTTTCAAAATCACAATCGATACTCGATGTTGTAGATCGAGCAGAGCGAAAACCACTGGGAAGTGAGGAGAACTTGCTAAAGCGTGACTCTAGCTTGGTTGGTTTTCGAGGGCGTTACCCTTGCTTGGCTGGTTCCGTAACCGTTGTGGCCGTGGTACTACAGTCGGCTCCCAAGGAGACTAGGACCAAAGCACTTTGACAGAGGGTTTGGTGGTACTGAAAGTTGGCTCCTAAGGAGACTAGAACTTGGAGTGTGATCACCGATAAGAGAATGAGAGGAATTGCTCTTAGAGAGGTTGCTCTAGAGAGAACTTAGATCATCTTATAGATGTTTTGATGAGTGAATTTGTGAGATGATACTTGTTGTAGCCTCTATATATAGGCTTCCAAGCAACACTATTTGGCCTTTAAACAAATCATAGTGGGTTAGGTTTGAGCACACAAACACTTAGTGGATTTTGTTAGGCAAAATTCACTAACACTTAGTGGATTTTGTTAGGTGAGAGCACTAACACTTCTTTATTCCTTTAATTTTTATCTCCACTAAGAATTCATATTTAACCTTCGACTTCTTCATATGAAATGATCTACCATGGATGTAGATTATTGTGGTAAAATTTCAGAATTTATTTCCATGTGGTTGGGCCGAAAATGCTACTGGACTCCTTATAGGTCCAGTTTTCCAGTTTTGCTTCTGCAGAAATTGGACTGATTGTTTGAAGGTTTTCCACTTCGAACAAGCTCTAGCACTCTTCATAAGAAATGATCCTTAGGATGTCTAGAATGAATCTGAAAGTTTCAACTCATTTGAAGTTCGGATGGTTAGTCTGCCGCCCCTCCTTCCTTGTTTAGCTCGGTTTCTTCTAGCCGAAGTAGGAAAATGTGCTAAAGTTGACTTTTCATTTCCATGCTTCCATAGTAGGCTTTATTTAGCCTCTAAATATATATTTTGAACTTGTCGACAATATATAGCTTGAGCCACTGATATTGGCTCGATTTCTCCAAGACATGCCTTGTCAGGCCAAAATGCTCATTTTGGGTCCAAACAGTACCCAATGAAGTATGATATCTAGGAAAGCAATTGAGATCGGGGTATTTAAGCGAGCCTCGCTCCACCAACATCTCTCTACTTTCCTGGTCATATTTCATTGGAATTACCAAACGGATTGAGTGATAACAATTTGTCTAAAGTTTGATATTTGGAATAGACTTATGAATAACTTTGATGTAATCATTTGCTATTTTACCTATTAATAAAGTATCGCATTCAATGTCATGGACATGTGTTAATATTCCGAACTTTATCCCTTTCAGTATGTTTTCCGGAGAATTGGAATGCCTTCTTGATAGTGGCACCACACATACTATATTGCAACATAGGCAATTATTTTTATGGATGACACCTAGTCGATCCTTAGTAACTACGATGGCAGGACCATCACAATTGATTCATGGTCGAGGACCAGCTCAATTTTTGTTACCAAATGGCACAAATGTTAATGTCGCTGAAGCTATATATGCTCCAAGGGCCGGAAGGACACTATTAAGCTTTAAAGATATAAGAGCCAATGATTTTCATGTGGAAACACATTGTGAGAATGGATAAGAGTTCATTTGCATCACCTCTAAAAACTACGAAAATACACGAGTTTTAGAGAAACTTATGTGTCGCTCTAGTGGATTGTATGCAACCACTATTAGAGTCATTGAATCCAACCATGTCATGAATGACAATTTATGGGATCCTGACACATACAAGCTTTGGCACGACCGTTTGGGACATCCAGGTCGTGACATGATGCTCCGTATATTAAAAACTTCCCACGGACATCCATTCTTCAAAACGAAAAGAAGTACGAACCAAACATTGGTCCAAAGAGTTACTTCTAAAACATATCATTCGTTTTTCAAAGCTTGCTCTTTAGTAAAGGTATGATCAAGACCATCCTATGCAAAGGACACTAAAGAGAATATATCATTCTTACAAAGAATACAAGGTGATATTTGTGGACCTATCCAACCAACTTGCGGACCATTTAGATATTTTATGGTGTTGGTTGATACATCGACACGTTGGTCACATGTCATGCTCTTATCCACAAGAAATGCTGCATTTGCTAAACTCCTAGTACAAATCATTAAGTTAAGGACTCACCACCCTGATCATCCTATTAAGTCAATTCGTCTTGACAATGCTGGAGAATTTACATCAAGAACCTTTGAGGATTATTGCATGTCCATTGGGATTGAGGTCGAACACCATGTCCCTCATGTACACACCCAAAATGGACTCGCAGAAGCTGCCATTAAAAGACTTCAAATGGTTGCCAGGGCATTGGTTATTCACACCAATCTCCCTATTTCTGCTTGGGGCTATGCAATATTACATGCAGCTGTGCTTGTTCGTCTGAGACCCACTGCCACCCAACCCTTTTTTGGGTCCCAAATGGTGACTGGGTATGAGCCTAATGTCTCACACTTACGCATATTTAGGTGTGCAGTCTATATGCCAATTGTGCTGCCACAGCGCACCAAAATGGGTCCTCAAAGACGCTTAGGCCTTTATGTTGTATATGATACTCCAAGCATTATCCGCTACATAGAACCCTTGACAAGTGATCTATTTACCACTAGATTTGCGGATTGTCACTTTGATGAGACAATCTTTCCATCATTAGGGGGAGACAAGAACATTAATGTTCAACCGAAAAGACAGGAATTGTCGTGGTCTGTCCTCACTTTGTCTCATCTTGATCCCCGAACCACACAGTCTGAAATAGAAGTGTGGAGGATTCTCGATCTTCAGAACGTAGCAGAATCAATGCCTGATGCGTTTTCTGATATCGCTAAAGTGACAAGATCACACATACCTGCTGCAAACGTACCTGCAAAGATTGATGTTTCTAAAACTAAAGGACATGACATCCCCTCTATGGGTGATGCAGTGGCTAGACCCATGACTCCTGTCAGAAAGCGCGGGAGGCCTATAGGTTCGATGGATTCTCGCCCAAGAAAGAAAGCGAGTTTGATACACAATAATCCATTAATCATCGATACAAATAATTCATCTCATGAAAAAATTTCGGATTATGGTTATGTCCAAGAGACATCATTGGAGGACGCGCCAATAGTAGAACCAATTCCAGAGAATAGAGAGATCTCCATGAATTACACTAGTATACATGTAATTATGGATAGAAATTCTATGGCTATTGATGATGCGTTTGCATATCATATTGCAAAAGGAATTATAGAATACGATGATATCGAACACGCTCCATTGAAGAATGTCAACGAAGAGCAGATTGGTCCAAATGGAAAAATGTGATCCAGACTGAATTGGATTCACTAATAAAGAGGCAGGTATTTTGGTCTATAACACTGACACCACCAAATATAAAACCTGTTTGCCATAAATGGGTCTTTGTTAGAAAGCGTAATGAGAAAAATGAGGTTGTTAGATACAAAGCCCGTCTTGTGGCGCAAGGTTTCTCACAACGCCCTGGAATCGACTACGAGGAGACATATTCTCTCGTAATGGACGTTATAACGTTCCGCTACCTTGTCAGTTTGGTAGTTTCCGAAAAACTTGACATGCAGTTCATGGATGTGGTTACAGCATATCTCTATGGGGATCTAGATTCAGAGATATATATGAAGGTTCCAGATGGACTTCAATTACCCAAATCAAGTGGCTCTAAACCACGGAGCGCGTTTTCAATAAAATTAAGACGCTCACTATATGGATTGAAATAATCCGGACGGATGTGGTATAACCGTCTAAGTGACTATTTGATTGGGAAGGGATATGTTAACAATGAAATATGCCCTTGCGTGTTCATTAAGAGAACAAGATCCAGATTTGTAATTGTAGCAGTTTATGTCGATGACATGAACCTAATTGGAACTCTAGATGAGTTAAAAGAAACTGCTACATATTTGAAATCTGAATTTGAGATGAAAGATCTCGGGAAAACACGGTTTTGTCTCAGAATAGAACTCGAGCACCGTAATGATGGAATTATGATCCATCAGTCAGCATATACTCAAAAGTTACTAAGGCTCTTTAATGAAGATAAAGCCAAGCCTGTGAGTACTCCCATGATCAACTGTAGTCTTGAGCCCATGAAAGATCCGTTTCGTCCAAGGGATGAGGACGAAGATTTACTAGAAGCTGAAATACCATACCTAAGTGCGATAGGCGCATTATTATATTTAGCTCAATGCATAAGACTGGATATCTCATTTGCAGTAAACTTGTTAGCTCGACACAGTTCTGTGCCAACACGCCGCCATTGGATTGATATAAAGACAATCCTTCGATACCTAAAAGGTACGATCGATATGGGCTTGTTCTATCCCTACAGAGAGAAAAGAAATGTGAACGCCGGCAACACTATCCATAGTGACCGACGTTCTCCTCCTCCCCTCCATCAAAATGATAATGATGTTCTGACGGGTTTTGCTGATGCAGGGTATCTCTCTGACCCTCATAAAGGTCGCTCCCAAACAGGTTATGTCTTTATCATGGGAAGCACCGCGATATCTTGGAGACCTACAAAACAGACTCTTGTTGCTACTTCCTCAAATCATGCAGAGATTATTGCACTACATAAAGCCGTGCGTGAGTGCATATGGCTAAGGTCTATAAATAGACACATTCGAGGAACTTGTGGTTTGAAATTTACCACAAATGAACCTACATGCATTTACGAGGATAATGCAGCTTGTATTGAGCAAATGAAATTAGGTTTCATCAAAGGCGACAATACCAAGCATATATCGCCGAAATTCTTCTACAATCAGCAACAACAAACACTTCTAAATATTGAAGTAAATCAAATCCGATCAGAAGATAATGTAGCTGACTTATTTACTAAGTCACTACCAAAATCCCCTTTTGAGAAACATGTGAGGAGCATCGGATTGAGGAGGATATCCGAACTCCCACGATCTTCAAGGGGAGTCTAAATCAGGGGGAGTATCCAGAAACATACTTCACACTCAACGCGCGTTGTGCTCTTTTTCCCTTTCGACCAAAGTTGTTTTTACCACAGGGTTTTATTACTTGGCAAAGTTTTTAACGAGGCAACTTCGAAGCGCACCACCAACACAATACTATTGAACATGAAATATCCAATGGAGAGTGTTGTAGTATAAATGTATAAATACTATGTATGTCTATATCATGTAAACAAATACGTAAAGTATTTGGATAGGTACTTGAGTGTATAATCATAGGTACTTGAGTGTATGAAGACTTATGTAACATGTTTTACCAAAGAGCAACAAGCATGGCAGAAAATCATCATCAAGATGGTTATCATTTTGGTTTTCTCTTTGAGCTTTCACACTTCAAATGTATTCCTATAAATACCCATTTGTATGAGATGAATAAACTCACTTGAAATCTCCATTCTCTCTGAAATATTACTCTCTCTTTCTGTGTGTCAATTCCTCTTGTTCTTAAACATAATGCACATTATGACAAAGGGAAGTATTTTATTTTAGAGAGAAGATTTTAGCAGTCTACAGCATATTTTTATCAAGTCCAGTGCACGATCATTAATAACCAAATGCAAAATGAACTATATTAACAGAGCTACCTTCCAAGCAGGAAACTTGAAACAGGAATGGATCTCATTTTCACCAGAATCAACTAATATTAAAGCTTGATGAAGTTTATCAGATGCCACAACTTTAATGCTGGTTTCTCTGCTAAAGGTTTGTATTGAAGAAACCTTTGTCAGCTTAAGGTTTGTATTTTCCTCTTAAAAGTATCTCCGCAATCAAATACAGCACCTTTTTGAATTCAATCCACAATACATTTAGGAAAGAGATTACTTGCATATAAAGGCAGTTTATACAAAATGCAATAGGCTAAAGACTAAAATAAAGGAGTGAAGTTACCTTTTAGGATTTTTGTCAGGCGTCGATATGAACAGCTGCTTGCTAAAGCAGTCAATGTTTCTTTTCTTTTTTGATGAAACCTGGTCAGGTGTCAAACTTTGAAGAACGGCTTAAACTCTTCCCCAGCTAATATGTTGTTTCATTTAGCTGTTTTTCGACTTCATCAAGCAGTCTTATTAGATGTTGTTTTTCCTGTATCAAAACACTTTTGAGTTTTCAACTTGTCTTCTGTGCCATATACTTCTTGCAACTTACCGTGATAAGCAACTGCTAAATCAGGAGATTCCTCCATTCGAGCCATCACCACCCGCCTCAAGAATTTGGAGACAGATCGGAAGTACTTGTCTGGGATGTGGTCAAGTGTGAAGAACTTGGGGTTCCATTGTTGTATCTGTGCATCCATTCAGTGACTTCTCTGCCACCGAAGGTCATGTTCACCATGCCAGTAGAGTAGAGACACCAGCAATTCTTTCGACATACCTGGAAGAACCAGTAGGACTTTAAAATCTTTCTTTGTTTCTAATTAACATGCTTCAAAAACCAACAGAACACTTCTCAGATTATGATTCATGCGAATCAAAATGGCTTCCAAAGTCCAAACTCAATCTCATATATTCAATATATATAGTAATAGGGAGTGTTAGTGGACCAACATACTAAATAATCTCAATCGTACTGAAATTCTTGTGGTCGCCGTTCTGGAAAACCGGGAGTGTTGCACTTCGATTCATTCTGAAGAATGTGGCATTCATATTTCTGCCGGTTACAGGATTGAGATGGAATGATGTGTCATCAATGCCTTTTTCTTCCAAAGCAAGTCTCACCCTTTGGCTATCTAGTGAATATGGGTGATGGTATAACCGCATGGTATTAAGCAGTGTCAAGAAACTGCACTCTTTTGCTTGTCTGTTACTGATTGTTGAGGTCTGAAATTGTAACTGTCAATTTAACATGTTTCAAGAGTTTCATTATGCATTCAACACCAGTCAGTAGCAAAAGTGAAAAACCATAATCGAAAGGTCCTTCTTTATCCCTCCATATGAAATGGTTTAGATCATTCTTAGCATTATGACTGTGACTATTCCAACACCATAACGTCTATGACTATTCCAACACAAAAGTTGAGGCAGATGATGCATTAAATGGCAAAAGTTTTCAACCTATTTTTAACTAGAGATGATAACAGCAACTTTCCAACATAAGTGTAAAAATACTGCAACTTTCTTTCTGTCATCTAAAAATAGACCAAGCCTCAATCTCACATTACAACAATTTTCTTCCAAAACCCATTAAGAAAAGAATAAGTAAGAACTTTTCCCACGATGACTGAGTGTAAACTTTTGTAAGAGCTTCATACTGGAGGAAACAAATTCGAATAGTTTTCATTGATCAATGCTCACAAAAACCAAACTCAGATTTCAGACTACAATCAGACCATGAATATGACAATCCAATACTTACAGTTCATTCAAACTTGCCAAATTCGTAGTTGAAGCTTCCAAAAGCTTTTTAACAATACAACAAGTTCATAACTTGCTTCAATAACACAATAAAATTAACAGGAACTTGCCACTAAAAAAGATAAAGTTTCAGAACCTACTCAGAATATGGTTGAAAAGAACACACCAAAAACTATGAAGGAGAGGACTTTAAAAGTCTTGCAGATTAATCATTTTTCTGCTCAAATGATACAATGCACTGTTTAATAATCAAGCTAAGTAATTAATAAAAGAGAATGGGCCTGCAGAGAGTGATATAAATCTATGCTGATTAACAAAAGACGCACAACTCTATTTGATAAAATATGAGAGGTAGAATATCATTCTTCTTTATCTTATTTCTGATATTGAGATGTTTTGAACATACAACATACAGTGGCCTTATATAGGCACCTTACAACCAAATACCAGACAAAACATTACTAATGCATATGTCAATGCATTAAAGATGCACTCAAAGAAATCTGCCAAGCTAGGCCTCATCAACGGGTCGGGTCGGGCCTTAAATGGTAGCAGGCCGGGCCGAACTGGGCTTTATTGTAAATTGAAAGATTCAAGCTCATCCATTTAATGCGGGCCTCGCGGGCTTTTTCGGGCCTGGCCGGGCTAAGCCTGGCGAGCTTTTTTGGGGCGGGCCTTGCGGGCTTTATTTACAAATAAATTTTTAAAGATAATATTTTTTTATAAACTTATATTTATATATCATACACTTCAAAGAACAACCTCTATCAACTTAAATAAAATGAAAAAACCAACCGTTGGATGAGATTATTATAATAAATTATGAGCGTGGTAAACAATTTAGCCAATTTCACTATATTTTCAAATCCGATCGAATTGGTCAACCGTCATCACTTGTATGTTTTCTTGGTTGACCGATAACATGATGACCGCGAAACGTGCTTATTTTTTTTCACATCACGTCTGTAAATATTCCATCGATGGATGTGCGTGGACGTAAGATAAAAATTCAATTTTATTTACAAAGATGTTGGCCTATATCAATTTACCTCCTAAAGTTGTATGACTTGTATATTGCATTTAAAATGTTGAGGTTCATTCTAAAGCAACCATAAAGTGGAACATGAATTTAGAGAAATCAACCGCTCGATTGAGAGATTGTAATGTTTTATGGTGGTTGTAAAAAATCCAGCCAATTTAGTTCTCGTTTCGAATTCGATCAACTAGGTCAAACTTAGTTACTCTTATAAACCTATATTTATATATGGGCTAAATACTGTTTAGTCCTTGAGCTTTTGACCATAAAACACTTCAGTCCATGACCTTCTATTTCACACGTTTAGTCTCTGTACTTCAAAATTTCAGACCAATAGGTCCTTGTCATCTAAAAGTTACGGTAAAATGTCTATTATGCCCTCAGTTATTTTTTTTTAAAAATAAATTTATTCCTTTCTCTCTTTTTTTTAATTCTTTTTTCTTTATTTTATTTATTCTTTTTTTTTTCAAACAGAAAGAAAGAAAGGCAAAAAAAACAGAAAAAAATAAACATAAAGAAAGAAAGGGAAAAAAAATTCCTTTTCCAAAAAAAAAAATTAATTAATTAAATAAAAAGAACTGAGGGCATAATAGATATTTCGCAGTGACTTTTAAAGGGTAAGGACCTATTGATCTGATATTTTGAAGTACAGGGACTAAACGTGTGAAATTAGAAGGTCAGGGACTGAAGTATTTTATGGTCAAAAGCTCAAGGACTAAACAGTATTTAACTCTTTATATATCATGCACTCCAAGAGCAACCTCTATAAATTTAAATAAAATGAAAAAACTGACCGGTGGATGTGATTATTACAATAAATTATGAGTATGCTAAAAAAATTATCCAATTTCATCATATTTTCGAATCCGATCGAATTGGTCAACCGTTGTCACTTATATGTTTTCTTGGTTGACCGATAACATAACGACCCCGAAACGTGCTTATTTTTTCACATCACGTATATAAATATTCAGTCAATGGATGTGTGTGGACATAAGATAAAAATTTCAATTTTAATTACAAATACATTGGCATATACCAATTTGTCTCATAAAGTTGTATGACTTATACATTGCATTTAAATTGCTGAGGTCCATTCTAAAGCAAACATGAAGTAGAACATGAATTTGGAGAAACCAGCCGCTTGATGGAGAGATTGTAATGTTTTATGGTGGTTGCAAAAAATCCAACCAATTTAGTTCTCGTTTCGAATTCGATCAACCAGGTCAAACTTAGTTATTTTTATAAACTTATATTTATATATCATACACTCCAAAGAGCAACCTCTATAAATTCAAATAAAATGAAAAAACCGACCGTTGGATGTGATTATTACAATAAACTAGGAGTGTGGTAAAAAATTTAGCCAATTCACTATATTTTCAAATCCGATCGAATTAATCAACCGCTGTCATTTGTTTTTTAAAATATATATGCACATATTCTATATAGAAGTATGAGAACTTCCACACACACAACACATATATATATATATATAAACACACACACATATATATAAACGTACACACATATCATGTATATATATATATATATATATATATATATAAACACACACACGCATATCCATTATATATATATATATATATATATAAACATACACATATATATATATATATATATATATTTATACACACACACATACATATATATATAATAGTTTTACGAGTTTTTACGGGCCGAGCGTAGAGGGCTTTTGACAGGCATCTATTGGCCCATCGAGGCGGGCTTTTTGACAGGCCGAGTCGGGCTTTTGGCCCAGCGGGCCGGCGTGCCTCTATCGGTCTACTTGATCTGCGAGTTTTTTGATGAGGCCTATGCCGAGCTATGTATAGCTTATAATAGCTATAAGGAAAAACATGAAGAAGTTGTAGGCAGCAGCCAACATTGACCATTGTTCCTATACTTCCAACACTTTTCTCTGCAATTTCATTTTTGATGTCCATTGAAAGTGATAAACTTTTTGAGACTCCTACATGCATTGTAAGTCAGAGAAGAGGAACTGGTGTTATGGGAACAGAGATCAAAAACAGTAATAAGGAAACAGAACAGAACTATATGCAAACTTTTCACTGTTATGAAAACTAAAAACATATACTTGGGGAGCACCAAGTATATACAGACCATTGTAGTGATTAAGTGAGAGAGAAAGGACATGAATTATTGATCAAGTGGTAAGGGAAACATGTCCGAGCCCATGCTTGTGACTCCGTTGCTTTTGAGAGAGGACTACTGAGCCAAATTAGTCTGTAGTTTTGCAGAGTTCATCTACCATCATTGAAATCAAGTCGGTATCTACTACTTTTAATTTTGCTGGACTAATTGAAGAAGCTAGCTATAATTATTACTGAATTGGATTGTTTCTTGAAAATGGTTGATTACTTGAACTAGTACTTTATATGAACATGTTGCAGAAACTTCACTTACGTCTAACTGCAAACAGGTAGCATGACTGTTCCCCAAAGAAAGCAAAATCAGGTGGCAAGACAGAACCAAGACCCGAAAAGGGTTGTTATATGATGTACTTTGGATTTGTGGTTCTGTTTATATGCAAGTGAAGAACTGGGACAACCAAACTATGCAGTTCCATTTTTAGCTCCTAACGCTACAGGGAAAGCAATATTCTAGAGGACAGAGGGGGGAGGAGGGTGGGGCTGGAATTATAATTCAGGAGGAGCAAGGATCATGAATGCAACAGGAAAAATATTTATTAGTTTCAAAGCCACTATGGATCACTTCGATCCAATTCATCTATGCAGTAATTTCATTATTTTATTTAGGAGGTTTTTTCCATGGAACAATCCCACTTAGATAAATTCACCATTAACCTCATCTCTGTCATTTCAAGTCCAGAACATGTTCAAAGAAAAATGGTTCAAAAGGAATAGCAAATATGCAGTAGCATTTTAAAGCAATGCTCCAAAAGAAATACCAAATATGCAGCTATAAGCATTATATTACATTAATGAGGGGAACCTTTGAACATATGTATCAAAAAATGACCACAAATGTAAATACGAATATCAAATATGAAATGAGTTACCACTGACGTACTCCCTCAGCAAAACTACATTGAGGAAGGAGCTGCACACAAATAAATGAAGAGAGGTCTGAGTAAAAAGAAGAGAAACCTGTACAAACAAAATCTATCTGTATTAAATCCCCCTCCCCACCATTTTTAATATATGCATAGGTGTGGCTGGTAAACATTCTCAAGCTCCATGCAATTAATCTTTCCATCCGTATTAACCTTTTCTTTTTTGGGGGGCCAATTATGCAGGGTTACACAGTCATTTCTGTTCATATCCCACATGTATGGAATCATCAAGATACAAGAATGGATTCAAGCATTTGAAAAGTTCTCAAAATGCTATTCATGTTCATCATGTAAGAACTGTGTTTACTCTTGAGCACATTTAATGCTGCCACGAACATAGATTTTGCAATCAAACCACTAACATATGATAGAACTCCAGTCATTCAAATATAAAAACAACCTTCTCTCATCCCTGAAATATGCAAAAGAAAAGATAGATATTGAGGTAAAAGGTTATGCATTAAGTGTGAATGAGAGTCTGACTGCAGAGAAATTCAACAAAGGCCATTTATATGCTCATTGTTAATAAACAATCGCAAATAAGGTTGCCCAAATATTGCACCAGAACATTAGCAAAGACCCTTTAGCAATTGTCTGAGAATTCAACCCATCCAATAACAAAGAACAAAACTGCATACAAACAAAAAATCAAGCAGAGTGTACACATTAATATATCCATATTAATAACAAATCATCAAGAACTGATCATGAATACCCCTACAGGTTTAGGCAAACAAAACACTGTGCACAGAACATATAAACAAATTGACACTATGATACCTTCAATGGCATTACTGGGGGTCTCAAAACGCAGCCAAATACTCTACACATATGATCAGCCTTTCTAGTAGTGAAGCATCAAAAGAATGCACAACAAGAATTTTGAACAAGAAAGCCAATAAATTATATAGTGCATAGAGAGGGGGCTGAACTCAAACATGATGAATATCAGTAGGCATTAAAATAAAAGCAGGGCATTGTCCTATCAGAACATGAAAATAATCAAAATGATTGATAAGTATGGTAGCACATGTATTCTACACAACCAGATTCTGGATGCAAAACTAAGCTGATGATTAAAAAAGTTACAGTCTGCAGTATCATTTCCATCTGCCAAAGATAAGCTGCAAAACTATGAACAAGCTAACTTTTAATTTTTTGAACTCTGAGAGATGCATGCTGCATATGAAACCTACCAACTCCTCTCCACTTCTCAAAGATTCAGTGTCAGCGTCTTCTTGTAAGAGAAGTATTGTGCAGGTCAAGCAACTTCTCAAGGGATACAAGGGACCAAGTGTCCTCTGTTTGGGCATACACCTTTTGATTTAGAGAGTCAACTATTATGCTTACATTACCAAACCCGTATATCTGGTGGCCATTATGCGTCCTAGTAGGCTTAGGCCTAAATAGCAACCCATTCTGCTGTGCATGGGCTTCAATAACATCTTTCAGGGTCATCTCGTGACCACCGCCATCCATATGGGCTGGGCCACCCAAATTTGCATGGGCTGCTGCTGCTTTTTGCTGTGCCTCAAATTGCCTTTGCTCAAGCACCCTGAGATAGCTAATATTCTCTTTCAAACCAGGTTGAACCACCTCCATACCCTCAACAGCACGATTCATCATGTCAAGGCCACAATTAAGCTGATAGCGGATACTTTCATTTGCGTGAAGCTCTTCAGATATAAGTTCCTTCCAACCTTTATACCAATTCAAAACCTCTTCAAAATTCGGGTTTGATATTAACCAGTGATATAAAACATGTAGCCACTTGGGGAAGAAAAACTTCTCCAACATATCTACCATTAGATGAATTGGAATAGCAGAAGCCCAACTCATGACCCAATTAAACTGATCAAGTCTCTGATCTGCAGGGTTTACTTGGAAGTCTTGCAAAACAAGCTGCAATTTGGGTACTATAAATCGATGCATTAGCTGTTCCCAACTTGCAGAATCGAAAACCATTTTCCAAGGAGAGAGTATCGTATAAGCAGATCCATCACTGGGGTGCCATGCACCTAGAACATTACTCAACTTGTAGCGTATTGTGTGGTACACCTCCTCCAACTTGTGTCCTAATAGTGGTAGCCATGGATGCACCCAGACATGGATGGGAACTGTGTCCCGGTGAGGTTCCCAAAAGTCGACTGCCTCCTTCAATTTGGGGAAGACTACCATATCCAATATGCTATTAAGAACAGGAGCCGGCAGCAATTTCTCCCAAGACTCCAAAAACCGAAGCATGGGTTCAGGGTCCTTAGGCTGCCAAGTATTTACTCCAGCAATCCTCACAGCTGGTACCACTACCTCGGAAACCAATTGGGTATAAGGAGACATTGAAGAATCCCATATATCAAGGCACCGCTCGTACTCCCCCTCCCCATGAAGCAAAGCCTTCCAGGTGGATACCACGTCCATTCCATGAGAGGGGTTCCGAAGAGGATCCCAACCTTGAAACATCCTGATAAACAAAGGGAGTGCAAAGGAACAGGCAATGCAAGCCAAGTTACATAACTTGTAGTCATCAGCATACCTCCTCTGCAGGTCACTGAAACCCTTTGCCAGAGAATCCAGCGTCAATATTCCCATGGCTTTCTCTTCTCCCAGTCGGTCCAACACAGTTGTGATATCATCCAAGCTATCCAAGTGCTGCTTCTGCATAGTCACCTCAGCTTGCAATCTCTCTTTCTCCTGGTTCAAGCTTATAGCAGTCTCTCTCTCATTCCTCAAATCCCTATCAATCTTTTGGATGTCGAGCTCAGCCATGTCAAGAATCAACCTCAAGTTGTGCTGTAGCTCAGGCATGGGAACACTTTCTTCCCTAGCCTTCTCCTCAGCATTCAAATTCTCCAAATTGGTCAAAACTCGTACTTGAGGTCCCCGCATATCAACCACCTTCTGCACAAAGACCTCGGCACCTTCCTCTTCTTTCTTGGCTAACAACTCCTTGGCAGATATATACCGCTCCTTGTTAGTCCTGCCGGCAACCATCTTCTTCCAGGAATTCCTCTTTTTGGTGGTGGCAGTAGCAGCCGGCAACTGCTTCTTTGGCTTTTCCTCATCCAATTCTTGCACACTGGGCTGTTTGGTTTCCTTGTAATCATTAAAACCCATTCCCATGTTTTTTGGCCTCAACTTGGCTTCAATGGGGGCAAGAATTCCTTGCTGGTTCTTCCCAAGACCACCTCCTTTGTATCCCATTTTTGCAAGCATCTTCATCCCAATGCCTTTTGTGTGCTTCTCAAAGGCCCCCAAATCCCCATCCCCGCCACTGATTGCTCCTTTAGATTCCAAATCTCTTCGAGACTGACTACTCTGCTGCTGCAATTTCATCTTTTCTTTCTCCTTGTTTCTCCTCTCAGCTCCCTCCTTTATCTTCTTCCCGAACGCCGACGGCAAAAAATTGCTGTCATCTTCCTCATCATCATTGCCTACTGGATGATTGAATCCTAAACCACCAGTATTACCGAATCCTAAACCACCAGAATTACCGAAACCTATACCAGAATTATTGAACCCTAGACCAGAATTATTGAAGCCTAGACCAGAACCTGAAGTAGCAGCAGGATCAATATCAGGCCTACTATCATCGGTTTGCTGCTTTAAATCGTTCTCGGCTTCCTGGTTGGGGACGACGACGCCGGTGGAGACAAAACTGACGGGCTTTGTGAAGTCGGCCTTTCGCTCTTTGCGGCGTTTCCTGGAGCCGTCGTCTTCATCGTCGTCATCGGAGTCGGCGAATGAGCCGTAGAGAGCATCGTCCTTGGTCTGCACGCGCTTACTCTTGCGGTTTCGGTAATAGGCCTCGCCACCGATCCACTGGAGGTCCTCGTAATCGTTCTCCATTCCGAACCTCTCCATCTCCTGATAATCATCCATCGCCGGAGCCCTAACAATCACCGAAATTGAAAACCCTAAAAATTGAATTTCGTTGTCTTCTTAACGCATCTATCTATATATGCTGCAAATGCCATAAGCAGATGAAACCAATTTGACAAGAATCAGACCAGAGATTGCAAAGTTGAAATAGAGAAAGGGGCAAACCTTGAAGCTTATGGGGAGCCTTGAAGCTTCGAGAAACAGAAAGCGAAGAATGAATAAGAGAAGCCTCTTGGTTCTTGAATCTCTTTCTCTGATTTTCTCACCCTCGGCTGCGATTCTGTTGCAGACTGCGGAAACAAGAACAAAGAGTGAACAAGAAGATGAGACCGCTGCGTCTCGACTCAAACCCCAATTTTTTAAATTACTTTTTTTTAATTTTCCTTTTTCTGTTGTGCGGACTTATATTCAAAATATGATAATTTGAGATTTAGAAAGCAAATTAAATGTAAGGATAAAATTGAGATTTAGAATATATATATAAAAATAAAATTAAAAAAATGAGTTATGCGGGATGATGATACTAGCCCTGGGTCTTCATCATTTTTTTGGTCATCTGAGAGAAAATGAATATGAATTAATGTTTTTGGGTTATGTTGAAGATAACATAATTGAATTTTATGTTTAAAAAATTTAGCCGTCGTGATTTGAATACTCACGAGACTACTTTTGGTGGATTAGATATAGTTCGGTGGAGTAGTCTCATGGGTGTTCAAATCATAATTATCATATTTCTTAAAAATAAAATTCAATTAATCCATCTTCAACATAACCCACAAACATTAATTCATAGTTTCATACCTATAAAATGATGAAGAACAACCATCAACCCATAAAACTCATTTCTGTTTCGCAGTTTTATTAAAAAAGCGTTGCCATCTGCTGAGCTCCAAAACCAAAACACTAGTGTCGCTTGCATGGCGTCCCCCTCCGGCAAAAAAACTGTCACACCCCGAATTTTAGAATAAACATTCAAAATCGAAAACATAAAAATTACCACAACACAAAATAATCATCCTGAAAATTTCTTTTCTTAGCAACCTCACCACACGAAATAAAATCAAAACCGAATTTAGTTTCGGTTAATTATTACAACTCAAATCCAAAATGAACTGTAGAGTTCTAAATGTGCAAACACACCTCACAACTAAATGAAATAACAATAACTATTGTAACACCTAAGCAGCACGGTCACCTCCCTGGTTATCCTGACTTGCAGGAATATCCGCTATACCATTTGAATAGTGTATCGAGATTGCAACAACACAAAACCCGGTAAGCTTATGAAAGCTCGTATGAGTAAAAGAAAGGACTGTTGTTTGATTAAATCACAATTACTTCCACTCAAATCGAACACTCAACAATTTCCACAACCACGAAGTAGTAACAATCTCAATCAACACCAATTCAATAAATCAAGACAACCCCAACTCACATCTTTCTTCACAAAACCTCAACATCGTATTTATAAAAAAATACGGTACATGACAGGCTAGAGCTCTAACTGAATCGTAGCCCGTCACCTGGCCTAGGTTATGACATTCGACATATTTATCATTATCGTATTTTATCAATATGTATACTTATATACATATTTAGAACGTCCGATAATTTCTCATACTCAACCAATCGTATCTCATCATCCACCCAAGATTAGAGCGTCTGATTACCCCACACCGGTGACAACGTTGACCTAAACCCATAAATGAGCACAAGTAATATCAATACTGAAATCAACCCAACCAAGATACACAATATTATTATGAAATTACACAATTGAAATATAATCAATTCAACGATTCAACTCAATCAAATCATCACTCAACAATCCACTCATCAATATATATTTTCCACTTAAACATATATATACGTAATCATCCACTCAGGAATGACCAGTAATATCATCTATAGTTCACACAAGAAAATCGTGAAATTCATTTGTATAATTAAAATTCATTTAACTTACCTATGGATCGTGGTGATTCAAGTCCATAAAATTTTAAAACAAATATTTAATCCGTAAATATTTTTCACACAATTACCAAAAATAAATAACTTTAAAACGCTCGGTTTGTAATATGAACCACGTGAGTTTTACTCACCTCGATACTCCCACTGCGTCTTCAATACAAATATAAATAAAGCCGAAATAGCCCACTCAAATACAATCCGTCAATCACCTAATCAAATGTGATTCGAATTTAGCCAATAATTCCAAAACATAATTGAAGTACCATTTAACGGCCGGATTCTAATTTATAATAAAATCCGACGAGCGGATTCTCACAAATCGCTCCCCTAATTACCGTTTTGCACATATACGAAGATCCAACAGTCAGATCTTCGCCCATGACCACACAAAGCCTTTGGGACAGTCATATGATCATCATATCAAAATTATAAGTTCATCGGACGGTCCAAATTTCACAGATCATAAATCTAACGATCGAAATCGATTGAAATCACAAAATTCATAACTAATTCATACGATATCCGAAAAATACGTATAATATGCCGAAATGATCGTATTGAAACATAGAATCATAAAATGGACAGAAACCAAATTTTAGACCTCCGGATGTGGCCGGAAAGGGCCCCCGGAGTTAGGGACAGAGCCGCCGCCAACCACCACCAATGGTGTCTGGGCTGAGCTTCTCCCCTTCGTTTCATCATTCTGAGCAACTTTCATAACTAACACAAGACAAAAAAATGACGGGAAGGGATCGAAAAGTACCAATTATAGTCGGCGGCCGGAAATTTTTCAGAAACCGGCGAGCTTGAAAACAGACGTGAAAACTGCAACCTCAAACCTCGATCCCTTCTGGAAACTTGTTCAGAACTTCCTTGCGAACTCCACAAGCCAAGAATCACAAGAAACGATCGTGTATAACTCGAGATATTTGGATCGAAAGTTCCGTTCGATCCGATCGGGGCCGACTGTTTCGGACGGTTTCGCCGGAGCTGGAGGTCTCGCCGGTGGAAGCAACGCAGTCCAGAAGGTAGAGCAGCTCGAGATGAACGCCTGGGACTTGGTTTGAGGTCGAGAAGTGGTCTGTGGAGGGAGAACAATTATGGTGAACTTTGCTTTCTCTCTCGATCGTTTTCGGTCAAGAACGGAGGAAGGAGACGACGAACAGTGCCTTCCGAAAATGGAAGGAGGCCGGACCAAAATGGAAAGCTTCTGAAAATAGCTATGGTTTTTTCCTATTTATACCAAAATAGAAATAATTTCTAAATTCTATAACTAATTCAAAAAAAATCCGGACAACGTGTTCCGCATACGCACGGACTCGTATCGACGAGCTCTACAACTTTCACGAAGGAAGTTTCCCCAAATTTTGTACGTAGAAAAAGTCGATTTCTCAAACCGAGCATTTCGAGCTTTTTGTTAAAATAATCGTTTCGAACCTTCGATAATTCAAAAAGTGAAATATTATCGAACAATATTCGTAAAATCGCACAATAAACATTCAACACAATTACTCGAATTTAAAATGAAAATTGCGGGTATTACAAAAACCTCCATTGAGGATGTTACGGCCATGTTTGCTGCCTCTCTTGCTCTTGCTGGGGGCGATGTTGTTGATATCTCCCACATGGCGAGTGGAACCACCAAGGGAGGATCTCAGGATTTCCTACTGGCTCGTCCATTGACAAGGAAACCATGCAGTAGCATGGATTTGCAGCATCACTTTCGACGCATTTGGGTGTTGAATGGATCATTCAAGGTACAAGATCGGCCTCCAAACCGGTATGTCTTCTCTTTTGATCGTCGTAAGGATCGAAATAAGGTACTCATAGGGGGGCCTTGGTATTTCAACAAAGCTCCAGTGGTCGATCATACAAGCCTATGATGGTTTTATTGCTCCTCAATCTATACCGCTTGAAACCCTATACTTTTGGGTGAGAATCAACAATATTCCACTAGTGCTGGAAGAGTTGCAGACCATCATGAATGTCGTCTCCTTTGTTGGGACGTATCAGGAGATCGATCAAAAGCTTTTTGACACTTCTGGAAAGATTAAGGTTCATGTTACGCATGAAATCTCTAAACCCTTCTTCCAGAAAGATAAAAAATAATAAAAAAATAAAAAATAAAAACCCTAAAGCTTGCTCCTGGCATTATAGCTGAGATTGATTTTTTCTTCGAAAATTTGATTGGTAAATGAAAAGGATGTAATCTGATTTACCATGACAAGGGAGTTTATCAGGAGCAAGTCTTCTGGGGAGAAGGAGCGATTGCGCCTCCCATTGCAGAACCTTTCCTGGGCTTTGCTAATAACAGGTTTGTCAATGGTGCTTTTAAATTTCAGGGAATACAAACCCCAATACTACCTCATGTAGCACGTAATCTATTTGGATCCCTTGAGGGCAATAAGCCTTGAAAGCCAATTGTTATTTGGCATACAGGTTTGGAGACTCGAACTGCAGATGCTTGTACTGAAGGTACTAGCAAGGATGCTCTGGCGCTAGTTTCGTTTGCGGGAATTACGACAGATTTGAAGCATAGCAGGCCAACTTCCCCTTTCTCTTCCCCAAAGAAACTTAAGTTTATGCTAGGTGAAGCATCAGAGAGCAAATCTAAGCTCCCCAAGAAGCTGAAAGTCCCGGTGTTACGTTCCAAGTCTAAATGATCGATTTATTAATCGCATAGATGATAAACGACAACTACTTATAACTTTTACTCAGTTTCGGTACTTTTAGTGGCCCTAAAAGTTCACTTTTTGTTCGGGTCAAAATTTGAGAAAATGTTCTTCACGAAAGCTGTGGAGGGCGTTAAACCGAGCGCGTGCATATGCGGTACGCAAAAATCGGAGTTCGTATGCAAAAGTTATAAGCGAAATACTAAATTTATAGTTCATGGTAGATAGTATAAATTCAAAATTTTACTGTGCATGGGTAAATTTTCTTTTTTTCTCTCTTTTTTCTTCCCCTCCCGTGCGTTCTCTCTCTCTTCTCCCTCTTCCTCCCCGCGTCGGCCTCCCGTCTTCTTTTCTTGATTTCTTCTCCGTCCGATGACGGATTTGAGTTAAACAGGTGGCTGCGGACTCGTCTCGACCTCCTCTTGACGCTGGCTGTGGTGGCTCAAGGTGGCTTGGCCGAAAAACGACGCATCCAGCCTTAAAAGTTTACTATAGCAGTTGGAGTCAACGCCGATTTCTCCCGATTTCGGCCACCCCATACGGCAAAGTTGAGTCCTTTGGAAGCACCTTGGGTTGTAGATGTTATACCCAAAGTCTTGTGCAGCGATTTGAGGCGTGGAGGAGGAATCGAATATTTGAAATTCTAGGTTACTATTCACAGTTCAGATTCAATCCTCCTATTAATTGTTGAGGTATTTCCGCTCATTTTCTGACTTAGTCACAGTTGAAAGAATTAATAGGTCTATTGAGGAGATGCTATTGCCAAATTTTGGTGTCCATTGGAGTTGGTGGAGGTTGCGGTGGCGCCGCCACTGTGGGCGGCGATGACGGTGGCTAGGGTAGCTTTTTAATTCCAATTTTCAGCTATTTAAATTCTATAATTATCCTAGAGCTTATATATGAAATTTGGTGAGGATTGGTGAAGTTGTGAATCGGTTATGAATTTCTAAATATTTGGATTTCCATTAATGTTAATTGAGAATTCGATTATCGGATTTTTTATATAGTCTGAATCGACGGTTGAGAAATTTTGATGAAGTTTGGTTGGATGTGGAAGAGAATTGGAGAAGTTAAGGATATGGGTTTTGGGGATTTATTTATTGATTGTCGTAAAATTATTTTTCTTTCCGTCCGGTAATTATTAGTTTACGAATATCATATCGTACAGGACGTGAGGAGGCTTCCCATGAGGAGAGTACAGACCGACGGCAGACCTAGCCATATACTGTGAGTGGACGTTTGTTTTTAAATTAATGCATGCAACAATATTTCCCTTAAGCAAGAGATTTTTTTTTTTTTTTTTTACTTATCAATTAAATTCTTGAACATATAGTTTGGCTTCGAATATTATTTATATAGCTTGGATTTTGAATTTTGATTTATTAGTTTTGTATTGAGATTTATTTTTGGTTAAAGAGTTGAACCTAGTTATTCTTCCGAAGAAATTTCGGGGAATTTCTTTTAGTTGTTTTGACCGTTTATTTTAATAGGAAAGACGGATGTTGGTCTGCGGGGTCACATCATTGGAAAAAAAAATTGTGAAATATTAGAGAAGCCTTTTTAATTTTCGTTTTGTGGTTTTAAACCACCATACCTGGGGTCGATATATTTTATTGCTAGCTAGCCTATTAGTACTCCTCCCCGCTTACTTTGTGTTTGGGGGTGAGTTAAGCAGAGCATGGGATGCTCAAGAGTGTGGGACACTCCGACCCAAGCCTAATCGGCTCTCTCATTCGTATGGTGACGACTTATTTCTCATACTTTATTCTTATTTAACTAGCGGGGCTAGTCCAGCCTTAATCAGCAGGGCTGGTATATTTTCTTTGAGACTTATAAGTTCTAAAAGTATATGTTTACCCTTTTTGGTTGCATGTTTTGGTTTTCTTTCAAGGACTTAAGGTGGGAAAGTAGGACATATATTTCTTTTAGTCCATTACTTATTTTTGTCCACTCACGCTAACATTTTTATCTACTTTCCCCTGGATTTTTCTGTTTCTAATGCCCAATTCGCAGTGCCGAGGATCAGCTTAGAAGTTGAGGCTAGCACCACCACTGCTGTGTATCATATGTAGGTTACTAGTTAACCTACTTGTATCATATTTTCTTCTTTTTCTGTAGACTGCTCTGATAACCTTAGAACTGGTATTTATGGTGTGATTTCATAAACTTGTGGGAGTTTGGATTATTTGGATGATTTGTAAACTTAAGTGTGGGTTTTTTTTTTTTTAGTTGGTTGCGAAGATAACTCCTGAAGTAAATTTGTTTGTTTGGAAGGATAATTGTTTTTATTTAATAGGTTTTGGGTTGTCCACTTTTAGGGGAAATTCTGTCGAATTTTCTCCAAAAGTGGGCCTCGCAGGTCCATCTTGGAATTAGGGAATTTATCCGGGGTGGGTCCTATCACCCGGAGTTCCATACTAAATCTTTTGGCTTGGTTGAAGCTCCGGGAGGCATTCTGATTTCTCAAGAAGGTTCAATCCCAAAAGCGGAAACACAACCAGCCAAAAAGAATAAGGGACAACCTTTGGGATCAAACAACAAGGATCCCTTCAAGACAAAGAAGGTGATTGCTGAAGATGTGCTAAGTGTTATTTGCCCTAGTAAACCTATGAGCCCTAGTGTTAAGGGCAAGGAGAAAATTTAGTTTATTTTCATTTAAACTTGGCTATTTACTTGTCATTGTTACATAGTTTATAGGCTTTCTTGAATAAGTGAGCATGGGTACCGTTAAATGATCGGATCTAATCTATGTATCGATGTGGCATACCACAAACTCTTTATCTACCCAGATATGGTAGGGAGATAATATGTAATGGTCATTTCTGGCCTAAGTTATTAATATATCGGAAAAAAAATCAACCTATAAAACTCACGTTTTTTTTATATTTTGTTTATACACACACACACACACACACTATTATTAAGAGAAGAGGTTTTGTTAGGCAAAACAGAAAAAATGTACCAAAATGACCCTGAAATATTTAAAAACTTACAACTCATAAATTAGATAAGGGTAATATAGTGCAATTAAAAAATAAACAGAAAATAGAAAAAAGAAAAAAAAATGGTGAAAGTGAAACAAATAAGAACCTGAAAAAAAAAACTACCAACTTCAATGAAAAACTACCCAATCCTTTAAAAAACAAAATCAATATTCACACACATAATGTGTATGGCGCATCTAATATATATATATATATATATATATATATTTTTTTTTTTTTTTTTTTTTTTTTTTTAAATGTCAATTTTATTTTTATATTTAACTGAAAAATTAATAGAAGTACCAAATTGTCAAACGGAGTCAAAGTCTAGGTATCAACTTGTCCTCTTTTGGAGACTAAGTACCAAAGTGGCCAATTGACTATGCCCCAAATACCATGGGAGGAATTTACCCTTTTTTGTTTTTGTTTTTGTTTTTTTTATACGATTGGGTTTGGATTATATAGAAAAGAAAGTACTGATTATATAGCAAATTATTTCTTTTTATCATTCAAAATGACTACGCTTCGTTCTCGATTCCAACCCGCTTTTCTTCAGAGCTCAGAACAAAAAGACTCGCTTTCAAGCTCTTCCTAGTTCTTCTCTCTTTCTATTCCAAAATCCAAAGAAAAGCTTGAAACTTTGACCAACTTCCCCGATCACTCTGCAACCCAAGTATTTTTGCTATCACTAACTCATACAAAAAGAGACAAGATTATTGAAACGTTTATAAAATGATAACACACTGAATTGTTTTTTTTTTTTAAAAAAAATTTGAAATGTGAAACAACTTTATAATAGTGCTATAACACCTTTATTTTGTTCTATATTTATTATTATTCATTTATAATAATAACAAGAGACGAAGCCATGACCGAACAATAAGGCCACTGAATTTAGACATTAGCAACTAAACTACGACCAGAGTTTTTAGCATGGCCTGATGCATGTGCAGACAATTGAACCGGGGGCACCAGGGGGACTTTCGCAATCTGACAAACCTTGGGGATCAATTTGCTGCGAACATTGCTTTGTGCATTCTGAATCCGACCCCAATTGAGTGCAGGTGACACCATACAACACTACTTTTGGGCAGGGTGGTACAGCAATTATATGAGTTGCTGCAAGAAAAAAAAAATATATATATATATATATTTGAATATTATTTAGACAATATATTTAAATATTATTTAGACAATATTATATATTACGCCTGAGTATGGCACTTGGTCTCTTTGCAATTACAATGATTTATGTGATATTAATCAACAAGTTCTTAAATGTGTAAGGGAGTTGGCTAAATGTGTAGGTAACACATTAGCTCACAAACATAATGCGGCAGTGATCTAATATGAGACATATCTGGGTATTCATTTTTTTGGGTAATATGAAAGCATTTTTGAACTTAATACTCATGAATTCGATGTACTAACATATCCAAACATTTAAAATGATGTGTAATGAGATTACCTGGACCGAGAAGAATAAAGACGATTAGAAAGCTGAGCACTGGCAGAGCTTTGGCCATCTCAGATAAATTTTCTAAAGTTCTTTGGTTGGGACAAGAGAGAGCATCTTAAGGTTAAATAACAAGAAAATTAGATATAAACCCAAAAATTCAAGCTTATATTAGGAAAAACCCACCCATAAATTTTTTTCTAATCTACACCCTATTCACATAATTGAACATTCCTTATAGGGTATATATCTACAACTAAGATTTTTCTCATCTTCTAACAATAGTTCATCCTGATTAAATAGGATGTAATCTATGTAATATCTTCCTTAATTGAAGCCGGATGTTTACTATTTTTTGAACTTGAATTATAACCACAACTTTGAAATTTATTATAATCAATTCAATTTAATCATTTATCAAGACAAGTACGCATTTTAAATAATGTGTAAACAGATTATCTGGACCCAGAGGAACATGGATGATTAGAAAGCTGAGCACTGTCGGAGCTTTGGCAACCTCAGATAAATTTTTTAAAGTGCTTTAGTTGGGACAAATGAGAAAATCTTATAGTTAAATAACGAAAAAATTAGATATAAACCCAAAAACGAATTTTGTATTAGGAAACCCACTAATAATTTTTTTTTCTAATCTATACCCAATTCACATAATTGAACATTCCTTATAGGGTACGTATATGTCTATAATTAAGATTTTTCTCGTCTTTTAACAATAATCTCATCTGACTAAATAGGATGTAATCTATATAAAATCTTCCTTAATTAAAGCCGGATGTTTACTATTTTTTGAATTTGAATTATGACCACAACTTTGAAAATTTATTATAATCAATTCAATTTAATCCTTTATCAAGACAAGTTTGCATTTAAAATGATGTGTAAAGAGATTACCTGGACCCAGAAGAACAAGGATGGTCAGAAAGCTTAGCACTAGCAGAGCTTTGCCCATTACAGATAAATTTTTTTAAGTTCCTTAGTTGGGACAAAGAGAAAATTATATATAAACAAAAAAAAAAAAACAAGTTTGTATTAGGAAAAACCCTCCCATAAATTTTTTTTCTAATTTACACCCAATTCGCATAATTAATTCACATAATTGAACATTCCTTATAGGGTATATGTCTATAATTAAGATTTTTCTTGTCTTTTAACAATAGTCCCTTCTGATTGAATAGGATGTTATCTATATAAAATCTTTTTTAATTGAAGCCAGATGTTTACTATTTTTTGAATTTGAATTATGACCACAACTTTGAAATTTATTATAATCAATTCAATTTAATCCTTTATCAAGAAAAGTTCGCATTTAAAATGATGTGTAAAGAGATTATCTGGACCCAGAAGAACGTGGATGATTAGAAAGTTGAGAGTTGGCAGAGCTTTAGCCATCTCAGATAAAGCTTTTAAAGTTCTTTAGTTGGGACAAAGGAGAAAATCTTATAGTTAAATAACAAGAAACTAAGATATAAACCCAAAAGACCAAGCTTGTATTAGAAAAAACCCGTTCATAATTTTTTTTTTCTAATCTACATCAATTCGCATAATTAATTCACATAATACATTCCTTATAGGTATATATCTATAATTAAAATTTTTCTCGTCTTTTAACAATAGTTTTTTATGATTAAATAGGATGTAATCTATATAAAATCTCCCTTAATTGAAGCCGGATGTTTACTCTTTTTTGAATTTGAATTATGGCCACAACTTTGAAATTTATTATAATCAATTTAATCCTTGATTTTTCCCTTATTTAAAACGATGAATTGCTCTATATTTCTTCCTTTCTGATGTGAGCTATAAATTTGCTTCTTTTTTTTAGTAACTAAATAAGGGAAAAATCAGAAAGTGTATTTTATGGATAGTTTTCGTTACCTTTGAGGATAGTTTTGTCCTATCGAAGCACTAATTCATTTGACTCAGAGCTAGTGTATTTTATGGCTCCACAGTCCCTACACATTTTGATTGGGGGAGCATGGTTTAAAGTGAAAAGATTCTTAATCCCTAATCCACCCTACCATCATTTAGGAGATCCCTGTTCCAAAAGAGATTCTGAGCCCAACTGTGATGACCTGGATTCCAAAACGCGTCACTCAGAGCTCGTATGAGAAAGTTATGGCTATCGGAAGAAGTTTTCGTTTTAGTATAAATAGAGAAAATCAGAAATCAATTTCATAATTGCATAATTCCATTTCCGGAAAGCCCATTTCTCTCTCTTCTCTCTCTCTCTCTCTCTGCTACACCTTCAGTATCGAGATTTTCCGTCTGACCTGACCCGGAATCGGTCGACCCGACCCGGCTTTTCCGGTGGTCTCCGGCTATGAAAACTTCCAAATCAGCTCGCCTCAGCCGTTTGCTCCTCCTTCTGGTGTTCTTTAGCAGCGATTCTCCTCCACGGCGGCGCTGCAAGTCGGTAAAGTTCGAGATTTTTGGACCCGACCGGAAATCCTTGCTCCGATGACAGCACGGCTTATGGTGGTGTTCCGACGGTGTTCTGGCCAGGTAGGGAACTATTTCTGGTATTATATATGTTATACTCGTTGATACGAGCGTTTCGATATATAATATGCAAATTGTGGAGTTCGTATGGAATTGTTATGATTTTTACCGTTTCATACCGGTGGATTTATTCAATCCGTGAGGATTTGAGCATCGGATAGACTTGTGGTTTGGACACATCGATCGCGGAAGTGTTTCGGAGACTTTGGGAGGTCTTGGGAGTTTCGCCTCAATTTGGCGTTACTTTGAGATTTTTGTTCGATTTGGAGATTCTAACTTTATTTAATTGTGATTCGTTGACTGAATCAGAGCTGTACTTCCTTAGGTACTTGACGAAGTATTCTTTGGCTATTTTGTGATTTGGCTGCTTTGTTCTGTATTGAAGACGCAGCGGGAGTTTTGAGGTGAGTAATCTCATAAGGTTCATTTATGAACGGATTTATTTATTATTCGAAATTAATTTATAAATTGCGAAAAAGTTTTGAAAATGATATTTGTTTGAAATAATATGAACTTGATAGACTACGGTTCATAGGACTGCGGTTCACAGGTTGGAAAATGAGTTTAAGTATACTATGTTTTACTCGGATTTTCGTTTGTGAACTATAGTTGGTATTAGTAGGCATTCCTGAGCGGGTGACTACGTGTGTGTGTGTGTGTGTGTGTATATATATATATATATATATATATATATATATATATAGACTAAATACATATTATTATCCTGTGGTTTGGGTCCAAAATCAATTCAGTCCCTGAACTTCTAATTTCATCAAAAACATCCTTGCACTTTCAATTTTGATCTAATAGGTCCAATTTGTTAGTTTTCCGACAATTGAGTTATTTAACTTGTTAATGTAGCTCATATATGACCTATGCTTTATAATGTGGTGTCTGCAGGCCACCTCTAGTCAATTTAAGAGTGAGTCATACTATTAAAAATAAATAATTTTTCAACAAATAATCCAACTATAACTTGAACCCATAATACTATATTAACGAATTGGACCTATTAGATCAAAATTGAAAGGACAGTGGTGTTTTTGATGAAATTAGAAGTTCAGGGACTGAATTGATTTTGAAAGATGTGTGTTTGGGTTTGTCTTGATATATTGAAATGGTGTTTGATTGAGATTGTTAGTACTTTGTGGATGTGGAAATTGTTGGGTGTTGATTTGTGTGGGAATAATTATGATTAAATTAAACAATAGTTCTTTCCTTTTACTCATACGAGCTTTCATAAGCTTACCGGGTTTTGTGTTGTTGCAATCCCGGTACACTATTCAAATGATGTAGCGAATATTCCTGCAGGTCAGGATAACCAGGGAGGTGACCGTGCTGCTTAGGTGTTACAGCAGTTGTTGTTATTTCATTTAGTTATGAGGTTTGTATGCTCATTTAGAGCTTTACAGTTCATGTTATATTAGAGTTGTAATAATTAACCGAGACTAAATTCGGTTTGATTTTATTTCGGGTGGTGAGGATGTTAAGAAAGGAAATTTTCAGGATGATTATTTTGAGTTTGTAGTATTTTTCATGTTTCGGATTTTGAATGTTTATTATAAAATTCAGGGCGTGACAACAAAAGCTTTTAAGTTCAAAACACGTGAACTATAACCCGAAGACTACGTCAATCGAGACAAACTTCATCCAAGACCATCTAAGGTCTCTGAAGCACTTCTAGAATCAAACCGCTTAAACAAAAGGACTTCTCATAAATTGAAAACCAAACTAACCAAACGAAAGGCACCCAAAACAAATATATGCACAAACCAACAACTTATTAATTTTCGAAAATCATTTGAAATTAATAACAGAAAATCGGGGTATTACATTCTACCCTCCTTAAAGATATTTCATCCTGAAATTTAAACACACTTCTCAGCAATAGGTACAGATAAATCATCCTTAAAATCCAGCTCTTGTTCCTCTGCAAATTTGCTCTCGTTACAAAGACTCTACAAATATTGAATAAGTCAATTTCCTTTTATCAAAGTTCCTTTATAGTCCATACATAATACAATCTGCACACTAACAATGGTCACATCAACATTCCCTTCAACTGATGACAAATGCTTCCTGTAAGAGGAAATGAGTGTGATTTCGTGGTTTTGTCGTGGAGACTAAAATGAAGTCGGGATTTCGTGGTGAGTCGTATATCATGCTTATATAAGTCAACTTATGACTAAAACCCACATGCTCTGACTCTAAACTCAGCATCCAATTACACAAAACTTCAACTAAAATAATTCCAACTCAAGTAACATTTTAAAACGCAACAACAATCTACAAAATCATCATTCATTTGTCTCAACAAAAGTAGTTGTCACCTCAATGACATTTCAAATCATTTTTAGTCTCAACAACAAATCCACGAAATAACACTCATTTCCTCTCGACAGGAAGCATATGTCATCATTGTGATATCATAAATCATTTCACGACTCATCACAATCTCGTGAAGAATATAAATCTCAAACCACAACCAGACTCACAATTTAAACTAAGTAAAACAAGTAATCCCTGCATAGAAAATCAGTTAAGTAGATCATCCAAAATCACACAATCCAAAATCATATTAATCCCTGCATATAATATAGTTCAGGAGATTACATTAAAACCAATCAATTCACAAAACAATAATTCCAACATATAATTTAGTTCAGAAGATTAAGAATAAATCAAGCAATTCAATTACCAGAAATACAACTAAAAATCAGTACTCTTTCATCTACTGCTAACACCAATCACCACATCAACAATATCAACCATCAATCACTCAATCACAATCCATATCCTTCACGCAACAGTCACCACAGAGGTTACTACACTAGTCACCACACAAATATATTCCCACACAGGACACTATTTCTTAAATCACACGATGTTGTTCACTGCAAGGGGATCTGTATACGTTGACGAAAGAGATGATAATGGTGATCAGATGGGGCGAGTAGCAGGACACTAGGTAATGAATCCGCTCGATGCTGCGGGAATGAGTTTTTATATGTAGTAAACGTTAATCAAAGATGTTATTTGTTTTTTTTTTTTGTGAAAAAAATATGTTATTGTTTTACATATTACGTTTTGTGGAATTGTGAAGAAAAAAAATTTTATTCATGAAAACTAAAACCATCATATTTCATTCGTCCATACGCAATCTCCACTTTCATTTTGATACGTAGTTAATAGTGGATTCTGGCATATAGATACATTTCATTAAATAGAATTTTTCAGCAGGAATGAGTATTTTAACCAAGTTTGTCTATTTATTTTTTACGATTTTAAAAATATTGCAATCAGAAACAAAAGCATCAAAAAGTATTGCAACCAAGTTAGTCTCATGAGTTCGATTCTCACTGACATATGTATGGGTGGGGTGGACTAAGAAATAAAATAACAAAAAAAAAATTCAAAAAGTTGCAATTAGGGACAAAAGCATCAAAAGTAAAGAAAATTGGGGGCAAAATGGGTATCTCACTACTCATTGAACAGTGGTCCTCCCCATTTTCCTTTAGTATAGTTACTAGCGACATTACCCGCGCGATGCTGCAGGTATATGATTGATATATACATTACACATCATTTCAAATCTGATACTTAGCCAGATTGCAAAAATGCTACCCAAGCAGGTGCATATGTACATATTACATATGATTAGACTTGGCAAAAAACTTGTCTATGATTATAGTTAGGGAAAAATTCACCAACGGTGTCTGGACACTTAGGGGACTTTCAGAATGGTACCTGAACTTACAAAGTTATCGATGTGATACCTGGACTCATTTTTTCGTATCAACGTCGTACCTACAACCAATTTCCGTCACGGAGCCGTTAAATTTTGCACGTGCGATGCACGTGAGTCACAGAAATTGGTCGTAGGTATGACGTTGATATGAAAAAATGAGTCCAGGTATCACATCGATAACTTTGTAAGTTCAGGTATCATTCTGAAAGTCCCCTAAGTGTCCAGACACCATTGGTGAATTTTTCCTAATTTTGCACGTGCGAAGCACGTAAGTCACTTAATGAAGACAAAAGGACTGATTTACCCTCAATTTTTTTTCTTTTCTTTTATTTATTTATTTCTTTCTTCTTCTTCTTTTCTAGTTTCTTCTTCCCCTGATTTGAATCATCAAGATTCAAATCATTTTGCTCGTCCGATTCCCACCGCCAATCGCCGATCAAATACCGTCGCTGCATCTCAATCCATCTTCATGCACCTCAGATTTTTCTGGTTCCCCCAATACTTCAAATCCTACAGCAAATTGAAATTGTGCACTAAGGCTTCACCGCTCACTCCGAGTTCACCCCCACTCTCGTTCTCTCCTCTGACCCCGTTTTATACACCATTAATCAAAAACTCAGACCCCTCCAGCCCTCCACCATCGCGAAATTGAGGCTCACGTTCTGTGTGTCCTGCGCGGCGGATATCAACACCGTCAGAAGAATGTTGTCTGAACAGAAATTTAGTTCGGGTTCCACGGCGGCAGCTAGTCGAGCTCGTCGATTGCAGCCTTGGCTTTCTTGATTAGCCAATCGACGGCCTTGCTAGGCCGGTCGTATCCAAGCTGGTCCTCCATGTCATGGAATTGAATGGCGGTGTGGACGACGAGCGGGACGCAACGGTCCCTGGGGCCTTTGGTGGTGGCAACCTTGCTGTGGCAGCCCTTTTGGCTGGTGGCCCTTAGAATGTGGCCTGGAGCCTCCACGATTTTGCTGGCGGTAGAGGAAGAAGCAGTCCTTATCCCCAAACCCAATCGAGAAGCAGCGGAGGACGACGTCGTTGCGCTGTGGTGGAGGTTGTTGTGGCTCTCCCCCATTTTTCTTCCTGCATATTCGAAGGTGGGTTTTCCGAAAGCGGTGGTGTTGGCAAGGAGAGAAGGAGAATAAAGAAACCGAAAAAGAAGAAGAAGAAACAAAGAAAGAAGAAGAATAAAGAAAGAAAGAAAGAGAGAAAGAAAAAAAAAACTTTTAAGGGTAAAGCAGTCATTTTGTCTTCATTAAGTGACTCACGTGCATCGCATTTGTAAAATTTAACAGCTCCGTGACAGAAATTGGTCGTAGGTATGACGTTGATATGAAAAAATGAGTCCAGGTATCACATTGATAACTTTGTAAGTTCATGTATCATTTTAAAAGTCCTCTAAGTGTCCAGATACCATTGGTGAATTTTTCTCTTATAGTTAAGACTTGGCATTTTTGGCTGGTTCCTTGTTCACATTGGTTGGTTTTGACTCCACATCCTTTAATGCTTTCAACTCCTCAAAGAGGTTCATCTAAGTAGTCAAGACAAAGTAAGAATGCAGTAGAAGCGAATAAGAACGGATAGTTGAATATGTAGCAAGTAATGGTAAGTTTGCAGATAAACAAAGAAAATTTGTAATTCTTGAGACAACGATATTAGAACTAAAAGAAATCTCAGGTTATAAAGAGGAGCTCTTTATCAAAACCTAAACCAAGGGCTAATCATTAGAGGAAAATTCAATGCCCAGATCTCCAATTGAACTAAAAGTTCCAAGTGCAACCAGCAAGTATCAAACCACAATAGCTGTACAGATAGAACTGACTCCTCAAAATAATGTAAGGAATCGACGGTGCATGTCATGTATATAATGTTAAAAAGGAAAAGGGGAGAATCATCAAGGTGTTTCCACTCGCCTGCTCCTATTTTTTTAATTTATTATTATCAGTCAGGGTTATAGTGATTCTCTCCTAATATCTGTTGTTTGATCATGCCTATCACATAGTATGCTGATTAAACTATCTTTCATCTAACTTAAGACTCGAAATGCAAATAAACGTTATAGCAGATAATAAAAATTTATAAGAAGATAAGTATATATTATACTGATCGGTAAGATGTAAGCTTACTTACATGCAATCTCTAATTGTTACAGACCTAATGGAGACAGGACAAAGACATAGTAAACAAAACAGAATGAATGACATCTAAAAAAAAGCACTATCCTAATATCAGGTGCTACTTTAAATTTTTCGAAACCAATATACAGAAGATTGAAAAAATAGAATGTATACAATCATGATATGACTAAGATTAATGCAGTCATCTGAAAGAAAAAAAAAAAAGCACTGTACCTTCTTATATTATTCATATAAGGTACTGCACATTCCATTATTAACCATAACAACGATATAAATATGAAAAACAGAGGAATATAGTTATTACTTGATTTTGAAAGACAGTACAGGTGGCAAGAGGGAGAAGTTCTTGTCTCTGATCTCTTCTGATATTCTCTTAACAGACCCTGCAGTAGGGATTCTTTCGATCATACTGATATGACTCGTAATAAATAATACTTTAAAAGCTACCAGTATAATTCTGTCTTAATTAACTTTTGATTTAAGAGTACTCAAAAGGTTTGAAGCGTTAAAAGGCTTTAATTTGAAAGGATAGATTACCTCTAAGCGTAGTTAAAATTCAACTGCTTCTCTTCCATGAGAGTTAGTATCTTGTATTTTGTTTTCCTTACCTAAGGAGCACCATGATCTAATCAGAATGCAGCCCAACAGAAAAAGATTAAGGAAGTAGAAAGAGAACAGAGGAGAGAATAAACAAAGTGGTCTAGTAAGTATACTGTATAAGTTGTCAATATTTCACTCAAGAAAGTCTATATTAGAAATGAAAGTTGATTCAAGTACAAAAAAAAAAAAAAAAAAAAATCCTCCAGACCTTCTAAGAGCATCCAAGCAATTTCAGCTCTGAGAAGAATTCCTCAAATTTTGAGGTTTAATACCACATTCAACAACTGCTAAACATTTTGATCTTTCTATCAAAACAGAGTTATCACTTCTTCAATCTTCATGAAATACACTTAATTTTGACGTAACGTGACATTGAATCTAAAATCCATGAACTTGTTCTATGATTTTGTCTCCCCTTTGTTATCATTGTTACTCTTTGTTTCTTTTCTGGGTAAGTCTATTATTACCACATATACAACATATAGTATTCATGAATTAGCTAAGAAGTTATTTGGGGAAAGGGGGGAAAAAAGCCAAACAAAGATTTAAGATTTATACAGCCAACTTTAAGATTTTGAGATTCGAGACAAACAAAATGAGGTAAACTTAAAATGCTAAAGACTGATATAATGGTAAGAGCATATATGGGGACGCGGCTACTAAATCGACCTATATATGTGTAGTGTGCCGACCCTGATTTCTATGATACATTGATGGTTGGAATTCATGAATAAATTCACACCTTGAAATGGACAGCTAGCATAGCCTACACCCCTTTTTGGGGGCCAATTTGAGATAGATTGACCATAAAGAATGGAGTACGTACTTAATTGGAGATGTACGATTCAGCCAATGCCATTTCAGAGAAACCAAACCCCCCAGTTCTTGTGATTTCATTTAGAGAGAAAATTAAACGGAACAGAAAAGTATTAGACTCAGAATGCAGATAGGATGGTTAATAGGCTTTACAACAAAACAACAGTATCCAAAAGAAAAACAACATGCTGATTACCACATTGACAGTCTTATAATGTGAAAGATGGCATACCTCCAATTTGTCCTCTTTAGCCCTATGATTTTCTGGAAGTGTGCGGAATACTTCTGTCAAGTGAAAGCACTCGGCGACATTTTCAGGTGAGACAAAGTCCATTGCAATTTTGATGCATGACTGGAAAATGAAAAATGATCTAATTAAGAAGTGTAACATAACATGTGCAGAAGCATATATGCAAGTTAAATACTTCCATTGCAATACATCCACGAAATGAAACTGACTACAAAATGAAGAATAACAAATAGTTGGGTTATTTCTCACTTGTGCTTGTATTGATAAGCTGCAATCACATTAAGGAAGTATCATCAACTTAAAAAAGAAATAACCCTGGGAAATTTTCTATCCCTAGTCTATACCAAAGCAGTCATCATAACCTAAAAAAAGGTTCACAAAGCTTGAACATTCAAATCTTGAACATTTCTGATAACATAAGAAAAAAGTGGTCACCAATAGGGAAAGAGAACTACCTTGCTTCTGGAGGATATGCCATCAAATAGGTATGAGCAGGTATTAAAGAGAGTTACCTTGCTTCCAGAGTTGATTGCTTGTGGCTTCTCACTCTAAATAGGACTACAAATAAGAAACGTGCTGAAAATATCAGAAATATGAGAAAGGAAATGCTCAATTCAGGGGAATTTTTGCAACACAGCTAGTTTCAAGATTGAATGTTTTGGAACGACCTGAAGGTCATAGCCTTTTCTGATCACTTTCGTTCAGACTCCCATCACCATCTGCATTACAATTTTCATTATTTTTATAAAAAGAAAAACACAATGAGTATATAAGAATTCGGAAAGGCAAAACATGCAAGTACTAAATCCATTACACACTTCCTCATACCAAAATCCATTACAGCCGGTTTCAACATTATAACAAAAAATTAAGTTTGAAGTCTGATTCAACGAAGAGTGAAGAAAAAAAACTACAAAAAAACATTACAGCTGTGTGAAGGCTCAAACCCGAACAATCGATCAAAATACCTGAAGACATGAAAAAAAAAAAAAAAGCACCGAAAGTGATCGAATTGAAATGGTTCAAAATACCAGAAGACATCAAAATACCTGAAAACACAACCAAAGAGAGAGTAGCTTAGCTAAAGTTGAAACGGATCGAATTGAAATGGGTCTTCTCTCCTTATTGTTCTTCACCTCCCTCTCTCACTTTCTCGATCGTTCTTGAACTCTCTATGCTCTCTATTCGTGGAGCAAAGAAACAGAGTCACGCGGAGTCCCACAGGAGACGAACACCCGTCTGGGGTATTCAAGTAAAAAGGTAGAGAATGGAAGGGCAAAAGAGGCACGACATTATTGAATGAACAGTACAAGGATAGTTATAATTAATTTCCTAGAAAAGTGATGAGGGATCAAATGTGGAAATGTGCCGAGTCTACTACTTTGCCTTCCTATCAAAATGACATGGAGGAAATGAAGTCCCTTGATAAAGAAGCTTATGATTGGATGACAGGTACTCATACTTCAGTTTTCACTTTTCAATTAGGATATGTTTCAATGGTTTTAATTTCTGTTTTACTTTGCAGATGAGGATATGCCTCCAAAACATTAGTGTAGAGCTTTCTTTAACACAAGTGTGAACTGTGGCATTATGGACAATAGCTTGTGTGAGAGTTTCAATGGTTTGATTGTGGAAGCTAGGAAGAAGCCATTTGTGACAATGTTTGAAGAGATAAGGGTCAAGCTTATGAAGAGGATTCAAATGAGGAAGGAGAAAATGGAAGCTTTCTAAGGAAACATTTGCCCTAAGCCAAGGAAAGTGTTAGAGAAGAATAAGATCAAGGCTGCAACAGATTGTATTCCCACTTTCAATGGTGGTAATGAAGCTGAGGTTGAAAATATAGAAGAAAGCAAGAATGTTGTGAACATGAGGCATAGGACATGCAGCTGCAGGAGATGGACTTGACAGAAATCCCATGCAAACATGCAGTTTATGCCATACACTTGAGAAGGCATGACCCGGATGATTATGTGGCAGATTGCTACTTGAAGAAAACCTATTTGGCTATCTACAACAATCTTATAAGGCCTGTTACTAGCATGGATCTGTGGCAAAGAAGTGATGATCCACCAATCCTACCTCCACAATATTTAAGGCAGTCGGGTAGGCCAAAAACAAAGAGAATTAAAGATGCTTCAAAAAGGGCTACAAGTGGTGATGGTAATAAGCTTGGAATGCAGCAAAGATCTCTTAGTTGTGGCAATTGTGGCCAAGTAAGGCACAATATGAAGACATGTCAGAGGCATTTACCACTAAAGGAAAAGAAGACTGCTGCTGTTTCTAAGAAGAGGAAGGTCAGCAATGAAGAAGGCCAAGGTTCTTAAAATTAGGTAATTTTGAACATGTTGATTCTAATTTTGAAGTTTGGTACATATCTTTTAATTTGTGTCATTTGATACTGGTTTTGCTTGCTACGGTCCAAAAAAGGGAAAAAATGTCCTCTTACTGCAAATGAGTTGAGGAAGATGGGTCATCATTTGACCCTTAGGCCCTAAACCTGCCCTAAGCTCGCCCAGCCCGTAGGGCCGAAGCCCAACCTGGCGGGCCGGCCCAACCCTTTTTAAAATAGGGTAGGGTATGGGCCATGAGAATGAAACTCGGCCCTCCGACCCGGCCTGTTTGAGCCCTTTAGGGCCAAGCCTGGCCCAACCCTTTAGGCCCCCCCCCCCCCGAATAAGCCTTAATAATTTTCTATTTTTTCTATTTTTTAATTATGTTTCTCTTTTTTTTCTATAATATGCAATTTATCTCTTTCTTTGTAATTGATTTCTTTAGTTTTTATTTTCTTTGTTACATAACAATTAATATTAGGAGATTTAGAGAGATAGTTAATTGAATATAACCATCTTAACTAATATTAATAAATGTTATAATTTAATTCCTACACACACACATATTAAATATGATCAAATAAAAACAATGTCTTATATTACCTATATAACCATTGAGTCACATTTTGAGGAAAAAAAATAATGTAAGTTTTTTTTATTAAACAAAATACGGCCACTTTTGGCACTATTTGGAAGGTCAGCCCGACCCGGCCCTAATCGATCGGGCTTTTAGAGCGGGTAGAGGTTAGCATATTTAAACTCCAGCCAGACCCTACCCAGCCCTAAATTTTGTTGACTTTGACTAGGCTTGGCTCGACCCTAAGTCCTAAAATTTAGGGTAGGGCCGACCCTAGGACGGCCCATGATGACCCCTAGGAAGAAAGCCAAAGAAAGAGCTGAGTATCAAAGGTAAGAATTCTTTTTTTTTGTCTAAATCAAAAGGTAAGAATTCAGTCCAAAATAAGGAAAAAAAATGTCATTTCTGAGTTCAGTTTTCACTTTGTTTGATATAAATGTTGACAATGTCTTATTGGTGAAATGTGACCAGAAAAAACTTGCTGCTGCCAAGGCTGCAAAGTTGGCAGCAAACAGGTCTGCCCACATAACATCAACATCAAGGCCTCAACAATCTGCAAGCAGACCTACAACCTCAAGAACTCAACAAACTACAACTGCCCCAACAAGTTCCAAGCCTATACAAGCTTCTACATCATCAAGCAACAAGGCGGCAACTTCAAAAAGGTCATCCCAAAGGATCAGAGAGAGATCAGGTACAGGAGATGGTAAATAGTGGTTCAATAGACCTGTTTGGATTGGATTAAGGCAAAATTGATTGTGGACATCCCATTTTGTGCAACTATGTGTTCTCTTACTTAGTTGCTAGCTCTAATCTTTTGCTAAGATGATTAGAGCTAAATTAATGTCATGCTTGAACTATTGATGAGGGATGTAATGCTCTAATTTTGTTTTTGGTTAATTGGAGCTTTTTCATAGCTTGCTGCACAATGCATTATTTTCAATGAAAGTGAATGTTTTTTAGTTAATTGAATGCTTTTTGGTTAATGCATTGTTTAAATGAAGTTAAATGCTTTTCGGTTTATTATATTTGATGAATTGTGATTCTGGTTGCTAGAGTTGCAATATATATGCTTGATTTGTTGCTGCTACAGATGGGGATTTGGAGTGAAAAGTTCACTCATTTTGGAGTTGTTTTTTGGTGAAGAATGGGGAAAAATGCAGGGGGGGTATATTGGACAATTTATAGCTTACGTGGCATGCAAACTACTGAGGTGGCATGGCTTCGAATGCCACATCAGTAAGTTAACAGCCCAAATTGACAGAATGTTAACGAAGTGTACAGATCAGACAGAAGTTGTGACGTTAGGGACTTTTCAGATTAATTGAGAATGTCAGGGATTGAAACGAAAAAAGAGTCATAGTACAGGGACTAAACATAATTTAATCCTTATTTTATTTATGGAGCATATGAATCGGTTTCGGATATGATTTTGCTTTAGATTAGATTTTGGTTTGTTGATTGGATTTTGCATCATGATTTTCAGATATGGTTTTACTATGCTCGGATTTGAAATTATGATTTTAGTTGGTTTTTGGAAAATGAATTACCTTGATGAATTTTCTATGCTCGGATTTGAAATTACGATTTTAGTCGTGATTTATGGTTTTCAAATTTTATTTGGGATTTGAGTTAAGTCATGACCTGCATTTTATGGATCATTTTCGAGGAGCATTCTGAAATTGAATGCAATTTATGATTGTTTTCGACAAATTGTTTTTCAAGGTGATTTCTAAAATTGAGTTATATTTTATTCGTCGACTGTTAGCTTTCCGAATGATTTTTCAAAAATGGGATTTTCAATGTTAATTATGACTTTGCTTTCTTTTTTTTTTAAAGGGGTTTGGAACCCAGCCAAGCTGGGAGGCTCATTCCTACGCCTGACTTATTATATTAATATTAGGGTTGGGCATAGAGGGGGACATAAAACCTTAACCTCTAGCACCTGTACATAAATCCTCATAGAGTACATCCTGGATAATCACAGGAGACCCATCTAACCAAACATCATCTATATAATTAAGACTAGCAAGATGCGCCAATCGATTAGTTACACCATTTGCTTCTCGGAAGATATGTCTAATCTGAACATAGTGTAAAGATGTCAAATAAGCCTTACAGTCATCGATAATGCGCCCTAGCTCATATCGATCTTCCATAGTTTGTTGTAACGCAGCTACCACAAGCGAGCAATCACTCTCTAGGTCAATGGCACCCCAATATTGGTGAATAGCCAAAAGAAGTCCAGCCCTACAAGCCTCTACTTCCATGTGCGTAGCAGAAAGGACATGAGGGAAATAACGAGCCATCACTGCAATACAAGTACCAAACTCATCACGTACCACAATACACTATGCCAAATCAGACAACAGAGTCAGACGATAGAAATGTCATTTTTGTGTCGCCTGAGTTTTTCAGACGACACATAAATTAAATGTGTTGTCTGAATACAACGAGAAACCATGCTTTCATTTCGAAGATATGGTCAGATTCAGACGACGCTTAAATGTCGTCTGAAAAGATGGAAATTTTCTTGGCAGAAAGTTTATATTTCCCTCCAACAAGATTGAGTCTTTTCCCTCCCAAATGCCCAAACGTATCGCTGACTAGTCAATGGGGTGAGATTCAGACAACAGAGCCAAGAAATTTTGTCGTTTGAATAAGGTGAGTTTGACTTTTTTTTATCTTAAGTCTCCTTTGACATAACACAAAACCTTCGTGTTTTTCATTCCCACAAACATTACCTCTGTCTAAAAACTCTCTTATCGACCAAAAACTCAGCCATCTATCTCTCAAAAATCGGCCATCTCTCAAATCTAAGTATCCTTACCCAAAACTGATCTCTCCTTCAACCCCGACATCCTTGCTGTTTGCATTTGAGTCCGGCTTAATGGAGTTCTCCACCAGTGACTCAAGAGATTAGAGGAAGGTTGACTATTCTATTTTTGATTGGGTTATTGGTAAGCATTTTGGTTCATTTAGTTTAGGGGTTTCGATTGGGTTCAGTGTTCAATTTTAGGGTTTTTCTGGAAATTGATTTGGGGTTTTTATTGCAAAATTGATGTAGTTGTTAGGTCTTTCTTTGATTGAGTTTCAAGTTTGCTTCATTTAGTTTACGGTCAACTTTCAAAACTCATTCTTTAAATTGGAAAGTCTGAAACCCGGTCCTTTCTCAATCCCCTTTATTCAAAACTAAAAATCTGACCTCTCACAATCCTCTTTGAAACCCAGTCATCTCTCACCTAGATTTCTCTCCAAATCTCCTCAACGAGTTGACGATCGACGTCGGTTGCATGATGGGCAGTGACACTTCTCTCCGTCTCCTTGAATGACGATCTTGATCTCTCTCTGCACATCACTCCATATCTCAGTCTTTAATTCAAAAATTTGATCAGTTTACTAGATGGGTTTTGATTACTAGGATTGGTTTTGATTGATGCCTCTGAATCTGGAACTGATTCAACCTAGTTCTTGGCTTATTCTATTGTTATTGGCTTAAGTTTGATCTGATATCAGTTTTTATCTTCTGCAGATTCTGTTTGCTCTGCAATTTCACATCTTGGTGGTTAATTACAATAACTTCAAGGTATGCTTTTGATCTATCACAACTTAATTTCAATAATTCAATTATCTTCCAGTAAAACTGATTGTCTTCCAATGTTTTTTTTTTCAATTTTTTTTTCAGATTGATGTAAACTTTAGGCACTTAGTTTCTATGGATGTATGGTTTAGTTCTTAAATTGTTTTGAGTTCTTGAAATTTATACTTTCTCAATTTTTCAAGAAAAGTTTTAGATTATAAACATTGACTATTTTGAAAACTTGGTGACAGTTCAGTTTAGTAGAATCAATAAGAACACAGGGGCAACATCATAGATGGTTTTTTTTTTCTATAGTGAAACTGACCTCTACAAGCAAAGTTACACTCAACTTCTTTCTTGGTTTGATGTTTCATAGTTGTCTTGGATATGCAGAAAGTGTGGTTCAATGCATTATGCCAGTTAATTTAGGTTATATGTGCATGTCAAAGTATTCTGGAAGCAACTTGATACAAAATGACTATATATATTCTTGAATAAGTTTTTGTCTGAACTGATACACCGAAGATTCCATTAGTTAAAATGATCTGGTTCTACCTATTAGATCTTTTCTCAGGCTATGAAATGATAGCTATTATTTACCAGCTTGGCAATGGAACATTTATACCACCAAAGCAAACTGATTAGATTTGGGTATATAACTTTGCCTAGATTCTAGATATCATAGTTATGGACCTATGGTTCACCATTAATTATCTTGAGCATTCAGTGGTAAGACCTTGATGCTTCTGTGGTATGCAAATATGCAGATGCCATATTATTTTGATTAGGGTTAAATACTGTTTACCCCTTGTACTTTTGCTCGAAAAACACTTCAGTCTCTGACCTTCTAATTTCACAAGTTTAGTCCTTGTACTTCAAAATTTCAGACCAACAGGTCCTTACCGTCTAAAAGTCATGGCGAAATGTCTATCATGCCCTCAGTTTTTTAAAAAATTAATTAATTTTTTTATTTTTTTTTGGAAAAGGATTTTTTTTCCCTTTCTTTCTTTCTGTTTTTTTTTTTATTTTTTTATGGTTTTTTTCCTTTTCTTTCTTTCTGTTTGAAAAAAAAAATAAAGAAAAAAGAATTTAAAAAAAAAAAGGAATAAATTTATTATATAAAAAAGAACTGAGAGCATAATAGACATTTCACTGCGACTTTTAGATGACAATGACCTATTGGTCTGAAATTTTGAAGTACAGGGACTAAACGTGTTAAATTAGAAGATCAGGGACTGAAGTATTTTTTGGTCAAAAGCTCAAGGACTAAACAGTATTCAACCCTTTTGGTTAATTTTGTATTCTGTAAATGATGATTAACTCGTATTCTTGTGGTCAGTCATGAGATTAAAATTATTAATCTCAACTGAAAAGCATAATTACTGCCCCAGCTTATACCCTGGGTATACCCTATCAAACTCATCCATATAACATGTAAACCAAAAAATTTAAAGAACTAGTGAATAAAAATCATCCATATACGTTTTGTGATGATGTAATATATATCTAGTACTTTTTTATTCATGTCCAAGTGCAATTTTGGATAAAACTTGATGAAAAGTATAATCTGATGCTGTGATTCCTAACATGCATTACTTTTTTTGATCTATTCAAAATTATGCATGAAGTACGTATAAATAGACTTGGTTTTGGGGTCCAATTGGTTTGAGAAGTATTTCTTGAAAATGATTACTGGAGCCATAATCATACCAGTTTAAATGTATAGTGTCCATGTTCCCATTGATTTTTATACTAAAAGGTACTAGAAGTAACTCAACTGATGTCATGCGTTTGGATTACTGTTCAGGGTCACAACATTATTTTGATATCAAATCACCAAACTGAAGCAGATCCAGCTGTCATTGCCTTGTTGCTTGAAACAGCAAATCCACATCTTACTGAGAAAATGGTGAATTGATATGATCTTGTTTGTTTGTTTTTGTTCTTTCTGTTTTTTAAGTACAAATTTTCTATTATGTGCACTTTTTTTAAATAACAGCTATTATGAGCACTTATTAATGCTTATTTAACAAAGGTGGTAAAAAATGACAAGTGAATTGAATTATTAAAAACTGACCTCACACTTGGTGAATTTTAACCTAATCTAATCTGTAATTTATTTTTCTGCTTTTGATGTAAATTTGGGTCATGCTTCTTATTGAATTGGTCTAATATGTGGAATTTGGTTAATTGCAGTGAGTGCCCACAAACATAGAGTTGCCTCTACTGATTTTGCTGGTTTTCTGTTAAGGGAAAGAGTATTGTTTTGAGTTTCTGATATTTGGATTGCTACCTTTTGCTTTCTTTGTGGTTAGCTTAAGTAATTTGTCATTGTTCGTTATTTTTTCTAGTCAATTTATGTGCCCATCTATTCTACATTTAGGCTTGAAAACAAAACGATGAAACTGAAATGTGTTATTGGTTTAATTATATGTGTGATTATGATCTGTTTCTCTAATGCATTAATTAATTTGTTGTCTTCATTTTAGTGTTTTCTATCAGTAAATGTAATTTCTGGTGTTGGGTTATGTTTTCTTGCAACTTAGTTTATTTGGTTGTTTTCTTTAATTATTTATTCTTGACTGAAATAGTTTTCACGTTGTAATTGCAGGAAACAAGGGAAATACAGTTTTGGAGAAGGAAATCCTAGAAGCGAGGGATTTAACCACAAGAGAGGTAACGGTGATGTGCTTCATTATGTTTCCTCTACTTGTACTTTAGAACTCCTTAATTGAGCAATGGAATTGAGGAAAACTTCTCTATGATTTAGGTACAGAATTGACTTGTGTGAAATTTGGGGGAGGAGAAGATTTTGACAAACATTAAGGTAGTTCCCTCCTATGGTTAATTAGTTTCTCTTGTTTGACTGTTCCTTGTTGCCTTTTGTATCCCTTGCGTTATATTCGGAAAAGAGAATTGAAGTTTGGTTTGAGAGAATCTGGGTTTTCTGTTTATATTGTGTTGTATGACCTTTGCGTGAGTGTTCCTATATAAAAACTTCGTATTTTGGCTTGAAATTTATATACGTTAAAATAGACATCCTAATCGTTCTTTCGTTAAAATTTCATAAAATTCCAGTCCGTTTTGAAGTCTACATGATTTTCTCAATGCATGACTTGCAGCTCTGGTATAGTTTTTTCATTAAATATAGACGATTGAGGATTGATCTTGTACATTTTTCTTTTTTATTGCTATAGTTAGTTTTGAGGGTTTTGGCTCATGTAAGTATGTTTATGAAGCTTAGAGTTTTATTGAAATGCAATTACTAATGAGTACAATAGTAATTGCATTTCAATTGTTGAAAACAATATTGTTTTTGTGAAATGAAAGTCTTTAAACTTATAGCGAGCTATGTACTGAGCAGTATAGCATGTTTTGTGTTTGGGATATATAAATGTATGTAGGGTGTTGTACAAATCTTGATTATTTCACCTTTTCTATATAAGATGGATAAATCATGGATGCATGCTGATAGAGGGACACGCAAGTTTGAGGTAGGAGTAGGACAGTTTCTAAAGTTTGCCTTTGCTAATGCCGATAACAAAACAAAAATACGTTGTCCTTGCCTAAAATGCTGCAATACTGATGGATTTTCCATTGGAGTTATTAAGGACCATATTTGTTGGAATGGTATTGATAGTAGTTATAAGCATTGGAGGTGGCATAGAGAACCTAGTACAACTGCCATTTTTGGCACTAGTAGAGGGGAATCTGAAACTGTAGATTGGGATGGGGGTATTAGGATGGGGGAGAATGATGTAAAAGGAGAGAGTGAGGATGAGGAGATTTCAGAAGACTCAAATGAGTTTCTGAAGTATGTGGAGGATGCCGATAAGCCTTTGTACCATGGTTGTACCAAGACAACCAAGTTAAATGGTCTGATTCAGACATTCAATCTGAAAGCTAAGCATGGAATGACTGATTCCTGCTACTCTGACATGCTGATAATGATCGGGGGTTTGCTTCCTGAAGGAAATGAGGTTCCTGCATCTTTATATGAGGCAAAAAAATCACTCAGTACATTAGGAATGGAGTACCACAAGATTCATGCTTGTCCAAATGACTGTGTCTTGTATCGACAGCAGCATGCAGATGCTATTATCTGCCCCACTTGCAATTCTTCAAGGTGGAAATTAGGCAAGGATAAAACTGAAAAAGTTGGGATACCTACCAAGGTTTTATGGTACTTTCCACCAATCCCGAGGTTCAAACGGTTTTACCAATCAGCCAATACAGCTAAGACTCTGACTTGGCATGATTATCGCAGAAAGAAAGACGGATTGATGCGGCATCCAGCTGATTCCCCGACTTGGGATTTAGTTGACAAGAAATGGCCGAAATTTGGAAGTCAGCCTAGGAACCTTTGACTAGCCCTATCATCTGATGAGTTTAATCCTCATAGTTCTCTACATAGCAGGTACTCTTGCTGGCCTGTTATACTCGTCGCATATTATCTTCCACCAAAGCTATGTATGAAGAGGAAGTATATGATGTTGATGCTGCTGATCTCCGGACCAAAATAGCCTGATAATGATATCGACGTATATCTATAACCTTTAATAGATGATATAAAAGCCTTGTGGAATGGGGTTGAGGGAGTATATGATGCCTTCAGAGGGGACTACTTTTAAAATAAGAGCTATACTCTTGTGGACCATTAATGATTTTCCCGCTTATGGGAACTTGTCTGGTAGCATTGTGAAAGGATACAATGCTTGTTCGATATGCGTTGATAAGAGTGCACCATATAGGTTGAAGAAAGGTAATAAAATGTCATTCATAAGGCATCGTCGGTACTTACCTAGACATCATCCCTATCGAAACCAGTGTGCTGCTTTCGACAATACAGTAGAGGAGGAGCTTGCTCCTGTACCATTAACTGGAGAGGAGGTGTTTGCTAGAGTAGAGGGTATGAATTGTGCATTTGGCAAAAAATGTCATCCTGCAAAGAGTGTTGAAGACCGAAGCAGGCCTTGTTGGAAGAAGAAGTCAGTTTTCTTTGAACTAGAGTACTGGAGATATATTCCTATACGACATAATCTCGATATAATGCACATTGAGGAGAACTGTTGCTATGCCATCATTGGTACATTGCTAAACATTCTCGGGAAGACAAAAGATGGGGATGCTGCTCGTTTAGACATGGTTGAAATTGGCATTAGGACTGGTTTGAATCCCAAAATTGGTGCCAAAAGAGACAAGTTACCTTTAGCTAGTTGGAATTTGCTGCTAAATGAAAAGAAAATAGTTTGCAACTCTTTTTTTGCTATGACAGTGCCTGTGCGATTTACATCAAATGTTAGGAGCCTTGTCTCTATGGATGATTTAAGACTTGTTGGTCTTAATCATATGATTGTCACACTATCATGCAAATTCTGCTCCCTATTGCTTTACGATCTGTTCTTGAGAAGCCTGTTAGGTATGCAATCATTCACTTCTACCTATTCTTCATGTGCCAAAGTGATTGATGTTTCCAAGCTAGAAAAAATGCAAGCAGACCTAGTTATTACAGTTTGCTTGCTTGAGAAGTACTTCCCACCATCCTTTTTCGACATCATGATTCATTTGACTGTGCATCTTGTGAGGGAAGTAAAGCTTTGTGGTCCAGTATTTTTTTGATGGATGTATCCCTTTGAGAGATACATGAAAGTGTTCAAAGGATGGGTGAGATGTCGTAGGCACCCTGAAGGGTGCATAGCAGAGTGTTATATTGTCGAAGAGGTTGTTGAGTTTTGTGCTGAATGTATGCTTGATTATGCTGGTACTGCTGGAATCCCAGAAAGTAGCAAAGTAGAATTTCGGAATGCATCCAAACCACTATCAGGTGCTTCCATGATTTCTGTTTATGGAAAAAAAAATGCATCAAGCACATCTTTGTGTATTGCAAAATACGGAGGATGAATTGCCATATTTGCTATAAGTCATTACTTATTTCATTTTCCTTTTTTTGTTTTTATAATTATAACTTCAACATTTCCCTTCATTATTTTCTGTTTCTTGCTAAGTGTTTTGTATTTCTCCTCCATTCAGTGAACATTTAGAGTTATTAAAGTTGCTCTATCCTAAGTTCTCCAAAAATGAAACATGGCTGAAGAATAAACAGAATCAGACCTTTTTGGACTGGTTAAAAGAGAGGGTAAGTTCTCCATTATTGATACATTTGCAACAACAAAATATTATCTTTTGCTGGCTATGTAATGTATGTATTGTTTGCAGGTATCAAATGAACTCATGTTTGCTAACAATAATGTTTCACAAACAATGAGATGGATGGCAGCTGGGCCAAAGAATGAAGTGCCAACATTTACTAGATACCAGGTTAATGGTGTTCATTTCAACACCAAGGAGCGTGACAATCTTCGATTTGTTCAAGACAGTGGAGTATTTTTGATGGCTGATGCAATGCAGATTTCTAATGCTAGGGATAAAAACCCTAGAATAGCTGATATGCACTTTTACGGTGTGATTAAGCATATATGGGAGTTGGACTACTACAAGTTTAGGGTACCTTTATTCAAATGTGATTGGGTAGAGAATGTTAGAGGCATCAAAGTAGACGAACTTGGGTTTACTTTGGTAAATTTGAATAGGATAGGGCACTTAAATGATGCTTTTGTCTTAGCTACGCATGTTAAGCAAATATTTTACATACAAGACCCCCTTGATGTGCAATGGTCAGTGGTAGTAAGGTGTTCAGATAAAGACTACCAAGAGGCAAGTGATGATGAGGAGCTACAAGATATTGAAGTGGAACAGCAACCATTTCATGCCACATAGTTGGTGATGACAACATCAATTATATGCGACCTGGAGATGAAGCCATATGGGTTGAGAATGAAAATTGTCATCGTCACTTATAGGATTAGATAATAGGGTTGTTTCCTTGCACTTTTGTTTGCCTCAGGCGTCGTTGTACTGTGTGATTATTCATGATGTATATGAACCTTTTTAATATGTTAGTTGTTTCGTTAGTATTGGGTTTAGTTTTGCTGCTAATGTGTTGTGTGCTTGTGTCTACTGCGATGTGATATTTGTTTTCAGCCATTTATTTATATATATTACTAACTGTTTACTTGTTTCAGGTGATGGCTCCTCGGTCTAACAACACAGCCAAAGCTATAACAATAGCACTAAGGATGAAGGCATTGCAAATGAAAAGAGGTAAAAAGATCATTTCAAAAGCAGCTATTGAAGAGATTGATATACCACCCAAATTTGCCCTCGCTAAGCAAGATGCAGCCCCTAATAAAGCTGCAATCCCCAACAAAGCTCAAGCAACATCAAGAAAAACAATGTTGAGACTAGCTCACTCTAAGAAAGCTGCATCCCTAAAGAGAAGTGTATCCAAGCAAGCTGGTAAGTCCAAGAAGCCAGCATATGCACGTAATTCTGGAAAGGGCAAGGCCCCTGAAGAAGAGGACAACCTAACTGGTGGACTAAAGTTACTTAAGTGTGGGATGGTAACGATGAATTGAATTTCAAGGCGACTTATTCGTGGAAAGAGGCTGAAAGTTCAGTCTAATGCTCTAGGGGAACCAATAGGAAAGACAGCTAAGGAGATGCAGTCCTATATTGGGGTATTGGCACGTACAAGAATCCCAATATCTATAAAGGATTAGAGAGAAGTGGAATTAGATGTAAAAGACAAAATCTAGGAAAGTATTGAGGTAATTAATCTGCTATATGCTTAATTGTATGATCATGTTGTTAATATAGTTGTTGTACTTGTATTCTGATTATTTTTATTAATAATGGGCAAATATTAAAGAACGGTTCCCGCTTATGCTTTTGAACATATGCAGGAAGCATTTGTGGTGCCTAAGGAAGAAATTGGTTATTACCTCAGCTGCCAATAAATAGAGAGATTTCAAGAGCAAGTTGACAAACTGGTATATTATGCCATATTTGGATAATCCTGAACTATTGGAGTTCCCTCCAGATGATTATCGATCCATTGACCAACATGACTGGGATAAATTTGTTACTGCTAGGACTACCGCAAAATTTCAGGTTTGCCAACTACTGAATTTTAGTCCAATTACAGATAATGCTTTTCTTCTATGTCTATATCGGTTCGAATCTTCAAGACACTCTAATATTGTGGACACTTCTGCATACTCTTTGAAGGAACTTCGCGAGGCACAAATAAAAAAGCGGAAAGAGAATAAGTACCCTCATCGAATGGCGCAAAAAGGATATGCTAATCTTCAGGAAGAACTGGTCAATATTCCCTTTTCTAGAGTACTTTACTGTATAATTGTTCTTCCTTGGATTTAGGACAAAGTAATGATCATTATACCCTCTATGTTCATATAGTCTGAAACAATACCGATCGAATAACTTGATCGTGTGACAATGTGGGTAAAGGCAAGGCAAGACAAGACTGGCAACTTCAACGGGCCGGCAGTAAAGAAGGCGGTTGAAAAAATTGTAAGTTCAATTACAAGTGTAATTATTTTGTTATGATTTTTTTTTATTTATTTTGCATCATTCATGCATCTCATGCTTCTATTTTATGTTCACAAGACAAACTAAGGTAAAAATTGTGTGAAAGTGAAGTGAATACTTCTGGATCAGATGATATTCTAACATTGGCATTGGGAAACCCCGAGGCCCCTGGCAGGGTACGAGGTGTTGGTGGCTTTGTCAAGCCTGCTGCTTACTTCAATATACCAAAACGCCGAAAGGAATTTGTAGAAGACACCTTGAGGGGGAGTGTGAAGAGGATATTAGCTGAAGAGAAAGAAACTATCATTGCCAATGAAAGAGCTAAATGGGAGTTGGAGGTGGAACAACACATTGCCAAGGAAAGAGCTTCTTGGGAGGATAGGTTTAAGAAGTTGGAAGAAAAGGTTGCGTGGAAAGAGGTTGACAATGATTCACTGAGAACATCAACACCATTGAATGATATTAGTTCTGGACAAGGCAGCTGTTCCCGGCAAAATCACAAGGCTATGAACGTTGGTGAAACTGAGCTTGCTGGAAATGTCAAGAAGAAGTTAATCTTGAACGATGCTACACAAGTGGAGGTTGAAGAGGAGACTGCTATGCCGCTTCTGGATAGTAAATTGAGCAGCAAATCTACATCGATTATTGAGGTTGATGTTGGGAAAGTTGGTAGACCTCTCATGAAGACTAAATTTTGGGAAGAAGTTCCAGTAAACTATACCTTATTACCTTACCTTCCTACCTTTACTTTCTGTTACCCTTATGGTTAGATTGATAGATCATACTTACTAATGTATGCCAATTTCTGAAATCTGATTTATGCAACTGTTTCAGAAACCTCAAGTTAGGACCAATACGGTCAAGTTGGAGTCTAAACTAGCAATAAATTCATTAGATAATGTTGTTGCTTTTGGAACCATCGTTGAAGTTGATATTGAGGCCAGCAAACAAACAATCCATGGTGTTCCAATGGGGGAGGAAAATGTGCGCGTGTCAGTCACCAAAGCTATTGTTGAAGATGCTTTGCTACCATTTCCTATCAAAGATGAGATTGTCAAGATACGCGATGCTATTGGCATATGCGTTGCTTGGCCTAAAAACATGATTATACCCCCCACAGTCGAGCAAAAGGTAATTTCATTTGTTAATTAGTACATTTTCAAAAACCCTAAACTATTTTTATCTAATAATGTTGCATGTTATTGTTTACAAATATAGCAGGGAGGAAAGCGTAAAATTGTGAAGAAGAGAAATAGAGACATATATGATGATGATGATGATGATGAACTTGAAAACCTGCCAGCCAAGTTGCCTTTACCCCTCAAGATGTTGTGCCAATAGGCCAACACATTCTTAAAGGATGGGGTCACCATCCACACCAGTTTGGGAGAAGAGCTTTTCGGCCATCCAAAGAATGTAGCTATCTTCAGGAGGGATGTCTATGCCATGACCAACATGAAAGAGATATCGAGCAGCTCATTAGTGATGTATATGAGGTTTGTAGTGCACATTAAATCTGTTAAATTGTATTAAGTTGTATGGTGGCCATCTTCAATGTAGTAATTGCTGTGAAACTAAATCTGTTGTTTTTGTAGCTACCTCTATCAGGTTTTGAAGAAAACAAAGATGCTGGAAATGATCGCCTTCATCGACCCTGCTCACATTGGTGCACTGGGGTGTGGAAATCCAACAGAACGATCTCGTTATCTAGCTGTTCAGTATGGAAATGGGAAGCCTGGTTAGGTTTTTCTAGTTCCCTATAACTCAGGGTAAGCAATTTTGATTTAGACCCTACCTCCTAATATCTACAGTATATATGCATGTTATCTTCGTTGGAGATTGTTTGGGTATTGACTTGAATATTTTACTGTTAGTTGTCATTGGATGTTGACGGTTGTGAACCCTGGTGGAGAAGTAGTGCACTTCATGGATCCATTAAATAGGCGACTCATCACCGGTGAATGGAAAACTATTGTGGACGAGTAAGTGGCTTCTAAATTCAGTCTGGTCCAATGTAAAATTGGTTGTTATACCTGCATTTTTCTAGAAATTTCTATCTAAATGTTACTTTGTAAGTTGTTCAGTTTCTGGTTGATTATTGTTCTCGTCATGCTGTTTCAGTTCCATCAGAATATACAATACACAGAAAAATAGGAAAGGCAGAAAAATAGTTCAATGGAAAAATTGTGTGGTACGAGTTGCAAACTAGCTAACTATATGCTATTTGATTTTACTTCAACAAATGTTATATTTATTCCATAGCATCAGCCAGGTGTTCAACAATTTTATGATGTTTCAGGGCATTCCAGAGCAGTTGGGCGATAAAACTTGTGGACTGTGGATTATGCATTACATGAAAGACATAGTGGAGGACAAAAATCAACAGTGGAGTGCTAAAGTAATTATATATATATATATATATATATCAACTGCTTCCAATTCAGATTAATGTTGTGAAACATATCCATCCACACTAACTTGTATATATAAATTTTTTAATACTTGCAGTGGGAAAGGAAAGCAAATCACTTCTACACACAAAAAGACATTGATCAGGTCCGGGCCGAGTGGGCAAAGTATGTTAGCCAGTTTCAACAAAGCTAGTGTGTTGAGAGCTTGAGATAGATTCTAATTTTGGACATGCATCATCTATAACCCATATTAACTTGTTATGCAGTTGGTCTAAGTATTTTGGCCTGCAAGTACAGTGTATGATCAGTAGTATGAGATATCAGTGTTTTTTGGGATACATTTGTTGATCATGCCAACTGCTATGGGTTATTGAAATGATGTTTACTAATTTAGCTCCATTATGGATGTATGTATAGCTGCAGGAATAGATTGATCAAATATTGGTATTTTTGTGAATGGAATCCAAATTTGATGAATGCATTGTGTAGTTCCAGATTTACATGATTGTGGCACAACAGGGATACGACTATGGCATCTAGAAGAGAAAGCAACAACAAATGAAATCCAAATATGTATGTTTGGCTCCAGTTTTTCTTGAGCTGGTCAACAGTCTCTTTTCTTGCGTGGGCGTGCCAGCACCGTTCGGGTGCGGTCGTCGGGGGTGTCCCTTGACCTGACTTCTTCTGAGCGATTGTGGACGAGGAGAGCACCAACCTCGTCGTGGGGTTCTTTGTGCCTCGTGGCGAGGACTTTTGCTGAGCCTTTTCAAAATCACAATCGATACTCGATGTTGTAGATCGAGCAGAGCGAAAACCACTGGGAAGTGAGGAGAACTTGCTAAAGCGTGACTCTAGCTTGGCTGGTTTGCGAGGGCGTTACCCTTGCTTGGCTGGTTCCGTAACCGTTGTGGTCGTGGTACTACAGTCGGCTCCCAAGGAGACTAGGACCAAAGCACTTTGACAGAGGATTTGGTGGTACTGAAAGTTGGCTCCTAAGGAGACTAGAACTTAGAGTGTGATCACCGATAAGAGAAAGAGAAGGAGAGGAATTGCTCTTAGAGAGGTTGCTCTAGAGAGAACTTAGATCATCTTATAGATGTTTTGATGAGTGAATTGGTCAGATGATACTTGTTGTAGCCTCTATATATAGGCTTCCAAGCAATACTATTTGGCCTTTAAACAAATCATAGTGGGTTAGGTTTGAGCACACTAACACTTAGTGGATTTTGTTAGGTGAGAGCACTAACATTTCTTTATTCCTTTGATTTTTATCTCCACTAAGAATTCATATTTAACCTTGGACTTCTTCATATGAAATGATCCACCATGGATGTAGATTATTGTGGTAAAATTTCAGAATTTATTTCCATGTGGTTGGGCCGAAATTGCTACTGGACTCCTTACAGGTCCAGTTTTCCAGTTTTACTTCTGCAGAAAATTGGACTGATTGTTTGAAGGTTTTCCACTTCGAACAAGCTCTAGCACTCTTCATAAGAAATGATCATTGGGATGTCTAGAATGAATCTGGAAAGTTTCAACTCATTTGAAGTTCGGATGGTTAGTCTGCCGCCCCTCTTTCCTTGTTTAGCTCGGTTTCTCCTAGCCGAAGTAGGAAAATATGCTAAAGTTGACTTTTCATTTCCACGCTTCCATAGTAGGCTTTATTTAGCCTCTAAATATATATTTCGAACTTGTCGACAATATATAGCTTGAGCCACTGATATTGGCTCGATTTCTCCAAGACGTGCCTTGTCAGGCCAAAATGCTCATTTTGGGTCCAAACATTGCCCCCCAGACCTCGAAGTCAAAGGTCTTCGTCTTGATTGAAGAGGTCTTGAATCAGTACCACTCGTATAATATCGTTGCTCTGAAGCCACTTGTATTGGCTTGACTGAAATTACTTGATTGATTCCATATAGGCCTCTAAATAGGCCATAAAGCTTGGATGCCACAATCTGAATTGCCTTTGTCATAAACTGATGCTTTCTTTGCCAACTTTATTGCCCCCGTATCTGATGTCTGGTATGCAGTGAATTGGCGAAACTTAGGCAGGTTGTAGGATATCAGAACTTTAGCGTGCCCCCCATGCGAAGGAGACTGCTTTTGATTGCGAATGAGGATCCTTCTCTTCTTTGGTGGTAGCTTCGCCATGTGTATAGCAGCAAGTATCTGCCTTGATCGCTGGCTCTCTGTTGATTTTCTCAAATGTAGGTGTTTGGAGCCTTTTTGCTGGCTAGATCAAGTTTGATCAAGGCCTATAGTACTTGGCAAAATAAGATGTTGAATAGCAAACTGTTTGCTGCCATTTAATCCTTCGCGAATCTTATGCTGAAGAGGATGATTGAATCATGGCTATCGTCATCATGACATGTGACGAAGTGAAACCACCATATTTGCTACAACTTTAGCATCTAAAACCGCATTGGTTTTAATCATGTTTTATTAAAAAAAAAAAAATATCAGGCCACTATGCTGGCCCTGCGGTGGTAGGAAAAAGTGGAATATCTTCACTGTCGCCTTAGATGCGATTCTCAAGATGGAATAGTGATTCATTAATTATCAACTAGGGCCACTCACTGGCCCAGCTAATAAATTAATCTCCAAAAACACTTGATCTATAAATCAAGGTGTAATGGAGAAGTGTCCCTTGTGACCCAGAAATGACATCCAAGAAACCATTCGTTATCGATCAGGCAGATGAAATCACTGAGAAAGCCACATTCACATGGCGGACTAGCATGAGTGTTCGATGTAGAAGTCAGACCAGAGAGGAGAGAAGTCGACTGATGAGCTTTGGTGGAGGTGATAGTCAAGCGGGTTTGGGTCCCACACCTCGCGATCGTTTGCCAGATGATGCTATGGCCTATTATGGGCTTCCCATCCGCCGTCCCATAGTGGCTCTTCGGCAGGTGCCTGGTGATTTTAGCAGTTGGGGACCAAGGAGGAAAGTGGGCTTCTGGCCTACCATCACTCTCGAGGAAAAGGTTTGGTATCAGGAGGTCCGAGTGAGAGATTTGGCTCGATGGGATGCGGTGGGTATCACCCAAACCATCGATCTATGCTTCTGTCTTCCCCATAATACTAGCCCTGCACCGCTTGCCGCTGCTCTTTGCTTCTGGAACACTTCCAGCAATACATTCGATTTCCGGTTTGGGCAGATGAGCATAACTCTGCTGGATGTTCTTACCATCACGGGGTTGCCTATTGATTTCTACCCCTATATGCATGGTCAGTTTGATGGTATTCAATTTCCTTTGAGAATGGATATGGCTGGTCGGGGGCATCACAGTAAATCCTACCCTGTCTGGCGTGATTATTACCGCACCCAGTGTGACCATACAGGAGGTATCGCATTCCTGGAATTCTGGCTTTGCAAATTTATCTTTTGCATTTCTTCCAACAAACCTACTGGGCGCTGGAATTCTCTGGCCACTGCTCTCTACAATGGTATTTGCATTGGCCTTGGGCAACCTGTATTGGGTTCGTTATATCGCTCCCTTTATAGAGCTGTAATGCGCCCCTTTGATACCGACATTAGTGGTCCATTCTGGATCCTTGCCTTTTGGTTGCATATTTATTTCCCTCGCTTCCGTCGCGGTGATATTCCAAAGGAACCTCTAGTTGATTCCCTTTTGGGGAATTGGCTTTGTGGCAACATAAGGCATTGAGCTCCACCCTACTCCGAGTGTTTTATTTACTTGTACTTGTTGGGAGAGATGCCGGACCCAAAAATAGTCCTTTCTAGGCGATTCCCTCCTCCCCTTGATGATGGCTTTCTGCCCAGTGGACGCGATCATAGCGAAAGAGCCCTCTTGGCCTTTCGTCGAGCCATCTCCTGCTCCGATATTCGTCTTACCACCGACCACGTAAGTTATGAGCTCTATGCCCCTAACCACTTTGCTCGCCAATTTGGGTTGGCCCAGTTGGTACCCTGGCCTCTGGTTGATTCTGCCAATTACTACACCTCTTGGCGGAGATTAGCCCCACCTGGGTCTGCCTCCTTTCAGAGTCAGTTTACTTTGATAGTGATTCCTCCTTGGGTCAGAGCGTTGTATCCCCTCAATGATGTCGACAATGATTATGTTGATTGGTGGAAAGAAGTGTCTGTGAACTGTTGGGACCTGCCACATGACGAACTCTTCGTCCAGATCTTTCGTGGAATGAGTAGTCCTGGTCCGGAGGACCGCAAGATTTTTGAGCGCTTCTCCAACCCTACAGCACAACCTCGGCGACTTACTCTACCTTCTCGCTCATCGTATGCAGGGATACAAATCCATGAGCCTAGGGCAACAGTAAGTTTTTGTCTTTCTTCACCATTCCTTTTCCTTGTCTTGATTTTCCCGCTCTTATTCCTGAGTGTGTTTTGCAGCAAATTACCCGGAGCAAGACGGCCTCTGTTCAGGCCGGGAAACAAAAGGCAATAGCAGAGGGGACTCCTGAGGGAGAATCTTCTCATGATGAAGATTCTGCTGAGGTAATTTGGTTAAGAACGATACCAAACTTGCATTTTTGGTGCTTTCCCCCTTTTTGAGTTGTGATTCTTTTGTCGTGCAGGCCACTGCTATCTTTGCTTGCAAACGCGATCGAGCTCAATCCGTCGAAGAGAGTTTTGAAGATGAAGAAACTCTGGGAATGCGATTGGTAAACTCCGGCCCCGTCTTATTCTATTTAAATTTCAGAATCTGTGCAGGATCTTCATTATGTATCTTTTGACAGGTTCGTCAGAGGACCACTGATCCCTCTCGCCTGAGCGAGGCTAGATCCTCAGCCGCTGCAGAAGAGCCAACTCTCTCACTAGTTCAAGCATCAACTAACCCCGTGGCGCCTCTTCCGTCTTCCACATCTAAAGAGCATCTGCAAGGTCCTACCATTTTAATAACGATCTCCGATGATGAGTCCTCGGAGCATGAAAGCGTGGAAAGCCACTCTGAGGCTTCTGCCGCTTACGAGGAACTGATGACGACAGAGATTCTCACGGCACTAGAGGTCCAAGAGGTGAATGAGGTGAGGCCTCTTCCTCTTGGAGACCACATATCAGATATTGACCCGACAACTCGAGAGGTAAGCCACTGTTGGCCAATGTTTTCCATTTCCCTTTCTGATCCAACCCCGCTCTCTGACATTTCTGAATCTGACCAGGATTCTATTTGTACCGAGGAGGTGGCTGCAAAATTTGAGGGTTCTATCGGCGGGACAGTCGCCCCAGAGATGGAAAATGATACTGACGGAGGTGGTGCCCCCCAAGTCTTGCGAATAAATGAGACAACCGTCGGAGCTGAGGGCTCTATGCTTGAATCTGCTCCACTTGCCTATGGTGAGCCGCGAGTTGAGTTTCCAGATTCTCCTGCGGCTGAAGGGACAGACCAACCTGTTGAAGACGAAGAAATTGAGGAAGCTGTCCACCCATTTGTAGTGGTGGTTCGTGATCCTGTGGCGTCTCCGCCGCCTCCTCCTCCTACCAGATTCGAGAGATTGATGAGGGTGTTGGAGGTAACTCCTCCTTCTACTATGGATGAGGCTAAGTTGGTGCTTCGTGAACATCTAGGTCCTTGGGTATTGGAGACTGACATCCTCCCGCGAGTCTTAGAAGCTCTAAGGTATCTCCGCCAGGAGAAAGCTTTGACTTCATGGCAATTTAGTGCTATTGACTCTCTGCTGAATGAACTTGATATAGCCCGCCGACGTCAATCGACCATGAACACTCAGGCTCACGACGCTCAAGAGGCTTTGAATAGTGTCTCTCAAGAAATGGACCTCTCCCGAGATATTTTAAATGAGCGAGCCATCCGCCTACGGGAACTACAAATCCAAAGGTCCGACTTCAAACTTCAAATCGAGAACCTCCAAGCCCATTTAGCCTTTGTTGAGAATGCGATTGTTGCAGAAGAAGCTCAACTCGATGAACCTTTGGCTGCTTCTGAAGAAATGGGCCGTAACCTGGCCCGTATCAGAGAACGGGCCACTCAGGCCGAAGCTGGTGCCATTGCGGCGAAACGCCACGTGGAAGAACTTTGTTTGAAATTGAGCTTTGTGAGTCAATCTCTGTAGGCCCCCTCGAAAACCGTGCGGTTTCCCACATGCTATTAATCTCTTCTTTTCCGAGATTTAAGGCATTAATCACTCGTTGAAAAACAATGATCGTAAAGAAAATAATCTCGTGAAAAGAACAGTTACCTCCTCGAAAACCGTTCGGTCTCCTCACATGCTGCTAGTCCCTTTTTTTTCTCGAGATTTGGAATCACTAATCTCGATTTACTGTCATCAGTTTTGAAATTGAGCTTCATCCAAGGGTGGGGATTTGCCTGAAGTCCCTATAAATAGTTGTATTTTGGGAAGGGAATACTCACAACAACTTTTCTGAAATATTCAAGAAATGTCCTTTCAGTTCATGCTTCTTTTTCTCCTTCTTCACAAATCTTCCCCTCATGAAATGACCTTTAGCCTCTAAATTTTTAGGCTTTATGGCGTAATCTTAAGCCTGGGTTAGGCCTTATGGCGTAATCTTAGGCAACCCCTTGTTTCGCCCTTCTGGAATTTTGCAATAACAATGCCAGGCTTCAGATTGGTTTAGAAACGCAAGGGGGCTCCGAGTGTGGGATCCACGATCATGCGAGATCATTTTTGTTAGGATCCCACACGCGGAGCGAAACGGAGAAAGGGAGGAAGGCCACTTTGTGGTTCATCTTTCCTCCTCTGTTTCCTTCCTTCTGGACCCGGCCCATGTTGTGCCCTCCAGATGGAAAAGGCTTTGGTTCTCACCTCCTTCTCCCCCTTTCTCTTCTTGAAAGAATCTTAGAGGGATGAGAAGGGATGGGCTCTTTGAAGGAATGGGTTCAAGCTACAGAATGGCTGTTCCTATACTTCACGTCCAACTAATGGTGGTTACCATGGCTAGAGGGGGTGCAGAGACTCAAGTTGATATTCGGTTCATTCACTCTCTGCCCTTCCCGGAGATAATGGCGCGGGTCAACCGACGTTGGATTCCATAGCTGCTTCCAATTGAGGGGGCTTGGATGCTCCATTTTCTCTCACTGGAGTCTCCCTTTCTCATGGATAATGGTGTTGGCCAAGCCTATGTTGTATTCCTCTACCGCTTCCATGTAAATGGGGCGCGGAGGCTCCGTTACTTCTCTTTTTCCTTCCCTGAAGTTTGCCTCTCCTTGGTATAATGGCGTTGTTTAACTCGACATTGGATTCCATAGCTGCTTCCACTTGAGGAAAGATTCAAAATATATCCGAGGATTCCTGTTGTTGTATTTTAGCCACCTTTGGCTTTGTAATGAATGTACTGCTTTTGGCCGCAAAGCCACTTTATGAATACAATAATATTTTTTATCCTGATATTCCAATATTCGTGAGAAGCCAAGAATTGTGTCTCGCAAGGCATCAAATATAGGCCCCCATAGTTGTATATTGAAAACATTATGAACTTTTAAAATATGTTCTGCGTTAAAACGAGCCTCGCGATGAGGGTTTTGAGAAAATATTTATCTTTTGGATCCACTTGCTGGCCCCAACTCAAGTTGCATTAATTAGCTGTTGAAAATTCCACCGTGAAAAAATAATCTCGTGAAAAGAACAGTTACCTCCTCGAAAACCGTTCGGTTCCCTCACATGCTACTAATCCATTCTTTCCGAGATTTATGGCAACTTTAATCACGCTTTACTGACACTTAGTTTGACTCTTCTCTTTGACCGTCCATCCAAGGGCGGATATTGGCATGCCTATATCTTCCTCCACATTATAAACCCAAATTTCCAATCCCAAAATCGTTTCATCAACTCGAATATTTCTAACAGCAATCTTTCTTAATTACTCATCATCACCACTCTTCAATTTTTGCATTCTCTCAATCCGTCACCAAATGGAACCACAAAACCGACATCCAACCAAGGATGGAGGAAGTAACAAAGCAGCCGGGAGTAGTGCTAACATGCTTCGCAGGAGGAGCAGTACTAGGTGGATTCCTACTACAGATCAGATAAGAATCCTCAAGGAGCTTTACTACAACAAGGGCGAAAGATCCCCAACTATAGAGCAGATTCAGAGGATCTATCTCCAGCTGAAATGGTACGGCAAGATCGAGGTCAAGAACGTCTATTATTGGTTCGTGAACCAAAGGGCTCGGGAGAAGCAGAAGAAGAGGTCTACTTCGGATGTTCATGTACCCATGCAAAGATCAGGGCTTGTTGGTGCTGATAATGTTACCAATTGGAAACATGAGGATCAGTATATTAACTTTGGATCTTCTGCACCTGCTTCTGCTTCTTCCGCTGGTGTGATGACTGCTTTTAACAGGCAGATGGGGAACTATGGCTGTTATGGATCTATGAACATGGAGAATAGTGCTAGGGATTGTTCAATCTCAGCTGGAGCGGGAACTAGTTCTACTTTCTTTGACATGAATGTAGAACAAACTTTCATGGAACAAAGAGGAAAAGATCACCAGGAGATTGAAACCCTTTCACTGTTTCCCGTGCATGGTGAGGACATCTTTAGCAAAATGAAAACTACTTCCGATGGAGGTGGCGGTCACGGTGGTGGCTCTTACACTTCCCTTGAGCTCAGCCTTTCCTGCAAGGCAAAGCTGGAAAAACCTTTCGGAGCCGCTGACTCGGCTTAGTAGCTTCGTGAGTGTAGGAACACTTAGAATTGTCCCCTAAGAGTTGTATCTATAAATTTTTTTTTTTTTTTTTTTTTAATAAAATAGCATGAATATTTATATACAAAGTTGCCCAGTGGGCGGGTTTAGGCTTAGTATGGTACAGTGTTGCCCCCCTAGTGTTGCTAGACATAGCGAAGAAATGATTATGGGCCTTAAAATCAGGCCTTCATAAATGGGCTTTGCGAGTGTAGGAACACTAGAATTGTCCCCCATGTCTCATGCGAATAAATTGTCTACGACTCCTCTGAGTCCCAAACATTGGGAAAGTATTTCTTCAAGTATCTCCCATTGATAGGGTTATGATGGACATCTCCATCTAGGTCCTTGAGATGAAAAGCTCCTTTCTCTAAGATTTTATAGATGATGTACGGGCCTTCCCATCTTGGAGTCCATTTGCCGCGACCATCTAATTTTTCGCCAAGGGGGAGAACTGCTTTCCAAACCAACTCTCCTTCACTGTAACTCCTTCCCCGCGTCCGCTTGTCATAGGCACGAGCGACTCGTTGCTTTTCCATGACCAAATTATCTAAAGCCTCCAAACGCTTTTCGCTAAGGTCTTCATGTTCCTGCCACATAGCCTGAACGTAGTCTTCTCCAATGAGATGATGTTGCTCTTGAACTCGTAATGACTGGACGTTGACTTCCAATGGCAGGACTGCATCATGGCCAAACATCAAAGCATAAGGTGTTGTCGCGGTGGGATTCCTCTTAGAGGTGCGGTAGGCCCAAAGAGTTTCATAAAGTGTCTCATGCCACTGTCGTGGATTAGCTTCCAACATTTTCTTCAGTAAATTGATAATGATCTTATTGCTGGCCTCCGCTTGACCGTTAGACTGAGCATAATACGGACTGGAATGGATGAACTGTATTCCCCATTCTCTTGCCAGTTTATCAACTTCACCACCCATGAAAGCTGCCCCCCGGTCCGAAACAAAAACTTCTGGGATCCCAAATCTGCAGATGATGTTTCTGAATAGGAATTGTCGCAACGTGCCACCAGATGCTTCCTTCAAAGGTTCTGCTTCAACCCACTTTGTAAAGAAATCAGTCGCAACGATGATGAACTTATGTTGAAGTGATGAATGTGGGTGAATCATCCCAATTAAATCCAGCGCCCATCCTCTTGCAGGCCAAGGCTGTATAATGGGCTGCATTGGAATATTAGGAACATGCTGGACCGGCCCATGAGCTTGGCAGTCCAAACAACCTTTAGCGAACGCGATACAATCCTTCAAGATACTGGGCCAAAAATATCCATGTCGTCTGAGCAACCATCGCATCTTTGGTCCTGCTTGGTGAGCTCCACAAATGCCAGAATGAACTTGGCGCATGAGTTGTTTGGCTTCGTGGCCATAAACACATCTGAAATCCATGCCATCTTCTCCTCGTCTGCGAAGTTCATCACCTCTGAGGAAGTAGTTGAGGGCAAGATAGCGAATCCTTCTATCTGTGGTCTGATCAGGATGCTTGAGATAATTGATCAAAGGGATGCGCCAATCCACGTCAATGGATTCCAGGGTTGCGACTGACGTATCGTCTGGAGGATCTCTTCTCGCCATCCAAGAAGGAAGGGTGCGACGCTCGACTTTAAGGATTCTCTCCCGCACGCCATATCTCAATGTTACCCCTGTTGCCAGCTGGGCCAACTCGTTCGCGGCAAAATTTCTCTCGCGAGGAATGTGCTCAAGATGTACGTTATCAAATTGGTCCAACAGTTCTAATGTCCTGTTCCAATAAGGGACCAATGTGAAGCTATTGCATCTGAACTCATTGCACAACTGATTGATAACCAAGAGAGAATCGCCAAGTATTTGTACATCTCTAATTCCCATTTCCAGCAGTACTTCTAGGCCTATGATTAAGGACTCATATTCTGCTTGGTTGTTGGTACATTGAAACTCCAACTGGAATGAGTACGAAAAGTGATCTCCAGCCGGATTCTCCAGTGCAATTCCTGCTCCTGCTAGCCTATCCGTTCTTGACCCGTCAAAATATAAAACCCAGGGCTGGAGTGAGACTGTGGCTTGATACAGTGTGGCGTACTCTAGGCGATCTAAATTTGTGACAGCGACCTCTAAATCTCTAACTGCGGGGAGATCTAGCATAGGGTGATGTGCCAGAAAGTCCGCAATGGCTTGCCCCTTTACTGCTTTCTGTGGGACATACTGTAATGAGAATTCTGATAAGGCGAGCACCCACTTGCCAATACGGCCTCTCAAGATAGGTCGCGATAACATATACTTGACTAGATCGGTTTGAGCAATGATGCAAGTAGTAAAGGACAACATGTAATGCCGCAACTTGCATGCTGAGAAGTATAATGTAAGACACAGCTTTTCCATTGGAGTGTACCTTGTTTCGCAATCTGTGAGTGTCCTACTGAGGTAAAAGATGGCATGTTCGACACCCTCTTCATCATCCTGAGCGAGGAGGCTGCCAATGGAAGCCTCAACTGCTGAAACATACAACTTTAATGGAAATCCAGTTCTGGGAGGAACAAGCACTGGCGGACTCGCCAGATAGGCCTTGATTTTGTCAAAAGCCTCTTGATGTTTAGGTTCCCACACAAACTCGTTCTGTCCTTGCAACTTCAGCAGTGGGGAAAAGGGCTGGATTTTACCCGCAGAGTTAGAAATGAAACGTCGCAAAAAGTTGATCTTACCCAGTAGTCGCTGTAATTCTTTCTTCGTTCGCGGGGAAGATGCGTTGATGACCGCATTTGCCTTATCCTCAGGGACCTCAATGCCCCTTTGATGGACAATGAATCCCAGGAAATCGCCTGCCTGAACTCCAAAAACGCACTTGGCTGGATTCATTTTGAGCTTGTGTAGTCGCATGCGCTCGAAAACTTTTCTGAGATCCGTGAAGTGATCTCCACTCTTCTTAGACTTCACGACGACGTCATCAATGTAAACCTCTAAGATCTTCCCAAGTATGTCGTGGAAGATCAGGTTCATGGCTCTCTGATATGTTGCTCCGGCATTCTTCAGTCCAAAAGGCATGACCACATATTCAAAAACTCCCGTGAACCCAGGGCAGCGGAATGCGGTCTTGTGTCTATCTTCCTCTGCAACCGGTATCTGGTGATATCCCGCTGTGCCATCCATGAAAGACAACAGTTCGTGCCCTGCAACTGCATCTACCAACATGTCTGCCACCGGCATGGGGTAGACGTCTTTAGGTGTAGCTAAATTAAGGTCTCTGTAATCCACGCAGACCCTCATCTTGCCATTCTTCTTGCGAACAGGCACTATATTGGACAGCCACTGATTGTACTTGGCTACCCTGATAATGCCTGACTTGTGCATCTTTTCAACTTCCTCTTTGACCAGTACTTGGGTCTCTGAGTTCATTCTTCGCGGCTCTTGCTTCAAAGGCCTCTTATCAGGTAGCGTTGGTAGTTGGTGGCATACCAAGTCTGGTGATAGGCCTGGCATGTCCTCGTATTTTTCCGCGAAGCAGTCCTTGAATTCTAGCAATAAGTCGATGAGCCTCTGTTTCTCGCTAGGCTCTAAGTAAGTGCTGATAGCCACTTCTATAGGCTCATCAATTGTTCCCAGATTGACCTTTTCAGTAGGGTCCCTAACCTTCGGAGGTGTGTCATCCAATGCCGCTGGAGCAAGCTGAATCTCTTCTTCCTCCTCTTCTTGGTCCATGAACTCTTCATAAACAATTTCTAAGGTCGCAACTCGATCATAGGCCTCTTTTTCCACCAAGTATGAGGATAGCCTCTCGTACAAGGAATGGAAGGCCTCTATCCCTTCCTCTGGAAGGTCGTAATCCATTAATTACCCATTGTGTGGGGCACAGCATGGCCGGGCCTCTCTAGGTCTTCTTTTGCAAGCGTGAGTCCCCACTGTGCCAACTCAGAAGCCGTCACCCCTGTGGGGCGGCCCTTATTGTCGATGCTACCGACTTGCAATGGAGTAATTGGCTCCAAGTAGTACTTGGCATCTACGTAATTTGCGGAAACAGAAAAAGGGCGGGGATCTGCTTTAATTATCTCAGCCTTATTTGTCACCCTATTCCACATAATCAGCTCTTGGTGGAGTGTTGATGGAACACAATAGCTTCGGTGAATCCAATCTCTTCCCAGGATGGCACTGTAGGCCGCGTAACAATCCGTAACAAAGAACGCATAAACGCTTTCTGAGGGACCCACCTTGATTTTTAGGAACAGTAAACCTAATGTCTTAGTTACTGTGCCCGCGAAGTTCTTCAATGTGAGAGAGGTAGACTGGATCTTCTCCTTCTTGATTCCCAAAAGCTGCATGGTCCTTGTAGTAATGACATTCACAGCCGCGCCGGTATCAACCATTATCTTGCTGATCTTAGTCCCATTAATTTCTGCTGTGATATACAAAGGTCGCATGTGTTGTACCATGGCAGGTGTGGGTCTTGTGAAGCTCATGAAGAAACTCTTGCTGTTAGCATCTTCAGTCTCAAGGGACACTGCTTCTTTCACCTGCTTTGTTGCGGCTGAAGTGATCTGCAACTGCTGTTCTCCAATTGCGTCAGCTTCTATGCATTCCTGCGCAGCGACTGGTAAGGCATACTTAGCGGGGAGCACATAAACCATATTGCAAGAGATATCCACCATTTCTGTTTCGTCCATGTCATCATCAAGATTGAGCTTGGGTTCATCTGCTGGGATATCGGCGTTAAACTGTTTAACCATGAAAGCAACCAAGGATTTCTCTGCTGGGACCACCGCTTTGGCTTGTTCGTGCTCCTGTACTATAGGAATCTGGTTCAGTGACTCTGAAATTTGTTTCGTCCCTGGCACTTCCTCTGGGAGAGTGACCACCAAGTTTTGAACTTTCTGCACAATCGCGGACCGATTGTCTTTGCCCCCCAGCTTGTCGAAGATGGAAGGCTCGTTATTGCTTCCTTTGCGAGATATTCTCCGCCAAACATTGTCTTTACGAGCTGGCGGCGGTTCTTGCCTTGCTGGAACTAGGGATTTCTCCTGAGCGCTGATCTTGGGGGCACATGGCTTTTGCCCTTGGCGTAATACTTTGGGCTGTGGTTTCTGAACTTGCGGGGAAACGAATCTCTCCGAGGCCAGTACCTCCAATTGTCTTTGATACTCTTCTGGAGGTTTCAGTAATTGCGATGGTTTGATTAGTCCTTGATCTAGTGCTTCCAAAGTTCGCTTTGCTTCTCCAAACCTTCGTTGGAGTTTTCTCTTCTTTGAAGAGCTCATCTCCACCGCCTTGCCATTCTTTTGGGTATACCATCTCCCTTCTTTGATGGAGGATGTTGACACTGGCGGAATGTAAGGTCTGGTAAAAACCCCTTGCCGCTTATCTGCTTGCCCTTCTTCCCTCGCAGTCTTCAACTTTTTGAATAAGTTTGAGTCCCTTGGAGTAGGAGTTTCTAAACCACTGTGTACTCTTGGGCTACATGGTTGGAAGTTTCTAGAGGATGATACTAACCGTATTGGCGGCAGAGATCCAAACTGGACAGTTTGGGATGTTTCCTCATGCAGGGCTTGAGTGTCACATTCTTCCTTGCACCGCGAGCATAGGACAATGGGTAAACGAGTCTTGGATTCCCGCTTCACAGCTTTGTCTCCAGCCTTTATCAAATCCTTAACAGCATAGTCTGGACTTTGATTCTGCTGATCTTTTTCACCCCATGCCACGTCCACCATGTTGATGCCGGTATCTGGGAAGGGATCTAGGTCCACCAACGCTGCTGCTGTTGTTGGTGCCTCTACTTGCAAACTACCATTATTTAACCAGATTTGGATCTGATCCTTTAGCTTAACACAATCGGCTGTATTATGATTCCACATATTATGGAGTTTGCAGTATTTCTTCCCCCTTAGCTGCTCTGGTTTAGGAAATGGGCCGAAGTCGGTTTTCACCATCTTCGCGGCGATCATTTCATCCAAGATTTCATGCGCTTTGTTCGCATCGTAAGTATAACTTGCGAACTCTGGTTTGGTGAAAACCACTGACTTGAGCTTCACCGGTTCTTTGCACAGCTTCAGTTGCTTTAGTGTTGAAGCCTTTTTTCCGGTGAGTTCCAGCGCAGCAATCTCGTCTTCTTCAGATTCGTCAGCCGCTGCTGTACTAGATTCCTCACTCTTGTAGTAAGGATCAAAGGGATTGGATTGATGGCTGAGCGCAGCCACTATTCGGCGTTTCCCTGGGATGTATGTCCCTTTTGAGGCGTTTTTCATAGCGTCCATTTCCCTGAGCAAGTGCTCGAAACTTCCTACTTCTGTGATCAGTTCCCCCATGGAATTGAACATGCTTCCATGCTGTTTTTTGCGTTGGCGGGGCTCTAAGCCTTTGATTGCCAACTTCACCAGTTCTTTCTCCGGCAGAATCACGTTCAACTTTCCTTTCTGGATCTGAAAGCGCTGAAGGTACATGACAGCAGATTCAGTTGGCTGCTGAGCCATCTGAGTGAGTGAAGCCAAATCTACCTCCGGCTCGATAGTCCCGAAGGTTTCCTTGAATAGCTTCTCCATCGCGGGCCAACTCGTAACTGATCCCGGTTGTAGCTTAGTGAACCAGGTGAAGGCAGACCCCGATAGAGAAGTAGCGAAGATATTACACTTCAGATTATCATCGTTCTGGTACTGGCCACACTGTACTCGAAACCTAACCAAATGGGCTGCGGCATTTTCGACTTCCTCTCCCGAGAAAGTAGAGAACGTAATGTTCTTATATCCCCTAGGATAAGGTGTCTGTGTAATATGCGGTGGGAAGGGCCCCTGGTAGGCCTCCTCCAAGTTAGGTCTCTGGTTCGCGGCCCTGATCATTGCTTCTACCTCTTCTCTCCTTACATATCTTGGATCAGGAGGAGGTGGGGGAACCACTGTATCTTCAACTGACCAGATCAACGATGGTGCTTGTGAAGCTTGATTAACCAAAGACATGCCGCCTCCGTGGGTCATTTTATGTCGGGTTGACGTCTGTGACGCAAAACCCACTGCTGGCTGACCCTTTGTGGTTACGGTGACCTTCGCTGGACTTTCAACCCGGTCGATACCATAATGGCTTGCTGGAGGTGGATCGTGGTGCACGTATTCAACTCCGTCACTGTCATATTGGGGAAACGGGCTATGATCAACAAAGGCCCCTTCATTGATTTTCAAAGTCCTGGTCCCTTGCGTGACTGATGATGTGGCGTTGTTCTTCCCACCCGCTGCCAGAGTAGTCTCTTTACCTCTGACTGATGCGGCAGTAGCGCATGTGGATGTACTGCCGCCGCGAGCATTTGGTGGTATGTACTTCGCAGATATGGGGGACTGACCTAGAGAGCCTAGAATGACACTAGGATCTCCCAGTGTTTTATGTAGAACCTCTCTGGCCTGATCGAGGTCAGCCTTCTGCATGGCCACCTGGGTTACGACGTTGGATCCTTCTTTGCGAATCGTCGCGACTTCCAAAGCAATGTGTTTGCTTGCGACCAACAGCTCTTCATGGTTCTTCTGCATTTTTTGGTTCATGCCATCCAATTGCCCTTGTGTTTGTTGTGCCCCTAGCTCAAGCCTCTTGATCGAGAATGTGAACTCATCAAGCCGTCGACGGTCCTCCGCAAAGGCTTTTTTCATCTTCTCATGGTATGCGGCAGAATTCTGTTGAAGGATATTAAGCCGCTCTTCTATGGTCGCATTTTCTGGAATGAGAATAGGCACAAAGTCAATAGTTGTAACTGCGCTCGTGGCTTCCTGGGTAATGCTAGATATATCGCCAGCCTGATTAGGCTGGGCGGCAGGAACTTGCTCGCCTTCAGTAGTAGGATGTCTATTTCCTCCTCGTTCAGTTGACATCTCTGTCGATGGAGGGTGGGAAGAAAATCTTTGGATTACCTGTTCTTCGGAAAGACCACGACAGTCTGCACGCGAGTGCGGTCTGTAACTGGAGGTCTTATGTTTCGGGCAGTTAACGTAAACCTTTTGATAAGGGTTTATGCTTGACTTCCCAATGGCTTCTGGAAGTCTGAATTCAATAAGTAGCTGAATTCAATAAGACACTGTAAATCAAGGTTTAGACCTGCGGCCCAAGTATAGTCGCCTAGACACAAACTTTCTTTCAAATCCTTTGGGCAACCTTACTGAAATGGCCAGGTGGGGGAGGGCGAACAAAAGAGGCAGAATCCATTTTGGCATGAACTACTCCCACATAGTGGTTTAGGCCCATTTGCACGCACTTCTGGATTCAATAGCCTGTTATGAACGTTGTCCCCTTTCTAGACACCATTTCACATAGGCTATACTTACTAAGATGAGAAAGATCATAAGTGTGAAGACAGTTCAACAAGTGTTAATAAAAACCGCCCTTAACCTTAATGGACCTGAACTAGGAACCAATAAGGAGTTTAGGTCAATATTAACAAAAGAGACTTCACCTATTCCGTTATGATTCACAACCCCTTACCAACCTCATCTTCTTAATAGTAGTGTGTTTTACAACTCGCAGTAAGTCCCACTGGGCGTGCCAAAATGTTTGGCTCCAGTTTTTCTTGAGCTGGTCAACAGTCTCTTTTCTTGCGTGGGCGTGCCAGCACCGTTCGGGTGCGGTCGTCGGGGGTGTCCCTTGACCTGACTTCTTCTGAGCGATTGTGGACGAGGAGAGCACCAACCTCGTCGTGGGGTTCTTTGTGCCTCGTGGCGAGGACTTTTGCTGAGCCTTTTCAAAATCACAATCGATACTCGATGTTGTAGATCGAGCAGAGCGAAAACCACTGGGAAGTGAGGAGAACTTGCTAAAGCGTGACTCTAGCTTGGCTGGTTTGCGAGGGCGTTACCCTTGCTTGGCTGGTTCCGTAACCGTTGTGGTCGTGGTACTACAGTCGGCTCCCAAGGAGACTAGGACCAAAGCACTTTGACAGAGGATTTGGTGGTACTGAAAGTTGGCTCCTAAGGAGACTAGAACTTAGAGTGTGATCACCGATAAGAGAAAGAGAAGGAGAGGAATTGCTCTTAGAGAGGTTGCTCTAGAGAGAACTTAGATCATCTTATAGATGTTTTGATGAGTGAATTGGTCAGATGATACTTGTTGTAGCCTCTATATATAGGCTTCCAAGCAATACTATTTGGCCTTTAAACAAATCATAGTGGGTTAGGTTTGAGCACACTAACACTTAGTGGATTTTGTTAGGTGAGAGCACTAACATTTCTTTATTCCTTTGATTTTTATCTCCACTAAGAATTCATATTTAACCTTGGACTTCTTCATATGAAATGATCCACCATGGATGTAGATTATTGTGGTAAAATTTCAGAATTTATTTCCATGTGGTTGGGCCGAAATTGCTACTGGACTCCTTACAGGTCCAGTTTTCCAGTTTTGCTTCTGCAGAAAATTGGACTGATTGTTTGAAGGTTTTCCACTTCGAACAAGCTCTAGCACTCTTCATAAGAAATGATCATTGGGATGTCTAGAATGAATCTGGAAAGTTTCAACTCATTTGAAGTTCGGATGGTTAGTCTGCCGCCCCTCTTTCCTTGTTTAGCTCGGTTTCTCCTAGCCGAAGTAGGAAAATATGCTAAAGTTGACTTTTCATTTCCACGCTTCCATAGTAGGCTTTATTTAGCCTCTAAATATATATTTCGAACTTGTCGACAATATATAGCTTGAGCCACTGATATTGGCTCGATTTCTCCAAGACGTGCCTTGTCAGGCCAAAATGCTCATTTTGGGTCCAAACAATGTAGTTGGACGTGTCAAAGAACAACAGAAACAAGAAAAAATGTGTTCTTATTTGGACAGTCAAACAACAGAAAATTGTCATCTAAAATAGAAAGTAACAACAGAATGAAATCCAAATATGTTGTTTTATATGCACTCAAACAACAGATAATTGTCGCTTTATGTCAAAACAAAGACAGAATCGAAAAAAATTTGTTGACTAAGAACCAAAACAACCACATAAAATTATAGTCATTGCAAAATAGTATCAATAGATATAACCAAAATTCTATCGTTACAAACAAAACGAAACTACATTTAACTGTGGCTCAAATCAGCTTAAAGCAACAGATAATTGTACTATCTGCACTCTTCAACCTTCAGTTAACTGTTATAGAGAATAAACCACAACAATAGATAAATGTAACCTTAACAACATTTACATTACAATTAATTGTAATTCCAAGTTATCTGTCACAACAGATAACTATTATTACAAATTAATAAAAATCACAGATAACTGTTATGTTTATTCTCTTTAAATGTCAATTAACTGTCATCTATGACTAAACTCAAACGATAAATAAATGTGGTGTTAACTAAGTTCAATTTACAATTATTTGTGACTACAATGCATATAAAACAACATATAAATGTTATTATAAATTAATAAAAACCACAGATAATCGTTTATTCTCTTTAAACGTCAATTAACTGTCATCTATGACTAAACTCAAATGATAAATAAGTGTAGTGTTAACTAAGTTCAATTTACAATTATCTGTGACTACAATCCATATAAAACAACATATAAATGTTATTGTAGGCAACTAAAAATGATAGATAATTGTATTCTAAACTGAATACTAATAATAGTTGTTATTGGTAAACGACACTTAACTGTTATTGTAAGTCTATTTAGACGGCAGATAGGATTTCATATCTTATACTTAGTGCATTCAAACCACAGAAATGACATTTTTCTGTCGTTGTAATAAGCATCAGATCATACAAATTATAAGAAACTGTTATTTATTTGTAGATCACATGACATTTATCTGTCGTCTGAATTCACTTGTACAAACAGTTAGCTCATGTCTTGATTTCATCAGACAACATATGACCTAAAAAAATTTCTGTCGTCTGAAATATAAGACGACGGAGAAAATTTGTCGTCTGATACCCCAAGAGACGGCACCGTACTAGACTACAGAATTTTTGTTCATCAGACGACAGAGCTCCTCTATCGTTTGATTGCTTTGCTGGCATAGTGATACCCACACTACCATCCCCAAAATCTGGTATGTAGCTACCATCCACGTTAATTTTCAGACGGCTACAAGGGGGAAGCTCCCATTTTGTTCTAATCCTTGGGTTCTTTTTCAGCCCAACCGGATGATGTTTATGAAAATCCTCCAAGAACTTCAAAGCCCACTGTGCTGCACTAGAGGCATTGAAGCACGTGCCCTTCCAAAGGACATTGTTCCTCTCAGTCCATATGACCCACAGGAGCATGTAAAACAACTCAAATTGACCTCCATGCATTAATTCCATGACATTATGAACCCATTCCTCCAAATGATGTCCAGGAACATTTTTCACATGCACACCCAACTTACTAACCAACCAAATACCGCCAGCAATGTCACAATCCTTAAAAAGATGAATGCCATCCTCAATTGAACTATTGCATAGAACACATTTCATATGTAGGAGAGTGACACGTCATGCAAGGGCTACTTTAGTAGGTAGAATACCTTTTAAACTCTCCATAAAAAGACCGTACCTTAAGAGGTGTACGTGCATGCCAGAGTTTTCTCCAGAATTTACTATTGACCCCAAAAGAACCATTAGATGCATACGCCCTAGATACTCGATCAACTGCATTCCGAGCCATATGATATCCAGATCGAACACTACAACAACCCTTCTTGTTATAGTACCATGTTAATCTGTCCTCTGGACCACTCGTACTTAGAGGAATGCGCCCTATTATTTCAACTTCTGAAGGCGAAAATAGCTCTTGTAGCACCGCAAAATTCCACTAATGTAGATCACTATCAATTAAGTCAGCCACCTGTAAATTCTCTAATCCATCCGGGGGTCTAGTAAAGGGCTTAAAACTGAAGGGAAGAGGCATCCACGGATCAGACCAAACCGAAATATTAGAACCATTACCAACCTGGAAACACAGCCCTTTCTTCAACAATTCTCGTCCATGCATGATTCTCCTCCAGGCATATGAAGCTCCACCCACCAACCCAGCATCCAAAAAACTACAATCTGGGAAATATTTTGCTTTATAGAGTGAAGCAATAAGGGAGGTAAGGTTTTGCATGATTCTCCACCCTTGCTTAGCAAGCAACGCCTGATTAAATAGAACCATATTCCGAAACCCTAATCCCCCTTCTGTCTTCGGCAAACAACTTCTCCCAAGCTAGCCAATGGATTTTCCTATCGTTCAACTTGTCACCCCACCAGAATTTAGCCATTAAACTATGCATCCCCTGGCACAAGTGTTGCGGTAACTCAAAGCAACTCATAACGTAAGTAGGGATAGATTGAGTAACAGCCTTTATCATAATTTCCTTCCCTGCAACACTCAACATCTTCTCTCTCCATCCTCTTATATGCTTACGGACCCTTTCTGTTAAGTAATCAAAAGCCTTAGACTTTGGATAACTAATTTTAATAGGGAGGACAAGATATTTGTCATGTTTATCAACCCGCTCAACATCCAAACTTGCGGCCAGAACATCTTGCTTAACCTTTTCCACGTTTTTGCTGAAAGCCACTGAACTCTTTTTGATAATTAATACATTGCCCAGATGCCTCCTCATACTGCTTGAAAATATTCTTCAACACTAGACACTCTTCCATTTCTGCTTTGAAAAAAATAAAGGAGTCATCAGCGAAGAAGAGGTGAGAAATAGGAGGAGCACCTATACAAATTTTAACCTCATGAATCAGTTCCGACTCTTCCGCATGCAGGATAAGTCTGGATAAAGCTTCCGCACAAAAAAGAAAGAGATAGGGTGAGATAGAGTCACCTTGCCTTAGTCCTCTAGAAGGTACAATTCTTCCTCTTGGAGTCCCATTGATAACAAAAGAATAAGACACAGTAGTAATACATCTCATCACCCAAGTAATCCAGATAGGATTGAAGCCAAGCTGTAAAAGAACTGCTTTCAGAAAACTCCATTCAACCCGATTATATGGCTTGCTCATATCAAGCTTTAGAGCACCAAAACCAACATGTCCACGTCTTCGATTTTTCAAGAAATGGGCTATTTCAAAGGCCGTCAATAAGTTTTCAGAAATCAATCTTCCCGGGACAAACGCACTTTGAAAAGGAGAGATCATATCATTCAAAAGCGGCTTGACCTGTTGGCGAGAACCTTTGACCCAAGTTTGTAGAGGACATTACATAGACTGATTGGTCGAAGCTGACTAATATTCTCCAGATTTTTCACTTTAGGGATTAAAGTAACATTCGTACCATTTACCTGCTTCATCATATCATCAGACTCCAAAAAGCAACGGACAGCCCTGGTCACGTCCCTTCCCACTAAAGGCCAGAAATACTGGTAGAAGCAAGGTGCAAAGCCATCCGGGCCAGGTGCCTTAGCCGGATGCATCTGTTTCAGTGCTTTGAGAATCTCATTCTCAGTAACATCACAAGTGAGCAAAGCATTCATGTCATCAAAAATACAAGTAGACAGCAAAGAAGCGACAGCATCCATTCCCCGAGGTTGCGAAGTAGTGAAGAGAGTTTGGAAATAATTCAAAACAATAGCTTCAATCTCCCCATCATCAGTACACCACAAACCATCCTCATTAAAAAGCCCTTTTATTATATTCTTCTTCCTTCGATTGCTGGCACGCTGGTAGAAGAAACATGTATTAAAGTCCCCATCAGAGAGTCAAAACACTTTAGACCGTTGCCTCCAAAAGTCTTGTTCCTGCTTCAAAAGATCATTGAGCTTTGTTTCTAAATCCACTCGTATCTCATCAGGGGGAGAAGAAAGGGAAGAATCATAAAATAGTGACAATTTCTCCCTAATAGCAACAATACCCCTGCGCAAAGCCCCAAATTTGGTTTCACTCCATTCAATGAGTAACAGCCGGGTTTGCTTAATCTTGTTACAAACAATTGTGAAGGGATCAGGTCCACTAGCATGTCTCCATATCCCAACTCTACCAATTGACTACACTCCTCATCTCTGAGCCATAGCTCCTCAAAACGAAACAACTTTTTCTTCTTCTTCTTCTTCTTCTTCTTCTTCTTTTTCTTTTTCTTCCTAGGTCTACAAACACGTGCCTCCGAAACAATAGGAAGATGATCCTATTTATTAGGAAGTTGGTGAACAACCCTAGAAACAGGGAAAAGATTAGTCCAACTTTTGGAGGCTAAAAAACGATCCAACCTTATCCTTATCTCCTCCCCTCCACGTTTCCCTCTCTAAGTAAAACAACTCCCATGGAAAACAATATCCTTTAAGGAAAACAACTCAACAGTGTCTCGGAAACTATCCATTTGCCGATCACGCCTTAGTTGACCTCCCTCATTCTCATCATTCCCTATTATTTCATTAAAGTCTCCACCTAAAACCCATGGTAGAGAACACTGAAACCCGAGGGTTTTGATAAGTAACCAAGTTTTATGCCGGTCCTCCACTTTTGGATGCCCATAAATACCTGTAAATCTCCACTTTTTCGGGTCCGAAGGCTTCCCCACGGTAACATCCACATGGTTATCAAAATAACTACGTAACGACATTGGAGTGTCATCATTCCAAAGTAGACACAAACCCCCAGCCTAGCTTACCCCCTTACCATTCTTCTTCTGCTTGAGCTTACAGGGAATAGCAAAAGCATTATGCTACCCGAGTTGTACCTTTATCTCAACCATTTCAGCAACTGTACACTTTGTTTCAGACAAGAAAACTAAATTGGGATGAATCATGGGAATCAACCCTTTAAGCCCTTTAACTGTCCAAGGGTTCCCAATCCCTTAGCAGTTCCAACTCAAGACATTCATGGCTCGTGATGGGTCGAGTCTGGACCCATCACGGAAGAGCATTCAAGAGTACGTCCGCCACTCTTCGTTGGAGAACATGAACTAACCACCACCTTAATTACGTACTGCAAAACCTGTTTGAGCAACCATTCCTTTACGTGCATGGGATGCATGGGACTTATCAGCTTTTTTCTTTTTACCCCCCTAATCCGTATCAATCCCGTGTGCATGGACCACAGTAGGAGAGAGATCAACATCAGCCCGTTTATTCTGCATGGGCCTAACAACCAAGGATTCTACAGCCAACCTAGTCTCCCCTAAGCCCGCTTCCAAAAAAAGTGCATCAGACTCCCGCTATTTTGAATTCAAATTAGAAATACTCACGTTCACCTCCTTGGAAGGCAACTGCACTGATTCCGGATCAAGAGAAGCACTAGACTGCAAAGGTAATAAGGACTCGATCTTCTTCCCAAAACCAGCCTCCGTAATTGGTACTGTAATTAAAGCTGACCTCAAATCTGGCGCCAATCCCACAGGTACATCCCGCAACTCACTCCCCTTATTCTCCGCCACCACCAGAGAAAACTTTCGGCCACCTGCACCTCCATTCTCCTCCGTTTAGCTAATCGATCCTCCATTATCCCACGAGAAGCTGCCGTATCAATTTCCATAACATTGCCGAGCCTGATCTCGTGTGCATCCATACCGGAATCTATCTCCTCTCTAGTGCGGGTAAAGCCCACGGTAGGGAGCTCCGGCGCTGTCATAATCTACCTAGACTTCTTTTGAGGTAACAGACCAAATCTGCATCCACCACCACCAGATCCTTGCACCTGGGAATGCAACCGAAACTGTTCTAGCAACCACTCCTCTTTCTTGTCAGCATTGATAAGCGCATCATAGGCCGGCTCATTTAGCTCCCCAGCCGCACGCCTAGGGCACTTCCCTCCTGTATGAGACATCAAACTGCAGAAGAAGCAAAAATGCAGAAGCCGTTCATATTCAAGTTCAAATCTGGTACTCGCCGACCAACCAGAAGGTTTGAAACTAACCCATTTGATCAGAGGAGCCTAGATGTTTACTCCAACCCTAATTCTCAGAAACTCCCCTAAGCAGCTGAGCCCACACCCCTTAACAGCCCTCACAAATTGCCCAATAGCCTGGCCAATACATCTCCCTGAGCTCTCAATACGTTTCTCCTCCAGATACATCAGAGGTAGGCCTCGCACACGAATCCAGAAATATTGAGTAGACAGGGGAACTAACCTGCGATCTTCACGGCCATCAGTGACAGCCACCGCAAGTAATGATTTATCGAAGGATCATAGGCATCCCTTAACCGCCCACTTTAGATTAGCCTCCTGTTTGAATGAGAACAAAATTCTCCTCCCTCTACCTGGTTGACACGCTGAAATCCTCGTCCGATCCGGAGGCTCGGGATCCACAAGTTCTTCATCGTACTAACAAGGGATTCAAATCGAAGCTGCTTCGTAGTGAGCAGTTCACACACCAAGAACCACCGTCGTGGCTCATCCTGTAGTATCCACCGTCATGGCTCATCCTGTAGTATCTCCAATGGAAAACCACCTCCACCTTCGTCTCCGCAAGTGCAAGTTTTTTTTGCAAAGTTTCCAACGACCTCCTCCATTGAACAAAGGCTATGCAATAGTACACGATAACCTTTGGCAATAACCCTAGACCACCACCACATTTTTCACAAGGACACCGCTGTAACTGAAAGAAGAGAAAAACCTAACCCTCGACTAGAGAGAGAAGGAACTGTTTTTGTTATGCCCTCCTTCTTTATTGTTCTACTTTTGACTTTGCTTTTATTAATCTTGCATGTTATGTTATAGAGCATGATTTCCTTTATGAGTTTGTTTAATCTCATTGGTGAGGATGTTATTGATCATGATGTTTTCGTTGATTTTCCGAGTGTTGTTGGGAACTGTACTCGTGTTTCTTTTTCACACTTTGAGATTAATTATTATTTATTATTGTGAGATTTTTTTCCGGAAGAGTTTTATAAAGTTTTCAAATTGTTTTTCTTCACCATACTTGGGTTGTATTTTTACTGCTAGCAAACTCATTGCTCCTTCTCACAATACCTTATGGGTCGCAGTCGAGCTTTTAGCCTGGGAGGCTATTATATGAGCTATTACAAGAACCTGAGAGACTCTCTTTATTGTATGGTGATTTTTCCTTCCTCATGTTTTACCTTAATACCTAACCAGTAGAGCTGGTTCATTCTTAAGAAAATTTTGTTTTAAATGTTACATGGATTGTTGATTTTTAAAGATTAAAAAGGGAAACTATTTAAGTTTCTTTTAATTTCAGTTAATGCGAACATTTATTTATGTCCACTCACGGTAACGCGTTTTTCGAATACTTTCCCCTAGGCCTTTTAGTTTCAAGTGCCTAGTTTGTAGATTAGATTAGTTGAGGTTTAACATATTTCCAGGCGAGGCATAGCATCATCACAGCTTCTGCATATTGGCTCTACTTTTATGTGTACCTTATGAATTAGATTGTTATGATAGCCAACTTTTTGTGTAAATTTACAATTTGAGTAGGCAAAGACTTATTGTAATTGTTGTGGAGTTTGATGTGAAAATGGGGAGAAGGTAGGCTCCAGGAGTTGAGTTGGTGGTGAACTTTTTTTTAGAAGTGCGAATATAGTCTTCCATAAGTTTTGGGTAGTCCATTTTCAGGAGAGATTTTGCTAAATTTTTGGTGAAATTTCTCCTAAGGTGAGCCCCGTAGGGCCAATTCAGATTTTATGGTGAAATCTGGGGTAGTTTCTGTCAAACACTCATAGTACCATGTATGAGATACAAAACCCTAAAGGGAAACAAACTCATATGTGGTGATCTTTTTTGCAAACCTCCAAATACAAGGGGATCCCTATCAACTTGAAAGTACCTCCAATAGTTTGTCATTGATTCAGGATGTAGGATTCTCGAATCTAATCTACTTTACCCAGACCTGGATTTGTAGAAAAATCTCTTTTCCTCTGCCTTTTTAATGATCTACATGAACACAAAGTGTGTGTCAGAGTCTGATGGTGAGAGACGTTGATTTTGGCTTTATGTGCCAACAAATAACTATGGAAAAGATGGAGAGATGAATTAACCCATGGAAAAACATCATGTGCTAGTGGGTTCATGTCATTTTTGATAGTGGCCATCTACATTGTATTTGGTTTAAATGCATGTTGAGGTACCATGGTTATAATATTTAAGATTGATGTACCAAAGTGATGAGTGGACCTTTTTTTTTTTTAGTCTGTATGAGTAGACTTTATTTGGGGTACTCTTTATAATTTTTTTTTGTTTGACAAAAGGGAAAATCAGTACATACTTCTATTTATAAAGATTTTGTTGCCATGGTCCCCTTGGGTGCAATAACACACCTGTATATAAAAAAAATGTTATTTTCATTTCTTTCACGTAATGATCATGTGTGGTTTCGGGTGGATGTTAGCAGTCATACCAGTCATTTGATTTGAATTTTGAATTTCAAATAGAAAATGCTTACTTCATTCTCTTCTTTGTCTTCTCTATACTCTTTCTTCTCCAATTCCTCTATCTCTCTCTCTCTCTTCTCTTTATTTGTTTCTCTTTCTCTATCTCCTAAACCCTAATACTCCTCCAAACCAAACATAGCGTCGAAGAAGAGGTTATCCAAAAAGGTCAAACCAATCTCCAACTCTTTTGATAGAGGTACCCAAAAGACTACTAGAGTTGTGAACTTTAAACCATCGGAAACTACACATGGCTTCGAAGAAGATGTTATCCAAAAAGGCCAAACCTAGCTCCAACACTTCAAGTGGAGGTAGCCAAAAGACTAATAGAGTCATGAACTTTAAAGCAACGCAAACAACGATGGATTCCGAGGTTTCCAGCCAAAATTCTCTAAATTCTGATACCATGAAGGTAACTATTTGATCATGGTGTAGTTATAGAAAAAGGGAGGAAGTATAAAAAATCATGCCTGAATTCGTGATCCCGACACCGAAACATGTTTCAGATGCACCATTTGCGTCAAAAGATGAGACACAGTTAAATGTTCAATCATCCACCTTATTGACGAAATCAGAGAGATGGAGAATCTAAAGATGTTCATAGAGGTTGAGGATCTAAGAGACTCCTCAAGCTCAAGAAAAAGATCTCCAGACATTCCATCAGCGTTTTAAATTACTTGTAAGTACTCAAATTTGTACTCATATTAATATATTCATATTATGTGAGTGTGCATAACTAACTTGGCAAATTGAGTGCAAGAATACTTAACACAAACAAATCAATCTAACATAGGATGTGAGTTTTTTCATTCAAATACCAAGCACAATTACTGCTTCTCCTTTCAAGTGGTTAGACAAGTGCAGTTACATGCTATCTTTTTAAGAGAAAATTTCATTTTACTTTCCTGATCTTTACACCCTAAATCATTTGTGCTCCTGCACTTTTAATTTCATCATAGGTGCCTCTGTACTTAACAATTTCAATCAATCTTGTCTAACTCTTAACTTTCTTTCTAATCATTGTTTGATGTATTATGAAATTATAGTAACATGCAATATTATTTTGCATGCCTCATTAGTGAATCATCATTATATATGAGAGCCGATTAGATCCACATTTTCAATTTACAAAATACTTGACAAAAAAACTAATGATTGGACATGATCGATTAAATTGGAGAATACAGGGATACATGTAATGAAATTAAAAATATAAGGCCGCAACTAGTTTAATGTGTAAAGATTATGATGGTAAAATGAAATCAGCTCTTTTTTTAAATATACGAGATACTAATTCAATGATTTAGTTGTGTTTTAGTTCTGGGTTAAAATATCTAAAAAATGGAAGGAGCTTCCATTATAAGAGAATGAGTAGCTCAGAAGGACTGATCGGTATGCTTGGAAGAAAGTCCTGATGAAGGTTCGCTAGAGTTGGTTCACATTAGTTCTCCAGAATGCTTCAAAGCTTTGGTTGCATATTTTACTGATGAGAAAAATGCTGCCTATTCAGAGAAAGGATTTGGTATTTTTGAAGATTGTTGGAAATATTTTTTTATCACTTTATGTTATTGGTTTTTGTGAACTCCGCAGACTCTAAAGCATGTACTGTAACCATACAACAAACAAAGATTGAAATGGATGCAAGTGACTTTGAGCATGTCATGGGCTTAAATAATGCGGATTTGAGTGTCTTCTTAAAACTTTATAAATGATAACCCTGAGATGATGGATATAAAAAATGCAATATGTTGGAAGATAGCAACATTAACTTAAGGGATGTGAACGACTTGTGTCATAAGGGGAAGTGTTGGTGAAATGCTACTTGCGGTGGGTGAACGGCTGCAAAGCCGCCTTAAGCCTTGTGCTACAGAGCTACATGCAATGATCCTGGGGCTTGAGATGATGGTTGAGCGTGGTTGGAGGCCTGAGATGGTGGAAACGGATTGTTTGGAGGCTGTTAACTTGATAAACACGGAGGAGGATTGTCTGGCAGAGGTGAAGACCTAAATTTTTATATAATAAATTTATGTAATTCAATAATTGTCATATTAATAGAATTATGATATTTGGGATTAATTGTTATGTCCTGGTTTGAGAAAGTTGGTTTCGAATGATTTTATTTTTGAAAACGAACGTTATTTAGGGGATCGTGAAAATCGACTTTTTATATGTTCAAAATTTGGGAAAACTTCCTTCATGGAAGTTGTAGAGCTCGTCGATACGAGTTCGTGCATATGTGAAACGTATTATTCGGAGTTCGTATGAATACGTTATGAATATTTGAAAATTAGAAATTTTCTATAAATAGAATGAAAAATCAGAGTTTTTCATTAAGGACGAAAAAGTTACATTTTTGCATTTACCCCCCCCCCCCCCCCCCCCCCGGCGTCTCTCTCTCTCTCTCTCTCTCACGCGGCTTTGTCACTGTGCTTTTTCGGATCGAAGCTACCTCAGTCACCGAAAGGTAATCCGGCCGGATCCCCACTTTTTCGGCATCATCTCGGCCAATCAACCCCATTTTCGTGACGTGCTCTTCCTCCTGATCATCACGATATGTGGCTTGCATCACGATTTTGAGTGTAGAGTGGTAGATCAAGAGTTGAAGGTTTCAACGTTCCTGATTCAATCTGGAAACGGATAAGAGGGCCGCAATTAATCAAACTTCAAAGCCTGATCTAGGATGATCTAGACCTCATCTCGAAAAAGGTCAGGTATTAAAGTTGTTCACAATTTCATTTTTGAAGAAGTTTGTAGTTGAAAACTTTTGCATATGAGGTGGTTGACCGGCGTTGACTGTCGTCTGACCGCCGCGTGGGGCGGCGCGTCAGACTAAATTTTGAGTTTATATTATCTGGACGATGATCTATGCATCCATACGAACGTTCTGATATTACTACTAGAAATATGTTCATTTACATCATATCATTTAAATTAGTCAGACTTGCACATGATATAAAAAAGTAAGTTAACATCGTTTTAGAAAAATATTGATTTAAATGTATACCATTAACATCGATTCTTAAAATGACCGGCGTTAAAAATTTTGTTCCAAAATTTGCGGAAATCTATTTCTGCAAAAAGCGCTAAGTTTTTAAGTGAATTGAAGAAGCGGTACTAAAACTCAAAACTTTCACACTTGGAAAAAAAAAAAATTGCGCCCGACCCCAAAACTGAAACAGATCGAAAACCCTAATGTTACTCGACTCCTTCATTCTGAACTCACCCCAAACTGGATCTCCTCCCAAACTCGACCTCCATTCTGGACCCTAAGCTCACTCGAACTCGCCGCCATTCTGGAGGTCCTCACTCTAAATCCAGCCCCCCTTTTTCTTTTTCGCTCTTCGACTTTTTCTTCTAGTTGCTTTTATTCTATGGATTTGTGGGCTAGAGCCCGGCCTCACATATAAGGAGAATGAGTTATGGATGAGTCTCAGTTTCCTGCTCTTCTTCCACCATGACCGATAAAGCTGAATCGTCCGACCCGTAATCCCTCAGATCCAATTCCTCTTCTTTTCGATTTTGACCCAACTTTTTTGGTTTTCTGAAATTTTTATTTTTTAGGGATTTTGATTTCTGATGCGATTGCTTTTAAAATTGTTGCAATAAGGGGACCAAGTGGGATTTCAGCACTGCGATTCTCGAGCGGAAGAAGGCAGTAAATCTCCTCGTCGTCAATGAAGCCATCAACGATGACAACTCCGTCGTCACTCTCCACCTTGAGACCATGGAGAAGCTCTAGCTCTTTAGGGGCGACACAATCCTCATCAAGGTGCGATTTTGATGTGTTTTTGTTGGTTTATTTGGAATATTGTTGAAGAAAATTGATGGAATTTTGCTTAATTAGGTTTTGGGTAGTGAGTGAAGGATGGATTTATAGTTGGGTTGATGGGTTTTAGGTGTTTTGTTTGAGATCTGGTGACTGGGTGTATTTGGGTGTCCGGAAGTTGGGATTTTCTGCTGGCTCTGATCCCCTGTACTATTTTTTAATTGTCTTAATCACCTTGTTTAAGTTGCACTCTTGTGATTCCTAATTCTGACATTGCATTGGATGATAGAAAGATAGGGTGGACGGTCATTAATGCTAAAATGTGAATTATGCAGGATGTCTCAAAGAGTGTGACAAAACTTGCCGTGAGAGAATCCCGAGCTCAGGATTTGAGAAATGAAATTCTCACCTCTAAAAAGTGACAAGGTTCTGAGCAAGAAGCCCCCTACTCCTCACCTGCGAGTTGTGCCTGATTATCTGTTGGATGCAACAACTAAAGAAGCCAACAAGAGAGTTAAGCTTGCGAGAGCTGCAATGGGTAACAACAACCCTGGTCGCCGTGGATTCAAGAAAGATAAGGACCCCCTTAAGTCTCTCAGTGCTCAGGTATACTTTAGCTTCCTTTTTGTACTTATTTCTTCATGATTATACTTCATGTTGGTAGGCAGAGACCAGAAGTTGCTAATTGATTTGTTATAATCTAATGCTAGGGACCCAAGAAAGGAAGACGGGAAAGAAAAGATGGCAGTGACAACCACAAGCAAAAAAGGCAAAAGACTTAATTTATCTATTTATCTCACCCATGTGTTGTATAGACGGGGTTTATTAGCCACCTCCCAATTTGTTTCAATCTTTAGTGTTGGTATTTGGCTTTAAAGTAGCTCATGTATCATTCATTGATTAACTACAGAAACAAGGGTGAGATACAAAACAATGAGACAGAAATGATCATATCATCATCCTCATGTGGACGGACTACTTGCGTCAAATGGTGGCGGCAAGCAGAGAAGATTGGTATGTTAGTTGTATGATACTCATTTTTAGCTATTCAGTTTCTGTTCTTGTATTTTACAAATCATGGTAATGAATTTATAGAAAGAATTTTTAGATACTCCGATCGTTTTTTTTGTCTGGCATTCACTTCTGGTCAGGATTTGTATTCAGGCACCACGAATGATAGACTAATTGGACTGTTTGTTTATGACTGGATGTTTTATCCTCTGGTTCAACAGTTCTAGTACTTGTGTCCCTCGGTTCAATTTCTACTAGTATATGCTATAACTTTCCAGCCACTAACATTGTTTATAAACCCCAAGTCCTGGTTTTGCCTCATTAAATTTATATGTTGCAGAAATTAAAGGCTAGAATTTTCTTTAAAAGAATTATTGGCACTGTTGTGCGATCTATGCAAGCGGATCAAAAGGAGCAAGGTTGGTATCTTTATGCTTTTCCTTAGAATAGAATACGTACTGCATATTTTTCTTGTAGAATTTGATCGTTTCTAATTTTTATACTTTTATAGCCAAGTTACTTGCATGCATCTAAAACAATCAAAATATGTTGTTGTATTATTAAGTTTTCAGAGGATCATCATTATTTCTTTTCTATATAATGAATTTCCATAGTTGTTTTATTCAGTTTATCTCCCTGTCTCTCTCTCTATATATATATATATATATTCAACTGTTTCTTTGAGCTGATGGATAGTAAAGATAATACTAGAGTGCAGAACAAGATAGAAACTAAAATGCCCTTTACAATATCATTTTGTGTTGCTAATATATATCACTAGTCACTGCACCATCAAACTGTACAATATCATTTAGGAGTGGGCAGACTAGTATAACAAGACTTGATTAAGTGATGACATCATTTTTGTGCCCTTACGTATCTAGATTTTCACTGTATTATGAAAGTTGGATTTATTTTACAGTTTGAAGCGTGAAGCAAGGCTGAGAGGAGGATTCTATGTCAAGCCAGAGTCTAAGCTTTCGTTTATCATTCGTATCCATGGGTAGGTCATGATCCTTAATTTGTTTATATAATGAGATCTTTATAGTTGTGGTTCTTTTCCTTATACTTTTAATTATTATATTTTCAGTATCAATGTCATTGATCCAAAGACAAAGAAGATCTTGCAACTTTTGTGATTGAGACAGGTACTATATACTCGTACCTTTGGAAAATTGATGGTTACCTGCATCTAGGAGTATGAAAATAAGAATTTGTAGGTGATATTCATGCATTTTGGATTGAATATATAGCTGGTAATGCTTTGTAGAGTTAGGAAATTATATAGATTGCTGAGAATTTGATTATTAATGTTAGTGAGCCTTTGAATCATTTGGAACCTGTGGCTGAGAAGTTGAAACTTTGAACTGGTGGTATATTTGCTAAATGTGGTTTATTTTTGTTATCTGATCGTATTAGTTAGAAGTTTAGGTTGAAAGTGATAGAATTTACATATGAATTGGCATTTACTGGGCTCACTAGTTTCCAGACCCAGCGACCTGTTTCTGTAAAACTGTAATTTTCTGTTAATAATTTGAAGCTATTTTCTTCTGAGAATTTGTAGTGGACTTGTTAAAGAGTATTTGAGACTTGGAAACTCCTAAAAACGATTTTTCTATAATTAGTTATGATTTTTCAAAGTTACAGGTCTGTTGCAGGAATTTCTGAAAACAGTATCACTGTCATGTTCTTTCTGCAGCACTGCTATATTGTTGTGCTGATTAGCTTTCCTTTGATAGTTTAGTGGCATATGCACTATTATGAAGAACATTTTGGTTTAATTAAGTATTAGCTTGTTTAGCCCCATTGTGACTTATATGTTCTTTCATACATTTCTAGTGGGCGGTAAAGACGTGCAAATCACATAGCCAAGCTGAAATTGACGAGATGCGTATTGAAGTAGCTGATTATATGCAGAGTTTAGTGTAGGACTTGTGGCTACTAACATGATTTTGAGTAAGGCTAGTTTTTGCTTTGAAGGAAAGTTTGGTGTATGTAGAACTGATGTAGTTGGTTGCTAATATGTTTATGGGCTAGCCTTTGTAGGTTTTGGGGTTTTATTTTGTGAATCATGTAGAATCATGAATGAAGATGAGAAAATTAATGGAAAGCCCCAATTTTTGGATGATGAGAGATGTATTTCTAGATCTTTTCCCATCACCAGCAGCTAGATGATTATTTGCACATCATCTTATATATATATATATATATATATATATATATATATATATATATATATATATATGAACTGATGTATATAAATGGGAAACAAAACACTAATGTCAAAGAAACGATGTCAATTCAGAGATTACAAATCAGTACCTAAAACTGGATTGGTGTCTCATGATTATGAACATATCGAAATATCATCCAAAAATCGATGTACACAATCAATGCACATCGATATCTAAACACCAAACCGTTATCTATTGTCAACGTACAAATCAACTGTCATAGAGTAAACTGATTTATCATAAAATAGAGGACATTGGTTTTGAAAAATAAAAATGATGTCTACAAAACTACTAGACATCGTTTCAACTAACAGAAAGCGATGTTCCTAGTAACATAAAACATCATTCTTAATAGATTAATTGATGTTGCCTAAAGGCACATACATTGTTCTTAGGAGAATAATGCGGCAAGATGCACGTAAAAATGGACACGAACAAACAAAATTTTTTGGAGACTGACTACGAGAGTATTAGACATCATTTCTGAAATTGTAATCGATTTAAATGTTCACTTAGGTATTGTTCGAGATATACTTTATTAAGCATAAAATGTGAAAATATGAAGAATTAAATATAGTTAACATATAAGATTATGATAATTATAACGATTATACATCGATTTGTGTTTTAGAATCGATGTTGGTCGTTGTCTGGGACATCGGTTAAAAACGCGCTTATATTGATGTTTGCATCTTTTACATCAGTCACTAAGAGATCGGTCAGAATTTAGTTTTACATCGGTTCTGGACTGATGTAAATGAACAGAATTCTAGTAATGTATATAACATGGTCACGTTAGAAAAAGTTGATAAATAGTCAATTTAAGTTTTGACGTTACTATTTACGGTTTTACAATTTACCTTCGGTTTACGATTTACGGAGATCAGACATCAGTTTTACTCCAAATTTTAATATGATGTTCATATTACTGTCCCGATGACTTTTTGTGGTCGCGAGCGAAGATCCGACCGTTGGATCTTCGTATAATTATAAAACAGTGATTCAGGAGGCGATTAGTGAAGATCCGGCCGTCGGATTTTCGTATAATTTTAATAGGACGTTTCTAAGGGCGATCCGTGAGGATCTAACCGTTGGATCATCGTTTAAATTCGATCTGACCGTTGGATCGTCTTTATTTTAAAATCCGATCGTTTGATAATCATTTAAGTTTATTTCGTGCATCGTTTGCTAAGTAAAGACCATACTTGATTATGTACTTGACGGCTTGAGTTGACGAGCATTTGGATTATTGTGATTTTTATTAAGTGAAGATGCAGCGGGAGTTTCGAGGTGAGTAAAACTCACGTGGTTCATATTACGAACCGAGTATTTTAAATTATTTATTTTTGTAATTATGTGAAAAATATTTGTGGATTAAATATTTGTTTTTAAAATCACATCTTGATCATTACGGTCCATAGGTAAGTAAAATGAATTTTAATTATACAAATGAATTTCACGATTTTCTTGTGTGGACTATAGATGGTATTTGTGGTCATTCTTGAGTGGATGATTATGTATGTATATATATATATATATTTACGTGGAACATATATATTGATTGGTGTGTTATTGAGTGATGATATGATTGAGTTGGAATGATGATTTGGTTTATATTTCAAATGCTTAAATTTCATAATAATATTATGTATATTGGATGAGTTGATCTCATTGTGTGAAAACATATCGTTGTACTTATTATGGATTTAGGGTCAACGTAGTGACCAGTATGGGGGAATCGGACGCTCTAATCTTAGGTGGATGATGTGATACGATTGGTTGAGTATGTACAATTATTGGACGTTCTAAGTATGTATATAAGTATACATATTGATGAAATACGATAATGTTAAATATGTCGGATGCCATAACCTAGGCCAGGTGACGGGCTACGATTCAGTTAGAGCTCTAGTCTGTCAGAGGTTTTGTGAAGAAAGATGTGAGATTGGGGTTTGTGTTGATTTATTGAATTGGTGATTGATTGAGATTGTTAGTATTTCATGGATGTGGAAATCGTTGAGTGCTGATTTGAGTGGAAATAATTATGATTTAATTAAACAACCGTCCTTTCTTTTACTCATACGAGCTTTCATAAGCTTACCGGGTTTTGTGTCACGCCCCGAATTTTAGAATAACAATTCAAAATCCGAGACATGAAAATACCACATCACAAAATTATCATCCTGAAAATTTTTCTTTTCTTAACATACTCACCACACGAAATAAAATCAAACCGAATATTTTCTCTGTTAATTATTACAACTCAAATCCAAAATGTAATGTAAAGCTCTAAATGAGCATACACACACCTCACAACTAAATAAATAACAAAACTGCTGTAACACCTATGCAGCTCGGTCACCTCCCTGGTTATCCTGACCTGCAGGAATATCCGCTACACCATTGAATAGTGTACCGGGATTGCAACAACACAAAACCCGGTAAGCTTATGAAAGCTTGTATGAGTAAAAGAAGGAACTGTTACTTAATTTAAACTCATTTATTCCCACACACAGCAACACTCAATTATTTCCACATATACAAATAATAACAATCTCAATCAACACCAATTCAATATAACAAGTCAACTCCACTCACTACTTTCCCCACAACTCTCTTCATCGTATTTATAAAAATACGGTACTTGACAGACTAGAGCTCTAACTGAATCGTAGCCCGTCACCTGGCCTAGGTTATGGCATCCGACATATTTATCAATTATTGTATTTCATCAATATGTATACCTATATACATATTTAGAACGTCCAATAATTCCACATACTCAACCAATCGTATCCCATCATCCACACTAGGATTAGAGCTCCGATTACCCACACCAGTCATTTCGTCGACCCTAAGCCCATAATTGAACACAACATATAACATCACATACTGAAATCAACCCAACCAAGATACATCATATTATTATGGAATTACACAATTGTAATATAATCAACTCAATCAATTCAACACAATCATATCATAAATCAACAATCCACTAATCAATATATATTTTTCATGTAAATATATATATACGTAATCATCCACTCAGGAATGACCACTAATACCATCTATAGTTCACACAAGAAAATTATGAAATTCATTTGTATGGTTAAAATTCATTTTACTTACCTATGGACCGTGGTAATTCAAGTCCATGAAATTTTAAAACAAATATTTAATCCGCAAATATTTTTCACACAATTACCAAAAATAAATAAATTAAATTGCTCGGTTCGTAATATGAACCACGTGAGTTTTACTCACCTCGAAACTCCCGCTGCATCTTCAATATAATTATAAATTATAATTTATAATTAACGCCGAATAGCCCACGAAATTAAAATCCGTCAATCACCTAATCAAATGTGATTCGAATTTAGCCAACAAATTCAACTCATAATTTAACCACTAATTAACGGTCAGATTCTAATTTACATTAAAATCCGACGAGCGGTTTCTCACGAATCGCTCCCCTAATTACCGTTTTTCACATATACGAAGATCCAACGGTCGGATCTTCGCCCATGACCACACAAAGCCTCTGGGACAGTCATATGATCATCATAACAAATTTACAAGTTCATCCAACGGTCATAATTTCACAGATCAAAAATCTAACGACCGAAATCGATCGAAATCACAAAATTCATAACTAATTCATACGATATCCGAAAAATGCGTATAATACGCCGAAATGATCGTATCGAAACATAGAATCATAAAATGGACAGAAACTAAATTTTAGACCTCCGGAGGTGGCCGGAAAAGAACGCCGGAGTTAGGGACAGAGCCGCCACCGACCACCACCAATGGTGTCGGGGCCGAGTTTGTCCCCTTCGTTTCATCATTCTGAGCAACTTTCATAACTAGCACAAGACCTAAAAATGAACGGAAGGCGTCGAAATTACTGATTTACAGTCGGCGGCCAGAAAAAATGCAGAAACCGGTGAGCTTGAAAACCGACGTGAAAACTGCAACCTCAGGCCCCGATCCCTTCTGGAAACTTGTTCAGAACTTCCTTGCGAACTCAACAAGCTTGGAATCACAAGAAACGATCGTGTATAGCTCGAGATATCTTGATCGAAAGTTTCGGTATTTCGATCCGTTCGGGTCGAGCTCCGACGAACGTGAAAACGTTCGACCCAGTTCCGGTCCTTCTTGGTGCTTGTAGAGGAAGTTGAGGCGAGCTCAATGAGACAAGAATCAAGTGAAATGATGGAGTGTAGCTCGAGATATCGAGATCGAATCGAAAATGGTGGTTTTCGGTTCGGGCTTCGCCGCCGCCGCCACAGGCTGCGCCGCCGTGTGAGACTGCCTCTGGGAGCTAGAGCAGCTCGAGACGAACGCCTGAGACTTGGTTTGAGGTCGAGAGGTGGTCTGTGGAGGGAGAACAATTAAGGAGAAGTTTTCCTCCTCTTTCGGCCGGTTGCGTCTGGAAGAGAGAGTGAGAGAACCAGTTTTTTTCCAGAAACGAAGAAGAAGAAGAAGAAGGAAGAAAAGGAAAAAAAAGAAACCGGTAGGGAAAAAAAATTAGGGTTTCTAAAATTTTTCTATATATATAAGTTTCGGAAAACTTCGAAATTCGATAACTAATTCAGAAAAAAATCTGATCTTCGTGTTCTGCACGTGCACGGACTCGTATCGACGAGCTCTACAACTTTCATGAAGGAAGTTTCTCCAAATTTCGTACGTAGAAAAAGTCGATTTCTCAACCCGAGTATTTCGAGCTTTTCGTTAAAATAAACGTTTCGAAACTTCGATAATTGTAAAAATGAATGATTATCGAACATAAATCGTGAAATCGCATAATAATCATTCGATACAATCACTCGATTTTAAAATGGAAATTGCGGGTATTACATTTTGTGTTGTTGCAATCTCGGTACACTACTCAAATGGTGTAGCGGATATTCCTGCAGGTCAGGATAACCAGGGAGGTGACCAAGTTGTTTAGGTGTTACAGCAGTTATTTTTATTTCATTGAGTTGTGTTGTTTGTATGCTCATTTAGAGCTTTACAATTCATTTTGTATTTGAGTTGTAATAATTAACCGAGACTAAATTCGGTTGATGTTATTTCGTGTGGTGAGGTTGTTAAGAAAAGAAATTTTCAGGATGACTATTTTAAGTCGTAGTAATTCATGTTTGAGATTTTGAATTTTTATTCTAAAATTCGGGGCGTGACAAGAGGAAGGTGTGCTGGTTGAGAAAATTAAACTCCTGATGGGGTTTGTTGGTATTCGAAGTGTTCATCATGTTTCTAGAGTGGCTAATGGTGTTTCTCAATTTGTAGCCCGATTGAATGAGCGTTATAGTTGGTTAGAAGTTGGGCCTTCTTGGCTCATGGATATCATCAGTAATGATAGACCCGTAACTCGTTCTAGTAGGGAAGAGTGTGGGGATTTTTCCACCACCGTTCTTTCCCATCCGGTGTAATCGTTTTTTTGTTCAATAAAAATTTTAGTCATTCTCAAAAAAAAAAAAAAAACTTAAGGGATGTGAGACATTCAAACACCGAGAGATTGTATTGAACAAAGAACTTTAAAATTTGTAGCATCAAAATCGAAAAATAACAAATCAAACTCATAGAGGGGTGCAAAATCCTAAAGGATTTTTATTTTATTATGGGTGGAGTCTTAAGTTTTTCATGACCGGACAAAAAATGATACCTAGACCATTTACATGTTGTGCTTTCTCTTTTTATACCTAGACAAAAAAAACATTAGATCGAGTCTACAACAGAATCGCAGCCGAAGGTGAGAAAATCAGAGAAAGAGATTCAAGAACCAAGAGGCTTCTTCGCTTTCTGTTTCTCAAAGCTTCAAGGTTTTTCCCTTTCTCTATTTCAACTTTGCAATCTCTGCTCTGATTCTTGTCACATTGGTTTCATGTGCTTTTTGGCATTTGCAGCATATATACATCTCTATTGAATGCATTTGTTTTATGCAGATAGATAGATGCTTTAACAAGACCAAATTCAATTTTTAGGGTTTTGGGGAGCTCTGAAACCCGGCATTTTTGCTCTTCTGGTTTCTGCAAAAGTGCAAATATGCGCTCAAAGGACAGAATCTCCTACTTCTACGACGGTACACATCTCTGTCGATTGTTGCTTTTATGTCTTTGGTGTTTTTGATTACAGAAATTGAGAACAAAATTGGGTTTTGCAGGGGATGTGGGCAGCGTCTACTTCGGGCCCAACCATCCTATGAAGCCACACCGGCTATGTATGACCCATCACCTTGTGCTCTCATATGATCTCCACAAGAAGATGGAAATTTATGTCAGTGTTATCTAATTTTGTCATAATACTGCTAACTCTTATCTACTTCTATTTGGATTCTCGAGGTTTGGATTAAATTTTGATGGCCTTGTTGATTGTTCTCAGCGGCCCCACAAGGCATATCCGGTGGAGCTTGCGCAATTCCATTCGGCTGACTATGTTGAGTTTCTCCACCGGATTACACCTGACAAGCAGCATTTGTTCTCCAATGAATTGGCAAGATGTATGGTTTTTGTTGACATTGTTATGTATTTATTGCTTGTTCCGCTGCTATCATGTATGGCCTGACTGTTCTTGTTATGAGCTTGACCAACAGAAAGTTAGTGACCATGTTGGGATATCTGTTGTATGAAAACTTGAATAAGGAGATAGTATTGTTCCCCTGATCTGCACTTGCCACTTTAAACTGGGGTCGAGAATTTTAGGATGACCTTTGACCCTCCATCTGATTACTGGCATAGTCAATTTCACTAGGCAGTAGTCACTGAACTAGAATAATCCAATTCCTGTAGAAAATAATTCAATTCTTGTTAATCCTTTTATTTATTTTTAATGCTTGATTGCTTTCCTGTGGGTTAATATTTTAATTCAATATGTGAACCAAAAGAAAAAATGAAGTATCAGTAAGTCAATTGTGTGGGTGATACGTTGTTTAATTTAAACTAATAGTTGTTGTAGAACTGGATTACATAGAAATCAAAAGAAAGAGGATGCATATTGATTGCCAAGTTAGGTTCTTGGAACCATGAATTCAAAATGGTTGCTAGATCTATTTTTCTGTATGCACTAAAACTTTGATTTGCTCTACGGCACTGATTTTTCACTTTATTCTTCTATTTGAGTGATATTTTATAGCTTTCCACATGAACAATTGAAACCTGTATCTAACTTTGACCAAAGTGCCCGGCATCTCTTCCCATTTGTGTTGTTGGTTTGCTGATTCTTATGTTTTTTTATCTTTTCTTTTGTAGATAATCTTGGAGAAGATTGCCCTGTATTCGATAACTTATTTGAATTCTGTCAAATTTATGCCGGTGGCACAATAGGTAATTTAAATTATATGTTTGTAATTGTCAGTTGTGACTCTACCATACTGATTGAAATTTCAATATAGATGCTGCACGTAGGCTGAACAATAAGCTCTGTGACATTGCTATAAACTGGGCTGGTGGACTACACCATGCGAAAAAGTGTGGGGCATCTGGATTTTGTTACATCAATGACTTGGTCTTGGGTATATTGGAGCTTCTAAAACATCATGCCCGAGTATTATACATTGACATAGATGTGCATCATGGTGATGGAGTAGAGGAAGCTTTTTATTTTACTGATAGGTAAATAGCCTGCCTAATATGAATTTGGTTAGTGCTATCACTGAATGACACTGAATTTATTATAATGAAAAATCTATTCTACCTTATTATTAGCAAATGTAGCTGAAATTTGCAGACATAATACTAGATAAACATTATTCCACTGTATTGATATAATCAAAAGGTGTAAGACTTTATCTAGACAATTTTGAACTTGCAATTGTTGCATCTATTACTACAAGGGAAAGGGTGTTGGTAGCTTGAATTAGATTTGTTGGTTAAGATAATAAACTTTGTATTTGGTGTGTGCTAATCTACTATAATTGGATGAACAATAAAAGTTTGAATACACTTTTGATGCATATAGTAGCTAGGAATTGATCGGGCAGTGAACCCTTACATTTTTAATCACTCAGCAAGTTCAATAAGAAAAATAATGTGATTCCAAGCCATAATTAGACATGGGCCATGCTGATTATTACTGCATATATGAATGAATTCCACATACTATCATTGGAATCTTTCTTGAGACTTGGGATATGCTCCTTTCTATTCCCTACCTATCCATACTTTACTTCCAATGAAAGTATAGTCTGTATACCCTTGCTTGTTGCCAATCCTACTTCCGGGAAAATTTTGGTATAGCCAAATTTTTATTTTTTCCTCAATAGTAATGATTTGGGTTTTGTTCTTAACACACCCAAATTCTTTCGACTTTTCTATTCTTTCAGTTTGACTATTTTTCTTGTTTACATTGGAGGGGAATCGAACCCCTGATGTAGCCTAATCCTAAACCCAATTCCCTACTCTCCCTCACCACTTGGGCTAACCCTAAGGAAAATTTTATCATATAAATATATATATATATATATATATATATATATATATATATATGCTTGCAATCCTTGCATTAAGGTTCTTATGAACAATTTATTAAATAAGCCCAAATTGAAGGCATATAAAGGTCAAAAAGGGTGTATTAATTAACTAATAACAATTTTTCCTTTTTAAAGTAATTCTGTAATAGAACTGTATGTTGGTATTTTGATTTGTTGACCTTTTATACAATTGGTGAAGTTTGACTTGGACAGGGTAATGACTGTTAGTTTTCACAAGTTTGGGGATCTGTTTTTTCCAGGAACAGGTGATGTTAAGGTAACTTTTCACACCCTTTTGTTTGTTTACTCAGTATCTGCAATGGTGATTTTATTATAAATATTTATTATCATCTTTTATTATAGGTACTGCCACGATTTAGTTTCTGTTAGTGTTGGTCTTAGTAGATGCTTACTTAGTCACATGGAAGTCCTTTGATGCTCAAGCAAGCACTTTTTACACGTGCACACACACACACACACACACACACACACACACACACTCTTGCATCAGTGGTCCATTGATCTGGCATGACAGTATATACGTTATAAAAGCTGACTTGTGTATATTATGTTGCAGCTTCCACTGCTAGTCTTTATAAAGTTGAAATATGTGATTGTATTTGGTAATATTATTTTGTTTTGAAGGAAATAGGAGAAAGGGAAGGCAAGTTTTATGCCATCAATGTCCCACTAAAGAATGGAATAGATGATACTAGCTTCACCAGACTTTTCAAGACTGTAAGTTCTGTAGAAAATTAGAAATTTGTGTTAGAGTTTTGGCTTGCTGGTATCAAGTGTATGATTTTTTTTTTTTTTCAAATTTAAATTTTGTAGATTATTTCCAAGGTTATTGAAACTTATCAACCAGGTGCAATAGTTCTCCAATGTGGGGCAGATTCGCTTGCTGGAGACCGCTTGGGCTGCTTCAATCTCTCCATTGATGGTGCATGTCTTATTGTAATTGAAGCAATTTTTTTTTCCTCCTCTTCCATAGAATATTGTCAACTAAAAAGGATTCCATTGGTTTCTTATTTAAATTTTATCATTATTATTTTATGAAATTACTACAGCATGGTCTAAAGATATCTACAATTTTGGTAGTTGCTCGTTTATGGTAAATTTATTATGTCGCACCTCTTTAATGCTTCTTACAGGTCATGCTGAATGTGTTAGGTTCGTGAAGAAATTCAATATACCCTTACTGGTATGTTTCTCATTTGAGTAAGTCTTACCGGATTCTCAATGTTAGACATCTGGCATACCAAGAATATATATTCTGCCTGCAGGTCACAGGAGGTGGTGGATACACAAAAGAGAATGTTGCTCGGTGTTGGACTGTTGAAACTGGAGTTCTTCTGGATTCAGATCTTCCCAATGGTATGGCAAATGATTTTCGTACAATGAATTGCACTACATTGTTGCCAGTTTCCTGTGAATTTTTTTTTTGTTCTCCTTTATAAGCAATAGAATGACATTATGAAGATGAGGCAAAAAAACAATTATAATCTTGGTAAGATAAACCATTTGTATTGTGGACATTGTTTTTTGGATAGGTTATTTATTCCCTTGTCCTTTTGGGGTTACCCAAAAGAGTTACATATCAGAGTCATGATAATGCTGGGTCTAGTTTACTTTCTATGAGCCGATTGTTATTTGCAATGTTCTGGTTTATATATCATAAACACCAGGAAATAAATAAAAGCATTTTATACGGTCCCTTTACCTCGTAATATTGATAAACACCAGGAAATAAATAAAAGCATTTATTCACTCCCTTTACCTCGTAATATTGATATAATTCCCGGTCCAACATTTAAGAAAACATTCATACTTCTGAAATTATAATGTATTTTGAAATCATCCCCATGGATAATTTTTGCTGAGCTTGTTTCTCCTATTATCATATCTCAATTTACTTACCTACGAGAAGGTTATCAGAATGTGACATGGCATTCAGCTGCACATCTTGATATTAGGATTGTATTGAAATAGATCAGTGATATTTCAAGATTCAGTACCTTATAAACAAAGTAGTGTTTGCTCTCTCCAGATTTATATTTCAGATGCTCTAATCTGGATCCTGCATGATATTTTAAGTTGCGTGGGATTGTTATGCATCTTTATTTGACCTTTTAAAATGTCACGGCATTGAAGGGTTCCATGACCTATGAGGTCCTGATTTGTGTGCATATACTCAAATGTTAAGGTTGCTTTTGTATGCATTCTTTTCACATCACTTGACTGATATAAAGTGTCAGTCATCTTTATATGACCTTTTAAAATGTCACTGCATTGAGGGTTCAATGACCTATGAGGTCCTGATTTGTGTGCATATACTCAAATGTTAAGGTTGCTTTTGTATGCATTCTTTTCACATCACTTGACTGATATAAAGTCCTTAATTTAGTCAAATAGTCATGTGTTGCTCCAAGTTTGCCTGGCCATTTTTCATACAGATGTCAGAATCCTCTTCACTTTCATTCTTGTCTGAATATGCATATATAATTTACCTCTACTGCCTTCTTTCTTGCAGAGATCCCAGAAAACGAGTATATTAAGTATTTTTCACCAGAGTTCTCGTTGAGGATTCCAAATGGCCATATAGTATGTAATTAGTTAAAGTTTATGTAACTGTACAATTCACTTTAGTCAAATTGATTTGATGGATGTTAATGGATCAATTTAAGGGTGGTGATTCTGGCACTACACTTTGCCATGTATTTTATGACTTCCACTTCACTTTTGTGTAGTTAAAAGTGCAGTGCAATTGGTAAAGTGGAGTGCCAAAATCACCTCCCCAATTTAATAGGCAGATACTAAATATACTGTACTCGTTGTTAATAATGCCATTTTTTTTTTTGGTCTTTGGATATGCAGGAAAACCTAAATAGTAAATCATACCTCAGCACAATTAAAATGCAAGTCTTGGAAAATCTTCGTTGCATCCAACATGCTCCTAGTGTACAATTGCAAGAGGTAAGTAACCAAGTAGATGCCGAAGCAATCAATTATCCAAATATCTAGCATGTCTTGTAGTCAATGCTCTGACACTATAGTTTTTATTTGAATAATATCAAATCCACCTAATCAATTTTCATACTTGCACATCAATCCTCTCACCTCGCGGCTCTGAAATCCAAGAAAAATTTATGCTCTGATGTAATATAGATCACTCATTCCTAGTGCAGCAAGAGCAGAACAAGTTGAAGTCTATAGTGGTTATGCTCGCACGAGAAACCAAACTAAGGTCGGTTAAAAGTGTTGATTTGGATATCCCAAGATCGTTGATGGGCTTTACAGGGAGTGTAGCCATTCATATAAGGTAGGACCTGTTAGGCACTTGGGAACAGCAAATTAGTGTGGTACTCCAAAATAATCAATGACTAGTAAATCTTCCTCCTACAACTTCCGACTTATCCAACGCAACTGATGGCGAGACTCAACACTGGCTTGTACACACAGTACACGGTGTGTACAATACTCACCTGTACACAGTACAATTGCACACAGATCTGGAGGCCCAGCACTCGCTGGTACACAGTGCATGATGCACACAGATCTGGGGATGACATAGGCTATACTCAGGGTTATTAGGTTGGCTCTTCACCGTTTTCTTTTAAGGATGCATTTGGTACATCAACGTGAAATCCTGAAAAGTCACTAAAGAGATTTCATTTGAGGTATTTTATAGCTAGTTCAAAAAAGCTCTTAATCGGTGTAGGACGAAGCATGTGGGCGCTTCCAGTTCTAACAGAACTATTAGGGACCCTTTGGTACAGGGTGTTAGCTGGTACTGCATTAAATAGGAATTACAAATGAGTTTGGGTTATGTTTGGTATGATCTGGTACTACAATAAATGGTGTTAACTAGGACCGTTTCTTTTTAAAACAGTCTCACTAGGTTGCCCACACCAAGTAGGCTGAGAAGGGGATCCTTAGCTAAAAACTTTTTTTCTCTCCTCTCTCTTGGTTCCTCTCTCCATCAGGAGCGTTCATTGTCATCTTCCTCGCTCTCTCATTGTTGTTACTAGATCTCTCTCTCATTTAGTTAGAGAAATAAATGGCTTGCATTGTGTTGGGGAACAAGGAGATGAAAGAACTTGTGTCTAGTTCTCCACCACCCGAAACGTAGCCGTAGATTAATCTAGATTAAGCTCACCCCCAGTAATGAGTCTTGACAACTAGAGAGGTACATGTTAAATGACCCCCTTACAGTATTATATCATGAGTTGACTTGAATCGATGCCTTGTCTATTGCAGGTTCCACCTGATTTTTATATTCCAGATTTTGATGAGGATGAGCAGAACCCTGATGAACGTGTGCATCGTGAGTTACATTTCTCGAATAATTAGCACTTGCATGGATGCAGTAGCACTAGTGTAGCTTGTTTAGCTTTTGAAATCTACTGATCTGCTCTCAACCTGTGATCTCTAACTTTGTGAATTGTTTCCTCAGAGCATACCCAAGACAAGCACATTCAGCGTGATGACGAATATTATGAGGGTGACAATGATAACGATCACAACGTGGAAGATGCACAGAATTAACATTGACATTGTATTTTCGGGGGCCATGGTCAACAATATAAGTGTACAAATAGTAGAATACAGTAAACTTGCATCCAATAGAATGTAATGCTAGATCAGTAGTGGATTTTTAGATGTCCCTATAGAATGTGTTGCGCAGCATAGGGCTAGTACTGAAACTTCCATTATGTAGAGGTGATGTATTCAGTGTGAATGAAAGTCTCGGTGTTGCGAGGGAATATGCATAACTAAATATTTTTTTGTTTTGTTTCCCCTTTATTAATCTGCTGGCTTTGACGTGCATATTGTTTATTATCTATTCCCAAACGTACCTGATTTTGTTGATGAAATATTTCGTTGGCACCAGCTTTAGAAGATGATAATTTTGTCGGAATAATTGCGTCATTTTTTTTTTTTAATGGAAAGATTTTGCCGATGGATAGTTCTTGGACTCGCTACATGAGACTGCGGCTACATGCACCCAATGCTTGACTAGAAGAACAGATTGGCTTCCTTGAAAATCCATAGCTGACTGGTTATAGCTTTTACTTGTGGCAAACCTTTGTCCATTTGGAAGCAATCAAGATGAGTTGGAGAATCCAAGTATTGGCTGCAAGCAGTGATAGTGCCACTGACAAGTAAGAACCAGAAGGTGTCCACATTGCCATCGGGGTCTCTCCCCAACAACTTCTCCGGCCTCTCTATGGCTTCATCAAGTGGAATTTCTCAGAGCAAACGCGTATGCTCACTTTCGAAGAATGAGTCCGGTGAAAGCTGTGTCCAAAATGGTGGTTTTACGTATAAGGATGCTGGTGTTGATATAGAGGCCGGGTTGGAACTTGTTCGACGAATTGCCAAGATGGCTCCTGGGATTGGAGGCTTTGGAGGTCTTTCCCCCTCGGTATGAAATTTTGAATTGTGTGCATGCAATTATTAACAGTTGTGGTTCTCCTGTAAGTTTGAGTTTGTTTCTGGGGATGATCAAGCTATATGGTGAACAGGTGATCATTATCTTGTTGCTGGTACTGATGGTGTGGGAACTAAACTTAAGCTTGCATTTGATACCGGAATTTATGAGACCATTGGTATTGATTTGGTAGTACTAATACCCAAGATGAGTCATGTAGTAGTGTACGTGTTTTGATTTCTGTACTGATCAGCTTCAGTTCTCAGGTTGCTATGAGTGTTAATGATATTGTCACTTCTGGAGCCAAGCCATTATTTTTTTCCTTGATTACATTAGTACAAGCCGCCTTGATGTTGATCTTGCTGAAAAGGTAGAGGTCACTGTGTACCTCAGCTTCTATAATTCTGTAAAGACATACTACCAACTAACTGCTGCTTATTTAGACTCCCTTTCTTTGTTTAGGTTATCAAGGGAATTGTCGATGGTTGCCAACAATCAGACTGTCCTCTTTTTAGGTGGAGAGGTATTCCAAATGACTTAGTTTTGCAATTTTAATTGTCTTGTTGGCTGGGGTATTCTTATGTTAATTTGTTTGTATATTCTTATCTTCCCTGTTTCATGTGCAATTAACTTGAACTGTGTTTTTTCTCGTCTGACCCTGTGGTTCTAACTCATGACAAAATTTGCACCGCTACATCCTTATAGGGTTCTAGCTCATAGTGGGTTGTCTCTGAAGGACCAACTGCCGGGTGAATCTGTTACCTTAGGTGAAGCTTTGATGGCCCCACAGTGATATATGTTAAGCAGGTCAACATGAACCCTGCTTTCTAATATTTTGCATTTATGCTCATTTCTTTTCCTTTTTTTTTTCTTTTGAGAAAAATTTGTGCTCATTGTCTTGTTATGTGTTTAACTAGCTGCTGAAAATGCTTTATGCTTTTTGCTTTTGCTTGCTGAAACAGGTGCTTGACATAATTAGCAAGGGAGGTGTGAAGGGGGTAGCCCACATCACAGGAGGTGGTTTCACCGACAATATACCTAGAGTATTTCCAAAAGGCCTAGGAGCTGTCATCTATAATGATTCATGGGAAGTCCCAGCTGTTTTCAAATGGATCCAAGAGGTAACGAGAATTTCTTCTAATCTCGTCTCATGATTTCTGAGCTTTTCTCTTGCATTTAAGTATCTTATGTGTTTTCTCATTTTAGTTATCTACGCTAACACTAGGCTGGAAGAGTAGAAGATGCTGAAATGAGACGAACTTTTAATATGGGTATTGGGATGGTTCTTGGTGTGAGTAAGGAGGCATCCCACAGAATTCTTGAAGATGGAAATGGAGCTTACTGCATTGGTGAGGTTGTAACCGGTGAAGGAGTGAGTTATAGACGAAATGTATAACCAGTGGCTTTGTGAAGACTCAAATTTTCATATAATAAATTTATGTAATTTAATAATTGTTATATTAATTGAATTATGATATTTGAGATTAATTGGATTGTCGTGGTTTGAGAAAGTTGGTTTCGAATGATTTTATTTTCGAAAACGAACGTTATTTAGGGGTCGTGATAATCGACTTTTTATACGTTCAGAATTTGGGAAAACTTCCTTCATGAAAGTTGTAGAGCTCGTCGATACGATCTCGTGCATATGTGGAACGCATTATTCGGAGCTCGTATGAATAAGTTATGAATATTTGAAAATATGAATTTTTTTCTATAAATATAGGTTTTTTTTGGACATTTCAAAAAACAAAAAAAAATCAAAATTTCTCTCTCTCTCTCTCTCTCTCTCTCCCTTCTCTCTCGGCTGAAGCCCGAAGGATTGAAGAAACTCGACCGACCTGACCCGGACATGCGTGACCCGACTTGACTGCACCGGCGCCGTCTGACGTCCAACGGCGACGAAACTACCGCGAGGCAGCTCATATCGACGTCGCCTGCCTCCCTGTCGTCCTCGTTGCCACCCCCGCTCGCTGCAAGCAGGAGATCGGAGCAGCTCAGCCCCAAACGCTCGACCCTGTCGGATCTCAACGGTGCCAGCGTTGCATGGGCCGATCCTCCCCATTTTTGTGATGTGCTCCTCCTCCTGATCATCCCCATATGTGGCTTGCATCACGAGTGGATTTTGAGTGTAAAGTGGTAGATCAAGAGTTGAAGGTTTCGACGTCTCTGATTCAATCTGGAATCTGATTGAGTGGCCGAGATTAATCCAACTTCAAAACCCGATCTAGGACGATCTAGACCTCATCTCCAAAAAAATCAGGTATTAAAGTTGTTCACAATTTCATTTTGAAGAAGTTTGTAGTTGACGACTTTTGCATCGGAGGTGGTTGACCGGCATTGACCGCCGTCTGACCGCCGTGTGTGGCGGCGCGTCGGACCAAATTTTGGGTTTACATTATCTGAACGATGATCTATGCATCCATACGAGCATTTTGATATATAACATGGTCATGTTAGAAAAAGTTGATAAATAGTCAATTTCAGGACGTTACTATTTACAGTTTTACAGTTTACCTTCGGTTTGCGATTTACGGAGATCAGACCATCAGTTTTACTTCAAATTTTAATATGATGTTCATATGACTGTCACGATGACCTTGTGTGGTCACGGGGGAAGATCGGACCGTTGGATCTTCGTATAATTATAAAACAGTGATTCGGGAGGCAATTAGTGAAGATCCGTCCATCGGATTTTCATATAATTTTGATAGGATGTTTCTAAGGGCGATCCGTGAGGATCTAACAGTTGGATCATCGTTTAAATTCGATCCGACCGTTGGATTGTCTTTATTTTAGAATCCGACCGTTGGATTGTCTTTATTTTGAAATCCGACCGTTGGATCATCACTTTAGGTTTATTTCGTGCTTCGTTGCTAAGTAAAGACCGTACTTGATTAGGTACTTGACGGCTTGAGTTGACGAGCATTTGGATTATTGTGAGTTATATTTTATTGAAGACGCAGCGGGAATTTCGAGGTGAGTAAAACTCACGTGGTTCATCTTACGAACCGAGTACTTTAAATTATTTATTTTGTAATTGTGTGAAAAATATTTGTGGATTAAATATTTGTTTTTAAAATCACATGGACTTGGTCACTACGGTCCATAAGTAAGTAAAATGAATTTTAATTATACAAATGAATTTCACTATTTTCTTGTGTGAACTATAGATGGTATTAGTGGTCATTCCTGAGTGGATGATTACATATATATATATTTACGTGGAATATATATATTGATTGGCGTGATTTTGAGTGATGATATGATGATTTGGTTTTATTCACATGCTTAAATCTCATAATAATACTATATATGTTGGATGAGTTGATTTAATTATGTGAAAACATACAGTTGTACTTATTGTGGATTTAGGGTCAACGTAGTGACTAGTAAGGGGGAAATCGGACGCTCTAATCCTAGGTGGATGATGAGATACGATTGGTTGAGTATGTTCAATTATCGGACGTTCTAAATATGTATATGCGTATACATATTGATGAAATACGATAAAGATAAATATGTCGGATGCCATAACATAGGCCAGGTGACGGGCTACGATTCAGTTAGAGCTCTAGTCTGTCAAATACCATATTTTTCTAAATACGATGTTGGAGTTTTGTGAAGAAGATGTGAGTTAGGATTTGGTGTTGAGTTGTTGATTGATTGAGATTGTTAGTTCTTATGGATGTAGAAATTGTTACGTGTTGACTTGAGTAGAAATAAACATGATTTAATTAAGCAACCGTTCTTTCTTTTACTCATATAAGCTTTCAAAAGTTTGTCGGGTTTTGTGTTGTTGCAATCCCGGTACACTATTCAAATGGTGTAACGGATATTCCTGCAGGTCAGGATAACCAGGGAGGTGACCGAGCTACTTAGGTGTTACAATAGTTAGAGCTTTACAATTCATTTTGTATTTGAGTTGTAATAATTAACCGAGACTAAATTCGGTTTTGATTTTATTTTGTGTGGTGAGCTTGTTAAGAAAAAAAATTTTCAGGATGACTATTTTAAGTTGTAGAAATTCATGTTTCGGATTTTGAATTTTTATTCTAAAATTCAGGGCGTGACAGGCTCGATCTCTCTTTATGTTCCTTTTTGAACCCATTTGACAAGCTGAGATGCAAGCTACTGCTGCTTGTTATTCCAATATGTGCTCAACTTTTGTATCAAGTCTTTTTTTTTTTTTTTTTTTGCCTTCACTGCCACTCTTAGGGTCGGCCCCCCCCGGAGATGGTCAAACCGGCAATTACAATTCCAGTTGGTTGCAATGCATGGTTTTAACCTAACCCTACAGGTAGTAAATTTCATTCCAGAGTATATAATGGTCTGCTTCTTACCAATTGATTGGTTCTCTGCAACCGCAAGTTTCGTAATGGTGTTAAACTACCAAGTAACATCGTCGCAACTAGAAGTGGCAAACGGGCTGCTAGGCCCAAACACGAGATGAGCCCGGCATGGTTAAAATTGACCTGACACTACCTAAGCACGATTAATATTGGCCCGACAATTTTGTCCTTTTGCAAGCAATCAAGATGAGTTAGAGAATCTAAGTATTGACGAAAATTCTTCTATACACGGCAGTGCAAGTCCATATACACCAAATATGCAATCTCAACCGTCTACATGTAGGGTCGTTATTTATCATTCTAAACCATCCAGTCTCAGCAGTGCGTGTATCTTCACGCCGTATACCGAAGACTCTCCCAAGTATTGGCTGCAAGCAGTGATAGTGCCACTGACAAGTAAGAATCATAAGGTGTTGGGTTGAATGGATGCATAAGGTGGACAAAGAGATCTTGCAATAGATTTATAAGTTGCCAATGAAAAATTAAGATACTAAATCCGACAATTTGAGAAGGAAAAAAAAAAGAAAGGTATGTGCATTATGCATGTAAGTATGTAGATGTTCATCTCCTTCTCCAAATACGAAATTAAATGTGGTCGTTTACTTTATTTGTTTACTTTATTTGTTTACTTTATCAAGTATTTATAAATGAGCTTGAGCGGAGATCTTGATTAATGCGCATAGTGATATGCAACTCTCACAAATCACATGTTAATAGATACACATGGCCTTACTCTTAAGACAATTTGGATAGAGTGCTCCCCTTTTTTGCGGGTTAATAGGACTGGCAAGTTCGTCCTTGGCTTCATTGTCTTTGAACAGTCCTGCCATCGAGGTGACTTTCTTGATAGAATCAATTACTTTGCCTACTTGACTTGTATAAGAGAAACCCACTTTAATATTCCAAATTAGCTAGCTGACTTTCTTTTTTGGATCTCGAAGTGTTAGAGACATGTGTCCCTTAGCTTTTTCATTCCGTCGAAAATCAATTTAAAATCTTACTAATAACTGTTTAAAATCAAGCAAAGAAAACTGACAGGATTTATCACAACTTTAGCTACTTTAGCGGCTTGGCCCGTTACTCGAGATTCCCGACTATTCCATTTCCTAATGTTAGCAATGTATAGCGTGCTTCCGGAAGAAATCGAAGAATTTCTTGGGAATCCTACAAGATCCTTTCGTTCTTTTTTCTCTGACAGATGGGAGGTTCCCTATGAAATGAGGCATGGAGCGGAGCCACTACCCTCAGCTTTCACTATTTTCTGCGGAATCATCAGGTCATAACGTCTAAATGTCTCCAAAGTTTTCATGAAACATGAATTCCTTGACTGGAACATTGTCAATCCAGTTGGTGTTCTCAATTACAGCCTTCCCAGACATGACTTGATCGCTACTACCATCAGCGAGACTTCTCCCTCTTGGATACTTTTAAATCCATTTCACAGGCACTTTCATCATAAATTGTAACATCAAACTTAAGTTTGCCAGTATATTGGAAGACCAAAAAGTCCCCTTCTTCCAAACAATGATACTTCACAAATTTCCGCCAACCCTTACAGAAGAACAAACCACTCTCTCTCTTCCGGTGCCACATTCCAACTTTGTCCATTGGGACCTCTAAGAACACATTTGCAAGGTGGTGTTCCCCTTAACTTGTCCACGAACAAAGTTGGCATTTTCAGGTGCCGGCAGAAATCACCAATGAGGACAGTGAAAAATGCTGGTTTGCTAGCTGACTTTCTTGATAAAGTCAGTACTTTACCTCTTTGACTTATATTTAAGGAAACCCATTTAAATATTTTATATAGCTAGTTTGACACAACCACTTACTTCTCAAAGTGGGAATGTCGACACTTTACACATATCCGAGGGAAACTTTCTTCAAAGAGAAAGAAGATTTTTCTTTTTTGGTGAAAGAAAAATAAATTATAAAATAAAGCCCCTTATACAACATACACTTTGAAAATCGAAATTAAAAACATTAAAAGCATTGAGAGGAAGACCATCATTCTAGTTAGCTAATTCAACCGAGTGCCCCAGATTGGCTAAGATATTTGCAACAAAATTTACTTCTTTTCACACATGCTCGAATTCAATTTCGTAGAAGTGATTTGCAAGATGCTTGATGTCATGAACTATTACTCTGATACGCCGTGGAATGGTAATACTGTTGTTAATACAACCAATCAGCTCTTTTCAATCCCCTTCAGCTTTTATTCTAGAAAAGCCATGAAGAACAATAGCTTGGAGACATGCTCTAAGTGCAATTGCTTTTGAAACCAGAACATTTGAAGGACCTAGTTTTGTGGAAGAGGCTAAAATGGGCAGACCCCGGTCATTGCGAATAACAAAACATACATCTTCTTGATTGTCTTTATAAACTGAGCCATCAAAGTTTAACTTAACATAATCTTAAAGAGGAGGCTTCCATCTTAACATTTGTTCTATTTTTTTCTTTGTATCTTATGATGCTTCATATTGGAATCATAATTTTTCATCATATATACTGATTTTAAGCAAATTCACCAAACGTTTTGTTTTGAGGAAATGAAGAGTTTTATTACTAGATATGATTATAATTGTAAATGAGGGCATCCAGGATGAAATTTGGAGCATTAGCAAACCAATCAAGGTGGACATTTGACTCATAACCAAAGCTAGCTAATTTGTGAGCTACAGTATTGGCCTGTCGAGGGACAAATGTAAGACCCCGAAAATTCGTTATTACTTTCTAACTATTTCCGAGAATTAATGAACTATGCATTAGAGCTATTTCGTGGTTCAAGGGTGCAGCGGAAATTATTTCGAACAATTATTCGCTCGAAATGCTTCGTCTCAATTTTAAATTTTTATGCGTTTGGAATCTGTGAAAATGTCTTCCTTGAAAGTTGTAAAGCACGTCGATACGAGTTCGTGCATATGCGGAACGTGAAAATCAGAGTTTGTATGAAGAAATTATAAGCTTCGGAAAAGGTTTCCATTTTTGATAAAAGGAAGAAACTTTTCAAAAATTGCAAAAATACCCAGGTTTCCAAAACGGGAAACTCCAAGCTTCCACCGACGATTTCTTCCTTCTTCGGCCACCTTTGGATGTGAAATTCTTGGCTTAGCTTCACCTCGACCTTGCGCACCTCCCCGTGGTCGCCTTGCAGCCTATCTCGGCTTGTAGCCGCCGCTGCAACAAAAAACCGATCCAAACCTAGTTTTTGGGTTAACGCGGGTTTCTCTCTCCTCCGGCCACCATGGCTTGAGTTGTTGGGCATTGTAGGATCGCCTGAAGTTGCTGATCATGCTGCTAGGAGGATCAAACCTGGATTGAAGTGTAGCCAGAGAAAGCAAGCTCGCCGAAAAATTGGAAATTTCCGATTTCACCGACTCTTGGGGTAGGTTTTTGACCCTTTTTACTTTGATTCAACCCTTGTGATAGTTATGAAAATTGTTCATCATGTTGAGATGAAGAGATGCATATAGGTTTCACCACCTAACTCGATGGTTGGCGGCGGCTGTGACGCCGCTTAGCGGCGGGTTCTGGCCACTCCAGGGATAGCTACTGTTCCTGATTTGGTTCTACTCATCGATAGTTTGTAATTTTTGGAAATCGTATGAGTAAGTTATGATTTTTAGAGTTTTAGGGTGTTCGATTGGTTTCAGTTTTTGATCCGTGAGGATCCGGCCATGCGATTGACTTATAGTTTTGATAAGTTGATCGTATAAGTATTCCGGAGACCTCGGGTGGTCTCGGAAGAAGTTTCTCCTCAATTGGCATTACTTTAGGAATTTTAGGGCCAATGAGAGTTCGAAATATAATCATTTTTGATTCGTGGACTAAGTTAAGATCTTATTATCTTAGGTAATTGATGGAGCATATTTGATCCCTTATCTACAGTGAGAAGACGCAGCAAGGTTTAGAAGTGAGTAAATCTCACGTGGTTCATTTACGAACCAAATTACTTTTTGTTCATTTTATTTCTAAATCGTGAAATCTTTTTATGCAAATAAAAATTTGCTTTCAAATGATATGAACTCGATAGACTACGGTTCATAGGACTGCGGTTCACTGGTAAGAAAATGTATTTTTATTATAAAAATAAATTTCTCGATTTTTGGTACGTGCGAACTATAGTTGGTATTAGTGGTCATTCCTGTGTGAATGACTACGTGTGTGTGTATATATATATTTACGTGAAATATATATATATATATATATATATATATATATATATCTGGATGGTGTGACATTGTGATTTGAGTAATGGTGAATTATTCAGAATATCGTGTTAAACTGTTACTTATTGTGTTGATAGAGTATTTTCAGTTGAGTGTAACATTTTGAGTCTTGTGTATGTGACTTTTAAATGTTTTCGGATCTACGGATTTGTGTCACAGTTGTGACTGTTTGTGGATCTACCAATCTGGTGTCATAGTGGTGACTGAGATAAACATTATCGTAACACTGAACCTCGGCTGAGGTGACATGTTACAATTAAGTTAGAGCTCTAGTCTGTCTGCCATCGTATGTCATGAGAGTAGCACGTGGGTTACTTGGGGTCATGAGTACGTATTTGTTATTAAGAGAATGTAGGGTGGTTTTTTCCTCTATTGTGCAAGAGGGACTTGATTTTCATATTATGGATGAGTTGAGGTGATATGATTTTTATCACTTTTGTGATGTATGTTACCTTAAGGAGTAAGGATGTCGAGTTTTGGAAACGAGTCATGTTGTGGGATGATTTATTTGGAGTTGATGGGTGATCATCGACTTTAGTGTTGATGGGTGATCATCGACTTTATTGTGAGTTGTTTGACTTCGTAATCAATTTTCTTTTTCATTCTAATTGTTGATTTTAATTGTAATCTCCTGAACTAAACTATATGCAGGGATTACTATGGTTTTGGTTTGTATACTTTTGGTGATTTCCTGAACTAGAATTATATGCAGGGATTACAGATTTTCATTTAGAATGATTTGAATTGTCACGGTTGTGACATGTGTGTTCATTAAAAAGAAAAAGAAAAGGACTTTGTTGTTAAAATTAATCATTATGTTGATTATTGTCCTCGAGTCGGAGAGACGTTTTTGCAGTTATTTAGGTTTACTCACACGAGCTTGCAAAAAGCTTACCGGGTTTGTCATTTTAACCCGGTGCACTATTCCACGGTGTAGGGGTTATTGTGCATGTTGAAGTAATAGTCATCGAAGCTGAGGGTTGGTTGTTACTTGCTGTTGTAGCTTGGACGTTAAAGTGTACATTTGTTTTATTCTTCCGCAGTGTAGTGAGTGTGTTTATATATTGAATTGTCATTCAGTTTAATTGTAAACTCTTTGTAATTAATATGTGACTCTAAAGAACGAGTTTATATTGATGTTGGTGAGCTCGGTTTGCTTTAGCGCTTAATTTGAATGAAGAATTTTCTAAGTGTTTTTTTTGTGCTTATTAAATTATCGCGTTTCGGATATGAACTTATTTATTCAAAATTCGGGGCGTGACAACAAAACAGAGTTGAATCTCCATATTTGCAGCTAGTAGCGCCTTGAGGTCTGTAATCAAGGAACTCAAAAGAGAAAGGTCCACAGCTACTGCGTTTATAGCCTGCTTTGTAAGTAAGCAGTCTGTGAAGACCCAAATTTTCATATAATAAATTTATATAATTCAATAATTGTTATATTAATTGAATTATGATATTTGGGATTAATTGGTATGTCGTGGTTTGTGAAAGTTGGTTTCGAATGATTTTATTTTCGAAAACGAACGTTATTTAAGGGGTCGTGAAAATCGACTTTTTATACGTTTAAAATTTGGGAAAACATCCGTCATGAAAGTTGTAGAGCTCATCGTTACGAGTTCGTGCATATGTGGAACGTAATATTCGGAGTTCAAATGAATAAGTTATGAATATTTGAAAAATAGAATTTTTCTATAAATAGTAAGAAAAATCGGATTTTTTCATTAAGGACGAAAAAATCAGATTTTTGCACATAAGTCCCCCTCCCCTCTCTCTCTCTCTCTCTCTCTCTCTCTCTCTCTCTCTCTCTCTCTCTCTCTCTCTCTCTCTCTCTCTCTCTCTCTCTCTCTCTCGCGCGCGCGAGCTGCAGCCTTCCCTCCGTCCGATCCGGCTTCGACCCGACCCGGGTGGAAACCACCCTACCCTGCCACGCCGCCGCCGGACCCGGGCCTCCCCGGCTTCGCCACTCCTCGACCAGCCGCTCCCCGCTCTCAGTTTCCCCAACCGCTACCCCTAGCTTTAGATCGAAGCCTCTTTCCGAAGCTCCAACCCGACCCTGCCGGAAATCCACTTTTCCGGGGTGCACGGGCCGATCAACCCGTGACGTGCTCTTCCTCCTGATCATCCCCATATGTGGCTTGCATCATGATTTTGAGTGTAGAGTGGTAGATCAAGAGTTGAAGTTTTCGACGTCCTTGATTCAATCTGGAAATTGATCAGAGGGCCGAGATTAATCCAACTTCAAAGTCCGATCTAGGACGATCTAGACCTTATCTCGAAAAAAGTCAGGTATTAAAGTTGTGCATAATTTCATTTTGAAGAAGTTTGTAGTCGACGACTTTTGCATCTGAGGTGGTTGACCAGCGCTGACTGCCGTCTGAACGCCGCGTGTGGTGGAGCATCGGACTAAATTTTGAGTTTATATTATCTGAACGATGATCTATGCATCCATACGAGCGTTTTGATATATAACATGGTCATGTTAGAAAAAGTTGATAAATAGTCAATTTAAGTTTTAACGTTACTATTTACGGTTTTACAGTTTACCTTCGGTTTACGATTTACGGAGATCAGACCATCGGTTTTACTTCAAATTTTAATATGATGTTTATATGACTGTTCCGATGACTTTGTGTGGTCACGGGCGAAGATCCGACCGTTAGATCTTCATATAATTGTGAAACAATGATTCCAGAGGCGATTAGTCAAGATCCGCCCGTCAGATTTTCGTATAATTTTGATAGGATGTTTCCAATGGCGATCCGTGAGGATCTAACCGTTGGATCATTGTTTAAATTCAATCCGACCGTTGGATCGTCTTTATTTTAAAATCCGACCGTTGGATTGGTTGAGCCCAAACCATGCTGTGATTGATTGCTTTAGGATGATTGTGTCCTTCTATGTTCCTGGACAACCGGTGTTTCATTACCGTTGTCTGAAGTCTGACATCGCCATGAGGGCAGGGATTTTGGCCCATATTGAATCAGGGAGTAGTACTTCAAAGATTACAGGGATTCCTGTAGTTTCAGAGTATGCTGACGTGTTTCAGGAGATCCCTAGGTTACCTCCGAAAAGCGTAATGGACTTCTCCATTGATGTGATATCAGGTACTTCACCTGTGTCGAAAGCACATTGTTGAATGGCTCCAGCTGAACTTCAGGAGTTGATGGTTCAGATTGAGGGCTTACTTGCACAAGGGTTCATTCAGGCTAGTGTATCTCCTTGGGGCGCACCAGTGTTGTTCGTGAAGAAGAAGGATAATTCACTTCGGTTATGTGTGGATTATCGACAACTGAACAAGGTGACCATCGAGAACAGGTACCCTTTACCTAGGATTGATGACTTGTTCGATCAGCTTAGGGAGGCTACTATGTTCTCAAAGATTGATTTGAGATCTGGATATCACCAGTTAAGGGTGAAGGATGAAGATATTCCAAAGACGGCGTTCAGGACCAGGTATGGACTTTTTGAGTTCCTTGTCATGCCTTTTGGTCTCACGAATGCACCTGCAGCATTTATGGACTTGATGAACCGCACGTTCAGTCCCTACTTAGATCTGTTTGTGGTAGTGTTCATTGACGACATCTTGATTTATTCAAGGTCGTCAGATGAGCATGAGAAACATCTGCGGATCGTGCTATAGACATTGAGAGAGAAGAAATTATTTGCCAAGTTCTAGAAGTGCGATTTTTGGCAGAGTAAAGTCAAGTTCCTTGGTCATGTGGTCTCGAAGGATGGAGTTTTTGTAGATCCTTCGAAGGTTGAAGCAGTGATGAGTTGGAGTAGCCCAACTATGGTTACAGAAATCCTTAGCTTCCTTGGTTTGGCAGGGTATTACATGAGTTTCATCGAAGGGTTTTCTGGTATTGCTTTGGCTTTGACCAAATTGACAAGGAGGGACACTTAGTTCGTGTGGTCGGATGAGTGTGAGAAGGCTTTCAATGAGCTGAAGACTAGATTGACTACAGCTCCGTTGTTGACTATTCCTACTAGTGGTGGTGGATTAGTCATTTACAGCGATGCATCTCATCAGGGTTTGGGGTGTGTGTTGATGCAGAATGGTAGTGTTGTTGTTACGTCCCGAACCTAGAATTTTCAATTTTCTAATTAATTTGACGGTAAATGTCAGTTACTTTTAATTTTTACTCCGTTATACGATTTTAGTGGCCCTAAAATTTGACTTTTTTTTCGGGCCATGATTTGAGAAAATGTTCTTCATGAAAGTCGTAGAGGATGTTAAACCGAGAACATGCATACGTGGTTCGTAAAAATCAGAGCTAGTATGCGAAAGTTATAAGCGAAAAACTAAATTTACTATTCTCGATTACTGTTCATAGTAAGTTTCTTTAAATAGTGAGTTACTGTGGTAAGTTTCCAAATTTGGAAACTTACCCGGCCTCTTCTCTCTCTTCTTCCCCGATCCTTCCTCCTCCCGTTCTGCTCGATTCTCCTTCCTCCAAATTTCTTCGTTTCCGGCCACCCCACGACGAAACCCAGACATCCCTAGGTTCGCCTCCTCCTCCTCGTCATGCCCATGGTCATATTTCAAGGTGTCTCGACCGGAGGAGCTCGGAATTGAACCAAGAAGATCACTGTAGCAGTTTCGGTCTTTTGACAATTTCTGACGATTCCGGCCGTCACCGGCCCCCAAACCGGCGTCGAAGGTTCGGTTTTCATCACTGATCATTTCCCCTATGGCCTTGTATCACGATTTGTTGTGTAGAAGCCGAATTGATGAAATGAAATTTTAGGGTTCTTGGAAAATTTCTGGGTTTGTGTTCATCAATTGATTTCGGCCGGTTTTAATTGTTATTTGGATGTGTTGTAGTTGAATGAAATGACCAGTGGGTAGAATTGATGTTGTACATGAAATTTGGTGGCCATAGGAGGAGGTTGATTCCGGCGAGTAACCGCCACTCGCCGGGCGCGTGAGGTGGTGTAGGGCAGGTTTCTAACTGTCGTAATTTAGCTATTTAATCATTGGTAGCCTCGAATTAATTTCATGAAGTGTAGATATGGTTTTCGTTATGGTGTGAAATTCGTTGATTAATTTACGGATAATCCGTGTATCGGAATTCCTTAATCGGAAGCTCAAAGTAAAGAAATGAAGTTAGAAAAGTGAAATTGGAGATTTTTAAGTAAATAATAACAATTGGGATATGGTTGTGTTTTTGGTGAATTTAATTTTTATCCGTCCTGTACTTATCGGTTTATGAACGTTACATTGTATAGGACGTGAGGAGGATTCTCACGAGGAGGCTTCGGATCGACGACAAGCTTAGCCGTATACTGTGAGTGGACGTTTGATTTTAATTCATGCATGCGATTAAATTTTCTAAGTTACGAAATTATTTAAATTATCTTTTATTTAATGAACATATTATTCGATTTTTGATTGTGGAATTATTTATAGTTCGAATTGCCGATTAGAAGTGGTTATATTCCATTTCGAATTTCTTATTAGAAATAATCTTAGACGAGATTATTTCCGGAAATAAAAGTATCATTATTTATTAGTAGATTTGGGCTTTACGAAAAATCTTCGGAAATGGGAGATTTCTTCTGGATTATGAACTTACTTTATATTAGGGTTTAGGTTCATGATTTTGAGTCATGTTGGCGTGCGGGGTCACGTCGTTGGACTAAATTCCTTTCTTGTGAGACTTCGAGGAAGCCTCACTAATTCTCGATTTTCATATGGTTTTTACCCACCATACCTGGGTCGATATACGTTATTGCTAGCTAGCCTATTAGTACTCCTCCCTACTTACTTTGTGTTTGTGGATGAGTAGAGTCGAGCATGGGATGCTCTTGAGTGTGGGACACTCCGACCCGAGCCTTAGCGGCTCACTTTATTTTATTGTATGGTGATGACGTCTTTCCCCATACCTTTTAAATTATTTATTTATTTATTTATTCGTTCGACTAACAGGGCCAGTTGAACTTCCCTCAAACCAGCGGGGCTGGCTTAGTCATGGAAGTGATTTGAAATTTTTAGTTTCCTATCGCATGCATAATAACGTTCTAAACAATAAGTGCGGGAAAGTAAGGAACATTTATTTCTTAATTAAATATTTTTGTCCACTCACACTAACGTTTTATTGCTTACTTTCCCCTGGGCTTTTCGGTTTCTTTTGCCCAGTTCGCAGTGTTGCTGTTCGGCGTAGGATCGAGGCTTAGCACCAGTCCTGCCACTTGCCTTTCGTAGGTAAATATTAACCTACCTCATGTAATATATTTGATTTTATCATAGATCGCTCTGATAACCTTGAGAGGCTTAGTATTATTATGTACTAATTTCGTTGTCGGAGATGTGTTTTAATTATGGAGTTGAAGATTAGAACCCCCAGGTTGTATTGTATAAATTTTACTGCCTTTACGCTTGGTTTTTAGCTTAGTAACTTGTGGTGGTTGTGAAATGTAGGATCACTGCATGTTGTTGGATCTTGGATTTAGAAAAAAAATTTGCTTTCGTTGTTTTGTTTTTACAAGTTGGGTTGTCCACTTTTAGGGGAAGTTCTGTTGAATTTTTCTTAAAAGTGGGCCCCGCAGAGTCCATCTTGAAAATTTGAGAGGGTTTTCGGGATGGGTTCTGACAGTTGTTGCTTATGGTTCTAGACAGTTGAAGGTACATGAGCGGAATTACCCCACTCATGATCTAGAGCTAGTAGTTGGAGACACTATCTTTATGGTGAGAAATTTGAACTCTTTTATGATCATAAGAGTTTGAAGTATCTATTCTCCCAGAAAGAATTGAACATGAGGTAGAGAAGATGGATGGAGCTCATCAAGGACTATGATTTCACCTTGGAGTACCATCCCGGAAAGGCAAATGTAGTGGCGGATGCTTTGAGTAGGAAACCTCGAGTAATCATGGCATCGATTATGGTGCGAGAATGACGCATGTTAGAACCTGCATCAGAGTTTGACCTTATGCCCAGGAGCAGGACATGGAATCTTTCTCGATAGTATCACCTTACAGCCCACCTTGATCTCCAGGATCACTCAGGGTCAGACACTTGATGAGTTTGCTCAGGTGAGGATTGCTGAGATGACTGCTGATCCGGATGTGGAGGGTCATTCCTAGTGGATGATTGGGACAGATGGAGGGTTGAGATTTCGAGCGATTGTATGTACCGAGTGTTGATAACCTCAGGGAAGAGGTCATGCGGGAAGCACATAGGTCTCGATACACTATACATCCAAGAGGTATTAAAATGTATATGGATCTACGAAGGCAGTTTTGGTGGTATGGAATGAAGAGGGATGTGGCAGAACATATGTCGAAGTGTCTTACATGTCAGCAAGTGAAGGCAGAGCATCAGAGACCCGCAGGAATGTTGAATCCCTTACTGATTCCTATTTGGAAATGGGAAGATTTCTCCATGGACTTTGTGACTGGATTGCATAGGTCCAGGCAAAGTTATGACTCAATTTGGGTGATTGTTGACAGGTTGACTAAGTCAGCACACTTTCTTCCGGTGGCAAAAACTTACTCAGGGGATGTATTGTGTAAGTTGTATATGAAGGAAATAGTGAGGCTTCATGGTGTGCTTGTAACGATTGTCTCTGATCGTGATGCTCGTTTCACTTCAGAATTATGGGGTAGGTTCCATAAGGCATTTGGTACATCTCTTGCTATGAGCACTGCATTTCACCCATAGACAGATGGGCAGACCGAAAGAGTGAATCAGGTGATGGAGGATATGCTTAGAGCTTGTGTTTTGGATTTTAAGGGAAGTTTGGCGGATCATCTACCATTGATAGAGTTTGCCTACAACAACAGCTATCACTCCAGTATCGGTATGGCTCCATATGAGGCTCTTTATGGTAGGCCATGTAGGACTCCTATCTGTTGGGAGGAAGCAGGGGATAAATGGTTCATCGGTCCTGAGATTGTACAGGAGACTACAGAGAAGGTCACTACTATTCGGGAGAGAATCCGAACCGCTCAGAGTAGACAAAAGAGTTATGCTGACTTGAGGAGGAGACCTTTAGAGTATAAGACAAGTGATCATGTGTTCTTGAAGGTCTCACCTATGAAAGGTGTGGTGAGGTTTGGCAAGAAGGGAAAACTCGCACCGAGGTATGTTGGACCCTTCGAGATTCTGGAAAGGGTTGAAAACTTAGCATATTGACTTGCTTTACCTGTTAGCATGTCGGGTGTACACAATGTCTTCCATGTGTCTATGCTAAAGAAGTATGTCAGAGATGAGTCTCACGTGATTGATCACGGTAGATCGAAGTAAACACTGATGTGACATTTGTAGTGGAACCTGTTCGTATCTTGGATAGGTCTATGAAGAAGCTTCGTAGGAAGGAGGTTGATCTTGTGAAGGTGTTGTGGAGTCATCATGATGAGGGTGATGCGTCATGGGAATTGGAGTCTGACATGAGGAAGAGGTATCCTCAGCTTTTTGTGGACGAGCATGCTTGAATTTCTGGATGAATATTTGAAAATTGGAATTTTTCTATAAATAGTAAGAAAAATATGATTTTTTTCATTAAGGACAAAAAAATCAGATTTTTACACATAAGTCCCCCTCCCCTCTCTCTCTCCCGCGCGAGTTACAGCATTCCCTAAGTCCGACCCGGCTTCCACCCGACCCTGGTGGAAACCACCCTTCCCGGTCGCGGGCCTCCCCAGCTTCGCCGCTCCTCGCCCAGCCGCTCCCCCAGCTTTGGATCGAAGCCTCTTTCCGAAGCTCCAACTGTACTCGGCCTGAAATGCACTTTTCCGGCGGTGCACGGGCCGATCAACCCCATTTTCGTGACGTGCTCTTCCTCCTGATCATTCCCATACGTGGCTTGCATCACGATTTTGAGTGTAGAGTGGTAGATCAAGTTGAAGGTTTCGACGTCCTTGATTCAATCTGGAAACTGATCAGAGGGTCGAGATTAATCCAACTTCAAAGCCCGATCTAGGACGATCTAGACCTTATCTCGGAAAAAGTCAGGTATTAAAGTTGTTCACAATTTCATTTTGAAGAAGTTTGTAGTTGACAACTTTTGCATCTGAGGTGGTTGACCGGCGTTGACCGCCGTTTAACCGCCTCATGTGGCGGCGCATCAGACCAAATTTTGAGTTTATATTATCTGGACGATGATCTATGCATCCATACGAGCGTTTTGATATATAAATTGGTCATGTTAGAAAAAGTTGATAAATAGTCAATTTAAGTTTTGACGTTACTATTTACGGTTTTACAGTTTACCTTCGGTTTACGATTTACGGAGATCAGACCATCGGTTTTACTTCATATTTTAATATGATGTTCATATGACTGTCCCCATGACTTTGTGTTGTCGCGGGCGAAGATCCGACCGTTTGATCTCGTATAATTGTAAAACAGTGATTCAGAAGGTGATTTGTGAAGATCCGTCCGTCGGATTTTCGTATAATTTTGATAGGATGTTTCCAATGGCGATCCGTGAGGATCTAACCGTTGGATCATCGTTTAAATTCGATCCGACCATTGGATAGTCTTTATTTTAAAATCCGACCGTTGGATCATCATTTAAGTTTATTTCGTACTTCGTTTGTGAAGTAAAGACCATACTTGATTAGGTACTTGACGGTTTGAGTTGATGAGCATTTGGATTATTGTGATTTGTATCTAAATGAAGACGCAGTGGGAGTTTCGAGGTGAGTAAAACTCACGTGGTTCATATTACGAACCGAGTACTTTAAATTATTTTTATTTTTATAATTGTGTGAAAATATAGATTAAATATTTGTTTTTAAAATCATATGGACTTGATCAACTACGGTCCATAGGTAAGTAAAATGAATTTTAATTATACAAATGAATTTCATGATTTTCTTGTGTGAACTATAGATGGTGTTAATGGTCATTCCTGAGTGGATGATTACGTGTATATATATATATACTTACGTGGAATATATATATTGATTGGTGTGTTATTGAGTGGTGATATTATTGAGTTGGAATGATGATTTGGTTAATCTTTCTAATGCTTAAATTTCATAATAATATTATGTATATTGGATGAGTTGATTTCATTGTATGAAAACATATTGTTGTACCCATTATGGATTTAGGGTCAACGTAGTGACCGGTATGTGGGAATTGGACGCTCTAATCCTAGGTGGATGATGGGATACGATTAGTTGAGTATGTACAATTATCGGACGTTCTAAATATGTATATAAGTATACATATTGATGAAATACGATAAAGATAAATATATCGGATGCCATAACTTAGGCCAGATGTCGGGCTACGATTCAGTTAGAGCTCTAGTTTGTCAATACCGTATTTTTATAGATATGATTTCGGGGATTTGAGAAGGAATATGTGAATTAGGGTTTTGGTATTGTTTCGTGATTGGTGATGGATTTGAGATTGTTGGTTTCTTGTGGGGTGTTGACTTGGGTGAAAATAATTATGATTTAATTAAACAACCGTTCTTTCTTTTTACTCATATGAGCTTTCAAAAACTTACCTGATTTTGTGTTGTTGCAATCCCGATACACTATTCAAATGGTGTAGCGGATATATCTGCAGGTCAGGATAACCAAGGAGGTGACCGTGCAGTTTAGGAGTTGCAGTATTTATTTGCTTTTCATTTGAGTGGTGAGATTTGTTATGCTCATTTAGAGCTTTACATTTTATTTGGTGAGTGAGTTGTAATAATTAACCGAGACTAAATTCGGTTTTTGAAATTAAATTGTGTGGTGAGGTTGTTAAGGAAAAGAAATTTTCCGGATGGTTATTTTAAGTTATAGTAATTCATGTTTCGGATTTTAAATTTTTATTCTAAAATTCGGGGCGTGACACAGTCGCTCTCCATAACAACTCGTGTGATCTGCATAGCCTAGAGCAGTTCCAATCCATTCTTTAAGACTAGTAGTTAGATGTGAAATGGGTAGCCGACAAACTCCATTCTACAGGAAAAGCTAGCAATAAACTGACCTTGAGAGTTTCTTATCACACCCATCATACCACCATGCTGAAATGAAGGCAGGAAGGAACCATCCACATTCAACTTTAAAGAATTATCCCCGGAGGAGCCCACTGCTTCTTAGGTTTCGATCAATCTTCCTATGAAGAAATAGCAGTCCGGTTAGCTTACAGATACTCTTCATGCCATGCCGTGGCAGTGGCTACTAAATTAGCGCTGTTCTAGTATGATCCCTCCATAATATGTCATTCCTATGTTTCCACATACTCCATAGTAGAACCAACAGTTGATCAAAGGACCCAAGGGCCAAAGAGGTTGCCCGATCCAACATCCTTTCTTCCCAACTCAGAGTAGACATAAGAATAGAAAAGGAGGAACTCCAAAAATTTCTTTGGCAAAACTGCATTCACAGAATAAGTGTTCTAAGGTTTCAACAGCTCTAGAGCAGACCACACAATGCAGTGTACCTGAATAACCTTTGGAGGTTAGAGCAGCTCGAATTGGGAGAAGATTGTGCACCACACTCCATCCAAAAATAGCCACTTTACTAGGGACTTTAGCTCTCCACAGAGCTTTCCAAATATGGATCACCAGTAGAGGTAGAAGCAAATAGGTTACCAATAGAGAAATCACATGCCAATACACCATTTTGACAGAAAAATGACCCCTTTTCTTAGCTTCTACGACAACCTATCGGTGCCAAAACGATGACTTAATGAAATAGAAAGCACTTGGTTTGCCACATGAGGCTCAAAACAAGCATGAACAGCTATATGGTCCCAAGTCAAAGAGTCACCATTAATCAAGTCCGAAACTCTCTCAAAACCAGAGTCATCAGATCGAGACAAGGAATGATGGGAGACATTTGGAATCCACTCATCATCCCAAATGTTAACTAGCTAACCATCACCAATCCTTCATAACAACCCTGCTTGTAAAACCGGTCGAGCCTCCATTAAACTCCTCCAAGAATAGGAAGGCCGCTCACCTATATCTGCTGTGAGAAAAGATCCAAATGGATAATAAACTGCTTTAAAAACTCTGGCCATAAGTGAATCAGGTTTAGAAAGAAGCCTCCATCCCTCTTTACAAAGCATGGCAAGATTATGAGCATGCATGTGTTTGAATCCCATACCGCCCTAATCTTTAGGTAGACACATTCTTTCCCATGATCTCCATTGAATTCTTTTTTTATCATCAGTACTTCTCCAAAAAAATTGACAACATAACTGTTGTAAGTCATCACACATAGACTTAGGTAAAGCATAACAATTCATGACATAATTAGGCAGAGTTTGAGCCACTACCTTAATAAGCAATTCCTTACCTCCAGAACTCAGAATCTTGGACCACCAACTAATAAGCTTCTTTGACAATTTCTCTTTCAGATAAGCAAATATGACTTTCTTGTTGTGGCCTACATGAATAGGCAAACCGAGATAAAAACCATGTTCTTTAACACACTGCACCCCAAGAATAGCTGCTTGGTTGTTCTTGTTCTGTAAACTGACATTACTGCTAAACACCACACTAGACTTCTACAAATTAATATGTTGTCTAGAAGCTTGTGCATTCACTGAGAGTATCTGTTTGAAGGCTTGACATTCACGAACTGAGGCTTCTCCAAAAAGAAAGCTATCATCTGCAAAAAAATAGATGATGGATAGTGGGAGCAGTAGGGGCCATGGTTAAGCCTCTAATAGTTCCATTCTGGACAAAGGAGGAAATCAAGGCTGAAACACCTTCTGGACATAATATGAACAAATAGGGAGACAAGGGATCTCCTTGTTGTATACCCCTGGTAGGCAATATAGAATAACTGACAAATTTAATTGTTGTTAACACGATAGAGAGCTTCGACAAACACTTAGCTTGAGAAGAACAACTTACAGATATTACCCTTCAACTAGTCATAAGCTTTAGAGATGTCATGTTTAAGTGAAAAAAATCCCTCAGCCTGCCTATGAAGCTTTTTCATAAAATGAGCAATCTCTATAGCTACCAAAGTGTTATCCGAAATTAGTCTTCTCGGAACAAAAGCACTTTGTAATGGGAAAATAATGTGAGGCAGAATTGTCTTGAGTCTATTAGCCAGAACCTTGGAAGCAATCTTGTATACAACATTGCATAGTGCAATTGGTCTCAAGTCAGAGGGAAGCTTCAGTTATATGATCTTCGGAATAAGTGTAAGACGTGTGAAGTTTGAAACCTGGGAAATATGACCCGTACTCAACACTTCCCTAACTGCACAGCATACATCATGTATGTTCCACCACATTCCAAAATTTCTGGAAGAAGCAAGGGGACATCCCATTAGGACCCGACTATTTTGAGGGATGCATTTGAAATAAAACCTTTTTGATTTCAGCATCAGAGTATGGAGCCGTAAGATCATAGTTCATCTCCTCTGATACCTTGGGTTGTAAGCAATCCAACACCACATCAAGTATAACAGGATCATAATTATCAGCTCAAAAAATGAACTCATAGTACTGAAGTATGATCTCATAGACTTCTTTCAGTGTAGAAGTCCACTGCCCTGCTGCATTTGTGAGAACTTTAATTCGATTTCTGCATCTGCGATTCGAAGCCCTTCGATAAAAGAATGCAGTATTACGGTCCCCTTATTTAGCCATTGAATTCTAGATTGTTGCCACCAATAGGTTTCATGCAGTAAGCAATTCATTCAATCTAAATTGAACAGCCTTTTGTTCATCAAAGTGACTAGTTCAAAGTTCTTCTTCATCAAGTCTTCCAATTTACTTTGAATCAGTCTCATTTCGGTTTTTCTTTGTTGGAAAACACTTGAAATGCCATTTCAAGAATAATTATCCAGTATGTTTGATCTTCCTACCAACTTGCAACATGGGTTCACCAATAGTAGGGAGCAGCCAACCTTGTTCCACTACATTAGTGTCACGCCCCGAATTTTAGAATAACAATTCAAAATCCGAAACATGAAAATACTACAAACTCAAAATAATCATCCTGAAAATTTCTTTTCGTAACACCCTCACCACACGAAATAAAATCAAACCGAATTTAGTCTCGGTTAATTATTACAACTCAAATCCAGAATGTAATGTAAAGCTCTAAATGAGCATACACACCTCACAACTAAATAAATAACAAAACTGCTGTAACACCTAAGCAGCTCGGTCACCTCCCTGGTTATCCTGACCTGCAGGAATATCCGCTACATCATTGAATAGTGTACCGGGATTGCAACAACACAAAACCCGGTAAGCTTATGAAAGCTTGTATGAGTAAAAGAAAGAACTGTTACTTAATTTAATCTCATTTATCCCCACACACAGCAACACCCAATAATTTCCACATATGCAAGTACTAACAATCTCAATCAACACCAATTCAATATATCAAGACAATCCAACTCACAACTTCCATCACAACTCTCATCATCGTATTTATAAAAATATAGTACTTGACAGACTAGAGCTCTAACTGAATCGTAGCCCGTCACCTGGCCTAGGTTATGGCATCCGACATATTTATCATTATCGTATTTCATCAATATGTATACCTATATACATATTTAGAACGTCCGATAATTCCACATACTCAACCAATCGTATCCCATCATCCACCTAGGATTAGAGCGTCCGATTACCCCACACTGGTCACTACGTCGACCCTCAACCCATAAATGAGCACAACATATAATATCTCATACTGAATCAACCCAACCAAGATACACCATATTATTATGGAATTACACAATTGTAATATAATCAATTCATCAATTCAACTCAATCATATCAATACTCAACAATCCACTCGGCAATATATATTTTCCACGTAAATATATATATACGTAATCATCCACTCAGGAATGACCACTAATACCATCTATAGTTCACACACGAAAATCATGAAATTCATTTGTATAATTAAAATTCATTTTACTTACCTATGGACCGTGGTGATTCAAGTCCATGAAATTTTAAAACAAATATTTAATCAGCAAATATTTTTCACACAATTACTAAAAATAAATAAATTAAAACGCTCGGTTCGTAATATGAACCATGTGAGTTTTACTCACCTCGAAATTCCCGCTGCGTCTTCAATATAATTATACTTATAATTAACGCCGAATAGCCCACTCAACTAAAATCCGTCAATCACCTAATCAAATGTGATTCAAATTTAGCCAACAATTTCAACACATAATTTAACTACCATTTAACTGCCAGATTCTAATTTACATTAAAATCCGACGAGCGGTTTCTCACGAATCGCTCCCCTAATTACCGTTTTTCACATATACGAAGATCCAACGGTCGGATCTTCGCCCATGACCACACAAAGCCTCTGGGACAGTCATAAGATCATCATAACAATTTTACAAGTTCATCCGACGGTCATAATTTCACAGATCAAAAATCTAACGATCGAAATCGATCGAAATCGATCGAAATCACAAAATTCATAACTAATTCATACGATATCCGAAAAATGTGTATAATACGCCGAAATGATCGTATCGAAACATAGAATCATAAAATGGACAGAAACCAAATTTTAAACCTCTGGAGGTGGCCGGAAAGGGCCGCCGGAATTAGGGATAGAGCCACCACCGACCACCGCCAATAGTGTCGGGGCCGAGCTTGTCCCCTTCGTTTCATCATTCTGAGCAACTTTCATAACTAGCACAAGACTTAAAAATGAAGGGAAGGGATCGAAAAGTACCCATTTACAGTCGGTGGCCGGAAAAATTCCAGAAACCTGCGAGCTTGAAAACCGATGTGAAAACTGCAACCTCAGGCCCCGATCCATTCTGGAAACTTGTTCAGAACTTCCTTGCGAACTCAACAAGCCAAGAATCACAAGAAACGATCGTGTATACCTTGAGATATCTTGATCGAAAGCTTCGGTGTTTCGATCCGTTCGGGTCGAGTTCCGGTCCTTCTTGGTGCTTGTAGAGGAAGTTGAGGCGAGCTCAATGAGCCAAGAATCAAGTGAAATGGTGGTGTGTAGCTCGAGATATCAAGCTCGAATAGAAAATGGTGGTTTTCGGTTCGGGCCGTGCCGCCGCCGCTACAGGCCGCGCCGCCTTGTAAAACTGCCTCTGGGAGCTAGAGCAGCTCGAGACGAACGCCTGGAACTTGGTTTGAGGTCGAGAGGTGGTCTGTGGAGGGAGAACAATTAAGGAGAACTTTGCTCTCTATTTCGGTCGAGAGAGAGGGATGCGAGAGCTGAGAGAGAGAAAGCACTGTGCTTTCCAAAAAAAGAAAGAAAGAGAGAAAGAGAGGGAGGCCGGTGGAAAATTAGGGTTTCCCAAAAAAATTTCTATATATACGAGTTTCGGAAAACTTCTAAATTCGATAACTAAATCAGAAAAAATCCTATCTTTGTGTTCCGCACGTGTACAGACTCGTATCGACGAGCTCTACAACTTTCATGAAGGAAGTTTCTCCAAATTTCGTACGTAGAAAAAGTCGATTTCTCAAACCGAGTATTTCGAGCTTTTCATTAAAAATAATTGTTTATCGAACAACAATCGTTAAATCGTATAATAATCACTCAACACAATTACTCGAATTCAAAATGAAAATTGCGGGTATTACAATTAGCGCATTCAGCATGAGTCAACCACATCTCCTTAAAACAAAATTTCTTAGGGTTTCAATTAGCTCTGGTTGGTTCTGAATTAACCTCCATCAAGATTGTGCAGTGATCAGACTGGCTAAGAGGTAGAGTGACAACTTGGGAAAAAGGATAGAGGGCTCTCCAGTGAACTGTTTGGCAGGCGTGTCAAGCCTCTCCTTAGTGTATTGATTAGACCACGCAAATCGAGATCCCACAAACACCATGTTGATCAAATCACAGTCGACAAGTGCTTATCTAAATTTGTGCATTTGGGATAAAGGTCTAGGAGGACCCCTTGACTTGTCAGCATGGCATAATATTTAGTTGAAGTCTCCAGCAACTAAGCAAGGCAGATGAGTCTGGGTAGCTAGCAACTGGAGGAGATTCCATGTGATGTCTCGATTCACTATAGTAGCCACTCCATAAATACCAGTGAAGCAAAAGACTCCACCTATTGGACCCACAACACCGACCTCAACATCGATGTGGTTTGCAGAATAGGTTCGAAGGCGAACCAGGATCTCGTTGCACCAGAAGAGAGCCAGGCCACAACAATCATCCTCCTTGGGTGCACAGACGACACCAACACATCCTATTTGCCGCTAAACTGACGTCAGCAAATCCGGAGACGCCAAGGTTTCTGAAAGAAAGACAAGACTAGGGTTTTGTTGTCGAACAATACTAACAAGAACATCCTGCTTTTTTGTGTTGTTGAGGTCCCTACAGTTCCAAGCCAGAACTTTGAATCGCTACATAAGACTTGAATAAAATGAGTGCCGGCCATCGGCCAATCTAGGGTTTCGCTAGAGATGAGAGGGTTACTCTCCTAGGGTTTTGCTGCAAATTAACCTAACGTTACAAGGGCTAAATACAGATTACTACCCTGTGGTTTGGGTCCAAAATCAATTCAGTCCCTGGACTTCTAATTTCATCAAAAACACCCCTACACTTTCAGTTTTGATCTTTTGTTAGTTTTCTAACAATTGAGTCATTTAACTTGTTAACGTGGCTCATATATGGCCTATATTTTATGATGTGGTGTCTGCAGGTCACCTATAGTAAATTTAAGAGTGAGTCATACTATTAAAAATAAATAGTTTTTCAATAAATAATCCAACTATAACTTGAACCCATAACAAAATATTAAGGAATTAGACCTATTAGATCAAAATTGAAAGTGCAGGGATGTTTTTGATGAAATTAGAAGTCCAGGGACTGAATTGATTTTGGACCTAAACCACAGGGTACTAACCAATATTTAGCCCATGTTATAACTAATAGCTGTGTATTAATGCCAAATCAGTTTAGAAAAATGACAATGAAAGAAAAGAGGATTGAGAGATTCTAAGTCAGAACTGCAAAAACGACATGAATGATCTATTGAAAGATTAGTGTAAATCAAGTCTCTTGTTTTTAATCTCCCTCTAATTAGCTGCCAAGCATAAACTTTAAGTTTTGGAGGAATAGATGGCTTCCACATTCTAGTTAGGAATTTAGATCTTGAATGATCTTTTATTTTGCTATTTTGCATATCAGAAGCAGATTTAATAGAACAAAAGCCATTACTTGTAGGATTTTAGGCAAACTGATCTTTAAAATTAAAATGAGAAAGAGGAGAAATAATGACTTCTGGAGGTAGAAGACCATTTAATCTGTCTGTTTCCCAAATACCATGCTCAATTTAGTCTTTCACCAGATCACTAGTATTAAATCAGTCTTTTGGTTATCATTTAGTAAAATATTGATCAAAGGAAATGGATCCAATTATAAAGCCAGAAATTTATTTCAGTACCATCTCTAACAATCCATCTGATTCTTTCTTCAAGAAGAGGTCTTAAATCTAAAATACCATTGGGGCATTTAAAGGAAGAAAAAATGTGATTGGACACACCTGATAATTTGGCTTTAAGAAGAGTCAATCATCATCCTCTTGTAATACCCGCAAATTTCATTTTAAATTTGAGAAATTGTGTTGAACGATTTTTGTACGATTTCACGAATGTTGCTCGATAAGATTTCATTTTGTTGAATTATCGAAGGTTCGAAACGATTATTTTAACGAAAAGCTTGAAATGCTCGATTTGAGAAATCAACTTTTCATACGTGAAAAATTTGGGAAAACTTCCTTCATGAAAGTTGTAGAGCTCGTCGATACGAGTCCGTGCGTATGCAAAACACATTGTCCGGATTTTTTTTAATTAGTTATAGAATTTAGAAATTATTTCTATTTTGGTATAAATAGGAAAAACCCTAGCTATTTTCAGAAGATTTCCATTTTGGTCCGGCCTCCTTCCATTTTCGGAAGGCACTGTTCATCGTCTCCTTCCTCCGTCCCATTCGTTCGAAAACGACCGAGAGAGAGAGAGAGCAAAGTTCTCCATAATTGATCTCCCTCCACAAACCACCTCTCGACCTCAAACTAAGTCCCAGGCGTTCGTCTCGAGCTGCTCTACCTCCTGGACAGCGTCGCTTCCACTGGCAAGGCCTCCAGGTCAGGCGAAACCATCCGAAACAGTCGAACCCTAAATCAAACCAAACCAAGCTCCTTGCATTTTCGGCCTCCAAACCAAGTGATACTCCTCCCTCTACATCGACTCAACCTCCTGAAGCTCCCAGGAGCAGTTTTACAAGGCGGCGCGGCCTGAGGCGGCGGCTGGAAGCCAGCCACGATCGGATTGAACGGAACTTTTGATCCAAATATCTCGAGTTATACACGATCGTTTCTTGTGATTCTTGACCTGGTGAGTTCGCAATGAAGTTCTGAACAAGTTTCCAGAAGAGATCGAAGCGAGTTGTTGCAGTTTTTACTTCGGTTTTCAAGCTCACTGGTTTCTGGAAAATTTCCTGCCGCCGACTGTAATCGGTACTTTTCGATCCATTCCCATCATTTTTTGGTCTTGTGCTAGCTATGAAAGTTGCTCAGAATGATGAAACGAAGGGGAGAAGCTCGGCCCCGACACCATTGATGGTGGTTGGCGGTGGCTCTGTCCCTAACTCCGGCTTTAAATTATTTATTTTTGGTAATTGTGTGAAAAATATTTGTGGATTAAATATTTGTTTTTAAAATTTCATGGACTTGCTCACACCGGTCCATAGGTAAATAAAATGAATTTTAAATTATACAAATGAATTTCACGATTTTCTTGTGTGAACTATAGATGGTATTAGTGGTCATTCCTGAGTGGATGATTACGTATATATATATTTACGTGGAAAATATATACTGAAGGGTGGATTGTTGAGTGATGATATGATTGAGTTGAATTGATGATTTGAATTATATTTCAATTGCGTAATTTCATAATAATATTGTGTATCTTGGTTGGGTTGATTTCAGTATGTGATATTACATGTTGTGCTTATTTATGGATTTAGGGTCAATGTAGTGATCGGTGTGGGGTAATCGGACGCTCTAATCCTGAGGGATGATGGGATACGATTGGTTGAGTATGTGTAATTGTCGGACGTTCTAAATATGTATATAAGTATACATATTGATGAAATAGAATAATAATAAATATGTCGGATGCCATAACCTAGGTCAGGTGACGGACTACGATTCAGTTAGAGCTCTAGTCTGTCAAGTACCGTATTTTATAAATACGATGTTGAGGTTTTGTGAAGAAAGATGTGAGTTAGGGTTTGTCTTGATTTATTGAATTGGTGTTTGATTGAGATTGTTAGTACTTCGTGGTTGTGGAAATTGTTGAGTGTTGATCTGAGTGGAATTATTTATGATTAAATTAAACAACAATCATTTCTTTTACTCATATGAGCTTTCATAAGCTTACCGGGTTTTGTGTTTGCAATCCCGGTACACTATTCAAATGGTGTAGCGGATATTCCTGCAGGTCAGGATAACCAGGGAGGTGACCGAGTTGCTTAGGTGTTACAGCAGTTATTTTTATTTCATTGAGTTGTGAGGTGTGTATGCTCATTTAGAGCTTTACAGTTCATTTTGTATTTGAGTTGTAATGATGAACCGAGACTAAAATTCGGTTTTGATTTTATTGCATGTGGTGAGGTTGTTAAGAAAATAAATTTTCAGGATGATTATTTTGAGTTGTGGTAATTTTCATGTTTCGGATTTTGAATTTTTATTCTAAAATTCGGGGCGTGACACCTCTTGACAATGTACTTTCCTTCCAGTCTACAAGTTTCTTTCACATTCTCAAAATGATATCTGTAGTGTTAATTGGATCCCTCCAGCAAACAATATTATTAATACCAATGTATCTTCCAATAGTACTTCAATTCTAAACTTGTTAAGTAATAAGGACATAAGCATTAACAAAAAAAAAAAAACAAAAATTGACGATTTGTAATAGTTAATCTGTTGGCCAGCTGACGCTTTAGAAAATCTATTCAGAGTACTCAAAATATTCCTAGAAGCACTAGGAGAAGCCTTTCCAAAGATTAAACAATCATCTGCAAAAAACAGATTAGAAATTTTGATCCCTTTTGGGGAGGTAAGTATTTCAATATGATTCTTTGAATAAGAAGTCATAGCATTCAGTCTTCAAATTAAAGGCTCTACACAGGGTATAAAAATATATGAAGAAAGGGGATCCCCCTGTCTAATTCATGTAAGACGTTTGATAGATTCATAAGTTTGGCCATTGATCGATCAGAATTGAGAAATTCACAGTTTCTATACAGTTCATTAGATCAAGCCGTTGAGCATGGAAACTAAATTGTTTAAGACAAGCTCGAATATAATTTTAGTGAAGAAAATCATAAGCCTTCTCAAGATATATTTTGATATCCACTGATCCAGAACATTTTTTCTTTTGTGAAAAAGTAGAGAAAATTTCATGTGCAACAAGAATATTGTCATGAATTGATCGTCCTGGAGAAAAAGTTCCTTGATTTTCATAAATATGTTTGTTTTCATAAATATGTTTGTGAAGTAAAGCTTTATTCTGTTAATCATAATTTTTGAGATTATTTTATAACCAACATTGAAATATGTTTATTGGTCTGAAATGATTTACATGTTCAGGTGAGTCAGCCTTTGAAATTAGAACAATATTTGTTTTATTTAAAAGCTCAAGACTAAAATTACTAGTAAAGAATTTGTAACATAATTTGATACCTGAGTTTTTAGATCATCGAATAACCTTGAAAGAAGATTGAAGTGCATGCTTGCGTAGTCACATGATTGCAACCTGTTTCTCTTAATTTTTGCTTAAAGAAATTATTCCATCATGGTGTTAAAGCGAGCAATTTTCACATAATAGTGTCTACTTTTGTTTCTAAATACTATAACTAGGGAAATTCTACAATATTATAACGTATGACATACATACAATTACCACTTTTCTACAACTTTTAGGACTTAATTAGGTAAACGAGAATCTTATTTATTTTAATGAGGACTTTTTTCTAGTTATCTAAACAATAAGAGGTCATGCATGACACCCTTGTTCTCCCTTTCCCTTATAACCTAATTCTTTTATGAGAAAATTCTATAATACATACACATATGTTATAGATATATTTATAGACTTGACAACTAATTTGTTGTCATTGTAGTAACGTGACTCCTCTTTTATGTAATCATATGCATCTATGACCTTCTTATAAGTTTTGATAGTTTATTATTAGTGATGTAATTTTAGTTCAATTATAGGTAAATAATTTTTTTTTCAACTAAAATTGTAATTTTTGGTTCAGTTAAATGTAAATGAATGTATGATATGGTTGGTGCAGCTGCCCCTAAGCAAATGAATGAAATCCAATTTGGGGAGGACATAATTCCTAAACATATAACAATAAGCAATGAGAGAGCATCCCAAATAACAAAGGTTGTCAATCCATCAAAGTGGCTGGGCAATACCAAATAACAAAGGTTGTCAATCCATCAAAGTGGCTGGGCAATACCTTTTGCTTTGCAACGATAACATAGCGAAAAGATGCGGATAATGCAGTGCCATAAAATAGTTAAACCAGATTTCCCATTATGATTTTTTTATATTTTTTTTTCCTTCTCTTATGATTTTCATTCTCTCAAAGAAATTCTAAGTGGATTGTTCTACTTATCTTATAGAGTGAGCGTATTGTACTCTATTAATTTTTTAGTCTCTCTAGTCGGGTGGGCGCCGGTTGGTCCTTTGACCAGATCGATATCCCCATTCAGTGCCTTTGGCGCCTCGATCAAACTTGCGTTCTCGGCCTTCACCTATCGTATGTATGGACTTGGCTTCATCCAGAACCAAGGGGGCATTCTGGCGAGTGCGTACGTGTAGGAATTGCCTGCGTGGAAATAGGCCATTGGCGCAATAAAAAAAATTGGCCCTTATTTCAACTTGAGGTGAAGAATGCCTTTCAAGAAGGGGAATCCGCAAGAACAATTGTTGTCGACCAGAACTAATTGATACATATGACACTACATTTCATCCTGCCACTAGGAGGCTGTATCCATTTGATCATGCAAAAGACTTGCCGCCTCTTTCTTTTTGTGCTTAATTTGAACTTTTCCTAATTTCATATATAACAATGACTCCATGATTGAAGCATTACACATATTCTATTCCTTAAATCTCAAATAGAATTATATAGAGAAGTAAAGTACTAGATAGAACGATCCATATAACTCGCTAGGTATAAAATACATTAATGTTTTAGATAGAGATCTCAAACAGATTCATAGATAAGTAAAGTACCAGACAGAAAGAACCATACAACTCGCTAGCTATATTATTGTTTAAGATAGAGATGGATGCATGTCAAAGCATCAACATACATACAATAGACTTGCGAGCTAGACTAACTAATTGTTCCGTTACATAAATTAAAATGACTTTTGATTTTCACAGTCTAAATTTGGTCCTGTTTGAACACCAAACAGACTAGCATATCTTTTGAAATAACCAATTCGATCATTCACTCGTGCATCGCTGCCTATTCCACACTCAAGTCCACCGTTGATGATGTTCGTCACCATCCCGAATCCGACAGTCCTATTAGCAGCCATGTCAGCTTGCGTGAGCACATATTGACCCACCATGACATCGTGACAAGAGGGCTTCGGCTTTTGCTCAGTCATCCAGAACCATATAGCTGTTTTGAAAGCTATCAGGGAACTGTTTGCTACTACTTCTGGATTTTTTAGTCCATCAAACCCCAATGCCTTGCCTGCCTGACCATAGTTATAGTTCCTGCCCAAGATTTTAACTCAAAAAAATTAATTGGGGGAATCATACATTAATTTGACAAGTTTAGGTTAAGCTTACCATAAATTTGGTCGATGTTATGTTGAACAACATTCATTTCTCATTACTATTTGCACTAATCGATAGTTGGATCAAATTAAGCTTACCAAGATAGTTGAATTGGTCCTCTTCCTTTGTAAGATTTTCCAGGATAGCATGGCCACTCCTTGTTGGTGCTGTCGCAATAATTGCTTCCCGGATTGACTTCCTCTTTAAAGCACAAACCCCAAGAGTATGGTCCGTCGGGCGCTGTAGCCCACCCGCCTGAGGTCTCGTGAGAGATCTGAGCAAGAAATGCTGCAATTTCACGCTTTCGAGTGGCTACACTTCCGGTGGTGCCGAATGTCGGAAAGTATTTGGTTGCCTCGATGAAGGAGCGATAGGGGTAGAAATCATTTGCAGGGCATGCTGTGTCGTCCTTGTGTAGAAACAAGTTGTTGTAAAGCTTTTTGTTGATCAAATTAGATACTGGATGAGCCTCAACTTCCCATGATGAGATGGAGAAAAGAAAGATGGTAGTGAGGAAGAAGAAGAAGAAGGCTGAAGATGACATCAAGACCGCAGCCATGGATTTAATTAGGAGTTGTAGGTGATGATAGTTTGCCTTAATTGATTGAATATATACAAGAGGAAACTAATATAGTAGTAGCCCTCTTGTCATAAGTACGTGCCGCCGGCCAATTATATTATGGATTTAGTTTTTGTAAGACAATGAAGCAACAGACACAGTATATTAGAGGAAGAGTATCTTCCTCATGTAATTTAAAGACTTGTTAATTGATCGAGTCTCATGTAGATGGCTAAAGACTTGGCATTAGTGTTAGTGCGGAAAAAAAAATTCAGAAGAATATCTTCTCACCTACTCTGTTAATTGGACTAGGAGTGAAGAAGTCTTATTAGAAGGCTGTTCTGGAAAAGTGGTTTAAGATGTGATCAGTTTGCGCTTTAGAACAAATTTGTAACTTTTTTTTTATTTTTATCAAGAAGAACTTCATCAATAATGAACTGTTTACAACGAGTTTTAGGCAACAGCTAGTCTCACATTTCTTCACACTAACACCATTAGTGACATCTTTCAGAATTTTTCTTGGCGTTTCTTCACGAGTTTAATAACAGGCCTGACAACGTTAATCTCTCAAACAGAGAAATTGTCATTAGACTTCACACTGGAACTCTATAATGACTTACTTAAGGGGCCAAAAAAAAAACCCCGACTCTAAACTAGGACTACAACAATATGGCAATGACAACAAGCGGCAAAGCAGTGAATCTTTGACATCTCAATTCTCGTCCAGTCAATAAGAACCCTGAAACTAGACAACTCACTTGTGTCAACACTAACTCGTCACCCAAAGTCCACCTGACCAACTTTTGATCGACCAAGCCTACACTCATAACAAATTTGTAACATGAGTTTACAAGCAATAAATTATAAAAAGACAAATTTGGAGTCCACCAAAGAATTTGAGAAAAAACTCTCATTTATTAAATTTGATATGATAAACTGATTTTAATACAAAGCATGATGGTGCTTATATAGGCATTCAAGACCTAAAATCATAATCTAATACGAAATCCTACGAAATCCAAATCTAAAAGGAAACTAAAAACCAAAAATAAAATAAAAATAATCCTAAAACAAATGTAAAAAACTAGCCTAAAAATATTAAATCCTGAATCGGATAATTAAGACGATACATTTTAGCCTAAATCTGTTACGGGTCACCAAAGTGAATCTTGAAGATCTCGTCGTTCCCATTCTGAAAAGGTATCATGTATTTCAAATTGACATTATGGTCAAAAATTTATCAAATCTGATTCGCAATCAAAACCTGACTTTTCGCGCAATAGAAACCCGAAAAGTCCAAAACTAAATCTTCTTCAATATTTCAACAGCTAGTAACCTCATTATACGTGAGTTACCTATTTTCAATAACTCCTCTTTATTCTACACCGCTTCTTTGCTTTATGGTTTTTCGACTAAATTGGGCTCATTCTCGTCTTACATTAGGCTGCAAAATTTTTTTTGGTGCATAAATTCTGAAGCTTGAGATGCGTGTAGTACGTGAAATTAGATGTGATTGCTTACCTCAATTCTTTACTTCACCAAGTATTTATAGGTGAGCTTGAACATATATCTTGGTTAGTACACATAATGGCATGCAGCTCTCGCAAGTCACATATTAATGGATCCACAACCTTACTCTTAAGACAATAAGGATAGAGTCGTTGTCTCGTTCATTGTGGGTTAGTGGAACTGGCTTATTCGTCTTTGACCTGATTGTATTCAAGTAGTTCTGCCCTCAAGGAGTTTTCTTTATACTTGATAGAGTCAATGTTTTCCTTCTCCGACTTATATCGAGGGGAAACCCACTATAATTTTAACGAACCCCACAATTAGCAAGTTGACACAACCACCCACTTCTCAAAGTGGGAATGTCAACACCTTGCACATATGTCCAGGGGAAACTTTCTCCAAAGAGAAAGAAGATTGTGAAACACGTTTGCATAGTTGCGTGATTGCATCCTATCTCTCTTCATTTTAGTTGACAGTTGGACATTTTTTTGACATATTTTTACAACACTTCACGACGTGCGGTAGTAAAAATCTTTAAAGTTTATTTTTTATTTTTGGTGAAATGGGATTTGGAACCTAGATTAATTGGGAGGTCCGGCCCCACGCCCGTATCCTTTAAAGTTTAAATGATCAATGATTTCAATTAACTCATATATTAGTGTCAAGTAATAAAAATCTTCAATTTTTTGTTTTTATATATACAAAATCCTCAAATTAGAACGGGCCTATATATATGTATCTCATAACTCCACGCACAGTGTGCGGGTTCAATCTAGTACATATAATGAATGCTAGCTTGTTTTTGAATATATAAGAGAGCAATATGAGCCACGACACTAACCTTCAATAGGTAGGTCTCATCACTCCTTCATGCAAACTCTTAATGGGCGGCCTTAATTAATGTATTGCTTATAATTGATAAAGACCAGAGACCCTCATTTATGTTTAGAGGCATTTAGACTAGAATAATACTGCATGAACTATATTTTAGCATACCACAGAGCACAGGATGAGTAAAGTTCTTGATCAATAGGAGCTGAGTCAAGCCAAGTCAGCTGGAGCCATCAGGAAACATCCCCCATCACCACTCTGGTTTTAGTTGCATTGTGTGTATTCAACCCCCTAGTGGAAGAACATGCAGAAGTGGACATGCACATGCAATGTGTGTATGACTGAAAGGAAGCTTTGAAACCATGATGCAACGGAAGAATCAGAAGCGTCAATTAGAGCGCAATGCAGAGAATTCCCAGAGGGACAATAACAACTGCAAGGATGAATCAGAAATGAATGGCACTATATCAGGACATACTGAATTGCATTTCACATGAATCACTTATCGGAGAATGGAGCCAGGCAGCCAGCAGCAGCAGAACAAAGCTGTTGCCTCTAAAAGTTCCAGTGCCAGACAAATTGACCTGAATTGCCAACCGTAAGTAAGTCTGTTTAGGAACCCCGTACTCAGAGATTTGTTTAGGCTTGTTAAAGCCACCTCCTTCACCCAACCATTAGAACTTACACAACTGGAAGTTGCCTTACAAACATGGAGGCCAACCTGGCTTTGCTTCTTGCCATAGACTTGAGGGCCTTGGTATTCCTTTCGTGCAGATTAGGCATCAAATATGAAAGGGGAGAAAAAAAAAGTCTAATCATCTGTTGATAATAGGAAAATTCAAATTTCCATGTGCCAATGGCCCAATGAAAAATCTGGGAAGGAAAATTCAAAGAGTTCCGAGTCTGAGAGCCTCTTGTGGATTTGAGTATATGGAGCGGTTCCATGAGTGACTCAGATCGAGAAACTTGGTCGGATAGTCATAGTAATGCAAAGTGAGAGGACAATGAGAATCAAACTTTTTCCACATAATGAAGCTTCCCTGCCTGGTTCATTTGTATATGTTCAGTTACAATAATTGAAATATATACTCATCAAGCTATAACCAGTAGGATAATTTCATTATATTCTTAAATTAGGAGCAATTTTTCGATCTTTACATACATCCTTCTGTTGCAAAAATCCTACTCCTGTAAAGGGCACTACAAAATACAGCTCTCCACGAGTTATCGTACATATGAACAAAACCCACTGATTAGCAAACTAGGCACTGGTGCCTCTACTTCGACATGTTTCTCCACTTGTCCTTTAAATCGACCTGAACATAGTTACCTCAACAATTCTTAAACACAATATAGATCTTTAAAGCAGTAACATATATATTAAGATGAATAAAGAACATTTTACATGCAAGTTAAAGCAGCAAATAGTGCACAACTTCACTACCTCAGTTCTTTCTTCAAATACATCTCGGTATGCATCTAAGATAAGCTTCCAATTGCCTTTACCATACCTGCAACAGAAAAGGCCACAATTATGAGGACTTGGCGCAAGTGCTTAGAACTAATATTATGACCTACTTACTCAGCCAATAGAAGCATGATTGCTGGTAAGTTGCAAGGACATAAAATTCTTTTCATCTTTTTAGTAACAAGTAGTATGTAGTACATTTCACGTAATGAGCTTGAAAAAGATTGGAAAGTATTACTGATAATCTGCAATTAAAAAGGGTAGATAAAAAGTTCTCTTTCAGAACAAGAAGCTGGTGAATAGAGAGAGTTTACCAAACATGGCAACAAGTACTTACTCTTGCACACCAGCCCTTAACGTGTCATCTTCATGTACGCTCCACCTCTTTACTTTTCTCCTCTTAGCAAATCTTTTATCCTCATACTTTTTCAGTGGAGAAATAGCATTCCGTTTTAAAGTAGGTAAATGAAGCGTGCCCTTACCATTACTTGCTCCTTCAGGTGACATACCTAGCGAGTCATCCCACTGGAAAAACAAGTAAACCAAATTTATAACAAACAGAACCACCACAAAATTTTACAAACACCAGACCAACTCACAGATCCATCATAGAAACTACTGGGATTTCTTTTTACTGGAAGTAGAATATGCATATACAAAATGCAAATGACGTCCTAACAATAAACTCCAGGAATCAACCATCTCAATTATAACATTATATTGGCCATTTTGCTTATGTGCAACGTAGTAACTTAAAAGAGCTGGTCAGACTAGAACAGAACAATATGAACATAAGTACCTTGTAAGTATGGGCAGTACTATTACGTTCCATCAACCCAGGTCGAGGACCACTATTCTGATTACTGCAACACAGATCTGCATGGTTGGGATCACCACTTCGAACATACTCTGTGCCCTTTCCCTTCTCAACGGACAGGTTGGATGCATCATTTTCTTTTCCAGCAGCTTGGGGCACATCGTTCTGATCACTGGAGGTCGGATTTCCATTAGTATCACTATTAGAATGATCAGGCCCAGTGTTCTTTTCAACAGATGGATTTTCTGTACCATCTTCTCCACTTACATGATTGACTTCCAGCTCAGATCTTACAATTTCCGGCACGCGCAAATTATAAGGTAGCGGGTCTGTCACTACAGATTGTAGAGCCATAACACTGGACTTAAATTCTTCTTGCACTTTTCTAACTTCAGTGCTGGATACGTAATTATGTATGCCATCTGATGCATCCGTGCCCACATATTCAGCATCTCTAATCTTAAGCGGTCCATGCTTGTGCCTAAGTGCCATGTTCCTCGGAATTTCTATAAAATATTAAAAAAGAAGACTCAAGAAACTGGACTACAAAATCTGAAACTCAAGCATGTGTAATAATGGAGCAAACTATTAAACAGATAGATGGGGCTCGCATAACAGAGACCGAGCTGTATATTTGGTATCATGAAACAGCACAGAACAAACCAATACAGAGCGCCCTCTCAACAATACAGAAACTGATGTAACTGAAATATCCTTCTCTGCTATTGAAGAAGAGAATACCTTTCTCTTTTGTTGCAGGTTCAAAACTGAAGACGCCACAGTTCACATTAAGCGGTGACCTTCCTTCCCCCACTACCCGCAAAACACCGTCCATAGAATGGTAACCCAACAGAGACCCAAACTTGGAAAAAGCCACAGTCACATCACCCACATTAGTATCATTTTCCACTCGCCGCACCTCCCATTTAAACCTATCACCACCAACATTAGCTCCATTCACCCTTCGCGCCTTTACTCCAGACCCATCACTAACATTAGCCCCATTTTCCCTTTGCCCATTCAACTCTTTCCCAACACCCAAATCAGCCCCATTTGTCAATGGCACCTCCACCCCAGTCCAAATTACCAATTCAGACCCATGACCAACCTTAGTATCACTCTCTATTTGCACCTCCGGTTTAGACCCATCACCCTCATTAGCACCATTGACCTCCAATTTGGAACCATCACCCGAATCAGCCCCATTTGCTACCTGCACCTCCAGTTCATTCCCATTCACCATTCGAACCTCCTTTCCACACCCATCACCTACATTACAATCACCCCCACCTGAAATTTCCTTAACCATATGAAATCTAACGGCCCAATTAAGAAAAGGAGGACCAATCACATCCCAAGCTTCCTCCACATACTTCCCAACCAATCTCAGCGCATCATTTCTAGTATTCATCCTTACTAGCTTTTTCGACACATTCCTATCCCAAATCGCAGCCTCCACCTCATATTTTCTGTCTTTCAACTCCGCCGAAACCAGCTCGCTCCTCTCACTCTCCTCCAAAACCCTAACCCTACCTCTCCAAATCCGATCCACAGCCTCAATATACTTCCTCCGTCCGAAGCAAACCAAAAACTTGACCGTGCATTCCGTCGCGACAGAACAGTACGCCGCCCTCATGGCCTCCGTGGTCTGAAACCCTTCGCCGCGGTCCAAAGCCTCGATGGACTCCAGGGCTTCGAGGATCGCTTCGGTGACTGAAGCGTCGTCGTAGATTGCGGACTCAATTGTTCGGAGGAGGACGGTCTTCTTCAACCGCCAGTCGTGGCGGTTCGGGAGCGGCCCGACGGCGAGGAGTCGCTTGGCGAGGGTCTCGTTGTGGCGGTCACGGAGGAGAAACTCCAGGACCCACCGCGAAATGTCGACGTCTAAGTCCATTACGGCACCGGAATCGGAGAATTAAGCCTCGGAGAATTGGGGTTTCAGTGGGTATTTGCGAGACGTTGGAGGGGTTTTGAATTTTGGGGACGACAATGATGTGGAAACCAATGGAAAGTTCTCCGCTTTGAATTTGGAGGCAATGAGCTTGCGAGTTTGGGCCCACGCACGTGAGTTTCACGTGTCCTTTTCTCACCTGTAATTGGATGGGCGATTTGTACCGCCCCGAACTAAAACAGTGTCGTTTTATGTACACACCTCACCCAACTACATCAAAGCGGTTCGGTTGCGGTTCCGAGTCATAAACCGCCCGATTTAAACCGACCCGCACTAAATTTATTTTATTTCTCCATTGATGGAACTGTTGGTTTTTAATATTTAAAAAATTCATTTTCTATTTAGGTTTGCAGTTTGCAAGTTGCTATGATTGCTTGATAATTGATATATATATATATATATATATATATATATATATATGTGTGTGTGTGTGTGTGTGTGGGTTTGTTAATTGTTCTGATATGGTCTTTCTGCTAGTTACTTGATATTTGGGTGACATTTGCAAATTTGTGTGGTCAAATACGGTCTTTTTGCAGACTGTAATGGACTAAAATTAAGCACCCACACAATCTTAAATAGAACCACTACATAAATATACATTTGGGAGCTCGTGCTCACTGCCCTTTCCTTGTTAGTGTTCTTTACAAGAAAACAAAATAAGAAACTAGGCCAAAACCGCTCTCAATGAAGAATAAGAACAAATCAATGCATGAAATAAAAGCAAGCCAGTTGATACTCTGAAAGTGCTAGGATGGATATCGTTTAAGCCTAGAGGAGGGTGAATAGGCTTAGATGAAAATTATGCTCCATTTTAACTTGAATAAAATTACCAAACTGCAGTAAGGGGATTGCAGATGCCTATCAATCCTCGTGACCCAGGTTTTGTGTTTTCAAAATTAATCATGAAGAGAGCAACACACAATCAAGAAGGCATAACGGAAATAAATAACTCAAGCACAAGAGATTTGCTGACACAGTAAAACCCTCAAATCGAGGTAAACAACTGCGGACCTTAATGCCTGAAGGCCAAATGTAAAGCCACTTACTAAGTCAATATGAACAAGCAAATATGAACTTACAACCAACGTGAATATCTCTGACCTGGGCTATTTCTGTAATACCCGCAATTTCCATTTTAATTTCGAGTTATTGTATCGAATGATTATTATGTGATTTCACGATTATGTTCGATAATCATTCATTTTTACAATTATCGAAGTTTCGAAACGTTTATTTTAACGAAAAGCTCGAAATACTCGGGTTGAGAAATCGACTTTTTCTACGTACGATTTGGAGAAACTTCCTTCATGAAAGTTGTAGAGCTCGTCGATACGAGTCCGTGCACGTGCGGAACATGAAGATCGGATTTTTTCTGAATTAGTTATCGAATTTCGAAGTTTTCCGAAACTTGTATATGTAGAAAAATTTTGCAAACCCTAATTTTTTTTTCTACCGGTTCCTCTCTTCTTCTTCTTCCTTCTGTTTCTGAACAAAAAAAAAAAAAAAAAAAACTGTTCTCTCTCTCTCTCACAGACGCAGCGGCCGAAAGAGGAGAAAAATTTCTCCTTAATTGTTCTCCCTCCACAGACCACCTCTCGACCTCAAACCAAGTCCCAGGCGTTCGTCTCGAGCTGCTCTAGCTCCCGGAGGCAGTCTCACACGGCGGCGCAGCCTGTGGCGGCGGCGACGAAGCCCGAACCGAAAACGTCCATTTTCGGTTCGATCTCAATATCTCGAGCTACACTCCACCATTTCACTTGATTCTTGTCTCATTGAGCTCGCCTCAACTTCCTCTACAAGCACCAAGAAGGACCGGAACTGGGTCGAACGTTTTCACGTTCGTCGGAGCTCGACCCGAACGGATCGAAATACCGAAACTTTCGATCAAGATATCTCGAGCTATACACGATCGTTTCTTGTGATTCCAAGCTTGTTGAGTTCGCAAGGAAGTTCTGAACAAGTTTCCAGAAGGGATCGGGGCCTGAGGTTGCAGTTTTCACGTCGGTTTTCAAGCTCACCGGTTTCTGCATTTTTTCCGGTCACCGACTGTAAATCGGTAATTTCGATGCCTTCCCGTCATTTTTAGGTCTTGTGCTAGTTATGAAAGTTGCTCAGAATGATGAAACGAAGGGGACAAGCTCGGCCCCGACACCATTGGTGGTGGTCGGTGGCGGCTCTGTCCCTAACTCCGGCGGCCTTTTCCGGCCACCTCCGGAGGTCTAAAATTTGGTTTCTGTCCATTTTATGATTCTATGTTTCGATACGATCATTTCGGCGTATTATACGTATTTTTCGGATATCGTATGAATTAGTTATGAATTTTGTGATTTCGATCGATTTCGGTCGTTAGATTTTTGATCTGTGAAATTATGACCGTTGGATGAACATGTAAATTTGTTATGATGATCATATGACTGTCCCAGAGGCTTTTTGTGGTCATGGGCGAAGATCCGACCGTTGGATCTTCGTATATGTGAAAAACGGTAATTAAGAGAGCAATTCGTGAGAAACCGCTCGTCGGATTTTAATGTAAATTAGAATCTGACCGTTAATTAGTGGTTAAATTATGAGTTGAATTTGTTGGCTAAATTCGAATCACATTTGATTAGGTGATTGACGGATTTTAATTGCGTGAGCTATTCGGCGTTAATTATAAATTATAATTTATAATTATATTGAAGACGCAGCGGGAGTTTCGAGGTGAGTAAAACTCACGTGGTTCATATTACGAACCGAGCATTTAATTTATTTATTTTTGGTAATTGTGTGAAAAATATTTGCGGATTAAATATTTGTTTTAAAATTTCATGGACTTGAATTACCACGGTCCATAGGTAAGTAAAATGAATTTTAACTATACAAATGAATTTCATAATTTCTTGTGTGAACTATAGATGGTATTAGTGGTCATTCCTGAGTGGATGATTACGTATATATATATTTACGTGGAAAATATATATTGATGAGTGGATTGTTTGATTGATGATATGATTGAGTGAAATTGATGAGTTGATTTTATTTCAGTTGTGTGATTTCATAATAATATGATGTATCTTGGTTGGGTTGATTTCAGTATGTGAAATTATATGTTGTGTTCATTGATGGGTTTAGGGTCGATGTAATGACTGGTGTGGAGAATCGGACGCTCTAATCCTAGTGTGGATGATGGGATACGATTGGTTGAGTATGTGGAATTATTGGACGTTCTAAATATGTATATAGGTATACATATTGATGAAATACAATAATTGATAAATATGTCGGATGCCATAACCTAGGCCAGGTGACAGGCTACGATTCAGTTAGAGCTCTAGTCTGTCAAATACCGTATTTTTATAAATACGATGATGAGAGTTGTGGGGAAAGTGTGAGTTGGGTTGTCTTGATATATTGAATTGGTGTTGGATTGAGATTGTTATTATTTGCATATGTGGAAATAATTGAGTGTTGCTGTGTGTGGAAATAAATGAGATTAAATTAAGCAACAGTTCATTCTTTTACTCATACAAGCTTTCATAAGCTTACCGGGTTTTGTGTTGTTGCAATCCCGGTACACTATTCAATGGTGTAGCGGATATTCCTGCAGGTCAGGATAACCAGGGAGGTGACCGAGCTGCTTAGGTGTTATAGCAGTTTTGTTATTTATTTAGTTGTGAGGTGTGTGTATGCTCATTTAGAGCTTTACATTATATTTTGGATTGAGTTGTAATAATTAACCGAGAATACATTCGGTTTGATTTTATTTCGTGTGGTGAGTATGTTAAGAAAAGAAAAATTTTCAGGATGATAATTTTGTGATGTGGTATTTTCATGTTTTGGATTTTGAATTGTTATTCTAAAATTCGGGGCGTGACAGTTTGGTATCAGAGCGTAAGGTTACATATTTGGTGATATGTCAATACTTACCGAGTGATGGCCCGTCTGCAGCGGATCCCCATCGTGTGCTCTTCGGTATTGACAATGTCATTGGGTATGTGAGTGCGTTAGGTTGGCTAGGAACGTTAGTATTTTTAGGAAATTTAAGCATCGTTATGTATGATCAGTACTTGGTTAATATGGACTTGCATTTGACTTATGCTTTGTTTAAGTGTTATGCGTGTATTAACCAAGTATATCATGCTTATTAGGTAATGGAGATTGAGGGAAACGAGGCCAGAGGTCGGGGTAGAGGTAGACCTCGTGGCAGGGGTAGAGGCCGAGGAAGGGGTAGGGCCCCTCCAGTCGAAGAAGTATTCGAGTCGGAGGAAGATGCACCTTATGAGGATCAGCCTATTCCTCCTGTAGCTGTGGTTGATAATCCTGCTCGCTTGCTGATGCTAGCAAGGGAAATTACTCGCTTGGGAGCAACCAAGTTTGGAGGAGGCACAGATTATATGGTGGCGGATCGTTGGATAGAGGATTTGCAGACTTATTTCGATCTGCTTGATTGCACTGAGACCGATAAGAGGAAGCTAGCCGCTTTCATGCTGAAGGATGAGGCTAGGGTGTGGTGGAACGTCACTCAGAGGAGCATTGAGGTGTCTACCTTGACATGGGACGGCTTTGAGAGGCTGTTCAGGGAGAAGTACTTTCCACCAGCAGTGAAGGAGAGGTTGGAGCGAGAGTTCCTTGCACTTGTACAGGGGAAGATGATCGTAATTGAGTATGATGCGGAGTTCTCCATATTGTACAAGTATGTGAGGCAGATGGAGGATGAGGACTTGGCCAAGAAGTTTCAGAGAGGGTTGAGTCCTTCGATTGAGCGTGATGTAGCTATCTTGGAGCTGAAGACCAAGAGAGAGATCTTGGCTAAGGCACAGATCATTGAGCAGCAGAACCTGATTCGTAGAGAGAAGGAGTCTGCTGAGAGAGACTTCCAGGGCAAGGGGAAGGCCATAGCAGGGAGCAGTAGAGCTAGAGACTTCAGGGGTGGGTTCTGGAAGAGACAGAGGACTCAGTTTCAGCATCAGGCTCCAGCTAGGGCAGCAGTAGCTCCTCCTGTTCAGGCTATGCCTATCAGGCAGATAGCACCAGCAGCTCCAGTGAAGTGCTTTAACTGTGGCGAGCTGGGCCACATCTCTCGTGCATGCACGAAGCCACGGGGTAGGTTATGCTACAGTTGTGGACAGGCAGGGCATCAGGTTAGGGAGTGTCCTCGGATTCAGGGTAGAGTGCAGGGTAACCAGCAGAGGCAGTTACCACCTGCTCATGCTAGGGTTTTTGCCATCGGTCAGGCAGGCACGGGAGTGGAAGGTACCTTATCTGTTTATCACTTTCTTGCTAGAGTACTGTTTGATACGGGAGCCTCACACTCTTTCATATCTAGTTCGGTTGTGGATGTTTTGGGTTTGATTGCTATGCCTCTGACTAGATCTTTGTGTGTTACATCACCTCTCGGTGTGTCTCTTGAGCTTAGCATGCTGTGTGATGATTGCCCTATTGGGATTGGTGGCAGAGAGTTCTCTGCATCTTTGATTGTGATTCCGGATCACACGTATGATGTGATTTTGGGTATGGATTGGTTGAGCCCGAACCATGCTGTTATTGATTGCTTTAGGATGATTGTGTCCTTCCATGTTCCGGGACAACCGGTGTTTCATTACCGTTGTCTGAAGTCTGACATCACCATGAGGATAGGGATTTTGGCCCATATTGAATCAGGGAGTAGTACTTTAAAGATTACAGGGATTCCTGTAGTTTCAGAGTATGAAGATGTGTTTCAGGAGATCCCTGGGTTACCCCCGAAAAGGGTAATGGACTTCTCCATTGATGTGATATCAGGTACTTCACCTGTGTCAAAAGCACCTTATCGAATGGCTCCAGCTGAACTTCAGGAGTTGAAGGTTCAGATTGAGGGCTTACTTGCACAAGGGTTCATTCAGGCAAGTGTGTCTCCTTGGGGCGCACCAGTGTTGTTTGTGAAGAAGAAAGATAGTTCACTTCGTCTATGTATGGATTATCGACAGTTGAACAAGGTGACCATCAAGAATAGGTACCCCTTACCTAGGATTGATGACTTGTTCGATCAGCTTAGAGAAGCTACTGTATTCTCGAAGATTGACTTGAGGTCTGGATATCACCAGTTGAGGGTGAAGGAGGAAGATATTCCAAAGACGGCGTTCAGGACCAGGTATGGACATTTTGAGTTTCTTGTCATGCCTTTTGGTCTCACGAATGCCCCCGCAGCATTTATGGACTTGATGAACCGTACGTTCAGTCCTTACTTGGATCAGTTTGTGGTAGTGTTCGTTGACGACATCTTGATTTATTCAAGGTCGTCAGCTGAGCATGAGAGGCATCTGCGAATAGTGCTGCAGACATTGAGAGAGCAGAAACTATTTGCCAAGTTCGAGAAGTGCGACTTCTGGCAGAGTGAAGTCAAGTTCCTTGGTCATGTGGTCTCGAAGGATGGGGTTTCTGTGGATCCTTCGAAGGTTGAAGCAGTGATGAGTTGGAGTCGTCCTACTACGGTTACAGAAATCCGTAGCTTCCTTGGATTGGCCGGTTATTACAGGCGCTTGATTGAAGGGTTTTCTGGTATTGCTTCGGCTTTGACCAAATTGACCAGGAAAGACACTCAGTTCGTATGGTCGGATAAGTGTGAGAAGGCTTTCATAGAGCTGAAGACTAGATTGACTACAGCTCCAGTGTTGACTATTCCTACTAGCGGTGGTGGATTAGTCATTTACAGCGATGCATCTCATCAGGGTTTGGGGTGTGTGTTGATGCAGAATGGTAGTGTTGTTGCTTATGGTTCTAGACAGTTGAAGGTACATGAGCAGAATTACCCTACTCATGATCTAGAGCTAGCAGCTGTGGTATTTGCCTTGAAGATTTGGAGGCACTATCTTTATGGTGAGAAATTTGAACTCTTTTCTGATCACAAGAGTTTGAAGTATCTATTCTCCCAGAAGGAATTGAACATGAGACAGAGGAGATGGATGGAGCTCATTAAGGACTATGATTTCACCTTGGAGTATCATCCAGGAAAGGCGAATGTGGTGGCGGATGCTTTGAGTAGGAAACCGCGGGTAATCATGGCATCGATTATGGTGCGGGAGTGGCGCATGTTAGAAGCTGCATCTGAGTTCGACCTTATGCCCGCAGGAGCAGGACAGGGAATCTTTCTCGGTAGTATCACCTTACAGCCCACCTTGATCTCCAGGATCATTCAGGGTCAGACACTTGAGGAGTTTGCTCAGGCGAGGATTTCTGAGATGACTGCTGACCCGGATGTGGAGGGTCCTTCTGAGTGGATGATTGGGGCTGATGGGGGGTTGAGATTTCGAGGGAGATTGTATGTACCGAGTGTTGATAACCTCAGGGAGGAGATCATGCGGGAAGCACATAGGTCTCGATATACTATACATCCAGGAGGTACTAAAATGTATATGGATCTACGAAGGCAGTTTTGGTGGTATGGTATGAAGAGGGATGTGGCGGAACACGTGTCGAAGTGTCTTACCTGTCAACATGTGAAGGCAGAGCATCAGAGACCAGCAGGAATGCTGAACCCCTTATCGATTCCTGTGTGGAAATGGGAAGACATCTCTATGGACTTTGTGATTGGATTGCCCAGATCCAGGCAAGGTTATGACTCAATTTGGGTGATTGTTGACCGGTTGACTAAATCAGCACACTTCCTTCCGGTGGCAAAAACGTACTCAGGTGATGCATTGTGTAAGTTGTATGTGAACGAGATAGTGAGGCTTCATGGAGTGCCTGTGACGATTTTATCGGATCGTGATGCTCGTTTCACATCAGAATTCTGGCGTAGGTTCCACAAGGCATTTGGTACGTGTCTTGCTATGAGCACTGCATTTCACCCACAAACAGATGGACAGACCGAGAGAGTGAATCAGGTGATGGAGGACATGCTCAGAGCTTGTGTTCTGGATTTTAAGGGTAGTTGGGCGGATCATCTGCCATTGGTAGAGTTTGCCTACAACAACAGCTATCACTCTAGTATCGGTATGACTCCATATGAGGCTCTTTATGGTAGGCCATGTAGGACTCCTATCTGTTGGGCGGAAGCAGGGGATAAAGGGCTCATCGGACCTGAGATTGTACAGGAGACTACAGAAAAGGTCACTACTATTCGGGACAGGATCCGAACCGCTCAGAGTAGACAGAAGAGTTATGCTGACTTGAAGAGGAGACCGTTGGAGTTTGAGACAGGTGATCATGTGTTCTTGAAAGTCTCACCTATGAAAGGTGTGGTGAGATTTGGCAAGAAGGGGAAACTCGCACCGAGGTATGTTGGACCCTTTGAGATTCTAGAAAGGGTTGGTAACTTGGCATATCGTCTTGCTTTACCTGTTAGCATGTCGGGTGTGCACAACGTTTTCCATGTGTCTCTGCTCAGGAAGTATGTTCGAGATGAGTCTCACGTGATTGACCACGGTACGATCGAAGTGAACCCGGATGTGACATTTGTAGTTGAACCTGTTCGTATCTTGGATAGGTCTACAAAGAAACTTCATAGGAAAGAGGTTGATCTCGTGAAGGTGTTGTAGAGTCATCATGATGAGGGTGATGCATCATGGGAGTTAGAATCTGACATAAGGACGAGGTATCCACAGCTTTTTGGGGAATTGGGTACTTGAATTTCGGGACGAAATTCCTTTAAGGGGGGTAGATTGTAATACCCGCAATTTCCATTTTAATTTCGAGTTATTGTATCGAATGATTATTATGTGATTTCACGATTATGTTCGATAATCATTCATTTTTACAATTATCGAAGTTTCGAAACGTTTATTTTAACGAAAAGCTCGAAATACTCGGGTTGAGAAATCGACTTTTTCTACGTACGAAATTTGGAGAAACTTCCTTCATGAAAGTTGTAGAGCTCGTCGATACGAGTCCGTGCACGTGCGGAACACAAAGATCGGATTTTTTCTGAATTAGTTATCGAATTTCGAAGTTTTCCGAAACTTGTATATATAGAAAAATTTTGCAAACCCTAATTTTTTTTTCTACCGGTTCCTCTCTTCTTCTTCTTCCTTCTGTTTCTGAACAAAAAAAAAAAAAAAAAAAAAACTGTTCTCTCTCTCTTTCACAGACGCAGCGGCCGAAAGAGGAGAAAAATTTCTCCTTAATTGTTCTCCCTCCACAGACCACCTCTCGACCTCAAACCAAGTCCCAGGCGTTCGTCTCGAGCTGCTCTAGCTCCCGGAGGCAGTCTCACACGGCGGCGCAGCCTGTGGCGGTGGCGGCGAAGCCCGAACCGAAAACGTCCATTTTCGGTTCGATCTCAATATCTCGAGCTACACTCCACCATTTCACTTGATTCTTGTCTCATTGAGCTCGCCTCAACTTCCTCTACAAGCATCAAGAAGGACCGGAACTGGGTCGAACGTTTTCACGTTCGTCGGAGCTCGACCCGAACGGATCGAAATACCGAAACTTTCGATCAAGATAACTCGAGCTATACACGATCGTTTCTTGTGATTCCAAGCTTGTTGAGTTCGCAAGGAAGTTCTGAACAAGTTTCCAGAAGGGATCGGGGCCTGAGGTTGCAGTTTTCACGTCGGTTTTCAAGCTCACCGGTTTCTGCATTTTTTCCGGTCACCGACTGTAAATCGGTAATTTCGATGCCTTCCCGTCATTTTTAGGTCTTGTGCTAGTTATGAAAGTTGCTCAGAATAATGAAACGAAGGGGACAAGCTCGGCCCCGACACCATTGGTGGTGGTCGGTGGCGGCTCTGTCCCTAACTCCGGCGGCCTTTTCCGGCGGCCTTTTTCGGCCATCTTCGAAAGTCTAAAATTTGGTTTCTATCCATTTTATGATTCTATGTTTCGATACGATCATTTCGGCGTATTATACGCATTTTTCGGATATCGTATGAATTAGTTATGAATTTTGTGATTTCGATCGATTTCGGTCGTTAGATTTTTGATCTGTGAAATTATGACCGTTGGATGAACTTGTAAATTTGTTATGATGATCATATGACTGTGCCAGAGGCTTTGTGTGGTCATGGCCGAAGATCCGACCGTTGGATCTTCGTATATGTGAAAAACGGTAATTAGGAGAGCAATTCGTGAGAAACCGCTCATCGGATTTTAATGTAAATTAGAATCTGACCGTTAATTAGTGGTTAAATTATGAGTTGAATTTGTTGGCTAAATTCGAATCACATTTGATTAGGTGATTGACGGATTTTAATTGCGTGAGCTATTCGGCGTTAATTATAAATTATAATTTATAATTATATTGAAGACGCAGCGGGAGTTTCGAGGTGAGTAAAACTCACGTGGTTCATATTACGAACCGAGCATTTAATTTATTTATTTTTGGTAATTGTGTGAAAAATATTTGCGGATTAAATATTTGTTTTAAAATTTCATGGACTTGAATTACCACGGTCCATAGGTAAGTAAAATGAATTTTAACTATACAAATGAATTTCATAATTTCTTGTGTGAACTATAGATGGTATTAGTGGTCATTCCTGAGTGGATGATTACGTATATATATATTTACGTGGAAAATATATATTGATGAGTGGATTGTTTGATTGATGATATGATTGAGTGAAATTGATGAGTTGATTTTATTTCAGTTGTGTGATTTCATAATAATATGATGTATCTTGGTTGGGTTGATTTCAGTATGTGAAATTATATGTTGTGTTCATTGATGGGTTTAGGGTCGATGTAATGACTGGTGTGGAGAATCGGACGCTCTAATCCTAGTGTGGATGATGGGATACGATTGGTTGAGTATGTGGAATTATTGGACGTTCTAAATATGTATATAGGTATACATATTGATGAAATACAATAATTGATAAATATGTCGGATGCCATAACCTAGGCCAGGTGACGGGCTACGATTCAGTTAGAGCTCTAGTCTGTCAAATACCGTATTTTTATAAATACGATGATGAGAGTTGTGGGGAAAGTGTGAGTTGGGTTGTCTTGATATATTGAATTGGTGTTGGATTGAGATTGTTATTATTTGCATATGTGGAAATAATTGAGTGTTGCTGTGTGTGGAAATAAATGAGATTAAATTAAGCAACAGTTCATTCTTTTACTCATACAAGCTTTCATAAGCTTACCGGGTTTTGTGTTGTTGCAATCCCGGTACACTATTCAATGGTGTAGCGGATATTCCTGCAGGTCAGGATAACCAGGGAGGTGACCGAGCTGCTTAGGTGTTATAGCAGTTTTGTTATTTATTTAGTTGTGAGGTGTGTGTATGCTCATTTAGAGCTTTACATTATATTTTGGATTGAGTTGTAATAATTAACCGAGAATACATTCGGTTTGATTTTATTTCGTGTGGTGAGTATGTTAAGAAAAGAAAAATTTTCAGGATGATAATTTTGTGATGTGGTATTTTCATGTTTTGGATTTTGAATTGTTATTCTAAAATTCGGGGCGTGACAGTTTGGTATCAGAGCGTAAGGTTACATATTTGGTGATATGTCAATACTTACCGAGTGATGGCCCGTCTGCAGCGGATCCCCATCGTGTGCTCTTCGGTATTGACAATGTCATTGGGTATGTGAGTGCGTTAGGTTGGCTAGGAACGTTAGTATTTTTAGGAAATTTAAGCATCGTTATGTATGATCAGTACTTGGTTAATATGGACTTGCATTTGACTTATGCTTTGTTTAAGTGTTATGCGTGTATTAACCAAGTATATCATGCTTATTAGGTAATGGAGATTGAGGGAAACGAGGCCAGAGGTCGGGGTAGAGGTAGACCTCGTGGCAGGGGTAGAGGCCGAGGAAGGGGTAGGGCCCCTCCAGTCGAAGAAGTATTCGAGTCGGAGGAAGATGCACCTTATGAGGATCAGCCTATTCCTCCTGTAGCTGTGGTTGATAATCCTGCTCGCTTGCTGATGCTAGCAAGGGAAATTACTCGCTTGGGAGCAACCAAGTTTGGAGGAGGCACAGATTATATGGTGGCGGATCGTTGGATAGCGTCGGGGAAAGAAAATACTTTTCTCTATATGTATGCGCATCAAACATCCCAAGACATCAAGGAAATTTACAACTCTAGACCTAATTGACTTCTATTAGGAAAAAAAATATTCCTAAAATATATCAAGGTAATAAAAACTGATTTTTATCCCTAAATAAAATGCTATGCATAACTAATCAAATCAATCATATAAAATGCAATTCTATAAATCAAACATATGATTGATTTCAATTGAAACTCATACATAATTGCAAATTAATCACGCACATTTACCTTTCAGACTACTTCGGGATTGAAACACAGTCTTCAATCCATTCATGCAATCACATAAGAAACAAACATGCTATATGAGATGCAATGAATGAATTACCTTTTCAGAGAATCATCTAGGATCAATTGGGGTCTTGATCTTCATCTTGTGATAGGGAATGCCAATACACAGAATTCTTATACTAACATACTCTAATGTTTTTCTTGTCAAGTAACATTCTCTAATGTTGGAGCGTGACCTAGGTACATGTTAAAGAGAATCAATAAGACACTCTCGATAACAAATCATGAGCAAGAGTTAAATAAGAATTTGCCTCTCTAACGAGAACGCCATATTTAGCTCACGTGCACAACCTCCTTTTTTTTTTCTTTTTTTTCTTTTTGAGAATGTGGGACATAAACACATTCTTTTGACTTACAGCATAGAGGGAATTTTCCAATTAACTCTTGCACAAGTTTTGGGTTTGAAGTACTTTAGCAAACATTCATGGATGGCTCATGGAGTTTGTGAACTACTATGGCTGCATAATTTATTGCGTGACTTAGGGTTCAAACCTAAGCAAGCCATGAAGTTACACTGTGACAATAAGACAGCAATCGATATATCACAAAATTCGGTACAACATGATCGTACTAAGTATGTAGAAGTTAATAGACACTTTATTAAGGATAGGCTAGACGTGAATTTGATTGACTTTCCATTTGTTCCAACTAAAGAGCAATTAGCAGATGTATTGACTTAAGGAGTTTCCACCAAGGTGTTCTATGACTCACTTGACAAGTTGGGCATCCGTGACTTGTATGCTCCAACTTGAGGGGGAGTGTTAGTGTGAGTCAACGTATCATATTTAAAATATTCTTATTCTATTAGGAATGTACTTATTATATGCAATTAGGAATGTAATTATCCCTTTAATTGTAATTAGCACTTACCTAGTTAGTATATGTAACCTTAGTGTATAAATACCTCCTTATGAGAAGAATACAATTATCTCATTATTCTCTCAAATACGTTCTCAAGTAAATCAGATTACAGTAACAAGAGATGGGGGACTAGGACAAAACCACCTCCAAGAAGAAACAATACAATGTTTAAGAACAAGAGGAATCGATAGACAGAAAAGGAGAGTGAAATTTCAGAGAGAATGGAGATTTCAATGTGTTTATTCATCTCATACAAAGGGGGTATTTATAGGAATACATTGAAGTGTGAATGCTCAAAGAGAAACTCAAAATGATAACCATCTTGATGATGATTTTCTGCCATGCTTGTTGCCCTTTGGTAAAGCATGTTTACATAAGTCTTCATACACTCAAGTACCTATGATTATACACTCAAGTACCTATCTAAATATTTTTACGTATTTTGTTACATGATATAGACATATACGGTATATATGCAATTTATACTACAACACTCCCCCTTGGATATTTCATGTTCAATAGTATTGTGTAGATGGTGCGCATCGAAGTTGCCTCGTTAAAAACCTGTAAAGACCCGAAATTTCAGTTAAATATTTCGTAATTCAATATTTCTCAAATTATATGAATTATGAGTTGTGAGTGTGATTCGAATGTCGTTATTTGAAAATTTTGGTTTCGAATGATTTTAGTATCGAAATTTAACGTTATTTAGGGTTATTAAAATTGACATATTTTTACGTAAGGAATTTGAGGAAACTTCTTTCATGAAAGTCGTAGAGCTCGTCGATACGAGTTCGTGCATATACGGAACACAAGAATCGGAGTTTGTAGGAAGAAGTTATGACATTTAGAAGTTTTCGATTTTGTATATATATAGGTTAACATTTTTGGAGAAATCTGAAAAATCAGAAAACCTAGATTTTTTCTCTCTCTCTCTCGCGCGGCACCGAACCGAAGGCAAAAAACAGAGCCAAACTTCTCCAGTCGAGTTCTTGCTCCTCCGGCCACCGTTTGACGCCAAACCACCTCCCACGGCTTCGCCTTGACCTTGCGCAGCTGCCAGAGGCAGCCTTGCGCCGTGGCACGGCTTGTAGCAGCGGCGGAAAGCTGGTTTTCCATTTTCGGCTGTTTTGAGTGCGAAGCGAATATCTCGAGTTCTAGACCACCAAATTACGAGTTCTTTATCTCGTTGAACTAGCATGGAGGAGTAGAACGCGCAGTAAAAAGGACAGCACCAGAAGTGGAGGTTTTCACGCTCGTCGGAGCGCATATCGGTTTCTGCAGTTTTTCCGGCCAAATCGGACTGTTTTTGGTAAGTTTCGGCCACTTCCACTCATTTTCTCACTTCGTGTTAGTTAAGAAAGTTGCTCAAAATGATGAAACGAAGGGGATGAGCTTGGCCCCGACACAATTGGTGGTGGTCGGCGGTGGCTCTGCCCTAAACTCCGGCGGCCCTTTCCGGTCACCTCCGGGGGTGTCATGAGCAGTTTCTGCTCATTTTTAGATTCTACATGTCGATACGATCATTTTGATATATAGCATGCGAATTTTGGATATCGTATGAATTAGTTATGAATTTTACGATTTCGATTGATTTCGATCGCTCAATTTGTGATTTATGAAGTTTGGACCGTCCGATAGAATTCTAGTTTTGATATAATGATCGTAGGACTGTCCCGGTGACCTTGTGTGGTCACGGGTGAAGATCCGACCGTGGGATCTTCATATAAGTTTGTTTTTGAAATTATACGCTAAGTTAATTATCGTTTTGATTAGGTATTTGACGGATTTGTTAGCGGACGATTGTGAATCGTATTTTAGGCTGTAAGAAGACGCAGCGGGAGTTTAGAGGTGAGTAAATCTCACTTGGTTCATTTACGAACCGAATTTCCTTAATTGCTCAATTTATTGTTATGTGTGAGAAAATGGTTTTTAAGAAATGTGTTTTAAAGTATATTAAAAATGAATTTCTTGATTTTGTATCATGTGAACTATAGTTGGTATTAGTGATCATTCCTGTGTGGATGGTTACGTATATATATATTTACGTGATTATATATTGAATGGTGTGACATTGAGGTGTGGAATTGTGATAATATGTGTTGATAAATGTTGGTGATAAGCATGTTGATTTTGTGAGTTGAATAGAAGGTAGAGAAAAGTAGGATTCCGAGGATCGAATGGTCCAAGGATCTTTGGTTAATGATAACCGGAGTGTATGTGTTCTGAGGACAGGGAGGTCCAAAGTTCGACCGTTAAATAATAACGGGGATATATTGTTCGGAGGACATGAAATGGTCTAAAGTTCGCGGGTTACTGAGTAACATGGAGGTGCCGTTACTTGACCCTGGGCCAAGGTGTCAGAGGTAACGAGGCAGTTAGAGCTCTAACGTGGGTGCCAAAGTGGCGATAGTTGTGATTAGGTGCCAAAGTGGTGAGAGTTGTGATTTGGTGATTGTGGAAATGTGTTCCATGTTGTTTCATGTGTGTTGGATTGATGTTGCTTGTGGTTGTTGAGATTGTTGGATGTTTACTTGAGATAAATGAGTTGTGGTCTAATAAATCAACCGTTCATTCTTTTTTACTCACACGAGCTTTCAGAAAGCTTACCGGGTTTTGTGTTGTTGCAATCCCGGTACACTATTCAAATGGTGTAGCGGATAATCCTGCAGGTCAGGATAATCAGGATAGTGAGCGAGCTGCGTAGGACAGCAGGGTTGAGACCAGCACTTGGTCTATTTTGGTGTGTTTTTGTAGATTCTTGGGAGCAGAACATTTTATTTATGTTAGTATTGTAATAATTGACTCAAGAGATAGTTTGCTACGAGGTTTGTGTTATAGTTTATGAGATATTGGTTTTGAGAAAAAAATTTAGGACGTGATTTGTTTAGTTGTATTCATGTTTCGGATTTGAATTTATTATTCGAAATTCGGGGCGTGACAGTTTGGTATCAGAGCGTAAGGTACATATTTAGTGATAAGTTAATACCTTCCGAGTGATGGCCTGTCTGCAGCGGATCCCCATCGGGTGCTCTTCGGTATTAACAATGTCATTGGGTATGTGGGGTTGTTGGGAGTTGTCTAGAATGTTAGGACGTAATAGGAGTTGAATTAACCTCTTTGTGTTAGTAGCTTGGTTAATATGGACTTGTATTTACTTATGCTTTGATTTAAGTGTATACATGTATTAACCAGGTATGCTATACTCCTTAGGTAATGGATATTATGGGAGGTAGAGGTAGGGGTCGAGGTAGACCCAGAGGTAGAGGTAGAGGCCGAGGTAGGGGTGAGATTCCACATGTGGGAGTACATGAGAAAGAGGTGGAGGCACCGTTTGTGGAGCAACCTGTTCCACCTGATGTTGTGGTTAATGATCCCGCTCGTCTGTTAGTGTTGGCGAGGGACATTAATCGGTTGGGAGCAACTAAATTTGCGGGAGGCACAGATTATATGGTGGCTGATCAATGGATCGAGGATTTACAGACCTATTTTGAGTTGATTGTCTGCGATGAGATCGAGAAGAGGAAGCTAGCCACTTTCATGCTCAAAGATGAGGCTAGGGTGTGGTGGAATTGCACTCAGAGGACTATTGATGTTTCTACCATGACTTGGGATGGATTTGTGAGGATCTTTAGGGAGAAATACTTTCCAGCATCGGTGAAGGAACAGCTGGAGAGGCAATTTCTCTCGCTTACTCAAGGGAAGATGAATGTGAGAGAATATGAGGCAGAGTTCTCCAGGCTATATCGGTTTGTGAAACCATTAGATGCTGAAGACTTGGCTAAGAAGTTTCAGCGGGGGTTAAATGGCTCTATTGAGCGCGATGTGGCTATTATGGAGCTGAAGACAAAGGAGCAGATTTTAGCTAAAGCCCTGATCATTGAACAGCAGAATTTGATCCACAAGGAGAAGCAGACAGTTGAGAGAGATTCTCAGGGAAAAGGGAAGGCGGTTGCAGGGAGTAGTGGGTCCAGAGATTATAGAGGTGGGCTCTGGAAGAGACAGCGGCCTTATTTTCATCATCAGGCTCCAGCCAGGATAGCAGCAGCACCTGTCCCTATTCAGGCACCACCTATCAGGCAAGCAGCACCAGCAGCCCCTATGAGGTGTTATAGCTGTAATGAGTTGGTCATCTTGCTAGGACTTGCCCTAAACTCAGGCCTAGAGCATGTTTTCGATGCGGACAGACTGGACATATTGTCAGGGACTGTACTCAACCTCAGATTATAGGACAGGGTAACCAGCAGAGAACCTTACCACCAGCACCAGCCAGAGTATTTGCCATCGGCCAGAGAGGCACCGGGGTGGAAGGTACCTTATCCGTTTATAACTATCTTGCTAGAGTACTGTTTGATACGGGTGCTTCCCACTCGTTCATATCTAGTTCTGTGGTAGATGTTTTGGGTTTGACTGCTATACCGCTTACTAGACCTTTATGTGTTACATCGCCTCTTTGCGTATCTCTTGAGCTTAGCATGTTTTGTGATGATTGCCCTATTGCAATTAGTGGTAGAAAGTTCACTGCATCTTTGATTGTGATTCCGGATCACACGTATGATGTGATTTTAGGTTTGGATTGGTTGAGTCCGAACTATGCAGTGATTGATTGTTATAGAATGATTGTGTCTTTTCATGCCCCTGGGCAACCAGTGTTTCATTATCGATGCCTGAGATCTGACGTTGCCATGAGGGCAGGGATCTTGGCACACATAGAATCAGTGAATAGCACTTCAGAAATTGCAGGGATTCCGGTAGTGGCAGAGTATGCTGATGTGTTCCAGGAGATACCAGGATTTCCTCCGAAAAGGGTAATGGATTTCTCCATTGATGTGATACCAGGTACTGCACCGGTGTCGAGAGCACCTTATCGGATGGCTCCAGCTGAACTTCAGGAGTTGAAGGTTCAAATTGAAGGATTACTTGCACAAGGGTTCATACAAGCTAGTGTATCTCCTTGGGGCGCACCAGTATTATTCGTGAAGAAGAAGGATAATTCACTTAGGTTATGTGTGGATTATCGACAGCTGAACAAGGTGACCATCAAGAATAGGTACCCCTTGCCTAGGATTGATGACTTGTTCTATCAGCTTAGGGAGGCTACGGTGTTCTCCAAAATTGATTTGAGATCTGGATATCACCAGTTGAGGGTGAGGGATGAAGATATTTCTAAGACGACATTTAGGACCAGGTATGGGCATTATGAATTTCTTGTCATGCCTTTTGGTCTAACTAATGCACCTGCAGCTTTCATGGACTTGATGAACCGCACATTCAGTCTTTACTTAGATAAGTGTGTGGTGGTGTTCGTTGATGACATCTTGATATATTCAAAGTCGTCTGACGAGCACGTGAAGCATTTGAGGATTGTGCTGCAAATTTTGAGAAGAGAAAAGTTATATGCAAAGTTTGAGAAGTGCGAGTTTTGGCAAAAGGAGATCAAGTTCCTTGGTCATGTAGTTTCGAAGGATGGAGTTTCTGTGGATCCTTCGAAGGTTGAAGCGGTGATGGGTTGGAGTCGCCCCACTACAGTTACAGAGATCCGTAGTTTCCTTGGTTTGGCAGGATACTACAGGCGATTCATTGAGGGGTTTTCTAGTATAGCTTCGGCTTTGACTAAGTTAACAAGGAAGGATACTCAGCTTGTGTGGACAGATGAATGTGAGAAGGCCTTTAGTGAGCTGAAGACTAGATTGACTACAGCTCCAGTGTTGACTGTCCCATCTAGTGGCGGTGGGTTAGTTATCTATAGTGATGCATCTCATCAGGGTTTGGGTTGTGTGTTGATGCAGAATGGGGGTGTAGTAGCATATGGTTCTAGACAGTTGAAGGTGCATGAGCGGAACTACCCCACTCATGATCTAGAGCTGGCTGCGGTGGTATTTGCCTTGAAGATTTGGAGGCATTATCTTTATGGTGAGAAGTTCGAACTCTTTTCTGATCATAAGAGTTTGAAGTATCTATTCTCCCAGAAGGAGTTGAACATGAGGCAGAGAAGATGGATGGAGCTCATCAAAGATTATGATTTCACCTTGGAGTATCATCCCGGAAAGGCCAATGTAGTGGCGGATGCTTTGAGCAGGAAACCCCGAGGGATCATAGCGTCACTTATGGTTCAGGAGTGGCGTATGTTAGAGACTGTATCTGAGTTTGACCTTATACCCACAAGAGAAGGACAGGGAATCTTTCTCGGTAGTATCACTTTACAGCCGACCTTGATTTCCAGGATCATTCAGAGTCAGACACATGATGAGTTCGCTCAAATGGTGATTTCGGAGATTATCCTTGATGCCAACGAGGAAGGTCCAGCAGAGTGGACAGTTGGAACTGATGGTGGATTGAGATTTCGATTGAAATTGTATGTCCCGGGCGGTGATAACCTCAAGGAGGAGGTACTGCGGGAAGCACATCGATCTCGATATACGGTACACCCAGGGAGTACCAAGATGTATATGGACCTACGAAGACAGTTTTGGTGGATAGGGATGAAGAGGGATGTGGCTGAGTATGTATCCAGGTGCCTTACATGTCAGCAAGTGAAGGCAGAGCATCAGAGGCCTGCGGGAATGTTGAAACCTTTGCCGATTCCAGTATGGAAATGGGAAGAGATCTCCATGGACTTTGTGACTGGATTGCCTAGGTCCAGACAAAGTTATGATTCTATTTGGGTGATTGTTGATCGATTGACAAAGTCAGCACACTTTCTTCCTGTGGCAAAGACTTACTCAGGTGATGCTTTGTGTAAGTTGTATCTTAATGAGATTGTGAGGCTTCATGGCGTGCCTGTATCAATCGTCTCTGATCGGGATGCTCGTTTCACTTCGGAATTTTGGCGTAGATTCCATAAGGCTTTCGGAACATCTTTGGCTATGAGCACTGCATTTCATCCACAGACTGATGGGCAGACAGAGAGGGTGAACCAGGTGATGGAGGATATGCTTAGGGCATGTGTTTTGGACTTCAAGGGAAGTAGGGCGGATCATCTGCCATTGGTAGAGTTTGCCTACAACAACAGCTATCACTCTAGTATTGGCATGGCCCCATATGAGGCACTTTATGGTAGGCCATGTAGGACTCCTATCTGTTGGGCGGATGTTGGAGAGAAACAGCTTTTGGGTCCTGCGCTTGTTCGGGAGACTACAGAGAAGGTTACTACCATCCGAGACAGGATCCGTACTGCACAGAGTAGACAGAAGAGTTATGCCGACCTTAAAAGGAGACCGTTGGACTTTGAGGTGGGTGATTACGTATTCTTGAAAGTCTCACCTATGAAAGGTGTGGTGAGATTTGGCAGGAAGGGGAAATTGGCACCGAGATACGTTGGACCCTTTGAAATTTTGGAAAGGGTCGGAGAATTGGCATATCGGCTTGCTTTACCTATTAGCATGGCCGGTGTACACAATGTTTTCCATGTGTCCATGCTTAGGAGGTACATTCGAGATGAGTCTCATGTGATTGATCACAGTACGATCGAGGTGAGTCCGGATGTGACCTTCGTTGTTGAACCTGTTCGTATCTTGGATAGGTCCACGAAGAGGCTTCGTAGGAAGGAAGTTGAGTTGGTTAAGGTGTTGTGGAGTCATCATGATGAGGGTGATGCGTCATGGGAGCGAGAGTCTGACATAAGGGCTAAGTACCCACTACTGTTTGTTGATGAGTTTGCTTGAATTTCGGGACGAAATTCCTTTAAGGAGGGTAGACTGTAAAGACCCGAAATTTCAGTTAAATATTTCGTAATTCAATATTTCTCAAATTATATGAATTATGAGTTGTGAGTGTGATTCGAATGTCGTTATTTGAGAAATTTGGTTTCGAATGATTTTAGTATCGAAATTTAACGTTATTTAGGGTTATTAAAATTGACATATTTTTACGTAAGGAATTTGAGGAAACTTCTTTCATGAAAGTCGTAGAGCTCGTCGATACGAGTTCGTGCATATGCGGAACACAAGAATCGGAGTTTGTAGGAAGAAGTTATGACATTTAGAAGTTTTCGATTTTGTATATATATAGGTTAACATTTTTGGAGAAATCTGAAAAATTAGAAAACCTAGATTTTTTCTCTCTCTCTCTCGCGCGGCACCGAACCGAAGGCAAAAAACAGAGCCAAACTTCTCCAGTCGAGTTCTTGCTCCTCCGGCCACCGTTTGACGCCAAACCACCTCCCACGGCTTCGCCTTGACCTTGCGCAGCTGCCAGAGGCAGCCTTGCGCCGTGGCACGGCTTGTAGCAGCGGCGGAAAGCTGGTTTTCCATTTTCGGCTATTTTGAGTGCGAAGCGAATATCTCGAGTTCTAGACCACCAAATTACGAGTTCTTTATCTCGTTGAACTAGCATAGAGGAGTAGAACACGCAGTAAAAAGGACAGCACCAGAAGTGGAGGTTTTCACGCTCGTCGGAGCGCATATCGGTTTTTGCAGTTTTTCCGGCCAAAACGGACTGTTTTTGGTAAGTTTCGGCCACTTCCACTCATTTTCTCACTTCGTGTTAGTTAAGAAAGTTGCTCAAAATGATGAAACGAAGGGGAAGAGCTTGGCCCCGACACAATTGGTGGTGGTCGGCGGTGGCTCTGCCCTAACCTCCGGCGGCCCTTTCCGGTCACCTCCGGGGGTGTCATGAGCAGTTTCTGCTCATTTTTAGATTCTACATGTCGATACGATCATTTTGATATATAGCATGCGAATTTTGGATATCGTATGAATTAGTTATGAATTTTACGATTTCGATTGATTTCGATCGCTCAATTTGTGATTTATGAAGTTTGGACCGTCCGATAGAATTCTAGTTTTGATATAATGATCGTAGGACTGTCCCGGTGACCTTGTGTGGTCACGGGTGAAGATCCGACCGTGGGATCTTCATATAAGTTTGTTTTTGAAATTATACGCTAAGTTAATTATCGTTTTGATTAGGTATTTGACGGATTTGTTAGCGGACGATTGTGAATCGTATTTTAGGCTGTAAGAAGACGCAGCGGGAGTTTAGAGGTGAGTAAATCTCACTTGGTTCATTTACAAACCGAATTTCCTTAATTGCTCAATTTATTGTTATGTGTGAGAAAATGGTTTTTAAGAAATGTGTTTTAAAGTATATTAAAAATGAATTTCTTGATTTTGTATCATGTGAACTATAGTTGGTATTAGTGATCATTCCTGTGTGGATGGTTACGTATATATATATTTACGTGATTATATATTGAATGGTGTGACATTGAGGTGTGGAATTGTGATAATATGTGTTGATAAATGTTGGTGATAAGCATGTTGATTTTGTGAGTTGAATAGAAGGTAGAGAAAAGTAGGATTCCAAGGATCGAATGGTCCAAGGATCTTTGGTTAATGATAACCGGAGTGTATGTGTTCTGAGGACAGGGAGGTCCAAAGTTCGACCGTTAAATAATAACGGGGATATATTGTTCTGAGGACATGAAATGGTCCAAAGTTCGCGGGTTACTGAGTAACCTGGAGGTGCCGTTACTTGACCCTGGGCCAAGGTGTCAGAGGTAACGAGGCAGTTAGAGCTCTAACGTGGGTGCCAAAGTGGCGATAGTTGTGATTAGGCGCCAAAGTGGCGAGAGTTGTGATTTGGTGATTGTGGAAATGTGTTCCATGTTGTTTCATGTGTGTTGGATTGATGTTGCTTGTGGTTGTTGAGATTGTTGGATGTTTACTTGAGATAAATGAGTTGTGGTCTAATAAATCAACCGTTCATTCTTTTTTACTCACACGAGCTTTCAGAAAGCTTACCGGGTTTTGTGTTGTTGCAATCCCGGTACACTATTCAAATGGTGTAGCGGATAATCCTGCAGGTCAGGATAATCAGGATAGTGAGCGAGCTGCGTAGGACAGCAGGGTTGAGACCAGCACTTGGTCTATTTTGGTGTGTTTTTGTAGACTCTTGTGAGCAGAACATTTTATTTATGTTAGTATTGTAATAATTGACTCAAGAGATAGTTTGCTACGAGGTTTGTGTTATAGTTTATGAGATATTGGTTTTGAGAAAAAAATTTAGGACGTGATTTGTTTAGTTGTATTCATGTTTCGGATTTGAATTTATTATTCGAAATTCGGGGCGTGACAAAACCTTTGCCAAGTAATAAAACCCTGTGGGAAAAACAACCTTGGTCGAAAGGGAAAAAGAGCACAATGCGCGTTGAGTGTGAAGTATGTTTCTGGATACTCCCCCTGATTTAGACTCCTCTTGAAGATTGTGGGAGTTCGGATATCCTCCTCAATCCGATGCTCCTTACATGTTTCTCGAAAGGGGATTTTGGTAGTGACTTAGTAAATAAGTCAGCTACATTATCTTCTGATCGGATTTGATTTACTTCAATATTTAGAAGTGTTTGCTGTTGCTGATTGTAGAAGAATTTCGGCGATATATGCTTGGTATTGTCGCCTTTGATGAAACCTAATTTCATTTGCTCAATACAAGCTGCATTGTCCTCGTAAATGCATGTAGGTTCATTTGTGGTGAATTTCAAACCACAAGTTCCTCGAATGTGTCTATTTATAGATCTTAGCCATTTGCACTCACGCACGGCTTCATGTAGTGCAATTATCTCTGCATGATTTGAGGAAGTAGCAATAAGAGTCTGTTTTGTAGATCTCCAAGATATCGCGGTGTTTCCCATGGTAAAGACATAACCTGTTTGGGAGCGACCTTTGTGAGGGTCAGAGAGATACCCTGCATCAGCAAAACCCGTCAAAACATCATTTTGATGGAGGGGAGGAGGAGAACGTCAGTCACTATGGATAGTGTTGCCGGCGCTAACATTTCTTTTCTCTCTGTAGGGATAGAACAAGCCCATATCGATCGTGCCTTTTAGGTATCGAAGGATTGTCTTTATACCAATCCAATGGCGGCGTGTTGGCGCAGAACTGTGTCGAGCTAACAAGTTTACTGCAAATGAGATATCCGGTCTTGTGCATTGAGCTAAATACAATAATTCGCCTATCGCACTTAGGTGTGGTATTTCAGCTTCTAATAAATCTTCGTCCTCATCTCTTGGACGAAACGGATCTTTCATGGGCTCAAGACTACGGTTGATCATGGGAGTACTCACAGGCTTTGCTTTATCTTCATTAAAGCGCCTTAGTAACTTTTGAGTATATGCTGATTGATGGATCATAATCCCATCATTACGGTGCTCAAGTTCTATTCCGAGACAAAACCGTGTTTTCCCGAGATCTTTCATCTCAAATTCAGATTTCAAATATGTAGCAGTTTCTTTTAACTCATCTAGAGTTCCAATTAAGTTCATGTCATCAACATAAACTGCTACAATTGCAAATCCGGATCTTGTTCTCTTAATGAACATGCAAGGGCATATTTCATTGTTAACATATCCCTTCCCAATCAAGTAGTCACTTAGACGGTTATACCACATCCGTCCGGATTGTTTCAATCCATATATTGAGCGTCTTAATTTTATTGAAAAAGCGCTCCGTGGTTTAGAGCCACTTGATTTGGCTAATTGAAGTCTATCTGGAACCTTCATATATATCTCTGAATCTAGATCCCCATAGAGATATGCTGTAACCACATCCATGAGCTGCATGTCAAGTTTTTCGGAAACTACCAAACTGACAAGGTAGCGGAACGTTATAACGTCCATTACGGGAGAATATGTCTCCTCGTAGTCGATTCCAGGACGTTGTGAGAAACCTTGCGCCACAAGGCGGGCTTTGTATCTAACAACCACATTTTTCTCATTACGCTTTCTAACAAAGACCCATTTATGGCCAACAGGTTTTATATTTGGTGGTGTCAGTGTTATAGACCCAAATACCTGTCTCTTTGTTAGTGAATCCAATTCAGTCTGGATCGCATTTTTCCATTTTGACCAATCTGCTCTACGTTGGCATTCTTCAACGGAGCGAGGTTCGATATCATCGTATTCTATAATTCCTTTTGCAATATGATATGCAAACGCATCATCAATAGCCATAGAATTTCTGTCCATAATTACATGTATACTAGTGTAATTCATGGAGATCTCTCTATTCTCTGGAATTGGTTCTATTATTGGAGCGTCCTCCAATGATGTCTCTTGGACATAACCATAATCCGAAATTTTTTCATGAGATGGATTATTTATATCGATGATTAATGGATTATTTTGTGTCAAGCTCGCTTTCTTTCTTGGGCGAGAATCCATCGAACCTATAGGCCTCCCGCGCTTTCTAGCAGGAGCCATGGGTCTAGCCACTGCATCACCCATAGAGGGGATGTCATGTCCTTTATTTTTAGGAACATCAATCCTTGCAGGTACGTTTGCAGCAGGTATGTGTGATCTTGTCACTTTAGCGATATCAGAAAACGCATCAGGCATTGATTCTGCTACGTTCTGAAGATCGAGAATCCTCCGCACCTCTATTTCAGACTGTGTGGTTCGGGGAACAAGATGAGACAAAGTGGGGACAGACCACGACAATTCCTGTCTTTTCTGTTGAACATTAATGTTCTTGTCTCCCCCTAAGGACGGGAAGACTGTCTCATCAAAGTGACAATCCGCAAATCTAGCGGTAAATAGATCACCTGTCAAGGGTTCTGTGTAGCGGATAATGCTTGGAGTATCATATCCAACATAAAGGCCTAAGCGTCTTTGAGGACCCATTTTGGTGCGCTGTGGCGGCGCAATTGGCACATAGACTGCACACCCAAATATGCGTAAGTGTGAGACATTAGGCTCATACCCAGTCACCAGTTGGGACGCAGAAAAGGGTTGGGTGGCAGTGGGTCTCAGACGAATGAGCACAGCTGCATGTAATATTGCATAGCCCCAAGCAGAAATAGGGAGATTGGTGCGCATAACCAATGCCCTGGCAACCATTTGAAGTCTTTTAATGGCAGCTTCTGCGAGTCCATTTTGGGTGTGTACATGAGGGACAGGATGTTCCACCTCAATCCCAATGGACATGCAATAATCATCAAAGGTTCTTGATGTAAATTCTCCAGCATTGTTAAGACGAATTGACTTAATAGGATGATCGGGGTGGTGAGCCCTTAATTTAATGATTTGTGCTAGGAGTTTAGCAAATGCAGCATTTCTTGTGGATAAGAGCATGACATGTGACCAACGTGTCGATGCATCAACCAACACCATAAAATATCTAAATGGTCCGCAAGTTGATTGGATAGGTCCACAAATATCACCTTGTATTCTTTGTAAGAATGGTATATTTTCTTTAGTGTCCTTTGCATAGGATGGTCTTGATCCTACCTTTGCTAAAGAGCAAGCTTTGCAAAACGAATGATACACTTTAGAAGTAACTCTTTGGACCAATGTTTGGTTCGTACTTCTTTTCGTTTTGAAGAATGGATGTCCGTGTGAAGTTTTTAATATACGGAGCATCATGTCACGACCTGGATGTCCCAAACGGTCGTGCCAAAGCTTGTATGTGTCAGGATCCCATAATTTGTCATTCATGACATGGTTGGATTCAATGACTCTAATAGTGGTTGCATACAATCCACTAGAGCGACACATAAGTTTCTCTAAAACTCGTGTATTTTCGTAGTTTTTAGAGGTGATGCAAAGGAACTCTTGTCCATTCTCACAATGTGTTTCCACATGAAAATCATTGGCTCTTATGTCTTTAAAGCTTAATAGGGTCCTTCCGGCCCTTGGAGCATATAGAGCTTCGGCGACATTAATATTTGTGCCATTTGGTAACAAAAATTGAGCTGGTCCTCGACCATGAATCAATTGTGATGGTCCTGCCATCGTAGTTACTGAGGATCGACTGGGTGTCATCCATAAAAATAATTGCCTATGTCGCAATATCATATGTGTGGTGCCACTATCAAGAAGGCATTCCAATTCTCCGGAAAACATACTGAAATGAATAAAGTTCGGAATATTAACACATGTCCATGACATTGAATGCGATACTTTATTAATAGGGAAAATAGCAAATGATTACATCAAAGTTATTCATAAGTCTATTCCAAATATCAAACTTTAGACAAATTGCTATCACTCAATCCGTTTGGTAATTCCAATGGAATATGACCAGGAAAGTAGAGAGATGTTGGTGGAGCGAGGCTCGCTTAAATACCCCGATCTCAATTGCTTTCCTAGACATCATACTTCATTGGGTACGCCACATAAGAAGGAGTTTAATACAATTGTTATTTATTGACTAAGGCACATTTGCCATTCTTGGAAAATAGAGAGAGGATTATTCTAATCAAAGTCTGTGGCATCCTCGTGCTCTTCATCTACAGCTTTGAAGTCCTCAACAGTGAGATTGACATCTTCACTATTTTCATCTTCGGCAAGGTTAGCTTCTTGCTCTCTTGCTTCCCTGTACTCCTTGTAGCGTGCAGCTAATTGGGTACTTGCATGACATTGTTTAAACCAATGCTCGATTGATCCACATCTATGACACATGTCATTGTGGTTCCCTCCCTTCATTTGAGGTATATGTTGTGCAGGTTGTACAGTTTGTACAGGTTGTGCAGGTTGTGCACGTTGTGGATATCCCCTAGGAGGGTTGCTGCTACTACCACGGCGTATGGTGCGACCTCCACGGTTCATGGTGCTATTTCCACGGCCGGTGTTGCCATATCTCCCTCTTCCACGTGTGGAGTTACCATCACGTGTGCCCACTCTAAAGTTGCGGTTTCCTTCCCTGTTGGGGCGGTTATATGGACCTGTTCGTCCTTCATGTCCCCTATTATTAGGGTACACATGTCCCCTATTGCTGGGGTACCGCTCCCTGTGCCCTCTCTTGGGTGCATTATAATTTGCCTCACGAACGCTCTTGGTTCCAATAGGTCTTGAATTATAATTCTTTACGAGAATGTTGTCGTGCTTTTCGGCTACCGACAAAATATTTATGAGTTCATTGAACCTCGTAATTCGTCCAGTATTTACTTCAGTGCGATACTGCTTTGATAGCAAAATTGCTGCAACAGGGAAGGTGGAGAGAGTTTTCTCAATTAGCTCTTCTTCTGTGAGGGGTCTTTGACAGAACCTCAACATGGATTTGAGACGAAGAGCTTCTGAATTGTACTCAGCAATAGACTTGAAGTCTGAGAAGCGTACATCGTTCCACTGAACCTTCAAGTCAGGGAGGAGAGAATCTTGGATATTGTTAAAGCGCTCTTGTAGTGCTTCCCATAAATCCTTTGCATCTTTGATGGACATGTACGCTAGCCTGAGTGCTTTGTCCATATGACGTCGCATCAAGATGATTGCTTCTGCATGCTTCTTGGGTGATCGAGGGAACACAAGAGCCGGGTTTGGTTCATGGATGATGGGCAATATCCCCTTCGATGTGAGATGGTTCTCAACGTCGGTTTTCCAGCTATGGTACTCCGAACCTGTTGAGTCAAGGATTTGAAAATCGAGTCTAGGTTCATTCGCCATCCTTGAAGATAAGAAGAAAATATTAGTTTCGGAGTTAAAACTTCCACGAAAAATAATAAGATTTCCGAGCTATGCTACCAAGAAATCAATTTCCAAGAATCATTGTGAACACTCTTAGTTCATTGATTACGAACGCTCTTAGTTCGTTTGGCGTGAATTGCTATAATTCCGCTTTTGATTGTAAGTTCCCGAGAAAAAGGAAAAAGGAGAGAAAATAAATAAAAACTCAAAAACGGGAACTTTTAGTAAAGAATACCTTGGAATAGTGTTGCCGGAAATTTTTGACCGGAAAAATTATCGGAGTTGACCGGAAAGATCGTTGGAAAAAGTCGAGAAAAATCGTCCGAAAAGTCGCCGGAAAAGTGTCGAAAAAGTCGTCGGAAAGTCGCCGCGCAAATCTGTCGACAGATGTGTCGACAGCTGCTGCGCAGCTGCTCGGCATATGGCTAGGCAGCTGCTGCGCAGGGACCTCGGCAGCGTCTCGGCAGCTGCTGCGCAGGGCCTCGGCAGCTTCTCGGCAGCTGCTGCGCAGGGCTCTTGGCAGCGTCTCGGCAACTGCTGCGCAGGACCTCGGCAGCTTCTCGGCAGCTGCTGCGTAGGGCTCTCGGCAGCTTCTCGGCAGCTGCTGCGCAGCTCTCTCGGCAGGTCTCGGCAGCACCTCGGCAGCTCTCGGCAGCGGTCCGGTTTGGTTTTTCGGCTTCCGACGGCCGGTTCAGGCCGTTTCCGGCCGGTTCCGGTGATTCTGAGACCGGTTCCGGGCTCCTGGAATCAAGGGCTTTAATCTGAGCTAGGGTTTGGGGATTTTTTGTAGGTTTTGAAAAATGACTTCGATCGATGAAGAACTCTTCTTTCGTCAATTTTTCGATTCTAATTCTAGAGCAACTTCGTGCTGATAACGTGTTTAAGAACAAGAGGAATCGATAGACAGAAAAGGAGAGTAAAATTTCAGAGAGAATGGAGATTTCAATGTGTTTATTCATCTCATACAAATGGGGTATTTATAGGAATACATTGAAGTGTGAATACTCAAAGAGAAACTCAAAATGATAACCATCTTGATGATGATTTTCTGCCATGCTTGTTGCCCTTTGGTAAAGCATGTTTACATAAGTCTTCATACACTCAAGTACCTATGATTATACACTCAAGTACCTATCTAAATACTTTTACGTATTTTGTTACATGATATAGACATATACGGTATATATGCAATTTATACTACAACATACAAAAGAAAAAAACAGCATTCTAGTAGGCTTGCTAGCCTGAACAATAAAACAAATAACAATGATCCAAACCAGCGAAGCAGAACGATAATCAACCCGAGCAGAAAAGTCATGACCATAATTCCTAGCACGAGTATCTCTTAGGGACAAGGTTGAGAGGATTTTTCAAGGAATTAACTACCCCATGGGTTGTTTCTTCCATCTTCATATCTTCCTCATTCATTCCATCAGGCACTTTCCAATCAAAGCAGCACAACAATTCGGCAAGTACAAGCTCCATTGTCGTCGCTGCCATATAAGTTCCTGGACAAATTCTTCGACCAGCTCCAAATGGCAAGAAGTCAAAGTGTTGCCCTTTAAAATCAACAGACCTATCATCAAATCTTTCCGGAATGAACTTTTCTGGGTCGTTCCAAAATTCTGGATCTCGTGAGATTGCCCAATCATTAACAAGGATTGTTGTCTTGGGGTCAACATCATAGCTGAGGACTTTGAAGTGGGACATGGTTTCTCTTGGAAGAAGTAGGGGACCTGGTGGATGTAGTCGAAGTGTTTCTTTCACTATCATCTTGACGTACTGCAGCTGCTCTGTATCAATTTCAGTGGCTTTTCCTTTATTTCCAATGCAGTTTCTAATTTCTTCCTGTGCCTTCTTCATCACTCTTGTATTCGTAGCTAGCTCTGCCATTGCCCAAACCATGGCAGTTGCAGTGGTGTCTACTCCTCCTATAAACAAATCCTGATTCACAAATACCATAGTAATTAACTAATTATTAAAATATTAAATCTATTAAAGTTGAAATAATTAACATTCAACTCAAAATCAATCGGCAATATAACATGAAGACAACTTTTAACAGAGTATGGCATGGTTTGGTCGGACTAGAAAAACCATCGTGCATATAACTATATATATAGATCATTAGTGATAAAATCTCGTTCTCCTTCTCAGTTAAACTCATTCCAACTTCCTCATTATTTTCTAATTTTGAATTAAAACAGAATACCAATTAAGTTCAGCTGAGTAAAATATTTATTGGAAAGTATACGTGGCTCTTAGTGATCAACATTAAAGGGTTCATAATCTTATCGGTCTAGTGTGATATTGAGTTCAGTCTACTTATGGACAACTAGCTAATTGAGGCAAACAAGTAGATTCGATTTTTTTTTTTTTTAGATAATCAAATAGATTCGATTAGGATGCCCAAGTTTTATATAGTACAAAGTGAGATATATTGGGCATATAGTGAACAAATTGGATCTAATATACTTGTCCACACTAGTACGATGTTTAAAACACAATCATTCAGTTTGGATTACACATGACAACATACAGACGATTCTATGTACCTAGCTAATCTTATTTCGTCATTAATTAAAAATTAAGAGGCCGTGATTTGAATTAGTTCGCAGCTTACCAAGAGAACTGCCTTGATGTTATTATGACCAAGCTGAGCAGCTCCAATCCCAGTTTGCTTCTTGACCATTTTAAGCAGCACATCAACTATATCTTCATGCTCCTGTTGTGTCCTCCCAGGCCTGAGATGATCATCAATCGCCTGCTGAAAAAAGAGATGAACTTCCCTGGAAACTCTGTCAAACTCTCTATGTTTACCGGAGATCCTGTCTATGATCCACCCAATACATGGGGGAAAGAAATCAGCTGCGCATGATGAGAAGCCTGTAACCATATCTCGACTATCATGAAGCACTCGAAGAAATCTTTCATGCTCCAAATCGCTCCATTGGAAACTTGTCCCGAAAACAATCCTGAAAATTATACTGCCCATGAGAGCAAACAACTTCTCAGTAAGGTTAACAGGAGAAGATGAAGCTGATGCGTCAGAAATCGAATCAATTATCTTCACGACTTCTTCTTCTGTAATAGATCTATACGACTGAACCCTTTTCGCACTGAAAATCTCAAGCACACATATCTTTCTTATCTCTCGCCAATATTCACCGTAAGGCGAAAATGCTATGTCTAGATAGTTAAATGTGAGTCTGCGAGATCCCCAGGAGGCCGGTCTACTGCAACAGTGGAGATCATTATCTTTCAAGGTCTGTTTTGCTGCTTCAGCTGATGAGATTATGAGGGTCGGTCTGCGACCCATCTGTAAGAGCATGAGTGGTCCATATTTCTGTGATAGTCTCCATAGGTTTTGATGAAGTGATGAACCAGATTGAGCAAACTGGTGAAGGTTGCCAATAATGGGAAGCTTAGGAGGGCTTGGTGGGAAGTGCTTTTGTGGCTTATTGATCTGCTTTCTCAGTAAAAGCAGTAGTAAAGGGAGAAGGAGGAGAAATGGAATCCATAAGATTAGTAGGAGGGTCTTGTCAGCCATTAACGGAGCTTTAGTGATTACCTTGATGTTTCTTAATTTCTATGTCGGTCTTGTATATATAAGAGCTGCTGCTCTCAAGTCCTAACTGAGCAAGCACACCATCTGCATAATTCATAATTGAATTACTATTTTATTTTTGTCCAAGTATGTGATATAAGACTTGCGAATTTCACTATGGAAAATTGGAAATTATGAGTGGATGAAAATTATTTGTAGTCACATTATCTTGCAGTATCAAATCTGATTTCTTGTTGTGAAGACTTCTTAATTAAATATCTGAGAAATATCGACTGGTACTGTTTAATACAGGAGAAGAGTTGCGCATGAAGTTTATTGATTGGTCGATATGGTTTTTGTTATATTCATAATCCATTTTGTTATATTGATGAGGGATAATGACCATTTACACAATTTTATAATAAAAATTACCCACTTACACAAATACTTTAAGAGATTGTCTATTTACCCAAACACTCTAAGAGATCATTTCTCTAATACTCAATTAATTAATTTTTTATTCCTTTTTATTTATTTTTGGAATATTTTTGCCCTCTCCTTCTGTGTCACTTAGAGAGAGAAGTTGTCGGAGACATTTCTGGACTCCGGTGACCGGATTCCGGCGTCTGAATTTATTGCCCCATAATAATACCTACTAACCATATTATTGGCCCCCAATAATCATATTATTCCCCCCAATTAATCATATTATTGACTCCCAATAATCTATTATTGCCCAATAAATATTTTATTGCTCCCCAATAATCTTATTATTATCTTCCAATAATTGTTTTATTGCCCACTAATGATCTTATTATTGCCCAACCAAATCATAATAAACAAAACAATAACTTATACATAGAGGAATCCAAAATGCAGCAACTCGGATAAAAACAAACGATACACAGAGGTTTCTAAAGCCCTCTTCTCTTCTGTTTCTTATCTAAAGAGTCCTAATCCTTTCTGGGTTTAAGAGACAAGTGAGTCCCCTCACTCTTTTTCTGTACAGATGTATTTCTTGGGTGAATCTGTCAAAATTTTGAAATTCAAAACACCAAACATATATTGAGATAAAAATTGACACGAATACCAACAAGCTAGGCTCTCAGATCTACCATGGTTTTTTAGACAAAGCTCAGATCTACCATGGTTGTGAACGAGAGGGCTACCAAGAGAGCCAGGAGGAAGGTCGCTGCCTCTACTCCGGTACCACATCTCAACTCAACGACTCTCCGTCAAAAACCTTCCCTACCTCCACAGCGGCAACAAAATCTAGACTCTGCTCCCTAATTACTCACTCACCGTGACTTCGTCTCTGGCTTCCGAAGCCTATTTGTCGGTCAACGACTTTCCGGTTGACCCGAATTCTGTTATGGACGATGAGTCAATGATCATATACACCGTCGATTCTTTAACTTGAGTTTCTGGAGGCTGAAGAAGCTCCGGCGACTGCTCCGATTGCTGGAATTTCGGGTCAGCCACACCTGCCGTTTGGGGGGTTGCGGATCTGCTGAGGAACGATGAAGCCTCCATGGATGGACGGAGAGAAAGAGAGAAAGAGAGAGAGAGAGAGAGTCTGATCGGAGGAGGGAGGGAGGGAGGGAGAGGGAGAGTGAGAGAGAGAAAGTATGATTGGAGGGGAAAGAGAGAAGTTTGTAGTTTATTAATTAGATTGGGGGTAAAAATGTCACTTATGTTTAAATTGGGTAAATGGGAGTAAAATTTGGTTAGTGGAGTAAGTAGGAGTAACTTGACTCAAAATTAGGCATTGGGTCAATATCCCTATTCACAATTCATAACCACTTGCAAGAAAACTTGAAGAAAATGAAGACATGGATCTTTGGGAATTGAAAAGATCTAATTATACAACAATAGAGTAAAAACCTATCAACTAAAGAAATAATTATCTCACTTACTTCAGTAACATATTTTTATTCTCACTAATCCAATATAATGTAAAAAGACAATTGTATCCTAAACCAAATTAAATAATTACCCCTGTGTCTCTCATTCCTCCGATCTGCACACACACACACACACACACACACACACACACACACACACACACACACACACACACACACACTCTCTCTCTCTCTCTCTCTCGCTCTCTCTCTCTCTCTCTTCGTTGGAGTCAGAGATTTTCCGACGAAGATCACGATGGGTTCGAATTCGGATTTGGTGCAGAAGCTGGAGTTGGCGCTTGTGGTTTCGTTCAGAGGCTCAATGACTGACACGGCGGTGGTGCTGATTGCGACAACTTCAATTACGTTGATAATAGAGGTTTTGGTGGTTTTGTGGTGGAGATCTGGGGTTGAGTTTTTCATTACAGTGGTTTGGTTTCACCTCCAGTGATCTGGTTACCATTGAATTATTATGCATTGGCTTTGTTGCAGTTTTGGAGTTGGTTTGTTTCAAGATTGCAGGGCCTGTCATGTTGGATACCTGGCATCACTATTGGCAATAATCGATTCCCCAGATTGTAATGGACTCAAATGGGAATAATTTTAAGCATATGGTCATGAAGGAGATACATGGGGAGGGAATAAGGAGTTCAGTTTTCAAGTAATAATGGGATATATTGGTCTAATTTTGAGATGGATTATTCTAGTGGCCTCTCACCAACAATTGTTGTTGTTTGGATGTTCTTTCTACAATTATGGTTTTTCATTAGTTGGTACTTGTCAATCTCTTGCTCCTGTTGTGCTGCTTCAAAAAGATTTCAGCGTGATCTCTCTAGACTTTCCTTCTTTCAGCAATATGATGGCTAGCCTTAGCTTTAGCTTTTCTATTCATTGTATCATAGGCAGTGAATGAATAATTTGAGTAAATTTACATGTCTGCAAAGTATGGAAGTCTCATTCTCTGACCTTTATAATTTGCCTACAAGTTGTGTCTTTTTACATATTTGAGAATTCAGAAAGGGCTTACGTATAATTCCTATCAACTTTGTTTCTTGTTTACAATTTTGCGAATGAGTATGCATCTGGGTGCCCAATTTTTTTTTTTTTCAAAATGAGGGTAGAAGACCAGAAGAAAAGAAAGAAAAAAAAATTTTTATCGGGGGACAATAGAAAACTATTAGGGAGACAATAGACGTCTATTTGGGGGGGGGGGGGGGGGGGGGGGGAGTAATAGATGTTCTGAATTAATGTAATTTCCTCTTTTTTTCTTTCATCAAAGTTTATTTGTCTTAATTTAGGGAGATTAGTTCCCATTCCGGCTACTGAAAGTTCTATTGGGGACAATAGACGTCTATTGGGGGGCAATAAATGTCTATTACGGACAATAAATGTCACGTCCCGAATTTGAGAATAAAATTCAAAATCCGAAACATGAAAATTACCACAACTCAAAATATTCATCCTGAAAATTTCTTTTCTTAACAACCTCACCACACGAAACCAATCAAACCGAATCTAGTTTCGGTTAATTATTACAATACAAATACGCAATAATTTGTAAAGCTCTAAATGAGCATACACACCTCACAACTCAAAGAAATAAAATGTAACTGCTGTAACACCTAAGCAGCCCGGTCACCTCCCTGGTTATCCTGACCTGCAGGAATATCCGCTATACCATTTGAATAGTGTACCGGGATTGTGACAATACAAAACCCGGTAAGCTTATGAAAGCTCATATGAGTAAAAGAAAGAACGGTTACTTAATTTAATCACATTTATTTCTACCTAAGTCAACATGCAACAATTCTATAACTACAAAAAAGACAACAACCAAAATAAATCAACTACTCAACACCAACCCTTACTCACGTCTTTAACCACAATACCCCATCATCGTATTTATAAAAATATGGTATTCGACAGACTAGAGCTCTAACTGAATCGTAGCCCGTCACCTGGCCTAGGTTATGGCATCCGACATATTTATCTTTATCGTATTTCATCAATATATATACTTATATACATATTTAGAACGTCCGATAATTGTACATACTCAACCAATCGTATCCCATCATCCACCTTGGATTAGAGCGTCCGATTACCCCATACTGGTCACTACGTTGACCCTAAATCCACAATACGTACAATCGTATGTTTTCACATAATTATATCAACTCAATCAACATATATGATATTATCATGAATTTAAAGCATTTGAATATAATCCAAATCATCATTCTATCTCAATCATATTGTCATTAAATCACACAAATCAATATATATATTCCACGTAAATATATATATACACGTAATCATCCACTCAGGAATGACCACTAATATCATCTATAGTTCACACAATTACTAAAAATAAATAAATTTAAAACGCTCGGTTCGTAATATGAACCACGTGAGTTTTACTCACCTCGAAATTCCAGCTGTGTCTTCAATAAATATAACTCACAATAATCCAAATGCTCGTCAACTCAAGCCGTCAAGTACCTAATCAAGTACGGTCTTTACTTAGCAACGAAGCATGAAATAAACCTAAATGATGATCCAACGGTCGGATTCTAAAATAAGGACAATCCGACGGTCGGATTGAATTTAATTGATGATCCAACGGTTAGATCCTCACGGATTGCCCATGGAAACATCCTATCAAAATTATACGAAAATCCGATGGACGGATCTTCGTTAATCGCCTCTCGAATCACTATTTTATAATTATACGAAGATCCAAAGGTCGGATCTTCGCCCGTGACCACACAGTCATCGGGACAGTCATATGAACATCATATTAAAATTTGAAGTAAAACCGATGGTCTGATCTTCGTAAATCTCAAACCGAAGGTAAATTGTAAAACCGTAAATAGTAACGTCAAAACAGAAATTGACTATTTATCAACTTTTTCTAATATGACCAAGTTATATCTCAAAACGTTCGTATGGATGCATAGATCATCGTCCAGATAATAAAAACTCAAAATTCGGTCTGACGCTCCACCACACGCGGCGGTCAGACGGTGGTCAACGCCGGTCAACCACCTCCGATGCAAAAGTCGTCAACTACAAACTTCTTCAAAATGAAATTGTGAACAACTTTAATACCTGACTTTTTCGGAGATGAGGTCTAGATCGTCCTAGATCGGGTTTTGAAGTTGGATTAATCTCGGCCCTCTGATCAGTCTCCAGATCGAATCAGGGACGTCGAAATCTTCAACTCTTGATCTACCACTGTACACTTAAAATCGTGATGCAAGCCATATATGGGGATGATCAGAAGGAAGAGCACGTCACGAAAATGAGGAGGATCGGCCCGTGCACCGCCGGCACCACCGAGATCTGACCGGGTCGGGCGTTCGGGGCTGAGCTGCTCCGATCTCCTGCTTGCGGCGAGCGGGGGCGGCAACGGGGTTGACAGGGAGGCAGGCGACGTCGATCTGAGCGTCCTCACGGTGGTTTCGTCGCCGTTGGACGTCGGACGGCGCCGGTGCAGTCGGGTCGGGTCGCGCGGGTCCGGGTCGGGTCGGTCAGATTTCTTCAGTTCTTCGCGCTTCAGTCGAGAGAGAAGAGAGAGAAAATTTTTTGTTATTTTTTTGGTTTTCTGAAATTTCAACAAAAAAAATCCTATATTTATAGAAAAATTCCGATTTTCAAATAATCATAACTTATTCATACGAACTCCGAATAATACGTTCCACATATGCACTGACTCGTATCGACGAGCTCTACAACTTGCATGAAGGAAGTTTTCCCAAATTTTGAACGTATAAAAATTCGATTTTCACGACCCCCTAAATAACGTTCGTTTTCGAAAATAAAATCGTTCGGAACCAATTTCCTCAACCCACGACAATCCAAATAATCCGAAATATCACAACTCAATTAATATAACAATTAATGAATTACATAAATTTATTATATGGAAATCTGGGTCTTCACAATAAACCTTTTTGGCGACCTATGATATTTCCGACAACCTCTTTAGGGACCTCCGGCTAGGTTTTCAGAAAAATCCGGTGGGCGGTGGCCGGTCACCGGACTCTGGTGAATTCTCCTATGGTTTCTCTCTCTTCCATTCTCTATCTCTCTCTCTCTATGTAACAAAGGGGTGACGGTAAAATAGTCTAAAAAAAAAACTTAATTGGGTATTAGGGAAGACTTCCTAAGAGTGCCTTGGATAAGAGGGAATTAAAAAAACTTAACAAAAACCCTAAATAATATGGGCAATTCATTATAGACCCAATTTTTATAAGAAATATTAGGTAAAACCCATCAAATTTTTTTTTTTCAATTTACACCAAAAAATTGCCATGTAAAATAAATAAAACAGCATTTTTCCCCTCAAATTACAAAAATTACAACTGAAGGAAAATTATTAACCTACACTGATTTTTTTTCTCCTTGACAGAAAAGTAACATTATGAAATCTCATGATTAAAGCACTTTGCATTACTACATTAACTTGTAGGTTTTGTAATCCCTAGCTTCAATACTATTGTTAATATTGCTAGAATCATACAATATTGGTCTTTTTTTTCAAATTCAAATGGGTTGATTGTTACTAATGAACCAAATGCTCAAAGATTTTTGCATATCTTTCTTTTGGGTTCGCAAACCTCCAATCACAGAGGTAATTAAGTTATTTGATTCTTTTTGTTGATAATATTTATTGTTGTGATTAAGATTGGGGAGAACAAGGTTCAAAAATTATTTTTTTTTTTTGGTGTTTTTTACTTTTCATTGTGGTGCACTCATTGTATTCAATGAAATGTAAGAATTTAGTTCGTATAATGGTTTGTATTAGTTGCGTACCTAACATAGAGGTTCATTCGACTTTACCATGCTTACTAGACACATACTAACTTGGGTAAAACACATGACTTCAGGTGAAAGTTGGAAAAAAAGAAGAAAAGGGTACTAGACATGACTTTCAAGTTCTAAAAATTTAATGCCTACTGACTTTTTATTTATTTCTTTTATGCTGTTAGTTTTATTTGTTACCTATTCCAAAGGTATGATATTTAGTGATGTTTATGGATATGAGGTAGGTTGTTTTATGCTATGCGTTTTTTCCAATACCTTGTAAAGAGGTATATAGTTTATGATATCTCATTGCTATGTGATTTATTGGTTAACTATTCTAGAGGTGTATTATTTAAAGTTATGGCTATAGGATATGTTTAGGTTGTCATGGCTACAAAGTAGTAGGCGTGACTTCCATATTTGAAAAATTTAATGTCGAATGACTTTCTATTTTATTTTATTTTTTATGCTTTGAATTTCATTGGTTATTTTTCCAAATGACTAAATATTGTTTATACCCTATACTTTCTATGTCTCGACATTTCAGTCCCTCATTTTCTAGTTTCAACCAAATACTCATCGAACCCTCAGATCTCATGTAATAGGTCATAGCCGTTAATTCTCCGCCAAAATCTCAGTTAAAAGTCTAACATGGCATCCCATTCCATGCCAAAATATCTATTATACCCTCACTTAACTTTTTTTTTAAATATATTTTTCTCTTTTTTTTTATTTTTTCTTTTTCCCTCTTCTTTTTCCAGCTCTCTCTCATCTTTTTGTTTATCTCCATCTCATTTTCCTTTTATGTCTCACCTACCGACTTTTTATTTATTTATCTTTTATGCTATCAATTTCATTTGTTACCTATTCCAAAGGTATGATATTTAATGATGTTTATGGATATGAGGTAGGTTGTTTTATGCTATGCTTTTTTTCCAATACCTTGTAAAGAGGTATATAGTTTATGATATCTCATTGCTATTTGATTTATTGGTTAACTATTCTAGAGGTGTATTATTTAAAGTTATGGTTATAAGATATGTTTAAGTTATCATGGCTACAAAGTAGTAGGCGTGACTTCCATATTTGAAAAATTTAATGTCCAATGACTTCTATTTTATTTTATTTTATTTTCTGTGCTTTGAATTTCATTGGTTATTTTTCCAAAGGACTAAATGTTGTTTATACCTGTAACGTCCCAAACTGGACCTCACCAGCTTGAGCACGTCACAATGCAGTGCGTTTTACGAAAATTATTTATAAAACTGCCTTGCGGGTTTCTGAGATGTAAATTGAACCTTTGGTTTACGTTTCAGGGCTTCGCGGGACTGTGACTTGCTGAAGCTGGTAAGGTGCAGTTTGGGGCGTTACAATACCCTATCCTTCCTATGTCTCGACATTTCTGTCCTTCAGTTTCTAGTTTCAACCAAATACTCATCGGACTCTCAGATCTCATGCAATAGGTCATAGCCGTTAATTCTCCTCCAAAATCTCAATTAAATTGCTGACATGGCATCCTTTTCATGCCAAAATATCTATTATACCCTCACTTATTCTTTTTTTTTTTAATATATTTTTCTCTCTTTTTTTTTATTTTTTCTTTTTACCTCTTCTTCTTCCAGCTCTCTCTCCTCTCTTTGTTTATCTCCATCTCATTTACCTTTTATTTCTCACCAACCAAACATACCAGATTCAATCGAAAAATTTTAGAAGGAAAATTTTAGGTATAACAAAGCAACAATGCACCTCAAGTGTCGGAACAGAGCACTGACATTAGAGCTTGAATTTGGAAGCTGCCAACTGGACCATAAATCAATTGGGGGATAAACACTAATGAGAGGCACAACCCTGAGTTATCCGCCGACGCTGGCTTCAACCTGAACCAATAAAGCATTGATCTTGATGCACTTGTTCATAACCAAAACGTGAAGTTGGTGCACCATGCTTATGCTCCCATTCACCAGCCTTATACTTCTCTTCCTCATCCTCGTCATCTTCTCCAATTTCCTATCGCATTGCTTCGAATCAAAGGAAATACCAAGCCACAAACATTAGTGCAGTAATTGTCAGTCTTCTTAGAGCAGTAAGAACTCCCCCCTTCACTCATCATCCACCACATTCTTTAGATCGATCAAATTACTCAAATGTTCAACGCCTAGAACTAGATTCCAGATTCAATTCAGTTATCTCGAGATCTCCACAGACTAAGAAAGAAAGCTCCTTTAGTATTGAACGACTAAAGTTGAATCCTTTATCTCTCTTAAACAATTAGAGATAGTTTGAAACCTTTTAGGGTTTGGATTTTGATGAGGGGAATCGGAAAGGGAATAAGAGAAGGAAACTTTAAGGAAAGGTAAATCCTTTGTTGTTGGGCTGTGGCCACCTTGGTATTGGGTGTCGCGAGCACTTAAGTGCTTGAAGCAAGGTCTGTTGGAGAACTAGCAACCCCTCATCACCCCGTTTAGGGTTTGGTAGCGTTGGGCTGAGGCTTCTGACCCGACGAGGTCGGTTGGGATTTACAACTAGTACTTGACCTCTTGGGATGCTGAGGCGGTTGCTTTTCTTTGAAGGCATTTCTATGTGGTCAATTGTGATCGGAGATAGGTTAAAGGACGATGAGTGCTTCTTGTAGTTTGGTTGGTGAAACATAAAAGGAAAATGAGATGGAGATAAACAGAAGGAGGAGATAGAACGGGAAGAAGAAGAGGTAAAAAGAAAAAATAAAAAAGAGAGAAAAATAAATAAATTTAACAAAAAACTAAGTGAGGATATAATAGAAATTTTGGTGTGAAGGGATGCCATGTTAGCGATTTGATGGAGATTTTGATGGTGAGTTAATGGCTAGGACCTGTTGTGTGAGATTTGAGAGACCCAGGACGATTTGGTTGAAATTAGAAAGTGAGAGACTGAAATGTCGAGAGATAAGAAGTATAAGGAGTAAACAATATTTAGTCATATTCCAAATGTATGATATTTAGTGATGTCAATGGGTATAAGGTAGGTTGTTATATGCTATAAGTTTTTTCCGATACCTTGTCAAGAGGTATATAGTAGATGTCTTGTTGCTATGTAATTTATTATTTACCTATTCTATAGGTATGTTATTTAATGTCATGGCTATAAGATATGTTTAATGTTGTGGTTATAAGGTAATAGACTATGAGATAGGTTGTTTTATATATGCTATGAGTTTTTTCCGATACCTTGTCTGGAGGTATATAGTTTTAGATACCTACATTGCTATGTGATTATTAGTTACTATTCTAGATGTATGTTATTTAATGGCTATAAGGTATGTTAATCTTATTTAATGTCATAGCTATAAAATATGTTTAAAGGCATGGCTATAAAGTACTAGGCGTGTTTCAAAAAGAAAAAAAAATGTAGTAGGAGTGAGTTTCAAGTTCTAAAAGTTTAGTGTGGATTGACTTTTTTATTTTAATTTATGCTTTATATGCTATAAGTTTTATTGGTTACTTACTCTAAATATGATATTTAGTGATTGCCATGCCCCGAATTTTTGATAAAGAAATTCAAAATCCGAAACGCGATAACTCAATTATATGCCCAGAAAACATATGAACTTTTTTCAATTTAATCTAAGCAATGAAACAACCGAGCTCACAAATGTCAATACCGATCCGTTCTCTAGAGTCATATTACATCACTACGTGTTTACACAACTCGAAAGTATTAAAGTAAAGGTAAACGCTCACAAGGAGCAAACCTACAAACAGCAGTAGATACACAAAATAGGTTCTAAACCTAACGCTGCTGCAACAACGAGCCACGGTCTCAACCCTGGTTGCCTTGACCTGTAGGAAAAACCCTACACCATGGAATAGTGCATCGGGTACCAATAACAAACCCGGTAAGATTTCACAAGCTCGTATGAGTAACTCAACTGAAATGACTTAGACAACACATACTTATAATTTCTCAACTTATGAGATAAATTAAAGTAGCAACATTTAATTCCACAGTACACAACCAAACTTACAATCAAACAAGGTAAAAATCAGTAATTCCTGCATAGAAATTTAGTTCAAGAGATCTAAAATCACACAATTCAATCATAGCAACTCCTGCATATATTTTAGTTCAGGAGGTTACATTAAAACCACACAATTTAAAATATAACAGAAATCAATAATAAAATCAAACAATTCATGCTAAAGCCAAGAAACCACCCTTTCAGCTTCTTTTGAAACGACCCACAAAATGACTCGTTTTCAAAACTCGACAACCTTACCTCTTAAGGGTAACATGCATTAGTGAAGTGACAAGATCATATTATTTCCAACTCACAATTTAGTATGAAATCAAGTCCCTCCTAGGACAACTAAAAGAAAGAATACACTCCAAACTCTCTTTTAAAACAACATGTACTCTTGAGTTGCAGTAACCTGCTTGTTATCCCTCATGACATACAATGGTAGATAGACTAGAGCTCTAACTGAAACGTAACTATACTTCGGCCAAGGGCATGGTTTCGATAACCCACCCTCGGTCACTACTATGAACTTCGCTACAAAGATCAAAACATTTAAAAAGTCATTCAAGACTCAAAATGTTACACAACCTCAACACTTTCCAAAACAATATAATTGACTGCAATAAATATTGTTTTCAAAGCTCAACTCCCATCTCAAAAACAATATAGAAATCAATTTCAAAATATTGTTTTCACCCCTCAAACCACCAGCACAATTTGACAAGTAAAACTCTCAATACCAAACGTCAATACAATAATTGTTTCCATTCAAAAGAACCAAAACTCATTCAGTCCTTAGAAAATTAAATCACAACAATGGTAACATCGAACTCACAAAACATGTTAATTCCACCTCATTACACAACTGCACCAATACACACACACACACACACACAGTCACCCGCTCAGGAATGCTACTAATACCAACTATAGTTCACAAATACAAAACCCGTGAAAAATCATTTTTATACTAAAACTTCATTTTACTTACCTATGAACCGTTGACGAACAAGTTCATATAATTTAAAATAAATATTTATTTCCGAAAACAATTCCACAATTTAATAATTAATTTTGAATAATAAAGTAACTTCGTTCATAAATGAACCCCGTGAGATTTACTCACCTCTAAACCTGCTGTGTCTTCTCTTACAGCTGAGATAAGTACAGAATACGCTCCGTCAATCACCTAAGTAAAATGATTTGTCATGTGAAGACCCAAATTTTCATATAATAATTTATGTAATTCAATAATAGTTATATTAATTGAATTATGATATTTGGGATTAATTGGTATGTCGTGGTTTGTGAAAGTTGGTTTCGAATGATATTATTTTCGAAAAAGAACGTTATTTAAGAGGTCGTGAAAATCAACTTTTTATACTTTTAAAATTTTGGAAAACTTCCTTCATGAAAGTTGTAGAGCTCGTCGTTACGAGTTCGTACATATCTGGAACGTAATATTCGGAGTTCGTATGAATAAGTTATGAATATTTGAAAATTAGAATTTTTCTATAAATAGTAAGAAAAATCTAATTTTTTCATTAAGGATGAAAAAATCAGATTTTTGCACATAAGTCCCCCTCCCCTCTCTCTCTCTCGCGCGAGCTGCAGCCTTCCCTCTGTCCAACCCGCCGCCGGACCTGGGCCTTCCCGGCTTCGCCGCTCCTCGCCCAGCCGCTCCCCGCTCTCAGTTTCCCCAGCCGTTGCCCCCAGCTCTGGATCGAAGCCTTTTTCCGAAGCTCCAACCCGACCCGACCGGAAATCCACTTTTCCGGCGGTGCACGGGCCGATCAACGTTATTTTGGTGACGTGCTCTTACTCCTGATCATCCTCATATATAACTTGCATCACGATTTTGAGTGTAGAGTGGTAGATCAAGAGTTGAAAGTTTCGACGTCCCTGATTCAATCTGGAAACTGATGAGAGGGTCGAGATTAATCCAACTTCAAAGCCCGATCTAGGACGATCTAGACCTTATCTCTGAAAAAGTCAGGTGTTAAAGTTGTTCACAATTTCATTTTGAAGAAGTTTGTAGTTGACGACTTTTGCATCTGAGGTGGTTGACCGGCGTTGACCGCGTTGTCGACCGCCGTCTAACCGCGGCGTGTGGCGGCGCGTCTGACCAAATTTTGAGTTTATATTATCTGGACGATGATCTATGCATCCATACGAGCGTTTTGATATATAACATGGCCATGTTAGAAAAAGTTGATAAATAGTCAATTTAAGTTTTGACTTTACTATTTACGGTTTTACAGTTTATCTTCGGTTTACCATTTACAGAGATCAGACCATCGGTTTTACTTCAAATTTTAATATGATGTTCATATGACTGTCCCGAAGACTTTGTGTGGTCACGGGCGAAGATCCGTCCGTCGGATTTTCGTATAATTTTGATAGGATGTTTCCAAGGGCGATCCGTGAGGATCTAACCTTCGGATCATCGTTTAAATTCTATCCGACCGTTGGATCGTCTTTATTTTAAAATTTGATTTTTGGATCATCATTTAAGTTTATTTCGTGCTTCGTTTGCTTAGTAAAGACCATACTTGATTATGTACTTGACGGTTTGAGTTGACGAGCATTTTGATTATTGTAATTTGTATCTAAGTGAAGACGCAGCGGGAGTTTCGAGGTGAGTAAAACTTACGTGGTTCATATTACGAACCGAGTATTTTAAATTATTTATTTTTGTAATTGTGTGAAAAATATTTGTGGATTAAATATTTATTTTTAAAATCACATGGACTTGATCACTACGGTCCATAGGTAAGTAAAATGAATTTTAATTATACAAATGAATTTCATGATTTTCTTGTGTGGACTATAGATGGTATTAGTGATCATTCCTGAGTGGATGATTACGTATATATATATATATATATTTACGTGGAATATATATATTGATTGGTGTGTTATTGAGTGATGATATGATTGAGTTGGAATGATGATTTGGTTTATATTTCAAATGCTTAAATTTCATAATAATATTATGTATGTTGGATGAGTCGATTTCATTGTGTGAAAACATATTGTTGTAGTTATTATGGATTTAGGGTCAACGTAGTGACCGGTATGGGTGAATCGGACGCTCTAATCCTAGGTGGATGATGAGATACGATTGGTTGAGTATGTACAATTATCGAACGTTCTACATATGTCTATAAATATACATATTGATGAAATACGATAAAGATAAATATGTCGGATGTCATAACCTAGGCCAGGCGACGGGCTACGATTCAGTTAGAGCTCTAGTCTGTCAATACCATATTTTTGTAAATACGATTTAGAGATTTTGAGAAGGAATATATGAATTAGGGTTTTGGTATTGGTTTGTGATTGGTGATGGATTTGAGATTGTTGGTTTCTTGTGGAGTGTTGACTTGGGTGAAAATAATTATGATTTAATTAAACAACCGTTCTTTCTTTTTACTCATACGATCTTTCAAAAGCTTATCGGGTTTTGTGTTGTTGCAATCCTGGTACACTATTCAAATGGTGTATTGGATATTCTTGCAGGTCAGGATAACCAGGGAGATGATTGTAATACCCGCAATTTTCATTTTAAATTCGAGTAATTGTGTTGAGTGATTATTATGCGATTTCACGATTATTGTTCGATAATAATTCACTTTTACATTAATCGAAGTTTCGAAACGTTTATTTTTTACGAAAAGCTCGAAATGCTCGGTTTGAGAAATCGACTTTTTCTACTTACAAAATTTGGAGAAACTTCCTTCATGAAAGTTGTAGAGCTCGTCGATACGAGTTCGTATACGTGCAGAACACGAAGATCGGATTTTTTCTGATTTAGTTATCGAAATTAGAAGATTTTCCGAAAATGGGTATATATAGATAAAACCCTAGAATTTTTTTGATAAGTTTCCTTTTTGGTCCGGTCTCCATTTTTGTTTTTGGAAAGCACTGTGCTTTCTGTCTCTCTCCCTCTTGCGTCGCCTCCTCCTCTCGGCCGAAAACAGAAGCAAAATAGAGCTAGCCATCTCCAGCATGTCCGGCCACGCCACGACCTCAAACCACTTCCAGGAGCTTCGCCTCGGCCTTGCGCAGCTGCCAGAGGCAGCCTTGCGTCGCGACAAGGCCTGCAGCGGCTGCGGCGCGGCCCGAACCGAAAAGGGTCGATTTCGGTTCGATCTTGATATCTCGAGCTACACAGCACCATTTCACTTGATTCTTGGCTCATTGAGCTCGCCTCAACTTCCTCTACAAGCACCAAGAAGGACCGGAACTGGGTCGAACTTTTTCACGTTCGCCGGAGCTCGACCCGAACGGATCGAAACAATCAAATTTTCGATCAAGATATCTCGAGCTATACACGATCGTTTCTTGTGATTCTTGGCTTATTGAGTTCATAAGGAAGTTCTGAACAAGTTTCTAGAAGGGATCGAAGCCTGAGGTTGCAGTTTTCAAGTCGGTTTTCAAGCTCGCTGGTTTCTGGAATTTTTCCGGCCGCCGACTGTAATTGGTACTTTTCGATCCCTTCCCGTCATTTTTTGGTCTTGTGCTAGTTATGAAAGTTGCTCAGAATGATGAAACGAAGGGGACAAGCTCGGCCCCGACACCATTGGAGGTGGTCGGTGGCTGCTCTGTCCCTAACTCCAGCTCGGCAACCTCCGGAGGTTTAAAAATTGGTTTCTGTCCATATTATGATTCTATGTTTCGATACGATCATTTCGGCGTATTATACGCATTTTTGGGATATCGTATGAATTAGTTATGAATTTTGTGATTTCGATCGATTTCGATCGTTAGATTTTTGATATGTGAAATTAGGACCATCGGATGAACTTGTAAATTTGTTATGATGATCATATGACTGTCCCAGAGGCTTTGTGTGGTCATGGGTGAAGATCCGACCGTTGGATCTTCGTATATGTGCAAAACGGTAATTAGGGGAGCGATTCGTGAGAAACCGCTCGTCGGATTTTAATGTAAATTAGAATCCGGCCGTTAAATGGTAGTTAAATTATGTGTTGAAATTGTTGGCTAAATTAGAATCACATTTGATTAGGTGATTGACGGATTTTATTTGAGTGGGCTATTTCGGCGTTAATTATAATTATATTGATGACGCAGCGGGAATTTCGAGGTAAGTAAGACTCACATGGTTCATATTACGAACCGAGCGTTTTAAATTTATTTATTTATAGTAATTGTGTGAAAAATATTTGCGGATTAAATATTTGTTTTAAAATTTCATGGACTTGAATCACCATGGTCCATAGATAAGTAAAAATGAATTTTAATTATACAAATGAATTTCCGGATTTTCTTGTGTGAACTATAGATGGTATTAGTGGTCATTCCTGAGTGGATGATTACGTATATATATATTTACGTGGAAAATATATATTGTTGAGCGACGATATGATTGAGTGAATTGATGAATTGATTATATTTCAATTGTGTAATTCCATAATAATATGATGTATCTTGGTTGGGTTGATTTCAGTATGTGATATTATATGTTGTGCTCATTATGGGTTTAGGGTCGACGTAGTGACCGGTGTGGGGTAATCGGACGCTCTAATCCTGGGTGGATGATGGGATACGATTGGTTGAGTATGTGGAATTATCGGACGTTCTAAATATGTATATAGGTATACATATTGATGAAATACGATAATGATAAATATGTTAGATGCCATAACCTAGGCCAGGTGACGGGCTACGATTCAATTAGAGCTCTAGTCTGTCAAGTACCGTATTTTTATAAATACGATGTTGAGAGTTGTGTAGAAAGATGTGAGTTGAGGTTTATCTTGATGTATTGAATTGGTGTTGATTGAGATTGTTAGTACTTGTGGATGTGGAAATTGTTTAGTGTTGTTGTGTGTGGGAATAATTATGAATTGAATTAAGCAATAGTTCTTTCCTTTTACTCACACGAGCTTTCATAAGCTTACTAGGTTTTGTGTTGTTGCAATTCCGGTACACTATTCAAATGGTGTAGCGGATATTCCTACAGGTCAGGATAACCAGGGAGGTGACCGAGCTGTTTAGGTGTTATAGCAGTTTTGTTATTTCATTTAGTTGTGAGGTGTGTATGCTCATTTAGAGCTTTACAGTTCATTTTGGATTTGAGTTGTAATAATTAACCGTGACTAAATTCGGTTTGATTTTTATTTCGTGTGGTGAGGATGTTAAGAAAAGAAATTTTCAGGATGATTATTTTGAGTTTGTAGTAATTTCATGTTTCGGATTTTGAATTATTATTCTAAAATTCGGGGCGTGACAGTTTGGTATCAGAGCGTAAGGTACATATTTGGTGATATGTCAATACTTACCGAGTGATGGCCCGTCTGCAGCGGATCCCCATCGTGTGCTCTTCGGTATTGACAATGTCATTGGGTATGTGAGTGCGTTAGGTTGGCTAGGAATGTTAGTACTTTTAAGAAATTAGGCATCGTTATGTATGATCAGTACTTGGTTAATATGGACTTGCATTTGACTTATGCTTTGTTTAAATGTTATGCGTGTATTAATCAAGTATATCATGCTTATTAGGTAATGGAGATTGAGGGAAACGAAGCCAGAGGTTGGGGTAGAGGTAGACCTCGTGGCAGGGGTAGAGGCCGAGGAAGGGGTAGGGCCCCTCGGGTCGAAGAAGTATCCGAGACGGAGGTAGATGCACCTTATGAGGATCAGCCTATTCCTCCTGTGGCTGTGGTTGTTAATCCTGCTCGCTTGCTGATGCTAGCAAGGGAAATTACTCGCTTGGGAGCAACCAAGTTTGGAGGAGGCACTGATTATATGGTGGTGGATCGTTGGATAGAGGATTTGCAGACCTATTTCAATCTGCTTGATTGCACTGAGACCGACAAGAGGAAGCTAGCCGCTTTCATGCTGAAGGACGAGGCTAGGGTGTGGTGGAACGTCACTCATAGGAGCATTGAGGTGTCTACTTTGACATGGGACGGCTTTGAGAGGCTGTTCAGGGAGAAGTACTTTCCACCAGCAGTGAAGGAGAGGTTGGAGCGAGAGTTCCTTGCACTTGTACAGGGGAAGATGACCGTAATTGAGTATGATGCGGAGTTCTCCAGACTGTACAAGTATGTGAGGCAGATGGAGGATGAGGACTTGGCCAAGAAGTTTCAGAGAGGGTTGAGTCCTTCGATTGAGCGTGATGTAGCCATCTTGGAGCTGAAGGCCAAGAGAGAGATCTTGGCTAAGGCACAGATCATTGAGCAGCAGAACCTGATTCGTAGAGAGAAGGAGTCTGCTGAGAGAGACTTCCAGGGCAAGGGAAAGGTCATAGCAGGAAGTAGTAGAGCTAGAGACTTCAGGGGTGGGTTCTGGAAGAGACAGAGAACTCAGTTTCAGCATCAGGCTCCAGCCAGGGTAGCAGTAGCTCCTCCTGTTCAGGCTATGCCTGTAATACCCGCAAATTTCATTTTAAATTCGAGTAATTGTATTTAGTGATTATTATACGATTTAACGATTATTGTTCGATAATAATTCACTTTTACATTTATCGAAGTTTCGAAACAATTATTTTTAACGAAAAGCTCGAAATACTCGGTTTGAGAAGTCGACTTTTTCTACGTACGAAATTTGGAGAAACTTCCTTCATGAAAGTTGTAGAGCTCGTCGATACGAGTCCGTACACGTGCGGAACACGAAGATCGGATTTTTTCTGAATTAGTTATCGAATTACGAAGTTTTCCGAAACTTGTATATATAGAAATTTTTTTGGGAAACCCTAATTTCCACCGGCCTCCTTCTCTTTCTTTTTCTGGAAACCTCACTGTTTACTCTCTCTCTCAAACTCTCGCATCGTTCTCTCTCTCGACCGAAAAGGAGAGCAAACTTCTCCTTCATTGTTCTCCCTCCACAGACCACCTCTCGACCTCAAACTAAGTCCAAGGCGTTCGTCTCGAGCTGCTCTAGCTCCCAGAGGCAGTTTTACAAGGCGGCGCGGCCTGTAGCGGCGGCGGCACGGCCCGAACCGAAAACCACCATTTTCAGTTCGAGCTTGATATCTCGAGCTACACACCACCATTTCACTTGATTCTTGGTTCATTGAGCTCGCCTCAACTTCCTCTACAAGCACCAAGAAGGACCGGAACTGGGTCGAACGTTTTCACGTTCGTCGGAGCTCGACCAGAACGGATCGAAACATCGAAACTTTCGATCAAGATATCTCGAGCTATACACGATCGTTCTTTGTGATTCTTGGCTTGTTAAGTTCGCAAGGAAGTTCTGAACAAGTTTCCAGAAGGGATCGGGGCCTGAGGTTGCAGTTTTCACGTCGGTTTTCAAGCTCGCCGGTTTCTGGAATTTTTCCGGCCGCCGACTGTAAATAGGTAATTTCGATCCCTTCCCGTCATTTTTAGGTCTTGTGCTAGTTATGAAAGTTTCTCAGCATGATGAAACGAAGGGGACAAGCTTAGCCCCGACACCATTGGCGGTGGTCGGTGGCGGCTCTGTCCCTAATTCCGGCGGCCTTTTCCGGCCACCTACGGAGGTCTAAAATTTGTTTTCTGTCCATTTTATGATTCTATGTTTCGATACGATCATTTCGGCGTATTATACGCATTTTTCTGATATCGTATGAATTAGTTATGAATTTTGTGATTTCGATCGTTAGATTTTTGATCTGTGAAATTATGACCGTCGGATGAACTTGTAAATTTGTTATGATGATCATATGACTGTTCCAGAGGCTTTGTGTGGTCATTGGCGAAGATCCGACCGTTGGATCTTCGTATATGTGAAAAACGGTAATTAGGGGTGCGATTAGTGAGAAACCGCTCGTCGGATTTAAATGTAAATTAGAATCTGGCCGTTAAATGGTAGTTAAATTATGTGTTGAAATTGTTGGCTAAATTCGAATCACATTTGATTAGGTGATTGACGGATTTTATTTGAGTGGGCTATTCGGCGTTAATTATAATTATAATTATATTGAACACGCAGCGGGAGTTTCGAGGTGAGTAAAACTCACATGGTTCATATTATGAACCGAATGTTTTAAATTTATTTATTTATGGTAATTGTGTGAAAAATATTTGCGGATTAAATATTTGTTTTAAAATTTCATGGACTTGAATCACCATGGTCCATAGGTAAGTAAAATGAATTTTAACTATACAAATGAATTTCATGATTTTCTTGTGTGAACTATAGATGGTATTAGTGGTCATTCCTGAGTGGATGGTTACGTATATATATATTTACGTGGAAAATATATATTGATGAGTGGATTGTTGTGTGATGATATGATTGAGTAGAATTAATAAATTGATTTCATTTCAATTGTGTAATTCCATAATGATATGGTGTATCTTGGTTGGGTTGATTTCAGTTTGTGGTATTATATGTTGTGCTCATTTATGGGTTTAGGGTCGACGTAATGACCGGTGTGGGGTAATTGGACGCTCTAATCCTGGATGAATGATGGGATACTATTGGTTGAGTATGTGGAATTATCGGACGTTCTAAATATGTATATATGTATACATATTGATGAAATACAATAATTGATAAATATGTCGGACGCCATAACCTAGGCCAGGTGACGGGCTACGATTCAGTTAGAGCTCTAGTCTGTCAAGTACCGTATTTTTATAAATACGATGATAAGAGTTGTGATGGGAGTTGTGAGTTGGATTGTCTTGATATATTGAATTGGTGTTGAATGAGATTGTTAGTACATGCATATGTGGAAATTATTGGGTGTTGCTGTGTGTGGGGATAAATGAGATTAAATTAAGTAACAGTTCTTTCTTTTACTCATACAAGCTTTCATAAGCTTACCGGGTTTTGTGTTGTTGCAATCCCGGTACACTATTTAATGGTGTCGCAGATATTCCTGCAGGTCAGGATAACCAGGGAGGTGACCGAGCTGCTTAGGTGTTACAGTAGTTTTTGTTATTTCATTTAGTTGTGAGGTGTGTATGCTCATTTAGAGCTTTACATTACAATTTGGTTTTGAGTTGTAATAATTAGCCGAGACTAAATTCGGTTTGATTTTATTTCGTGTGGTGAGAGTGTTATGAAAAGAAATTTTCAGGATGATTATTTTGAGTTGTAGTATTTTCATGTTTCGGATTTTGAATTGTTATTCTAAAATTCGGGGGGTGACAATGCCTATCAGGCAGATAGCACCAGGAGCTCCGGGTGAAGTGCTTTAACTGTGGGGAGCCGGGCCACATCTCTCGTGCGTGCACGAAACCACGGGGTAGGATATGCTACAACTGTGGACAGGCAGGGCATCAGGCTAGGGAGTGTCCTCGAAGTCAGGGTAGAGTGCAGGGTAACCAGCAGAGGCAGCTACCACCTGCTCATGCTAGAGTCTTTGCCATCGGTCAGGCAAGCACGGGAGTGGAAGGTACCTTATCTGTTTATCACTTTCTTGCTAGAGTACTGTTTGATACGGGAGCCTCACACTCTTTCATATCTAGTTCGGTTGTGGATGTTTTGGGTTTGATTGCTATGCTTCTGACTAGATCATTGTGTGTTACATCACCTCTCGGTATGTCTCTTGAGCTTAGCATGCTTTGTGATGATTGCCCTATTGGGATTGGTGGCAGAGAGTTCTCTGCGTCTTTGATTGTGATTCCGGATCACACGTATGATGTGATTTTGGGTATGGATTGGTTGAGCCCGAACCATGCTGTTATTGATTGCTTTAGGATGATTGTGTCCTTCCATGTTCCGGGACAACCGGTGTTTCATTACAGTTGTCTGAAGTCTGACATCGCCATGAGGACCGGGATTTTGGCCCATATTGAATCAGGGAGTAGTACTTCAAAGATTACAGGGATTCTTGTAGTTTCAGAGTATGTAGAAGTGTTTCAGGAGATCCCTGGGTTACCTCCGAAAAGGGTAATGGACTTCTCCATTGATGTGATACCAGGTACTTCACCTGTGTCAAAAGCGCCCTATCAAATGGCTCCAGTTGAACTTCTGGAGTTGAAGGTTCAGATTGAGGGCTTACTTGCACAAGGGTTCATTCAGGCAAGTGTGTCTCCTTGGGGCGCACCAGTGTTGTTCGTGAAGAAGAAAGATAGTTCACTTCGTTTATGTGTGGATTATCGACAGTTGAACAAGGTGACCATCAAGAATAGGTACCCTTTACCTAGGATTGATGACTTGTTCGATCAGCTTAGAGAAGCTACTGTGTTCTCAAAGATTGACTTGAGGTCTGGATATCACCAGTTGAGGGTGAAGGAGGAAGATATCCCAAAGACGGCGTTCAGGACCAGGTATGGACATTTTGAGTTTCTTGTCATGCCTTTTGGTCTCACGAATGCCCCCGCAGCATTAATGGACTTGATGAACCGTACGTTCAGTCCTTACTTGGATCAATTTGTTGTAGTGTTCGTAGACGACATCTTGATTTATTCAAAGTCGTCAGCTGAGCATGAGAAGCATCTACGGATAGTGCTGCAGACGTTGAGAGAGCAGAAACTATTTGCCAAGTTCGAGAAGTGCGATTTCTGGCAAAGTGAAGTCAAGTTCCTTGGTCATGTGGTCTCGAAGGATGGAGTTTCTGTGGATCCTTCGAAGGTTGAAGCAGTGATGAGTTGGAGTCGCCCTACTACGGTTACAGAAATCCGTAGCTTCCTTGGACTGGCCGAGTATTATAGGTGCTTCATTGAAGGGTTTTCTGGTATTGCTTCGGCTTTGACCAAATTGACCAGGAAAGACACTCAGTTCGTATGGTCGGATGAGTGTGAGAAGGCTTTCAATGAGCTGAAGACTAGATTGACTACAGCTCCGGTGTTGACTATTCCTACTAGTGGTGGTGGATTAGTCATTTACAGCGATGCATCTCATCAGGGTTTGGGGTGTGTGTTGATGCAGAATGGTAGTGTCGTTGCTTATGGTTCTAGACAGTTGAAGGTACATGAGCGGAATTACCCTACTCATGATCTAGAGCTAGCAGCAGTGGTGTTTGCCTTGAAGATTTGGAGGCACTATCTTTATGGTGAGAAATTTGTACTCTTTTCCGATCACAAGAGTTTGAAGTATCTATTCTCCCAGAAGGAATTGAACATGAGGTAGAGAAGATGGATGGAGCTCATTAAGGACTATTATTTCACCTTATAGTATCATCCCGGAAAGGCGAATGTGGTGGCGGCACGGCCCGAACCGAAAACCACCATTTTCAGTTCGAGCTTGATATCTCGAGCTACACACCACCATTTCACTTGATTCTTGGCTCATTGAGCTCGCCTCAACTTCCTCTACAAGCACCAAGAAGGACCGGAACTGGGTCGAATGTTTTCACGTTCGTCGGAGCTCGACCAGAACGGATCGAAACATCGAAACTTTCGATCAAGATATCTCGAGCTATACACGATCGTTCTTTGTGATTCTTGGCTTGTTAAGTTCGCAAGGAAGTTCTGAACAAGTTTCCAGAAGGGATCGGGGCCTGAGGTTGCAGTTTTCACGTCGGTTTTCAAGCTCGCCGGTTTCTGGAATTTTTCCGGCCGCCGACTGTAAATAGGTAATTTCGATCCCTTCCCGTCATTTTTAGGTCTTGTGCTAGTTATGAAAGTTTCTCAGCATGATGAAACGAAGGGGACAAGCTTAGCCCCGACACCATTGGCGGTGGTCGGTGGCGGCTCTGTCCCTAATTCCGGCGGCCTTTTCCGGCCACCTCCGGAGGTCTAAAATTTGTTTTCTGTCCATTTTATGATTCTATGTTTCGATACGATCATTTCGGCGTATTATACGCATTTTTCTGATATCGTATGAATTAGTTATGAATTTTGTGATTTCGATCGTTAGATTTTTGATCTGTGAAATTATGACCGTCGGATGAACTTGTAAATTTGTTATGATGATCATATGACTGTTCCAGAGGCTTTGTGTGGTCATTGGCGAAGATCCGACCGTTGGATCTTCGTATATGTGAAAAACGGTAATTAGGGGTGCGATTAGTGAGAAACCGCTCGTCGGATTTAAATGTAAATTAGAATCTGGCCGTTAAATGGTAGTTAAATTATGTGTTGAAATTGTTGGCTAAATTCGAATCACATTTGATTAGGTGATTGACGGATTTTATTTGAGTGGGCTATTCGGCGTTAATTATAATTATAATTATATTGAACACGCAGCGGGAGTTTCGAGGTGAGTAAAACTCACATGGTTCATATTATGAACCGAATGTTTTAAATTTATTTATTTATGGTAATTGTGTGAAAAATATTTGCGGATTAAATATTTGTTTTAAAATTTCATGGACTTGAATCACCATGGTCCATAGGTAAGTAAAATGAATTTTAACTATACAAATGAATTTCATGATTTTCTTGTGTGAACTATAGATGGTATTAGTGGTCATTCCTGAGTGGATGGTTACGTATATATATATTTACGTGGAAAATATATATTGATGAGTGGATTGTTGTGTGATGATATGATTGAGTAGAATTAATAAATTGATTTCATTTCAATTGTGTAATTCCATAATGATATGGTGTATCTTGGTTGGGTTGATTTCAGTTTGTGGTATTATATGTTGTGCTCATTTATGGGTTTAGGGTAGACGTAATGACCGGTGTGGGGTAATTGGACGCTCTAATCCTGGATGAATGATGGGATACTATTGGTTGAGTATGTGGAATTATCGGACGTTCTAAATATGTATATATGTATACATATTGATGAAATACAATAATTGATAAATATGTCGGACGCCATAACCTAGGCCAGGTGACGGGCTACGATTCAGTTAGAGCTCTAGTCTGTCAAGTACCGTATTTTTATAAATACGATGATAAGAGTTGTGATGGGAGTTGTGAGTTGGATTGTCTTGATATATTGAATTGGTGTTGAATGAGATTGTTAGTACATGCATATGTGGAAATTATTGGGTGTTGCTGTGTGTGGGGATAAATGAGATTAAATTAAGTAACAGTTCTTTCTTTTACTCACACAAGCTTTCATAAGCTTACCGGGTTTTGTGTTGTTGCAATCCCGGTACACTATTTAATGGTGTTGCAGATATTCCTGCAGGTCAGGATAACCAGGGAGGTGACCGAGCTGCTTAGGTGTTACAGTAGTTTTTGTTATTTCATTTAGTTGTGAGGTGTGTATGCTCATTTAGAGCTTTACATTACAATTTGGTTTTGAGTTGTAATAATTAGCCGAGACTAAATTCGGTTTGATTTTATTTCGTGTGGTGAGAGTGTTATGAAAAGAAATTTTCAGGATGATTATTTTGAGTTGTAGTATTTTCATGTTTCGGATTTTGAATTGTTATTCTAAAATTCGGGGGGTGACAATGCCTATCAGGCAGATAGCACCAGGAGCTCCGGGTGAAGTGCTTTAACTGTGGGGAGCCGGGCCACATCTCTCGTGCGTGCACGAAACCACGGGGTAGGATATGCTACAACTGTGGACAGGCAGGGCATCAGGCTAGGGAGTGTCCTCGAAGTCAGGGTAGAGTGCAGGGTAACCAGCAGAGGCAGCTACCACCTGCTCATGCTAGAGTCTTTGCCATCGGTCAGGCAAGCACGGGAGTGGAAGGTACCTTATCTGTTTATCACTTTCTTGCTAGAGTACTGTTTGATACGGGAGCCTCACACTCTTTCATATCTAGTTCGGTTGTGGATGTTTTGGGTTTGATTGCTATGCTTCTGACTAGATCATTGTGTGTTACATCACCTCTCGGTATGTCTCTTGAGCTTAGCATGCTTTGTGATGATTGCCCTATTGGGATTGGTGGCAGAGAGTTCTCTGCGTCTTTGATTGTGATTCCGGATCACACGTATGATGTGATTTTGGGTATGGATTGGTTGAGCCCGAACCATGCTGTTATTGATTGCTTTAGGATGATTGTGTCCTTCCATGTTCCGGGACAACCGGTGTTTCATTACAGTTGTCTGAAGTCTGACATCGCCATGAGGACCGGGATTTTGGCCCATATTGAATCAGGGAGTAGTACTTCAAAGATTACAGGGATTCTTGTAGTTTCAGAGTATGTAGAAGTGTTTCAGGAGATCCCTGGGTTACCTCCGAAAAGGGTAATGGACTTCTCCATTGATGTGATACCAGGTACTTCACCTGTGTCAAAAGCGCCCTATCAAATGGCTCCAGTTGAACTTCTGGAGTTGAAGGTTCAGATTGAGGGCTTACTTGCACAAGGGTTCATTCAGGCAAGTGTGTCTCCTTGGGGCGCACCAGTGTTGTTCGTGAAGAAGAAAGATAGTTCACTTCGTTTATGTGTGGATTATCGACAGTTGAACAAGGTGACCATCAAGAATAGGTACCCTTTACCTAGGATTGATGACTTGTTCGATCAGCTTAGAGAAGCTACTGTGTTCTCAAAGATTGACTTGAGGTCTGGATATCACCAGTTGAGGGTGAAGGAGGAAGATATCCCAAAGACGGCGTTCAGGACCAGGTATGGACATTTTGAGTTTCTTGTCATGCCTTTTGGTCTCACGAATGCCCCCGCAGCATTTATGGACTTGATGAACCGTACGTTCAGTCCTTACTTGGATCAATTTGTTGAAGTGTTCGTAGACGACATCTTGATTTATTCAAAGTCGTCAGCTGAGCATGAGAAGCATCTACGGATAGTGCTGCAGACGTTGAGAGAGCAGAAACTATTTGCCAAGTTCGAGAAGTGCGATTTCTGGCAAAGTGAAGTCAAGTTCCTTGGTCATGTGGTCTCGAAGGATGGAGTTTCTGTGGATCCTTCGAAGGTTGAAGCAGTGATGAGTTGGAGTCGCCCTACTACGGTTACAGAAATCCGTAGCTTCCTTGGACTGGCCGAGTATTATAGGTGCTTCATTGAAGGGTTTTCTGGTATTGCTTCGGCTTTGACCAAATTGACCAGGAAAGACACTCAGTTCGTATGGTCGGATGAGTGTGAGAAGGCTTTCAATGAGCTGAAGACTAGATTGACTACAGCTCCGGTGTTGACTATTCCTACTAGTGGTGGTGGATTAGTCATTTACAGCGATGCATCTCATCAGGGTTTGGGGTGTGTGTTGATGCAGAATGGTAGTGTCGTTGCTTATGGTTCTAGACAGTTGAAGGTACATGAGCGGAATTACCCTACTCATGATCTAGAGCTAGCAGCAGTGGTGTTTGCCTTGAAGATTTGGAGGCACTATCTTTATGGTGAGAAATTTGTACTCTTTTCCGATCACAAGAGTTTAAAGTATCTATTCTCCCAGAAGGAATTGAACATGAGGTAGAGAAGATGGATGGAGCTCATTAAGGACTATTATTTCACCTTATAGTATCATCCCGGAAAGGTGAATGTGGTGGCGGATGCCTTGAGTAGGAAACCGCGGGTAATCATGGCATCGATTATGGTGCGGGAGTGGCACATGTTAGAAGCTGCATCTGAGTTCGACCTTATGCCCGCAGGAGCAGGACAGGGAATATTTCTCGGTAGTATCACCTTACAACCCACCTTGATCTCCAGGATCATTCAGGGTCAGATACTTGATGAGTTTGCTCAGGCGAGGATTGCGGAGATGATTGTTGACCCGGATGTGGAGGGTCCTTCCGAGTGGATGATTGGGGCTGATGGAGGGTTGAGATTTCGAGGGAGATTGTATGTACCGAGTGTTGATAACCTCAGGGAGGAGATCATGCGGGAAGCACATAGGTCTCGATATACTATACATCCAGGAGGTACTAAAATGTATATGGATCTACGAAGGCAGTTTTGGTGGTATGGTATGAAGAGGGATGTGGCGGAACACGTGTCGAAGTGTGTTACCTGTCAACAGGTGAAGGCAGAGCATCAGAGACCAGCAGGAATGCTGAACCCCTTATCGATTCCTGTTTGGAAATGGGAAGATATCTCTATGGATTTTGTGACTGGATTGCCCAGGTCCAGGTAAAGTTATGACTCGATTTGGGTGATTGTTGACCGGTTGACTAAATCAGCACACTTCCTTCCGGTGGCAAAAACGTACTCAGGGATGCATTGTGTAAGTTATACGTGAACGAGATAGTGAGGCTTCATGGAGTACCTGTGACGATTGTTTCTGATCGTGATGCTCATTTCACTTCAGAATTCTGGCGTAGGTTCCATAAGGCATTTGGTACGTCTCTTGCTATGAGCACTGCATTTCACCCACAAACATATGGACAGACCGAGAGAGTGAATCAGGTGATGGAGGATATGCTCAGAGCTTGTGTTCTGGATTTTAAGGGTAGTTGGGCGGATCATCTACCATTGGTAGAGTTTGCCTACAACAACAGCTATCACTCTAGTATCGGTATGGCTCCATATGAGGCTCTTTATGGTAGGCCATGTAGGACTCCTATCTGTTGGGCGGAACCAGGGGATAAAGGGCTCATCGGTCCTGAGATTGTATAGGAGACTACAGAAAAGGTCACTACTATTCGGGACAGGATCCGAACCGCTCAGAGTAGACAGAAGAGTTATGCTGACTTGAAGAGGAGACCTTTGGAGTTTGAGACAGGCAATCATGTGTTCTTGAAAGTCTCACCTATGAAAGGTGTGGTGAGATTTGGCAAGAAGGGGAAACTCGCACCGAGGTATGTTGGACCCTTTGAGATTCTAGAAAGGGTTGGTAACTTGGCATATCGTCTTGCTTTACCTGTTAGCATGTCGGGTGTGCACAATGTCTTCCATGTGTCTATGCTCAGGAAGTATGTTCGAGACGAGTCTCACTTGATTGATCACGGTATGATCGAAGTGAACACGGATATGACGTTTGTAGTTGAACCTTCGTATCTTGGATAGGTCTACAAAGAAACTTCGTAGGAAAGAGGTAGATCTCGTGAAGGTGTTTTGGAGTCATCATGATGAGGGTGATGCATCATGGGAGTTAGAATCTGACATGAGGATGAGGTATCCACAGCTTTTTGGGGAATTTGGTACTAGAATTTCAGGACGAAATTCCTTTAAGGGGGGTAGATTGTAATACCCACAATTTTCATTTTAAATTCGAGTAATTGTGCTGAGTGATTATTATACGATTTCACGATTATTGGTCGATAATAATTCACTTTTACATTAATCGAAGTTTCGAAACGATTATTTTTAACGAAAAGCTCGAAATGCTCGGTTTGAGAAATCGACTTTTTCTACGTACAAAATTTGGAGAAACTTCCTTCATGAAAGTTGTAGAGCTCGTCGATACGCGTTCGTACATGTGCAGAACACGAAGATCAGATTTTTTCTGATTTAGTTATCGAATTTAGAACATTTTCCAGAAACGGGTATATATAGATAAAACCCTAGAATTTTTTTGACAAGTTTCCTTTTTGGTCCGGCCTCCATTTTTGTTTTGGGAAAGCTCTGTGCTTTCTCTCTCTTTCCCTCTCGCGTCGCCTCCTCCTCTCGGCCGAAAACAGAAGCAAAACAGAGCAAGCCATCTCCAGCATGTCCGGCCACCCCACGACCTCAAACCACTTCCAGGAGCTTCGCCTCGGCCTTGCGCAGCTGCCAGAGGCAGCCTTGCTCCGCGACAGGGCCTGCAGCGGCGGCGGCGTGGCCCGAACCGAAAAGGGTCGATTTCGGTTCGATCTTGATATCTCGAGCTACACAGCACCATTTCACTTGATTCTTGGCTCATTGAGCTCGCCTCAACTTCCTCTACAAGCACCAAGAAGGACCGGAACTGGGTCGAACGTTTTCACGTTCGTCGAAGCTCGACCCGAACGGATCGAAACAACCAAACTTTCGATCAAGATATCTCGAGCTATACACGATCGTTTCTTGTGATTCTTGGCTTGTTGAGTTCGCAAGGAAGTTCTGAATAAGTTTCCAGAAGGGATCGAGGCCTGAGGTTGCAGTTTTCACGTCGGTTTTTAAGCTCGCCGGTTTCTGGAATTTTTCCGGCCGCCGACTGTAAATGGTACTTTTCGATCCCTTCCCGTCATTTTTTGGTCTTGTGCTAGTTATGAAAGTTTCTCAGAAGGATGAAACGAAGGGGACAAGCTCAGCCCCGACACCATTGGCGGTGGTCGATGGCGGCTCTGTCCCTAATTCCGGCGGCCCTTTTCGGCCACATCTGGATGTCTAAAAATTGGTTTATGTCCATTTTATGATTCTATGTTTCGATACGATCATTTCAGCGTATTATACGTATTTTTCGGATATCGTATGAATTAGTTATGAATTTTATGATTTCGATCGATTTCGATCGTTAGATTTTTGATATGTGAAATTAGGACCGTCGGATGAACTTGTAAATTTGTTATGATGATCATATGACTATCCCAGAGGCTTTGTGTGGTCATAGGCGAAGATCCGACCGTTGGATCTTCGTATATGTGCAAAACGGTAATTAGGGGAGCGATTCGTGAGAAACCGCTCGTCGGATTTTAATGTAAATTAGAATCCGGCCGTTAAATGGTAGTTAAATTATGTGTTGAAATTGTTGGCTAAATTCGAATCACATTTGATTAGGTGATTGACAGATTTTATTTGAGTGGGCTATTTCGGCGTTAATTATAATTATATTGAAGACGCAGCGGGAATTTCGAGGTGAGTAAAACTCACATGGTTCATATTACGAACCGAGCGTTTTAAATTTATTTATTTTTAGTAATTGTGTGAAAAATATTTGCGGATTAAATATTTGTTTTAAAATTTCATGGACTTGAATCACCACGGTCCATAAGTAAGTAAAAATGAATTTTAATTATACAAATGAATTTCAGGATTTTCTTGTGTGAACTATAGATGGTATTAGTGGTCATTCCTGAGTGGATGATTACGTATATATATATTTACGTGGAAAATATATATTGTTGAGCGATGATATGATTGAGTGAATTGATGAATTGATTATATTTCAATTGTGTAATTCCATAATAATATGATGTATCTTGGTTGGGTTGATTTCAGTATGTGATATTATATGTTATGCTTATTATGGGTTTAGAGTCGACGTAGTGACCGGTGTGGGGTAATCGAAAGCTCTAATCCTGGGTGGATGATGGGATACGATTGGTTGAGTATGTGGAATTATCGGACGTTCTAAATATGTATATAAGTATACATATTGATGAAATACGATAATGATAAATATGTCGGATGCCATAACCTAGGCCAGGTGATGGGCTACGATTCAGTTAGAGCTCTAGTCTGTCAAGTACCGTATTTTTATAAATACGATGTTGAGAGTTGTGTAGAAAGATGTGAGTTGGGGTTTATCTTGATGTATTGAATTGGTGTTGATTGAGATTGTTAGTACTTGTGGATGTGGAAATTGTTTAGTGTTGTTGTGTGTGGGAATAATTATGAATTGAATTAAGCAATAGTTCTTTCCTTTTACTCATACGAGCTTTCATACGCTTACCGGGTTTTGTGTTGTTGCAATTCCGGTGCACTATTCAAATGGTGTAGTGGATATTCCAGCAGGTCAGGATAACCAGGTAGGTGACCGAGCTGCTTAGGTGTTACAGCAGTTTTGTTATTTCATTTAGTTGTGAGGTGTGTATGCTCATTTAGAGATTTACAGTTCATTTTGGATTTGAGTTGTAATAATTAACCGTGACTAAATTCGGTTTGATTTTTATTTCGTGTGGTGAGGATGTTAAGAAAAGAAATTTTCAGGATGATTATTTTGAGTTTGTAGTAATTTCATGTTTCGGATTTTGAATTATTATTCTAAAATTCGGGGCGTGACAATGATCGTGCAGTTTAAGAGTTGTAGTATTTATTTGCTTTTCACTTGAGTGGTGAGATTTGTTATGCTCATTTAGAGTTTTACATTTTATTTTGTATTTGAGTTGTGATAATTAACCGAGACTAAACTCGGATTTGAATTTATTTCGTGTGGTCAGGTTGTTAAGAAAATAAATTTTCAAGATGACTATTTTAAGTTGTGGTGATTCATGTTTCGGATTTTGAATTTTTATTCTAAAATTCGGGGCGTGACATGTTAAAATAGCACACTATTTAAAACGAAAGCACTACGGTTCGAACCGAGCATTAGAACCAAAAACTGAAGATTTCGTTAATCGAGACAAAACTTCCTCCGAGACCTCCCAAGGTCTTCAAAGCACTTCTAGGATCAATTTTTTAAAATTATAAGACGATCTAACTGTTGGATCCTCACGGATCGTAAACCGAGAAAACTGAAACTACGTTAAATCTAGCATGCTTCAAATGATCACAACATGACCCCATTATATCAACATGCTCTTATCAACGAGTAGATTACAACATGAAAACATAACCCTAAAAACTGCCCAGAAGCTCCGCGCTGCAATGGCTAAGCGTGGGCTCCACACGTCGCCGGCAACGCCCAAATTGGGTCATGAAACCTTTGCTAAAATGTTCATCTCAACATGTACAACAACTTTCTTAATTAGCACAAAGTCAGAATTTAAGCCCTTTGGCCGGAATTTACCTGAAAAGTTAAAGAAATCAGAAAAATCCCAAAATTCCGATTTTGATCAATTCTTCCTCCTCACTGCGAATTGGTTCAAGCCACTTAGAGAGATTTATGTTCGTCTCCTGGGCTTTCAAACGCGACCAATGGCACGACCAGAGGTTGCTGGAAGATGGCGGAGAAATCGCCTGCGATCAAAAACTGCACTTTGAGTTGGATTCTCCCTTGCTGCTCCGTCTACTAGCTGAGATGGGTCGCAACACCACCCCAGATCAATAGAGGAGGAAGTGGCAGTCCAAACGCGACCTGTGGCTGAGATACGTGACTAGTGGCGGTCGGATTGGTGGCTGGACTGCAGAGATACAGTAGGAAAATTGAATCTGGGTAGGTGCGGTGGTGAGAGAGAAAAAATGGATTGGGTTTCCCAAAATAGAAACTAGGGTTCTCTGATATTTTTTTTTCTTCAAATTATTCTATTTATTCAAAAATGAAAACTTTTTTCGTTAGTCATAACTTCTTTATACAAACTCTGATTTTTGAGTTCAGTATGTCCACGAACTCGTATCGACACTCTCTACAACTTTCGTGAAGGAAATTTTCAGAGAAACTCAATGAATAAAAAGTCAACCCTTTGATCCCTCGAAAATAAAATGTTTCGACGTCTAAAACACTTTCGCTCCACCCTCGAACCACGAAATCGTACTAACGAACACTTTATTAATTCCAGAAAATTCTAAAAAATTAATAATGAATTTCTGAGATATTATAGTGATGTTCATGGTTATGAGGTATGTTATATAATGCTATGAGTTTTTTATGATACCTTGTCAAGAGGTATATAGTTTTAGATACCTCATTGCTATGTAATTTATTACTTACCTATTCTACAGATATGTTATTATTTGTCATGGCTATAAGATATGTTTAATGTTGTGGCTATAAGGTAATAGGCTATGAGGTAGGTTGTTTTATGCTATGCGTTTTTTCCAATACCTTGTTAGGAGGTATATAGTTTTAGATACCTATATTGCTATGTGATTTATTATTTACTATTCTAGATGTATGTTATTTAATATCATAGCTATAAGGTTTGTGTAATGTCATGGCTATAAGGTAGTAGGCGCATTCCAACAAAAAAAAAAAGTAGTAGGAGTTAGTTTCAAGTTCTAAAAATTTAATGCGTGCTAACTTTTTTATTTTACTTTATGTTTTTTTGGCTACGAGTTTCATTACTTACTTATTCTAAATGTTTGATATTTAGTGATGTTCACAGTTATGAGGTAGGTTGTATTATACTATGAGTTTTTTTTTTCTGACAAGAGGTATATAGTTGTAGATATTCATTGCTATGTACGTGGTTAACTATTCTAGAGGTACATTATTTAATGTTATGGCTATAAGATATGTTTAAGTCATGGTTATAAGGAAGTAGGCGTGACTTCCATGTTCTAAAAATTTAATGCCTACTGCCTTTCTATTTTATTTTTAATTTTTTATGTTATGAAATTCATTGGTTACATGTTCCTAATGTATAATATTTAGTGATGTCAATTGTTTTTCATGATGTTTACTAATTTTTTTTGGCACTTTTGTAGGAGGGATTACTTGGAGCTACTTAATTTTCAATTTCATTTGTAATTGTCATTTGTTTTCTTTTCTGGTTGCTTTTCCTCGAGGAGTTTGTTTTTATATCACATCCTTGCTCTTGTATTTTTTCCCTTTCTTTTTCTTCGAAATAAAACTCAATAAGGAATGAGTCGAGTCCAGGCTATTCCTCTATTTATTAAAAAAAAAAAGGTCAAGCTCACAAAATTTTCTCATCACTCTACATCATTTCATGTGAGGTGAATGATGGTGTGAGTCTATCAGAGTTTGAGCAGGCGAGTCACTGTAGCACAATGAGGTCTGTTTTGTTGCTTCAGCTAAAAAGATTATGAGGTTTGGATCTGTCATCCTTTGGACGAAGAAGATCATTTTCAGGATCAAGACTACAGACGATCATGGGGTGCTTGAAGGTTTGACCTTGTCAAAATGCCTAAGCATCTATCAACACGATGCTCAAGTTCCAAACTGAAACATAATCGTGTTCTCCCAAAATCCTTCATCTCAAACTCGGATTTCAAGTGTTCAGCCGTTTCCCTTAACTGTTTAAGGGCTTCCAATGAAGATCATGTCCAACATGAACCTCGATAGAATCTGAAACTTGTTATGGAAACGAGCGGACATATCTCTTCCCAATCAAGTAGTCACTTTAGTGAGCATTTCAACCTTATTGCAAACGCGCTCCGTGGTCTAAAGTCACTTGACTTGGGTAAATGAAGTTCACCATGAACTTTCATGTACATTTCACATTTGGATCCCCATATAGATACGTAGTGACCACATTTGTAAGCTGCATGTTTTAGTTATTCGGAAACTGCCAAACTGACAGGGTAGTGGAGTGCAATGACATCCATTATGAGATAATATCTCTCATCGTAGTCGATTCCATGGCGTTTTGTGAGTAGCCTTGCACCATAAGTCGAGATTACCATCTCTTTTTCTCATCACACTTTCTAACGAAGACCTATTTAGTCAACAAGTTTTATGTCAGGAGGTATTGGCATCACTGGCTCAAAAACATTCTTTTTCGTTAGAGAATCCATCTTTGCCTAGATCGCAGCTTTCCATTTAGGCCAAATTTCTCTACATTGGTATTCATTCATCAACAGAGTGTGGTTCAATATCATCGGACTCAACAAACTCATGAGTAATGAAATGTGCGATTACATCATCAATTATAATGGAGTTTCTATCCCACGTCTCATGTACACTAGTGTAATTTTCATAGAGCTCTATATTCTCAGGAATAGGTTCAGACGTTGAGGCATCCCCCGATGATAATCATAATGCAGAAGATACTTATGTGATGGATTTTAAGTGTCGATGATCCAAGGATTAGGTTGTACAAAAGTATCATATGAACCCACAGGCCTCCCATCCATCCTTGGTGGGGCCATAGCCAATGACACCAAAGTGCCACTCTTTATGGCGTTGGCGCCATGCCTACCTCCATGTAGGGTAGTGTTTCGTCCTCTTGTAGGGACGTCCATCCTTGCAAGCATATTTGCAACAGATATGTGTGATGTCGTCACTTTAACAGGGATCGAGATGAGACATAGTGGGGACAGACTATGACAATTCCTGTCGTTCCTGCTGAACATCCGTGTTCTTATCTCCCCCTAATGACAGGAAGACTGTCTCAGTAAAGTGACAACCCGTAAATCCAGCGATATGGAGATTGCCTTGCAAGGCCACTAAGTGGTGGACAATTGTTGGAGTCTCAAATCCAACTGAGTTGCCCATTCGTCTGTAAGGGCTCATTAAAGTGCGCTGTGGTGGCGGAATTGGCATATAAATGGCTCACTCAAATATGAGTAAGTACGAAATACTTGTACCATGTCACTAGCTATAACGCATAGATACATGTAGTGGCGATAGGTCGTCGACGAATTAGCATAGCTGCATGCCATGTTGCATCACCCCAAGCTGAGATAAGGATATTGGTGCGCATTACTAATGTCCTGACTACCATTGTAGTAGTTTCCGCGAGAGCATTTGGGTGTGAACATGGGAATATGATGTTTGACATCAGTCCCATTGCAATAACCATCAAAAGTCTTCGATGTAAACTCTCTAGCATTGTTAAGTCCAATTGATTGAATAGGATGATCCGAGGAGTGAGTCTGTTGCCATATGATATATGCTAAAAAAGTGTAGTATAAGCAGCATTTATAGGAGGATAATAGCACAACACATGACCAGCATGTTTGTGTGTTAACCAACATCATGAGATATTTAAACGTCCACAAGTTGGTTGAATCAGCCCACATAATCTCCTTGGATTCTTTGTAAGAAATGAATGAGTGTTCGTATCCTTTGCATAGGACTGTCTCAGCCAAATTTTCCTAAGAAACAGACTTTGTAAAACGAGCGAGGGGCCTTAGAAGTAAAGAATGAGGATTTTGGTTAGACCTAAACGTCTAAAACGCTATTTGAAGCAAAGTTTGGTGATTGCATCATCACCTATGGCGCCATGACCATGATGGGCACCATCCATGGTGTCATGGATAAGGACTATCCCAGCCCTAGGCTGGTGGTAAGCGGCGCCGGTGAGAGAAGCAGCGGCAGTCACACATAGTCCAGGAATCAACTTTTAATTCATGCTTCATTTCGCTCGAGCAAATTGATGTCCGTGTGAAGTCTTTAGTAGATGGACCATCATACCATTACTAGGATGACCTATCCTGTCATGACAAAGCCAATATGTGTCTAAATCCAAGAGATCCTCTCTCATAAATTTATTGGATTTAATAGTTTGAATAGTGATATAGAGTCCACTAGAGAGACACATAAACTTCTCTAAGATGCGCCTCTGTTTGCAATCGTTAGAGATATTGCATAGGAACTCATTTATGTTCTCTACATGCATTTTCGCATGGAATCCGTTGGCTATTCATAGGTGCGATTTTCCCTAAGAGCGTAGAGAGTTTCTGTGACAGTAATTAATGTGTCATTTGATAAGGGGAACTTGGGCTATTCCATGTCCTTGAATTAATACTGATGGCTCAGCCATCGTAGTCACAAAGTAATATGCTTACAATCAAAATGGAGTCATAATGAAAAGAACTCAAAATTTTATTCATAAACCAACAGAGTACATCATTATCTCTTAACCGTTAGGAGAATCTAATCCAAATGTTAGCTAATTCAAAACAAAGGTAGTTGTTTGACTTCTTCCTGTAACTCCAAAATAAGTATGAGCAGGTGAGTAGAGAGATGTTGGTGGAGCAAAACTCGCTTAAGTACCACTTATCTCAAAACCTTCCTAGACATCATACTCATTTTGGATGAGCCTATGTGAAGAAAAACTAAACAAACCTATGGCTTTTATTACAAAGTATATGAGGATTGCCTGTAACTTCTCTTGGAAAATAAAAAGGCTTAAACAGAATTGACGATCTATTGATCCCAGCCAGATTTGCAGTCTTTAACCCTTCACTCTAGATCATCATCTTGATCTTCTTGTTCCACATCATGAGATTCCCTTGCTTTACAATATACTTTGTAGGCGGTGATAATTTCTTCACGAGCTCTACCAATATGCGCCCAATAACTGGATACTCCACATCGAGAATATACATCTCTTTGCTCAAACTCCATTGATTAAGGCGCTTTGAAAGCGTCATTTAGATGGCTCTTAGTGTTAGTGGCGCCATCAACATGGCCAGAGGCCTTACCTCCCCCTCTCTTTCCACGTTGACCTCTTCGGTCCCGTGTTCACCTATTTTGGCAGTTACTTTCCCAAGTAGAGCGATTATATGGACCAGAACGTCCGAAAGTATCCTTAAGATTAGGGTTTCACTCTTGGTGCCCTCTCTTAAGGACCCAACTATAATTGGATTCTGTAATATGCTCTGTTTGCACGGATCTCTAATTATAGTACTTCACAAGGATGTTATCATGCTTATCAGCGACATTCATAGCTCCAATGAGCTCATAAAGCCTTGTGATCCATGCTGTAGTAACATCGATTTGATAGTTCTTAGCAACTATCAATGCAGAAACGGGGAAGGTAGAGAAAGTCTTCTCAATTAACATCGCATCTGTGATCTCTTTACCACAAAATTCCATTAATGATTTAATGCGAAGTGCTTTAGAGTTGTAGTCAAGAACTGACTTTGAATCACTAAAGTGGAGGCTATGCCATCTCACTTCTAGGTCAGGAAGCAGGGAGTCACGGACGTTGCCAAATCTTTCGTCGAGTGAGACCCACAGCCTTCTGGGCATTCATATACTCATACTGGAGCGAATCATCCATATGACGAGTCATTAGGATGATGGCTTTCACCTTATTTGCCTCTAAGGATGCTCTATTTGCTTCCAAAGCTTGAACTTGATTAATAGTTAGCACGTCTTAGCTAGGCTCAAGAATCGTATCTAGGATTCCATCGGCCTTGAAATGCTAGCGGACATCACGAACCCACCTGTGATATCTAGAGCCAGTTATTCCCAATGAAGCAAAGTCCAATTTGTTCAGGTTACTCATCGTGAAAGAGAACAAGAAAAAGGGGTTAGTTTCAGAGCCTAAAAGGCTACTATGAAAACATATAAAATTTCTAAGTGTACTCGCTTCCAAGAAATTATGAATTTCTGAGTGTAATCGCTTCTAAGAAATTAGTGATTTCTGAGCATAGTCGCTTCCAAGAAATCTGATTCCAAGATATATTGGATTAGATCGAAACAATGATGTAAGTGATCGATCATAAATTCTCTACAAACTCTAAGTTTGGAGGACTCTACAAGCTCCAAGCTTGGAGTGAGCTGAGCCCTCACAGTTTGGCTTAATTTGGTCTCCCCTATGAAGAAAAAAAGGGGGGTAGAAGAAGGGAGGTTGCAATTCTTGGAGAAAAAGAAGAGAAATTGAATAAAAACTCAAAAACGGGAAGTTTTAGTAAAAATGAACTCAAAATAGGTTGTCGGAAAATTTGGCCAGAAAAGTCGTCGAAAAATTTGCTTGCGGTGGCCGAAAAAGTCACCGGTGATGACGTGGTGCTGACTGACTGCAGACGTGGCATGCTGAATGGCTGGTGACGTGGCAGGCTGACTTGGCTATGAAACTGGGCCTCACTGGAAGTAGGCTAGGGACTTCAGTGGGCCTTGTCAGCCTTCTTCTTCTCTAGGCCGAGCCTTCTTTCTTTTCCTTTGGGCCCGCGTCTCTTTTCTTCTTTTCTTCTCTTCCTTCTTCTGGGCCCACCTCCTTTTTTTTTTTCCTCTGGCCCTCATCGTTTCTGGCGCTGGGCTCGTCTGGATGAGGTTTGGGTTTCGTTGGATCTGGGCTGGGTGAGTTCAAGTGCAGAGATCAATGGGAGGGTAGTGGTCAAGAATTCTAGCAGTTCTACCAGTCGATTCAGGAACTTTCAGGCCGGTCCCCGGAAATTTTTTTCCTATTCCATGTTTTTGGAAGAGATATTCTGCCTGTGATGAAATATGAAGGTCAAAGGTGGACTGGAAGGTTGCGAACCGGACAAGGGAGCTTTTGCTTCTTCTAGCGGCTGGATTGGTATTTTTTCAGCTGGTTCTGGGGGTGGCGCTGTCGGTTCTGGACTCCTGGGATGGAGGGCCTTAATATATGCAGCGGTGGTTATTAGGGTTTGAAGGCTACGATTTTAGAGTTTCAGAGTTAGTGTTTCATACTGATAACGTGTTTAAGAAAAACTGAAATTGGGAGAGAATTGCTGTGTGTACTTTCATTGATGATATGAGCCTCTTTATATAGAGGATTACAATGCATAGAATCTGAGTTGTATAAGAAAAGGTAATCATACTGACCTGCACAAAATTAGTGCTCAATTTAGAACCCTATCAATGTAGTAAGAATAAGTAGGGATCGTTCTCAACCGGGGATTAGGGACTATTAATTCCTAAAAAATAAACCTTAGACAAAACTAAACTTTATATTATAAACAATATTTATGATTTATACCAGTAAAAGAGGATTTAAGATTTATTTTCTACTTTAACAACTAAGATTATATACATATATGACACATCAAAACCAAAATCAAGTAGAATTATATGGATGGAACTAAAATAGATAGGATTAATTACTACTAACACATTGGCAAGGTTTCAAACATTAAATCACGAATCAAAATATGTTTAAGCATAGAATCAATCAAGAACAAAGATGAACGCATACAAAGTTCTTTTTACTTCCCTTAATTAAATTAACTAGATGAGTGCACCATAGTTAACCCTATTAATCATGCAATCACTAGTGGTAGCTAATCACCAACACAAACACTTTCAAGAATCATGGAAGTTTGATCAATTCAAGCCAAGAACACAAGTTAGAACGCTAATCAAGCATGCAAGACTCATTGTTAATTTACCAAAGTAATTATAGGTTTTCCACCCAAATTATTAAAGCTTAGAATGCAAGCACCTTAAATATGGATTCAATTACATGTTCATCAACCTAAGTATGCATCCAAAGATCAATTGACACATAAAAGATGAGATTGAAGCTCGAAATTAACAATCACGCTTACATATAATGAAACCGCAATTTTTCAATTTGAAAACCTAAAACCTAAAACATGCTTCATAGTATTCGAAAATCACATAACTAAATTCAATCTTTCAACCACCATAGAAATCACATAACAAGAAACCAAAACCTAAAACAAAATCCAAATCACATAGAATCCGAAATTGTTTTACAAACCAAAACCAAAAACAAAAATAGAGTTTTATGGTTACACTTTTTGATCTTCAAGGACGCAAGAAGCTTCAAAAGGTGGTGGAATGGATTAGGATCATGGTAAGGATGCTTGAATTCCTTGGAGTTGTCGAAACTATGGAAGAGAAAGGGGAGTGTTTGTGGCTTTTGATTCTGAATTTTGTGGTGTATAGAATGTCTTCACAAACCTCCTTTATATAGTGAACGGCAAGGGATAGGGTTCCCTTGAATTTCTCTTTAATTGCATCACTCGACCAATAGAAAGATAGAATGAGAAGTAGAGAGCAAGTAACCTTGTAATTCCCGAATTCTTCCACGTATGTAGACTCTACTTCGGCCTCCCTTGTATATAGTCATAATTCAATTCTTATTCCTCTATTTTCTCTCCAAAAATTCCATAAAAAAATCCAAGAAATATCCTAAAAAGGATTTGCCAAAAATCTTCTTTATTCTCCATGTAATTCTCACGGAAAAAGCAATCCTTCTAAGGTTAGGACTCCTCCAAGACGTCAAAGAATATTCTAGAGCCTCATGTGCAAGTCACATACGTCAAACTTCGGGCCAGACTCTCTCGAATTGGGTCAATTCGAAATCATATTGTAATTGCCGAAATTCCTTCATTATTCTAGAATATTCCTGAACTATCTTAAGTCATCTTCAAGCTACAACATCTCCTAGCCTCATCAGGTCTCCTAGCAGCATCAGGACGCCTAGTGTGACTGGGACTCTGTAATTTCTTCATTTCTGAACATCATTTTTCCGAGCTCACTCCTAGTTGCATTAGGATTCCTACTTCAACTGGGATTCATTTTCCTGGTAGGACTGGGAAAACTTCATTTCTCCATTTCTCTGTCATTTTTGCGCCTCATTTCCTCCTTGCCTTCATTTCCATCATTTCCAACTCTTATTAGCTCATTTCTTGCATTTGAAGCTCATTTCTACCTAAAAACACAAAACTAAGTTAGAAATGATAATGTTAAAGGAAATAACTAAGTAAAATGTAGAGAGAAATGCACTAAAAACATAGAAAATATTACTCCGATCTCATACATTGAATGGATATCTCTAAGATTCTCCGAGATTATCTCTAATTAAAACTCTATTACCACTAGCTCAAGTAACCTAGAGTTTAGGCCTGACACATATTCTGGATTTACTTGAACACTAAGACAATTTCTTTTCTCAATTCTTCTCTTTCTCAGGATATGCATCTATAGTCTCCTCATGGCCGACAATTTCTTGTCTCGTCATGGCTTGACCGTTGATTGGGGAAAACTAATCTGGCACCAGTGAACTTAGCCAAGGAAGAGCCTAGGGGCATGGCAAGTTTTTAATGAAAGGGCTAAAACTGATAGTTTCCTACAAAAAATTGGCGTGCATCTTTGCTTACAATGCTCTTTTGCTGGGTAAGCACTGAAACTCTTATGCATTTATTTTTGGATTGTGTTGTTATCAAGAAGTTTAGGCTTGGTTGTTCTCTCTTTCCCATCTCCCTCCTTGGCAATAACCAAACCTGGACTTCTTGTTTTCTGCTGATTTGCTTCAGCGCCTATCCCCAACTTCGAAGCTATTGTGGAGGATGGCTGTGTGCAGCCAGCTTTGGTTTACTTGGACTGATTGGAATAGAATCAGAAATGATGGTAATATTTTTAATTTGGGGCGCTTTACATATCATTTGATTTTGGTTCTAAAATAATTAAGTTGCTCACCTAGTTTTCAAACCTTATACCAATTCTGCTTCTGCTCTTCCATTTTTTTTTTTTTGCTGCTAGAAATATCACTGCTGAGGTGCAGTGCACAATCATTCAAACTTGTGACATGGTGTACTCCACCTGATCATTGGCTGAAAGTGAACACTTACACTACTAGAATTTTGTTCATATACATCGGCCAGAAACCGATGCTAAAAATTTTTTTTACCGATGTCTTAGTGGGTGATGTAAAAGATCGCGAAAAAATAGACATCGGTTAATAACCGATGTCCAATATAACTTCCAGAATCGATGTTAAACGGTTATTTTGATGACAAATTGGTGTGTTCATATATTGTTAAACCTTCATATTTTAGCATTTGCTTAATGAAGTATAAGTCCAATAGCACAAGTATTCATTTTAACATCATTACTCATTCTAAAACCGATGTTTATACTGTGTCACACATAGGTATCGTTGAACTTTTTCCTGCTGTTTATGAGCTTTACACTTATTTTCCATATATCCAACTATTTAAGATTCAATCTAGATTCTTTAGTATTGCATGAACGATGTCTATTATTATGTTAAACATCATTTCCTTTTATGAAGTGATGTCTATTCTTCTATATTACATCAGTTCTTTAGGTTTCCAGCGATATCCATATTGATACTAGACATCGTTCCTCATATTATACATCGATGTACATTAGGCTTTTTTACATCGTTTATAATCTAATACCTCGATATCCACTGAATAATGAGACATCGATTTTTGTTTCAAAATTGATGTATCATCTCTTTATTGATATCGTTTCTTACTTAATATGTCGATATCCATTGAGAAACGAGACATTGATTCTTGTTTTGAAACTGATGTATTATCTCTTTATTGACATTGTTTTTATAGTTTAACACCGATTTGAAATAGGCGTATATACATCAAGTCCACATTTGACAACATGAAGTTCCAAATTAATTTGAATATGGGGTATTGCATTAATTTCTGTCCAACATCAAAGATGTTAGAAGTTCAAAAAATAGGCAAAAAAACCCCAACTTACTTCAAGGCTAGCCCAAAACATACTACTGCAATAATTGCTTGTAGTTTTGTTCACAGTTGCTATAAGTAGTGCAACTACTACAAGATAGTTCAACTAAAGCTAGCTAGACTTACTCAAAATCATATGCAGCCGTAGTGGAAGAGCATTAGTTTCATCTGCAAGTACATCAGCAATAGAAGAAGTCCTTTATATCGGTGAAGGTGAAGCACTGTAGCATTATGTTTGCTTTCAGGTTCCAATGATTTGTTGCGAGTTCTCCGAATGATTGTCTCTCACTTTGGTATTGGTTTGTTATCCTCTTCTCCGAATATATTCCTAGCATTCAAAGGAACAACCACTTGAAAACTGAATGATAGAGCCGATACATAAGTGCCAGTCAAAATTACATTAAAAATTTCTTAGCAACCACAATATTGGTTGTATACTACACTATTAACTATTTTTAGATAGACTATCTAATATCAAGATTCTGCTGGGCTGAAATTTCATGTAGTTAAGCATGCAAAGCACCCCACTAACATCTAATACTTGTACCTTTTAGAGAAGCTTAAACAATGTGATGTCAACTAGATGCTCATGACTTCTTGACATCCTTCAATAAACAGTAGGCAAAGCATGACAGTGATACTGTTTTCAGAAATTCCTGCAACAGACCTGTAACTTTGAAAAATTATAAGTAATTATAGAAAAATATTTTTTAGGAGATTCCAAGTCTCAAATACTCATTAACAAGTCCACTACAAATTCTCAGAAGAAAATAACTTCAAATTATTAACTGAAAATTACAGTTTTACAGAAACAGGTCGCTGGGTCTGGAAACTGTAGTTTCTGAAATAATTTATACAAGTGATAGTCAAATTTGATAATTAAGGACATCCAAACTCATATATAGTTTTGAAGAAAAGTGAGAACCGAAAGGCAAACTATCAAAGATCATGTATTAGTTCAGTTTGTCAAAACTCAAGCTATTTAGAAATATAAAATTGAAACAGAGTATGAGTTAATAACATCACAGAAATAAAAACTTATTCCAATTGGTTTCTATAAGAACAGAGCTTAATCAAAGAGAGGCTAAAAGATATCCAGACGTGTATTTGAATATGAAGAGCTGCAAATCAATAGAAAGTAAGGCACACTGGAGAAAGTAAGGCATACCAAATGGTTATCACCAGTAGACTGGCGGAGAACTCTCATCTCTGAACATGGATGGGTTCCTTCTCAAATATATTTCTATTTTTTCCTTTGAATTGCTCATATAAATCCTATGAATTTCATAAGGTACTGAACTACGCCTTTAATCTGGAAACATAAAATAATAATCATTAAAAGATAAAAAATGAGATAGTTTATCAAAACATAACCACCATGTTAGAGTAATTTACAGGTATCACCAGATAAAGATTTATCGGTAGTTTAAACACACATACGCAACTTAAGTGAATCACTACAAAATTAAATCCCCTTTAATCAATATAGTAATTACTAATGCAAACCTAATACAAGTGGTACAAAATTCTGAATGCTTCTGTGAGATGCTGATGCAACATAGAATAGAAAGTTTTTGCCGCTAACGTTAACATGGATGCTAACAGTAGCAATTATATTCATAATGAGTAGCTATAGCTATTGACATCCCAAAAATCTAAATAAAAATTTCTAAATTTCACAACTAAATTTGATGAACAGTTATTTAAAAAAAGAGTACTTATGCCAAAGATTAAAAAATAAAAGCAATCTAAAGATCAAGCATCTAAAACTTGCCCTTGTATCCACACAGAGGAAGACTAAAGTACATCAATTTGTATGAAAATACTATCAGAAATCCAAGATTCTGTTTAGTAAGTTGGTACCATTTTAATAAGTTGGCACCAACTATAATATGTTTTGTAGTTACGTGCTAGTGTTAAAATTTTTAAACATGCATATGCAAACTGTCCGAAAGAAGATACAGGCCAATATATATCGACATATCCTCATGATCATGTGATGTAGTCATTGATTTAAAACTGTTATTGTATGTCGATCACGGGACATATTCCTAGGTATTGGATACTTTTGTAGAGGAATGGTCAAAGGCAATGTATCCGAAATTCTGGAATCAGCCCAAACAAATCATTTGAAGCTTGAGATATTGCAGGTGGTCATTTAAACAATGCATTACAACGAAAAGAAACCACATGATATTCGATGTATCAATGAACTTCATTTGTCAACAACTAAAGCTTACCCGAAGAAAGACTAAAGTTCCCTTATATATATGCGTGTGTGTGTGTATATGTATATATAATGTATTAATAGTGACACTCAAGTATACCATTTGAATTATTAAGTTTGTCTTTGAGCAACCAAACTAATTGCATTCTGATTAGTAGTGAAAACCGATATATTGTAATGTCTGATATTACTTTGCCTTGATTACTTCTATGTTAATCCTCTATGCTTTCTTCTCAGTCTTCCCCCCAAGTGTTTATTAATGGAAGAAAAATTGAATAAGAGTAGATGAATCTAGCAGTTTCTGCTGCTGCTGCTATTACAAAAAAACTAATATATATCTCTTTTTTTTCCCGTCTATCTTTCAATCATCAATTTTGTTTAGAAAACAAAGAGTTGTCAAATATTATCAATAAATACCAAGAGGACTACAGAAAATTCAATAGTTAGCATGTTGGAAATACCTATGAAAAGGCTGATGATGATGATTATTATATATATACATATATATATAATTTTGTGTGTATATATATGCATACAAGCTTCAAATTCAATAGTTAGCGTGTTGGAAATACCTATGAAAGGGCAGTCTGTACAAACATAAATATGTAACTACAACAAATTTTACACAGAAATAAACAAAGGGATGGCAGCAAAAGCAATGAATCATGTATAAAACTTTATTTTCTCAACAATTTCCTCTTTCAAACATCATAAACTGTATTACAAATTAGTCACTTTATTTCTACTTGCATATGAAATTGAAGTAGATCAATTTTGTATACAGAATGAAAAATTGCCAAATTTCATTAACAAAAAAAAAAAAAAAAAAAAAAAAAAAAGATAGATGAGCAATCCAAAGCAAACTCAGACCCACATCTCTCTTAGATCCAATCGTTAGCTCACTTCGATTAACAAAACAAAGAAACAATAGAAGGTTTTGTCTTGAAAGATTATAAAAGCTGACAAATCAGTTACTACAGCTGAAAACAGAAAACGGAAAGTGAATTAAAGTTTCCATTGTCTCCCATAAGAAATAGTCGTGCGGCTGCATAGACTTCATCTTCGTCAATTCCAGAGAGAGACGAAGCGGGTTTTAGAGAGAGAACTAAGAGGAGGGTATTGGTTGGAGGCATAAAACGAAGAGGAGGAGGGTATTGGTCGGAGGCGGAGAACGAAAAGGAGGATGGTTTTGGTCGGAGGAGGAGAACGAAGAGGAGGAAATGGAGGTTTGGTCGAATAGTGTTAGGGCTATCTGAAGTCAATCCAAATATGTGTAAGTGTGGGAATGAGATTTTCCCACCCCGCACTTCTTTAAAAAATTTTAACTTAGCCGCTCAGCGTTTCTCTGAAAATTCAAATGAAACTTTCGTCACCGGCTAATTTCAAAACCGATGTTAGTTATATGCATATAAATCGGTTTTTGAGGAATCGATGTTAATGACATTGTTTTACATCGAGTATATTTCTCACCGATTTAATTGTCTTGATGTCTATGAGTATAATTCTAGTAGTGTTATAGGTCCTGTAGAGATGCTACAAGGGCTGGTATGGAGGTATTTTTGGGGATGCAGATCGAAAATTTGTTGGTGCTTTCTCTGCTAGAGTTGATGTCCCTAGTGCCATGGATGCTAAGGTGCTCGCCGTTATTGAAGTCATTTAGGTATCTTGGGTTAGGCGTTGGACTCACATATGGTTGGAAATGGGCTCAATGCTTGTACTATACTACTTTCTTGCCCCAAGCCTTATTCCTTGGAGACTTGGAACTCGGTGGCATAATATATTGTTTGCTTTAAGCCGGTCAAATTACTTTTCATGTCTCACATATATATAGAGAAGGCAACAGTGTGGCGGATAAGCTGGCTAACTACGGCATACTGAATGAAGGATACGTCTGGTGGGTTTCCCCTCATTCCTTCATCAATGCTCAGTATAGTCACGATTAAAATTCACGTACTAGTTATCGATATCTTAGAGCTCTCCTTTTTGTTTGGGCCCCTTTGGGGTTCCAAGTTGTACCAGCTGGTCTTATTTTTTGTATCTTGTTCTTTTTTTGTATTCCTTTGTTCTCGTATGGCACGGGGTTCAGGTTTATGTCCCCCTTGTTGCATAACTTATCTATACTAATTGGAACCGGACATGAGGCTGAGCCCCCCAGCTAGGCAAGGTTCCAAACCCTTAAAAAAAAAAAAGAAGAAGAAGAAGATATGCATCTATAGTCGTTTACTTTTTTTGTTTCCCTGAACCAAACTCATTCTCATCCTTGATCTTGTGGAGTGCATACACCACATTTGGTATATATTTTTTCACTATGTAACAAAAAGTGATTTAAGGTCGCCACTGCTTGAAATGCCTCTTGGAGAAACAACTGGCAAAACACAAGTACACAACAGTGCATCAAACATAAAATTCTTTTTATATTATTATTTTATTAATTTATCGATTAAATAATATCTTACTAAATTAATAATTTCCAACGGTCCCAACCTTATTAATTTGTCGAAGTTTTACTATCTTGAAGAGAATACTCAACTTCAATGTTCTCAATATATAGAACAGTGACGTGTTAGGGATGCAATCAACCTCATAAAAACTATACTATGTTACTGCTAGCATTTATGCACATGAATGTAATTGATAAAATGGGAATTTTGATTCAAGCCTAAGGAACATAAGAAAAAAAAATTGACCTCTATGAAGAAACTCGCATGTTTCACAAAGAAATTTACCTAATTAAAGAACTATGCATTAACACCATGAAGACTTGAACTGGGTATGCGGTCAATTAATAATTGGGTGCGGCTATTAATTACCACCCTACAGTCTACTTTGTTCCCCCTACAAAACAACTATCACTCAATTATTCTAACTTTAACCTTAATTAAGCTTTTTATCTTGGTGAAAGCTTAAAATATCACTCAAATACACCCGTATCAGTCTGGGAATTAGAGGTTTGTACAGTCTACGTTTTGGCTTTTAATTAAGCTTTCTAAAAGTCAAGATCGTCTCCATTAAAGTAGCCAAATGGAATATGTCAAGTATAACACGATTGAGGTATGAGAGACTTAATTGTCTGACAATATATTCATCTATTTTGCATATGTTTATATAGAAGTAATACAAAAATATAAAACCCTTCCACTCACACAGAATGATTAGTGCTACACTAATGATGTCTACCATTATAACCTAACTACACTCATGATGTCTACCATTATAACTAACCACACTCATGATATCTACGACTCACGACACTCCCCCTCAAGTTGGCGTATACACATCAACCATGCCCAACTTGCTTAGTGAGTCATAAAACGCCTTCTTGGAAACTCCTTTGGTGAGTATATCTGCAAGTTACTTTTCAGTATGAACAAAAGGGAAGTTAACAAGTTTAGCATCAAGCTTCTCTTTTATAAAATGACGATCTACCTCCACATGCTTAGTACAATCATGCTGTACTGAATTCTGTGATATGTCAATGGTTGCCCGGTTGTCACAATATAACTGTATGGTACTTTTGAGTTTGAAACCTAAATCCCGTAACAGATTTCTTAGCCACAATAATTCACACACCCCATGAGCCATACCTCTATACTCAGCTCAACACTGGATGACGCCACAACTTTCTATTTCTTACTCTTCCATGTAACCAAATTACCTCCCGCAAAGGTAAAGTAACCTGATGTTGACCTTCTATCTGTGATATTTCCAGCCCAATCAGCATCTGTGAAGCCACAAACCTTGAGAATGTTATTGTGTTTTGAAAACATTACTCATCTCCCTAGAGCTGACTTCAAGTACCTTAAAATTCTCACAACAACATCTATGTGACTCTCACTCAGGTTATGCATGAAGATTTGGTCTAGTATGAGCCAAATAAATCAAGCACCCAACCAACCTCTAATAGCAAGCTCTGTCAGTAGGTACTTGATCTGGATACTCTGCTAAACAATGGTTTTGCTCAATAGGAGTGTCAATAGGTTTGCAATCCAACATACCTGTCTCTGTCAGTAGGTCAAGAATATACTTCCTCTAACACAAGTAGATCCCTTCTCTCCCCCTGACTACCTCAATTCCTAAGAAGTACTTTAGTTCACCCAAGTCTTTCATCTCAAACTCAAAGACTAGTTGTCTCTGTAGTATATCCATCTCAATAGTATCATTGCCAGTAATTACCATATCATCAACATAAATGATTAGGGCTGTTACCTTCCCTTGTTGATCTTTGAGAAATAAGGTATGGTCTGAGGTACTCTGTTTGTAACCAAACTTCCACATGAACTGTGAAAACATCCCAAACCAAGCGCGAGGTGATTGTTTGAGACCATACATAGATTTTCTCAATTTGCATACAAAATCACCAGGAGAAGCAGTTACATACCCAGGTGGAAGACTCATGTATACCTCCTCAGCTAACTCTCCATGAAAAAATGCATTCTTGGCATCAAACTATCGGAGTGGCCAATTTAAATTAGCAGCATAGGAAAGCAGAACCTGAATAGCGTTCATTTTGGCAACAGGAGCAAAGTCTCATCGTAGTCTATACCATACGTCTGAGTAAACCCTTTCGCTACAAGGCGTGCTTTATATCGATTCACTGATCCATCTGTATTATGTTTGACGGTGAACACCCAACAACAACCTACAGCCTTTTTGCCTTGTGATGGAGGCACGAGCTGCCAAGTATCGTTCTTCTGTAACGCCTCCATCTCTTCTTCCATTGTCTTCCTCCACTTTGGATCCCCCAACGCATCCTGTACTTTGTTAGGTACTAATACAGTAGATATTTGATTCACAAATGATGCATATGACTTAGATAATCTCCTAGTGGACATGTAATTAGCTACTGGGTACTTTGATTTTGCATGAACAGTGGGTTCATATCTTTTCGGTGGTTGACCTAGAGTAGACCTATTTGGCAACACATACTGTTCAACATTGGACTCACTACTATTAGTACCAGTAGGTGAACATACCTCAGATGAGTGATCTTCAATACCAGGGAGCTGTGGGTCAGGGGTAGGAACAACGATTGAGGGGACAGTTATGTCTTCAGCTTCATTTTCAGTGATTGAAACTAGTGCCTGGATGCTTGGAGCTTCTGCTTCTTCAACTACTGGATTCGATGGATTAGGAATGTCAACTAGACCCGCCGAAATATCTCCTGCCAGTGTTACTTCTTCACATCTGTCCAATTCCTCCCCCTTACCATGATACAGCTTTTCAAAATATGAATTCTCCCCCTGAAGAGCAGTATCAGAGGAGGAAAAATAACTCATGTCCTCAAAGAAATTAACATCTATAGTGACATAGTACTTTCTGGTAGGTGGATGGTAACACTTATACCCTTTCTGATATCTTCCATAACCAACAAACACATACTTAATTGCCCGGGCATCCAACTTAGACCTTTGATTTTTAGGAACATGGACAAAAGCCACACAACCAAAAACACGGGCAGGAAGATTATGAAATGACGGCAAGGAGACATGAGATGCTAGAACCCCAAATGGAATTTTTCCCTGAAGGACACTAGATGGAAGACGATTGATAAGATGGGAGGAAGCTTGTACGGCATCGCCCCAAAGATACTTAGGCATATGAGCACTAAAGAGAATGGCATGAGCCATATCAAGTAAATGACGGTTTTTCCGTTCGGACACTCCATTTTGATCTGTGGACACGTAGTTTGGTGAACAATCCTATGTGTTTGAAAGAAGTCTTTGAAAACAAGATTAACATATTCCTCCCATTATCAGATCGTAGGACTCTAATGGTGCTATTGTATTGTACTTGAACAAGAGTACGAAAAGCTTGAAAAGTTGGAAAGACTTCATCTTTGGTTCTAAGAAGAGCAACCCATGACAATCTAATACAATCATCAATGAATAACACAAAATACCTCATACCCGAGACAGTGGGCTCTCTAGAAGGTCCCCAAACATCAGAATGAATTAACTCAAAAAAAGTAACACTTTTATTAGAAAAACTAGGAGGATAAGTAGCACGATGACTTTTGGCCAAAACACATTTTTCACAATGCAAAACAGACTATTCACACCAATAAATAAAGTAGGCATGGATTTTTTCATAAGGCCAAAAGATGGATGCCCTAATCAACAATGCCATAACCAAATTTCACTTAGCTTGTCAGAATTTGAAGTTAAAGCGGTGCAGGATTGTGCTCCTGGTTTCTCCCCAGTGTATGTCTGATCTAGATGGAACAATCTGCCCCTCAAATACCCCCATCCAATTAGCTCCCTGGTGAGAAGATCCTGAAAAATCACATACATAGGATAAAAGGTTACAGAGCATTGAGATTCAATATTCAATTGTGGGACAGATATCAAGTGATGAGATAAGTCAGGGACATATAAAATGTTATGGAGTTGTAAGGTTGGGGTAATACGGATTGATCCAGTCCCTAACACAGGAAAAGCTTCACCATTGGCATTTGTAACATAGGATACTGGTGGGGAAGACAATTCAGCAAAATAAGTTTTATCATAAGTCATATGATCAGATGCACCAGAATCAATAATCCAAGTATCAAAACCAACAAAGTTAGAAACCTTTAAAGTCATGCCAATCTTACCACGATCAACCATAGATGATGTAGGAATATCACTACCTGGTGTATGATGATCTTGTCCAGAAGAGATTCCAAAAGTAACACTAATAGAACGTGCAACTTTTTTTTTTTTTTAGAAACCTGTTGTTGACCAAATGAGGTGGGTTGACTGGCCTGACCAAGTGGAACCGAGTTGACTGGGTTAATTCGGACCGAGTTAAACTCACAGAATAACCAAGTTGCTGGTTTGACCAAGTGAGTGAGCGACCGGAAGAGCGACGCCGAACTGAGTCGAGTCTGGTGTTCGAGGTCGGATGAGCTTGACAAACGAACTGAAGAGATCGATCAGACTGAAAGAACGAGGCCGGAGACTGAAGGATAGGTCGTTTTCGGACTGAAGGATAGGTCGTTTTCGGACGCGCGTCAGACAAAAGCAAGCGCGGAGTCAATCTAGGCAAGCGATAGCGTCTCTAAACAAAAACGGAAGTGAAGTCAATATGGGCAGTGGGGTAGAGGAGAGCAACGGAGGTTTAAGCAAGAGAGCCGGCGACCTGAGGATGGAACGATCTGGGACGAAGATAAGGACGGCGGTCTTTGGCTGAAGACGAAGCCGATCTAGACAAGACGAGCAAGAGAAGAGGACGACTGAGTCTGAGCAAAAGAAGAGGACGACTGGGTCTGATGCGCCGGAGAAAATGACGCCGAAGTCAAAGAAGAAGATGATTGGTCATTCTTTGACAGACACCTAGTGATGCAGACAAACTTCTAAATTCTAAAAAACTGAAACAAACAAAGAGAGCAAAGTTCGGAACTTAAGCTCTGATACCAAGTCACGTATAATGCGATTGAGGTATGAGAGACCTAATTGTCTGCCAATATATTCATCTTGTTTTGCATATGTTTATATAGAAGTAATATAGAAATATAAAACCCTTCCACTCACATAGAATGATTAGTGCTACACTAAAGATGTCTACCATTATAACCTAACTACACTCATGATGTCTACCACTCACGACAGAATAGTGTTGACAGTTGCACAAGATTTGCAGAAAGGAAAATGGGGAGAGAGAAGTAGATATATGCTAAAGATTTGGTTGTTTGGATGAGAGTTTGCTGAAGATTTTGTTAAGAATGTCTTAAACCTGCTGGAGTTCTTTTCTGGCTATCAAATAACACTGAAGAGAGACCTATTTAGAAGAAGAAGAGGCAGTGTTGCGGTTTGGTTTGACAGAGCTGCAGTATGGTTTCTTTGCAACGACAGACAGCAGCACTGCGGTTTTTGTTTTGTGTTTTGTTTTTCTGTTTTGGTTTCACAAACAAGGGTGGTATTGGAAATTTTGATGGAAAAAATTAGATGTAGGGTGAACAAAGAAAATTATAGGGTGGAAGTATTCTCACCCTTAATAGTTTTGCATCATAAATCAAAAGTCATGAAGGTTGAATAAAAATGGAGGATTGGCCAAAAAGAAAAACGAATAAGAAATATTTGTAAAGAAAAACTAAAGAATGGAGTTACGTACGTGGTAAGTAATTACAACTCAAGTTTTCATATGTTACAAAGTTTCTATATTTATTCTCAAAAAAAAAGTTTCTATATTTTCTACATAAACTAATATCAGGCGGCTGATAAAGTCATGATTCAGCACATGTTGAAGTGCATCAGTAATGTGAGTTTAGAAACAAGGTACCAACACATCTCAATTGCAGATGGCCAATGCTACTAGGTGTCATTTCTATAAAAGAGTACCAATGTGTTGAGCGCATCCCTCAACTGTCATATCTATGGTATCCAGACCAATCTGGTACATCCATTCAAGTTCAAGGGAGTACGTGCAAGAAAAGGTAAGTTCTGACAAAAAGGATTTGAGTGAGGAGAATATGTTACTCCAATTTACGAGTGCACCTTGAGTTCACATTGGTCACATTGGCTATAAATATGTTACAGAGAGCCTTGTTAATGTCTACGTACGGCCAACAGAAAGAGCTTAAAGAAGAGTAAGAGAAAAGAACCTAGTGGGATGGACAAATACGGGATTTGAAGCATTGAGATAATAATTATTTTACTACACAAAAAGGTGAGGAATGAGATTTCAGTCGACTATTATGCTCCTGAACAAATAGCAGAAAACAGAAACCCACCAGCTTCTCAATTCCAACAGCAGATAGTATGCTGCAGAAGGAAATATAATAGAAAGAAAATAGTGTAAGCTTGTTCTGCTCTAAGAATTGGAACTCCTTTATCATTATAAAAGTGTAGCAAAGATGACAGTCCAGATACTTATGAGGATTGATAAAATTATCTTCTATACAGGAATATGAGGAGAAGACATACTGCTCCATGTGCTGCATGCTGCTGAACATGATTAGAACTCACAACCCAAACTTTAGGGCATTGATCCATATCCTCCCTTAAAGCTGCAATCTGTTATATACACAAAAATCACAAGACGTCATACATTAAAGCATGAAACAGTTTAAAGAAACAAATGCCATAGACAACAAGAAAATTAGATTATATAGCAGTCTAACTGATAGTGGTATAGTGAGGTTTACAAGATCTACAGTCTTGAAGAATGTAAAAGAAAGGCCGTCTGACTTGAAAGAAGCTGAAGATCCGCAACCGGAGTCTATGCAGGTCACTGAAGACCTTGCAGCCTTTAAGATGCCATCTAAATTTTATGATGGTAAAAAATGTCAAAAAGTTACTCTCCTCTGATTAGTTGATAGAAATTGAACCACTAAAAACTTTGATACTGATATTAATGGCCTCGTCCTATATTACCATGTTGTAGGAATGTAGGTGGTTCAAAGTAGTTAACCAGTTGGAAGATGAAAGTGAAAATTTAGCACTATAATGATGATGGATGGGCTCTGTCAGTCTGTCTGGCTTTCGGGATGAAATGATCTGTACTCGCTGTTTTTTGGATGTTGTTGTTGGTGTTGTTGTTGTTGCAAGTTTCATGAATAACTCTACAAACTTAACAAGTTTATGCTAATTAACAACAGAATGCCAGAATTTATAACAAGCGGCAATTGCCTGAACTTTCACCTCACTCAAATTCTTCCTTGTCAAACACATGACTAGTTGGGAAACTGAGTGTAGAAGCCACTGATCTAATAAATCGAGTGGAGGAGTGGCAAGAAGAGTTTGAGAAAGCGCAGCTTAAAAAACTGATGCAGATTGTAAAACCATAATAGTGATCAGAGTTCTGCTCAAGAAAAAAGAGGTTGGCAGCCACCTGACTCTCAGAGTATCAAGCTGAATTTTGGTGGGGCTTGCGATTGCAAGAAGGGTTGTGCAGGTCTGGGTGCGGTGTTAAGGAATGATTTTGGCAAGCTGATAGGTGCATTAGCTATCCCAGTTAAAGCACCACTGAACCCACTTGCAATGGAGGCTCTTGCACTTTGGCATGGCCTTGCTTACTGTAAACAGTTGGCCAGTGGGGGGTGAGGATAATTGAAATAAGAGTTAAACCTCAGAGAGTGGAAACATGTGAGGAGACGAAATAATCGAGTTGCCAATGATTTGGCAAGAGCTGCTTTAAGCATGACTCGGTCGTTGTATTGTCAGGAGGTTGGCCATCCTTGGCTAGTAGAACTAGAGGCAGATCGTTCAGTTAAGCTATCTAGAGGACTGCTCCTCTTGGAGTATTTGTAGTGCCAGTTTTGTAATCAGATGATAATAAATGGAATTCTCATTCAGATGAACCAAAAAAAAAACATATGACAAGTTTTATATCTTTCAAGACGAAGCAGTACTGCCCCTTACAAAAAAGAAACAAAAAACAATAGTTTCTAATTCATGTGCTCCCTGCGGTAGCTGCCTTATTCGGTTGGAGAGAACTGTCTGTACAAGCAAGGTATCTGTGTTGTGCAATTCAGCCACAATAAAACCAACAGTTGTATGAAACTTGTCGATAATGAATAGTCTGTATCCTCTATCAAACTGGTTCAAGACGAGGAAGATTTGGTTCCTCAGCTTTGTAAATGGATCATTCTTTTTGCACAAGGTGCTCGACATCTCCTAGTTCAACTTGACCTCCTTCCCATCCAAGTTCATCAGTCTGAAAAAGAAGCTCAATCTGTTCCAATGACTTTCCTTTAGTTTCTGGGACAAGTCTGTAGACAAACAAAACAGAAAGAGCTGAAATTGCAGAAAAGATGAAGAATGTTCCGCCAAATGAAATCGCATCAGAAACTGAGAGAAAAGACATGGCAATTAGGCCACTGCAGACCCTGTTACCCACAGCTCCAAGCGCTGATGCTTGAGCACGCAACCTTAGAGGAAAGATTTCGGATGTTATAACCCAGCAAACAGGGCCAATTCCAACAGAGAAGAAGGCTACATTCCCACAAACTGACAAAATGGCAAATGCAATTCCAATAGGTCCCTTCCCTAGTACAGAGAGATTAATTCCCAAACTGAATAAACAGATTGTCATTCCGATTGTGCTGATATAGAGCAAGGGCTTTCTTCCAAGCTTGTCAATAAGCAAAATAGCCACCAATATGAAAGCAGTCTTGGCGACACCCACAGCAACAGTTGCAGCAAGTAGATTCGATTTATCCTCGATACCAGCTTGTCTGAAGATTTCAGGGCTGTAGTACACTGTTGCATCTATTCCTGTTATCTGTTGAAAACATTGAATTCCAAAACCAGTGATCAGCATCCTACGAAGTGAAGGAGAAGGACTCAACAGTTCACGCGCCACACTTTTCTCCTCATACTTGTCTGCATTGGAATTTCCAGCAGCCTCTTGTATTTCATTCAGTCTCTCCTCCACCTCACTTTGATCCTCATTTGTTTTCATCAGCACTGATCTTGCCTCGTCAATGCGGTTCTGCATGACCAACCACCTGGGGGACTCGGGGATTATGAAAAGTGCAAAACCAATGAAAATTGAAGGCAGAATTCCTACTGCGAGCATTATCCTCCAGTTTATATGTGCTGGAAGACCAGAAAATGCATAGTTTGAAACATAGCCCAGCAAAATTCCGAGATTTATAAAAATTTCAGGAAATGAGGTGAGTGAGCCTCTGGCAATGGTGGGTGATATCTCAACAATATAAACCGGGGCAATCATGACACCAAACCCAATCCCAACGCCGGCCAAGAGTCTTCCAATCATCAGCACTTCAAAAGAAGGAGCAAGTGTCATTATAACTGCACCTGTTTGAAAGACAAGAGCAGCTAATGCCATTGTCCACTTTCTACCTATAATGTCTGATGTTCTACCACCAGCTAAACTACCAAAAATCGAAACAATGCTCAAAATCCCAACAAGAACTTCTTCCTGTACTTCAGTTATCTTCAAATCTTCTTGAATGAATATGATTGCCCCACTCATCACACCTACATCTGCCGATTGAAAAAAAAAAAATTCAGATATAGCTTGTGTTTCTATTGATAAGCTATATTTAGACAATGGGATATAGCTAAATTATCATTCTTCTTCTTCTTTCTGCTTCTTTTATATTTTTCAACACAAATAGGTGAAACTAAGCACAAAGGTTAGCTACAAAAAATAACAGCATACTCTGAATACCAAATAATGGTCTACCGACAACTTAAAGTTACAAGCATACACAAAACACAAAACATAAAACACAAAACCAAGAACAGAGTTGAAAACATATACCAACCTACTTAGTTAGAAACAGGTATAGAGGGAGTTGAAAACTGATAGTGAAGTAAAGCATACGTACCATAGCCAAGAAGAACAGAGTTGAGGGAGGCAAAGATGGCACAAGCAAAGACATACTTCCTGGTACTTGCACTCCTTTTTTGTTGATGATGATGGTGTGAAGCATCTTCACCATCATCATCATCAACCTTCGTGAGCTCAGAGTATTTGTTCTTGGTTCCCAATGGAATCCCAGACAAACCAGTTTCATTCTCAGCAGTACCCATCAACTCTCACTTTTCTGTATGAATCAAAACGACTCAGAGAACAAAGCAGAGCAGGCTCCCAAGATACTAGTTTGAGGTTTGACTATTGACCCAAGGAACTATGCTTTAGATCTGAAACAGGGAACGAAAAGTAAGACCCAATGCGGTGGGAGCTCTCTTTCGTTTCCTCCTCAGAGCAATCCACTTGACTATTCTTATTTAATTTGCACTCAAAAAACAACAAAAAAGATATCATAGTGAACTACGTTCCGAACTAAACTCTCTTTAATCAGATTAAATACTGTCACACAATTGTTATTGTCACGTAATTTTAGGCGGGTTCATGTTTATAAATGGGAATGGCCATACCATGCATCTTGATTCCCATCAAAGTTAGTATTTATTGTAATTAAATACTGTCACACAAATGTTATTAATACGTAAATTTAGGCGGAATAATGTTTATAATGGGAATTGCTAGCAGAAGCTAATTCTTAATATACTAAAGCTAGCATTGTACACTGTTCATAAATAGTTATCACTGTTCATCTCGGCCTGAAATGAAATGAAGTGACAGTTTTGTCCTTCTGTTCATCGTTATAAATATACTAAAGTTGATTGTTCACAAAATGAAGTGACGGTTTTACCTTCAATTTTTAACTAAAATTATAATCTTTTTCTTTTTTCAATTTTGCCATATCTTTTCAGTTTTTTATTTTATTTTTTTTATTACTGAACAATTCTGTTTTGTATTTGTAAATTTCTATAAATTATGAAAGAAAATTATTTGTTACTAATCTATTATTAAAAATAAAAATAAAAAATATACTCTAAGTAACACCAATATTTTTTAGATTGCCCCCAATTTTTAACTAAAATTACAATCTATCTTTTTTTTCCTTCAATTTTGCCATATTTTTCATTTTTTAATTTTTTTTATGGCAGAACAATTATGTTTTGTATTTGTAAACTTTTACAAATTATGAAAAAAGTTTATTTGTTGCTAATCTGTTATTAACAACAAAATAAATTATACTCGAAGTAGCGCCGAAATTTTTTTAGATTGTGAATATTAATCTATTATATATATAAATCTTTAAAAAAAAAAAAACCGCAACATCGCATGGGTCAATGTACTAGTATTTATTAGAGACTACTTATCTCTCGGTTCCTGTAAATTCAGAAAGACTAAAAAATAGTGAAAATAATGGCACGAGCAAATGTATTGGCGTCAAAAAGCTTTGGGTATGTGTATTACATACAAAAACAAGGACACAAAAGATAGAAGTTACATACTACACAAGTTCTCACAAAATAGTGAAGATTCTTCTATGCAGCAACGGTGTAAGTGATACAAAACTTATAAAATGATCTCAACCCTTAATATTGATACTTAACATTTTTTTTTAATAACTAAAAAGTGTATTTGTTGTAATCTAACCATCTATTTATGTTAGTGCAAGTGTACGTCGGTGCTTTGAATCTTTTCCCACAAAATAAAAAGGACGCGAAGCAGAAGGCAAAAGCCAATTTTTTGTTTTTTTTTTTCAATTAAAAAATTCATTACAACTTAAAACCCTTATCAATAGAAGAGATGAACAATTACCTCTCATTTTATTAATAGAAGAGAAAACACAGAATGGGACAAGTGCACAACAACCCATCGTGAATGTCAACGTCTTATATTACATTGCTGATTGCAGCAGGGACATAAACGGAACCCATCCGTGGGCAGAACCGTAAAACACATCCTCATTTGACATAGAAACTCTTTTAACTTGTACAACTTGCTGCTTAAGGACACAGGTACATCAATATCCTATACGATATGTACAGAATGAGCGGCATATAACTCCATCTGAGATCATTGTAGTCTGAAATTCAATCAACTACTTTGGTTCAGTTTCAGATAACTTCGTTCTAAGATCCTTGAGAGCGTCTACAACTTCTGAGTCAAGATTGTGCTTTAATAACTTCCCTTGAAAAGAAGTAGACCTGAAAAGTTCAACCAGAAAAAAGAAATCATTAACAGTCTAGCTTTATTAGTAAATGATTCAACCTGTCTCTTGATACATGTTTCAGCACTGTGTAAATGCTCTTATATGTGTTCGCTTGAGCTTTAACACCTAAGGTTTATACATCTAGTACTTAAATGGAAGTGTCAAAATGATATTCACTCGTAACCAACCAACAATCTCTGGTATGATGATGCTCAAAACAGAAATGTAAAGTGCTTTATTCATCTTATTGTCGACACTTGTTCCATAAACAATTTTTTTCTGCCGGAACTCGGGAACAAGGCACCATGTTCACATTCACCCGTCACTTGAATACTAAAAAGTTTCACCAGTCACTTGCGAGGAATGCAAAATGATCAACCGAGCAATTGTGCATTATGGGATGGATACACAGGCTAAAGATTATTTCCAGAATACAAAACAATCAAGCAGCCACAGTCCTTTCCCAGAACAATAACATGAAAAGCAGTGTCAAATCCTATAACATGTTGTTTATAAGCTAATGCTGAGAATATCATAAATGCTACATCTTGTGAACCACAAAAATTGGTCAACTGAAATAACTTTATCTAGTTCGGATAATGCTAGGTGAACCATCTGCTGGCGTACCACCTAGAGCTCACCTTATGTGGCAGCTGATGTGTCAATAGTGGTACACCAAAAGATCACCACCTAGCATTACTCAGTTATCTTGAAGCACATATAACGCAGAGTCAAAAAAGTTCATAGTTTTGATGGTAAATGCACAACAGATATGAAAGAGCATGAACGTAGCACTGTTTTTTCTCTTCTTTTGCTTTTTTTTTTTCCCTTTCCAAAAGCATAAAATAATACGCAAAGATTCATCTGAAGTAGAATACCTGTGTTCTTCAAGCATCCTCTCAACCTCCTTCTGTGATGCTTTAATCTATACTCAAATCACAAGCAAAAGGAATTTACATGACACATAAAAACAGAATTACATGAAATGATACTATGCACACTCACCCTGGTTAAATACAGGTTCATTGTGATATAAAATTTTCAAAGTTAGTCCTTATACAAGGACAACCTTGTTGTACAGAATGAAATCATCCAAATCAAACATCTTGTAGGTAACCATTTACATGCAACAATTGAGTTATTAATCCCCAGCCAGTTGATTATTATCAGGATCATTATTGTATTCATCAGACGCATTTGTGTTTGTATATTTATTTGATGAAAATTAGATGACTAAATGTTACTAGATTTTGTTGGTTTATTCCAGAGATGGCCCTTGCAGGAAACCTAAAAGGTAGACAACTTAGTGTGGAGGACATTGCAAGGCTGGCATAACAACTCAGGTCCTTACTTGCCTTAAAAATGAGGACCTTATTACTTGGATTCTCCTTCAAAGTCAATAGTTGTTTCCTGTTTATTTAGTTCTATCTTATTGTAACTTTAACCGACAAGCTAAAGCAAACTGAAAGTAAGTCCTGTATTCTGTAATCATATTAATTGCATTAGAACAATCAAACATTAAAAGTTCAGAAAGGACACAAACAAACCAAGACAAATTGACAGCAGAAATAATTATTCAACTATTGCATACTAGTGTTCAAATACTCAACATATTGAATGAAGTTCATTATACATTTAGCATGCCTCACCTCAGAAATCAATGCCTTGCTGCTCCAAATGAAGGCTCCCTGAAATATAGCGATATATCTCAATATCAGGAGGCTGATAAAGTCATGATTCAGCACATGTTGAAGTGATATCAGTATTGTAAACTTATATACAAGGTACCAACATCTGGTTTGCAAGATGGCCAATGCTACTAGTTCTCATTTCTACAAAAACTACTCCAATGAAAGTTCTGACTTCTGACTCCAAAACTCTTTATAATATTTTATCTTTCCTCTATACTTTTCCTGTTCAATCATATGTCTTGAAATGGTCTAATCACTCAATGTAATCCCATTCTAAACAATAAAAAGCTAAGTGACAAGCTGAATAAGAATAGAATAAAATAAAAAAATAATAAAGAGAGAAAATGGAGGGAGAACACTCAAAAGACATATCTTTCAAAAAAAGGATTTTTTTAAAGTCTTTTTATCATAGTAAAGGAAAACGAAATATGTATAATAGGTGGATAAGGGGTCCACAACATGAAATCAAAGAACAAGATCAAAGATGTCTCTAGATATTGCAGGAAATAGGAACACTTCAAAACAGAGACAACCTCATCTTTATTTGTGGGCTTCTTTTTTATTTATTTATTTATTTATTTTTTGGTTTTAAAAGGGAGTGCATCAAATATTTGGGCGTACAAGACAATGAATCCTCCTTTTTGAACGTGTTGAGTCCGACATCGGTCGTTATAGGTCAACCTTGACAATATAAGCAAACAAACAGAGCCTTTTCTGTTTGAGGTATAAAAGAACACCAAAATGTTGAGGTACATCTCCCAAATGTGATTTATGGTATCCAGACCAATCTGGTATATCCATATAAGTTCGAGGGAGTGTGAGACAAGTTAGGTTCTGACAAGGTTTTCAGGCTTTGGTTAGCCCTGACAAAAAAAAGTCAAGGACTGTAGAGGGAAGATTGTGTTACTCCAGTTAACAAGTGTTAAGTCCACATTGGTCACATTGGCTAGAGATGGAAAATTATGGGCTTTGAGGCATTGAGATTATTTTACTAAAAGCAAGCAAAAAAAAAAATAAAAAAAGAGGGAGAGGAATGAGGTTTCAATCAACAGAATACAAATAGCAGAAAAAATAAGCCCAACCAGCATCTCAATTCTGGCAGCAAATAGTAAGCACTATAAGTCATGGAAGCCAAAAAACTCGTGTAGTAACAGGAAAACAAAAAAGATATATTATACTGCTTATTCTGCAGTAAAATAGGAACTCGCTTAATAAAGATACCAGGCCAGACACTTGAGACGATCAATAAAAATTATAATGAGGAGAACACATACTGCTCCATGTGCTGCGTGCTGCTGAACATGATCAGAAGTCACAACCCAAACTTTAGGGCATCCATCCTCCCTTAAAGCTGCAACCTGTTATATACACAAAATCACAAGTCAAAGATCAAAACATGAAATAGTCTAAGCAAATAAATGTCATAGGCAACAAGCAAATTAGCTTCTACAGCAGTATAACTGAAAGTGGTAAAGCAAGGTTAACAACATCTAGCAGACGAGCAGTTAGCACTTAGCAGATGCAGTTGTGTATAGAAATTGAGAATTAGGATATCAAGTTCTTTCAAAGTTTCATACTACATAAATGCAACTCTTTGTGTAAAAAGTGAAATTTAAGAGTTATCTTTTAATAACAAAAGAGAAATGAGAGCCCTTCCCACCACCTAAGTAATTCACACCCTTTTCACCCTAGGGTCTCTTTGATAAGGAGGTTCCTCCGGACTGAAACCATAAATGGAAACAACCTTTTTAAGAATGTAAAACAAGGGCCTTCTCCCTACACCAATATCCTTGTATTTCTTTGGAAAGTCCAATAAATATTATGGAGACTTATCAGCCTATAATCTAGGCAACTACAACTAAACATAGTTTAGTTTATTACTAATCTGCATATCCTGTCCACTATGATTGTCTCTTCATCATTATAACAGTACGGTTCTTGTGATTTTGAGAGAGAGAGTATAAAGAAAATACCCAACTGTGAGTGGATTACCCTTCATCAATCACATGCCCTTTTAATAGAGAAAACACTCTAGCATTGAATGTTTGGTAATTATATGTTATTCAAGCAACTGATATGACTTGAGATTCTCATCTAACAACCACCTTTAGATAGTATATCAGTTAGACCTATGTAGAACCTTTGGATGCATAACTGATAACTGTAGCATCTGTGCAAAACTATAAAGTACACAAAAAGAATTACATCCGGTGAATCATGGTGCTTGTCTCACATTAAATTCTCATAGAGATTGAACTTCATCTATGTTCTTTTATTATTTGTCTTTAGCACGACTTTTATGAATAAAGTGAACTGTACAGCAAAGAGGACCTACAACCCTCATCTACCTATAATGAGATCAACAACATACAACAGAATTCCAAAACATTAAAAGAAAGTATTGAAAGACGGCAGCATTCCAATCTGAAGAGTTAGCAGTACATAAACTCTCGCTAAACTCTGATGATACCTTAAGTTCCTTTCTAGTGAAAGAACCCAATGAAATAACCACCATCTCACAAAGTCATAAAATGTTTATATATATTATGACTTTGATGTTTCTTCTAACTAGGTACTTATCATGGTCTACAGTTTTTTACTTTGGATAAATTAACAATTGTTTCTATGGATTGGCCTTCAAAAGAAGCAATTGGGTTTTCAATACAGGAAGACCTTGATTATGGAACTAAATTATATTTTGAACTTAATTTATTCATATTAATGTGCTGCAACCAGACCTCAGATTGATGTGTATAATATACTGAAACCCCATTTCCATACCAAAATCCTACCTCCACCAAATTCTAGCACCTTTTAGAACAACAAGGTCAATGTTTTTGGGTACCAACAGTACCACACAAAATAGCACCCTGACCTGGTTTCCTTCTCTCCCTTTCTTACTAACCTTTTCCCCTTTCTTTCACCATGAGTCCAGATTTCTTTAAATTTATACACTTCGAGTCCTTAGTAACTACTTGCCACAGAAGACGAAGTAAAACTATTGTATACTATAGTACTGACTTAAAGAGCCAATATTAGATTTGGAATCAGAACCTAGGACATCCATCCATCCCAAAATCACATTTTACTTCTCACTCAATAAAATATGAGAGGCCTAACATACAATAATTAAAGAGCAACCATGGCAGTTTGTGCTACCAACAAAGCAAGAACTGAAAACTAAAATCAGATAACAAACAGACATTTTTTTTCTTTCATTTTTTATCGACTGCACAATTCTAGAGTTGGTTTCAGCACCAAGTCATTCCTCACCTCTTTTTCAATCCACGCATCAGCACAAGTTTCACCTGAGAAAACGACATCAACGCTGCAACACTGAATTCTTAGCATTGTAATGCCTAGGATGAAGTTATTTACAATGAATGGGATATAATCATGTATATTAACACCTGAGCGAAACATTGCTGATCAAGTTAAAAGATGAAGCTCAAAGAAGATGACTTGCCATTCAAATACAACCTCTAAACATGTTCACTATATGTTGCTTACAACCAAATAAATAAAAAAGAATACATATTTTGGGAAAGTCAACAGAAATGCATTTGAACAATCAACTAAAGTTATTTACCAATATAATCAACAAGAGATGATAATTATTAGGCAAAGGCCAGAAAATGAAATTTATTTTAGGAGCACAAAAGTTGATAACTAGACTTTTCTTTTCCTCTAACCAATATAATCTTATCCTGTTTGTGTAAGAAATTGAAAATGATCTTCTGGATAAGTTTTAAACACAAAAAATAAAGAAAATTTTTAAATTAAAGAGTTTCAATCAAAACAGTTTCAAATGATGATTTCATTGAACTTGCATTGGAATTGATTGGCAAACACATGTCAAAAATCTAATAAAAATTATTTTTTGAGTAAGCTAAATCATTTTCAAGCAAAACTGAGATGTTTGTCAAGTTTTGACCAATATGTCATTAGATTTTCTGTGTTATTCTGTCATAACTATTCTCATTTAACTATCCATCATCAAAATGTATTTGATATTTAGAAGTGAAGGGTAAAGCCCCTTTACAGCAGGATTAACAAGAAAAGCCAAAGTTATTACACAAGTACATTGAACATAGAAAACATGAGGATGTTGGAAGCAACAAGTGAAATACACTCACAAACATGTACATGCAAAAGAAGAGTCGGAGAAGTCTATATATTCATTAACTAGCAAATCACATCACATAATTGTAGTTGGAATTCAAAAATGGTACCCGGCAAAATCTTCCTTATGCGTGGGTAGTCCAGACATCATGGCATCAAATACAGCTACCACCTTCACCTCTGTAGATGTTTCACAAAATGAATAAGGGAGGTAGTGACATTTGAATTTATTGTAGGCAAAAGAAAATCAAGAAAACCATTACAACAAAGGTTTTTCAATATGACACATAACATTGAGTCAGTCAGTAAGTTATCGCAGAAGTTGTTTTCTAAATATAATGTTACGGAAAAACTTTATTAAGCTTCTGTTGTAACTAAAACTCTACAAAAACCATTAGAAGAATCACCAAAGGGATAATGTTAAATAAAATGTCGAAAATGTAAAGGGTGCCTAAATGAGCTCAAAAGGATAGCACAACTAAATGACGTAAAGGCAGTAAGCATAAGATATCAGACATTCAGCATAAGATATCAGACATTCAGCTAGGTACAAATTCAAGATACTGACGTTTGGTTTTCTCTGTTATTTTTCACGCTGCCACTTCAATCAGAGTAATCACAATAACTAAAAAAAATGTTAGTGTAAAAAGAACTTTAAAGCATAGTGCCAAACCCTATACAGCACATGTTCAACCGGCTAGTTCCAGAAGCTTGTTCAAACAGATTACATACGAAGCAAATTAACCCACATGCACATTAAACATACTTTCAATACAAAACTAGGCTCACTAACAACACAACTTATAACCTATAACCCTTTGTTTCTTGAAGCCATCACTTCACAGTACTGGATACAAATTGGCTCAAGTTTCATATAATCAGGTTTAACCACAAGTATTCATTTTCTATCAAAAACATGCATACCTCTAAGCATGCTAAAAGTTACAAGCTCATCAATCAGCTTCTGGCGCGCAATATCAAGTCTCCCATTCACAAAATGTTTCTTCAGCTTTGCCCAATACCCACATACATTGTACCCATCAACAAGCAAAACAGGCACCGCATTCTCAAAACCCTGGTTTGTACTGCAAATCCAATAAAATGACCGTTAGGAATCCAAGAACAATAGCTTTCGAGGAAGCTTAGAACATACAAGGGGCACATGAAATGATAGAAGAAAGGAACCTGGCAGAGAGCATTACTAGTAGAGAGTCGTGGTGGGATCACGATAGAGTTCTGGATCTTCGGGAACGTCTCCTTTGATCACCTTCTTTCTCCGGTAACTAGTAGAATGCTTAGGTGCGCTAGTCTTTCTCTTTTGAAACTCCTACAAGGTGGGTGGTGTTTACCACATAATCAGATATAAACATAAACAAATGGAGAGTTCTTTTGTTTTCGAGAATTGCAGTGTAATGAGTAGGAAAGTAAAGCTAAGCATACCTTCCATAACTTCAACAGCTGCAAGTTCTGCCTAACGTTTGATGTAATCCTAGGAGGAGGACTTGGCTCAGAGCCCTGTTCATATAAACAGTGTTAAATGCAACTTCTTCTGGGCATAACTCAATATTCGAAAGATACCCAGTACAAGTACTTCACATCTAGATTGAAGTTCAAAATAGAGGAGAACTAATGGAGCTAACCGAAGGTGGCTGCTGAGACTTGTTCTTGCTCTTGGCCATTATAACAAACTTGTGACAAGAGCAAGATGAGAACCCACGTGGCAGAAGAAAGAGTAGGGACGACGAGGTCGCCGATTTCATGACTCGTCTCAGTTTCTCATGATTTCGGACACTGGCCCCCTCCGATTCGCTAGCTCCTTCATACCCAACGACACAGCCCCTTTCTGCCACCGGTTTTTATCCAGTTCCTACCCGCCATCTCTACGGTAGCCACCTGGCACCATATTTCTATTTTGTTTAACAAGTTTATTAATAAAATAGTACTAACCATAATAAAACTCTGAAGAATCAATCGTTAAAGTTGGCGGAACACTCATTATATAACCCTCATGTCTAGTATTCGAGTCTCAACATCCAACAGTTTGTGGGTAATAAGCTTGAGAGGACTTCAACTTTATGCGCTTGTGGGGGAGATTAGTCTACTTTTGTTAGGATACTCGCGAACGTTAAGTCTGAATATTAAGTGGGTAATTGTGTTATTAACTCGCTAATGTAATCGAGGTGATTTGCTATCTCACCCTGATTAAAAAAAAAAAATTCTTGAGATTCAAAAATGTTATTTTCTTCTAAAAGTAATATTTATTTAAAAAATCAAAGATTTAAGGCATTAAGGATCCCAAAGAGTCGCATTCCCTCCTTAAATTTAAGAGCTCATAGTGATTTTCCTATGTTATTTTAAAAGCTTAAGGAAAACGCGAAAAAGTTCTAGAGCTTCTCTAGACTGTTCTCTCTGGGTTACCACCATTGAGAGTTAGTGGATTGCTCTAATCGCCAGCGTGTTCCATCCTCTTCACGGCTCTTCAAGGCTTCATCTTTCTTATTCTCCTCGTTTTTTCCTTACTCTTTTCTCACCTTCTCTCCCAAAATGTGTCCTCAACTTATCTTCTTAAAAGCCTCTTAATCAAGCTTTGCATGCTTCATCAAAATTCTTCGTCTCCATCATCAAATAATTAACTCCCTTAGGTAGTTTCCTGAGGTAGAGTCTTGTTGCCGCACTCCGAAGCATTTCAATGGTTCTAGTAATATAGAGGTGTACAGAGCAGCGTCTCCGATGCAATCACTAGCATATTCTTCTAGTCCCTTGTTGGTTTCCTATGGCTACATCATCATTTGCTTCGTGCAGACAATTTCCCTTGTTGATCAGTGTGGGGTGCTTGAGTTTTTGGATCAATTTGCTTGGATTGGATGGTTTGAGGCCTTTCAAAGTAGATATTTCAATACTGGTCTGTTTTTGGACATTGAAACAAATTTTCCAAATTGGTGTGGCAGGTGGTGGCTATTATCTTCTCCTAGCTTACCCTATTCTCAATAGGGTTTTATTTTGATTTGGCCTTATTTGGGGCTTCTATCAGGAGCCGTTTTTGGATAGTGGTTTAGGATGTGATTGACTTGTGATGATATATGGAATTAGGGGGTACCTCCAAAAAAGTCTCTGTTGCCTAAGTTAGTTTGTGCTTCAAATGTAGTGAGTGAGAAAGGATGTGATTATTTACCTCAATTATTCACTTTACCAAGTTTTCATTTGTGAACTTAAGCGGATATCTTAGTTAATTAGTGTGCATAATGACATGCAAGTCACGTAAGTTACACATTAGTGGTCCTTGACATCACTTTTAAGATCACGTAGATAAAGTGGCCCATATGTTGTGGGAACATGGGGCTAACTAGTTCGTTGGTGGCCAAATTTTTGTTCTATCCGACTATTTTTCTTCTTCCAAATTAGGAATGTCAGTTATATACTTATAGTAAATGGAAGTAAAGGTTTCCCGCAGAGGATTAGTGAATCTAACTGTTTTGGAAAGGTTTTTGAGTTGATTTGGTTTGAGAACAAAAGTAAAATAAAAATAGAAAAGTTGTTGAAGGATGTTGACTTTAGTGTGCCTTATCAAACTAGAATCAGTTCTATAGTTATAATAGGAGAGAATTTCTACTTCAAGTTATAATATGAATCCTTGTACTCCAAGAAATTGTACTTTGTAATCCCTATATATATGGCTCCTATTATCAATGAATAGACACAACAATTCTCTCATCAATCTCTCTTGCATCCTACATTCTTAAGCATGTTATCAACACGAGCCCTAACCCTGAAACCAAAAACCCAAAAACCGAAAATTTTCCTCCACCGTTAGCCTCGATTGGATAGCCTCGCCAGCCCTCGCCCGTGCTAGCCTTGTTGCGCCTATATCCCTGCCCCGTGCTTGTACCTGCCTGCTCCTGTACGCCCCTGCGCTGACACCGCTAGCCTCTTCCAGTCAGCGCCTCTGAGTGCTGCTAGCCTCGCTAACACTGCTCGGCACCCAGGAGCCCCCCTCGACGCCTCACCCTCAGACAGCACCTGTAAGTGACACCCTGCACATCTGTCGCGCACCCTCGAGCCCACCAAGGTCCCCTATCGACGCCAAATCAACCCCAAAGCTTAAAGAACAAGGTTTCAAGCCCCGACTCAAACAAGTAAGTATTTACTATTAAGGATTAAATACTGTTTAGCCCTTAAACTTTTACCCAAAAAATACTTCATTCTTTGCTTACTAATTTCACATGTTTAATCCTTGTACTTATCAACTTTGGACCAATAGGTCCATTCCGTTATACTCCGTCCAAAATATCCGTTAACTTACTGACGTGGCACTCCTTCCATGTTAAAATGTTTATCATACCCTTACTTCCTTTTTTTTTTTAATTTATTCTTTTCTCTCTTTTATATTTATTTTTATTTTTATTTTTTTGCATTCTGTTTATCTCTTCTTCTTCAAACTCAAATCCAACATCTTTTCCTGCTACCCCTCTCTTCTCTGGATTCCAATTCCATTGCCATCTTGAACAAAATCTCACCCAGATCGGTCTGTTTCTCCAACAAAGCCTTTATAGTATGATTGAGCAGCAATTTTGCTTATTTCAACATTGGTTGGTTCTGGTCACTACTCATCATCCACCATTTATGCAAAGTGACCCTTAGCCACTCTGATTCCTACAATGATTCATATCAAAACAATCAAATAAACATTGGAAACAACTTCATTTTTGTAAAGTACAAAAAGGGTATCAAGGAAATTGAAAGTTGTATACCTCCAATACCTTGGTAGGGACAAGTAAAATTCTCGGATGGTCAAATCTTGAACATGGGCATCTGGGTCTTTTGCTTCATCCATTTCTTTCTCATGGGTTTCTGGGATTGAAGCAGATTGAGATCTTAGACCTCTAAGATCTGGTTTTTGCTGTAATTTGGTCGCAGCCATCCAATTTCAGAATCATAAGATTATGAACCAAACCTTCAGCCGTCTTCTCCCCACCGTCGTTTATTAACCCACCAAACCAAAAAATTTCCCAAAATTCAAATCCCATGCATTGTTGTTGAAAATGGCAGCGACCATAGCTCAAAGACTTCAACTTTGATACACTCAGATTCATACTTCTCTCAGCTGAAGCTTCTAAGCCAATCCTCAAATTTCAACGAGCTCTCCAAATAAATTATCAGTCTTCCTCTAAGAATCAACAACCCATCCAACATATAATCAAATTTTAAATCGGAACAAAAATGGGAGTTCTAACCATCACACGAGCAGTGGTGCAACAATAGCAAAACATACCCAAGCTGACCTCCTGATCAGAAAGAATGGGAGCCTATATCGGATCATCTTTTCTCTTGGCCTCGATTTCGGGTTCGAATCAGAGCTCCAAACAGTTGCTCCACTGTAGAGCACTCCTCCACCGACGCTGTTTGGGGTTTGGCAGTGTTCGGCTGAGGCTTCTGGCCCGACGAGGCTGGTTAGGTCACTTGAAATTGGCAGTTAATTAGGTTTTAGGGTGAATAAGATGGTTAGGGTTTTGAAGGAGAAGGGGAAGGTTGCATCTCCGTCTCGTGTTGCTCGTGTTGAGGTTTCTGGATAAGAGAGAGCTCGAAAAAGGAAGAAAAAGATATGAATGGATTGACAAAAAAAAAACAGAAAAGAGATAAACAGAAAAAAAAAATGAGAGTATAATAGACTTTTTAACGCGGAAGGATTGCCACATTAACAATAACGGATTTTTTGGACGGAGTGTAAAGAAATGGACCTATTGGTCTAAAATTGATAAGTACAAGGACTAAACATGTGAAATTAAAAGGACAGAGACTGAAGTGTTTTTTGGGTAAAAGTTTAAGGAACTTTAATCTACTATTAAAGTTCCTGCCTTATGTTCTTTAAATTTCTTTCTTTTTTTCTCGGGGACATTTAACATCCCTTCTTCTACATCCCACATTTCTGTAATATGGGTTCGATTCTCTAAAAGCGGAACCATGGGAGTTCATGCTATTTACGAACTAAGAGTGTCTGTAAGCATCGATTTTGACCATACAAACATCATTGTTTCTGTCTAATCCAAATATTCCTGAAAATCAATTTCTTGGTAGCATTGAGGTTCAGAAATCTTATATTAGTTGTCGTGGAAGCTTTGACTCCGAAACTAATCTATTTCTCCTTCTTCTTTTTAGGATGTTGAATGATCAACAAAAGCTTGCCTTTCCTAAGCTTGATTCAACAGGCAAGGATTACCACAATTGGGTAACCGATGTTGAGAACCATCTCACTGCAAAAGGGATACTACCCATTATTCAAGCACCGAACCCTGATGTATTACTTGAACGTACGGCTACTAGAAAGGCCACAACACTCATCTTGATGCGACTCCACATGGATGAATCACTCTAAATGGAGTACATGTCGATCAAGGATCCAAGAGATTTATGGGTAGCGCTAGAAAAGTGTTTTGGCGATATCTAAGATTCCCTCCTCTCTGACTTGAAGGTTTAATGGAACAATCTGTGCTTCGCCGACTTCAACTCCGTCTCTGAAGATAATTTAGAAGCTCTACGCCTCAAATCTATGGTGGGATTCTGTAGAATGAATATCACAGATCAAGAGCTAATTAAGAAACTCTCTCCATCTTCCCAGTCTTAGCACTTTTGGTATCAAAGGAATACAAATGTGAGTATAATGCTAGAAGGATCACGAGGTTTTATCAGCTAATCAATGTTATGTCTGTAGCTGAAAAACGATTACATCCAACTATAATTCATGGCCTGTTGAAATTAAGAGCGTTCACAAGGCGAATTATAATGCAGTCAAAAGAAGAGGCAATGAGCGAAACCCTAAAAATAAGGAAAAAAACGAACGTGTGGTTCCATATGACCGCCCTAAAAAGGAAGGTAACCGCCAAACCGGAGCGGGATCACGTGGCAACAATGGCCAACGTGGGAGAGGTGGCCTGGCGCCGCCTGCCTGGTAGACCAGCCATAAATCGAGGTGGTGGTGGCAATCCCCCTAGGGGACGTCCACAACATGCACAAGGTGCACCTCAATTAAAGGGGGGCAACCACAATGACATGTGTCATCGATGTGGATCAAGTGAGCATTGGTTCAAACAATGCAATGCAAGCAACAAGTTGGCTGCACAATACAAGGCGTATAGGTACTTGAGAGAGCAAAAAGCATATCTCGCAGCTGAAGAAAATGATGGAGATGACAATGACGTCAATTTCACAATAGCAGACTTCAAATCTGGCGAGGACAAGAACATTGAAGCAGCATATTTTTATTAGAATAGTTTTTTATTTTCCAAGAATTTTGTAATGGCAATCATGCCTTAGTCAATAAATGACATTCTGTTTTAACTCTTTCTCGACTAGGCTCATCCAATTAATTGTGATGTCTAGGAAATGTTTGAACTGAGAGAACGGTTTTACAAGAGAGCTGAGCTCCACCAAAATCTTGGCTTACCTTACTTGGTCATAACCAAATTGGAGTTACCGAAAGGATTGAGTGACTACGATTTGTCTAAGTTTGATTTTTATTTTGGATTAGATTTTGGTCAAGAAACTTTGATGTAATCATTGGCTATTATTATTAATAAAGTCTCGATTTATTTTTTGAATGTCTTGAACATATTTTAATTTCAAACATTATTATTTTTCAGTATGTTTCTCGGAGAGCTAGAATACCTCATGGATAGTGCTACTACGCATACCATACATCGAAATAGGCAATTATTTCATTGGATGCCATCTACGATGGCTGGGTCATCAAAATAGATGCAAGGACGAGGACCAACTCAATTTTTGTTGCCAGATGATACAATTATTAATCTTACCGAAGCTCTATATGCCCCTAGGGCTGGAAGAACCCTATTGAGCTTTAAAGATATAAGAGCCAATGGTTTCATGTGGAAACACATTGTGAGAATGAACAAGAGTTCCTTTGCATCACCTTTAATGACTACGAACAAAAATGAGTATTAGAGAAACTTATGTGTAGTTCTAGTGGGTTGTATGCAACCACTATTTGAATCATTGAATCTAACCATGTCATAAGAGATGACCTATGGGATTCTGACACATATAGGCTTTGGCATGACCGTTTGGGACACCCAGGTCATGATATGATGATCTGTATACTAAAGACTTTACATAGACATCCATTCTTTAGAACAAAGAGAAGTAAGGATCAAAAATTGATTCTAGGAGCCACACTGACCAACCATGCACCTCACGGTGCCATCCCTATGCATGATCAGCCGACCAAGGCCGGCGCTACCTAACCCCTGCGGCCATAACATGGCTTTGACGCCATGGATGCTCCTTTGACTCCCTTTTCTATTTCTAAAGTCAATTGGGACTTCATGGCTCAACTAAAATCCTCATTGATTACTTCTAAAGCCCATCTTTCATGTTGCAAAGCATGCTTTTTATCAAAATTAGGATCGAGACCATCATATGCAAAGGACACTAAGGAAAATATTCCATTCTTGCAAAGAATCCAAGGTGATATTTGTGGATATATTCAACCACTATTTAGATATTTTATGGTGTTGGTTGATGCATCGACACGTTGGTCACATGTCATGCTATTGTCCACAAGGAACGTTACATTTGCTAAACTCCTAGCAAAAATTATTAAGCTAAGGGCTCACCACCTAGATCATCTTATTAAGTCAATACGCCTTGACAATGTTGGGGAGTTTACATAAAAAACTTTTAATGATTATTGCATGTCTATTGGAATTCAAGTTGAACATCTAGTTCCTCATGTTCACACCTAAAATGGTCTCGCAAAAGCTGCCATTAAAAGACTTGGAATTGTTGCTAGAGCATTGGTTATGCGTGCTAATCCCCCTGTTTCTGCTTGGGGTTATGCAATATTGCATGTAACTATGCTTATTCGTCTGAGACTCACTGCCACTCAACCATTTTCTGCGTCCTAGCTGGTTACTGGGTATGAGCCTAATGTCTCACACTTACACATATTTGGGAGTGTGTGCCAATTGCGGCTCTACAGCGCACCAAAATGGGTCCTCAATGATGATTCGACATTCTGCTATTGAGAACTCTTGATAGGCTATCTCTTTACTGCTAGATTTGCAGATTGTTATTTTGATGAGATAGTCTTCCCGTCGTAAGGGGGAGATAAGAACAAAAATGTTCAACTAGAACGACATGAATTGTCATGGTCTGTCCCCACTTTATCTCATCTTGATCCCCGAACCGCACAATCCGACATTGAAGTGCTGAGAATTCTCTATCTTTATAACGTAGCAGATTCGATGCCTGATGTATTTACTGAGATCGCTAAAGTGACAAGATCACATATACCTATTGCAAATGTGCCTTTGCATATTCTGTTGCAAAAGAAATTATAGAACATGATGATATCAAACCTCACTCTATTGAAGAATGAAAACGAATAGCATATTGCCCTAAGTGGAAAGATGCGATCCAAGCTGAATTGGATTCAATAACAAAGAGACAGGTATTTGGGCCTATAACACTGACACCTCCAAGTGTAAAGCCTGTTGGCCATAAATGGGTCTTTGTTAGAAAGCGTAATGAGAAAAATAAGGCTATTAGATATAAAACCCATCTTATAACGCAAGGTTTCTCACAACGCCTTAGAATTGACTACGAGGAGACATATTCTCCTGTAATGGACCTCATAACGTTCTGCTACCTTGTCAGTTTGGTAGTTTCTGAAAAACTTGACATGCAGCTTATGGATATGGTTATTGCATATCTCTATGGGGATCTAGATTTAGAGATAATGAGATATATATATATATATATATATATATATATATATATATATATATGAAGGTTCCAGATGAACTTCAATTACCCAAATCAAGTGGCTCTAAACCACGAAGCGTGTTTTCAATAAGATTAAAACGCTCACTATATGAATTGAAACAATCTGGACGGATGTGGTATAACCGTCAACAATGAAATATGCCCATGCATGTTCATTAAAAGGACAAGTTCTAGATTTGCAATTGTAGCAGTTTAGGTTGATGACATGAACCTAATTGGAACTTTAGATGAGTTAAAGGAAACTATTAAGTATTAGAAATCCGAATTTGAGATGAAAGATCTTGGGAAAACACAGTTTTACCTCATATTAGAACTTGAGCACTGTAGTAATGAGATTTTGATCCATCAGTCAGCATAAACTCAGAAATTAAGGTGCTTTAATGAAGATAAAGTGAAACTTGTGAGTACTCCCATGATTGGTTGTAGTCTTAAGCCTGGAAAAGATCTGTTTCGTCCAACGGATGAGGACAAAGATGTTTGGGAGGCTGAAGTGTTATATCTAAGTGCAATAGGCTCATTATTGTACTTACCTCAATGCAAAAGACCGGACATCTCATTTGTAGTGAACTTATTAGCTAGACATAGCTTTGTGCCAACACACTAACACACCACCATTGGATTGATGTAAAGACAATCTTTCGATACTTAAAAGGTACAATTGATATATGCTTGTTTTATCCCTACAGAAAGAAAAGGAATGACCAAAAAATAGGATCGGACCCTATTAGGTGAAATGCCACCATCCACCAAGACGCCGTGACTAGCAAAATCGCTGATGCCGCTACCGTCCCTGATGGCCTGCATCACTCTCCTCCCCTCCATCAAAACTATGGTGATGTTTTAATGGGTTTTACTGATGCACGGTACCTCTCTAACCCTCATAAAAGTCGCTCCCAAAGAGGTTATGTCTTTACCATAGGAAGTACTGCAATATCTTAGAGGTCTACAAAAAAAACCATTGTTGCTACTTCCTCGAATCATGTAGAGATTATTGCTCTAAATTAAGCTGTGCGTGAATGTATATGACTAAGGTCTGTAATTAGACATATTTGAGCAACTTGTGATTTGAGGTCTACCACAGATGAATCTACATGTATTTATAAGGATAATGCAGCTTGTATTGAACAAATAAAGTTAGGTTTCATCAAGGGTGACAACACCAAGCACATGTTCAATCTCGAAAAGTGAAGGACGTGCTGTACTCTTTTTGTCCTCCTCGAGGTTGTTTTATCCCACATGGTTTTTATTACTCGAGTAAGGTTTTTAACGAGGTAACGTTTGAAGCGTCATCACCAATTTTGAGCGGCACAAGGGAGAGTGTTGAAGGATGTTGACTTTAGTGTGCCTTATCAAAGTAGGATTAGATCTATAGTTGTAATAGGAGAGAATTCCTACTTCAAGTTAGAATAGGAATATTTGTACTCCAAAAAATTGTACTTTGTAATCCCTATATATAGAGCTCTTATTATCAATGAATAGACACAACATCTCATCAATCTCTCTTGCATCCTACATTCTTAAATAAAAGTAAAGTTTTAAGAGCATGTTTACGTCAAAACAAAACAATCAGAAGGAATAGCTAGCTATGAGTGTTTCTACCACTAAACAATCAATTAATAGCTATCTACTTCTACTTCACTCAATTCAATGCAATTTGATGACTATGTTCACGATTAAGCCTAGGGTGGTGAGGTCAATATCATATATGGTACCATTAGTTGACATGTTATGCAAAGGGTGTTATCACTATAACTTGATACTTAACAAGATGGTAAAGAAGGGTGTTATCAAATATTGTTCCTCGAGTCCTATTTCGTTTCACGTAGGTTTGAGACTCCTTAACTTTGAAGAAGAGCTAACTTCTTAATCGTCTTGTTGTTTTAGGATTCTTGCTGTAATTCAACTAATAGAAGCACGCCCATGACATTAAATCACTAAATAATATTTATTTTTTTGCGAAGCTTCATAATTTGGGATTTCCTTGTCTATCGGGAATTTCTTCTCAAGTCAAGACTTCCATGCCATCTTTTCCTTATTTCATGCGACTTTTCTTCTCTTTATCTCTGTTTCTCATCTTTGCTTTAACAAACCCAATAAAATAGAAAAACAAGTACATTTCTACAAAATACAATTAATTAACAATGAAAATATAGAGATTAATATTATTAATGTTGCATAATATGCTTCTATAAAATACCCCCACACTTAGACTTTGTTAGTCCCTAGCAAACAAAAGAAATTATCTAAGACACGGATCTAATGTCATTCCAAACATCTCAGAGTATTTGTAATGCATACACGTATGGTCAACAAGATTCAAGCACCCATGATATCAAATTAACAATCACTTAAAAGCTAATATTTTTAATCTTGCTAAAAATATAATGCAAGGAGAGTCAACACCAATGCAATAGAAGAAAGCCAACATCCTCATGGTTCAAACACGTTTGAACTTAATTCTCACAATTTTCTTCCTGTTCCTTGATAGACAAAATATACCACTAGTTAGAGAGCTTTGTTGTACGAAAAAAGGCCATGAAGACGTTACAAAAACAAATATGTGAAAATGGAAAAACAGATAGTTTGGATAAGATCAAGGCATTGGAGAATCAGATAGCTACATCGCGTGCAGGACTCAAACAACTTGAGTCTACAACTGAGACAAATATGAAAAAAAAAAAAATATGCTATAGAAACCAATGTTGTTGCTCTACCTCTCTCAGGAATCCTCTTTCTGTGGGTTTTCTCTCTAACACCTTAAGAGTTGGTGGCTTTACTCCTTGCCCTTCGTGGGCAATTTTCCCTGGGTTCTATCCCAACTCTGAGGCTTCGTGCCTCTATTTTCGGCCTATTTCCCTTCTGTTGTCCTTGTTTGTTTGTTCTGTTCTTTTCTTTCTAGTCTATGCTTTCCGTTTGAGTTTGTTTTCCAATCTGATTGCTTTCACCCCAGTTCCATCCAGTCCAAATTTCAACTTCTTTCACCTCTCAAATCTTTGGCCACTTTTGATTGTTGCTACCTCTAGAGCTTTTGCTTCTGCCATGGATTTTAAATATGCTCCTCGGAGCACTACGGGGTTTTCCGTTATTGCATGTAAAATCCGGTGAATACGGTCGTGCCTCAAGGGGGAACAGCACAATCTTTTGTCTGTCCCTTTGATCACTTTGTGGATCTCCTGTCTTTTTCTCTTGTTCTGGTTTCTGTGTTGGCAGAGGTAGATCTCCTCCTTGGAGATGATTTGAGTTTTGTGACTCTCTTCCTTGGTTTTGGCTGGAATTTGTCTGGGTGTGACTCGATCGGATCTGCCATAGGTGCGCTGCTGTCCACTTATTCCTCTTTGCGACACAGGCGAAGCTGTCTTCCTCGAAGTGTTGTTGGGATGGATTAGTGGGTTGCGATTCTGGTGGTGTTGTGTGTGGGCTCGCCTGGTTTGGGCCAAGGTTCTTTCTTTTTTTCAGGGTGTGCTTCAAGCTCTTCGTCTCATGGCGGTGCAGATCTTCGCAGCGGTGCTGCGTTTGGTCTTCTATCGATCGCCGGTTTGTAACTTGGGTAGCATAGCTTGTGGGCCAGTCTGTTGGGCCTTTGTTTCTGTTTTCCTTGGTTGGCCCAGTTTGGGTGTGTGTAATATGGTTTTGTTTTAATGTAAGTTACTCTTCTCTGTCAAAAAAAAAAAAAATGTTGTTGCTCTACATAAACAATCTGAAGGATTTATTCTCGAGGACGATTGTTTACTTAAAGAGAATCAATAGTAAAAATCAAGTTGTATTCATTGGTCTGGAACATGACTCATTCAAGTAGTAAGAAGGAATTGCTTATCTTTAGATATTTAATAGGTTTAATAGCTGTCTGGATTATCTAATACGAATTATCTTTTTTCATTTTAGTTCATCATTGAGAAAGCGGGATAGAACATAGACTAGCTGGAAAAAAATAGAAAATAGGCTTATTACTTGGTGTGGTTTAATGTAACTACAAAGTAAATTACAAGATTTAGTTTTGAGTTTATGACTTCAAAATTCTATCTCATTGCTAACTGAGCATAATGGCCCTAATGGGTGAGTGAATTATTGTACTCTTGAGGAGAACTGTATATTTTCATATGTGACTGGATGATTTATTGATCCTAAGTTAAAATCACCGAAAAAATAGTTTATTCACATTTTTTTTTAGTGATAAAGACATTCGAGTGTAATGTTATAGCCCTCATGATTGTGTTCTTTTAGATAGAGTGATTCAACCTCTCTTGAAGTAACAACCTTCTAAGAACATAGATTAAGGTGATTACAAGTTTGGGTTCACATGAACGGATCTAGCTAGAAGCGTAAGATTCTAAGCAAATGAGAAATAATCTATCATATACCAAACAAAATCTGAGCTCTAGTTCTGAGTTACAAAGAAATGAAGTTTGCAGTAGGCACAACAACATTTAGAACAAAAAATACTATGCATCAAGTCGTGAAAAGTGAAGGTACACTTTCTAAAACTGTCTTGCAAAAGTAGTCAACTAGAAGTGGGATGGAACACCATATCACAAGTTATGTGCACCAATCATGTTACATATATGTCTCAGAAAATCTAGAGAACTTGGTTGAATATAAACAGGCTCATCATGCGTCCCAGAACGTCGAACGTAACTACGATGAACAAACTGCTGCTCCAGAATGTCGAAAGTAGAATCTGCTAGCTCAGTGATCTGTTGCATGCTTCAGCTCTGCCTGTACGATAGAAAAGGACGCATTGAATGTGTAACTCTAACTTCATCGTCACAAAATGGCATGCTTGGAGATCCTGCTGCAGTGTCACCTCTCCATTTTACCTGATAGAAAATTTTAAAATAAGAAATTCTAGTTGACCTGTACTGGGCCAATTATAAAAATTTACTTTATTCATATAAATACGTATACCACATTACCACATAATTATAACATTTCTCTTTAATTAGTTATGACTTAAAGCAAAAGGGCCACTTGGGCTAAATATATGTTCAATGCATAATAAGTTCAAAATGGATCTTGTGCATACTTAATTATTTCCGAGCCTCATAACATAGTCTTTTTTTCTTAATATACATCAGATATAGCACAATTTATTTTAACTGAGGCCTTGTCTAAAGGTGAGGCTAAAGAAGACTATCTTTGTTGGCATACATTTGCGCCGACCTCATTAGTGGAGATTGTCTATAAGGAAAAGATACAGTTTATATATTAACATACCCCAAATTGTTATTCACATATATTTCTGTATTTTTTATGTAGTTTTTATTGTATAGATTATTAAGAACACTCTTTCATTGTTTGAAAAGAAAATATTAAAAATGCGAAGGTGTGTGAATAAAAATTTAGGGTGGCTCAATAACAAATGCTCTGAATAAAAAATGCTTATATTCTAAGTAGAGTGAGATTGTTTTTACATATCAGATGGTTTCTTCAAGTACTCTTATATCTCTATATCTCGCTAAACAGGGTAAGTTCATTGAAAAATAAGAAAAAGAGATCTCTAATAAACGTTATATGTCAGGTCTACGTCTAGAGCATTATAGCTCCAGTTCTCAAAAATTGTTAAGAAATTGTTGTAAGTAATAAAAAGTGTGTGCCAACAACTTGTTGTGGTTTTCAAAATTAGATCAACATGGTAAGCTTCTGATCCTAATGTTTCGGCTATATCCATGGTTCTTTTATGAACATTAAGGCCCTTTCGCCTTGTTTGTATCCACCGATAATCATCCCAAACACAATATATTTGATGAACAAGTAACTATAATCTTCTATTGTATAGATTAATAATAACACTCTTTCATTTTTTGGAAAAAAAAAATATTTTAAAAAATGCAAAGGTGTGTGAATAAAAATTTGAGGTGGGTTAATAACAAATTCCTTAAAAAAAATGCATATATTTTAAGTGGACATGAGATTGTTTATACATACCAGCTAGTTTCCATCAACTCTTCCATCTCAATATCTCGCCAGACAGGATTGCAAAAAAAAAAAATGGAAAAGGGATATCTAATCAATGTTCTACATGTCGTAAGAGTAAGTGCAGCGGTTGCTCTTTGATCGGGCACCAGCTCAGATTTGATGAGGTGTTGCCTAGTTGAAGAAAATTTCACCTTCAACCGGCCCAAGCTTCACCAGCCAAGAGTTGGCTTTGCATGACCAAGGCCAAAAAAAGGGGCAAGGCCGTGACTTTTTTCTTGCCCAAAGTGAAGGAGTTGCCAACGCTGCCCACTGGAGAACGTGGGTGACATCAGGAAGAAAAGCAAAGAGACAGACGCAGCTTAATCCAAGGGTGGAAGACACAGACCAATCCAAAAGCGCTATGTGGCCAACCTCAGCAGGATTTTGTCGCGTAGCGACATTGAGTGGGCGGCAGGACACTTGGCATCGAACCGTTGGCTTCTTAAGTGATTTTGATTCCAACTGTCCTTTAATTTGGGCCGTTGGTTTCAATTGAAACAGTGATCCAACGGTAATGAAGGAATAGTGAAAAAAAGAGTGATTCAACGGAAAGAAACGGGAAGAAAAAAAAAGGGTTATTCAAAGGAAAGAAACGGGAAGAAAAAAATGTAAAAAATGGAAAAATTTCTTTATAAATACCTACAATTTTTTGTAACATCTCACACCCAAAAAATTATATTTCATAGTTACACCTTCCTCCTCTTCATATAGCTTTGATTTTCCAAATTTGTTTATATATATCCAATATGGCCGAACAACCAAGAAACACACGTCCAGTGGCTGGACAAGAGGGAGATCAAAGTGAAGATACCCAATATAAAAGGAGATGGGCGGATGAGGAAGATATTCAATCGTGCAAGTCCACTGGTTTGCTCTTGACTGGTCATAGTCAAGAAAAAGCTGATGTGGTGACTGACTGTAGCAAAATCCATCTTCCACCGGTGGTGTCTTGATCAGGCAAAACCCACCCCTTCTTGACTACAGCCAAGAAAATAGTCATACCCATTGCTATTTCCATGACCCAGGCAACAAATCAGCCAGCTCGGCCCAACAAGGAAACGTGGGCGACGTCAGCAAAACTGGGGAGAAGGAGACGCGCCAAATTCAGAATTGAAGGAGAGTTGCTTGACTCATGGCGCCGCAACTCCCACACTACTGAAGCAACGTCAAAAGAAATGTAATGAACAGTAAAAAATAAGTGAACAGTAAAAATAATAGTTAAAACAGTAATGAACAGTGGAAATGAATAGTAAAATTGATGAACAGTGAAAAGATGAACAATTTGACCTGTCAAGAAAAACAACGGGTGGAAACCCATGTCCAGTGGCTTGACTGGTCGAATTCTTGACTTCTCGACCTTGACATTTCTTGACTACAGGTGAATTTGCTCTAACATGTTGGGTATACGTCTAGAGTATTAAAGTTCCGGTGCTCGAAACTACTTCTTTGTATCACTAGACAGAGAAAAACAAAATGTAAAATATTAAATGAGAAGTAAAAACAATGTGTAGAATAAAGAGATATAGGAACTCAATCATGTTATTGTGCAAAGAGCTGCCTGAAATCTTGTGACAAATAGTTACATAAGCTAAGGTCTCAAAAGACAAATCAAATGTCTTATATGCAGTCATTACTCTGGCTTCACCAAATATCGTTCAGCACTAGCATCATAAGCACTTTTAAGTTAGTGAAATAATATTGCTGAGAGCTAATTATAGTTTGTATAAGTTTGATAACTTACATTTTGAAAAATTGAAAATCAAAAGATAAATCGTTTAAATTAATATAATTAAAAATATAGTTATAAGTTTGTATATACTATATAGCGTACTAACATGTAGTAAAAAGAGTGTACCAGCAACTTACCTTGTTGTTGTGTCATTAGCTATCATATTATTAAAATATAGACCAAATTCTTTTAGCAGTAGAATAACTTTTATAGCAGTACACTAGCTCAAATTAGGCTAAGTTAATTTACCAATACATGCAACTAGTTTACCTTTATATTAAATTTGTCCACTTGATCTGTAGGATAAAGTAATATGGACTTCATAACCAAAATCAATTAGTAATGATGGAGTGACCAAAATTCTTCTAAAAACATTTGCAAGGTCCCCATTTTTTGTTGTGAGATTCATATTCTTACCACGCCCCTGCATGTCTGATGAATTTTTAAGTCACACATGTAACCAACTTATATTGAGTGACATGGAGCCCGTGTGGTCACGAGGGATTTATAAATAGGTTAATTTGCTCTAATATCATGACAAAGTAATTTGGGCTTCACAGCCAAAACCAATTCGTAATGGTTAGAGTGGCACAAACCCTTATAAACACATTTGCAAAGTATCAATTTTCTCATGCGAGATTCATATTGATAACAATATTATTACAGTAATGTATCATAGACGTCAAATATGGTTTGGGTTCAAAATTCAAACTAATGTAATCATTACTACAAAAATTGCATCAGACAACGATGAACATCCGTTGTCTGAGTTAGGCCATGTCCGTCATATATCTCGGCGTTGTACCAATTCTGTGCATGCCAAAGCCAAAAATTGGATGCGTCGCATTAAATTTTTGTTTCAATGGCACTCAGACAACAGAAGTAAGTACGTTTGGTTAACTTCTCAATCAACAGAAAAATGGCACTCAAACAACGAGACCAAACTATTGTTGGTTAACTTCTCATACAATAGAAAAATATGGGAATTGTTGTTAGTTATTCCTTACCACTACATATATCATGAAATAATTGTGATGTGATAATTGTAAAAATATTGGTTAACAACCAACAATTGTTGAATGTGATAGGCTCAGTGTTGAATTCTTCACATACAACACATTATTCCTATATTGTTGTGTGATTTAACATTAGACAACTAATACCTATTTGTTCTGTTGTGTAAATACAAATGTGACAACAAAATTTTCTAGATAGCCTTAGTGGTTTGTTGTGTGATTGACGACATATGCATATTCATACAATGTAATTTAGTTCACTATTGTTTGTTCATTATCGATATTCTTTCTGAAATATTTGCACAAATATAATGCTCAATATATATTATGTAATGAAGTACTCTAATTCAAGTGTACAATGTACCAAAAGAGCTAGTATTGTCAATCATCTATACATCAAGTATCTATACAATGAAACTAAAAAAGAAAGCAACTTGATGGCTGCTGCATTCTAACTAACAATGAAAAATAACAACTGGTAATATGGATGTGATGGACAATGTTGTGAAATCTGAATGGTTCATTCAACAAGAAAACACAACTTAATTACATAAGCATATGCATCACACAACCCCAGGTAGTTTTATGTGACATTAGAGTGTAATACAACAGTAAACTAAATTAGGATCTCAGAATCAATTACTTCTTCCTGTTTCCAAAATCTACCTCATCCATCTTGTATTGAAATTCCATCCAGTCTCGGCAGTTGAAGCCACTTCGCGGTAAATATGTTGTTTCTCAAAAACACTCTCGATCTTGGAAGCAAGTTCATTGTCCTGACAAGCATAATATGTTAGCAAGATTGGTCAGTCACTCTATTTCCCCACCCATTGATTGATTGAATAGAAAAGCCAATGATAATTGAGCTGCATAGGAGGACATACAATGGTTGAAGATTCAGGCTTGGGTTGGTTCCACATTGCATAATATCAACTTATAGTGTGACTACAAGCTTGGTCATATTGTCAACAATATTATTACATTAATGTATCATAGACACTAGATATGGTTTGGGTTCAAAATTCAAACTTCAAACTAATGTGATCGATAGTAACATAAATTACTCATAAGTAATATTTTTTGTATATATTTTTACTATAAATTGACCCAAATTACTTGTTTTCCCCACAAGGACAATATTATTGTTCTTCCTTCTCTTTTTGGGACCATCTTACCCTTTACCATCTATGTGTTTTTTTTTTTCAATACACAATTGAATTCTCTCTTTTTTTTCTTTCTTGCAATCGAACATTAGAACTGATAATTTGAATATTTGTTCAAATTTTGCTATGAAATGAGATCATAGTTCTCAATAAGTGCGTTTCTAACAGAATTTAAAAGGCGTCACAGAGGGCGACTAGGGTTTCTTCAAGATTCTATCATTCTCGTCCGGTAGCCCCGCGCTGTGCCTAGCTGGTAGCCTCGTCAGGGTGTGTGATGTGCTGCCGGACGAGGAGTTTTACGGGGATAGTTTTTTGTTCTCGATGGAGAGGCTTGGGCCGACTTGGTTGAGGTTTTGTTCTCGATAGGCAGGTTCTCGAGTACTCCGATCACATTGTTTCTAAGTGGAGGGTCGGCTGATTCGTCAGGCAATCTGGATCCTCCTAGACCCAGGTTTTGGTGGCGCTTGCTGGGTTGCAGTGTAGTTTTGGGGATTGGGTGTTTGGCTTCATAGGTGACGGCGTTGGACGGTTCTCTCAAGCTCTGGGCAACGTTGACTGGTGGCTTGCGCTAATGGCTGGAGGCTGAGAGGCCGCGGCGGCGGGGGTCGCCTTAGGTTCTGCTAATGGACTCTGAGGTCGGTTCATTCTTGGGCCAGGTCAATGTTAGGCCTGTTGTTTTAGGTCTTTTTGTTTAGTTTAATTTATTTTGTCAATAAAGCTCCTCCTTTGGCCCTGTTTATGTCGGGATCTTTTGTCGTAACGTGTTCAATCCAGTGGCCAGTATTGATGTACACCAAGAAGGTCTTAGGCGAATACACTGGTTTATTGGTTGAATTTTGTTGCTTTATTTTGATGAAGGCATAGTAGACTAGGGACTCTAGGCTAGTAGTCATTTTATATGTGCAATCAATGCACTACTTGAGCCGCCAATGTAATGGGTGATTTTCGGATCCTGTAAATTGACCTTATACCGTCGTAATGATCTTACGATCACTGAAATATAATCCATTCCCCTAAAAAAAAAAATCATAGTTCTCATGTTTTTGGGGTAAATGTAGTGGGGTGTGGCTTTTGATGCAAAATAGTTAGTTTTAGAGATATGCAAGGAAGAAGAAGACCTAGTTGTCTTTGATGGCACGCCAAGGGTCCCGATCGACAGTTCGACACTAATATATATCACATCCCACTAATTACATTCTCTACATAATTCAAATGATTGGTGGTTACCTCAATACAAGAACCACGTACGTAGATATTTCCCTTGGTCTATTGTCCTATTTCAATTTTCTCTTTCTTTCCAGTTCTTCGTGTGAGAAGTAAAATCGACCCCTGCAAATGATTATGAAAGATGATTCATTAGCCTTGGCGTGCAAGTCTTTGTTGGGGTAAAGGTGTTTCCAAGTTTCGTATATGGCTTTTGTTCATCATTTGATTCGATGGGACATAATATGCATAGAGTGCTATGCCTTATCATTTCTATGGACCGTCAAATATTTCACAGAATCTTATAAATGATTCAATTTTCTACTTCCAACTGACCAAATTCAAATTTGAGTCATAGTTATCAGTCCTATGGGAGGCATATCGAATTTTGAACAGAACCTCATTACTGTAACTTGAAATCAGTCTAGTTTCTTTTTTGCCTCAAAAGTGGTCAGGCACTATCAAACACAAAGGTTTCAAGACTAAAGCAGTGGTTCAGTTTTTCCAGTCCTCCTCACAGTTGACCAAGCCGTGAAAAATGACAATGATTCTCTCTGCCTTGAAAGGCTACACTACTACTTACTTTAATACAGTTTTTAGGGATTGGGGTGGTGTACTATATATCTCTATCATTGTCTCTTTAACCAAACGTAGTTTGCATCCGAAACTATCACGAGTATTCGTTATTCAGGAGGTGGAGTCTCATAATCCTATTGTGCTCAAATCAAAGTAGCCAGATATACAGCTGGGGGGAAGATCAGATAGTTTATTTGTTAAGAAAAAGAAGGGAAAATCCTACAACTATATCATTATTCATGGACCAAGAGATGAAATATGGTGCTAATATCTGCAAAAGTATGTAACCTAAGTTCATAAACAGGCCCAAGAGTGATAACATATAATCATTAAAGAGGAAAAATTGGACACTAATTATAAATCTAATAATGACAGTTTCAAGACCTTTATCACAGTCAAAATGCAATCCACCCTTATCATTATTTCTTTGCAGTGAGTGGATTTCCCTGTTTCTAGCTAGCTAGCCATTAGCTAATCAATTTCTATAACTATAAGGAATTGGGTTGAATAACTGGAGAAAATGTTATAATATATTCTCTGCTTCTTAAGTGTGTGCTTAATGCTTATGCTCATCCATATATCTTTGAATTCCCCTAGGCAACGCATGTCTATCAATCTTTTGACTTCTTTTTATGCAGCAGCAGCAAGTACGCACTGAGAGATCACCGGCTGCGGTCTCCCACCGCACTCCGATCCATAAGAAGATTAAGACATGAAGTAGTCCCACTAATCAGCAATCATATGATTGATTCGATGCGATTAAAATGAAAAGTAAAACTTATCAGCATGCTAAAATAATAGTCTTAATTAGTACTTTTTCTAGTTTTCACCTGTATATTACTGCATGAGAGATTTAGGGCTAGTTTTAGATTGCTGTCACTTAAAAAAGAAACTGATGTTGCTGTGTTGTGAGAATAATCAGTTGTGAATTAAAACAGATTCTTGTTTGATAAATAATACTTTTAAAAGTGTTGTGAGTACATAAAACAATTTAAGAACGTGTTTTAATTGAAAACAGCTTCTAAAAGCAACCTACTAAAATCTGGTGTCGGTGTCAGTGTCAGTGACATATAGTTTTCAAGTAAAGTTGTTTTTTATTTGTTTACCAAACATAATAAAATCTAAAATTTTAGATAAAAACTGAATTTTTTTTAAAAGCGAAACAATTCTAAACGGGACATTAATTTTGGTGTTAATGTTAAAAAAATGATTGAATTTTATGCCACAGTTGACTTATTTTTTCTCTTGGTCTTGGTTGAACCAGTAGAACCAATTACTATGCTCATGAAGTTAGTTCCTTTGAAGCCCTATGATGGCTTCAAAGATGATCATACAGAGAGTGAGTAGTACCTGACATTGCATTTCAGAATCCAAGATATAACATTAGCTTTACATAGCTCAAGCTCATAGCATCATCAAACTGTAACAAAGCGAAAAAGGATGGTCCCATTCCAGCTCTAAAGTCGTAACTTTAACCTTTCGATTAAATGGTTAGTTTAAAGCGAATCGATCTGGCCGGAATTAAACTAGAACGGTCTCACCTCTTTCAATCCAGATTGCCAAGGAAGAAAAAAGATCAAAGCAAATCCAAATGGGGGCATGACCATTGATCATTAGCCTCCCATGCCCTTTCCCTTAACCACATGCACACTGCAATCCATTGATGCTGTTCCTGTATATGAGGGCAGTGGACCTCTCTCTCTTTGTTCACTGCCATATTATATGTAATCGGTGTTTCACCAATTGAACTATATCATCCATTCTCCTTCAAATTTCAGCTTTTGGGACACCGCCTACCTAATTATTTACTAAATAAGAATTGGGTTTCAATGAAGATCATGGAATATATCAGAAAGATCAACCACACTGGTCTGATAAGTGGATGAAGAAATTGGAACCTAGAATATTATGAGTGGTCCAAATGTGGTGAGAGTTTTTTCTCCTGACTAATTTAATAACCTTCGACTCTAAAATTTTAATACTCCGAACTCTAAAATTTTGATAACCCGAAACACTATATAAGACACCCTGCTTGTCATTTTGTTGTCTATGCTTCAAATATTTCTTTACAGGGAAGGGAGGGAACATTCTCAGGCTCCTGACAGACAGTGACTCATTAATTAAACAGAGGCCAATATTATTTATCTGCTTATGTATTTATATTTAGCGCCGATCATAGATAGGTGCCTGTCTGTGGATCCTACACCTTTTGACCAAAAGTCAAATCCATTTCCTCACTTCATTCATCCACAGTTCATGGTACTAGAACTGATCGAAAACCGTATAAGTACATATATGATATAATCCACCACCACCTTCAATATTCTTTCAATTTTATAAGCAACAAAAGCACCTTCCTTTTTCCAAAGCTACCTCCCTCTTCTGCTTTGCTTTGCCACGACAGATGCTCATCATACTCACCACTCCCTCTCGCTCTACTCACTACACTCTCTTTACACTCTCTCACTGATCTTCTTGTTTCCAAAACCTCAATAGTCTTCCTGAAAAAACTTGTTTCCTCAATGCAATGCAGAACACTAATCCACTTCAGCTTTTTCTTCATCTTTCACTGATCATACTTGTTTCCACAGCTGAACAAGTCGTTCCTTCCATCAAAACCGATGCCGAGTCGCTTCTCAAGTTCAAACAGATGATTGACAAGGACCCAAATGGAGTTTTAACAGGTTGGCAGCTTGGTAAAAATCCATGCACCTGGTTTGGAATCACATGCACTGCAGGCAGAGCAACTCAGCTCGATCTCACTGGTGGTTCGCTAGTTGGGACAATCACTTTCGACCCTTTCTCTTCTCTTGATATGCTCTCTGTCTTGAAACTCTCTTCCAATTCGTTCAATGTAAGTTCCACTTCTTTGCTTCAGCTTCCCAGTGGTCTCAAACAGCTTGATGTGTCCTTCACCGGACTCTCCGGTGTTGTTCCTGAGAACCTTTTCTCAAGGTGTCCCAATCTTGAAGTGGTAAATCTTGGTTTCAACAATTTAACAGGTCCTTTGCCCAAGGACATGTTCCTGAATTCTGATAAACTACAAGCTCTAGACTTGTCTTACAACAACCTAACCGGGTCAATTTCCGGTTTGAAAATTGACAAGAATTCTTGTTCTTCATTAGCTCAGCTTGATTTCTCAACAAACCGCATAACTGGTTCCCTTCCTGTGTCCTTGTCAAACTGCACTGGTCTCAAAACCATAAACATAGCATATAATATGCTTTCAGGGGAAATCCCAAAATCTTTTGGGCAACTCAGCAGTCTACAAACACTGGACCTTTCTCACAATCAAATCACCAGTTGGATCCCTCCTGAATTAGGAAATACATGCAACTCACTTTTAGAGCTTAAGCTTTCATATAACAACATCAGTGGCCCAATCCCACCTACCTTTTCCTCTTGTTCTTGGCTCCAACTTCTTGATCTGTCCAACAACAACATATCAGGCCCCTTCCCAGATTCTCTCTTTCAGAATCTCACCTCCTTGGAGAGCTTGCTTTTGAGTAACAACATCATATCAGGGTCCTTTCCGGGTTCGATTTCAGCTTGCAAAAGCCTACAGGTTATAGACTTCAGCTCTAACAAGATATCTGGTGTGATCCCGCCTGATTTATGTCCTGGAGCTGCTTCACTTCAGGAGCTGAGAATGCCAGATAACCTTATCACAGGAGAAATCCCTGCTCAACTTTCGCTATGTTCGCAGCTGAAGACCATTGATCTGAGCTTGAACTATCTCAACGGTTCCATTCCTGCTGAGCTTGGGAAGTTGGAGAATCTGCAGCAGCTGATAGCATGGTACAATGGCTTGGAGGGGAAAATCCCACCAGACTTGGGAAAGTGCAAGTATCTCAAGGATCTCATTCTCAATAATAACCGCCTCAGCGGCGAAATCCCAACCGAATTGTTCAGTTGCAGCAATCTTGAGTGGATATCACTGACAAGCAATAGAATCAGTGGCGAAATCCCAAGGGAGTTTGGGGTCTTGACAAGGCTAGCTGTTCTGCAACTTGGGAATAACAGCTTGAGTGGGCAGATACCAGGAGAATTATCAAATTGTAGCAGTTTGGTTTGGTTGGATTTGAACAGCAACAGACTAACTGGAGAGATCCCAGCAAGACTAGGAAGGCAGCTCGGCGCGAAATCATTGAGTGGAATTCTGTCTGGGAACACTTTGGTGTTTGTTCGCAATGTGGGGAATTCTTGTAAAGGAGTTGGAGGTTTGTTAGAGTTTGCTGGAATCAGACCTGAAAGGCTTTTGCAGGATCCAACTTTGAAGACTTGTGATTTCACCAGATTGTACTCTGGCCCTGTCCTCAGTCTGTTTACAAAGTACCAAACACTTGAATATCTTGATCTTTCTTATAATCAGTTCCGCGGGAAAATCCCAGATGAAATGGGAGACATGATTGCGCTGCAAGTCCTTGAGTTAGCTCACAACCAGTTATCAGGTGAGATTCCTGCATCGCTTGGCCAGCTTAAGAATCTAGGTGTGTTTGATGCATCACATAACAGACTGCAGGGTCATATCCCAGATTCATTCTCACAATTATCATTTTTGGTTCAAATTGATTTGTCTTACAATGAATTAACTGGGGAGATTCCCCCAAGGGGACAACTGAGTACACTTCCTGCTACCCAATATGCTCACAATCCAGGACTCTGTGGGGTTCCATTGCCAGACTGCTCAAGCAGCAATGACCAACCAAGCACCACTCCAAGTGATGAGGATGCAGCCAAAGCAAGTCGAAAGTCATCAGTTGCATCATGGGCTAATAGCATTGTTGTGGGGATTCTTATTTCCGTTGCTTCGGTGTGTGTTCTGATTGTGTGGGGCATTGCAATGCGTTCAAGGCAGAAGGAAGCGCAAGAGGTGAAGATGCTTAACCGCTTGCAGGCATCTCGCGCAGCAACCACATGGAAAATAGACAAAGAGAAAGAACCATTGAGCATCAATGTTGCTACTTTTCAGAGACAGCTAAGGAAGCTCAAGTTCTCCCAACTCATTGAGGCAACCAATGGCTTCTCGGCAGATAGTCTTATAGGTTGTGGAGGTTTTGGAGAAGTGTTCAAGGCAACGCTGAAGGATGGTTCTAGTGTTGCAATCAAGAAACTCATACGATTGAGCTGCCAAGGTGACCGCGAGTTCATGGCTGAGATGGAAACTCTTGGAAAGATAAAGCATAGAAATCTTGTGCCCTTATTGGGCTACTGCAAAATCGGTGAAGAGAGGCTGCTGGTCTATGAGTTCATGGAGTATGGAAGCCTCGAAGAAATGCTCCATGGGAGAACAAGGACGCGTGATAGAAAGATCCTATCATGGGAGGAAAGGAAAAAGATTGCAAGAGGTGCAGCTAAAGGACTGTGTTTCCTCCACCACAATTGCATCCCTCACATTATACACAGAGACATGAAGTCAAGCAATGTATTGTTAGACAATGAAATGGAAGCAAGAGTTTCTGATTTTGGAATGGCAAGGCTCATAAGTGCACTTGACACACACTTAAGTGTAAGCACTCTAGCAGGCACCCCTGGCTATGTTCCACCAGAATACTACCAAAGTTTCCGATGCACTGCAAAAGGTGATGTCTATTCATTTGGGGTTGTCCTATTGGAGCTTGTGACAGGAAAGCGCCCAACGGACAAGGAGGACTTTGGGGATACTAATCTAGTGGGGTGGGCGAAAATGAAAGTCAGAGAAGGGAAGCAGATGGAAGTGATAGACCAGGACTTGGTTTTGGCTGCCAAAGGAAGTGACCAAGCAGAAGCCGAAGAAGTGAAGGAAATGGTAAGGTATTTGGAAGTAACACTTCGATGTGTTGATGACTTCCCTTCCAAGAGGCCTAACATGTTGCAGGTTGTGGCCTTGCTTCGCGAGTTGATGCCCGAATCAGCAAGTGGGAGCAGCAACAGCGCTTGACTTGATTCTTGTGTTTCGATCAATATGATCTTCATTGTAAGAAGCTTTGTAATATTTGGTTGCTCAGATATATATTAAAGATGCTCTTGCACCTAGCTACTTTGTGAAATTATTTCCTTCTTTAACATTGTTCACAACTACGTAACTGAAAGAAATAGTACTCTCAAGTAGTTTTCAGATTAGTTTTAGAAATTGCAAATGCCTACAGATCATAGATTACATTTGTTATTACAAAGAAACCAAGGAATATATAGAGAGAGTAGAATGTCAAGAAAGAGGTTCTTACAGGTAGAGTTCCATGTAGCTCATCAACAACAGAGCGATTCAATTTGATTCCAGCCAAAAACTTATCCCTAACCCAGGTTGACCAGCACCCAATTCTCACGAAGAGAAAAAACAAAGATCCGAGAAACGTTCATTAGCACCTGCAGTGCAAAGCCGTTGTGTATAAATTGGGCATAACAGTAAAAGAAATAAAACGGGGAAGATGGTGATAATTTTCCAACCTGTGTTCATGTTGATTCTAGCGATCATAAATTATGATGTAAATATTTTCGAATCAGTTCATCTCTGTTATAATCGTATAAAGACTGTTTTACCCTTATATGTGGGACAAAGAAGGAGAGGAGACGAAGAGTAAAGCAGTCATGTCCGTGAGTTGACTTTAGGGGAGCAAGGATAAGGTACAAGCTTTTTTATTTATTTAATATTTTTTATTTTTTGGCAAATGAAGACATTTATTAGATAAAGAAGATAGCACCTAAGGGGGATATGAAGCTAAAACCCCTTAGAAGAAGCAACAAAATCAAAAGGCAATCAAAACATAAGTAAGATTAAGGAGAGCCAAGGCAATTGAATCAAAGATCAAGACGTACAACTGACGTCTGATTACTGGTAAGGTAAGGGTTTCGTGAACCTCTTTTGATCTTCAATTTTTTATTTTGAGACTTTGGGAGAGGCTTAAAAAGAATTTCATCTTCCAGAGTTGTATTACCTTCATCAAACCAGAAATATAAAGGATTTATCTCAGCCGAGCATAAGTATGATGACCAAGGGGTTCCTCATTTTCCAAATCAGCCCAGCAAAATTGAGCTTGATGAACACTAGATTCTACCAAAGCATAATCTACATTCTTAGTGCCAACCAAAGTGCCATCGAACTCTCCAGCTACCTCTTGCTCAACTGTAACAATGCTCTCGCCTTGCTGCATTTGAGCAATAATCTCAAAATTATTACCAGAAAATATTGGCATTAGCATTACCTGGAGAGTTTGTTGGAACTAAACTTGCGACTGAGTTTGTTGGCTCCTTATCCATCATCAAGCCGATTAATAATTCCCTTGCCAAGAGGGCTACCCCTGTGATCGTCCAGCTGTAGGGAAGAACTTTGTGAATTTCCTAGAGTAGCATGCCTTATATTGGGCTCCAAGTCTTTAGGAACACTAGACTTATTCATCACCAAGTCAACTAAGCATTCAATATGCTCATTAGCAGCATTTCAAAAGCTTCATTAACCAAACACCATACACGTTCTTGTCAACTAAATTCGTTACAACTGTGATGTACAAACAACCATATCTACTTGAATCAAAGGCTTTTGAACAACAGCGTTAGCAATAGCTTGTTCATCAACAACCTTATTCACCTTAACTACACCATTTTGAACAATTGAAAGATCAGCCCCTTCATTGGAAGTACGATGAATTTCTCTATACTTATAACGCACAATTTGCGTTGTTTCTTGTCAGGATGAGAGCATGCCTTAGGTACCTGCTTTTGAAATAGTCAGCAGCGACCCAAAGAGTGACCAGTGACCCCTCAATTGAAACACTTATCTGGAAATTTTTTATATTGAATGTCCACTAAAAAAGAAAATTGCTCATGTTCAACGATAATCAAGATAAGGAGATTAGTAGCTAAATCCACATCAACTAGCATACAAGCGTAGTTACCAAAATGACTTCCTTTTGTCACCCGATCAAGTTGTAAAGGAGTACCCACACCCTAAGCTATCTCCATAAGTAGGTGAGGATGCTAGTAGTCTTGGCTCAATCCCGAAATTTGAATCCAAACCTGAGCATAAGTTTGGGGCAGGACGTTACTAGGCTTGAAGTCTGGCTTCCATTTAGAGAGACGAAAGATGCCACTGGCAAGAGTGCATGTACCCCCTCCCTAGATGCGTCGCATTTCCTCTTCAATGCTAAAGTGAATATCAAAATAACCCTTTTCCAAAGGAACCAAATGTTAGGGCCCTAAGGGTCTCCTATAATAACCATAATTTCCATTTTAATTTGGTGTAATTGTGTTGAATGACTATTATACGATTTTAAGAATGTTGCTCGATAATATTTCATTTTTTGAATTATCGAAGGTTCGGAACGATTATTTTAACGAAAAGCTCGAAATGCTCGATTTGAGAAATCGACTTTTTATACATGTAAATTTGGGAAAACTTTCTTCATGAAAGTTGTAGAGCTCGTCGATACGAGTCAGTACATATATAGAACACATTGAGCGGATTTTTTTTGAATTAGTTATGAAATTTAGAAAATATTTCTATTTTGGGTATAAATAAAAAAAAACCCTAGTTATTTTCGGAAGGTTTCCATTTTGGTCCGGCCTCCCTTTTATTTTCGGAAATCACTGTTCATCGTCTTCAACCTATCGCTCTCTTCGTCTGAAACCCAGCCAACGACTTCTTCGATCAATAGCTCGCTCCACCGGCCACCAAACGGCATTGCACCACCTCCCTTGGCTTCGTCTTGAGCTGCTCCACCTGTTGGACGGCGTCACTTCCACCGTCACAGCCTCCAGGTCCGGTGAAATCGCCCAAACCAGTCGAACCCTAAAATATAATTTCTATACATTTTATGATTCTACGTTTCAATACGATCATTTCAGCATATTATACGCATTTTTCGGATATCGTATGATTTAGTTATGAATTTTGAGATTTCGATCATTAGATTTATGATTTGTGAAATTAGGACCGTCTGATGGACTTGTAGTTTTGATATGATGATCACATGACTATCCCAGTGGCTTTGTGTGGTCATGGGCTAAGATCCGACCGTTGGATCTTCGTATAAGTGCAAAACGGTGATTAGGGAGGCGATTTGTGAGAATCCGTCCGTCGGATTTTCTTATAAATTAGAATCTGACCGTTTAATGGTAGTGTAGTTATGTTTTGGATTTATGGGCTAAATTCAAATCACATTTGATTTGGTGATTGACAGATTATACTTGGGTGAGCTGTTTCGGTGTGGGTTATATTTTAATTGAAGACGTAGCGGGAGTATCGAGGTGAGTAAAACTCACGTGGAATATTACGAACCGAGTACTTTAAATTATTTATTTTTGTAATTGTGTGAAAAATATTTATGAATTAAATATTTGTTTTTAAAATCATATGGACTTGATCAACTACGGTCTATAGGTAAGTAAAATGAATTTTAATTATACAAATGAATTTCACGATTTTCTTGTGTGAACTATAGATGGTATTAGTGGTCAATCCTGAGTGGATGATTACGTATATATATTTACGTGGAATATATATATATATATATATATATAGGATTTTTCTCAGGTAAGGATGTCCTTAGTTTTTCTTAGGTGCGGATTTGGTGTTTTCGCCCACTTTCCGATCATATTTTCACATCTTAACCGTTCAGTTTTTAGAGCCTAATGTATAGATCCCCCTTGCAAAATTTCAGCCAATTTGGTGATCGTTAAGACATCCAAAACTGCAATTTACAAGAACGGACCGAATCTGTCGAACCGGAACCGTTCGTATTTATAATGGTAAATTACAGTTTTGGATACCTTAACGATCACCAAATTGGCTGAAAATTTTCAGAGGTGATCTATACATTAGGACCTAAAAACTGAACGGTTAAGATGTGAAAATGTGATCGGAAAGTGGGTTAAAACCGGAAATCCGTACCTAAGAAAAACTAAGGAGGTCCTTAGTCAAGAAGGACTGTATATATATATATTGATTGGTGTGTTATTGAGTGATGATATGATTGAGTTGGAATGATGATTTGGATTATATTTCAAATGCTTAAATTTCATAATAATATTATGTATGTTGGATGAGTTGATTTCATTGTGTGGAAACATATTGTTGTACTTATTATGGATTTAGGGTCAACGTAGTGACCGATATGGGGGAATCGGACGCTCTGATCCTAGGTGGATGATGGAATACGATTGGTTGAGTATGTACAATTATCGGACGTTCTAAATATGTATATAAGTATACATATTGATGAAATACGATAAAGATAAATATGTCGGATGTCATAACCTAGGCCAGGTGACGGGCTACGATTCAGTTAGAGCTCTAGTCTGTCATATACCGTATTTGTATAAATAAGTTGTCGGGGTTTTGAGAAGAAAGATGTGAATTAGGGTTTTGTGTTGATTGGTGATTTGGTGATTGTTAAGATTGTTGGTTTCTTGTGGACATGGAAATTGTTGAGTGTTGACTTGGGTGAAAATAAATATGGATTTAATTAAACAACCTTTCTTTCTTTTTACTCATACGAGCTTTCAAAAGCTTACTTGGTTTTGTGTTGTTGCAATCCCGGTACACTATTCAAATGGTGTAGCGGATATTCCTGCAGGTAAGGATAACCAGGGAGGTGACCGTGCTGTTTAGGTGTTGCAACATTTATTTTTATTTCATTTGAGCTGTGAGGTTTGTATGCTCATTTAGAGCTTTACAATTTATTTTGTGGGTGAGTTGTAATAATTAACCGAGACTAAATTTGGCTTTTTGAAATTAAATTGTGTGGTGAGTTGTTAAGGAAAAATGAATTTTCAGGATGGTTATTTTGATGTTGTAGTAATTCATATTTCGGATTTTAAATTTTTATTCTAAATTTCGGGGCGTGACAGTTTGGTATCAGAGCGTAAGGTACATATTTGGTGCTATGTCAATACTTTCCGAGTGATGGCCCGTCTACAGCGGATCCCCATCATGTGCTCTTTGGTATTGACAATGTCATTGGGTATGTGAGAGCGTTAGGTTGGCTAGGAACGTTAGCATGTCATAAGAACTTTAGGCGTTGTCTTGTATGCTTAGTTACTTGGTTAATATAGACTTGCATTTGACTTATGCCGTTAGCATATCACTAGAACCATCCGATAATTATACATACTCAACCAATCGTATCCCATCATCTACCTAGAATTAGAGCATCCGATTCTCCCATACCGGTCACTACGTTGACCCTAAATCCATAATGAGTACAACAATATGTTTTCACACAATTAAATCAACTCATCCAACATACATAATATTATTATGAAATTTAAGCATTTAGAATAAAATCCAAATCATCATTCAAAATCACACCAATCAATATATATATTCCACATAAATATATATATAAATATATATATATATATACACACGTAATCATCCACTCAGGAATGACCATTAACATCATCTATAGTTTACACAAGAAAATTGTGAAATTCATTTGTATAATTAAAATTCATTTTACTTACCTACGGACCGTAGTGATCAAGTCCATGTGATTTTAAAATAAATATTTAATCAATAAATATTTTTCACATAGTTACAAAATAAATAATTTAAAGTACTCGGTTCGTAATATGAATCACGTGAGTTTTACTCACCTCTAAACTCCCGCTGCGTCTTCACTTAAATACAAATCACAATAATCCAAAAGCTCGTCAACTCAAGCCGTCAAGTACCTAATCAAGCACGGTCTTTACTTAGCAAACGAAGCACGAAATAAACCTAAATGATGATCCAACGGTTGGATTTTAAAATAAAGACAATCCAACGGTCGGATTCTAAAATAAAGACGATCCAACGGTCGGATCGAATTTAAACATCATCCAATGGTTAGATCCTCACGGATCGCCCTTGGAAACATCCTATCAAAATTATACAAAAGTCTGATAGACGGATCTTCACTAATCGCCTCCCAAATCATTGTTTTACAATTATACGAAGTTCCAATGGTTGGCTCTTCGCCCGTGACCACACAAAGTCATCGGGACAGTCATATGAACATCATACTAAAATTCATTTTACTTACCAATGGACTGTAATTGATCAATTCCATGTGATTTTAAAAACAAATATTTAATCCATAAATATTTTTCACACAATCGCGACAAAATAAATAAATTAAAGCACTCGGTTCGTAATATGAACCACGTGAGTTTTACACACCTCGAAACCCCCGCTGCGTCTTTAATTAAAATACAATCCACACCCAAACAGCTCACCGAAGTACAACCCGTCAATCACCTAATCAAATGTGACATGAATTCAGCCAATAATTCTAGAACATACTTAAACTACCATTCAATGGTCAGATTCTAAATTATAAGAAAATCAGACGGACGGATTTTCACTAATCGCCTTCCTAATAACCGTTTTGCAATTATACGAAGATCCAACGGTCTGATCTTCGCCCATGACCACACAAAGCCACTGGGACAGTCATATGATCATCATATCGAAACTACAAGTCCATCGGACAGTCCTAACTTCACATATCACAAATCTAAAGATCGAAATCGATTGAAATCTAAAAATTCATAACTAAATTATACGATATCCTAAAATTGTGTATAATATACCGAAATGATCGTATTGAAATGTAGAATCTAAAAATGTATAGAAACCATATTGTTCACCCCTGAAGGTGGCCGGAAAGGGCCACCGGATTTAGTGGCAGATTTACCACCGACCACCACCAATGGTGTTGGGGCCGAGCTTTTCCCCTTCGTTTCATCATTTTGAGCAACTTTCATAACTAGCATGAGATCAGAAAATAACAGGAATGGGTCGAAATGTACCAAAACAATCAAGATGGCAGGAAATTTTCCAGAAACCGATGGTGCTCCGATCCACATAAAAACTCCAACAACTCGCTTCGATTTCTTCTAGAGGTTTATTCAGCTACTCAAGGCAAGCTTGCCAGTTCAAGAATCACATGAAACGATGGTCTACAGCTCGAGATATTCAGATCGAAAGTTCCGTTCGATCCAATTGGGGCTGGCTTCCAGCAGCCACCCCAGGCCACGCCGCCGTGCAAAGTTGCCTCTGGGAGCTTCAGGAGGTCGAGTCGATGTAGAGGGAGAAGTTTCACGTGTGTTGGTGGCCCAAAACATGAGGAGGACGGTTTGGTCCTGTTTCGGGTGCAACTGGTTCGAGTAGTTTTGCCAGACTAGAGGCCGTGATGGAGGGAGCGACGACGTCCAACAGGTACAGCAGCTCGAGTCGAAGACAAAGGGCTTGGTCCGACGTCTGGAGGTGGCAGGAGGAGAGAAGATAGCTCAGAGAAGCCAAGCTCTGTTTCTGCTGGGTTCGGACGCAGGGGAGAGAGGAGGAAGATGATGAACAGTCCCTTTCCAAAAATAAAATGGAGGCCGGACCAAAATGGCAACCTTTCGAAAATAACTAGAGTTTTTTCTATATATACCCAAAATAGAAATATCTTCTAATTATCATAACTAATTCCAAAAAAATCCGATCAATGTGTTCCGTATATACACGGACTCGTATCGACGAGCCCTACAACTTTCATGAAGGAAGTTTTCACAAATTCCGTATGTATAAAAAGTCGATTTCTTGAATCGAACATTTCGAGCTTTTCGTTAAAACAATTGTTTCAGAAACTCGATAATTCTAAAAATGAAATATTTCAAGTAACATTCATGAAATTGTACAATATTCGTTCCACATAATTACACGAAATTAAAATGGAAATTGCGGTTATTACAATCTACCCCCTTAAAGGAATTTTGTCCCGAAATTCAAGTATCCAATTCCCCAAAGAGCTGTGGATACCTCACTCTGATGTCCGACTCTAACTCCCATGATGCATCACCCTCGTCATGATGACTCCACAACACCTTCACAAGGTCAATTTCCTTCCTACGAAGCCTCTTTGTAGACCTATCCAAGATACGAATAGGTTCCACCACAAAGGTCACATCCGTGTTTACACTGATAGTACCATGATCAATTACATGAGACTCATCTCATACATACTTCCTGAGCATAGACACATAAAAGACATTGTGGACACTAGACATGCTAACAGGTAAAGCAAGACGATATGCCAAGTTCTCAACCCTTTCCAGAATCTCAAAGGGTCCCACATATTTCGGCGCAAGTTTTCCTTATCAAATCTCACCACACCTTTCATAGGTGAGACCTTCAAGAACACATGATCGCCTATCTCAAACTCAACAGATCTCCTCTTCAAGTCAGCATAACTCTTCTGTCTACTCTGAGTGATCAAGATCCTATCTCGAATGGTAATGATCTTCTCTGTAGTCTCCTGAACAAGTGCAGGACCCAAAAGTCATTTCTCTCCAACTTCCGCCCAACAGATAGGAGTCTTACATAGCCTACTATGAAGAGCCTCATATAGTGCCATGCCAATACTCGAGTGATAGCTGTTGTTGTAAGCGAACTCTACCAATGGTAGATGATTCGCCCAACTTCCCTTGAAGTCCAGAACACAAGCTCTAAGCATATCCTCCATCACCTGATTCACTCTCTCTGTCTGCCCATCCATATGTGGGTGAAATGCAGTGCTCATAGCTAAAGACGTGCCAAAAGCCTTATGGAATCTACGACAGAATTCCGATGTGAAACGACGAGCATCCCAATCAGAGACAATCGTAACAGGCACACCATGAAGCCTCACTATCTTATTTAGATACAACTTACATAACGTATCCCCTGAGTAAGTTTTCGCCACAGGAAGGAAATGTGCAGACTTCGTCAATCGGTCCACAATCACCCAAATCGAGTCATAACCTTGCCTGGACCTAGGCAATCCAGTCACAAAGTCCATGGAGATATCTTCCCATTTCCATACCGGTATGGGTAAGGGTTGCAGCATTCCTGCGGGTCTCTGATGCTCTGCCTTCACTTGCTGACATATAAGACACATCGAACCATGTTCTGCCACATCCCTCTTCATTCCTTACCACCAAAACTGCCTTCGTAGATCCATATACATTTTAGTACCCCCTGGATGTATAGTGTATCGAGACCTATGTGCTTCTCGCATGAGCTCCTCCATGAGGTTATCAACACTCGGTACATACAATCTCCATCGAAATCTCAACCCTCCATTTGCCCCAATCATCCACTCAGAAGGACCCTCCACATCCAGATCAGCAGTCATCTCAGCAATCCTTGCCTGAGCAAACTCATCAAGTGTCTGACCCTGAATGATCCTGGAGATCGAGGTGGACTGTAAGGTGATACTACCGAGAAAGATTCAATGTCCTGCTCCTGCGGGCATAAGGTCAAACCCTGATGCAGCTTCTAACATGCGCCACTCTCGCACCATAATCGATGTCATGATTACTTAATGTTTCCTACTCAAAGCATCCGCCACTACATTCGCCTTTTCGGGATGATACTCCAAGGTGAAATCATAATCCTTGATGAGCTCCATCCATCTTCTCTGCCTCTTGTTCAATTCTTTCTGGGAGAATAGATACTTCAAACTCTTATGATCAGAAAAGAGTTCAAATTTCTCACCATAAAGATAGTGTCTCTAAATCTTCAAGGCAAACACCACTGCTGCCAACTCTAGATCATGAGTGGGGTAATTCCGCTCATGTACCTTCAACTGTCTAGAACCATATGTAACGACGCTACCATTCTGCATCAACACACACCCCAAACCTTGATGAGATGCATCGCTGTATATGACTAACCCACCACCACTTGTAGGAATAGTCAACACCGGAGCTGTAGTCAATCTAGTCTTTAGCTCATTGAAAGCCTTCTCACACTCATCCGACCACACGAACTGAGTGTCCTTTCTTCCCAATATGGTCAAAGCCGAAGCAATACCAGAAAACCCTTCAATGAAACGCCTGTAATACCATGCTAATCCAAGGAAGCGACGGATTTCTGTAACCGTAGCAGGGCGACAACAACTCATCACTGCTTCAACCTTCGAAGGATCCACAGAAACTTCATCCTTCAAGACCACATGACCAAGGAACTTGACTTCACTCTCAATGTCTGTAGCACAATCTGCAAATGCTTCTCATGCTCATCTAACGACCTTGAATAAATCAAGATGTCGTCAACGAACACTACCACAAACATATCCAAGTAAGGACTGAACGTGCGGTTCATCAAGTCCATGAATGCTGCCGGTGCATTCGTGAGACCAAATGGCATGACAAGGAACTCAAAATGTCCATGCCTAGTCCTGAATACTGTCTTTGGAATATCTTCATCCTTCACCCTTAACTGGTGATATCCAGATCTCAAATCAATCTTTGAGAACACAGTAGTCTCCCTAAGATGATCTTACAAGTCATCAATCCTAGGTAAAGGGTACCTGTTCTTGATGGTCACCTTGTTCAATTGTCGATAATCCACACATAACCGAAGTGAATTATCCTTCTTCTTCACGAACAACACTGGTGCACCCCAAGGAGATACACTAGCCTGAATGAACCCTTGCGCAAGTAATCCCTCAATCTGAACCTTTAACTCCTGAAGTTCAGCTAGTGCCATTCGATAGGGTACCTTCGATACAGGTGAAGTACCTGGTATCACATCAATGGAGAAGTCTATTACCCTTTTTCGAGGTAACCCAGGTATCTCCTGAAACACATCAGCATACTCTGAAACTACAGGAATCCCTGTAATCTTTGAAGTACTACTCCCTGATTCAATATGGGCCAAAATCCCTCCCCTCATGGCGATGTCAGACTTCAGACAACGGTAATGAAACACTAGTTGTCCAGGAACATGGAATGACACAATCATCCTAAAGCAATCAATCACAGCATGGTTCTGGCTCAACCAATCCATACCCAAAATCACATCATATGTGTGATCCGGAATCACAATCAAAGATGCAGAGAACTCTCTGCCACCAATCCCAATAGGGCAATCATCACAAAACATGCTAAGCTCAAGAGACACACCAAGAGGTGATGTAACACATAATAACCTAGTAAGAGGCATGGCAATCAAACCCAACACATCCACAACCGAACTAGATATGAAGGAGTGTGAGGCTCCTTTATCAAACAGTACTCTAGCAAGATAGTGATAACAGATAAAGTACCTTCCACCCCCGTGCCTGCCTGACCAATGGCAAAGACTTTAGCAGGTGCAGATGGTAGCTGCCTCTGCTGGTTTCCCTGCACTCTACCCTGATTTCGAGGACACTCCCTGGCCTGGTGCCCTGCCTGTCCACAGTTGTAGCATACCCTACCCCGTGGTTTCGTGCACGCACGAGAGATGTGGCCTGGCTCGCCACATTTAAAGCCCTGCCTGTCCACAGCTGGAGCTATCTGCCTAATAGGCATAACCTGAATGGGAGGACCTACTACTGCCCTAGTTGGGGCATGATCCTGAAACTGAGTCTTGTGTTTCTTCCAGAAACAGCCTCTGAAGTCTCTGGACCTACTGCTTCCTGCTATTGTCTTTCCCTTGCCCTGGAAGTCTCTCTCAGCAGACTCCTTCTCTTTATGAATCAGGTTATGCTGCTCAATGATTTGTGCCTTAGCTAAGATCTCTCTCTTTGTCTTCAGCTCTAAGATGGCCACATCACGCTCAATCGAAGGGCTCAACCCTCGCTGAAACTTCTTAGACAAGTCTTCGTCATCCATCTGCTTCACATACTTGTACAGCCTGAAGAACTCCGCATCGTACTCGATCACGGTCATCTTCCGCTGTACAAGTGCGAGGAATTCCCGTTCCAACCTTTCTTTCACAGCTGCTGGAAAGTACTTCTCTCTAAACAGCTTTTCGAAGCCATCCCATGTCAAGGTAGATACCTCAATAATCCTCTGTGTGACGTTCCACCACACTCTAGCCTCATCCTTCAGCATTAAAGTGGATAACTTCCTCTTATCAATCTCACTGCAGTCAAACAGATAAAGGTAGGTCTGTAAATCCTCAATCCATCGATCGGCAACCATATGATCCGTGCCTCCTCCAAACTTGGTCACTCCCAAGCGGATAATTTCATTCGCTAGCACTAACAAGAGAGCAGGATCATCAACCATGCCCACGGGCGGAATATGCTGATCATCATAAGGTGCCTCTACCTCCACCTCATATGCATCATCGACCGGAGGGGCCCTACCTCTACCTCGGCCTCTACCCCTACCACGAGGTCTGCCTCTACCTCGACCTCTAGCTTTATTCCCCTCAATCTCCATTACCTAATAAGCAGGGCATACTTGGTTAATACACGCATAATACTTAAACATGGCATAAGTCAAATTGTCACGCCCCAAATTTTAGAATAACAATTCCAAAATCCGAAACATGAATATACTACAACACAAAATAATCATCCTGAAAATTTTTCTTTTCTTAACATACTCACCACACAGAATAAAATCAAACCGAATTTAGTCTCGGTTAATTATTACAACTCAAATCCAAATGTAATGTAAAGCTCTAAATGAGCATACACACACATCACGACTAAATAAATAACATGACTGCTGTAACACCTAAGCAGCCCGGTCACCTCCCTGATTATCCCGACCTGCAGGAATATCCGCTACACCATTGAATAGTGTACCGGGATTGCAACAACACAAAACCCGGTAAGCTTATGAAAGCTTGTATGAGTAAAAGAATGAACTGTTGCTTAATTTAATCTCATTTATTTCCACACACAGCAACACTCAAATATTTCCACATATGCAAATAATAATAATCTCAATCCAACACCAATTCAATACATCAAGACAACCCAACTCACACTTTCCCCATAACTCTCATCATCGTATTTATAAAAATACGGTATTTGACAGACTAGAGCTCTAACTGAATCGTAGCCCGTCACCTGGCCTAGGTTATGGCATCCGACATATTTATCAATTATTGTATTTCATCAATATGTATACCTATATACATATTTAGAACGTCCAATAATTCCACATACTCAACCAATCGTATCCCATCATCCACACTAGGATTAGAGCGTCCGATTTTCCACACCAGTCATTACATCGACCCTAAACCCATAAATGAACACAACATAAAATTTCACATACTGAAATCAACCCAACCAAGATACATCATATTATTATGAAATCACACAACTGTAATAAAATCAACTCATCAATTTCACTCAATCATATCATCAATCAAACAATCCACTCATCAATATATATTTTCCACGTAAATATATATATACGTAATCATCCACTCAGGAATGACCACTAATACCATCTATAGTTCACACAAGAAAATTATGAAATTCATTTGTATAGTTAAAATTCATTTTACTTACCTATGGACCGTGGTAATTCAAGTCCATGAAATTTTAAAACAAATATTTAATCCGCAAATAATTTTTCACACAATTACCAAAAATAAATAAATTAAATGCTCGGTTCGTAATATGAACCACGTGAGTTTTACTCACCTCGAAACTCCCGCTGCGTCTTCAATATAATTATAAATTATAATTTATAATTAACGCCGCTAGCCCACGAAATTAAAATCCGTCAATCACCTAATCAAATGTGATCCGAATTTAGCCAACAATTTCAACTCATAATCTAACCACTAATTAACGGTCAGATTCTAATTTACATTAAAATCCGACGAGCGGTTTCTCACGAATCGCTCCCCTAATTACCGTTTTTCACATATACGAAGATCCAACGGTCGGATCTTCGCCCATGACCACACAAAGCCTCTGGGACAGTCATATGATCATCATAACAAATTTACAAGTTCATCCAACGGTTATAATTTCACAGATCAAAAATCTAACGACCGAAATCGATCGAAATCACAAAATTCATAACTAATTCATACGATATCCAAAAAATGCGTATAATACGCCGAAATGATCGTATCGAAACATAGAATCATAAAATGAACAGAAACCAAATTTTAGACCTCCGGAGGTGGCCGGAAAAGGCCGCCGGAGTTAGGGACAGAGCCGCCACCGACCACCACCAATGGTGTCGGGGCCGATCTTGTCCCCTTCGTTTCATCATTCTGAGCAACTTTCATAACTAGCACAAGACCTAAAAATGAACGGAAAGCGTCGAAATTACCGATTTACAGTCGGTGGCCGGAAAAAATGCAGAAACCGGTGAGCTTGAAAACCGACGTGAAAACTGCAACCTCAGGCCCCGATTCCTTCAGGAAACTTGTTCAGAACTTCCTTGCGAACTCAACAAGCTTGGAATCACAAGAAACGATCGTGTATAGCTCGAGATATCTTGATCGAAAGTTTCGGTATTTCGATCCGTTCGGGTCGAGCTCCGACGAACGTGAAAACGTTCGACCCAGTTCCGGTCCTTCTTGGTGCTTGTAGAGGAAGTTGAGGCGAGCTCAATGAAGCAAGAATCAAGTGAAATGATGGAGTGTAGCTCGAGATATCGAGATCGAACCGAAAATGGACGTTTTCGGTTCGGGCTTCGCCGCCGCCGCCACGGGCTGCGCCGCCGTGTGAGACTGCCTCCGGGAGCTAGAGCAGCTCGAGATGAACGCCTGGGACTTGGTTTGAGGTCGAGAGGTGGTCTGTGGAGGGAGAACAATTAAGGAGAAGTTTTCCTCCCCTTCGGCCGATTTCCGTCTGTAAGAGAGAGAGAGAGAAACTGTTTTTCTCCAGAAACGGACGAGGAAGAAGAAGAAAGAAAAAAAAGAAGAAAGAGGAACCGGTAGGGAAAAATTTAGGGTTTGCAAAAATTTTTCTATATATACAAGTTTCGGAAAACTTCGAAATTCGATAACTAATTCAGAAAAAATCCGATCTTCGTGTTCCGCATGTGCACGGACTCGTATCGACGAGCTCTACAACTTTCATGAAGGAAGTTTCTCCAAATTTCGTACGTAGAAAAAGTCGATTTCTCAAACCGAGTATTTCGAGCTTTTCGTTAAAATAAACGTTTCGAAACTTTGATAATTGTAAAAATGAATGATTATCGAACATAAATCGTGAAATCGTATAATAATCATTCGATACAATAATTCGAAATAAAAAGGAATTTGCGGGTATTACAATCTACCCCCCTTAAAGGAATTTCGTCCCGAAATTCAAGTACTCATTTCCCCAAAAAGCTGTGGATACCTCGTCCTCATGTCAGATTCTAACTCCCATGATGCATCACCCTCATCATGATGACTCCACAACACCTTCACGAGATCAACCTCTTTCCTACGAAGTTCCTTTGTAGACCTATCCAAGATACGAACAGGTTCAACTACAAACGTCACATCCGGTTTCACTTCGATCGTACCGTGGTCAATCACGTGAGACTCATCTCGAACATACTTCCTGAGCAGAGACACATGGAAAACGTTGTGCACACCCGACATGCTAACAGGTAAAGCAAGACGATATGCTAAGTTACCAACCCTTTCTAGAATCTCAAAGGGTCCAACATACCTCGGTGCGAGTTTTCCCTTCTTGCCAAATCTCACTACACCTTTCATTGGTGAGACTTTCAAGAACACAAGATCACCTGTCTCAAACTCCAACGGTCTCCTCTTCAAGTCAGCATAACTCTTCTGTCTACTCTGTGCAGTTCGGATTCTGTCCCGAATAGTAGTGACCTTCTCTGTAGTCTCCTGTACAATCTCAGGTCCAATGAGCCCTTTATCCCCTGCTTCCGCCCAACAGATAGGAGTTCTACATGGCCTACCATAAAGAGCCTCATATGGAGCCATACCGATACTAGAGTGATAGCTGTTGTTGTAGGCAAACTCTACCAGTGGCAGATGATCCGCCCAACTACCTTTAAAGTCCAGAACACAAGCTCTGAGCATGTCCTCCATCACCTGATTCACTCTCTCGGTCTGTCCATCTGTTTGTGGGTGAAATGCAGTGCTCATAGCAAGAGACGTACCAAATGCCTTGTGGAACCTACGCCAGAATTCCGATGTGAAACGAGCATCACGATCCGATACAATCGTCACAGGCACTCCATGAAGCCTCACTATCTCGTTCACATATAACTTACACAATGCATCACCTGAGTACGTTTTTGCCACCGGAAGGAAGTGTGCTGATTTAGTCAACCGGTCAACAATCACCCAAATCGAGTCATAACCTTGCCTGGATCTGGGCAATCCAGTCACAAAGTCCATAGAGATGTCTTCCCATTTCCACACAGGAATCGATAAGGGGTTCAGCATTCCTGCTGGTCTCTGATGCTCCGCCTTCACCTGTTGACAGGTAAGACACTTCGACACGTGTTCCGCCACATCCCTCTTCATACCATACCACCAAAACTGCCTTCTTAGATCCTTATACATTTTAGTACCTCCTGGATGTATAGTATATCGAGACCTATGTGCTTCCCGCATGATCTCCTCCTTGAGGTTATCAACACTCGGTACATACAATCTCCCTCGAAATCTCAACCCTCCATCAGCCCCAATCATCCACTCAGAAGGACCCTCCACATCCGGGTCAGCAGTCATCTCAGAAATCCTCGCCTGAGCAAACTCATCAAGTGTCTGACCCTGAATGATCCTGGCGATCAAGGTGGGCTGTAAGGTGATACTACCGAGAAAGATTCCCTGTCCTGCTCCTGCGGGCATAAGGTCGAACTCAGATGCAGCTTCTAACATGCGCCACTCCTGCACCATAATCGATGCCATGATTACCCGCGGTTTCCTACTCAAAGCATCCGCCACCACATTCGCCTTTCCGGGATGATACTCCAAGGTGAAATCATAGTCCTTAATGAGCTCCATCCATCTCCTCTGCCTCATGTTCAATTCCTTCTGGGAGAATAGATACTTCAAACTCTTGTGATCAGAAAAGAGTTCGAATTTCTCACCATAAAGATAGTGCCTCCAAATCTTCAAGGCAAACACCACAGCTGCTAGCTCTAGATCATGAGTAGGGTAATTCCGCTCATGTACCTTCAACTGTCTAGAACCATAAGCAACAACACTACCATTCTGCATCAACACACACCCCAAACCCTGATGAGATGCATCGCTGTAAATGACTAGTCCACCACCACTAGTAGGAATAGTCAACACCGGAGCTGTAGTCAGTCTAGTCTTCAGCTCAATGAAAGCCTTCTCACACTTATCCGACCATACGAACTGAGTGTCTTTCCTGGTCAATTTGGTCAAAGCCGAAGCAATACCAGAAAACCCTTCAATGAAGCGTCTGTAATAACCGGCCAATCCAAGGAAGCTACGGATTTCTGTAACCGTAGTAGGGCGACTCCAACTCATCACTGCTTCAACCTTCGAAGGATCCACAGAAACTCCATCCTTCGAGACCACATGACCAAGGAACTTGACTTCACTCTGCCAGAAGTCGCACTTCTCAAACTTGGCAAATAGTTTCTGCTCTCTCAATGTCTGCAGCACTATCCGCAGATGCCTCTCATGCTCCGCTGACGACCTTGAATAAATCAAGATGTCGTCAACGAACACTACCACAAACTGATCCAAGTAAGGACTGAACGTACGGTTCATCAAGTCCATAAATGCTGCGGGGGCATTCGTGAGACCAAAAGGCATGACAAGAAACTCAAAATGTCCATACCTGGTCCTGAACGCCGTCTTTGGAATATCTTCCTCCTTCACCCTCAACTGGTGATATCCAGACCTCAAGTCAATCTTCGAGAATACAGTAGCTTCTCTAAGCTGATCGAACAAGTCATCAATCCTAGGTAAAGGGTACCTATTCTTGATGGTCACCTTGTTCAACTGTCGATAATCCACACATAGACGAAGTGAACTATCCTTCTTCTTCACAAACAACACTGGTGCACCCCAAGGAGACACACTTGCCTGAATGAACCCTTGTGCAAGTAAGCCCTCAATCTGAACCTTCAACTCCTGAAGTTCAGCTGGAGCCATTCGATAAGGTGCTTTCGACACAGGTGAAGTTCCTGGTATCACATCAATGGAGAAGTCCATTACCCTTTTTGGAGGTAACCCAGGGATCTCCTGAAACACATCTTCATACTCTGAAACTACAGGAATCCCTGTAATCTTTGAAGTACTACTCCCTGATTCAATATGGGCCAAAATCCCTATCCTCATGGTGATGTCAGACTTCAGGCAACGGTAATGAAACACCGGTTGTCCCGGAACATGGAAGGACACAATCATCCTAAAGCAATCAATAACAGCATGGTTCGGGCTCAACCAATCCATACCCAAAATCACATCATACGTGTGATCAGGAATCACAATCAAGGATGCAGAGAACTCTCTGCCACCAATCCCAATAGGGCAATCATCACAAAGCATGCTAAGCTCAAGAGACACACCGAGAGGTGATGTAACACACAATGATCTAGTCAGAGGCATAGCAATCAAACCCAAAACATCCACAACCGAACTAGATATGAAAGAGTGTGAGGCTCCCGTATCAAACAGTACTCTAGCAAGAAAGTGATAAACAGATAAGGTACCTTCCACTCCCGTGCCTGCCTGACCGATGGCAAAGACCCTAGCATGAGCAGGTGGTAACTGCCTCTGCTGGTTACCCTGCACTCTACCCTGAATCCGAGGACACTCCCTAGCCTGATGCCCTGCTTGTCCACAACTGTAGCATAACCTACCCCGTGGCTTCGTGCACGCACGAGAGATGTGGCCCGGCTCGCCACAGTTAAAGCACTTCACTGGAGCTGCTGGTGCTATCTGCCTGATAGGCATAGCCTGAACAGGAGGAGCTACTGCTGCCCTAGCTGGAGCCTGATGCTGAAACTGAGTCCTCTGTCTCTTCCAGAACCCACCCCTGAAGTCTCTAGCTCTACTGCTCCCTGCTATGGCCTTCCCCTTGCCCTGGAAGTCTCTCTCAGCAGACTCCTTCTCTCTACGAATCAGGTTCTGCTGCTCAATGATCTGTGCCTTAGCCAAGATCTCTCTCTTGGTTTTCAGCTCCAAGATAGCTACATCACGCTCAATCGAAGGACTCAACCCTCTCTGAAACTTCTTGGCCAAGTCCTCATCCTCCATCTGCCTCACATACTTGTACAATCTGGAGAACTCCGCATCATACTCAATTACGGTCATCTTCCCCTGTACAAGTGCAAGGAACTCTCGCTCCAACCTCTCCTTCACTGCTGGTGGAAAGTACTTCTCCCTGAACAGCCTCTCAAAGCCGTCCCATGTCAAAGTAGACACCTCAATGCTCCTCTGAGTGACGTTCCACCACACCCTAGCCTCATCCTTCAGCATGAAAGCGGCTAGCTTCCTCTTATCGGTCTCAGTACAATCAAGCAGATCGAAATAAGTCTGCAAATCCTCTATCCAACGATCCGCCACCATATAGTCTGTGCCTCCTCCAAACTTGGTTGCTCCCAAGCGAGTAATTTCCCTTGCTAGCATCAGCAAGCGAGCAGGATTATCAACCACAGCTACAGGAGGAATAGGCTGATCCTCATATGGTGCATCTTCCTCCGACTCGAATACTTCTTCGACTGGAGGGGCCCTACCCCTTCCTCGGCCTCTACCCCTGCCACGAGGTCTACCTCTACCCCGACCTCTGGCCTCGTTTCCCTCAATCTCCATTACCTAATAAGCATGATATACTTGGTTAATACACGCGTAACACTTAAACAAAACATAAGTCAAACGCAAGTCCATATTAACCAAGTACTGATCATACATAACGATGCTTAAGTTTCCTAAAAGTACTAACGTTCCTAGCCAACCTAACGCACTCACATACCCAATGACATTGTCAATACCGAAGAGCACACGATGGGGATCCGCTGCAGACGGGCCATCACTCGGTAAGTATTGACATATCACCAAATATGTACCTTACGCTCTGATACCAAACTGTCACGCCCCAAATTTTAGAATAACAATTCCAAAATCCGAAACATGAATATACTACAACACAAAATAATCATCCTGAAAATTTTTCTTTTCTTAACATACTCACCACACAGAATAAAATCAAACCGAATTTAGTCTCGGTTAATTATTACAACTCAAATCCAAATGTAATGTAAAGCTCTAAATGAGCATACACACACATCACGACTAAATAAATAACATGACTGCTGTAACACCTAAGCAGCCCGGTCACCTCCCTGATTATCCCGACCTGCAGGAATATCCGCTACACCATTGAATAGTGTACCGGGATTGCAACAACACAAAACCCGGTAAGCTTATGAAAGCTTGTATGAGTAAAAGAATGAACTGTTGCTTAATTTAATCTCATTTATTTCCACACACAGCAACACTCAAATATTTCCACATATGCAAATAATAATAATCTCAATCCAACACCAATTCAATACATCAAGACAACCCAACTCACACTTTCCCCATAACTCTCATCATCGTATTTATAAAAATACGGTATTTGACAGACTAGAGCTCTAACTGAATCGTAGCCCGTCACCTGGCCTAGGTTATGGCATCCGACATATTTATCAATTATTGTATTTCATCAATATGTATACCTATATACATATTTAGAACGTCCAATAATTCCACATACTCAACCAATCGTATCCCATCATCCACACTAGGATTAGAGCGTCCGATTTTCCACACCAGTCATTACATCGACCCTAAACCCATAAATGAACACAACATAAAATTTCACATACTGAAATCAACCCAACCAAGATACATCATATTATTATGAAATCACACAACTGTAATAAAATCAACTCATCAATTTCACTCAATCATATCATCAATCAAACAATCCACTCATCAATATATATTTTCCACGTAAATATATATATACGTAATCATCCACTCAGGAATGACCACTAATACCATCTATAGTTCACACAAGAAAATTATGAAATTCATTTGTATAGTTAAAATTCATTTTACTTACCTATGGACCGTGGTAATTCAAGTCCATGAAATTTTAAAACAAATATTTAATCCGCAAATAATTTTTCACACAATTACCAAAAATAAATAAATTAAATGCTCGGTTCGTAATATGAACCACGTGAGTTTTACTCACCTCGAAACTCCCGCTGCGTCTTCAATATAATTATAAATTATAATTTATAATTAACGCCGCTAGCCCACGAAATTAAAATCCGTCAATCACCTAATCAAATGTGATCCGAATTTAGCCAACAATTTCAACTCATAATCTAACCACTAATTAACGGTCAGATTCTAATTTACATTAAAATCCGACGAGCGGTTTCTCACGAATCGCTCCCCTAATTACCGTTTTTCACATATACGAAGATCCAACGGTCGGATCTTCGCCCATGACCACACAAAGCCTCTGGGACAGTCATATGATCATCATAACAAATTTACAAGTTCATCCAACGGTTATAATTTCACAGATCAAAAATCTAACGACCGAAATCGATCGAAATCACAAAATTCATAACTAATTCATACGATATCCAAAAAATGCGTATAATACGCCGAAATGATCGTATCGAAACATAGAATCATAAAATGAACAGAAACCAAATTTTAGACCTCCGGAGGTGGCCGGAAAAGGCCGCCGGAGTTAGGGACAGAGCCGCCACCGACCACCACCAATGGTGTCGGGGCCGATCTTGTCCCCTTCGTTTCATCATTCTGAGCAACTTTCATAACTAGCACAAGACCTAAAAATGAACGGAAAGCGTCGAAATTACCGATTTACAGTCGGTGGCCGGAAAAAATGCAGAAACCGGTGAGCTTGAAAACCGACGTGAAAACTGCAACCTCAGGCCCCGATTCCTTCAGGAAACTTGTTCAGAACTTCCTTGCGAACTCAACAAGCTTGGAATCACAAGAAACGATCGTGTATAGCTCGAGATATCTTGATCGAAAGTTTCGGTATTTCGATCCGTTCGGGTCGAGCTCCGACGAACGTGAAAACGTTCGACCCAGTTCCGGTCCTTCTTGGTGCTTGTAGAGGAAGTTGAGGCGAGCTCAATGAAGCAAGAATCAAGTGAAATGATGGAGTGTAGCTCGAGATATCGAGATCGAACCGAAAATGGACGTTTTCGGTTCGGGCTTCGCCGCCGCCGCCACGGGCTGCGCCGCCGTGTGAGACTGCCTCCGGGAGCTAGAGCAGCTCGAGATGAACGCCTGGGACTTGGTTTGAGGTCGAGAGGTGGTCTGTGGAGGGAGAACAATTAAGGAGAAGTTTTCCTCCCCTTCGGCCGATTTCCGTCTGTAAGAGAGAGAGAGAGAAACTGTTTTTCTCCAGAAACGGACGAGGAAGAAGAAGAAAGAAAAAAAAGAAGAAAGAGGAACCGGTAGGGAAAAATTTAGGGTTTGCAAAAATTTTTCTATATATACAAGTTTCGGAAAACTTCGAAATTCGATAACTAATTCAGAAAAAATCCGATCTTCGTGTTCCGCATGTGCACGGACTCGTATCGACGAGCTCTACAACTTTCATGAAGGAAGTTTCTCCAAATTTCGTACGTAGAAAAAGTCGATTTCTCAAACCGAGTATTTCGAGCTTTTCGTTAAAATAAACGTTTCGAAACTTTGATAATTGTAAAAATGAATGATTATCGAACATAAATCGTGAAATCGTATAATAATCATTCGATACAATAATTCGAAATAAAAAGGAATTTGCGGGTATTACACAAATGCAAGTTCATATTAACCAAGAAACTAAGCATACAAAACGACGCCTAAAGTTCTTATGTTATGCTAACGTTCCTAGGCAACCTAACGCTCATACATACCCAATGACATTGTCAATACTGAAGAGCACACGATGGGGATCCGCTGCAGAAGGGCCATCACTCGGAAAGTATTGACATATCACCAAATATGTACCTTACGCTCTGATACCAAACTGTCACGCCCCGAATTTTAGAATAAAAATTCAAAATCCGAAAAATGAATTTCCATAACTCAAAATAATCATCCTGAAAATTTCTTTTTCTTAACAACCTCACTACCCAATTTAATCTCAAATCCCGAATTTAGTCTCGGTTAATTATTACAACTCACTAAAAAATTAAATTGTAAAGCTCTAAATGAGCATGACAAACCTCACAACTCAAATGAAAAGCAAATAAATACTGCAACTCCTACACAGCTCGGTCGCCTCCCTGGTTATCCTGACCTGCAGGAATATCTGCTACACCATTTAAATAGTGTACCGAGATTGCAACAACACAAAACCCGGTAAGTTTTTGAAGCTCGTATGAGTAAAAAGAAAGAACAGTTGTTTAATTAATTCATGATTATTTTCACCCAAGTCGACATCCAACACTTTTCACATCCACAAAGAACCAACAATCTCACAATTAATCACAAAATCAATAAATCAACACAAAACCTAAATTCACATCTTTCTTTTGAAAACCCCGAAATCGTATTTATAAAAATACGGTATTGACAGACTAGAGCTCTAACTGAATCGTCGCCCGTCACCTGGCCCAGGTTATGGCATCCGACATATTTATCTTTATCGTATTTCATCAATATGTATACGTATATACATATTTAGAACGTCTGATACTCATACTTAATCCAGCCTCATTACCCAACAAGGGTAGTGGCATCCAACTCACTCAACCAATCGTATCTCATCATCCACCTAGGATTAGAGCGTCCGATTTCCCCATACCGGTCACTACGTTGACTCTAAATCCATAAATGAGCACAACAATATATTTTCACATAATGAAATCAACTCATCCAAGATACACAATATTATTATGAAATTTAAGCATTTGAAATATAATCCACATCATCATTCCAACTCAATCACATCATCACTCATCAACACACCACCCAATATATATATTCCACATAAATATATATATATATATATATATATATATATATATATATATATGTAATCATCCACTCAGGGATGACCACTAATATCATCTATAGTTCACACAAGAAAATCGTAAAATTCATTTGTATAATTAAAATTCATTTTATTTAACTATGGACCGTAGTTGATCAATTCCATATGATTTTAAAAACAAATATTTAATCCATAAATATTTTTCACACAATCGCGACAAAAAAAATAAATTAAAGCACTCGGTTCGTAATGTGAACCACTTGAGTTTTACTCACCTCGAAACTCCCGCCGCGTCTTCAATTAAAATTCAATCCACACCGAAACAGCTCACCCAAGTACAACCCACCAATCACTTAATCAAATGTGACTTGAATTTAGCCAGTAATTCCAGAATATACTTAAACTACCATTCAGAAAATCCGACGGACGGATTCTCACGAATTGCCTTCCTAATAACCATTTTGCAATTATACGAAGATCCAACGGTCGGATCTTCGTCCATGACCATACAAAGCCACTGGGACAGTCATATGATCATCATATCAAAACTACAAATCCATCGGACGGTTCTAACTTCACAGATCACAAATCTAACGATGAAAATCGATTGGAATATAAAAATTCATAACTAAATCATACGATATCTGAAAAATGCGTATAATATACCAAAATGATCGTATTGAAATGTAGAATCTTAAAATGTACAGAAACTATATTTTTCACCCCCGACGGTGGCTGAAAATGGCCACCGGAGTTAGTGTAGAGCCGCCGCCGACCACCACCAGTGGTGTCAGGGCCAAGCTTTTCCCCTTCGTTTCATCATTTTGAGCAACTTTCATAACTAGTACGAGATCAGAAAATAACAGGAAGGGGTCGAAATGAACCAAAACAGTTGATATGGCCGGAAATTTTTCAGAAATCAGTGGTGCTACGGTCCACGTAAAAACTCCAAGAACTTGCTTCGATTTCTTCTAAAGGTTTATTCAGCTACTCAAGGCAAGCTCGCCAGTTCAAGAATCACATGAAACGATGGTCTACAGCTCGAGATATTCAGATCGAAAGTTCAGTTTGATCTGATCAGGGCTGGCTTCCAGCCACCACATAGGCCACGCCGCCGCGCAAAGTTGCCTCTGGGAGCTTCAGGAGGTCGAATCGATGTAGAGGGAGAAGTTTCACGTGGGTTGGTGGCTGAAAAAGAGGAGGACGGTTTGGTCTTGTTTCGGGTGCAACTGGTTCGAGCGGTTTTGCCGGACCTTGAGGCCGTGATGGAGGGAGCGACGACGTCCAGCAGGTAGAGCAACTCGAGGCGAAGGCAAGGGGCTATGTCTGACGTCTGGTGGTGGCTGGAGGAGAGAGAGAGAGCTCGGAGAAGTCGAGCTCTGTTTCGGCTGGGATCGAATGCGGGGGAGAGAAGAGGAAGAAAATGAACAGTCCTTTTCCAAAAATAAAATGGAGGCCGGACCAAAATGGTAACCTTCCGAAAATAACTAGGGTTTTTTCTATATACACCAAAAATAGAAATATCTTTTAATTACCATAACTAATTAAAAAAAAATCCGATCAATGTGTTCCACATATGCACAAACTCGTATCGACGAGCTCTACAACTTTCATGAAAGAAGTTTTCACAAATTCCGTACGTATAGAAAGTCGATTTCTTGAATCGAACATTTCGAGCTATTCATTAAAACAATTGTTTCGGAACCTCGATAATTCTAAAAATGAAATATTTCAAGTAACATTCGTGAAATTGTACAATATTCATTCCACACAATTACAAGAAATAAAAATGGAAATTGCGGTTATTACACCAACCCTTGATCCGACCCACCAGACTTTGGCTTGCTACCACTTTCCAACCCATCAGCAGTTGATTATGTCGATCTGCACACCAAAGCTACCTCTTTCACTACCAGTAGAAGGGCTGTCGGAGTATCTCCTTTCTCACGTTAGGCTTAGTAATGGGCATGAATCTTTCCAGACCAACTTAGGGAGTAGTCTGTGCCCCAAAAACCAACACCGGTCCAGCATGTGGTGTCACGTCCACCCAGTTCAGAGCACACTCTAGGTTTCGTCATGCTGGGGATGGGTTAGTTCGTACCTCCTCCGACTATGGTGTTCTCGAACAAGGTAAACCTACTTGAATGATAAGGCCACACTCCCTACACCTGCCAAACAGATATTCAAAAAAGAAATCCACATCCACATCCCGTCGTCCACTGTAAAGTTACGGCGGAATATGATAGGTTGCATCATATCCATTTCAACTCAGATTTGGATTCTCCCTGTATTGAACTCCGTTGCATCCTTTTGAACATAACGACCCAGTCCACTGCCAATCCTTCGAAGACAGAGATCAGTGTGAAAGTCTGGCTGCAGTCCATGCACCTTGATCCAGAAAGCTAGGGTGGAAAGTGGGACATCCTTGATTGCTCGAACCTCATCATATGGTGCCAGGATGACCAGAGCCCTATCAAAACCCTATGGACCACCTCGAAGAATCCGATTGCTGTCAATTGGATACCCCAAGGTACATAGAAATCGGTCTTCATGTTCTTGAATGGTGTAGCGGCCATATAACTACCATGCTCACCGGAACATCCCTATAAATGACCGCTTATTGAAAGCTTTGGTCATCAACAGTTTTCCAATGAGGTACATCTGAGAGCGGTGCAACCCTTCGCCACGAGCAGGCCGAAGGTCCATCGGCCGGCATACATCTGTCGGTCCTAGAGATGTAGCCAGACGGACATCCATTTCATCGACGCCCTCCATGCAATCTGAGTTAAGGTTCTTTGGTAAACTAGGGTTTTTCCTCTCTCTCTCTCTCTCTCTCTCTCTCTCTCTCTCTCTCTCTCTCTCTCTCTCGTTTGTGCGGCTAGTCTGAGTAAAAAATAAAAACGATAATATAACTTGTAATTTCACTTCTTGTGAAAAACAATTTGTTAACTACTTCCTAGCTACTTCCGCAACCATCAATTAAGGATATTTCCATATTAGTTATACCAATCATGATTAAATCATAAACACATTTATAGAAATAATTATGACCAAGCTCTGCTAGGGTTTTCGAGTGCAGTCGACTCTGGTGGTTGCCGCTCTTATACCTTCTACATTTATAGAAATAATTTTGACCTAGCTCTGTTAGGGTTTTCGAGTGCAGTCGTCTCTGGTGGCTGTCGCTCTTATACCTTCCCCATTTTCATGGATAACAGTGCAAGCTTAGGCCTGTGGTTCCTCTTCCTTCTCTCTTTGGTTGGTAGTGGTATCCCTCTGTGCTAGTAGGTGGTGTCGACGGTGCTTTTAGTTGAATCTATTGGGGAGGACTGGTTGAAGTTGGTCGACCGCAACGGTGGATTGGGGTGTGGCACCTCTGCCGGGGGTGGGCTTGGTGCATTACATCCCTTTGGGCGACTGGATTCGGAATCTTTGCCGGGTCAGAGGCTTTATGACATTTTTTATAGGGTTTCGCCTCTTAAGATGGAGGTCGAAATCCAGGTATAGTGGTTCGATCTTCATCTTGTTCTCTATGTTGTTGGGGGGCTATTAGTATGGGATGGAGCCGGCAGTGGTACTGTAGTGGGACTGGAATTACAGCCCGCTATTTATAACCCGTATCCTATTGTGCGACATGATCCGAATCTGGGATCTGGTGGAATCTACAACAGGATCCGGATCTGGATCCGGGTGGGTTTTAGGTGTGGATTGTGACCCTCTATCTTTATTGGGCTATTTGTCAAATGCTAGAATGGCTTGGGGGCCCCTGGGCATTATTGATTTTGGATTTGAGACCCAAGTTTATGGTACCTATTCGTGAAAGATCGTCTACTAACTTGGCCATGTTCTGACACCCTCGGCTGGCTTCGATTTTTAGGTGGGAGAGTGCCCTCATTCCAACGCAAAATTGATTTTTATCAATTTGTGTGTTGGAGATGCATGAGTAGTCAAACCACCGACTACTCAATTCACTACATGGCTGTAATTTGTAATGTAAAATCAGCACTGCGTTTCGATGTACCTTCTCTTGCAATTTTAATTCTTTGTATTTCAGATGCAATTTTTGCATGTTTTCCTTCCGCAATGTTTATTTTATTATTATTATTTTTTTATCTAGAATTTTTATTTCTTGATTGATGTTTTTTGGCATCGTTTCGTTGGAATCTATCAATTTAAATAAAGGACTGACTTCATTCTACTAAAAAGAAAAAAAAAGATAATATAACATATAAGTAAGTGGATCACACCCAATTATACCGAGATCTTTTGTGTTAAAACCCAGTACCTACCTGATGGTTAAATTGAGATAATATCAGTATAATTGTGGGCCACGAATCACGCTTGTTGCAGTTTAATATTTTAATATATTTTTTTATATTTTAGACTTTTAGGTAACAAAATATATTTTAAAAAAATAACCCCTCTTATCTCAATATATTATAATATTATAAAGAATGACCAAACACACGTAGCTGAAGAGAAGTAAAATGTGCAAGTAGGCAAAAAGAATCGTTAACCGATGCACAAACAGCATCTCGAAGAGACAGACGCATCTCATATGACATATAATGTAACATATAATAAAGAAACAAACGATTTTCCGGTCAAGAATCCCAAAGCTTCATGTTTGAATAAACACGGGAGCTAAACAGTGGAGGCAGTCACCATCTACTCCGAAGACATCAATTACGTTCCGCAAGAGGCTGGACGGCGGTCAGTCGACCCAAGTATCCAGACACCTCAACTATCGACGCAACCATCGACCAGTGACAGTGGGCTTTGATTTCTTTGTTCTCAGACAATTCAACAGTCTGATTGGCTCCAACATAATAGAGGGACTTTTGTGCTTGTAATTGAAGAAGCAGAGGTAGAGGTACTAGGTAGGTAAGAATGCTGCTCATCACAGTACTCTCTGTATGTGAATGTCAAATGCGAATGCTCAAGTTTAGTTGACTGTGTCTTTGTCTGTTCCCTCTCAGCAGTACCCTCCATAGTATATTCCCTCCCTCCCATTTGAAATTTTCTGCTGATATTATATGCATTAAACAAGTCCCATAATCACAATACGCGTTTCAACTAATCAATGGAACCAACCCACCCTGTCTTCTACTTAACATTAACTAATCATTCACATTGTTTAATCAAATTCCCCAATCCTCTCCAAGACTACTACTACTCTTCTCTTCTCCCATCTCTGATATCAACCCATCTGCCAAGTTTTTGTCTTTGTATTGATCATGGGACAAGAAACTAGGAGACTCGCCGATGAGTATGAGGTAGCTGAGATTTTAGGGAGAGGAGGATTCTCAGTAGTCAGGAAAGGCATCAGTCGAAAAGCAGGTACCAGTGACAAAAACAATGTTGCCATCAAAACACTCAAAAGACCATTTGGGGGCTCTTCCTCTTCCTCATCCAAAAACTCTTCATTTAATCCTGGTTTGAAGCAGGGCTTCCCAGTCCCGACTAGGAAACAAGTCTCTATATCTAATGTTTTGCTCACAAATGAAATCTTGGTCATGAGGAAGATAGTTGAGAATGTCTCGCCCCATCCGAATGTGATTGACCTCTATGATGTGTATGAGGATGAGAATGGGGTTCACCTTGTGCTGGAGCTTTGTTCTGGTGGCGAACTCTTTGATAGGATTGTGAAGCAAGAGAGGTACTCTGAGGCAGGGGCTGCAGCTGTGGTCAGGCAGATTGCACAGGGCTTAGCTGCTCTGCACAAGTCAGATATTGTTCATAGGGATTTGAAGCCTGAGAATTGTCTCTTCTTAAATAGTAGTGATGATTCTCCATTGAAGATCATGGACTTTGGGCTCAGTTCTGTCGAGGAGTTTACTGACCCTGTTGTTGGCTTGTTTGGTTCCATTGATTATGTCTCACCAGAGGCTCTTTCTCAGGGACAAATCACTTGTAAAAGTGATATGTGGGCTCTTGGTGTAATCTTGTATATCCTTCTCTCTGGGTATGTGTGTATGTAGATATTTAGTTATACATGATTTTTATTAGTTTATATTTCCTTTTAAAATGTTATATAAACACTTTTGAACCAAAACAAATGTGGATTTTAAGAACTTGTTATCTTGCTAGTGGAATTAAGCACCCTAAGTTGTCTGATTGCAGTGTTCTTCAAGACTGCAATTTAAATAGAATGCCAACATTATAATAGCTTCAAGATCCAATGAAGCTTTTCAGTAATTTGCTAAAACTACACGATTAATGGAGTTGGTTCCTTTGAGATTAAGAAAAAGGGTGGGTTGAGGGATTAGTTTTTCTAGTCTCATAATGATATAGTTCTTGTCTTTCTCATGACAGTCCTCTTTATTTTCTTCTATCCAAAAATATGATTGTTCAATTAGTAGTTTTTTTTTTTTGGACTAAGTTCAATTAGTAGTTTCTGGCATATGTCAATCCACTTGTTAGATTCCCGAGTTTCTTCTGCTCAATTTAACAACCAACCAACTTAGTTGAGAAATTTCCATGTCAATGACTCATTCTTTCAAAGCCCTATCAACTCGTCATGAAAATGTTTCAAGCTCTTCAGTTTCTGATCTTCTAGGACCTTAATATATATTCTTTTACTACAATACAGATACCCACCTTTTATTGCTCAGTCGAATCGGCAGAAGCAGCAGATGATAATGGCCGTAAGTGATCAAACCATTTACATTCTATTAAAAAAAAACATATATATGTTAGCATGATGTTCATTTTAACCGTTTTGTTTTAAATTACAAGAGACAATACTTTCTCCTGCAGGGAGAATTCAGCTTTTACGAGAAAACTTGGAAGGGAATTTCCTTATCAGCGAAGCAATTAATATCAGACCTCCTCAAAGTTGACCCTGAAAAGAGACCTAGTGCTCAAGAGGTATGGGGGTAGTTTGCATGCAGGGTTACTAGTTTGATGTTGACTGAAATGTCAAGGGCATAAGGAGAAGAAATACTGTTACTAGACTGTGAAGGATATTATGGATCACTATTTAGTACTGCAATTAGTGCTCTATACTTCATATATAGTTCTATGCTATAATCTGTATATATTAATCCAGCAGTTCTTGGTTACTAAAGATCTTCTCTTCCAGATTTATGAGAAATCATAACACTTTGACTATTTCAAATCTTGTGGAATCAACAGCTTCTGGACCATCCATGGGTTGTAGGTCTTTCAGCCAGAGAGGACCAAATGGATGCTGAGATTGTTTCACGACTGCAGAGTTTTAATGCTCGACGCAAACTCCGTGCAGCAGCAATAGCTAGTGTGTGGACAAGCTCCATTTTCTTGAGGACAAAGAAGCTCAAATCATTGCTAGGTTCCCATGACCTTAAACAGGAGGAAATCCAGAACCTGAGTTTGCATTTTAAGAAAATGTGAGTAGTCAAAAGCAGATTTGCACCTTATTGCTTCGTCTGTGCATGTTGTGATGAAATGCATGTTAGTCATAGACAACTATCAGTACACAGCATTTAGTCTGCTAAAAAGTTGCATGAAAGTATATATACGTTAGAGAATGTTCTATCTATCGTCTATGTCTGGAGTTCTAGGCTGTCAAACTGTCAATCTGATTCAAGTACATTTTATTTAAGCATGAGTCCACGAGATCGACAATACAGATCAGTGGTCTGTCAAAATGACTTAAAAAAAATTAATTATGGAGATAACCAAATGACAAAAGAAATTCTGTTCGAGTCACTAATTTATAGCTATACAGTACTAAATTACTTTGGCATGAGCCTTATTCTAGGCTTAAGTTCTTAACCAATATTTATAATTTCTGATCAAGAATGCCAACTTGGAAAAATACAGATGTGTAAAGGGTGATAATGCAACTCTGTCTGAATTTGAGGAGGTGCTGAAAGCAATGAAAATGTCATCACTGGTCCCTCTAGCACCCCGTATTTTCGACCTATTTGACAACAACCGAGATGGAACAGTAGACATGCGAGAGATACTCTGTGGTTTCTCTAGTCTCAAGAATTCACGAGGAGATGATGCTCTCCGCCTGTGCTTCCAGGTGCATTCTCCTTTTTTCTGTGTATCCATTGTTATTAGTACAGTCACTTAAACAAAAGCTCACTCAGCTGAACTATTTCTGGTTAGTTTTGGAATTTCTAGTATTATTTCAACCCCATATATTTTTACCAACAAAATGTTTTCTCTCTTGCTCTACCTTATCACTATTATAGTTCGTTGAAGTTGATATCAATCGTCCCTCTCTTTTTTCTTTCAAGCAGATGTATGATACAGATCGATCAGGATGCATCAGTAAAGAAGAAGTGGCATCTATGCTCAGGGTAATCCTCTTCCTTCCTCTTATGGAATTTATCTACATTAGTTGGTTTCACCTGAGAATAAGATTGTATAACGTAAGTAAATTATATTGAGCAGGCTTTGCCAGATGATTGCCTTCCAGCTGATATTACAGAACCTGGGAAATTGGATGAAATTTTTGATCGAATGGATGCCAACAGCGACGGAAAAGTTACTTTTGATGAGTTCAAAGCTGCCATGCAGAGAGACAGCTCTCTCCAAGATGTAGTCCTCTCCTCTCTTCGGCCACTATAGCTAGTCTTCCTATCATCAAACTTCCACACTTCTAATAGTTTTAAATCTTCCTTATGTTAAGAGGCAAGGTGGTGAAGAACAATGACCAAAAAACTCAAAAAGTAAACTGTGTGCTAATTTTTGCGGTGGAAACATTTGTCAATTTAATTTACGAACAAATCAAAATAGGAAATCCAAGGTAGCCAATTGAGAAATGAAAAGACCCTCACCATATTCATGTTCCATAGATGCCTTTTATTTCAAACAGAAAGGTTAAACTGTATCCATTTTCTTCAGTATTAATATGCCTGACCTTATCATACTAGTAGTTACTACATATATATCCATCCAGTAGTCAAATGGATCTTATGTTATCCAGACTTGGGTGTGTAAATCTAAATAAATTACAATGGTTTGATTCCAAAACTTTGAGCTGTTGTGAATGGATCTTATGGTATCCAGACTTGGGTGTGTAAATCTAAACAAATTACAATGGTTTGATTCCAAAACTTTGAGCTGTTGTAGAGAATATGAATTCAGGAGAAAGTTGAGATGTATTTCATTGATAATAGGGTCGATATATATATAGAGGATTACATGTACAATCGTCTTCCTTAGTAAGAAATTCTATACATAAATAGGAGATCAATACAATATATTTTCCTATTACATCTAAGGTAAATAACCCTACCTAAGATCGAGTCATTGGTTCGAGTCATTATGGGGATAGGAGTGAAATCCTTTGATTCTCTTTAATTAGAAGGAAATTGAAAAAAAAAAAAAAACACCTATTTGAGATAGGCACATAAATATTAGATTTCCTGCAACACTCCTCCTTGTGCCATCCAAACAAAATGCCATGTAACGTCGACGGCGCTCCTCATGTTGTCTCATTAAAAACCTTGCCGAGTAACAAAAACTCAGTGGGATAAAAATAGCCTCGGTCGAAGGGAAAAAGGAGTACAACACCAAACCTCTCCCTCATGCCAACATCTCCTCTTGATTGCTACAATCATGAGAGTTCGGATAATTTTTGTAGACCAATTCTACTCACATGTTTTTCAAATGTGGATTTAGGCAGCAATTTAGTAGATAAATCTCCAACATTGTCCTTAGATAGAACTTGGTTCACTTTGATATTGAGTAGAGATTGTTGTTGCTGATTGTATAAGAAACTAGGCGATATATGTTTGGTGTTATCGCCCTTGATTAAATCTTGCTTCATTTTTCCAATGCAAGTGGCATTATCCTTATAAATGCATGTAGGTCCATCTGTGGTCGACTTCAACCATATGTATTTCAAATATGTGTAATTATGGACCTAAGCCATATACATTTACGAACTGTTTCGTGAAGAACAATAATCTCTGTATGATTTGAAGAAGTATAAACAATGGTCTGTTTAGTAGATCTCCAAGATATCGCAGTGTTTCCCATGGTAAGAACATAACCAATTTAGGAACGACCTTTGTGCGGGTCAGAGAGATACCGACATCAACAAAACCCATCAATCTTCACTTGAGTTATGACGGAGGAAAGTAGCGGCACGCCTCCCAGTAGCAGCGGCAGTGCCTTGATATATGGAGCTTGATTCCATCATATCAGAGTTTGTTTTCTCTCTGTAGGAATAGAATAAGCTCATATCTATCATACCCTTTAGATATCAAAAGATATTCTTTACAAAAGTCCACTAGCATCGCTTTGGCGCAGAACTATTTCTAACTAACAAGTTCACAGGAAATGAGATATTCGATCTTGTGCATTATGCTAAGTACAATAATGCACATACTGCTCTTAGATAGGGCACTTCGACCTCTAGCATATCTTCATCATCATCCTTCGGTCGAATTTGATTCTTTTTATGATCAAGACTTTGGATGACCATGGGAGTGCTAACATGCTTCACTTTGTCTTCATTAAAGCGCCTAGGCATCTTTTGTGTGTAAGCTGATTGATGAATCGATATTCCATCGGCACGGTGCTCCAATTCTAAATAGAGATAGACAAAACCGTGTTTTTCCAAGAAATTTCATCTCGAATTCATTAGGTGCTTTGCGATTTCCTTTAACTCATCTAGAGTATGTTCCAATCAGGTTCATGTCATCGACATATGCAGCACCAATAGCAAAACCTGGAACTTGTCTTCTTAATGAAAATGCATGGGCATAATTCATTATTGACATATCATTTTCCAATCAAGTAATTACTCAGATGGCTATACCAAATCTGTCTGAATTGCTTCAACTCATATAGTGAGCGTCACAATCTAATCGAAAACCTGCCCCGTGCTCGAGAGCAACTTGATTTGGATAATTGAAGTCCATCAATGACCTTCATGTATATCTCTGTATTTAGATTCCTATACAGTGATGCTGTGGTCACATCCATAAGCTACATCTTCAGTTTCTCAAACTACCAAACTAATAAGGTAGCAGAATGTTATAACATCCTTTATGAGATAATATGTCTCCTCATAGTCAACATCAGTGACAAAAAAATGGCTGAATGGCGATGGATTGTAGACAAATAAGTATAGTTACGTGCAAACTTGCATAGTTTTATACGGAAATTAAAAGGTTGGTGTGCGTTACCAATGAGCAACCAATTGCAATCTTTTTATGGTGCTTTTGCTAGACCATTTTGGATGTGAACATGGGAAACTAGGTATTCAACATCAATCCAAATAGACATGAAATAATCATTAAAAAATTCAATGTAAGCTCTCTAGCATTATCAAGTCGAAAGGACTTAATTGGATAATCCGTGTGGTGAGCCTGTAGACGAATAATTTAGGCTAGAACTTTAGCATAAGTAGGAAGAGCGCGACATGTAACTAGTGTGTCGACGCATCAACCGATACAATAAAATATATAAATAGTTCGCAAGTTGGTTGAATATATCCAGATATATCCCATGGATTCTTTGTAAAAACGGAAAGATCGATTTCTTTCATATCCTTTGCGTAAGACGGCCCCGGTACTAACTTTCTTCAAGAACAGCTTTGTAAAATGTGCTACGAGTCTTATTAAGAATCGATGAGGATGTCGGTTGGGCCAAAGAGGTGAAATTCTTGACCATGGCACAACTAGTGGCGCCAGAAGCAGATATAGGCCTAAGAGGGTGGATGCGACGCCAATGAAGGATGGCGACAACATCAGGAGAAGAATAACGTTAGCTTTTGCTAGACCATTACCAACATTCAAGCAACCATTTTCAATGTTTTTATGGTGGCTTCTGCTAGACCATTTTGACTGTGAACATGGAAAATTGGGTGTTCAATATCAATCTGAATAAACATGCAATAATCATCAAAAAATTTCAATGTAAACTTTCTAGCATCATCAAGTTGAATGGACTTAATCAGATAATCCGTCTAGTGAGCCCATAGATGAATAATTTGGGCTAGAAGTTTAGCATAAGTGGAGAAGACAGCAACATGTGACCAGTGTGTCGACGCATCAACCAGTACTATAAAATATCTAAATGATCCGCAAGTTGGTTGAATATGTTCACAAATATCCCATGGATTATTTGTAAAAATGAAAAGATCGATTTCTTTCATATCCTTTGCGTAGGAAAATCCCGGTCCTAACTTTCTTAAAGAACAGCTTTGTAAAATGAGCTATAGGTCTTATTAACAACCGATTAGGATGTCAGTTGGGCCAAAAACGTGAAATTTTTGACCATGGCACAACTAGTGGCGTTAGAAGCAGACATAGGCCTAAGAGAGTGGCGGCGGTGCAGGCGAAGGATGGCGGCGGCAGCAAGAGACGAATAACGTTGGCTTCTGCTAGACCATTACCAACGTTCAAGCAACCATTATTAATCTTTTTATGATAGCTTCTGCATTTTGAGTGTGAACATGGAAACCGGGTATTCAATATCAATCTGAATAGACATGCAATAATCATAAAAAAATTTCAATGTAAACTCTCTAATGAATGGACTTAATCGGATAATCCGTGTGGTGAGCCCGTAGACGAATAATTTTGGGCAAAAAGTTTAGCATAAGTGGAGAAGAGCGTGACATGTGACCAGTATGTTGACGCATCAACCAATACTATAAAATATCTAAATGATCCATAAGTTGATTGAATAGGTTCACAAATATCCCATAGATATTTTGTAAAAACGGAAAGATCGATTTCTTCCGTATCTTTTGCGTAGGACGATCCCGGTCCTAATTTTCTTAAGGAACATGCTTTGTAAAATCAGCTACGGGCCTTATTAACAATCGATGAAGATGTCAATTGGGCCAAAGAGGTGAAATTCGTGACCATGACACCATTAGTGGCGCCAGAAGCAGATATAGGCCTAAGAGAGTGGCAGTGGCGACGGCGAAGGATGGCGACAGCAGCAGGAGATGAATAACGTTGGCTTTTGCTAGACTATTACCAACGTTCGAGCAACCATTTTCAATCTTTTTATGGTAGCTTCTGCTAGACCATTTGGAGTGTGAACATGAGAAACCGGGTGTTCAATATCAATCTGACTAGACATGCACTAATCATAAAAAAATTTCAATATAAATTCTTTAGCATTATCAAGTCAAATGGACCTAATTGGATAATCCGTGGTAAGCCTGTAGACGAATAATTTGGGCTAAAAGTTTAGCATAAGTGGAGAAGAGCGCGACATGTGACCAGTGTGTCGACGCATAAACCAATACCATAAAATATCAAAATGATCCTCAAGTTGGTTGAGTAGGTCCACAAATATCCCATGGATTCTTTGTAAAAACGGAAAGGTCGATTTCTTTCATATCCTTTGCATAAGATGGCCCCGGTCCTAATTTTCTTAAGGAACATGCTATGTAAAATAAGCTACGAGCCTTATTAATAACCGATGAGGATGTCAATTGGGCTAACGAGGTGAAATTCGTGACCATGGCATCACTATTGGCACTAGAAGCAGATATAGGCCTAGAGCGGAGCCGGTTAAATGCTGACGAAGGACGGCCTTAGTAGCAGGAGATGCGGCGGCGATGGTCTTGGTGTCTACAGTCACCAATGGAAGTTTTGAACCACTATGCAAAATATTGTAAGGATTTTGGGTTGGGTCACGGGTCAACTAGCCCTTCATGTAGATACGCCACTGTTCATCACATTCGACATTATGGGATTCTTTTAAGTTTTTCATGATCTTATACGCGTTAGCTATCACATTTGGTGCTCTACATACATTTTCTTAATGATCAAATGCTCCACACACTACAACAAAACCTGGCATTAATGACCACCATAATGGTCACTGAAAATAGCCAATTTGGTCACTATATATGATTAGTGACCAAATATTGTTAGTCACTGGGTGGTCACTATAAACTCGTCACTAATTCTCTTTAGTGAACAAAGTATGGTTGTTGGTCACTAATATGAAAAGTTTTAGTGACCAAGATTATTTGGTCACAAATTATTAAAGAATTAGTGACCATAAAGTCCACACAAAGGTAAAAAATCTGGTCACTAAAACACATGATCTCGTCACTAAAGCCTAAGTCACATCTTATATCAGTGGCCAAACTTTAAGGCCAGTAAAGTTTTGGTTATTAGAAAAAAAAGGGCTAAATACTGGTTACTACCCTGTGATTTAGGTCTAAAATCAATTCAGTCCATAGACTTCTAATTTCATCAAAAACACCCATGCACTTTCAATTTTGATCTAATAGGTCCAATTCGTTAATATTTTGTTATGAGTTCAAGTTATAGTTGGATTATTTGTTGAAAAACTATTTATTTTTAATAATATGACTCACTCTTAAATTGACTAGGGTGTACTGCAGACACCACATCATAAAACATAGGCCATATATGAGCCACGTTAATAAGTTAAATAACTCAATTGTCGGAAAACTAACAAATTGGACATATTAGATCAAAATTGAAAGTGCAAGGGTGTTTTTGATGAAATTAGAAGTTCAGGGACTGAATTGATTTTGAACCCAAACTATAAGGTAGTAATCTGTATTTAGCCCAAAAAAAATGTTTATTTATCTCATAAGCTTTTATTTTGGTCTATTACAATAACTATCAAATAATAACTAGCTGAACATGAAACTCCAATACTAATCAAACTTCTATATATTAGAAATTGTATTAAACTAAATACATTGTATTGTTGAGGACAATCCACATTATCACTTATTGATCATGTTCACAAGTACAAGTCCCTTGAAAACTAATTAAAAGCCTAAAACAATTTTAGTCCTTCCATGACAACAAAATCCAAGAGAAAGATGGACAACCTTATGCAACTTGTCACATATAACAGTTGTAATTGATGTGCTTTGATATATCTTCCTCTGAAATGATGACCTTCACCATTCTACATAACCAACATGAATGGTAGTAAATGAGAAGGCATTGGGCTAAGTTTGATCAAAGAGAAACTATTGAAGCACACATTGTAGTATTGTACAATTAAAACAACTGACATATCAGTGATACCAACATCCACAATCAGTCATTACTTTGGAAAAATGAAAAACAGTAGAAATCTTTACGAATCTATTATCATTTTTGATTTCAATAGTTTTGGACCACCATAAGAACCAGCTGAAATCAAATAGCAAGTTAACTTACCACCACAAACAACACAATCAAATGCAATATTGTGTCCACATAATCAATTCAACTCCTGCTGCAAATACAGCCTGCAAAGGTAGAAAGAAATAAATAAAAATCAATTATTGTCAGGATAGGAAACCTCAACAGCTTAAAATTGTACAAAGATCTAATAATATTTACTTTGGAGTCAAAACACTTTTGCCTAATTCATTATCTATGGTTCTGTTGTGCTATTTTATGCACTTGCTATTTTATTCGTGTGATAGAGTTAACCATTTAAAAGTACCTTATCTCAACTATGATGCTAGAGGGCTGCTTAAAAATGTTCGTTGTTATTGATAGAAATCCACAAAAATAATCGAGAATGATACTTGCAAAAGGAACTAAGAATAGACAGTACCACTTACATGTCAAAAAGGGGTCTAACTTCCCACTACATGTATGTGCACTCGCCTCCTAGTTGAGCCTATGTACATATAGGTCATGCATCTTAGTTGCAAGGATGAAAATTTCAAATCTGTTTCACAATCTACCCTCCATAAATAACCAAGATTATCAAACAAAAATACCATTTGTAACATCCTTAATCCAGATTCGTTTTGATTAATCCGGGTTGGGGTGTTACATAAAGTGCCTGCCCCACTGACCTCGGAGAAAGAAAAAGAAGCCATTATGAATATGCAATTGGACCTTAAAGATGAACAAACTCAGATTAAAGAAACTATCACAGAGTATAACACCAACCAAAGATAGCAACCACAAAAGACTAGAAATCAAAATATCAAGCAAAACCCTTAATTCAGTAGTCAGGAGTCAGGACTAACATTCATAGAAAACAGAAGTGAAGTGACAACTTCCTAAGCTAGTGATGTGGCTATTTGGATTTAGTCTAGAAGAAACTTGAGATGGGGGGTTGTCTATTTGTCTTTATTGTTTGCTTAAAATTAAGTCAACTGTTTTTTTGGTCATCTTCTTCTTACCAGAAAGAAAAATGTGTTTTGTTTTATGGCTGAAAATAGAAAAAAGGACAACAACCTATAGTCTTAAAAAAGAATAAAGAAAAAAAGCTCACGCTATCTGAGGTATCTCCCAGAGGTACAGCAAATTCTGAGTTGAATGGTTGTTTACTCGTCTATTGTGTGATAAAGAGAGAGAGAGAGAGAGAGAGATAGAAAAGAAAATGGAAAAAGAAGAAGAAGATGGAGCTGATATTGATCAATATACTATATGTGATATACTATATGTGGTGTTATACAGTATACCTGGACACCTTTTATAATACTAGAGCAATTTTTGGGTTGAAGTCTGGCGATCAACAAAACCTGAAATTAAAATAGCCAGACAACCAGTTTAAAGGGCATCCAAATAAACCTGCAAACATCGCTATAATGCTACTGACCCTTCCAAAATAAAATTGAAGACAAAGTTAGAAGTAATCTGACAAAAGCTAGAACAAGAAAAAGTTGCAGATGTAGTAGAATAGACAACAACAAAAAAGGATTAAAGCCTTGTTTATTAGCTGTGGAAGAGAATAGAAGTATTTTGGATCAATGAATTTGACAGTGTGATCTCATTTACAGCAATAATTAGTTAGTAAAAGCTTCCAACAATTCGTAAAAACTAAAGGCTCTTTTGGCACCAAGCTAACCAAAATAAGGCTAAGAAAAGCACTTCGACAACCATATGACTCCAACATCCCTCTTCAGTAACTATGATTCATTTGTTTTCTAATCATGTTTGAATCACATTCTATATCACAAATGACTGTCGTTACTCTACATTCTTTATTCTCTTTAATAGTTGATATGCTCAAGAATCTCATTATTCATTCACAACTATATCAAACTCCAAAGTACAAGAACCAAAAACTGACAAAATCACATACCACAAATTTTCATTAAACCTGAAATCGTGAAGCAAAGAAAGAAAAAAGCTACTGGACATGTCCCAAAAGTGCCACATAGTCTTCAATTCTTCCAATTATACTTCAACTCTGAAGGAATTCCACATTCTACATTTGCAAATCCAGAATCTGCTTGCAATAATTATATAAGAATATTTAAAGACAGTAGTTTCCCACATAGAACTTTATAACTCTTTTCTATTTTCAGTCAAGCGTATAATAGGGTTCAAGAACATAAATTTAACCATTGCAAAAGAACCCATATGGAAAAATATTAAATTCAAGGATACTGCATCAAAAATTAATATAATGAAATGCCAAAATAAGGAATATATTTAGAACAAGAAAACTGAGGAACAGAGTATAAGAACAAAGCCATATAAGGTTTTACTCAGAACAAAGCCATATATTTATAGGCAACCCCCACCCTTTCTAATAACTAATAAAAAAATCAAAACGAATATTGAACATAGGACTGGGATAATTATACTCAATCAAGCTGAGAAACTTTAGAAAATAATCCTTATCAACTCAGCTCATGGGATTCCTAGCATTAACAGTATTAGTAAATTTCACCTTTTCAAATTATCCCGGTACTCATTGCAATTGTCATGAAGCAAATAGTAACTGAAAATATAAGCCATGTTTTGTTCTATGAGTAACAATGTTCTGACCTTTCAATACAGATATACAGATAGATGTGACCAACCATATAACGTTAGCAATGTCTTGAAACAATGAAATCAATGTGAAGAAAAGTAATAAGAGTAGCTTACCACACATGCTGGTGCTAGAGGAATATATGTGAGATTTTTCTTTGCAGCCTCTGGTTGTATATATATGTAAAGTCTAAGGACAAGGAAACAAAGGGTCAGTTTTCTAAAACACAAATATCCAAATCATATCCACGTTCTAAATCATTCTGAGTTCTTAACCTTCAGTACAAACATATAAGCCAACATTTTATCAAATTAACAAAAACATGACAGATGAATGTAATCCAATTGCTCAAGTTAAGCATACTAACAGTACGTCACTTCTGCTTTAGTTACTTAAAAAACCGAATGCTAACAAGCTGTGATAGAGCCCAAACAATGCAATGTCCAGTTCAGAAATGAAGAAGCTTATATTTAACATTACAATAAACCCCAGTAGTGTTGTGCCAATGCAAAGTAATCTAACTATCAATGATAAAAGATCATTGTCATACTAAATAAGTGAGCACATCTAACCAACTATCATAGAAGCCAACAAGCATATATGGTTACCTTCTGACAACTTTGAAAACACAAACACTGCGATGAATTCCTTGGACATATCCAAAACGTAATAGAACTCTTACAAGACCGAGAAATACAAAAAGCCAATAGTTTATTTGTCGATCCTTCTTCGCAATCTCCAGCAAACCCTTGAACCAGAAATATGAAAAGCCAAGTTACATCTATAGTCACAGTAGCGGAGCAACCAGAACATTAAAAATTAGAAATCTGGAAAATCAAATCAAAACCCAAACACCCATAACCCTAAAATTAACTTAAATACCAAATTGCTCCATGAAACCTCTCTATTCAAACCCCAAAATGAATTTGATTGCAAAAAAAACAAAACCCAAAGTCAAATAGCTCAACCATGGAGTGTAATCAGTTCAACAAGCCCCATGAAAGAGATACTTACACTAGGATCAGTGAAGAACAGGGGTGTAGCTAAGACAAGTGCTACTTGGGCTACAGCCCAAGGGAAAATTTGGGCCAAAATCGACCAAGTATGGGTATAGCCCAATAAAATATATATATATATATATATATATATTGATGCTTGTAGGTCGACTCTCAGCTCTCCCCTTCTTTGGTTCTCCCCCTGTGGGCTGTGGCGCTGTCCCCATTTGCTTCCCCCTTCCAGAGTTCTAGAGTTCCAGGTTCGATTAACGAGTCCTGACAGTTCGCCGAGCAACCTCCACCGTCCCATGCCTGAACCACCTCTTCCACCACCGATCCACCTCCACGGCTCCACTGCACGTCTATGACAGTCGCAATGCGACTCCTTCAAGGCTTCAATCCCAGATCCCAGGTATTGGATTTTTGTTGATTGATTATCATTGTTGATGGGTTGATAATTGAGATTTGGGAATGTTTTGGATTTTTGGTTGATTGATTGTCATTGCTGTAGTGGGAATGGGTTGTTGTCTTGTTGAATGTTTGATAATTGATTGTCATTGCTAATGATGGGAATGGGTTGTTGTCTTGATGATGTTTGAATCGTGAATTCGTCATGTTTGATGTTTAGGGTGAGGTGACTGAGGTCGTAATTGGGAATTGGGAATGAGTAATGGGTTGATGTCGATAATTGAGAATTGGTTGATGTTGAATTGTTGATAATTGGGAATGGATTGAATCGGTTGATGAGATTCATTGATATCATGCATGTTTGGCTATAGAGACATCAAAGAAAAAAATTTGGGTTTCGCCCAAAAAAATTGCCACAATAAATTTTGCCCATCCCATTTTCGAATCCTAGTTACGCCCCTAGTGAAGAAGGCAATAAGAGCGGAGGAGAAGATTTCAGTCGGAGTCGGAGTCGGAGTGAGAGAAGAACAAGATGGGTATAACAATTCACAATATCCAGCTTTCATTCACAATTTGGGAATTGGAAGCGCGCCTATAACTTTTGAAGACCGCAAAATTTCTCGACTATGAAAACTTGCCGCTTGAAAATTCACTAAAGAAAAATGTAAAGTAGTTGGTCACTAACTCCAAAACGACAACGTATTTCTGCAAGCGTTATTAAACTTGTAGTGGCCAAACCAAAGTTGGTCACTATTAATAATGTATTTGGTCACTGCAATGAAATAATTAGGCAGGAGTTTGAAAAAATTTAGCGCTAACTATTTTAGTGACCAATAGGTAATGTTGGTCATTAATTCTATTCTGTTAATGACCAATTACAAGTTGGTCACTATGATTTGGTCACTAATGTCCATATTTGTTGTAGTGACTCCGGAAACAAATCTTATTATTGCTTAATATTTGTGTAATACCCGCAATTTTCATTTTAAATTCGAGAAATTGTATTGAGTGATTATTATACGATTTAACGATTATTGTTCGATAATAATTCACTTTTACATTAATCGAAGTTTCGAAACATTTATTTTTAACGAAAAGCTCGAAATACTCAGTTTGAGAAATCGACTTTTTCTACGTACGAAATTTGGAGAAACTTCCTTCATGAAAGTTGTAGAGCTCGTCGATACGAGTCCGTACACGTGCGGAACACGAAGATCAGATTTTTTTCTGAATTAGTTATCGAATTTCGAAGTTTTTCGAAACATGTATATATAGAAAAATTTTGGGAAACCCTAATTTTTTCTACCGGTTCCTCTCTTCCTCTTCTTCTTCCTTTTTCTGGAAATTTCACTGTTCAGCTTTCTCTCTCAGCTTTCTCACCCATCTCTCTCGACCGAAAAGGAGAGAAAACTTCTCCTTAATTGTTCTCCTTCCACAGACCACCTCTCGACCTCAAACCAAGTCCCAAGCGTTCGTCTCGAGCTGCTCTAGCCCCCGGAGGTAGTTTCACAAGGCGGCGCAGCCTGTGGCGGCGGCGGCACGGCCCGAACCGAAAACCACCATTTTCGGTTCGATCTCGATATCTCGAGCTACACTCCACCATTTCACTTGATTCTTGGCTCATTGAGCTCGCCTGAACTTTCTCTACAAGCACCAAGAAGGACCGGAACTGGGTCGAACGTTTTCACTTTCGTCGGAGCTCGACCCGAACGGATCGAAATACCGAAACTTTCGATCAAGATATCTCGAGCTATACACGATCGTTTCCTGTGATTCTTGGCTTGTTGCGTTCGCAAGGAAGTTCTGAACAAGTTTCCAGAAGGGATCGGGGCCTGAGGTTGCAGTTTTCACGTCGGTTTTCAAGCTCGTCGGTTTCTGCATTTTTTCCAGCCGGCGACTGTAAATCGGTAATTTCGATCTCTTCCCGTCATTTTATGATCTTGTGCTAGTTATGAAAGTTGCTTAGAATGATGAAACGAAGGGGACAAGCTCGGCCCCGACACCATTGGCGGTGGTCGGTGGCGGCTCTATCCCTAACTCCGGCGGCCTTTTCTAGCCACCTCCGGAGGTCTAAAATTTGGTTTCTGTCCATTTTATGATTCTATGTTTCGATACGATCATTTCGGCGTATTATACGTATTTTTCGGATATCGTATGAATTAGTTATGAATTTTGTGATTTCGATCGATTTCGATCGTTAGATTTTTGATCTGTGAAATTATGATCGTGGGATGAACTTGTAAATTTGTATGATGATCATATGACTGTCCCAGAGGCTTTGTGTGGTCATGGGCGAAGATCCGACCGTTGGATCTTCGTATATGTGAAAAACGGTAATTAGGGGAGCGATTCGTGAGAAACCGCTCATCGGATTTTAATGTAAATTAGAATCTAGCCGTTAATTAGTGGTTAAATTATGTGTTGAAATTGTTGGCTAAATTCGAATCACATTTGATTAGGTGATTGACGGATTTTATTTGAGTGGGCTATTCGGCGTTAATTATAAATTATAATTATATTGAAGACGCAGCGGGAGTTTCGAGGTGAGTAAAACTCACGTGGTTCATATTACGAACCGAGCATTTTAATTTATTTATTTTTGGTAATTGTGGGAAAAATATTTGCGGATTAAATATTTGTTTTAAAATTTCATGGACTTGAATCACCACGGTCCATAGGTAAGTAAAATGAATTTTAACTATACAAATGAATTTCATAATTTTCTTGTGTGAACTATAGATTGTATTAGTGGTCATTCCTGAGTGGATGATTACGTATATATATATTTACGTGGAAAATATATATTGATGAGTGGATTGTTGAATGATGATATGATAAAGTTGAATTGATGAGTTGATTATATTACAATTGTGTAATTCCATAATAATATGATGTATCTTGGTTGAATTGATTTCAGTATGTGATATTATATGTTGTGTTCATTTATGGTTTTAGGGTCGACGTAATGACCGGTGTGGGTAATCGGACGCTCTAATCCTAGTGTGGATGATGGGATACGATTGGTTGAGTATGTGGAATTATTGGACGTTCTAAATATGTATATAGGTATACATATTGATGAAATACAATAATTGATAAATATGTCGGATGCCATAACCTAGGCCAGGTGACGGGCTACGATTCAGTTAGAGCTCTAGTCTGTCAAGTACCGTATTTTTATAAATACGATGATGAGAGTGGTGGAGAAAGTTGTGAGTTGGGTTGTCTTGATATATTGAATTGGTGTTGATTGAGATTGTTATTATTTGCATATGTGGAAATTATTGAGTGTTGCTGTGTGTGGGAATAAATGAGATTAAATTAAGTAACAGTTCCTTCTTTTACTCATACAAGCTTTCATAAGCTTACCGGGTTTTGTGTTGTTGCAATCCCGGTACACTATTCAATGGTGTAGCGGATATTCCTGCATGTCAGGATAACCAGGGAGGTGACCGAGCTGCTTAGGTGTTACAGCAGTTTTGTTATTTATTTAGTTGTGAGGTGTGTGTATGCTCATTTAGAGCTTTACATTACATTTTGGATTTGAGTTGTAATAATTAATCGAGACTAAATTCGGTTTGATTTTATTTCGTGTGGTGAGTATGTTAAGAAAAGAAATTTTCAGGATGATTATTTTTGAGTTGTAGTATTTTCATGTTTCGGATTTTGAATTGTTATTCTAAAATTCGGGGCGTGACAATTTAGTTGTCCCTTTTTGATTAAGGTGCGGAATTTACACACGTGCTATTTCTTTGGGTGACTTCAACCTCTTCCCACTTCCTTTAGCATTTTCTTAAGATGGTTCTTCAATGAGTATTTGTTGAGGTTTTCTTTTTCTTGTAGATGGAAGTTCCTGAACACCCAAACTTGGGAGAAGTTCATTTTGTAGTTTCTAGTAAAAGAGATGCTTCATCAATTATAGCTTGTAAAAGTTGAGATAATTAAATATATCTCAACTTTCATTTAGTACCAATAACATCTTCAATGCATATAACTCAGATATTGGCCTCTAGAGAGATGCATCAGGGATCCTTGGGATATAAACCCAAACTCTCATAGCATTTGGAACAAAGGATAACTAATTTAATGCTCAAGCAGAACACGGTAAATACTAAATATGTCTCAGCTCAAAACCTTGCTGCAGATTACACAAAGCTACAAAGCCGCAAAACCAAAGTTGTTATTTCAACCTTTGAAGAATCTCATGGCTTTCTAGAAAATATATTATAGCACAAATTGACGGTATCATCTTTCTTAAAGACTGATATTCAATTGGCATAGTGTTGAAAAAATAAAGCTTAAATAGTCAAATATTTCTCTGGACAATACATTATTTCCTCAAAACAAATTAGGGCTGTCACTCGGTCCATTCGAATCGGTTATAGGTATTGCCAACTTCAAAACCAAAGCTTTTGGTTACAAAATTGAGCTATCAATTACCGACCAAAAGTTTCAGTTTTTAATCATATCTACCAAATCCGATATTTCGGTTTTCGATATTACCAACTTTAGAACAACTAATTCTTTGTAATATAAATTACAATGAACATTACTAGGTTTTTCAATTTATAGTTGTAAACTTTGTATTCATCTACTTATTACAGCTTTCGTTCGCACATATTATCAAGTTTTAGCCATTTTTAATAAAATTAGGTTATTTAACCATCTTGACCTGGTTACTTAAAATACATGTATTATTAATGTCATATATTAGTAATGTTCCTACTATCATAAATTTTTTATGTTTATTTCTTAATATATATGTATGTGTATTGAAAACTATAGTAAATAAAGCTAATATTTAGATAGTCAATAGATTCGGTATTTACCAAAACCAAACAAACTTTTTTTTCGATTTCGATTTTATCGGTCTCAGTTACAAAAAAGTCGGTTTACCAAACCTAAAACATCGGTTGGTATTCAATCGGTTTGGTAATTACCAAACCAAGTGGCAGCCCTAAACAAATTCATGTATCTTCTAATTAAATTATTGACATTCATATCAAGTTTTTGCATAAAGGAATCAAATTACAAATGCCCAGATAATTTATTCACTCCTAATCAAACACAAAAAAGAAGAGCAAACTTCAAATTTTGGAACTCGAAAGGACTATGAACCAGAATGTTCTAGTTCCAATACAAACCGAAGGTCTGTGAATCAACAAAATAAAAACAAGCAGGCTATCTTCCAGAATTAAAAGTTTTGATTTGAACGAAAGATAAATTAAATTGATGCAAACAAAAACTAAAATTCAATCCTTTCCTTAATTAATCGTTACCATCATACTAGAATTTAATCCTTTGCTTAATCGCCTTTGCAAGGCCAGTGGTCTAAGAAAAAGAAAAACACAAAATTAAACCAACGCCCTCATTCCAACTCCATTACCAAATCTACTATTTTCGAAGACTGCTCCTTGATGCCTGCAAATAACCATTACTAAATATATCAACAAACTATAATTATGTGGCCATCTCTAAGTGTCAATCATTCATCAAAGTTTCTAAGAACCTTGTACACAAGCATAAAAAAGTTGTTTAGACATCATAGGCATAGCTTTCAACCATTGTTCTAGTAACCAAATAAAAGATTCAGTTTTCTTATCACTTAAATGTCCACAACTAAATACAATTGTCTGGTAATGATGGTTGACACTTGTGACTTATGCAAAGATCATGAGATATTTTTTTGTGTTGTATGTGGTATCAAACACGACAATATCATTAAAGAAATAATATGCTTTTTTTTAGGTAGGATCAGCCCAAAAGTAATGGTTCATATTATTTCTTCATCTCGATCAACTTCAAAAAATAAAAGGATGCCGTCTTTTCCTTGTCTGACTCTAACTACTCAAGTAGCATAGTTGCATCATGTCCTTTCACTTCTTCCCTCGAATCTCTTTCAAAGTTTCTCAAATCTCTAGCAATACATCCAACATTTTGTATACCACTTGCCATATTTCTCCATTATTTTGAATTGTTGACGTGTTCGAACATTAATACTACTTAGTTTTTTCATAAGACACTTCAGAAGTCCCATAAGTCAAGGAAGATGATGGCGTGATTATATCCAAAGAAGTTGAATAAGATGATGGAGATATTCCAGAAACAGGAATGAGATTTAATTCTTATGATGCTATGTATGATTATTATGAAGATTATGCTAAGAAGTCAGGTCAGGCAATTAGAAAAAGATCCGACCTAAAAAAAGATGGAGCGATGTACGTTCAGCTCGTATGTTCCAACAACATTGAAATGTAAATTTCCTCAACTTAGCCAGATTGTGGCACCGAATTCTTCACAGATAACTAGATGTTTTGCTAGTATCCAAGCAATGCTTAAGTCAGATGGAGAGTACAAATTGAACACAGTATGTTTAGAGAACAATCACTTATTGTGTCCAAAAACAACCAAACGTATGAGGTAATATAGGGACCTAGATCAACATTCAAAAGATAGGTTTTGTTTTAATATAGATGTTGGTGTTCGACAATCTAAAAGTTATCATACTATGCTAACTAAGAATATAAGGATACACAAATTTTGGGTATAGCGAGAAAGATGCACGAAACTTCATTGGCAAGCGAAGAAGATTTAAACTTTAAAGTGGTGATGCAGATGCCTTTCAAAAATATTTCATTATGACGAAAAAAAATAATCCAAACTTGATGAAGAAGGTCGACTAAGGAACCTCTTTTGGGCTGATGCTAGGAGTTGAGCAGCATTTGAAGATTTTGGAGATGTTATCACATTTGACATGACATGCTTGACAAATAAATATGATATACCATTTGTTCCTTTTGTTGGATTAAATCATCATGGTCAATCTTTGTTATTGGGTTGTGGCTTGCTTTGTGATTAGACTATAGTGTCATGTACTATTTGAGGTATGGAAGATATGCATGAAAGGAAAATCTTCAAATGCTATAATTACTGGTCAATATGCAGCATTGAAAAATGTTATTGAGGTCGTGCTTCGAGATGCAAAGCATCGATAGTGCTTGTGGCATATTATGGAAAATATTCCAAAAAGTTCTAGGGTTACAAAAAAAAATACAAGGAGATAAAGAGTATTATGATTGATACGGTATTTGAAGCATTAACTATTGATGATTTTGAGGGGGTTGGTCTCAGTTCACAAACCTTCATTTCATTACAGTTCAGATCTTGATTGCCACAATGAAGCGACCATCAATGACTCCACTGACATGGCCTATAGCTGATTACTTTCGTAGAAAGAAGCTTCTGATGTCTATATCATTGAGGAGTGATGAAAACAAGAAGTGTGGTGTTATGCTCGAGATCTCCGGTCCCCTTAAACAATTAACTGATGTGATGCGTATCAACGACGACATAAAGTTCGAAGATGATGCTCTTGTAGGTGGTCTTCATCATGAGATTGATTTAGGATAGATGATTGTTGGGGGTATGAATCGAGCATTTCATTAGATGAACTGAACATTAGGCTGGAACAATAACCATGGTGCCGCTGTTGTAGGCGATGGTAACATTGCAGTTGGGCCTACTGTTAATGCAGATTAAGGTTCAGTGTAGGTGTCTACTAACAATAGTGAGGAAGTCTGCAAGTTGCTAAGTTAAGGAATAATAGACTTGTAGTATCAGGGGTGCGGAGAGTTTGATACTTGTTCAAATGGGGTATATTTTTGTTAACGGTACTTTCAGTGTAAAATACTATGCTGAGGGTAGTTTAATTGGTAAAGCTTATGTTGCATCTCTCTTCTAGGTTGATAGTTTGTGGATTTTTTAGCATGCCATCATTATTTCACAATCATTTTTGTTAGTGGTTGTGATCTTGGAGAGAAAGGAGAAGGCTTTTCAAATTTTTTTTCGGGTAAAGATTGATTTCAGTTTATGCTACAGATTTCTATAATATATATATATATATATATATATGTTGATGATTTTGAGAGACAATGGACATCTATGTGTGAAAAATATTTTCCCAGTGAAGATAATTGGTTAGATGAGTTATATAAACTGTAAAGAAAGGCATCAATGGATACATGCTGAACAAGAATGTCAACTACACAATTGGAGTAAAAGCATGAATTCATACTTTGACAAATTTGTGAAGTTGACAGCCAGTTTGAAAATATTTGTAGAACAATATGGAGAAGCCATGACATATAAGATTGAAAAGGAAGAGCAAGAAGAATTTAATACTTGTATAGAAGTAAAACCGTTTAGTGGTTTCACATTTGAGAAACAATTCCGGATGCAAAATTTAAAGAGTTTCAGTATGACTTAATGGCAAATGTGCATTGTATTGTAACTCATGGTCTACAAAAGAAGAAGGTGCACATTGTATGCATATAGTCATGGAATCTCGCTATAAAAAGAAAAAAACATGGAAAGTACTCCTGAAGCATCATTGAAGTAGAAGCTGAAATATAAGGGTCCTATATGTCAATATATTGAGTTTGATAAAAATTCTAATGACATTAAGTGTAATTGTTGTTTTTTTGAATTTAGAGGAATATTTTGTAGATACATAATCAGCGTATTGATTCAAAGAGGATTAGCGACAGTTTCAAGTATATATGTATTGACCCGATGGAAGAAAAATATGAAGAGAAAGTATAGTTTCATAAAAGGTTGTTATAATGACCCCAAATTTAAGGAAGTGAGGACCCTTCAGAATAAAATGTTGGAAGCATTCCATGACCTTATAAACTTTGTCGAAGGTGAGGAACTAATTGACATTATTTTTTAAGGTATATAAGAACTAAAAGCTAGGGTTCTTCAGTCCAAGCCGAAATCTAATGTCTATCCCTCTATATGAGCACCATCATTGGAGGAACCAATAATAACCAAGAAAATTCTCGATCCAAAAATTGTCAAATGAGTAGGTCGTCCAATATTCTGGAGAAAGATATCCATAGCCGAAGAGGCAATTCAAAAAGCAAAGAAAAGATGGCATAGGAGGAAAGTCACACAGTCAACCATGCCAAATAAGGTATTTCGACTTTCGTATATGTAATTTGTATTATGAATATGAAAAGTTATCTGTAAACTACATATTAATCCTTCATCATATTTCGTTGCAGCGTTCTAATAAGACTGTAGAATATGAGAATGCACGTGATGGTAGAGTTAATAACTCTACACCACGCATGACTATGGTCCTCCCAAAACACCGAGCAACAACCATTCTACAACATTTAGTAAAGTCTACTCCAGTAAGCATATATGAAAATTATAAGTCATCATATAGAATAAACTTACATTTTGAAATTCGTGTCCTGAAAAATTTAGAGACGAATTATTATTGTCCATATAGAAGTTGAAGTATAATATGAAAAGTAATATACTTGAAAAAAAAATAGAATTGATGATAATTAAACAAAAACATTATATTTGGTGTTGTAATAGGATGGCCACAACTACTTATTGGAGTAGAAATACCTTAACTTAGGTATTTTGGGAGGTATTTTGATATAAGAAGAGAACTGTTTGTGAATTGACGAGATATGATGGAGTGAATGACTCCATATTTATGGAAGGTTGGAAAAGGATATCCAAATATAGGATATGACGCGTGGCAAATAAAAATCAAAACGTAATCTAGCTAGCCTTTCAACATCTGACAAGTGGCACTAAAATTAGTAATAAAGTTAAGATAGAAAATGTTAATCCATAATTTTAACTCATATCAGTTGACACGTGGTGAATAAAATCTCAACCGAGATAGAGATAAAATATCTTATCCTTATAGTATTGACACGTGGCACGAATATATGATTCTAAAAAATAAACAAAAAATAAAAAATTATTTTAAAATATAATTAATGACGATATATTATATAAAATAATTATGAATGATATATAAATTCATATTGTAGTTAAATAATTGTCTAAAATGATTAAAATTCTAAAATGGTTTTGGCTTTTGACTAAAGTGGGTTGGAAATGTAAAATTTGAATAAATAGTAACAACACTATTAGTGTCAAATTCTACAAATGATTATGGTTTTTGACTAAAGGGTTGGAAATTCCCTAATGATAGATTTAAATAGGGTATAATTTAACATATGTTATCTATAATTTTTTTTAATCATTCTCTCTCTTTAAAACTCAAAAATTATGGTATTAAGTATTACCTATACCAAACCTCTAGTTCCTTATGAACAGTAACATCATATTGGTTTACTGTTTTAACCCTCTTTGTTACTTTATTATGTTTATGTCATTCAACTTTTAATAATAAACAGTAATATTTATTTATTTTACTGTTTTGTCCCTCCTCTAAGATCCACCACACACTACAAATATATGCACATAATTTTGACCTTAATCTATAGCTCACGCACCATTCAGATGGTGTGTTGGCGGTTTGTAGTTGAATTCTAAAATAAAAAAGAAAAATTATGAAATTAATGTAATGTGACGATGTGTCGTATTATTTCGTAAAAAAGTTTGATGTTACATGGGCATATTTACGAAAGTGACTGCGTAAATCGCATATAAAAAATAAAATAAAAAACGGAAAGCCCTGAAACCGGATAAGCATGATAAGCATGAATACTTCGTGTTGGTAAAGTTGTGATCAGATGGAATTGTTTGTCGAACTGGTTAGCATATTGGTAATCTGGTAATTTCGCATTCTAACAGTGTGTTAGTAGTTGAGTCTAACTTCCTCACCTGAAACAACTATGAATAGTGATCTCCCGCAACAGCAAGAGAACCAATCTCACTCGGAATGGCTTCTTCGTCATCGGAGGCGGTTTGCGTGACCGGAGGCAATGGCTTCATCGGCTCGTGGCTCGTCAAGACCCTATTGGAACGCGGCTACACTCGCGTCCACGTCTCCGTCTACCCCGGCTCCGACGCCTCCCACCTCTTCGGCCTCCCCGGCGCCTCCTCCGCCACCCTCGCCGTCTTCGAGGCCGACATCCTCGACGCCGACGCCGTCGCCAGGGCCGTCGAGAACTGCAAGGGCGTGTTCCACGTCGCGTCGCCTTGCACCCTGGAGGACCCCAAAGACCCCCAGGCGGAGCTGGTGTTGCCCGCCGTGCAGGGCACCCTCAATGTGCTGCAGGCGGCGGCGAGGTTTGGCGTGAGGCGCGTGGTGCTCACGTCCTCCATCTCGGCCATGGTTCCAAACCCCGGTTGGCCGTCCCACAAGGTCTTCGACGAGACGTCGTGGACCGACCTCGATTACTGCAAATCCCGCCAGGTCACTACTCTCTCGCTAATCAAGATATTCAGTTTCACTCCTAATGCTGAAAACTAGTGCCACTTTTTGGATGCTAATCAAGACTCATTAGTCAACTTATTTTATTGCATTCTGAAGATTCATGTTGTTTATTTGATTGTTATGTCTCTCTGTTAAGTTTAAAAGAGCATAGGTTTTGCTATAGATAGGGTTATAGGTTTTGCTATATATAGAATCATACATTAATGCCCAGCTTTCATTCTGAGGCACTTCATGACTTTATTATTGAAAACCTGAGGTAAGTAACCTAAAACCTTTGCTGTCGCTCACCCAACTATTCCCCTCATTAGTTTTACTTTTATTTGTATTAAGTATAATGTGGGTCTAATCACTTCATTAGTATTAGCATAATTTGGTCGTCCAGAAAATATATAGGAGAAGGGATATAGAGAAGATTGTGTCTAGGCTTTCTGGCTTTCCTACTTTTGGTGAAGCCTGATCCCGGCCTTGCTTTATAATGAGCAGAACCGGTTCAAACAAGCACTACTCGGCTAGCTGTTATTTAAAGATTTAAAAAAGGGCTCAATGTCAATAGAGGGCCCAAGTTCGGGCTAGTTTTAAGAAATTTCAGACTTATAGTCATTCTCTTAGAGTTTGGAAATATAACCATAGTGCTGGAGCCCCTTGAGTATTGTTAAATCTCTCCAGTAATACGTGAAGCCTTCTTAAGTGATCATTTTGACTATCTACACAACCAACAGTGATAGTAATTTAGTAATTTTTTTTTTTTGACAGAAATGGTATCCTGTGTCAAAGACACTAGCAGAGAAAGCAGCTTGGGATTTCGCAGAGAAGAATGGATTGGATGTGGTAGCAATCCATCCAGCCACATGTCTTGGACCTCTTCTGCAGCCTGGTTTGAATGCAAGCTGTGCCGTTTTGCTCAACTTGCTGCAGGGATCCAAAGATACACAAGAGTATCACTGGTTAGGGGCTGTGCATGTCAAAGATGTCGCCAAGGCACAAGTTTTGCTGTTTGAGACTCCTGCGGCTTCTGGAAGGTACCTTTGTACCAATGGTATCTACCAATTCAGTGACTTTGCTGATAGAATCTCCAAACTGTTCCCCCACTTTCCAGTTCACAGGTTAGTATCAAAGTTGGTTCAGGTTTTATGCTAATGCAATCTAATATGTGACTGTGCATGGTTTATTGTTATCATCTCTGGTGTATTATATGGGCAACTGTTATACTTTAGTGGTCAAAGAGAGGTCACTGCTTAACTGGATTAATTTTAGTTTGCTGAATGCTTATGAGTAGTTTAATCCTGTGTAATAAATTTATGTAAAGGTTGCATTTAGATCTAGAGGCAGTTATTGGTAGACTTCCTTTATGTGTAGCTATGAACTGTTTATAATTAATTAATACTGCTGCAACTGCATTTTAATGCTTCGTAGGGTACTTGCAAACTATACTAGTAATAAGGTTGCATTGAAAATAGGTAGGGATGACACCTAAAAATGATTAATACCTAGTGAAGTAGAGTAGAAGTTAAGTCATGACCAACAATCAAAGAAGATTAGGAGGAATAAAATAAGCATTTTTATTCAAGTAAGCATCGCAAGTGGATATGCAGGAGCTAAACAGTAATCAGAAATCTCAAGCAGCGTTAACCTGGATATCTGTCAGAGGATGTCTATCCTTTCCAAAATTTTAAAGTTGCAAGCAAGTTTAGTCTCCTTACTCTTAGAGTTAGAATCTTGTCTTGTTGATATATAGAGGCTACTGAGCTGCAAGAAACAGGAGTTCTCAATACTATTGATGGTACTAAAATGGAAGTATTTTAGTTTCAAACCAAAAGCACTTAGGAAATTGATTAGAAAAGGGAGAAAGGTGAGGTGGCAGAAGGTACAAAAAAGAAACATAACTTTTATGAACTTATTATATTTAAAGCAGTGGGAAATCCACTTCAATATAGTATTATCATCTCTGTATTACTGCAATGATTTCACTGAATGTGGTGCATAGGTGCACTCGATGTTGATTATTTATCCAAAAATAATTTTTTTTTATGAGTTCTCCTTTTGCCTCTTCTTTTGTGATGGCTTCCTTGCCAGTCCCCTCTCTCTCTCCCTCCCTCTACATATATATTATATTGTGTTCTTATTACTTCTCAATATATATACATATATATATTATACTGTGTTCTTATTACTTCTCAATGTTTTATAGAAGTTGTATTCATTGTGATCATAGGTACCTGCTTTTGTGAAGCCCCAGCTTTTTAACACTGTCATAGGGGGCTTCACAGCACCAATTGTTGATGGTTTACACTTTTCAAAGAATCAAATTTTACTTTCTGTGTATATGACCCTTCTTCGCAGAATAGTTATGGCCTTTGATTGATATCTTCGCAGTGTTGTTATTTCCTGCTTCATGAAGTCATGAGGCCTTTTAAGCAAATTTATAATAAAGAGGCATATTTTAAAGTATATGATGAGGCAACAAATCGTTATGATTGGTTTAAAAAAATTTGAATTTCAAGATAGATATGCACAAGTCTAAATGTTTTACTTTCCATCAGCCTTTGGAATGTGCTCGGATGCATGAAGTTCTTTAGTAATTACTTGATGTCAAACATAACATCTATCATTGCTTCCTTCCTGTGGTGCTCTTTCCCTATAGTGGTCTTGTTTGGTAGCAAGGAAAAGGCATCTTAGCTAGCTTTCAATCTTTTTCTAGATTGTAAAAATTTCAAATAGCTGCAAGGAAAGTGAGACTCGGGTTAATAGGCAGTGCTTGTGGGAAGGGAAAACAGTGCAACGTGGAGGTCCAGTTTGAACTTCGAAGTGAACCCATAGATTGAAAAGAATTCCAATGAAACTAACTACAAGTTAATCATTGATATCATTAGTCATTTTGATCTTCTATCAGTATAGTTTTTGGAGACATGTTCTGATTCGGAGAACGTGTTCATCTTGTTGGTCGAATTATTGTTATTGCTATTATTTTCCTGTCTTGTTACATAAAAGAACTAAACTTTATTTTATTTTTGTTTGAAGATATAACGAACTAGAGCTTTACTTGAACACGTGTACAGGTTTAGCGGAGAAACCCAACCAGGCCTAAAGGATTGCAAGGATGCTGCAAAGAAATTAATCGACCTGGGTCTGGTTTTCGTACCAGTTGAAGATGCTGTCCGGGACACTGTGGAGAGCCTCAAAGCTAGAGGCTTTTTGAAGCAGGAAGAGACGTCGCAATCTAGCTAGTTGGCACTTAACAGTAATAATGAGTGGAAATGAAGTGTTGTTCATAATTAGTTTCATATACCCTTTCTATCATTGCCTTTAACTTTTATTCGTTCCAAAAGTTGAACATTATCTATATATTCTTGGATCTAAGCATCATATGTTTATAAAAGTAAACCATTCTCGTAACTATTATTGTTTTTAGTAATCGAGTTCCAAGAAACAATTACACTGACTAGATGGTGTCCTTTTTACTGCACAGTGCACAGTGCACAGTGCACAGTATATTGCCTGCAAACTGCAACTGCAAGCATGTGGTGATCAACAGCATCATCAATCAATCTCAAAACCAAGGCCATTATTTAATGGAGAACCTTGGAACTATTCCTTTCATGGCCATAAAGAATGCTGCACTTGCTTCATGAATAGCATGAATGAAATAGAAAGGGACGATATACTGGTACCACAGCTAACGGCCCGGCCAGAAGGACCACCGTGGCCGGTTTTGTTTCTGGGCACGTGATTGGGGTCCTATTAAATTGATTGAGTATTGACTCGTTGATGGTATTCTGGTAGGCGTCCCTGTCCCTCATAATCAGGCAATCTTGGAGGGTTAGTGTGCCTAATTGAGCTTTCTATTGGCATAAGGCTTTAGTTTTTAGCCTTTTCCTCGTTTGCTCTGGCAAACCTGCTTTCCTTGTTTTTGTTTTTAAAAGCCTTCCCCAACACTCCATGTGCTTCATCTTCCCTACCTTTGCTCTGGCTCCTTTTCTGAAAACAAAAGAATCAACCCATTTCTTCTTTTATTTTTTGGTGAGAGAGAGAGAGAGAGAGAGAGAGAGAGAGAGAGACGTGCAGTTCCAATCATGGAGGTTCCTCTGGCATTGCATGTGCCCCATCTCCTCGCCCCACTTCTTATTATTCTACACTTCTATGGAAACTAGTACTTCCTTGTTTATATATCCATTCATTCCACTCTAAAGTCATAATTCCATTAGGCTTTTAGCCCTCAATGAGAAAAGCAAGCCTGCACTGAAAATAAAACTTGGAGCAGAATACTGAGATGGTTAGTCCAGCACCCTGCAGTCGATCCTGGTGAGTACTTACTTTTCATGTCATTGTTGTTCCTCACTCTGATGATTTGAATTAATTGAAGAGTCTAATTGATCTTTTGGGTTTCAAAATCAAGGTCTATAAGCGAGGACTCGCTCAAAAGATATGTGCAGTTTGCAAGTGAGAGCTGCATACAAGAGTTACTGTCTGCTTCAGACTCCAACAGGGGGATTGGGATTAATAACAGCAATGATGGCTGGAAGGTTCTTACTCTTGAAAACGGAGTGGAAATATCGAAACGAAGGTCAGGAAATGGATCATTTCACACCTTCCGCAGCCGCTGGCTGCTCAGATCAGTATCACCCCAACAATTCATCACTGTTGCTAATGCCATCGATGCTGCCAAGGTCAATTAGTTCCATGTATTATGTGTATATGTTTTTTTATTTTTATTTCCTGAACAATATTATTATGTGTACATGTAGTTTCATGTATATCAACTTGTTGGATTGTTATTAAGTTTATTGAGCCTGAACCTGCAGCAATGGGACTCTGATCTGGTGGAAGCAAGGTACATAAAAGATCTTGACCACAACCTCAGCATCATCCGGCTCAAGTTTGGAGATAATTCCAAGCCCCTATTTAAGAACAGAGAATTTATAGTCTATGAGCGACGTGAAACCATGGAAGATGGCACTCTGGTAGGTGTTTCATAATTCATATCCTCCTAGTTCATAAGATATATATACAATATTATGTGTGTGAGCGAGGAATTTATGCATCTTCTTGATTCATCATGAAATTTAATCTGTCTAACCAATTCCTAATGGTTGGGGAAGCTCAAGACATTAATAGCATTGTAAATTTGTAAAGCAAGGCTCTCACCCAGCGTAGTCATGGGTGGTGTGACTTGAGCTAACATATGAACAACTTGTATTGGGTGCGGTGAAGCACGTATGACCCCACAATAGGCGTAAGATGTGGGCTGTCAGCTCTGAGCATCCAACCCAAAACCATATGTAAGAGTTGTAAATGTATAACTGGCCGGAGTTTTCCCTGTCCAGGTGGTAGCAGTTGCTTCACTTCCAAAGGAGATAGCTGCTGGATTGCAACCAAAGCAAAATAATGCAATCAGGGGACTGCTGTTGCAATCAGGATGGGTCGTTGAGAGGCTTGATGGTGACTCTTGCATGGTCACCTATGTTGTTCAGGTACTTCTCTATTTTTTAACTACATAATGTTTTTTTATTCATCCTTTTCCTTCATCATATCCATATGGTTGCAGTTTTCACTTTTCAGTAACATCCTAAAAAAAAAAAAAAAAAAACAATCAAATAAATAAATAAATAAATAAAAAGAATTAAATAAATAATAACTGATCAACCTGACTTTTTTATTTAATTAGTGTTTTTGTTGGTTCAATTTTCCCTCTTTATTACAGTTGGATCCTGCAGGCTGGATGCCCAAGTGCTTTGTTGATCGACTTAACAACAAACTAGTTATGATCATTGAAAATCTTAAGAAACTGGCGCAAGCTTGTCCAATTGATGGGGATACATGATTCATAAGATTGTACAGAGGACTTGAGAAATGAAAAGGACACTATGAATGCAATCTTTCTGTGCCACTCTCAAAGAACTAACTTCCAGAACCAATAATATCTTTTTGATTCTGTTGTTGGTAATTATATTGTAAATAACTAGCATAGTGCAATCACAGTTTTTTTTTTTTTTTTTTTGTCAACTTCATCATTCATCAAAGCCGCAAAAAGCTGCAGCAAATTTACAAAACAAAGGAAAGCTAAACACTCAGAGAACCAGATTAAAAATTGGCAAACTCACGATCATAGGGAGTACAGGCAAACCATCAAATTTCAGAATGTGCACCAAGGAAGATGGATGGCTTGCACAGCAAGAAAACCAGTTGCAGCATTAGCTGATCTGTGTAAAAGGGTCCAGATACAATTCTGAAAAGTAGCTTCGATTCAAATCTTCTAATTTCTTGTAAAAGATGATAGACTTCCCAGTATTAGCAAGAAGACTTCTCCTTCACAGACTTAATAAGCCGTTCATAATCAGACTCCAATGTTATATGCTTGAAATCATTGGCTTCTGCCAAAACCAAACCCTCCAAAGCAGCAGCTGTGGCTTCAAATTGCAACACTGATACTGCAGAAATAAAATTCTCCACATCAGCAACAACTTTACAGGCAATCACTCCTGCATGTTCTTGCATCTGTTCCACGATGGTCCCATTCGATCTCCATCGTTGCCACTTTGCGTTAACCTGCATTATAAAGATGGGTTGATTTCAACGATACCTCTCCTTTTCCATCTGAACACTCAGAAATTGATGCACAGCTCTATGAGAGCTGATCTTCCAAATTCTCCACAATGTGTAGCCACCCAACATTGAACTTCAAGCCTGTCCACCTTATGCTCACCCAACTTTTTGAAAACTCCCTAGAGTCACTGACTAATGGTAGAAATAGCAGCTGATTTAACATTGAAGCTGATAGGTAGGGCACCAGACAACATTGGTCTAAGAACACAGTTGCAATAAATGCTCCGGTTTCAGGAAAACATTTACAGATAGAGCATAGTGCATATGGCACAACTTTCTTGAAGAGTAAGATAAAGTAGGTGTAGAATAGAGCTGATTATTTGGAAATGGTTGACTTTTGGAGTGGCAGCTATCTCCAAATGCACTTTGGTCTTCGGAATAACAATATCTGAACTGCGAAGTGTGAGAGGATTGAGTTGTATGATAGCCTGACCTGATAGTGTAAGATCCTCCTGATTTCTCAAAAGGCCTATCAATTTGTCAATCACCCCAGTAATGATAGGGGAATAGATTGAATTGCACCAATCTACTATGGGGAAAGGAACTGCTTGACAGGATCCAAGTTCTGAGATAAACAATTCCAATCACCACCAATGCAGCCTTGGCCCATCTTCTCCCAATTAAACCTGTGAATTTTCCCTCCATTATCAAATAGCTAGCCCACCACAACTAAGAGATCTCCTAGTCAAGTTTCTTCTGAACTCAAGTGTTTAATATATTTACGACTTTTCCTACCCAGAAGCTAATACCTTTTTACCAACTCTTTGTCTTCCATGCACAACCTAACAATTTTAATTTTTTTTTATTAAATAATAAAGAAGTTTCAGTCACATTAATTAAGGTTACCCATAGAAAAGAATCGAGTAACGCAAAATCCATTTGTTGAGCATCCCAAAATTAACAGAAGCAATGTTTTTTGCTTATCCACTTGTAGACATCACTTGATGCTTATGAGATAATAGTTCATATTCAATCGTTTATCTTAACATACAGTTTAGCTGTTTGCGGCTCCAGGGAGAACTTAAAACTTGAGAATGTCAACAATAAGATAAATAAGATCATCATCTGTATCCATGGCAGCTCATAGCACAAAAAGAATTAGGATAACAGTAAAAACTGTTAAAAACTGAAGCAAGCTACTAATTGTTGGAATCTATCTCTTTCACACCTACAATAACTCTCCAGAACTATATTAAAGTAAAGAAGAAAGATGTAGATGAGAAAGCTTCAGGAAGATAAAGAGATGAACAGAGAGCAGACCATGTAGCTCTTTTAGTTTCTATTCTGATCTGAAAAAGATTACACCAGATGCTTAGGCTTATATCCCAAGACTTGAAGTGCTGCTGAAAAAGATTACACCAGATTGCCACATGGCACAATCATTAATGTCACTAAAGCTCTCTACGCTCCTAGGGCTGAAAGAACCCTTCTGAGCTTCAAAGATATAAGAGTCAATGGTTTTCATGTGGAAACACATTGTGAGAATGGACAAGAGTTCATTTGCATCACCTCTAATAACTACGGACATAAAAGAGTCTTAGAGAAACTTATGTGTCGATCTAGTGGGTTGTATTCAACCACTATTCAAATCATTGAATCCAATCATGTTATGAGAGATGATTTATGGGATTCTGACACATATAGTCTTTGGCATGACCGTTTGGGACACCCAGGTCGTGACATGATGATCTGTATATTAAAGACTTCACACGGACATCCATTCTTCTAGACAAAGAGAAGTAAGAACTAAATATTGATTCGAGGAGAAGCACATGTGCTAATTGGGTGTGCAGTTTACGTGCTAATTGCGTCGCCATAGCGCACCAAAATGGGTCCTTAAATACGAATAGGCATTTATGTTGGATATGATTCTCCAACTATTGTTCGCTACTTTGAACCCTTGACAGGTGATCTCTTTACCGCTAGATTTGCTGATTGTCACTTTGATGAGACCATCTTCCCTTTGTTAGGGGGGATAAGAACATAAATGTTCAATAGGAATGACATGAATTGTCGTGGTCTGTCCCCATTATGTCTCATCTTGATCCCCAAACCGCAAAGTCTGAAATTGAAGTGCGGAGAATTCTCGATCTTCATAACATAGCATAATCAATGCCTGATGCGTTCTTTGATATCGGTAAAGTGACTAGATCACATATACCTGCTGCAAACATGCCTGTAAGGATTGATGTCCCTAAAATTGAGGACATGACGTCATCTCAAGAGCACCCGAGTAAGGTGCCAACGTCCCTTATATGGGTGACGTAGTGGCTAGGCTCACGACTCCTGCTAGATTTGATGGGTTCTCGCCCAAGAAAGAAAGTGAGTTTGGCACAAAATAATCCATTAATCATCGATGTGAATAATCCATCTCATGAGAATATTCTGGATTATGATTATGTCCAAGAGACATCATTGGGGGATGCTCCAATGACAAAACCAATTACAGAGAATAGGGAGATCTCCATGAATTACACTGGTGTATATGAGATGATGGATAGAAATTCTATTACTATTGATGATGCATTTGCATATCATGTTGCAAAAGGAATTATAGAATATGATGATATCGAACCTCGCTCTGTCGAAAAATGTCAATGAAGAGTGGATTGGCCTAAATGGAAAGATGCGATCCAAGCTGAATTGGATTCACTAGCAAAGAGACAGGTATTTGAGCCTATAACCCAGACACCCCTAGATGTAAAACCTGTTAGACATAAATGAGTCTTTGTTAGAAAGCGTAATGAGAAAAATGAGGTGGTTAGATATAAAGCCCGCCTAGTGACGCAAGGTTTCTCTCAACGCCTTGGAATCGACTACGAGGAGACATACTCTCTCGTAATGGACGTTATAACATTCTGTTACCTTGTCAGTTTGGTAGTTTCCGAAAAACTTGACATGCAGCTTATAGATGTGGTTACAACATATCTTTATGGGGATCTAGATTCAGAGATATATATGAAGGCTCCATATGGACTTTAGTTACCCAAATCAAGTCGCTCTAAACCACAAAGCTCGTTTTCAACAAGATTAAAACATTCACTATATGGATTAAAACAATCCGGATGGATGTGGTATAATCGTCTAAGTGACTACTTGATTGGGAAGGGATATATTAACAATGAAATATGCTCATGCGTGTTCATTAAAAGAACAAGTTCCAGATTTGCAATTGTAGCAGTTTATGTCCATGACATGAACCTAATTAGAACTCTAGAGGAATTAAAGGAAACTGCTAAATATTTGAAATCCAAATTTGAGATGAAAGATCTTGGGAAAACAAGGTTTTGTCTAGGTTTAGAACTCGAGCATTGTAGTGATGGGATTTTGATCCATCAGTCTGCATATACTCAGAAAACTTTAAGGCGCTTTAATGAAGATAAAGGAAAGCCTGTGAGTACTCCCATGATTGGTTGTAGTCTTGAGCCCGGAAAAGATCCGTTTCGTCCAAAGGATGAGGACAAAGAATTAGTAGAGGCCGAAGTGCCCTATCTAAGTGCAATAGGCTCATTATTGTACTTAGCTCAATGAATAAGACCGAACATCTGATTCGCAGTGAACTTGGTATCTTGACATAACGCTGCGCCAATATGTCGCCATTGGATTGGTGTAAAGATAATTTTTCAATACCTAAGAGGTATGATTGATATGGGCCTATTTTATCCCTACAGAGAGAAAAGGAATGACGGGAAATTGGGATCGGACCCCATGAGGCAAAACGCCACCGTCCATAGCGTGACCGCCAGCCATGCCAACTCCGCTAGCACCGCCACCATCCAGGGTGGCCGGTGTTCTCCTACTTCCCTTCATCAAAAAGACAATGATGTTTTGATGGGTTTTGCTGATGCAGGGTACCTCTCTGACCCTCACAAAGGTCGCTCCCAAATAGGTTATGTCTTTACCATGGGAAGCAATGCGATATCTTGAAGGTCTACAAAACAGACCATTGTTACTACTTCCACAAATTATGCAGAGATTATTGCTCTACATGAAGCTGTGCGTGAATGTATATGGCTAAGGTCTGTAATTAGACATATTCGAGGAAGTTGTGTGTAATATCCGCAATTTTCATTTTAAATTCGTGTAATTGTGTTAAACGATTATTGAATGATTTCACGAATGTTGTCCGATAATATTTCTTTTTTTAAATTATCGAAGGTACGAAACGATTATTTTTATGAAAAAAAGCTCGAAATGCTCGATTTGAGAAATCGACTTTTTATACGTATAAAATTTGGGAAAACTTCGTTCATGAAAGTTGCAGAGCTCGTCGATACGAGTCCGTACACGTGTGGAACACAAAAATCGGATTTTTTTTGAATTAGTTATTGAATTTAGAAGAAATTCTAAAATATGTATATATAGAAAAAACCCTAGAATTCTTTTGGGAAATTTCCATTTTTGTCCGGCCTCCATTTCTGTTTTTGGAAAGCACTGTAGCTCTCTCTCTCTCTCGCGTCCTTTCCCTTTCAACCGAGCCTAGCAAACAGAGCACGGTGTCACCGTGCTCCCACTCTCTCCTCTGGCCATCTCTCAAGCTGCAACCACCTCCAGGAGCTTCGTCTCAACCTTGCGCAGCTGCCAGAGGCAGCCTTGCGCCGCGACACGGTCGGCAGAGGCGGCGGCGAGGCCCAAACCGTATAGGATCGTTTTCGGTTCGATCTCGATATCTCGAGCTATAGGTCACCATTTCACTTGATTCTTGGCTCATTAAACTCGCCTCAACTTCCTTTACAAGCACCAAGAAGGACCGGAGCTGGATCGAAAAACAACCTATCGATCCAAATATCTCGAGTTATACACGATCGTTTCTTGTGATTCTTAGCCTGGTGAGTTCACAATGAAGTTTTGAACAAGTTTCCAGAAGAGGTCTAAGCGAGTTGTTGCAGTTTTCAAGTCGGTTTTCAAGCTCGCCGGATTTTGGAAAAATTCCGGCCGCCGACTGTAATTGGTACTTTTCGATTCCTTCCCGTTATTTTTTGGTCTTGTACTAGTTATGAAAGTTGCTCAGAATGATGAAACGAAGGGGAAAAGCTCGGCCCCGACACCATTGGTGGTGGTCAGCGGTGGCTCTATCCCTAACTCCGGCGGCCCTTTCCAGCCATCTCCGGAGGTCTAAAATTTAGTTTCTATCTATTTTATGATTCTACGTTTCAATACGATCATTTCGGCGTATTATACGTATTTTTCGGATATCGTATGAATTAGTTATGAATTTTGTGATTTCGATCGATTTCGATCGATTTCGATCGTTAAATTAATAATCTGTGAAATGAGGACCGTCGATGAACTTGTAATTTTGATATGATGATCATATGACTGTCCCAGTGGCTTTGTGTGGTCATGGGCGAAGTTCCGACCGTTGGATCTTCGTATAAGTGCAAAACGGTGATTAGGGGAGCGATTCGTGAGAATCCGCCCGTCGGATTTTCTAATAATTAGAATCCGGCCGTTAAATAGTAGTTCAGTTATGTTTTCGAACTATTGGCTAAATTCGAATCACATTTGATTAGGTGATTGACGGATTTTATTTGGGTGAGCTATTTCGGCGTGATTTATAATTGTATTGAAGGAGTATCGAGGTGAGTAAAACTCACGTGGTTCATATTACGAACCGAGCGTTTTAAATTTATTTATTTTTGGTAATTGTGTGAAAAATATTTGTGGATTAAATATTTGTTTTAAAATTCCATGGACTTGAATCACTACGGTCCATAGGTAAGTAAAATGAATTTTAATTATACAAATGAATTTCACGATTTTCTTGTGTGAACTATAGATGGTATTAGTGGTCATTCCTGAGTGGATGATTACGTATATATATATTTACTTGGAAAATATATATTGATGGGTGAATTGTTGAGTGATGATATGATTGAGGCGTGACATTATGGTTTGAAATCTACCACTGATGAACCTACATGCATCTATGAGGATAATACAACTTGTATTGAGCAAATGAAGTTAGGTTTCATCAAAGGCGACCACACCAAGCATATATCGCCTAAATTCTTTTATAATCAGCAACAATAATCACTTCTAAAGATTGAAGTGAATCAAATCCGATCAGTGGATAATGTAGCAGACTTGTTCACTAAGTCGTTATCTAAATCCACCTTCGAGGAACATATGAAAAGCATCAGATTGAGAAAGTTATCCGAACTCCCACGATTGTACCAATCCGGGGAGATATCGACATCAGGGTGGGTTATGATGTCTACATGGTCGATCTCGAAGAGTGAAGGACGTGTTGTACCCTTTTTCTCCTTCTCAAGCTTGTTTTTGTCCCACAGGGTTTTTCACTCGAGCAAGGTTTTTAACGAGGCAACGGATGAAGCGTCACCACCAAGTTTGAGCGGCACAAGGGGGAGTGTTGAAGAAAATTGACTTATGTGTGCCGAGTCAAACTAGGATTAGTTCTATGATAGTAAATAGGAGAGAATGTTCTAGAATTCCTAATTCTATTTGGAATATTTTTCCTTGTACTATTAGAACATATACTTTGTAATCCCTATATATACGACTCCTATTCTCAATAATGAATGACACAAAACTCTCATTCTTAAACAAAGACTAATTTTTCTGAGCTGCCAATGCAATTAGAGCCCTGATTGTATACAAATGTGCAACTGGCCCATAAGTCTTATGAAAATCATCACCTGGTTGTTGAGAATACCCTTTTGCCACAAGTCTGGCCTTGTGTTCTTTGAATGGTGTAACATCTCGAACTTAAATTTATATGTTTACTAGTTATTTGGACAGCAAACGATAATTACTTTCACTTTTTACTCTATTTCGATACTTTTAGTGGCCCTAAAAGTTGACTTTTTGTTTGGATCAAAATTTGAGAAAATGTTCTGCACGAAAGTTTTATAGGGCATTAAACCGAGCCCGTGCATATATGGTATGCAAATATCGTAGTTCGTATGTGAAACTTATAAGCGAAATACTAAATTTACTGTTCATAGTAGATAATATAAATTCAAATTTTTTACTGTGGCTGGTAACTCTTTTCTCTCTCCCCTTTCCCCACGTTTTCTTCTTCCTCTCCCCGAGCTGTCGCTCTCTCTCCCTCTCACTTGCAACTCCGGCTCTCTCCCTCCTCCGGCCATCTGACGACGCAAAGCAAACATCTTTGGACTCATCTCCCTTCCCTTTTGACGCCGGTAGTGGTGGCTCGCGGTGGTTTGACCGAAAAACGACACATCGAGCGTTGAAAGTTTACTGTAGCAAATCAAGTCAACGTCGATTTCTCCCGATTCCGGCCACCCCAGACGGCAAAGTTGAGTCCATTGGAAGTTCCTTGGGCCGTAGATGTTATATCCAGAGTTTTGTGCAGCGATTTGAGGCATGGAGGAGGAATCGAAGATTTGAAATTCTGGGTTACTATTCATGGTTCGGGTTCAATCTTTCCTTTAATTGTTGAGGTACTTTCGCTAATTTTCTGACTTGGTCACAGTTGAAAGAATTAATGGGTCTGTTGAGGAGGTGCTACTGCCAAATTTTGGTGTCCATTGGTGGAGGTGGCGGTGGCGGTGGCGGTGGTTAGGGTAGCTTTTTAATTCCAATTTCTGTCTATTTAAAATCTTTAATTATCCTAGAGCTTATATATGAAATTTGGTGAGGATTGGTAGAGTTGTGAATCAGTTATGAATTTCTAAAGATTTGAATTTCCATTAATGTTAATTGAGAATTCGATTATCGGATTTCCCCCATAATTGTTATATAGTCTGAATCGACGGTTGGGAAATTTTGATGAAGTTTGGTTGGATGTGGAAGAGAATTCGAGAAGTTGAGGATATGGGTTTTGGGATTAAATTTTAATTATCGCAAAAGTTATTTCTTTCTGTCTGGTAATTATTTATGTACGACTAATTGTGTACAGGACGAGGTACCTACTCATCACTTGACGAGGATCCTTACGCGTGGATACCACATTAGCGGTATACCGTGAGTGGATATTTGATTTAAATATTGCATGCAATTATTTTCTGAATTAAGAATTTATTTAAATTATCTTTTTAAATATTCGAGCATATTATCCGAGTTTTTAAATATTGAATTATTTGTCGATTGGAAATTCGAATTGAATTTTGTTATGTCGATTTTGAATTTGTGATTTATATTGAATTTCGACGAAGTATTGTCTGAGGTGATTTCCGAAATTATTTATATTTTCATTCGTCGATTATGAGATTTTCGAAAAGTTTTCAAAAATGGGATTTTCGAGAGAAATTTACTCATCTATTATTCCTCGTCTATTTATTTATGAATTCGAGAATATTTTGGCGTGCGGGGCCACGTCAGTAATATTATTTCTTTTCTTGTGAGACGTTGGGGAAGCCTTTCTAATTTTCAATTTTCGTGATTTTAACCCACTATACCTGGGTCGTATATTTTATTGCTAGCTAACCTATTAGTACTCCTTCCCGCTTACTATGTGTTTTGGGGTGAGTTGAGCAGAGCATGGGATGCTCAAGAGTGTGGGACACTCCGACCCGAGCCTAGGAGGCTTCCTTGTTCGTATGGTGATGACTTCTTCCCCATACTTTGTTCTTACTTGACTAGCGGGGCTAGTCTGTTTTCTTTTGGACCAGCAGGGCTGGTGTGTTCTCATTAGTTTTCGAGCTTAAAGAAATATATTTTACAAATGTTGCATGCATCGAGATTTTTAAATGAATAAACGTGGGAAAGTATAAACTTCTTTTGTTTTACTATTACTTGTTTTTGTCCACTCACGCTAACGTGTTTTTAAATTATATTTCCCTGGGCCTTTTGGTTTCTTTTGCCCAGTTTGCAGAGTTGTTGGTTCGGCACAGTAAGATTCGAGGCATAACATCTACTACTGTGGTTTTCATGTTGTAGGTTAATCGTTGAACCTACTTGTAATATGAATTCTTTTTCTCTTTTAGATTGCTCTGATAACCTGTGGGACAAATGTTGTAAACTATAGGGAGCTGTATTTGTGTATTTGGCGTTATGTTGTATGGTTCAGATCTCAATTGGTTGTTGTAGAGTTGTTGTGTTTCGGGGATCAGGGTGGCTCCAAAAGAATAAGGAAGGCTTATTAGAAGTGTGAATGTATTTCTACAGGTTTTGGATAGTCCATTTTAGGGGTGGCTCTGTTGAATTTTCGGTAGAGTTATTCCTAAAGTGGGTCCCACAGGGCCTCCTCGGATTTCAGGGTGAAATTCGGGGCGGATCCTATCAAATGGAACCGTCTACATTCAGCTTTTCTTGTAGATCCATTTCACACCAATGACAATTTGTCACTTAGTCTCTGTTTACCAAATCCCATGTTGAATTTTTTTTCAATCACATAAATTTTTTCCTCTATTGCTTTCTTCCATGCCACATATTTTATTGCTTCTTCATAAGTTTTCGGTTCAATAACACAGAAGCTACAGCTAGAATACACATCATAGAGACTTCTTATCCTTATTAGAGTTGAAGCTTGTGATTATGAAGATTGAGGACTGGCTGGTTGAGGAGAGTGAATAGGTGATTGGTAATAACTTTCTTCTTCAAACTCTTCTCTTTCATTATCTTGAAGTGTTGAAATATGGACAGATTTTCTTTTCCAGTCCCATGAAGCTTTTTCGTTGAAGATTACATCTCTTGAGATAACTATCTTCTCTTTCTTCAAGTTGTAAATCTTGTAGCCTTTTGTATGATCGTTGTACCCCACAAGGATGTATTTCTCACTATTTTCTTCAAGCTTGTGTCTCAGCTCTTTTGCTACAAGAACGAAGCAAACTTACCCAAACACCCTTAACTGCTTGACAAAACGTTTTCTTCTACTCCAACATTCAAAAGTTGTCAAATCATTCACTGCCTTAGTGGGACAACGATTCAGCAAATATACAGCAGTATTGACTACTTCTCCCTAGAAAGCATAGGTAAACATTTTTCATGTAACATGGACTTTGCCATTTCAATAATAATCTTGTTCTTTCTCTCGGCTACTCCGTTTTGCTGCGGGGTATAAGCTGTTGAAAGTTCTCTTTCAAGTCCTAAATCATTGCAGAACTTGTTGAACTCCTTTTAGTTATACTCACCACCTCTATCACTTCTCAATGTTTTAATTAGAAAGCCACTTTGTCTTTCTAGCATCATTTGAAACTTTTTGAACATAGAGAATACATTTGATTTTTGTCTCAGGAAGTAACACCATGTCTTTCTAGAAAAATCATCGATGAAAGTCAAGAAATATATGTTACCTCCATGTGTAGCAGCATTCATCGATCCACAAACATCTTAATGTTTGAGCTCAGGTGGCTTTGAGGCTTTCCAAGCTTTCTCCTTTGGAAAAGAGTCTCCATGTTGCTTGGCAACTGCACACCCTTCACAAATTTCACTAGCTTCTTGTATAATTGGTAAGCCGTGCACCATATCCTTCTCTTTAAGATGCTTCAAGCTGTAAAAGTTCAAGTGTCCCAGCCTTCTTTGCCATAGCCAAGCATTATTCAGAACATCTACTTTCCACATGAAACATCTACATTCTTTGAAACAGATGTTGAGTAATTTAAGGCGATAGGAAAGCTTATGTTTCCTTCCATTTTCACCTTAACAATTTGTTGAGTTCTATCTCTTTTCTCATAAATAGCATATGAATTATCTTCTAAAATCCACATAGTAGGCATGCTCTATAAGCTGACCTACTCAACAAATTCTCAGCCAAATTAGGGACAATCATCACTTCCTTGATATACATTCTACCCTTGTTTGTTTCCACCACAAGTGTACATCTACCTTGAGATTGAGCTAGATTACCATCAGCCATCCTCATTCTTGGAGTCACCGAAGTATCTATGTCAATAAGTAGAGATTTCTTTGCTGTCATATGATTGCTACATGCACTGTCAATAAACCAAACTTGATCATTATTTTGTACAGTTGCTGAATGAAAAGAAAAGAAAATGTTGTGATCACTTTGGACTTCTTAAGTATAATTTGCTTGCTTATTTCCTTTGTAATTCCAGTCCTTTTGAACATGTCTGAATCTCTCACAATTGGAACACTTTCGCTTGCCTTTATGCCAACAGATTCCCCTATGAAATATTCCACAATTCTTGCACTTCATGAAATGAGGCTGTGGTGTAGACACTTTTGGAATAAGCTTCTTCAAATGTATTTTTGCCTTTATTTTTTTGATTTGTTCCCTTCCAATTCTTCTCAACTTTAGGCTTGTTTGGCTGAGAACTTGACTCAGCCTTCCACTCTCCTTTGGGACTGACATTTAAGGATTGAAATGCTATTTCAACAGACTTTGCAGTTCCCTTGTACTCTTTCTCCATAACATCCTAAGCATCCTTGGCTTTTATCTCATTAGAAACCCTTGGGAAGATCTATCTGATAGGCCCATTTGAATGATATAGAGCTCTGGCATCTTTTTTGATGTTGCTTTCCAGTAGCATGTTCTCTGCATCTGTCAGAGTCTTCTCAGGATCAGGATCTTGGAATTCTACTTCAACAAACTTTCAAAGACCATGAGAGATGAAGAGTGTCCTCATCTTAATCCTCCAATAGTCGTAGTTTTCATCATAGAAGACTGGAGCTGACAATTTTTTTTTCACTAGAATCGTTTGACATTGATTTCTGATTCTAGGAGTTTCTTCATCTTCTTCTTCTTCTTCTTTTTTTATTTTTATTTTTTATTTTTTTTTATTTGATTCATAAATGCCCAAAACTGTATTGATCTAATACAGCTCTGATACCATGTTGCAATCTATCTCTCTCACACCTATAATAACTCTCCAGAACTATATTAAAGTAAAGAAAGATGTAGATGAGAAAACTTCAGAAAGATAAAGAGATGAACAGAGAGCAGACCATGCAGCTCTTAGTTTCTATTCTGATCGGAAAAAGATTGCACCCGATACTTATATCCAAGACCTGAAGTGCTGTTGGAACAAATTAAACCACAAGCTAGATGTTTCACAGCAACAAAACACTTAGCAGAATGTCAAAGAGACAAAGAACTATATATAAAATACAAAACTCTGACCATTTGATCGACTTAACTAGGCAGACATAAATTCTAACACTAATACCATGTACTGAACATTCCAAATGTACAATCATGCCCCCTATTGCGGCTCTATCTTTGAAGCTGGAAATACTCCACTATAATCAAAGGCCTCATTGCTGTAAGGATGCTTAGAGCTTGCCTCCTCATAGCTTGCAGAAGTGGATGCTGACTCAGCATTAGGGTTCAGTCCAGCAAGCTGCATAATGTTTTCAATCTCTTTTACCACCTCACTCATAGTAGGCCTGTTGGCTCCTTCTTCTTCAACACACGTCATTGCAAGATCCACAAACCTCTCTAAACCTTTGAGTTTCGTTCCCAAACCAATGGCTGAATCCAGGATTACATGAAGGTTGTATAAATCCTTAGTCTTATCCATTGCTATCCTTACTTCTCGCACGATATATTTTCCTTGTTCTATCGGTTTCCTTGCAGTAAGTAGCTCCAACATTAGCACTCCAAAACTATAAACATCACTTTTCTCTGTCAATCGCTGGGTCATGTAATATTCAGGATCCATGTATCCCTACAAGAAATGAATGGAGTGCTTTGTATTATGTCTAAAATTCTCAATACAGTCAACCTAAAATAATTTTAATTCAATGGATAGTTAAACCTATTTCGAAACATGATACTTTCTCTTTTGATTTTGATAAATTTATATTTGAAGTGTTGATGAAAACTGACCATTGTCCCTTTAACTTGCGTGGAGATATGATCCCTTCCACTATTACCCATGGACTTCGAGAGACCAAAATCAGCAACTTTTGCATTCAAGCGGTTGTCCAAAAGAACATTAGTTGATTTTATATCTCTGTGTATAATTGGAGGGTCGCAAAGTTCATGAAGATAGGCTAAGCCTCTAGCTGTACCAAGTGCTATTTTAAGTCTCCTCTGCCAATCTAATCTGATTCCTGACTTACCTGCATAGACAATTTTGTGTGTAACGTCAAAATGAGCAAAATAAGAAAGTGAAACGCAGCTCAATTGTCAATTGTGCCTTCTTAAAAACTGTCTTCCCTGTCTGTGATAGATATTGTACATTTCTTTTTCTTCTTTTTTTTAGAGTTGCGAGGTTCAGTTCCTCTGCTCAGAAGGTTTTCATTCAGATACCACTGTGTTGGTATTTACAGTGGTGATTACACTTAATGATGTGACTCTCAGATTCATCTAATCTACTCAAATACCCGTCAACGAGAAAACTCCTTCAGACATTCAACTTTTTGCTTAATAATTTGACACTATAGTTTCCTTAAGGGAAAATTACTGGTCACTCCCTGTACTTTTCTCTAAAAAACAGTTCGGTCATTCGCCTTTTAAATTAAACAGTTTAGTCTTCTCTCTAATTTTCACACAATATGTCTAAAATGACTATTTTACCCTTACTTCCTTTTTTTTTCTCTTTTTTTAATTCCTCTCTCTCTCCATCTTATATATATATATATATGTATATATCTATATATGTATGTATATATCTATATACATATGTAAATATATAAATATTATATATATATATATATAAGATGAAGTGAGGAGTAAATATATATATATATATATATAACATGAAGTGAGGGGTAAAATAGTCATTTTGGATCATATTGCATGAAATTTAAATATTTGATGAGTAAGTTGTTAAAATTAGGATAACAAGGACTGAACTGTTGATGCCTTAAAGTTTAGGGAGTGATCAGTAATTTCCCCTTTCCTTAATTAGGTTATGAATGAAGACTACACATTCGAACATCAATATGTTTATATGTGTTGGTGATTAGAAGGCAAGAGAGGATTGATGAGGATAGAATTAGTTATTATTACCTGAAAGACTATCCTTAAGAGTCCCATTTGCTACATACTCGTACACCAGCATCTGCTCACCTCGGTCGAAACAAAATCCTATAAGGCTGACAAGGTGCTTATGATGAACCCGTGAAAGAAGTTCAATCTCAGTTTTGAACTCATGTCCACCTTGGATAGATTGTTTGTGAGCTCGTTTGATGGCAATCAGTTGCCCTGCGGGAAAAGTTCCACGGTAAACCTATAACAGTAAACAGTAATTGGATAAGTTCTCCCTTTGTAGTCATACTTGGTAAGTAAACTCTCAACGTTCTATGTAGACCATATTTTTATAGGAAGTTTAATGACTACATGTTAAGCTGCTGAAGCAGAACTGTCAGTCAAAACCATTTATTTAGAAATGATTTTAAACAAGATTCTACAGTAAAAATTAAAAAGAGTTACCTTCCCATAGCCCCCAGACCCAACATCATTTGCTTCTGAAAAGTTGTTGCTGTATTTCATGAGCTCTTCAAAAGAGAACGATCTAGCCCCCATTAATTGAGGAATGCTACCACTGTTCTTATTATTCACATCCCATTTGCCTGCATTTGATTGAAAAAAATTAGTGTGGTAGATAAGTACAACAATAATTGATATGTGATATGACATGACTTGAACTAAAATAAAGGATTTGTCTTACCAAAAGGATTGTTTTGATCAGTGGCTCTTTTTGCCCTTCTCTTCTGGCGAATAGCATAAATTCCTACAAGGAGTAATATTAGCACAAGAACAGAACCACCAGCTGCTGCTCCAATAATACTGCCCATATTAGACGATTTGTTTGATTCTGATGGTTCCTTTTCTACTGCATTATGAGAAGAGAAACAGAAAGAAAGATGCGTCAACATAAGAAAAAAAAAAAAAAACATTGGGAAATCTATTTCCTTCTGTATGGAAACTTAATAAACAATCACCTGCAAAGTGTTGATAATCATCACCAATGAAATAGAATGGTCCAAAAGATTTTTGAGGCTTGAATGTTTGGTTACTGAGTAGAAAAGCAATACTAGAAACTTCCTTTCTATTGAAACGATCTTGGCTTTGTGGGAATATTTCTAGGCTCAACCTAAGGTATGCATTCGAATCCTTGGTGAGGCTACTCAAAGCGACTGAATCGACTCTAAGTTTATGGGACAAGAAAGAATCAGTGAGATTCTTCTCAAGCTCTTTGTAGCCAGTTGAGTTCAAGTCTGAGAAGGTAGGAGCTCTAAAGATTAGAGTGCCCTCATATGGATATGCACATTTACAGTTGGGGCTTGAAACCTGATTGGAACCACAGGGACTGGACACACAGTTATTTGGCAATGTTTTATATGGGACAACATCAGATGATTGCGAAATCTTGCAGTAACTCAGTGACGCTCCAGTTCCGTCACAAACTGGATTTTGAACAAGTCTGAATCAGGACAAAGAAAAGAGATAAATAGCCTACCAAGGTAACAAAACAATAACAAAATTTCCAACAAGCAATAACATTAGTTATTTCCCTTTTACCAGGTAATCTAACTGTCTAAGTAAGTTACATATTTATGGTCCCAAAATGACAACCGGAAAACATATTGTGCTGGAGAATTCATATGACTAGAGATCATTCTCATTTGTTTTGGAAATTTATTGTATTGCAGGAAAAACTGCATAAAATTACTATCAAGATTGCCTTACATTAAAGCACCATTGTACCCTCCATTTCCTTCGTATTCCCTAATTAAATTGTTTTGTAAATCAATGAGTTGCAATTGACTGCTATAGGTAGCGCCAATATCCAAGGTGCCATTGAGCATGTTGTTTCTCAGGACCCTGTCACCACATCATATATCATCTCACAAAAATATTAGAAGACTGCTCCTGCTCTAAAAGGAGCGAACTGCAGCATTTATTTACCACATTTATAGTAATACACGAAATCATGCCATGCCAATACTCACACAGTCTGTAAGTTTGAGAGGCTGAATAGAGCAGCAGGTATTTCTCCTTGAAGTTGTGTGTCCTCCATCATTCTGTTTACAAGATAAAAAAAGGTTATAAAACAATGTAGACTTCCGGTTCAGATGCATCTACGCCACACGGGACAGGAGGATTGACAAAGGACTTACAATGTGGTCAAATACTTTAGTGTTGAAAACCATGGTGGAACATCAGACATGCCGAAACTATTATTGCTCAAATCCCTGCAAAAGAAAAGAAAAGAAGAGGGAAAAAAATCAAAGTAAATAGTGAAATAGAGAAAACAAAGACAAATTATATTCTGTTGTAGTATAAATGTATAATACTATGTATGTCTATATCATGTAACAAGTACTTAAAGTGTATAGATAGGTACTTGAGTGTATAAACATAGGTACTTGAGTGTATGAAGACTTATTTAACATGCTTTACCAATAGACAACAAGCATGGCAGAATTCATCATCAAGATGGTTATCATTTTGATTTTCTCTTTGAGTTTTCATACTACAAATGTATTCCTATAAATACCCCATTGTATGAGATGAATAAACACACTTGAAATCTCCATTCTCTCTGAAATATTACTCTCTCTCTCTCTCTGTGTCAATTTAGCTTGTTCCTAAATACGTTATCAGCACGAAGTTGCTCTAGAATTAGAATCGAAAATTGACAAGAGAAGAGTTCATCATCAATCGAAGTCATTTTTCCAAACCTACAAAAAACCCCCAAACCCTAGCTCATATCAAAGCACTTGATTCTAGAAGTCCTGAACCGGCCTCAGAACCGCCAGAACCGACTGGAAAAGGCCTGAACCGGCCGCCAGAAGTTGTGAGCATGAACCGGATCGTTGCCGAGAGCTGCGCAGCAGGTGTCGAGAGGCCCTGCCGGGTCCTGCAGGGTCCTGCTGAGTCCTGTCGAGAGTTACGCAGCAACTGCCAACAGCACCTGCCGAGACGCTGCGCAGCAGCTGCCGACACATCTGTCGACATATCTGAGGGGCAACTTTCCGACGACATTTCTGGCAACTTTTCTGACATTTTTCCGGCGACTTTTCGGACGATTTTTCTCGATTTTTCCCAATGATCCTTCCGATCACCTCCGATAATTTTTCCGGCCAAATTTTCCGGCAACACTATTTCAAGGTATTCTTTACTAAAAGTTTCCGTTTTTGAGTTTTTATTCATTTTCTCTCCTTTTTCCTTTTTCTCGGGAACTTACAATCAAAAGCGGAATTATAGAAATTCACGCCAAACGAACTAAGAGCGTTCGTAATCAATGAACTAAGAGTGTTCACAATGATTCTTGGAAATTGATTCTTGATAGCATAGCTCGGAAATCTTATTATTTTTCGTCAAAGTTTAAACTCCGAAACTAATATTTTCTTCTTATATTCAAGGATGTCGAATGAACCTAGACTCGATTTTCAAATCCTTGACTCAACAGGTTCAGATTACCATAGCTGGAAAACTGACGTTGAGAACCATCTCACATCGAAAGGGATATAACCAATCATCCATGCACTAGACCCAGCCCTTGCGTTCCCTCGAACACCCAAGAGGCATGCACAAGCAATCATCTTGATGCAACGTCATATGGACAAAGCACTTAGATTAGAGTACATGTCCATCAAAGATGCAAAGGATTTATGGAAGGTGCTACAAGAGCGCTTTAACAATATCTAAGATTCCTTCCTCCCTGACTTGAAGGTTTAGTGGAACGATGTACGCTTCTCCGACTTCAAGTCTATTGCTGAGTACAATTCAGAAGCTCTTCGTCTCAAATCTATGTTGAGGTTCTATCAAAAACCCCTCACAGAAGAAGAGCTAATTGAGAAAACTCTCTCCACCTTCCCCATTGCAGCAATTTTGCTATCAAAGCAATATCGCACTGAAGTAAATGCTGGACGAATTAGGAGGTTCAATGAGCTCATTAATGTTTTGTCGGTAGCCGAAAAGCACGGCAACATTCTCGTAAAGAATTACAATTCAAGACTCATTGGAACAAAGAGCGTTCGTGAGACAAATTATAATGCACCCAAGATAGGGCACAAGGAGCGGTACCCTAGCAATAGGGGACATGAAGGACGAACAGGTCCATATAACCGCCCCAATAAAGAAGGAAACCTCAACTTTAGAGCGGGCATACGTGATGGCAACTCTACACATGGAAGAGGGACATATGGCAACACTGGCCATAGAAATAGCACCATGAGCCATGGAGGTCGCACCATGGGCTATGATAGTAGCAGCAACCCTCCTAGAGAATATCCACAACGTGCACAACCTGCACCTCAAATGAAGGGAGGTAACCACAATGACATGTGTCATCGATGTGGACCAATCGAGCATTGGTTTAAACAATATCATGCAAGTATCCAATTAGCTGCACGCTACAAGGAGTACAGGGAAGCAAGAGAGCAAGAAGCCAACCTTGCTGAAGATGAAAATAGTGAAGATGTCAATCTCACCGTTGAGGACTTCAAAGCTGTAAAGGAAGAGCACGAGGATGGCAAAGACTTTGATTTGAATAATCCTCTTTCTATTTTCCAAGAATGGCAAGTGTGTCTTAGTCAATAAATAACAATTGTATTAAACTCCTTCTTATGTGGCGTACCCAATGAAGTATGATGTCTAGGAAAGCAATTGAGATCGGGGTATTAAAGCGTACCCAAGAATGGCAAAAGTATCGCATTATCATTCAATGTCATGGATATGTGTTAATATTCCGAGCTTTATTCTTTTTTAGTATGTTGTCCAGAGAATTGGAATGCCTTCTTGATAGTGGCACCACACATACTATATTGCGACATAAGCAATTATTTTTATGGATGACACCTAGTCGATCCTTAATAACTACGATGGCAGGACCATCACAATTGATTCATGGTCGAGGACCAGCTCAATTTTTGTTACCAAATGACACAAATATTAATGTCGTCGAGGCTCTATATGCTCCAAGGGCTGGAAGAACCCTATTAAACTTTAAACACATAAGAGCCAATGATTTTCATGTGGAAACACATTGTGAGAATGAACAAGAGTTCCTTTGCATCACCTCTAAAAATTACGGAAATACACGAGTATTAGAGAAACTTATGTGTCGCTCTAGTGGATTGTATGCAACCACTATTAGAGTCATTGAATCCAACCATGTCATGAATGAAAATTTATGGGATCCTGACACATACAGGCTTTGCGACGACCGTTTGGGACATCCAGGTCGTGATATGATGCTCTATATATTAAAAACTTCACACGGACATCCATTCTTCAAAACGAAAAGAAGTACGAACCAAACATTGGTCCAAAGAGTTACTTCTAAAGCATATCATTCGTTTTGCAAAGCTTGCTCTTTAGCAAAGGTAGGATCAAGACCATCCTATACAAAAGACAGTAAAGAAAATATACTATTCTTACAAAGAATACAAGGTGATATTTGTGAACCTATCCAACCAACTTGCGGGCCATTTAGATATTTTATGGTATTGGTTGATGCATTGACACGTTGGTCACATGTCATGCTCTTATCCACAAGAAATGCTGCATTTGCTAAACTCCTAGCACAAATCATTAAGTTAAGGGCTCACCACCCTGATCATCCTATTAAGTCAATTCGTCTTGACAATGCTGGAGAGTTTACATCAAGAACCTTTGATGATTATTGCATGTCCATTGGGATTGAGGTCGAACACTCTGTCCCTCATGTACACACCCAAAATGGACTCACTGAAGCTGTCATTAAAAGACTTCAAATGGTTGCCAGAGCATTGGTTATGCGCACAAATCTCCCTATTTCTGCTTGGGGCTATGCAATATTACGTGCAACTATGCTTATTCGTCTGAGACTCACTGCCACCCAACCCTTTTCTGCGTCCCAGATGGTGACTGGGTATGAGCCTGATGTCTCACACTTACGTATATTTAGGTGTGCAGTCTATGTGCCAATTGCGCGGCCACAGCGCACCAAAATGGGCCTTCAAAGACGCTTAGGCCTTTATGTTGGATATGATTCTCCAAGCATTATCCGCTACATAGAACCCTTCACAGGTGATCTATTTACCGCTAGATTTGCGGATTGTCACTTTGATGAGACAGTGTTCCCGTCATTAGGGGGAGACAAGAACACTAATGTTCAACAGAAAAGACAGGAATTATTGTGGTCTGTCCCCACTTTGTCTCATCTTGATCCCCGAACCACACAGTCTAAAATACACGTGCGGAGGATTCTCGATCTTCAGAATGTAACAGAATCAATGCTTGATGCGTTTTCTGATATCGCTAAAGTGACAAGATCACACATACCTGCTGCAAACGTACCTGCAAGGATTGATGTCCCTAAAACTAAAGGACATGACATCCCCTCTATGGGTGATGCAGTGGCTAGACCCATGGCCCTTACCAGGAAGCGCGGGAGGTCCATAGGTTCGATGGATTCTCGCCCAAGAAAGAAAGCGAGCTTGACACAAAATAATCCATTAGTCATCGATACAAATAATCCATCTCATGAAAAAATTCCGGATTATGGTTATGTCCAAGAGACATCATTGGAGGACGCTCCAATGGCAGAACCAATTCCAGAGAATAGAGAGATCTCCATGAATTACACTAGTATACATGTAATTATGGACAGAAATTCTATAACTATTGATGATGCATTTGCATATCATATTGCAAAAGGAATTATTGAATACGATAATATCGAACCTCGCTCCGTTGAAGAATGTCAACGAAGAGCAGATTGATCCAAATGGAAAGATGCGATCCAGACTGAATTGGATTCACTAACAAAGAGACAGGTATTTGGGTCTATAACACTGACACCACTAAATATAAAACCTGTTTGCCATAAATGGGTCTTTGTTAGAAAGCGTAATGAGAAAAATGAGGTTGTTTACAAAGCCCGCCTTGTGGCGCAAGGTTTCTCACAACGCCCTGGAATCGACTACGAGGAGACATATTCTCCCGTAATGGACGTTATAACATTCCGTTACCTTGTCAGTTTGGTAGTTTCCGAAAAACTTGACATGCAACTCATGAATGTGATTACAGCATATCTCTATGGGGATCTAGATTCAGAGATATATATGAAGGTTCCAGATGGACTTCAATTACCCAAATCAAGTGGCTCTAAACCACGGAGCGCATTTTCAAGAAAATTAAGACGCTCACTATATGGATTGAAACAATCCGGACGGATGTGGTATAACCGTTTAAGTGACTACTTGATTGGGAAGGGATATGTTAACAATGAAATATGCTCATGCGTGTTCATTAAAAGGACAAGGTCCGGATTTGCAATTGTAGCAATTTATGTCTATGATATGAACCTAATTGGAACTCTAGATTAGTTAAAAGAAACTGCTACATATTTGAAATCTGAATTTGAGATGAAAGATCTCGGGAAAACACGGTTTTGTCTCGGAATAGAACTCGAGCACCGTAATGATGGGATTATGATCCATCAGTCAGCATATACTCAAAAGTTACTAAGGCGTTTTAATGAAGATAAAGCAAAGCCTGTGAGTACTCCCATGATCAACCATAGTCTTGAGCCCAGAAATGATCCGTTTCGTCCAAGGGATGAGGACAAAGATTTATTAGAGGCTGAAATACCATATCTAAGTGCGATAGGCGCATTATTGTATTTAGCTCAATGCACAAGACCGGATATCTTATTTGCAGTAAACTTGTTAGCTCGACATAGTTTTGCGCCAACACGCCGCCATTAGATTGGTATAAAGACAATCTTTCGATACCTAAAAGGTACGATTGATATGGGCTTATTTTATCCCTACGGAGAGGAAAGAAATATGAATGCCGGCAACACTATCCATAGTGACCAATGTTCTCCTCCTCCCCTCCATCAAAATGATAATGATGTTTTGACGGGCTTTGCTGATGCAGGATATCTCTCTGACCCTTACAAAGGTCGCTCCCAAATAGATTATGTCTTTACCATGGGAAGCAATCCGATATCTTGGAGATCTACAAAATAGACTCTTGTTGCTACTTCCTCAAATCATGCAGAGATTATTGCACTACATGAAGCCGTGCGTGAGTGCATATGGCTAAAGTCTATAAATAGACACATTCGAGGAACTTGTGGTTTGAAATTTACCACAAATGAACCTACATGCATTTACAAGGATAATGCAGCTTGTATTGAGCAAATGAAATTAGGTTTCATCAAGGGCGACAATACCAAGCATATATCGCCAAAATTCTTCTACAGTCAGCAACAACAAACACTTCTAAATATTGAAGTAAATCAAATCCGATCAGAAGATAATGTAGCTTACTTATTTATTAAGTCACTACCAAAATCCCCTTTCGAGAAACATGTAAGGAGCATCGGATTGAGAATGATATCCGAACTCCCACGATCTTCAAGGGGAGTCTAAATCAGGGGGAGTATCCAGAAACATACTTCACACTCAATGCGCGTTGTGCTCTTTTTCCCTTTTGACTAAGGTTGTTTTTTCCCACAGGGTTTTATTACTTGGTAAGGTTTTTAACGAGGCAACTTCGAAGCGCACCACCAACACAATACTATTGAACATGAAATATCCAAGGGGGGAGTGTTGTAGTATAAATGTATAATACTATGTATGTCTATATCATGTAACAAATACTTAAAGTGTATAGATAGGTACTTGAGTGTATAAACATAGGTACTTGAGTGTATGAAGACTTATGTAACATGCTTTACCAAGGGGCAACAAGCATGGCAGAATTCATCATCAAGATGGTTATCATTTTGATTTTCTCTTTGAGCTTTCACACTACAAATGTATTCCTATAAATACCCCATTGTATGAGATGAATAAACACACTTGAAATCTCTATTCTTTCTGAAATATTACTCTCTCTCTCTCTGTGTCAATTTAGCTTGTTCTTAAACATATTCTGGTTCAACTAGAATAGTAGTTAAAATTTTTTATAACTTACACATAATGGAGAAGGTTCATGCCAGTAAGGTCGGGAGCAGGGCCGCTCAGCTTGTTATTAGACAAGAACCTATGAAAATGATCACCAGAGGCCTCTATAAGGTTTTTCATGCTAAACAGTAACAACTCTCCTGAAACAGTATAAAGTAATATTTGGCAAGTTTTAATCTACTCACAGCTGAGAAACATGTGTAAGATTGTTGAGGCTCAGAGGAATAGGCCCAGTTAACATGTTTCTATCAAATCGCCTGAATCAGACAGTTATACTTCATTAAAAGAACTTGATTCAAAGAAAAATAGAAGAAAAAATGGAATCCACATAATGTATTAGAGAATTTGTGGAATTGATACTCACACAACCTCCAAAGTCGTTACAAGTCCAAGGCTGGAAGGGATACTGCCAGTGAGTTGATTACTTTCAAAGAGCCTGAGCAGGAAATGTATAAGGGGATGCTAATTGTATGAGAAAGAAAATTAATCTGAGGATAAACTATATTAGAGAGTTATGGAGTTAGGAAGTTTTATGTTCAAAATGGTCAATAAATATGAAAACACTCAAAGGGAAACAGGTCACACTTTCTACAATGCACAGATATCCCAATTCTCAGTTCTTCATTTCCAATATATCTGTGTGTGGGTGTGTTGTGTTGTGTATTTAATCTTACACATGTATCAGGTTCATGTTTGAGCTAAAAAGCTTTGTTGGAATTGAGCCTGAGAGCTTATTCATTCCGAGATGACTGCAAAATATGGACACAATCTTAGATGATTCAAGGATACCATTACAGGAAAATCTACCAACCAATGGACAATAGGAAAAAAAAGAAGTTGACATACAAGTGCCTGCAATGACTGAGCATGTCAAGACCAGGTACACCACCACCAGAAACAGGGATGGGTCCTTCAAGTTTGTTGTCAGCTAGATCCAGCCAATATAGTTTAGACAGATTACCAATGGAAGATGGGATCCTCCCACTAAATCTGTTAGAATTCAGAGACCTGTGGTTTCATAAATGAAAAGAGCACAATGAGCACCAAATATTTGAAAATTTAAGATAGATGAGCAGATATAGCAAATCGTGTCATTTACAGCATCCAAAATAACCCCCATAAGAATGTTCATCTTTCAGCTGAGCAGTAAAATATTTATGAAGGAATACAAAATTCTTACAGAAATATTAGCTCCTGTAGGGAACCTATAGTAGAAGGTATGGGACCAGAGAAGCTGCAACCAACCAGAATTCTGAAATGGACCCAAGCAAGCAATTTTATGAGAATATTTTACAGTGGCATTGAAGTTTTAACAATTGGTCTCCACGTAAAACAGTATTTCCTTACATGTTAGATAGCTTCTTCAAACTGCCAATTTTTTCTGGGAGTGGTCCTGTCAGGCCCTTGTTGTAAGATAGATCCCTAGATGAAGGGACTCATAAAAGAAGAATTAGAATACTTATTGGAAATTACTCAAGGTTTTGCTCTATCTAGTTATAAAATTTGGTAGAAAATTGTTTCTGATCAATTATTTATGACGATACAAGTAACATTGCAAGTTCATCAAGCCTTGAAAGTGTGCAGCGAATCTTATGGCATCTGCATTATGCCGACTAACAAATAGTATAGATTGACCGGTTGTTGAAATGCATCAAGTTCATGTGAAATAAAAATAGACGAGAAAAGGGTATTCGAAGACCTACAAAATTTGTAGTTCAGATAACTGTCCAATATCTCCAGAGAGTGTGCCAGTCAAATTCATACTTGATAATTTTCTGAAAAATATAAGACGCTTCGGAATATCAAACAATGGAATATACAGGAATAATTAGTGCATGATTCTTGAATTATGATAAGTGTTAAAATCGTACAAAGAGACCACACGCATGTTGATACACTCAATGCCATCCCAACCATCTTCACAGGGATCCAGAGTCCCCCAATTTGGAGGTGTATTATTCCATAGTGTCATTAGAGACTTTAAACCAGTAACTGCATCAATCAAATATTATCACAATCCAACATTGCAAAAGCTGAATTCTCAAAGAAGAATTTTCCCATCAATAAACACAGAGAAATTGCAAAGTTAGAAAGGATTACAAATTTACGAGTTTATGAAAGCAACTTAAAGAACACTATTGCACCAACTGTAGCTATAGCAATCCAAGCAGCTCTTGAGAATTAATTGCCTGTTCTCAAGGCTGACTAAGTATTTCCTAATGAAGCACAAAGTAATCTTAAGCTACTCACAGACTACAGAATCAAAATCTTATTCGTAACTAGATGAATTAAGAAGTTCTGCTGTCAAAGCTGACATCAGAATTAATACTTCCTTAAAATGGTTCCTCAATGAAGTTGAAAGAATTAATTATCATAGACTACTTTCTCTGAAATCCGGATTACCACATACAGTTACTGGCACTGTTGATCGTTATTCAGCTTTGGGAAAGATTTTGACAAAAACTAGAGAGATAATATCTGGAAAGCTAAAAAGCAGGTACAACAATCCTGTAAATTCAGATATTAACAAATAAATGGAGTAAGCAAAGCAAATAGTAGCTATATTGAGCTTACCATCCCAAATACTTGTCTCATGGTTTGCTAAAACGAGAAAAGGCGTGAATATCAGAAGCAGAAACACCTGAGTTCTATGATCCATTGTTCTATCCAAAACTTCAATAGTTCAAAAAAAGCTTCAGCTGGAACTCATACAAACGTTTAGTAATGATTTCATGTAACACAGTGGTTAACCATTCAATATCGAAGTCTTTAATCTGGTAGGTATCCCCTTGATGCTTACTGAATATCAATGCAGCACAGACGCATAGTGGTTGCTTTTCCTTGTTGTTGCACGTAATTATGAAGAGAATGACAGCAAGCAAGTAGTTTATGCTATACACAAGGTCAATAGCTATAATATACTTCAAAATAACACGCCGGTCAATAGCAGCAACAAAATATCACGTCGCAGAGGGCAGAAGCAGAACCATTCAAATGCCTTTTTAGTTTGGATATATCCACAGTAGGAGTTGAAAACAAATATGAATCAATCATTTGACAGAGTTTGGCTGGGAAGTTTATTATAGAAAGACGGAGAAAATGTCTCCTCTCTTGTCTCAGAGTCGTTATCGGAGGACCATTATTCATCTACAACTTGATAAAAGGGCTCATAGTTGATTAGATGGATTCTCTTTCATGCTCAGCTGTCAATGTGTAAGTGATGAAGGGAGTTAGCCCACCAAGTCAAGGTCCATATACCCCTTCCATTACTCCATGTCAATATCCACCACCTTCTCCCCCATGTGACAATAAAAAAAATGGAATGGAATTCCTTAACCCAAAATTGCCGGAGGAATGATTTTCTTCATAGCTACTTTTCTTATAATTTTTGCATTAACAAGGTTCGTGAATTGTTGCTGTCCTTTTTACTGGAGTATTTGAGCCACAATATTTTCAAAGAACGTCTCTAATGGTGAAGTGCTATTGAGATGAGATGACAGATCAAAGACCCCACTTCTTACTGCTTCAATGGTTTAAAATGAGGCTGAGGAGCCATTAATTCTACTAGATGTTGTACAATGAACATAAAATAATTTGAGAAAAGAGAGAGAGTTTAGACACAGAGAATGGGATGTGTGTATATTCATGTCACTATGAGAGTGTTTATATAGGTGTACATGATGTATACAAAAAGGCAATGTTTAATAGCAACGTCAATTACTCCTATACAAAATTCTATCAATCACTAATCTATAGTGAAAGACACATATCACTCTACATCTATTTACATGATTTAGCCATAACTATTTACAACACTCCTCCTTGGATATTTCATGTCAATAGTGTTGCCTAGGCTGGGCGCTTCTAAGTTGCCTCGTCAAAAAACCTTGCCAAGTAATAAAAACCCTATGGAAAAAAAACAACATTGGTCGAAGGAGAAAAAGAGCACAATGCGCATGAATGTGGAGTAGTCGTATCACAACAGAGATAGGTGAAGTCTTCTTATCAGCATCATAAGTAGGTAGTATGTCTACGAGAGGGATGCATTAGAGTTGCTACACCAAAACCTTGCCCGGTAAACCCAGTGGGAAAAAACCCGTGGTCGAAGGGAAAAGATGAGCAAATGCATATATATGTCGAATCAAAGCATCTTCACGATGTAGTATAAGTGGGGTGACCATGCTAAAGATGTGCCTCGTTAAAACCTCGCCAGGTAACAAAACCCAGTGGGACAAAATAATCCTGGACGAAGGACAAAAAGAGTACACGATGGTCAAGTGAGTATGCTTCAGGATACTCCCTCTGATTTCAACTCCCCCTGAAAATTACATGTTAGGTAATTTAGGTAGTTTACGTAGACCAATACCTTGGACATGCTTCTGGAATGTAGACTTTGGTAGTGACTTGGAGAAGAAGTCTGCACGATTTTCTTCAGATCAAATCTGCATAACTTCAATCTTTTGATGCTCCTATTGTTGCTGATTGAAGGAGAACTTCAGTGCAATATATATGTTTGGTGTTGTCTCCTTTGATGAGACTCATCCTTATCTGCTCTATGTAAGTAGCATTATCCTCATAGATAATGGTCGGTTTATCAGTGGTGGAATGCAGTCCACATGTGCTTCAAACATGCTTTGTAACAGCTCTTAGCCATGTACATTCATATACTACTTCGTAAAGAGCTAGTATCTCAGCATGATTCAAAGAGGTAGCAACAAGTGTCTATTTCATAGACTCCCAAGAAGTTTCAGTATTCCCAATGGTAAATACATAATCAGTTTGGGAACGTGTCTTGTGCCGGCCTGATAGATAGTCTGTATCAGCATATCCAACAAGGCAAACATCATTTTGAGGATCAAGGGGGTTCGATCCATTCCTTGATGCATATAGATAGAATAATCCATATACGCTGTACATCTAAGGTAGCGAAAAATATCTTTTATGTCATTCAAAGGCGTGTGTTGGCGCAGAACTATATCTAGCTAACAAGTTTACATCAAATGAGATGTCCCATCTAGGGCATTGAGCCAAGTACAATAATGCGCCTATTGCATTTAGATATGGGACTTCTGGCACCAATATCTCTTCGAGTCTTCGTTATCATCTGCAGGACAATATGGTTTTCTCTAGACTTAAGAGGACCATGGGTGTACTTGCTTTTATCCTCATTAAAGCGTCTTAACATCTTCTGGATGTAATTTGGTTGATGGAACAAAATTTCATCTGCACTGTGCTCGGGTTCCAAGTTGAGACAATAATTTGTTCTCCCAAGGCCTTTCATCTCAAATTCCAACTTCAGGTGTTTTGCGGTTTCCTTGATCTCTTTAGGATATCAATCAAATTCATATCATTGACATAGACCGTCACAATTCCGAACTAGGAACTTGTTTCCTTAATAAACACGCATGGGCATAGTTTATTATTCACATATCCCATCCTAATCAAATATTCACTTAGACAGTCATTCCACCTCCTTATAGATTGTTTCAATCCATAAAGTGAACGCCTTAAAACTAATGAAGAGCGTGTTCCGTGGTCTAGAACTATTTGCATTCGGTATATTAAGTCCTTCAGGAACTTTTATGTATATCTCTGTATCGTGATCCCCATAGAAATAAGCTGTGACCACATTCATAAGCTGCATATTTAGTTTTTCAGAAACTACCATATTGATAAGGTAACAGAACATTATGACGTCCATTACGGGAGAATGCGTCTCCTCGTAATCAACCATAGGGCGTTGAGAAAATCCTTGCGCCACTAGACGAGCCTTATGTATCACAATCTCATTCTTCTCATTACGCTTTCTTACAAATACCCATTTAAATTCTATGGGTTTAACATGGAGAGGTGTAGGAATAACAGGTCCAAACACCTTTCTCTTTGTCAAGGAATCTAATTTCATCTAGATTGCTTATTTCCTTTCTGACCAGTCGTCTCTTCGTTGACATTGATCAACAAAGCAAGGTCTGAGGTCAACGCATATTATAGTTTCGGTGGCCACCGCAAATACTAATATATCATTGATGATAATATCAACCCGATTCCAAATCTCACTAAATTTACTGAGATTTCTCTATTCTCGAGAGCGGGTTCAAATGATGGAGCGTCCCCCAACATGGTCTTTATCTCGTGAGATGATTGAGATTGCGATGTCAAGAGGATTCGTTTGTGCCAAGTCTACCCTCTTTTGGGGATAAGAATCCTTCGAACCTAATGGTCTACCTCGCTTCTTGGCAGGGACAGATGACTGGTTAGCCACCATGTACCTCGTCCATCTAGGATGACACATCCTATAGGGACTTCTATCCTTGCAGGCACATTTGTAGCAGGTATATATGATCTCGTCACTTTAGCTAGATCAGAGAAAGTGTCTGCCATATTGTATTCTATACTCTATAGATCTAGAATTGTTCACACTTCACTATCTTTGTGCAGTTTGGGGATCAAGATGTGACATTGTGGGGACATTCCATGTTAATTCAAGTCGTTTATCAGGAACGGTCATGTTCTTATCTCCCCCTAACAGTGGGAATACTGTCTCATCAAAGTGACAATCCGTAAATCTAGAGATAAAGAGATCACCTGTTAAGGGCTCTAAAGAGCACATAATGGATTGGACTCATAATCGACATGTATGCCCATCCTTTGTTGAGGACCCAATTTTGTTTGTTGTGACGACACAATTCGCATGAGGACTGCATACCTAAATGTGGGTAAGTCCGAAACATCAGGTTCATACCCAGTCACCAACTGTAACGCGGAGTAAGGTTGGTAATAGTGAGCCTCAACGGGACCAACATAGCTGCATGCAAGATTGCATAGCCCATTGCAGAAATTAGAAGCTTGGTGTGCATTGCTAAGATTCTATTTGCGAGACCATCTTGGGTGTGAACATATATAGGGAACTATATGTTCAGCCTCAATCCCAAGGGATATGCAATAATCATCGAAAGACGTCGATGTAAACTCTCTTATATTATCAAGTCTTATAGATTTTATGGGATAATCCGAGTAGTGAACCCTCAATTTCGTGATCTGGGTGAGAGTTTAGCAAAAACAGCATTTTCTTATGGACATTAGTATAACATATGATCACTTTGTCGATACATCAATCAAAACCTTTAATATTTAACTGATCCACGTGGTGGTTGGATATGTCCACAAATTTCTCTTGCATTCTGTGCAGAAAAATGGTTATGTACTAGTCTTTGCACATGATGGTCTAGTATTAAACATTTCTAACGAGTAAGCTTGACATAATGTGTCATTATACACAAGACCCTTATTCAAAAGGGGATGCACCTGTGATGAATTAAGGTTACAGTACATCATACTTTGACGTGGGTGTCTCAAATGATCATGCCACAACAAGTAGTTGCTTGAATTATTTAGCTTCTAGCTAACAGATTTTAATTTCTCCAATGTAGGCTTCTGGCCGCACACTCAGAGGTTATGCAAAGAAATTCCACCCATTTTTCTCAATGATTTCAACGTGCTAACCGTTGGTTCGAATATCCTTAACACTCAATAACGCTCTTCTAGAACGTGGAGATTATAAGGCCTCATTAATGGTAGGTTCAGTACCATTGGACAACATACAGTGGGCTTTACCATAACCCTCTATCAGGTTTGATTAGCCTGATATGATTGCCACAGAGGTAGGAATAGACAATAAGTTTGAAAAATATCTCCGATCTGGGAGTATGTTGTGCGTAATAGCACTTTTAACCAGACAACAAACTTCCCCACAGAATATGCCTACTCATTTATTTAATTCAATGGATCACATGTATAAATAAGTTTATTGAATTAAATATATTCGAACATAACCACATTTTCATAATCCAATATAATTGAAAACATAAATCACCAAAATCTGAAGATGTTTCATTCATTAAGATGAAAATATGGCATAAGGGGCCGATTATACCCATGTCTTCGAGTTCTGATTCATGTTTAGTAATTTCCTGAAAATCCATGATCTCTAGTGTGGAATCGATAGAAAATGACCCTTCAATAAAATTGGTATTTCAAGTTCCGCGACCAGCATAATACTCATTTACTGCTTCGGCTATCACACAGCAAGTGTCGGGGGGGGGCGGGCGGCAGCAGTTAATTCCTCCACATCGATAACAAAGATCATGCTGATGCTGGCCAAACCAGTTTTCCACTATAACATAGGGCCATGTTTTGGGTCGGTTACTTGTCTCAAAAGATCAGACTTTTTGTCCCTTCCATGGTCACAATCTCTCCTTTCGAGATTAGGTTTGTGATCAGCAACATCAATTGCTTCAAGTAAAAGTGCTGCTTGGGTACCGATGGGCTTGACTTGATAATTCCTCAACAGAAGGTTGTTGTTCATTTCAGTGAGCAACAAGATAGTGATCAATTCTAAGAATTAATAAAGTGCCTCTCCTTATATTGTTTTTGGGCAAATGGGCTTGTTCAATATTTTGCTAATCATGTCTTGCTTCAGGTAAGAAAGCATGTCAACTTTAGATAATTTCTTCTAGAAACTTTCGTTTGCTGAAATTTGATATTAAAGAACAAATAATCGTGGTAAGTGCTTTTTGGAAAAATCCATGAGCAACAAATGGGAACTTCGAGTTCTTACAACATGGTATGACAAATCAGATTAAACATGTAAAATCTACTGGTTTTATCATGTGTGGTGAATTTATGAAGGAAACTTCAAGTTTCTTAAATGACATTATCGAAACCACAAGTTCGATTTAGGTATGAACTACTGGTTCATTTATGAACTACTAGTTCATCAGGTACTTGCATTTTGTACACATATATTCTAGTGCTAAAATTTAGACAACTAACACAATAATTTTGAATAGAGCAAATTGAAATAATATCTCACAAATTGGATAAATGGAAAACACAAATCAATTGAGATATTAATTGCATGCTATAATATAACAGATTAATTATTACACAATTATATGAATAAATGCTTCTGGCAATTAATTACACATATTAGATATGATGAATCTATTTACAATATGAAATCATTTTTCCTTTTATTTTGATTCTGCTGGACCAAAGAAGGAGTGGGCTTGATAGTGAAGCCTATCAGGCTTACTCTGCGGGCTTGTGACCCGGGCTTTCATGTGTAAGTCAAATGGTGTGTGAGACCTGCTGGGCTGCTAGGTCCCGCGGAGGGAGAGTGAGCCTGCTGGGCTCAAACTGGTCTGCCAAGGAATGAAATACTATTAGTCGACCCTTTTGGTAACTCTAATGGAATACGACCACGTAAGGAAGGATCAGATTTAGGTAGAGTGAGGCTCACTTAAATACACAGCCTCATCTGAACTTTGCCTAAACATCGCATCCAACTGGATTAGCCTAGTTGGAGAAGATTCATAACCATTGTCATGGCAACAAGTGGCGAGCTTCTGTGCTAGCTTTGTAACTTGGGCCTGAGCTTCTGGCTCGGATTTGTTGTTGTGACTTTTGGCTTGATTTGAGCTTCTTACCCAGCCAAATTTAATATGCCCAATTATAACACAATCAAATTCAATATATGTTATTAAATCGTAACGTAAATAAATTAATGCAGCGGTTATGTACCTAAGGAAATGGGTTCAAATCTCATTAATGCTTCTGGCACTTCGTATAGGTAATAAATTGGGCAAATGCTTCTGGCATAATGCTTATGTAATAATTGTGTAATAATTTAGCCCATAATGCTTCTAGCATAACGACTTATAATGGAAAATTCAAATTTGTGTAACCAAAAATTAAGCCCATAATTCGCGTAATACACAATATTAAAATCTAGTAATAAAGGATACATTGTGAAATTATTACGGTAATTGTTTTGGATAAATGTCAATCAAAACCAAAACATGAATTGAATCAACTGATCAATCACCAATTATATGAAGTTGAATCTGCTTTTGGCAGTATTAATATTAAATGGTGTTGATAAATTTTAGCTTGCCATAATGGTACAGCGGACAACATGTTGGGTTGGTACCTATTTTGGTTGGGTTCGAATCCCAGCAACTGCACAATCTTTTTTCTTTTGGTACTACTGGACCAAATAGTTGCAGTCCATAAATTAGTTCTCTTTTATTTTCCAATCAAACAATCTAAAGCCAAACAATTCAAGGCACATGAATGAATACATACAAATATGTATACCAAATATTAGGGTTCATGCATCATGGTGATTTTTTATATTCAATCAATAGGCTCAATAAGCATGAATATAAAATTCGATTTTAGAAAGAAAAATACTTGATAAAGAGCAGACGAATCTTCAGTTTATATGTGCAGAACTAAGAAGGTTGTCTTCTCAGCCAATCCAATAACTCAGGAGTTATTCGCTTGTTCTCTTGATTGAATGATGAACCACCTCTTCTCCGTAACTTGCAATCTAAATCCTAGGGCTAGTCGTGCTGATAAAGTATTATAAAATGAACATAAAATAATTTGAGAAAAGAGAGAGAGTTTAGATGCAGAGAATAGGATGTGTGTATATTCATCTCACTATGAGGGGGTTTATATAGGTGTACATGATGTATACAAAAAGGCAACGTTTAATAGCAACGTCAATTACTCTTATACACAATTCTATCAATCACTAATCTATAGTGAAAGACGCATATCACTCTACATCTATTTACATGATTTAGCCATAACTATATACAACACTAGAGATTTTGTTGTTAATGTAGAAATTTCATCATGGGATTTTCAAAGAACGTCTCTATGAGATGATAATTCATGACCCACTTCCAACTGCTTCATTGGATTAACATGAAGCTGAGGAGCCACTGATTCGACTAGGGATTTTGTTGTTAATGAAGAAATTTCATGATGCGATTTTCAAAGAACATTTCTAATGGTGAAGTTCTACTGGGATGAAATGACAATTCAAAGACCCCACTTCTAACTGCTTCAATAGTTTAACATGAAGATGAGGAGCCATTGATTTGACAAGGGAATTTGTTGTTAATGTAGAAATTTCATGATGAGATTTGAGGAGACACACATGCACAGCATACATTCCGCAAATATAGGTACCTAATTTGCTAGACAAGTGGAACACACCAGAAGAAGCATCAATGAAAATCTGAAACAGCTTTTCTTTAGATGTTCTTCTCTTTAAAATATGATTTATTACTTTATTTGACATAGAAGGCTAGAAGCTGTATGATCCAAGACGCTGAAGAGTTTTGACATACAATCCAGACAATTACATCATTTTACATATACATTACAGCACTGCAGTTTCAAGCTGTTCCATTATTGGACAACCCATATTTATACATGTTAGTATCACTATGTTGCAACATTCCGAATGCTTCAACGAAAACCTTGGTTGGTGGCAATTTTTCTGCATTTGGGGATAGCAAAGGTTGATTAGAATAAAAGAGATAGTTTCAGGAGGATGGAAAATCTCTGAAGCACCAACCAACAAGAAAGTAACTACAGTAAATACAGTGTGTTCAAGTGCTGCCACAAATATTTCATCAATGCTAGATGTAAGCAGAAAACTTATATATATGGTATAATCTACTCATTAGACAAGAGATATTACTTCATACCTCTTGAACTTGTCAGTAACTATTATGAAGTAGCATCCGGCTGCTTATCTGGCCTAGCATCTATGAATGCTGGTATCTCATTGTATGCCTCATGCAACCTGGACAAAAGGGGGAACTGGGTCTGTACAAACAATTCAGGAAAGAAACTCATCAAAGATGCAGATGGCAAAGGCACTTGTCATTTAGACCGTAAAGTCCAAAAAACCAGAGAAATAGTTGATTGTGTTGTAGTATAAATGTATAATATTATGTATGTCTATATCATGTAACAAATACGTAAAGTATTTAGATAAGTACTTGAGTGTATGATCATAGGTACTTGAGTGTATGAAGACTTATGTAACATGCTTTACCAAGAGGAAACAAGCATGACAGAAAATCATTATCAAGATGGTTATCATTTTGGTTTTCTCTTTGAGCTTTCACACTCCAAATGTATTCCTATCAATACCCTATTGTATGAGAAAATAAACACATTTGAAATCTCCATTCTCTCTGAAATATTACTCTTTCTTTCTGTGTGTCAATTTCTCTTGTTCTTAAACACGTTATCAGCACGAAGTTGCTCTAGAATTAGAATCGAAAATTGACGAAAGAAGAGTTCATCATCGATCGAAGTCATTTTTCCAAACTTACAAAAAATCCCCAAACCCTAGCTCATATCAAAGACCTTGATTCCAGAAGCCCGGAACCGGTCTCAGAATTGCAGGAACCAGCCGGAAAAGGCCTGAACAAATCATTAAGTTAAGGGCTCACCACCCTGATCATCCTATTAAGTCAATTCGTCTTGACAATACTGGAGAGTTTACATCAAGAACCTTTGATGATTATTGCATGTCCATTGGGATTGAGATCGAACACCCTGTCCCTCATGTACACACCCAAAATGGACTCGCAGAAGCTGCCATTAAAAGACTTCAAATGGTTGCCAGGGCATTGGTTATGCGCACCAATCTCCCTATTGTTGCTTGGGGCTATGCAATATTACATGCAGCTGTGCTTATTCATCTGAGACCCACTGCCACCCAACCCTTTTCTGCGACCCAAATGGTGACTGGGTATGAGCCTGATGTCTCACACTTACGCATATTTGGGTGTGCAGTCTATGTGCCAATTGCGCCGCCACAGCACACCAAAATGGGTCCTCAAAGACGCTTAGGCCTTTATGTTGGATATGATTCTCCAAGCATTATCCGCTACATAGAACCCTTGACAGGTGATCTATTTACTGCTAGATTTGCGGATTGTCACTTTGATGAGACAGTCTTCCCGTCATTAGGGGGGAGACAAGAACACTAATGTTCAACAGAAAAGACAGGAATTGTCGTGGTCTGTCCCCACTTTGTCTCATCTTGATCCCCGAACCACACAATCTGAAATAGAAGTGCGGAGTATTCTCGATCTTCAGAAGTAGCAGAATCAATGTCTGACGCATTTTCTGATATCGCTAAAGTGACAAGATCACACATACCTGCTGCAAACGTACCTGCCAGGATTGATGTTCCTAAAACTAAAGGACATGACATCCCGTCTATAGGTGATACAGTGGCTAGACCCATGGCTCCTGCCTGAAAGCGCAGGAGGCCTATAGGTTCGATGGATTCTCGCCCAATAAAGAATGCGAGCTTGACACAAAATAATCCATTAATCATCGATACAAATAATCCATCTCATGAAAAAATTTCGGATTACGGTTATGTCCAAGAGACATCATTGGAGGACGCTCCAATGGTAGAATCAATTCCAGAGAATAGAGAGATCTCCATGAATTACACTAGTATACATGTAATTATCGACAGAAATTCTATGGCTATTGATGATACGTTTGCATATCATATTGCAAAAGAAATTATAGAATACGATGATATCGAACATCGCTCCGTTGAAGAATGTCAACGAAGAGCAGATTGGTCCAAATGGAAAGATGCGAACTAGACTGAATTGGATTCACCAAAAAAGAGACAGGTATTTGGGTCTATAACATTGACACCACCAAATGTAAAACATGTTGGCCATAAATGGGTCTTTGTTAGAAAGTGTAATGAGAAAAATGAGGTTGTTAGATACAAAACCCGTCTTGTGGCGCAAGGTTTCTCACAACACCCTGGAATCGACTACGAGGAGACATATTCTCCCGTAATGGACGTTATAACGTTCCGCTACCTTGTCAGTTTGGTAGTTTCCGAAAAACTTGACATGCAGCTCATGGATGTGGTTACAGCATATCTCTATGGGGATCTAGATTCAGAGATATATATGAAGGTTCCAGATGGACTTCAATTACCCAAATCAAGTGGCTCTAAACCACATAGCGCGTTTTCAATAAAATTAAGACGCTCACTATATGGATTGAAACAATCCGGACGGATGTGGTATAACCGTCTAAGTGACTACTTGATTGGAAAGGGATATGTTAACAACGAAATATGCCCTTGCGTGTTCATTAAAAGGACAAGATCCGGATTTGCAATTGTAGCAGTTTATGTCAATGACATGAAACTAATTGGAACTCTAAATGAATTAAAAGAAACTGCTACATATTTGAAATCTGAATTTGAGATGAAAGATCTCGGGAAAACACGGTTTTGTCTCGGAATAGAACTCGAGCACCGTAATGATGGGATTATGATCCATCAGTCAACATATACTCAAAAGTTACTGAGGCGCTTTAATGAAGATAAAGCAAAGCCTGTGAGTACTCCCATGATCAACCGTAGTCTTGAGCCCATGAAAAATCCGTTTCGTCCAAGGGATGAGGACGAAGATTTATTAGAGGCTGAAATACCATATCTAAGTGCGATAGGCGCATTATTGTATTTAACTCAATGCACAAGACCGGATATCTCATTTGCAGCAAACTTGTTAGCTCGACATAGTTCTGCGCCAACACGTTGCCTTTGGATTGGTATAAAGACAATCCTTCGATACCTAAAAGGTACGATTGATATGGGCTTGTTATATCCCTACAGAGAGAAAAGAAATGTGAACGCCGGCAACACTATCCACAGTGATCGACGTTCTCCTCCTCCCCTCCATCAAAATGATAATGATGTTCTGACGGGCTTTGCTGATGTAGGGTATCTCTCTGACCTTCACAAAGGTCGCTCCCAAACAGGTTATATCTTTACCATGGGAAGCACCGCGATATCTTGGAGATCTACAAAACAGACTCTTGTTGCTACTTCCTCAAATCATGCAGAGATTATTGCACTACATGAAGCCGTGCGTGAGTGCATATGGCTAAGGTCTATAAATAGACACATTCGAGGAACTTGTTGTTTGAAATTACCACAAATGAACCTACATGCATTTACGAGCATAATGCAGCTTGTATTGAGCAAATGAAACTAGGTTTCATCAAAGGCGACAATACCAAGCATATATCGCCGAAATTCTTCTACAATCAGCAACAACAAACACTTCTAAATATTGCAGTAAATCAAATCCGATCAAAAGATAATGTAGCTGACTTATTTACTAAGTCACTACCAAAATCCCCTTTCGAGAAAGATGTAAGGAGCATCGGATTGAGGAGGATATCCGAACTCCCATGATCTTCAAGGGGAGTTTAAATCAGGGGGAGTATCCAGAAACATACTTCACACTCAACGCGCGTTGTGCTATTTTTCCCTTTCGACCAAGGTTGTTTTTTCCCACAGGGTTTTATTACTTGGCAAGGTTTTTAACGAGGCAATTTCGAAGCGCACCACCAACACAGTACTATTGAACATGAAATATTCAAATGGGAGTGTTGTAGTATAAATGTATAATACTATGTATGTCTATATCATATAACAAATACGTAAAGTATTTAGATAGGTACTTGAGTGTATGAAGACTTATGTAACATGCTTTACCAAGGGGCAACAAGCATGGCAAAAAATCATCATCAAGATGGTTATCATTTTGGTTTTCTCTTTGAGCTTTCACACTCCAAATGTATTCCTATAAGTACCCCATTGTATGAGATGAATAAACACACTTGAAATCTCCATTCTCTCTGAAATATTACTCTCTCTTTCTTTATGTCAATTTCTCTTGTTCGTAAACAGATTGATACTATCAGTATGAGCAATAGAAGGGCCTGTAAAAAGAAAAGGGGGAAAAAACAACTAGTGGATATAAATATGGGAACATCCAAGACCAGAAGCAAGGATAATAATTATAGTCATACTGAAAGGGACCAAGACAACTTCAGTCTTTCATTTCATTATTGTTGACTAAAAATTATGAAAATGATCCACTTGGCTCCTGTTTTTTTTTTTTTTGGTCCACCCATCCACTTGGCTCCTACAAGCCCAGTCAAATAAGGTGTGAGGTTCACCCCAGTCAACGCATCAATTACACTATCTTTTCAGTAACTTTGAATCTTTGGTTCCACAAAATGTTATTAGCTGAAGTTAATAGGAGGGAAATTATGGTAATACAAATATACAAGTATATAATTCACTAATAAGGAAAAAGAAGTGGTAAAATTTCATTGTGTAGTCCTGAAGCATACATTTATCACTGAATTAGCTGCCATACAATCAACTTCTTGAAAAGCATGCTTGTTTGGTCAGCACTCTAAAACTAGTTAAATACATTTTTTTTGTGCGTATGTGTGTGGACTGTCATTCTATACTAACTTTTTTAGGACCAAATCTCTACAAATACCTTTTCTTATGCTGGACCTACCACAGTATTATACCGACAGGCCAGAATAGACTCCAACTCAATGTACAAAAGATGCAGCTGCCTTTACATCATATAGGACTGTAGCGAGAAGAAGTGCAAATGCACGAAGAGGTTGTTTGACACCTCAATTTTCGAATGCTATGGAAAGCAAACGCAGAATATAGAAATTCCATAACGTGATTGCAATATCAGAATAGTCAATATGGACCCATTCAATTCTCACTCAAAAGAACAGGAAAAGAAACGTGCCATGCCACGGAGATGAGTATCAATTTTACACTACCAGTTGAATAAAATCCCTTTATGTACATTTCCTATGGTTATAACTTTAACTGGCGCAAGAAATGAGCAGTACCATGTCTAGATTGAACCTTGTAAAAGCTGCATCAATCTGGGGCGCCAGGAACAAATCTGCCTGCAAATATTTATCAAAATGTTACATATATCCGAAGTTTCTCCAAACAAAGTAATTTCACACCAATTAGAAAGTGACCATTCCATAGTGCAGCATGCAACTCAAGTACTGTAATCCAGAACCTCACAACCACATCGGTTGTTAAAGATAGATAAAGTTCTAGATGGTCTACCGGTACTGCAGTGTTCTGTTTCTTAAGAGAACAAAAAAATTGCATGAAATGGACATTTCAAATCTGTGATTATATTGCTAGGCAAAGGTCCTTGGTAATCTTAATTGTTAAATTTAGTTTGCATGCTTCTAAAAGTAGTGAAACCACAGTCTAATTACTTTGAGAACATTGGACTTGCATGACTTTCTTCTATGGTTAGTAAGAAATGATGTGAGCTCGATGTTATGATTTAAGCAAATGTAGGAGGCTAATGTTTATCTCCAGCCTAAATATGCAAATAACTGGGCAACAGCTTTGTGAAATATATGCAAATGTTGTGTACTTTTTGGGTGAATTCAAACCTCGGAAAAGCAAAAGACCAAAGCCCATGAATGAAAACTAGGCTTACAGAACCAGTAACCTAGTTCCTTAAACCTGCCACATAAAAGATTTTCTGGTTTGGGGTTAAATGTGGTCAAAACGGTTCTTATGTTTTGCACTGACAAAGTCGATCACTCCTTTTTTCATAAGATGGAGAAGAAGAAAAAAGAAGACAAAATTGATCAAACATACAAAAAAGTAACTTCATCTCCAATTGCATATCTTCCTGCATAGTTTTTCAGTAGATCTTCAAGTGCTGAAAGAAACACAAATAGTAGATATTAGACCTAAATTATTCATGAGAATAGAAATAAGTATATAGTAAGATTCCAACACTTGTGCTTGAGAAGCAAGACTGAGAAGAAAATATTACCATAATTCCTTTCTCATTTCATGGGCTAGAAAAAAATTATTAAATTCAAAAGTTATGGTTTACTGAATATTCCCCCTTTTTTTTTTTCCTATCTCTTTGGAAGGGGAATGTGGGAACATATGGACCAATAGTTTTTCCAAAGATTACCTGCGAAACCTTTCCCAATATGAACTTTAACCCATTCAATTTTTGCATCTGGACTAACCCTTTCTTCTATATAATTCTGTAAACTGGAAAAGCAACGAGCAAGATCAATGGTATTGATTAGATGATAATGCAACAAGAAGTGAACTCTTATAACAATGAAAGTGTTATAAAGTATAAACAAGCAAAAGCATCCAGCTAGTTACCACTACTGCCAGTTTCACAAGGGGCGGTATGCTTGAGCAAACAATAATTGCAGCCTGCACATCAGGAGAAGGACATGAAAATAGCGTTAATTAAGAAAATACCTTCAAAAAGTTACAAACTGTGTATTCCAAATTAGGATTTGGAGCAAAGCATAGTGAATCGTCCAAAGCATTAGTAAACTCATATGAGACTCATAGTATATCATAAAACTGGAGCATGATACTACTGTCAAAACTGATTTGGCATCATTCGGCTGCATATATCATGTTTATTGCATTAAGCACCAATACACAATATAAACTACCATCAATGTCAGTTACTCCGTGTTTAGGATTATACTATGTTAGTTAATGACTTAAGATGATGCAGTTCTTGGTAAGCTATGCATACAAGTGTTGCCAAGTCAATAGGACAAAGACAGAAACCATATTTTTATTTTGAATTCAACATATGGTAACGGGGTTGTTGCAGCCATGAGAACATGAAAATCCAGTCACTTTGTAAGAAGCAGTGCAATTAACTTATCCATGCAAACAAGCAAAAGAATTTTAAGGAAAAGAAACGTTTTAGTTGACCAGGAGATTCAAGCCAGAAGGAGTCAGAAAATAGAGCTCATAAAACATGGATTATCAAAATAAGCCAAGAAGCAGCATTAGAAGTAATAAGATCCTGCGGCATGCATAAATGCATGTAAAACTTTGACATCACCATGATCAAGATTCAAGATCATAATTTTGATTTCTCATTATGAAAAATGCAAATCCATCCACAATAGTTGACAAAATCTTAACAAAAGGGACCCAATGTCCTTGACGCGAGACTGACCTGGAAGTTAATGGCCTTTCGGCAGCAACGGATGTTGTGGGTACTTTTCTTCCAAATACTGCGGAACATGAGAAGAAGCTAATGAAAACTGAATGCATATCGTATGCAGATTAAGCTAATGGAGAAAGAAGAACATACAGACTGACCAATAAAATGGCAAATGAATCAGAAACAGCTAAGTCCCCATCCACAAGCACCGGCACATAGCCGATAGGATTCAGCTTTCTAAACTCTGCCTGACAAAAAAACCCACCAGTACAGAATCAATTCAGTCTCAGATATAGACATCATAATTTCAAAGTGGTGAGTTAAAGGAATGGGACTAACCAGGACTAAACTGTTCTCCCTTCAACAAGTTTACAGCTTTGTACTCGTATTTGAGCCCTATACATATACAAACCATAAGGTCAAGTTCAAATTCAAATTCAGACACCAATAATGAATAGAATGTTCAAAAATTGGAGGAAAAGAAACACCCTTGAGGTTGAGGGCAATTCGGATACGGTAAGCGCAAGAGCTCATGTAGTAGGAATACAATTTCAGTTGTTGATCGCCATTTTCGTCACTACCACTCGCCTAAAGACGCAAACTTTCAGTCTCAGTATCAATTTGTCCATATATTTCAAACCCCAGAATTAATCGAAACTAGGAAGATAAGAATGACAAAGTTGAACTTGATTCACCATAAGGGATTATCCGACGACACAGAGGTTGGAGCAAAATCGCAAATGTGTGCTTTAGTTCTTTCGCTTATATGAGGGGACACAGAGGTTGCCACATTTACAGTAAATTAGTATCCGCCAGCATCATTAACGCAGTCCATTAATGAAATCGACTGTATTTCCTTGCTCCATTGATTGGAAGAAAATATGTATCCGTCCACAAAGCTTTCAGTAGCAAAGGTATTCTTTTCAGGGTGCGGCCATCGGCACCATACAATTTTCTTAGTTTATTATATTTGCTCATTACAGTTTATATTTTCATTTCAATGTTAAATTTTAACAAAACCCGTTCTGAAATTCACTCTAAAATATAAGATGGCATTCGGGGCCCACTTTTTGAGAAAATTCTAACTAAAATTTGCAGAACTTTCCCTAAAAGTGGACAACTCAAACATGTAGAAAGCACAACAAACACTTCTAAACAAAAACCACCCCAATCTTGTGGAGCTATCCTGCTCCCAAAAACACAACAACTCCAAAACCGAGTAAAAACCAATCCAACACTTCCAAAGTTCATTGAAAATCTAAAATTTACATAATCTCAAGTACATAAACATAATTCCTAAATTATAACAATTATCCCAATAGGTAATCAGAGCAATCTAGGAAAATGAACCGAATTAGATTACGGGGAGGTGTAATGTATATGGAATTAGTGGAACTTTTTAAGAAATCTATGGAATTTAAAAGTCTGGGTGTATTTAATATAGACTTTCAGCAGTCCATGAAAGTCTTAGGCTATTCGATTAGGATTTTTAAACACTTTATGAATTCCACCAAAATCTAGGGGCATTCAATTAGAACTTTTAAAAATGAATAAAAGTTCAGATGTATTTAAAATTTCATTCATATTTATGGAATTAGAAAATCAAGGATAATCATGAACTTTGTAGTGTTAACTATACATACTAAATTTCAATAATTTTCTAGCCACCAGACCAAAGATTTGAAAAAGTCTATCAAAGATTTTTTTTTTTTTTTGTTTTATTTAAATCTATCAAAGTTTTCTTTCTCTCTGCGCGCAAAGAGGTTGATTATTTATCATCTCTTTCCTTGTTTCTTCTTATCTATTCTCTAATCTTTCATGATATCAATATTTTTTGATACCCAATATGTACATTGTATTGGTTGATATTTTTTTTTGGTTCAATTGTGATACTTGAAACCCTATTAGCAATAAAACAATGATTTATGAAACCCTAAGACCCAAATATTGTGGTCTTCCTCTAAAACCTTGAATAGTGTTACTATGAAATACTGAGTTTTGTCTTATTAATTATTCTCATCAATTTGAATTTATATCATGGTTCAAGGAAAGCTTGAACAATTGAATTTCGATTGATTGATTATAGATCAAGACATTGATCAATATTTTTATGATATATGTTAATAGGTGAAAACAAAATTAATGAGAGAGTAATTAACCATAAACATCGAGTGATCTATATTGTATCTTTAAGTTTATTGGGAGATTAGAAATGAGAACAAACTAGATAGATAGAGTAATATTAATCATTCATTTGAGTGAAGTTCTACTAGAAGATACTTGACCATTGAAGAGGCAACAAGTTATTATCTTGTTTTGCATTTGGATTGCATTGGTTGTGTTTTTTGTTTTTTATTTTTATTTACTAGAAAATCTATAGAAGTCATTCATAATAAAGTATATAGATTTTCAAGAATCAATAAAAGGTCTTGTGCCAAAATCAATGGTTTTAAGAAATCAATAGTAGTCTATCAACCTTTTTAAGAGTCTGTGGACTTTTCAAAAAGTCTGCACAAATCCAAATATAATACACCCCATACAAGTAGCTTTTCTTTGTTTTTTTTTTTTTCTAAAGAGCTACTTTCCAGAAGTCTACAAGCAACTTCTCATTGAAGGTGACTCCAATTGACTGCATTAAAGGTGTTTAATCAACCTCAAAGTTGACTCCAATTGACTGCATTAACAACACATCACCCCCTTCCTAAAGAATCAAGTCAAACTTAATCACTTGTTGCAAGTGTTGTTGTTGTTTCTTTCAAAGCATGTATTTAGAGAAGCCAATAGTACGTGTGGCTAATGCCTTGGCTAGCTAACTTAGGACATGAGTATTCATTGATGATTTGATACTAGGATTTGATTTGGTATGATCCCTTATAGGGCTTCCTTTGCCTACAACCTTGATCGACTCAACCTTGATCGACTTCAGATCGGTTGTAGCAGAAGCTCTCCCTTGTGATTTCTTTTTTTTAAGCAATAAAAAAATATATATCTCTTTTTGGCAATCCCATTTGTTTCTCTCTAGATATGCTTCATGATTAAAGCCTCAAATAAATGACCGTGGACAAGGAAAATAGTAAGGTGGCAATAGCCGCACTATATTTTTAATAGAGGTTTGGTATTGACATTCCACAAGTCTTACCCTTTTTTTAATTGAGGTTCAGTATTGGCATTCCACAAGTCTTTGACAAAGTTGCGGATGAAGAAATCTAAATCACATTAAAATTAAGGAATCCTCAAGCATTACTTCGCAGTACTACTTTGCTTTCTACATTGATCGAGAGAGGAAAAGGGTAGAAAATATGGCAATTAATTTAGAGCAAAGAGTCAATTTCAGTGAGAGGATGAAAAGTCATAACAACACTACATCACTAGTAACTCCACAACTTCCTAGCCGGCAACCTCACCAAGCATTCAATTATGTCACTAACTAACCGAAAATCTCAACAACTTACCCACTGTTTAAGAATGAGGTAATTCAAGAAAGATTGATGAGAGAATTGTATTTTATTATTGAGAATATGAGCCCTATATATAGGGATTACAAAGTACATGTTCTAATGATACAAGGAAAACTATTCCGAATAGGACTTGGAATTCTAGAACATTCTCTCCTATTACAATCATGGAACTACTCCTAGTTTGAATAGGCACACAAATATGATTTTCCTTCAACACTCCCCCTTGTGCCGCTCAAACTTGGTGGTGACGCTTTATCCGTTGCCTCGTTAAAAACCTTGCTCGAGTGAAAACCCTGTGGGACAAAAACACGCTCGAGGAGGAGAAAAAGAGTACAACACGTCCTCTACTCTTCAAGATCGAACATGTAGACATCATAGCTCCCCCTGATGTCGATATCTCCCCTTGATTGCTACAATCATGGGAGTTCGAATAACTTTCTCAATCTGATGCTCTTCACATGTTTCTCGAATGTGGATTTAGGTAACGACTTAGTGAATAAGTCCGCTACATTATCCTCTTATTAGATTTGATTTACTTCAATCTTTAGAAGTGATTGTTGTTGCTGATTGTAAAAGAATTTAGGCGATACATGCTTGGTGTTGTCACCCTTGATGAAACCTAACTTCATTTGTTCAATACAAGCTGCATTATCCTCATAAATGCATGTAGGTTCATCTGTGGTAGACTTCAAACCACAATTTCCTCAAACGTGTCTAATTACAGATCTTAGCCATATACATTCACGTACAGCTTCATGTAGAGCAATAATCTCTATATGATTTGAGGAAGTAGCAACAAGGGTCTGCTTTGTAGACCTCCAAGATATCGCAGTGCTTCCCATAGTAAAGACATAACCCGTTTAAGAGTGACCTTTGTGAGGATCAGAGAGATACCCTGCATCAGCAAAACCCATCAAAACATCATTGTCATTTTGATGGAGGGGAGTAGTGTGAGGCCGGCCACCACGGATGGCGGCGGCGTTGGCTGCAGCAACATAGCCGGCGGTTGCTTCTTGGACGGTGGCTCTTTGCCTGTTGGGGTTCGATCCCATATTTCCGTCATATCTTCTCACTCTATAGGGATAAAATAGGCCCATATCAATCGTACCTCTTAGGTATCGAAAGATTCTCTTTACACCAATCCAATGGCGACGTGTTGGCGCAGAGCTATGTCGAGCTAACAAGTTCACTGCAAATGAGATGTCCGATCTTGTGCATTGAGCTAAGTACAATAATGCGTCTATTGCACTTAAATAGGGCATTTCGGCCTCTAATGGTTCTTCGTCCTCATCCTTTGGACGAAACGGATCTTTTCCGGGCTCAAGACTACGACCGATCATGGGGGTACTCACCGTTTTTGCTTTATCTTCATTAAAGCGCCTTAGAATTTTCTGAGTATATGCAGAGTGATGGATCAAAATCCCATCACTACGGTGCTTGAGTTCTAAACCGAGACAAAATCGTGTTTTCCCAAGATCTTTCATCTCAAAATCGGATTTCAAGGATTTAGCAGTTTCTTTTAACTCATCTAGAGTTCCGATTAGGTTCATGTCATCGACATAAACTGCTAGGATTGCAAATCCGGAACTTGTTCTTTTAATGAACACGCATGGGCATATTTCATTATTAATATATCCCTTCCCAATCAAGTAATCACTTAAACGGTTATACCACATCTGTCCAGAGTGTTTTAATTCATATAGTGAGCTTTTTAATCTTATTGAAAACGCGCTTCATGGTTTAAAGCCACTTGATTTAGGTAATTGAAGTCCATCTAGAACCTTCATATATATCTCTGAATCTAGATCCCCATAGAGATATGCTGTAACCACATCCATAAGCTGCGTGTCAAGTTTTTCGGAAACTACCAAACTAACAAGATAGCGGAACGTTATAAAGTCTATTATGGGAGAATATGTCTCCTCGTAGTCGATCCCAGGGCGTTGTGAGAAACTTTGCGCCACGAGGTGAGCTTTATATCTAACCAGCTCATTTTTCTCATTGTGCTTTCTAACAAGGACCCATTTATGGCCAACAGGTTTTATATCTGGGGGTGTCTGCGTTATAGGCTCAAAAACCTGTCTCTGTGCTAGTGAATCCAATTTAGTCTGGATCGTATCTTTCCATTTAGGCCAATCCACTCTTCGTTGACATTCTTCGACAGAGCGAGGTTCGATATCATCATATTCTACGATTCCTTTTGCAACATGATATGCAAATGCATCATCAATTGCTATAGAATTTATATCCATCATCTCATGTACACTAGTGTAATTCATGGAGATCTCTCCATTCTCTAGAATTGGTTCTAACATTGGAGCGTCCCCTAATGTTGTCTCTTAGACATAACCATAATCCGGAAGATTCTCATGAAATGGATTATTTACATCGATGATTAATGGATTATTTTGTGCCAAACCAGCTTTCTTTCTTGGGCGAGAATCCATCGAACCTATGGACCTCCCGCGCTTCCTAGCAGGAGTCGTGGGTCTAGCCACAACGTCACCATCACTATGAGAGGGGACGTTGGGTGCCCTTGAGATGATGTCATGTCCTCTAATCTTAGGGACATCAATCCTTGCAGGCACATTTGCAGCAAGTATGTGTGATCTCATCACCTTAGCGATATCAGAAAACACATCAGGCATCTATTCTGCTACGTTCTAAAGATCGAGAATTCTCTGCACTCCAATTTCAGGCTGTGAGGTTCGGGGATCAAGATGAGACAGAGTGGGGATAGACCAAGACAATTCCTGTCGTTTCTGCTGAACATTGATGTTCTTATCTCCCCCTAACGATGGGAAGACTGTCTCATCGAAGTGACAATCCGCAAATCTAGCGGTAAAGAGATCGCCTGTCAAGGGTTCTAAGTAGCGGACAATTGTTGGAGAATCATATCCAACATAAATGCCTAATCGTCATTGATGGCCCATTTTGGTGCATTGTGGCGGCGCAATAGGCACATAAACTGCACACCTAAATACGCGTAAGTGTGAGACATTTGGCTCATACCCGGTCACCACCTAGGACGTAGAAAAGGGTTGGGTGGCAGTGGGCCTCAGATGAATAAGCACAACTGCATGCAATATAGCAGAAATAGGGAGATTGGTGCGCATTACCAATGCTCTAGCAACCATTTGTAGTCGCTTATTGGCAGCTTCTGCGAGATCAATTTGGGTGTGAAAATGAGGAACCGGATGCTCAACATCAATCCCATTGAACATGCAATAATCATTAAAAGTTTTTTTATGTAAACCCCCCAGTATTGTCTAATCTTATGGACTTGATAGGATGATCAGGGTGGTGAGCCTTTAACTTAATAATTTGAGTTAGGAGTTTAGCAAATGCAGCATTCATGGTGGACAATAGCATGACATGTGACCAGCGTGTCGATGCATCAACCAATACCATAAAATATCTAAATGGTCCGCAAGATGGTTGAATAGGTCCACAAATATCACCTTGGATTCTTTGCAAGAATGGTATATTTTCTTTAGTATCATTTGTATAGGATGGTCTCGATCTTAATTTTGCTAAAGAGTAGGCTTTGCAGAACGAATGATGGGCATAAGAAACAACCAATGAGGATTTGGGTTGAGCCATGAAGTCACAATTGACTTTAGAAGCAAAATTTGGAGACAAAAGAGCATTGGTGGTCAAAGCCACCCTTGGGCCGAAGGGGGACGGCGGCGTTGGCCAATGAAGGCCGATTTTGGGGGTGAACGGCGTCGTTAGGTGCAGGGGCTCTTTCGGGGTCCAAAATCCGATCTTTACTTCTTTTCCTTCTGAAAAATGGATGTCCATGTGAAGTCTTTAATATTTGGATCATCATATCACGACCTAGATGTCCCAAACGGTTGTGTCAAAGCCTGTATGTGTCAGAATCCCATAAATCATCTCTCATAACATGATTGGATTCAATTATTCGAATAATGGTTGCATACAACCCACTAGATCGACACATAAGTTTCTCTAAGACTCTTTTATGCCCATAGTCGTTAGACGTGATGCAAAGAAACTCTTGTCCATTCTCATAATGTGTTTCCACATGAAAACTATTGGCTCTTATATCTTTAAAACTCAATAGGGTTCTTCCTGCCCTAGGAGCATAAAGAGCTTCGCTGACATTTATATGCCATTTAGCAACATAAATTGGGCTGGTCCTCTACCATGAATCAATTGAGATGATTCAGCCATCGTAGTCACAGAAGATCGAGTAGGCGCCATCCATAGGAACAGTTTCCTATTTCGAAGGATGGTATGTGTAGTTGCACTGTCCACTAGACATTCTAGCTGTCCGGGAAACATACTGAAAAATAATAAAGTTCGAAATTAAAATATGTCCAAGACATTGAATAAAATAAATCGAGACTTTATTAATAATAGCCAATGATTACATCAAAGTTTCCTGACCAAAATCTAATCCAAATGAAAAATCAAACATTAGACAAATTGTAGTCACTCAATCCGTTTGGTAATTTCAATTTGGTTGTGACCAGGTAAGGTAAGGCGAGATTTGGTGGAGCATTGCTCACTTTTAAAACCGTTCTCTCAGTTCAAACCTTTCCTAGACATCACAATTACTCTTAAGTACACCTACTTGGAAAGAGTTAATACAATAAGTCCTTTTATTGATTAAGGCATAATTGCCGTTACATAATTCTTGGAAAATAAAGGACTATACTAATCAAAATCTGCAGCATCCTTGTGCAATTCTTTGTCAGATTTGAAGTCCGCTCTGGTGAGATTGACTTTGGCATCATCACCATCTTCTCCATGTTCTGCAAGATAGGCTTCATGCTCTCTAAAGTCCCTATATGCCTTGTAACATGCAGCTAGTTAATTGCTTGCATTGCATTGCTTGAACCAATGTTCAATAGATCCACATCTATGGCATGCATCATTACGATTTGCTCCCTTCAATTGAGATGCATCTTGTGTATGAGGACGAGGTTGACGTCCTTGTAGGACAATGGCGCCACCCCTATGGCCGACGGCCTTGTGTCCTCCTCTCCCACGTTGGCTTTTGTTGCCACGTGCTCCCGCTCCATTGTGGTGGTTTCCTTCCTTTGTAGGGCGGTTATATGGACCAAAACGTTTGTTGTGTCCCTTATTTGTAGGGTTCCGCTCCTTGCACCCTCCTTTGAGTTCCTATAGGCCTTGAATTATAATTCGTCACAAGGATATTGTCATGTTTTTCAGCTACAGACATGACATTAATTAACTCATGAAACCTCGTGATCCGTCTAGTATTGCACTCGGTCCGATATTGCTTTTAGACCAAGATGGCTGAGATGGGGAAGGTGGAGAGAGTTTTCTCAATTAGCTCTTGCTCCATGACAAGTTGTCCACAGAACCCCAACATGGTTTTGAGGGGTAGAGCTTCTAAATTATATTCAGCTATAGACTTGAAGTTCGTGAATCGTAGATTGCTCCATTGAACTTTCAAGTCGGGGAGGAGGGAGTCCTTAACATTATTAAATCGCTCTTCTAGCGCAACCCATAATTCTCTAGCATCCTTGATTGCCATGCACTCCAATCGGAGTGATTTATCCATGTGGCATCTCATCAAGATGAGAGCGGTGGCATTATTTGTAGCCGTACGCTCAAATATGAGCTTGGGATTTGGTGTTTGAATTACGGGTAGGATCCCTTTTGAAGTGAGATGGTTCTCAACATCCGTGACCCAACTATGATATTCCGAGCCAGTTGAGTCAAGGATAGGAAATTCAAGCTTTGGCTTCGACATCCTGAAATCAAGAAGAAGAAGTATATTAGTTTCAGAGTTAAAACTTCCACGATAACTAATAAATAATAAGATTTCCTAGCTATGCTATCAAGAAATCGATTTCCAAGAATAATTCGATTAGACCTAAACACTGATGTTTATATGGTCGTAAATCGATGCTTACGAATGCTCTTAGTGAAGTCTTACGAACGCTCTTAGTTCGTTAATTACTTGAATCCCCACGATTCTGCTTTTTCAAGAATCGAACCCACGTTATAAGAAAAGTGGGATGTAAAAGAAGGGAGGTTGCAAGTCCCCGAAGAAAAAGAAGGAGAAAGTAAAGTACGGAAAGCGGGAACTTTTATTGTAAAATTTACTTGTTAATTTGAAGCTTGAAACCTTGATTCTTGAACTTATGAAGCTTGGATTATTGTTGACCGATGGAAGGGACTTTGGATGGCTCGGTGTTGATGGCAGCAGAGGGTTTTAGTTGTTGCTGAAAATTGCAGAAAACCGGGCAGGAAATATGGCAGCTGCAAACCTGGTTTCGGTGGCCGGTTTTGGTGGCTATCGGATGATCGGAAGGGCTGCAGGGGTAGTGGTGGTGTGCAGCGGTCCAAGAAGGCTGCAAGGGCAACGAAGAAGCAGTAGGGAGGGAGACTGGGCTGAGAGGGCTGCAGGGGCAGCAGGATGGCGACATGGGGCTGCAGGCTTCGGCTAGCACGGGCTAGGAGGCTTCGGCAGATTTTGGTAAAAAGGTTATTCGGGTTTTTGGTTTTTGTTTTGTGGCTAGAGTCCGTGCTGATAACGTGCTTAAAAATGAGGTAATTTGAGAGAGATTGATGAGAGAATTGTATTTCATTATTGAAAATAGAAGCCCTATATATAGGGATTACAAAATACATGTTCTAATGATACAAGGAAAACTATTCCAAATAGGACTAGGAATTCTAGAACATTCTCTCCTATTACAATCATGGAACTACTCCTAGTTTGATTAGGCACACAAATCTGATTTTCCTTGAACACCCACTACCTGACCGACCAACCGATTACCTCACCAACTAATCGTCGATTTCACCGTCCCACTGACAAATTCCACCACCACCTCACCAACAACTCCACAATCACCAGATTTGCAAATTCTCACCAATCAACAAACGATCGATCACACAAACCCTAAAACCTAAACCAACAAACTATTTTCAATAATATTTTTATATATAGCCGCACCTTTTATATATATATATATATATATATATATTATGTAAAATGTTACAAAACCTTTATTTCATACAATCCATTGAAATCTCATTCATATTTAGATGTCTCATTTCCATTAACTCTCCATATTGCAAAAGAATTTCTAGTTCCCTGGCCTCAAAGAAACTGTATTACCCTTATGGGTATTTTTGTATCATAGTTTGTGAACATAGTTGTTTTATTTAGCAAAGAATATAATTTTAGTCACTCAACTTTCACTTGATCTAAACTTTGGTCACTCATGTTTATAAAATTTCATTTTAGTCACCTAACTTTAACTCCAATTATCACTTTAGTTTGCTGATGTGTTTTTCCGATAAAAATGTCACGTGACACCACACATGCCATTTTTTCAAGGTTATTCTCATCCTTCATTGTTTCAGAAAATTTCAACCTATTTTCAAACCAAAAGTCTCACGTCTCTTCAACATCTTAAAAAAGATCTCATCCTTTTGAAAAGACCAAGATGAAAGCTACTAGCTTTAGAATCTTAAAAAGGGAGAGGTTAGATCGCGAATCTCTATATAAACATGGTATGAGTTAGTGATAGTGAACTATTAGAGCTATTTCAAAATCGATGGAGAGACATAACCAAATAATGGTAAGCATATCTAAACAGGGTCCCTTGTATGTAGGCATTGTGCAGAATGAGTTTTCTCACCATTAATGGATTAAGTAGATGATGGTTCAAGAATTGGGTCTAGGTTTGTTATTGACATTTGATTTAAGGTTTCATAATTTAAAAATAGGGTTTAAGGTTTGATTATTGACATTGGATTTACTGATTTAGGATTTTGTAATAAAGAAATTGGGATTAGGGGTTTTGTTCATTGACAATCTCCTGGATCCCAAATGCGAACCCTAACAGCGTTGGGCTTATACACCAGTTGTAAATCTCCAAGAAGGAAGGCCCAAAAACCCTACTTGAGCAATCAAACAAAGAAAAGGCTCAAGCCTACATGATTCTCCTTTGGGCACCCAAAATCTCTCTAGGCACCCGAACCATCCCTGACATTGATCCCGTCTGCTGCTCCGCCTCCCTTGGTCTGAAGAAGGATCATCACAATCCCACCAAGGCGACACCACCCAGCGCCGCCAATGTCACCGACCGAATGCAGAGCCTGCCCAGACCTCAGGCACTATTTCACTCATCGTCTGCTACCGGATTACCACCTCAATCTGGGATGCAGTGAAGACAAGTGACAACCACTGGCGCACCGGGGAACTGGGTTAAAACATAGCTCACCCATCCACCCCGCCACCAAACCAAAACCGCAAACTGCCAATTTCAAAAGCTCTCCGATTGGCCGAAGATGTCGGACTCTCGGTGCTAACTTGATCCGGGAAAGCAGCGTAGCCCCTACGTGTCCCACTGAATAGAGGCAGGGTCAAAATGGACCAGAGAAGAAGTTACCATAGGCCAAGATGCAAACCCCAACCTGATACAGGGCACGATAGATGTCTTGCGCGATATAGCTGACACCGAAGACGATACCGAAATAGTTCTCCATCGAGGATGGAGAAAGATACATAGAGGCCGAGGACGGCGCTCTCCCAACCTTAGCAGAGCAAGCCCTCTAGGTATTTTCATATCTCTTTTTCAATCTTAGCTAAACTTGTTAGTTTGTTTTCTAATCTAATTAAACTAAAGATTATACAAGTGACACATCAAATACGCAAAATCAAGTAGGTATAGGTGAATGGAGAATGTAGAGACTTAATTAACAACCATTAACATGTTAGCAGGATATCAAACAGAAATTACGAATCAAACATGTACTTTGAAAGAAATCAATCAAGAACAGAGATGAACGCATACAAAGTCTTTATTAAGCATGCAATTAAATTAACGAGATGAACACATCATAGCTAATCACTAACAAGAATACAATCAATGCATTAAGCATATATGAAAGTGTGATCGATTTAAGTAAAGATAACAAGTTAGAACGCTAATCTTATCATGCAAAGCTCATTTTTGATTTACCTAAGGAACTCTAGGTTTTCCACTTTAATTATTAAGACCTAGAACACTAGCAGATCTTAATATGAATTCAATTATATTCTCATTAATCTAAGTATGCATATATCCTTAGATCAATTACACATAAACGATGGGATTGAAGCACGAAATCAACAAACAATCAAGCACAAGATGAAATCGCAATTTTCTGTTTAACAAAGCCTAAAATACTAAACATGCTTCATGGTATTTGAAAACTAAAGATCAAAACAAAACTTTAAGTTCACAAAGATTCGAAACATCCAATTAATAAAAACCAAAATCTGATTTGCATTACAAAGTTCATAAACCAAAAGCAATATAGAGGAGGACATGGTTACACTTTTAAAGTCTTCCAGACCGCAAGAAGAAGCTTCAATACGGCAAGGATCGATGCTTGAATGGAGGTGGAGATGCTTCATGGTGTCCTAAACTTGGAAGGAGGATGAAGGCCGAAACTTTGAGAGAGTAAAGGTGAGAGATTGTGATTTTGATTCTGGATGTTGTGGTGTTTGTAATGTCTTCACAGTGCCTCTATATATAGGGGATGGCATAGCATGGTATCTTGATGACCAATCAAAATATTCCAAGAAAGTAGAAAACAATCTTGAATGTTCAATGTGTATCTCTTTGCCGCAATCCTATAATGAATCTTCCCTCAATTTGGTCTTCATTCAATTCGTATGTAATCAGAAAATTCACTATTAGAATTATGCTCATATACATCGGTTCCTGGTTGATGCTAAAAAAAAATTCTACCGATATCTTAGTGGATAATGTTAAAGATCATGAAAAAAAAAAACAAAACAAAAAAAACCGAAGTCCCCTACGAAAACAGACATCGGATAAGTATCCAAAATTGATGTTAAATCGTTATTATGATCACAAATTGATGTTTTTTAGATATTGTTAAACTTTCATATTTTAGCATTTAATGCTCAATGAAGTATAGGTTCAACAGCACAAATATGCATCTTAACATCATTACTCATTCTAGAAACAATGTTTTAAACTCTGTTACATGTTGGTGTAGTTGAACGTTTGCCTACTGTTTACGAGCTTCACAGTTATTTTCCATGTATCCCACTATTTAAGATCCAATCTACATTCTTTAGTATTGCATGAATGATGTCCATTATTATGTAAAACATCGTTTTTTTTATTTTATGAAATGATGTCCATTCCTTTATAAAACATCATTTTTTGAGGTTTGCACAATGTTCATACTGATACGAGACATCGTTGTCCATATAATAACTCGATGTCCATTGTTTTTTTTTTTTTTTTTGCATCGTTTCTTAATAACTCGATATCCACTTAACAATGGGACATCAATTTTTGTTTCAAAAATGATCTATGATATCTTTTTAAAGACATCGTTTTTCTAGTTTAATACTGATTTGAAAGTGTATATACATCATGTCCTTCAAGGTTGTTGTCAGCTAGATCCAGCCAATATAGTTTAGACATATTACCAATGGAAGATTGGATCCTCCCACTAAATCTGTTAGAATTTAGAGACCTGTGGTTTCATAAACGAAAATAGCACAATGAGCACCAAGTATTTGAAAATTTAAGATAGATGAGCAGACATAGAAAATCGTGCCATTTGCAGCATCCAAGATAACCTCCATAAGAGTGTTCATCTTTCAGCTGAGCAGTAAAACATCTATGAAGGAATACAAAATTCTTATAGAAATATTAACTCCTGTAGGGACCCTATAGTAGGAGCCTAGGATGTATGAGACCAGAGAAGCTGCAACCAACTAGAATTCTGAAATGGACCCAAGCAAGCAATTTTATGAGAATATTTTACAATGGTATTGTAGTTTTAACAATTGGTCTCCACGTAAAACAGTATTTCCTTACATGTTAGACTTCTTTAAACTGCCAATTTCTGTTGGGAGTGGTCCTGTCAGGCCCTTGTTGTAAGATAGATCCCTAGATGACGAGCCTCATGAAAGAAGAATTAGAATACTTATTGGAAATTACTCAAGGTTTTGCTCTATCTAGTTATACAATTTGGTAGAAAATTGTTTCTGATCAATTATTTATGATGATACAAGTAACATTGCAAGTTCATCAAGCCTTGAAAGTGTGCAGCGAATCTTATGGCATCTGCATTATGCCGACTAACAAATAGTATAGATTGACCGGTTGTTGAAATGCATCAAGTTCATGTGAAATAAAAATAGACCAGAAAAGGGTATTTGAAGACCTACAAAATTTGTAGTTTAGACAACTGTCCAATATCTCCAGAGAGTGTGCGTCAAATTCATACTCGATAATGTTCTGAAATATACAAGACGCTTCGGAATATCAAACACGGGAATATACAGGAATAAATAGTGCATGATTCTTGAATTATGATAAGTGTTAAAATCGTACAAAGAGACCACACGCTTATTGATACACCCAAGGCCATCCCAACCATCTCACAAGGATCCAGAGTCCCCCAGTTTGGCGGTGTGTTAGTCCAGTGTCATTAGAGACTTTAAACCAGTAACTGCATCAATCAAATTTTATCACAATCCAGCATTGCAAAAGATGAATTCTCAAAGAAGAATTTTCCAATCAATAATCACACAGAAATTGCAAAGTTAGAAAGGATTACAAATTTACTTGTTTATGAAAGCAAATTAAAGAACACTATTGCACCAACTGTAGCTATAGCAATCCAAACAGCTCTTGAGAATTAATTGCCTGTTCTCAAGGCTGACTAAGTACTTCCTAATGAAGCACAAAGTAATCTTAAACTACTCAGAAACTAAAGAATAAAACCTTTTTTGTAACTAGATCGATGAATTAAGAAGTTCTGCTGTCAAATCTGACATCAGAATTAATACTTCTTAAAAATGGTTCCTCAATGAAATTGAAAGAATTAATTATCATAGACTACTTCCTCTGAAATCCGGATTACCACATACAGTTACTGGCACTGTTGAACGTTATTCAGCTTTGGGAAAGATTTTGACAAAAACTAGAGATGATATCTGAAAAGCTAAAAAGCAGGTACAACAATCCTGCAAATTCAGATATTAACAAATAAATGGAGTAAGCAAAGCAAATAGTAGCTATATTGAGCTTACCATCCCGAGTACTTGTCTGATGGTTTGCTAAAACCTATGAGGCATGGACACGGATACTGCGTACGATACAATTCGATACGTGGATATGTTTTTTGAAAAAAAAAAAAAAAAACAAGATACGATACGTTTAGGATACGTCAATTAAAATCATTTTTAGATGGTTTGCTAAAAGCCTAAAACGAGAAAAGGCGTGAATATAAGAAGCAGAAACACCTGAGTTTTATGAAATTATGATCCATTGTTCTATCCAAAACTTCAATACTTCAAAAAAATGCTTCAGCTGGAACTCATACAAACGTTTAGTAATGAGCTCATGTAACACAATGGTTAACCATTCAATATCGAAGTCATTAGTCTGGTAGGTATCCCCTAGATGCTTACTGAATATCAATGCAGCACAGACCCATAGTGGTTGCTTTTCCTTGTTGTTGCACGTAATTATGAAGAGAATGACAGCAAGCAAGTAGTTTATGCTATTCACAAGGTCAATAACTATAATATACTTCAAAATAACACACCGGTCAATAGAGTAGCAACACAATATCAAGTCACATAGGGCAGAAGCAGAACCATTCAAATGCTTTTTTTAGTTTGGATATATCCACACTAGGAGTTTTGACATAGAAGGCTAGAAGCTGTAAGATCCAAGTACACGATGTGTACAAGACTGAATAGTTTTGACATACAATCCAGACAATTACATCATTTTACATGTACATTGCAGCACTGCAGTTTCAACCTGTTCCATTATCGGACAACCTTATTTATACATCTTAGTATTACTATGTTGCAACGTTCCAAATGCTTCAATGAAAACCTTGGTGGAACTTTTTCTGCATTTGGGGATACGAAAGGTTGATTAGAACAAAAGAGATATTTTCAGGAGGATGGAAAATCTCTGAAGGAGGATGGAAAATCTCTGAAGCACCAACCAACAAGAAAATAACTACAGTAAATACAGTGTGTTCATGTAGTGCCACAAATTTCATCAATGCCAGATGTAAGCAGAAAACTTATAATTAGACAGGAGATATTACTTCATACCTCTTGAACTTGTCGGTAACTATTATGAAGGAGCATCCGGCTGCTTATCCGGCCTAGCATCTATGAATGCTGGTATCTCATTGTATGCCTCATGCAACCTGGACAAAAGGGGGAACTGGGTCTGTACAAACAATTGAGGAAAGAAACTCATCAAAGATGCAGATGGCAAATGCACTTCACATTTATAACGTAAAGTCCAAAAAAACCAGAGGAAATAGTTGATTGATACTATCTGTATGAGCAATAGAAGGGGCCGTAAAAAGAAAAGGAAAAAAAGAGTAGCTAATGGATAAAAATATAGGAACATCCAAGACCAGAAGCAAGGATAATAATTAAAGTCATACTGAAAGGGACCAAGACAATTTCAGTCGTTCCTTTCATTATTGTTGACTAAAAATGATGAAAAAGACCCACTTGGTTCCCACAAGCCCAGTCAAATAAGGTATGAGGTTCACCCCACTCAACGCATCAATTACGCAATCTTTTCAGTAACTTTGAATCTTTGGTTCCACAAAATGTTATTAGCTGGAGTCCGATAGGAGGAAAATTATGGTTATACAAGTACATAATTCAGTAATAAAGAAAAAGAAGTGGTTAAAAAAATCATTGTATAGTCCTGAAGCATACATTTATCATTGAATTAGCTACCGTACAATCAACTTCTTGAAGCATGCCTGTTTGGTCAGCACTCTATAACTAGTTAAATACCTTTTTTTTCTTTTTTTTTTTTTGTGTGTGTGTGGACTGTCATTCTATACTAACTTTTTTAGGACCAAATCTCTACAAATACCTTTTCTTATACCAAACTGACAGGCCAGAATAGACTCCAACTCAATGTATAAAAGATGCAGTTGCCTATAGATCATAAGGAAATGTAGAATTATAGCGAGAAGAAGTGCAAATGCACAAAGAGGTTATTTGACGCCTCAATTTTTCGAGTGCTATAGAAAGCAAACGCAGAATATAGAAATTCCATAAGGTGATTGAAATATCACCTTAGTCAATATGGACCCATTCAATTCTCACTCAAAAGAACAGGAAAAGAAACGTGCTATGCCACAGAGGTAAGTATTATTTTACACTATCAGTTGAATAAAATCCCTTTATGTACATTTCCTATGGTTATAACATTAACTGGTGCAAGAAATGAGCAGTACCATGTCTAGATTGAACCTTGTAAAAGCTGCATGAATCTGGGGAGCCAAAAACAAATCTGCCTGCAAATATTTATCAAAATGTCACATATATTTGAAGTTTCTCCAAACAGAGTAATTTCACACCAATTACAAAGTGACCATTCCATAGTGCAGCATGCAACTCAAGTACTGTAATCCAGAACCTCATAACCACTTCGGTTGTTAAAGATAGAAAAAGTTCTAGATGGTTTACTGGTACTGCAGTCTTCTGTTTCTTGAGAGAACAAAAAAATTGCATGAAATGGACATTTCAAATCGGTGATTATATTGCTAGGCAAGGGTCCTTGGTAATATTAATTGTTAAATTTAGTTTGCATGCTTCTAAAAGTAGTGAAACCACAAGTCTAATTACTTTGAGAACATTGGATTTCCATGATTTTCTTCTATGGTTAGTAAGATATGATGTGAGCTAGATGTTATGGTTTATGCAAATGTAAGAGGCCTAATGTTTATCTCCAGCCTAAATATATGCAAATAACTGGGCAACAGCTTTGTGAAATATATGCAAATGTCGTGTACTTTCTGGGTGAATTCAAACCTCGGAAAAGCAAAAGACCAAAGCCCATGAATGAAGACTAGACTTAGAGAACCAGTAACCTAGTTCCTTAGACCTGCCACATAAAATATTTTCTGGTTTGGGGTTAAATGTGGTCAAAACGGTTCTTTTATTTTGCACTGACAGTCGATCACTTCTTTTTTCATAAGAAGGAGAAGAAGAAAAAAGAAGACAAAATTGATCAAACATACAAAAGAAACTTCATCTCCAGTTGCATATCTTCCTGCATAGCTTTTCAGTAGATCTTCAAGTGCTGAAAGAAATACAAATAGTAGATATTAGACCTAAATTATTCATGAGAATAGGAATAAGCATATAGTAAGACTCCAACACTTGTGCTTGAGAAGCAAGACTGAGGAGAAAATATTACACTAATTCCTTTTTCATTCATGGGCTAGAAAAAAAAATATTAAATTCAAAAGTTATGGCTTACGGAACATTTCTTCTTTTTTTTTTTTTTCTTTATCTCTTTGGGAGGGGAATGTGGGACTACATGGCTCAATAGTTTTTCCAAAGATTACCTGCAAAACCTTTCCCAATATGAACTTTAGCCCATTCAATTTTTGCATCTGGACTAACCCTTTCTTCTATATAATTCTGTAAATTAAAAAAAGCAACAAGTGAGATTAATGTTATTGATTAAATGATAATGCAACAAGAAGTGAACTTTTAACAATGAAAGTGTTATAAAGTATAAACAAGCAAAAGCATCCAGCTAGTTACCAGTACTGCCAGATTCTGAAGGGGCTGTATGCTTGAGGAAACAATATTTGCAGCCTGCACAGCAGGAGAAGGACATGAATAGCATTAATTAAGAAAATACCTTCAAAAAGTTACAAACTATGTGTATACAAATAAGGATTTGGCGCAAAGCATAATGAATCGTCCAAAGTATTAGCAAACTCATATGAGACTCATAGTACATAAAAGTAGAGCATGATACTATTGTCTAAACAGATTTGGCATCAGGCAGCTGCATTTATTATCTATATTGCATTAAGCACCAATACACAATATAAACTACCACCAATGTCATTTACACCCTGTTTAGTATTATACTATGTTAGTTCAGGATTTAAGATGATGCAGTTCTTGGTAAGCTATGCATACAAGTGTTGCCAAGTCAATAGCACAAAGACAGAAACCATAGTTTTATTTTGAATTCATCATATGATAACAGGGTTATTACAGCCATGAGACATGAAAATCTGGTCACTTTGTAAGAAGATCAATTGACTTATCCACGCAAACAAGCAAACGAATTTTGAGAAAAAGAAACATTTTAGTTTACCAGGAGATTCAAGCCAGAAAGATTCAGAAAATAGAGCTCACAAAACATGGGTTATCAAATAAGCCAAGAAGCAGCATTAGAAGTAATAAGATCCTGCAGCATGCATAAATGCATGTAAAACTTTGACATCACCATGATCAAGATTCAAGATCATAATTTTGATTTCTCATTATGAAAAATGCAAATCCATCCACAATAGTTGACAAAATATTAACAAAAGGGACCCAATGTCCTTGACACGAGACTGACCTGGAAGTTAATGGCCTTTCGCTGAAGGTCTTTAGGCAGCAACGGATGTTGTGGGTACTTTTCTTCCAAATACTGCGGAACATGAGAAGAAGCTAATGAAAACTGAATGCATATCGTATGCAGATTAAGCTAATGGAGAAAGAAGAACATACAGACTGACCAATAAAATGGCAAATGAATCAGAAACAGCTAAGTCCCCATCCACAAGCACCGGCACATAGCCGATAGGATTCAGCTTCTTAAACTCTGCCAGACAAAAAACCCACCAGTACAGAATCAATTCAGTCTCAGATATAGACATCATAATTTCAAAGTGGTGAGTTAAAGGAAAGGGACTGACCAGGACTGAACTGTTCTCCCTTCAACAAGTTTACAGCTTTGTATTCGTATTTGAGCCCTATACATATACAAACCATAAGTTCAAGTTCAAATTCAAATTCAGATACCAATAATGAATTGAATGTTCAAAAATTAGAGGAAAGGAAATACCTTTGAGGTTGAGGGCAATTCGGACACGGAAAGAGCAAGAGCTCCTGTGGTAGGAATACAATTTCAGTTGTTGATCACCATTGTTGTCACTACCACTCGCCTAAAGACGCAAACTTTCAGTATCAGTTTCAATTTGTACTCAAACCCCAGAATTAATCGAAACTAGGAAGATAAGAATGACAAAGTTGAACTTGACTCACCATAAAGGATTATCCGATGGTTGGAGCAAAACCGCAAATGTGGGCTTTTGATCTTTGGTTCTTTGAGGGGACACGGAGGTTGCTGCCATATTTACAGTAAATTAGCCTCCGACATCATCACTGACGTGGTCCGTTTTGGCAGCAACCTATTCGAAGAGAATCTTGGTTTTTTGTTTCTTTGTTTTTTTTTATAGTTTTTCTTTGTTTCTTTTTTGTTAAGAGCTGCCGTTCAAGAAGGCTAAAAGCAACTTCTCACTGAAGGTGACTCCAATTGACTGCATTAACAACACATCACCCCCTCCATAGAGAATCAAGTCAAACTTAATCACTTGTTGCAAGTTTTGCTGTTGTTTCCTTCAAACCATGCAAGTGTGGCTGATGCCTTAGCTATCTTAGGACATGAGTTCATTGATAACTTGATGCTAGGATTTGGTTTGGTATGATTCCTTCTAGGGCTTCCCCTGCCTACAATCTTGATCGACAACAAATCGGTTGTAGCAGAAGATTCTCCTTGTGATTTCTTTTTTTTCAAGCAATAAAAAAAGGAAGATTATATTTATACCTCCAAAATTGACATTTAAAGCTCTCTTATTTTTCAAGTGACAATTGATTTTGTCAACTAATGTTAAATTACCAATAAACCTCTCTACTTAATAGACCTCTATGTAGACTCCAACCTAGAGAAAACCTTTTATGTAGACTCCAACCTAGAGAAAACCTTCTTCTCCAACATAAACCCTAAAATATGCATCAAAATAGATATCACTCAAACCATTTTCATATATAATTTTCTTTCGATTCCAATGACATTTTTAGTTCATATCTTCAATAGTTAACTGTGATATTTGATTATACAAGTAATGTTTTGTGGCAAACTTTTGATAATCCAACTGATACCTATCTTCTTGCGACGAACCTTGGTTGGTCTTCACTAAACACTAACCAACCAAACTTTTATGTTTATGTTTCTTGGGTAAGCCAACAACGCCTTATTCGTGGCCTTTACACCTTAACCATGGATAAGAATTATGACCTCATGTGGTTTGTGAGGGCTTCAACGTGAAAGCTAGATAAAATACTTATGGTGGATAGGAATATTTCTCCTGCGAGTGATGCCTATTAAATTTGATTCCTTACGTTCAACAAACAATTCCTTTATATCTTCTGAATCTGAGCAATTGCAATGGGTACGTTTCCATGTTTTAGTGATCATGTCAATGTCCATGAGATTAATTCAATAAATAAGGAATTGAATTGGTATACACTCGACGACCTATTTAACAATACATAAATTTTGCATCATCTATTGATTCTATTAGACGAGGGGCATTATGAAAAAATTAGGGAGGTGCAAATAGCATATTGATTATTTGTAAAAGTAAATTGGAGGTCTATTAAGTGGAGAGGTCTAAATAAATTTTGGAGGTATGAATACAAGCTCCCTATAAAAGAATCTTATTTCAAAAAAAAAAAAAAAAAAAGCTTTTGACCATTTACCCATTTTGGGTCTATCAAATGTTTACTCACTCCACTAAAAGATCTGTGTGCTCACTTATCCCATTCAAATGTAAAAAGACAAGTTTGCCCTCCAAATAATTGAAAAGTAATTGGAGACTTCATTGGAATTCGGACACCGGTCGCCGGAATCTGATCACTGGCCTGAGGTCAGGCCACCGGAATCAGGTCACAGGCTAGAGGTTGCCAAAGACTTTTATTACCCCCAATAAAAAATTTATTGGGTTTTATTAGGGGGGTATAAAAATTTATTAGATATTATTGGAGGACAATAAAAATAGACGTCGGACTCCAATCACCGGTCACCAGTATCATAGAGGTTGGAGCAAAATCTCAAATGTGGGCTTTTGTTCTTTCGCTTCTTTGAGGGGACAAAGAGGTTCCCATATTTACTAGGCCTGGGATTTTAGACCCGAGAATCGGTGAAATCGGATCGGGTCGAACTGGAACACATGGTTCGATTCGGTTGCTACTTCTAAAAACATGCTGTCTTTCAAGCACCTAACTGTTTTAGAAGACCCGATTCGGTTCCGATTCTGTTATTTTCGTAATCTCCAGAACCGATATATGCAGGCCCATATATTCATTCCTTCAATCAAGCCCATAGCCCTAAGGCCCTAACCTTATTTCAACAAACACGACCTCAGGCCCATTTCTTTGTAAGTCAACACGACGTCACGACCTAATTGGAAAGACCTAAAACTCTCAACTCTCAAACACTCAAACTGTCGAACACTTCGACCTCACACGCTCAGTCGAATACTTCCCTGATTCAAAGTTCCAAACCCAGAATTCGTCCCACTTCATATGTGATTCAAATCCAAAATCCCAATTCCTAAATCCTAGTTTCTATCCCAAATCGGCAAACCATAATCCCAAATTCCCAACTGCTCCCAAATCGTTCAACATTTCGACTGCAAATGACTTCAAATTCGCTTTCTTCGAATTCAAGTACCCGTAGTCCTCGAAATGAGATTGTACCTACAACACAGCAAGGAGAAGAAACTCAATCGCATCATCATAACACCATGAAGAAAGGTGCTGCAAAGAGAAAGAGGGCAGAGAAGGTTTATAAACTGAAGAAATCTAAGGAGAGAAGCTAGATTTGGGAACATTTCACGAAGGAGGAGCATCCACTTATGGGGATTGTTGATGGAATTGAGCAGCAAGTTGGGCACACCACAAGAGCACAATGTAAGTATTCTCCTACTCACCTCGCATGTAATTCGACTAGTAATGGAACTAATTCTCTTATTAAACAATAAAGGTAATATGGAAGGAATATCTGGGCAGAAAAGAATCGGCAGCAGGTCAAACTCAGCTTGCTGCTGATTATTTAGATGAAAGTATGGTAGCTAGGCACTGGACTCAAGAAGCTTGCATTCAAGCTGCTGCGGTTATGATAGTGATGGATAAAATACCCTTTAGTGTCATAGAAAGACCAGGGTTTAGGTATTTCTATCAGGTGGCTATTCTGAAATGGAAATTTTTTTGTAGGAAGGTTATAGTGAAATTTTTTTTGAATAGGTATGAGTCGAAGAAGGAAGAGCTTAGAAGGGAATTAAGTTGTCATTGTGTGTGCCTAACAACCGATACTTAGACATCCCTTCAAAACATCAACTATATGGTCTTAACTGCCCATTTCATAGATAATGGGTGGAAATTGCATAAGAGAGTTCTTAATTTCTATGTAATTCCAAATCATCAAGGAGTTACAATCGGAAAAATTTTGGAGTCATGTTTGAGGGCTCGGTCTATTGGTAGAGTCTTAACTATCTCTATGGATAATGCTTCTGCAAATAAGCATGTCATAGATTACATTAGGAAAAAAAAATGAACAATTGGCAAAAAAGTGTTGTTTATGTCGGCCAATATCTACATGTCCAGTGTTTGGCACATATAGTCAACCTCATTGTGAGGTCTGCCCTGCATTTAATGGATACATTTGTGTCTAGTATAAGGAATGCAATTTGATATGTTAGTTCAAGCTCATCAAGGGTTAGATGCATTCAAGTCTTGTATTGAAAAAGAAGTGGATGACTGCAAGAGGATTTGTGTATTGGATGTTCCAATAGGGTGGATCGGAATTCCACCTACATTATGTTGGAAGCAGCTTTAGAGCTTAGAAAGGCATTTGATAGGCTGGAAGATGATGAGAATACCAAGTACATGTCTTATTTTGATGAAGATGAAGAGGTTGTTGAGGAAGATGGTGAAGAGCCGGATGGTTTCGGTGTTGATTTGGTTGCAATTAGGAGCAGGACTTCTATTAAGAGGGTTGGACCACCTAATGCAGCAGATTGGGCAAAGACAGTGGTGTTTGTCAAATTATTAAAGGTGTTTTACAACGTAACATTGAGTGTTAGTGCCACATATCACTACCTCACCAAAAGCTTTTCATGATATTGTTTCAATACATGCCGAGATTAAAGATTTGTTTTATCAACTTATGGACAGTCGTGACAAAAGATCTTGTTACAGATGGCACAGAAGATGAGGGTCGAGTACCAAAAATACTTTGGAAAGCTTGAGGACATTAACCAACTATTGTTGGTTGCCTTGGTTTTGGATCCAAGGTATAAGGTTCGATATTTTGAAAATGTGTGCAAGAAAATGTTGAACATGGATGATTTAGTGGTTAAGAAGAAGAATGTTGAATTGAAAGAATTGGTGGTCTCCTTGACTAATATGTGTGTCGCTACCTTCATAGAGTTCACAAAGAACCTGATCATCAGAGGTGACTCAAACTGCTGGCAATAGTAGATACAATTTAAGTAGAGTTATCGGCAAGATGGCAGATATGCTTGAGGATTGGGATAAAGAGCTTGAAGATGGTGATGTAATTACGATGGACAATGAGGTAGATAGGTACCTTCTAGACCCTATAGAGAAGCCTCCTAAAGGAACTGAGTTGAAGATTTTGACATGGTGGAAGATGAATACCCCTAAATATCCTAATCTCCAAACTGTAGCCGAAGATGTTCTTTCCATCTAAGTGTTAACAGTGGTAAGTAAATTTACTTTCAGCATCAGAAAGGGGGTTATAGATCCTCACATGAGTTCTTTAACTTCTAGATCAATTGAGGCATTAATTTGCCTTCAAAACTGGCTGAAATTAGATTCTATTACATGTTTGGCTTATGTTCCTCCTCCGGAGGAAATGGAATGGTTTGAAGATGTGAAAAAATGTGTGATTACTTGAGTTGTTTTTCTTTTTCTTTTTCTATAACTTTAGATGCAGTTTTCTGATCTAATCTAATTGTTTCCAATATTTGTTATGCAGAACAAGATAAAGAAGAAAGGGTAAGGAAAGAGAAGGAGGCAACTACATCATTGATGTCTTCAAAGGCTAGTAAGGTCAGCAGGACATCCACAACTTCAGATGCAGCTAAGTCAACGAAAAAAAGTTCAAGAACCATAGATCAAAGTGACTGCCTAAGGAAACAACTTTGTTTCTGTTTTCGTTTCAGTATGCATCAATCAGTTTGTTCAATTCAGTAAGTACCAATCAGTTTCTGCTAATGATTTCAATTTATGCTTTGTTCATGTGTTGTGTATTGATGCGTAAAAGAGTGATACAGATCAGTTTATGACTTTATGTCATTTTAGTTTACAAATCTTCAAGGTCAGCTTATGTTTTCATTTCAGTTTCGGCTATTTTGTTCAATTTGTTGTGTATTGATGTAGGAAAAGAGTGACACATTAATACATATCAGTTAGTATCATTTCATTTTGATATTGCAATGATGCAATCTGTTATTTTGTGTTATAACCCGTGCTAAAACTTTAACTTATTTCTATTTTACCATTAGTAAAAGACAACTTTTACATCAGCGGTTTCATTTTATCGTTTAGTGGTTGAAGAGTTGACTTTTCTTTGACTCGATAATTTTTAAGAAAATTTATTGTGTAAGTTGTAGAATAGGTTAAACCAAGTAAGTGGACTCATAGTTTGCCAAAATCGAAGTTTAGACGGAAAAGTTATGATCGAAAAATGAAGTTACTATTCATAGCTTTGGGTTTTTAAATGGGTTTCTTTATTTGGAAAGTGGGAAGAAGAGTGAGAAAGAGTCAAAAATCGGGACACCCGATCCCCTTTCATTTCTCCTTCATTTTTGCCGCACATACTGATCTATTTCCGGGGATTTCTTCATTGTTAGACCACCGCCAGACGCGCCACCGGTTGGAAAAGAATCCTCTCTTCCTCCTCTTCCAATCCACGCAAGTAATTCAACTTGAGTATCCTTGTCTTGAGAGTTTCAAAGTGGGATTTTCAGATTTTGCAAATCGGAGGTTTTGCTTGGATCTCTGATTCCCGACTGGAATTTTTGGGGTTTTGGTTGTTAGGGAGATGCTGATCTTCGTGCTAACCTTCTTGCAGCTTGAATCAACCAGAGGAGAAAAAATCGAAAGTGAACAGTAACTTGCAGGATTTCATACTTTTTAGGCCAATTTCTGGCCAATTGGTTTGGAATTGGTAGTTGTTGCAAGTATAAATATTGTTGGGCTTGTTGTGGAGGTCATGTTGATGTAGGTTGCTTGACTGGATTTGGATGTTGGTGCGGTGGTGCCTGAAACCCACGCGCCGCCACTGGTGGTGGCGCTTTGTGGCGTATGTAGCCCCTAAAAATGCATGATTTTAATTTATAAATAGGGAAATTACTGGCCACTCCCTGTACTTTTATCTAAAAAACAGTTCAGTCTATCGCCTTTTAAATCAAACAGTTTAGTCTTTATTCTCTCTAATTTTCAATATGTCCAAAATGACTATTTTACCCTTACTTCCTTCTTTTTTTTCCTCTTTTTTTAATTCCTCTCTCTCTCTCTCCATCTTATATATATGTATATGTATATATCTATATATGTATGTATATATCTATATAAATATATAAATATTATATATATGTATATATATATTATATATAAATTTTTATATATTTACCCCTCACTTCATCTTATATATATATATATATATATATATATATATTTATATTTACCCCTCACTTCATCTTTTATACACACACACTTATATATTTATATTTACTCCTCACTTCATCTGTTATATATATATATATAAGTGTGTTTGTGTGTATATAAAAGATGAAGTGAGGGGTAAATATAAATATATATATATATATATATTTAACATGAAGTGAGGGGTAAAATAGTTATTTTGGATCATATTGTGTGAAATTTGAATGTTTGAGGAGTAACTTGTTAAAATTAGGATAGCAAGGACAGAACTGTTGATGCCGTAAAAGTATAGGGAGTGACCAGTAATTTCCCCTTTATAAATTATGCCTAGTGATTTGGAGACTATGGCCACACTTCGTTTTAGAAAAATTCGACTTTAGATGTTGATTCGGGATTAAGAAATTGGAAGAGGATTAGAGAATGTTAGACGAAATTCAAGTCATGCTAAAGAGAATCCGAGATTTGTTGAATCGTTAAGAATCTTAAAATGGAAAAGCCGAGTTTAGGGGGATTACGAGTAAATTGAGTTATTGATATTTTGTGGTAATAATCGTTGATATTAAATTATTTCCCCTTTTTGTTATTTATACGCTGCCAAATTTTGTACAGGACATATTGAGCCCTCAAGTAAGGAGGATCCCGACAGGCAGCAGGCTGACCTGCGGGACATACTAGTGAGTGGACTTTGTTTTAAGTAAATATTGCATGCAGTATGGAATTTTGATTATGAAATTATTTGAAGTTTAAATTAATTGATTAACCATGGCTTCATTGTTTTTGAAGAAAAGAGATTTGTTTTGAAACATGACGTGATAAGGAGCCTATCATTGTCGCATGAATGCATTACCTAGTCGGCAGCACCCTCCAGGTATTAGTCTAGTCAGCGGTCCCCTCTATACTATATTCCGGTCGACAGTCCCCTCATGTACGTCATCTGGTCGGCAGTCCCCTTCAAATGGCATCAGATAGTTAGTCGGTAGTACCCTCTGACTATTTGTGGTTAGTCGGCAGTCCCCTCTAACCACCACCTCCTAGATTCAGGTCGGCAGTACCATTCGATGCGTCATCTAACCGACAGTCCCCTCCAGATGGCATGAGATGACTAGTCGGCAACACCCTCTAGTTATTGAACGTTTTATATTGAAAGATTGTTTTAAAGAAGTGGATTTAGAATGTTTCTTAAATTGTGCTGCATGCCGGATTTAATGAAGAAGATATTGGGAAAGCACTCACTCAGTTTATTTTAGTAAATTACTTTATTTTTGTCCACTCACTTTAACGGTTTTCAATGCTTTTCCCTGGGCCCTTTGGTTTTCAACTGCCCAGATTTCAGATTTTGCCGAAGTTGAGCGTTCAAGAATTCGAGGCATAGGATCCACCGCTTTTGTTTCGATTGTAGGTTATCACTTAACCTACATATGTAAGATATCGGCTTAATGTTCGTAGAATTTCTCTGATAACCCAACTTAAATTGAAGGATGTTTATTACTAGCGAATTTTGGTTGTTTTAAGGTGAAGTACCTCTCGAAATATAAAATATACCTAGAATGTAAATATTTGGAATGTACATATGGTTGTGAGAATCACATATATTTTGCTTGTGTGTTCGGATATGGTATGATAGATATAGTGACAATTTAAATCCATTTAAATAACATGAAGGATTGAATTGTCTATGTAAATATGGAAATGATTAATCTGTCATGAAAAGATTAAATTAGCATGCTAGAAAAATTACAAATTCATGACATATACTGATAAAAAAAATTCACAATTATTGCATGGCAATAGTAATCATAGGTAGCCATGGCAAAGCAAAGTAGCAATAATTATCCGGCGAACTTGAAGAAGTAATGTAGAAATTGAAGTTCTGTTTGTATTGTGTGGTCAGAGAGACCATATAGGAGTGAAGCGCCTGTGCTTAATTGGTGTACATAGATATTTTTTGCATGTGTATATGTACGGGATCATGTATAGTAACATGACACCATTGGAAAGACGAGTTAATTATGTTGGCTGCCTTGTTGCCCATAATTACAATTAAACTTGTAAATCAGAGTTGTCTTTATTAAACTCAAAATGATGTGACCCACATGTATATTCCCAGGTATGCATCGTGTAGTGGTGGACAACCAATCATGTATCAGATATAAATCATATAATCGATGAAGCAATGGAATGAGTTATGCATGAGCTATAACATCTGTGTGAGGTAGAAAACTCATCATGTAGTTTCGTGCCGATACGTGGTAACAGGTTTGTGGGCTAGCAAACATTAGTGTAGCAAAATTATGTACGTGTTCTTGCCTCAAGCATATGTCATGAATAACATATGCCACAAAGATCAGGAAAGCATGCTGACTTTCGATAAACAAGGGGAAGATTAAATCAAAATCAAGACAAAGAACTGATCTGGTTTTGGATATTCTTCTGGAATACAGAAGCAAAGCGAGCTCAAGCAATTCCTTCTCCTCTCGCTCTAATTTATTTTTTTATTATTTTTTTGAATCGGTATCGGTTAGGTAGCAGGTACCGGTGAGGCATCAGGTACCGGTGAGATAGTTGACACTGGTCTGCTGGGACCGGTGAGGGCAGCGGGTACCGGTTATGGTTTCGTTACTGAGAAGCTGGGATTTTTCTTGGGTTTGAACTTTCTTCAAGCGGGAACTCCCACTCGGTACCTTGAGAGGTGAAGCTGTCGTGTTGGGTGTCGGTAGAGTACTGGTGTCAACAAGATATAATACTTCAAACGGGTCTACCGGGATTCGAGGCTATTGCTGGGACGTTGTAGAATCGCTATCGAGGATCCACTGAACGAGATCGAAGTAGCAGTGCTGGCGGGAGGCATCAACGGGAGGTTGGGTCCCGGAATGGGTCAGCATGGGATATTGCTGGGATGGGTCACCGAGATGATAGAGTTCCGGGTGCCGGGAGGCAAGGTGCTGCCAGGGAGCAAAGTAACTACCGGGATGAGCTACCAAAGTAGTGGCAGTGGGGGCGAACTCCCGGTGGGTGTCCAAAGTAAATGCCTCGGATTGAAAATTGAGGTACCTGGAGACTTGGCCTGATGAATTACTGAGTTGATGAAGGATGATGAGTCGGTGTAGGTGCTACCAGGAAGTTTCTTCGTGGGATGAGGGAGCTTTCAGTGGCATGAATCTAGGCACTATCGGTGAGTTACCGGAAGAATGAACTTCGGGGTGTCCAGGTTTGTGATGAGTTCCCTGAGGGGAGCAGTGCGGGAATTGATGACTCCGCCTAGGAAGCATGGCTGCCCAGATCACTTCTGAAGTGCGGTACCGGTAGAGCTTAAACGGGAGATGCTGGGAGGATACGAACCCAAAAGGGTCCAGGTAGACATCAAAGGTCCCGGATGGACTAGCTGCCCCGGGAATGGTCTGAGCCTTGGACTTGCAGCACCTCGGTGGCTCGTGGTATGTTGCATCGCAATGAAATGAATGCATGGACGAGCGAGTACGAGGCTAGAGATTGTTGCATGGTTGTATGCATGACCAAGCAAGGGAGCTGCGAGTGAGCGACACGGCCTTTTGTATCAGTTCCTGCGTACCCGCTGACTCGTGGTACCCGACGGCTAATAGTACCCGCTGGCTTCTCGGAGGCTTGGGTGAGGTTGAAGGGTGTCCTGCATGTACCCGGGTACTCGGTGACCCGTGGTACCCGTACATGACTCTTACTTAAGGTCGGAGGTTCATACCCATACCTAGGGGCCCTCCTTCTAGCGCCAATGTTTCTGTGTGAGAATATGGAACGAGAACTAAGTATGAGGCAAGGTAGAGAGGGAGAGAGAAATGACACAAGCATGTAAAGTGGTTCACCTTGCCCTTGAGGCAAGGCTACGTCCACTTAGATATTTTACTATGAGTGAGGCCAAGTAGCCTTTGTAGTGATACAAGTGTGGGGATCATGGATCCATCCTCCTTTAAGCAGGGAATGACTTCCCTTTATAGCTAAAGGAAGTACCATTCTATTCTACATTTCTGATATGAGACATAATACACATATTTACTTCTCTTGAAGCTTCTTGGAGATCATGGGAGAGTGACCTCCCTACGAGGTACCGGCCGACCCCACCATAGCAAGGTAGCTCGGGTGTCGGACTACCGGATGCATGTCGTAGGCGGGACTAACCATGTCGCAGGGCCACCTACGAGGTTGTTGCTTATGCTTGGCGGTATGTGATGTGTATCCACATCAGTGAGTTCTTCTGTGTTTTTCGGCGATTCAAACTTAGGCCAGCGATGAAAAGGATATTCATCTTCATCCTCTTATCGAGTTATACCTTTTGGTGTACTTGAATTCAAAATGGGTTGTAAATGTTTTCTACTATTTACATCTAAAGAACTTTACTCTCTCTAAGTTTTATCTCTCACCTCGGGAAAACCCTAAGTCCTACGCCGTTTGAATTTTTATTCTCGTTCGGCGGCATCCGACCTTTCTGCCGTCATGGGGTTTGCTGCCAGACGGGAGATCTAACGCCTGTAGGACTCGGTCGGAGGATTTGCTCAGGTTTTGTCAAAAAGTTCGGCTGGGAGGGTGGCAAAGGCGGCATTCTTGAGTTATAGTTCGGCGGCGATCCTTACTGCTGGGTTCTGGGATCGGCGATACCACAGATATTGTTCGATGGTGGATGGGTTTTGAGGCCTGGATCTGGATCGTGTTTTTGTGCTGATATACTTTGCGATAGTGTGGTTTGGATCGCCGGGATGATGGTGTGGCGGGGCGGATCAAAGAGACGCTAGTTGGAGATGTGGGTCGGCCAGAACTTGGCCGGACAGTGATGTACGACGGGTGAGGGGAGGAGATGGTGGACTAGACCTTGCATGATTGATGGGCCTGGAGAAATTCTTGGTGGACTACCCTATTGGGCCACAAACTGTTGGGCTGGGGTTCTGCCCTAGTCCATTGTTATTTTGGGCTAGGGTTTAGGCCATTGGCCTAACCCTATGTTTTTAGTTTTTGTCTAATTACAATAATGTTTCTTGTATCAGGAACCTAGATCTCTAGCGCCTTCGGCATAGTACCAATGGAGGATTCTAGCTACCTCTACGTATTTGATGGTACAATGAATATGTCTATTTCTATGTACTGCTGTGGGTACTACCACTATTTTCTTGTCTGCCTATGTTCTTAAACGACAGCGAAAGGGTATGTAAGGATTTGTTCTGACTTGTGATGAATGATATTATTGCCCCTTGGGCTAATTCAAAAAAAAAAAAAGGTTGTAATTACTTTGAAACCCTGAGGGTAGTATTAGATATTTTAAAATTTTCATTAAAACTCAACGCTGCTTCTATAAAGGGGTCTTGCCCAACTTATGCTTTTATTATGAAAAAACCATTGCTTGATAAAAAATAAAAGCTTAAAAGCCCTCGTATCCCCTTGATTTGAATGTATGAACGAAATAATGTTTAAAAAAAAATGTGTGAATGAAATTTCATTTTCTTATAACTAAAAAAAAAAAAATTAAAAATATAAGAAAATATAGTTTTTAATAAGAAATAAGCGTGTACTGGGATTTTACGCGTAGCGTAGAAAAACAGCAATACAGCTTGTACTTTACGCTTCATGTGTATTATACATTCGCAAAATCGAAACCAAAAACGCTCCACTTTCTCTGATCATTTCTCTCTCTCTGGATTCAAGTTCAATTCGCCGGTTTCAATTCTCCTCTCTGTGGATTCTCTAAGAACAACAAGGTTTGTGCGTAGATTTCTGTCTGATTTCTCTTCATTGTTTTGCTTTGTCATACTGTGGTCTATGGCCACTGTGTTGACGCCCACTGCTGTTGATCATCATGGTCAGCGCCACCACGGTCGCAGGGTTAAGAAACCCAGGGACTGGGTTCGGTGGCTCCCACCAGAACCCGGGTGGTTAAAGCTTAACACTGATGGGGCATCAAAGGGGAACCCCGGTAAATCCGGAGGTGGTTCCATTCTTCGGGATCCCTTGGGAAATGTGATTTTCCAAACCGTTAGAGGCTACGGGGTTCAAACTGCTTTGGTAGCCGAATTTTTGGCTTTAATTGATGGGGTCAAAACTTACTGTAATTTGGGGCTTATGCATTCGGGGTTTGGGCTTGTGATAGAGTCGGATTCCACTACTTTAGTCAAGGCATTGAGTGGGCTTATTGCTGTCCCCCGCGAGATTTTACCGCATTGGCATATGCTTGAGTACTGGATGCCATTTTTGGATGGAATGGTTGATGCAATTCATGTGTATAGGGAAGGTAACACCGAAGCAGATTGTTTAGCAAATAGGGGAGTGATGGTCCATCAAGAGATGATGGCCAATCAAGGGGTGGTCGCTAGTGTCTTGTTTTGTGAGGTCAATCACCCAATGCTTTATACTATAAAGCAACTTGTTCGTGGCTAGTTAGTTGTCAAACTGTCTGTCAAGTCTGGATTTATGACTTGGTTCTAATGTGCTTCTGTCATTTCAGGGTCTTCATGACAGCTCCCGAGGTATGTTCATTCTTTCGTCTTTTTCATTTCTTTTATTCAATTTAAGCTGAAACATAGATGCTTTGGTGCCTGATGCTTATGAAACTGACAACCTATGCATTATGAGTTACGACATACTACAGTAAAGTTTGAGTCCCTATGGAATGGCTCAAAAGTTTATTCATATGACAATCTACGAGGGGGGACATGACTCGGTTGAGAAACATAGAAATCAGCCAGTCTTTAATTGTGTGGTAATTGTTGTTTCAGATGTGTTTGATTTGTGCATTTTTATGTTTTATTTAGTTCTACCTGGTTGAGTTCCTGTGTAGGTGATGATTGGAGTCTGGACAAACCTCTATGGGTGAAGCCTTGCACTTCATTTAGCGCCTATTGAAATACCCTCGTCAGTGTGTTTGCAAGTAAATGTGTGAGTTTAAAAGTGCAAACTACTCTACAGGTGATGTGGACCTGATCTTTATCTTCAGTTTGGTGCTTGAATGTTTTTTAATGGTAGATAACTATAAACTGTCATTGTCCATAAATTTGTCTTTTTCTAATGAAATTTCCAATCTAAAACTATATCTCAGATGCTAGGATGTGGTAGTTGAAGGCTTAAGTAATACATTCCTGTATGTACAAGTGGTAATCCAAATAAAGGTATAGACTATTTTCCTTAGAGATAGCAGTTGCAAATGGGGATTCCGAATTCCTATTTGAAGTTCTGTACTAACTTTTTGCTCGTAAAACATTAAAACATATGGTGGGTCTGATATGAATAACAAAGATCTTATTGGAATCGAAAAGACAAGTTCTTATGCAGGATTACTTAATGCTCAGCTGGTTTTTCATCTCCTGGATATTTACCGTTGGCTATCTAGCATAGCCTATACTAATCTGCATATATAGTTCAGTTATGGCTGAAATGTTATTGCACAGATTAAATAGTACAGATATTTTTATCAAATATCATTTATATGTTTCTGCTAATTTTTTTTTTAGGATCTGATTTCACAAGGACATATCATTGGAACTAATGCAAAATTTGATAGTAAAGACTGATAGAATGTGCACGTTACTGTAGTTGCCTTGAATACTTTGCCAATTAGATTAAAAAAAATAACTGTGCTCTGCTCTTTATGTACTATTTTTTAGCGGGTTGCAGAACTCTTTGAAGGATGGCTTATACAACTGGTAAGTATCTTTTCTTCTGAAAAAAAAAAAATGAAAAAAAAAATATTAGAAAAAAGTTACAGATTAAAGGGGAAATCAGGCTATAATAATTTAGTTTATGTAGGAATCTGTGTATATGATTATAATTGGAGTTAGGCAATATTAGCATGAAATTTGGATGATCATTTGATTCTCTCTTTTGCATGTATGTCACATGATATGGCTTATTAGCAACTGGTAAGTATCTTTCTTCTGAAAAAGTAAAAAAAAATTTAAAAATAAAATAAAAAAATTAAAAAAATAATACAGATTAAGGGGAATTCAAGCTATGATATTTAAGTATGTAGGAATCGTTTATATGATTGTAACTGCAGTTGGGCAATCCTAGCTTGAAATCTGGATGACCATCTGATTCTCTCGTCTGCATATATGTCCCATGAAATAGGAAGACATCAAATCAAAATATACTGGACTTTCCCCTGACTTTGAGTTACCATTGTTAATGTTGATTTTACAATGGTATTTCAAAGTCAGGGGGAATAATTGGGTATATTTTGATGGTTTTTGCTTGTGTAATGTTCTCGACATCCTCTTTGTCTCCTAAGTTAGTTTGTTTACAATAAAAATCAATCTACTACTGATGCTTGTTTGCTTATTCTGGTTACTAGTTTGTTACTTTATTTCATCAGATACAAGAATCAAAGTTTGAACTTTGAAGGGCTCTTTTGAGAGAAAGATTCAGCCTCTAGCTATAACTGGATATGCAGTAACTAATAACTAGCAGATATGTTCATTCCATATCTGCGTTTCCGTCCTCTGATATAGTTAAATCATGTATATGCTTCTCATAAGAAAACTGAGATTCTGTAATTGTGACTTGTGAGTTGTGCAGTGACCAACGGGCCAAAAGTTAGAATAGGATTCTGAAAGAAGGGAAGCCCATCAAGCTTCAAAAGAATAAAGAGATTATAGTCACCACTAACTATGCTATTCTTGTTCATGAGGTATATGATCTCTGTGAGATTCGAGGATTTGAAACCTTAAAGTGACGTCTTGTGTTCTCTGTTCTCATAAAATAATTACTTTGAGTGTTCTGGCCTGTAAGTTGGAGCTAGGTTTGGTACATTATCAATGTGAGGGGAACTCTGCAGTTTTTGGTGAAGCAGGTCAATATTCTTGAGTGGTTGGATCTTCCAACTTTGACAGACAAGGACAAAGTGGACATCTTGGGGTGGAGAAATCCAGATAAGATTGATGTGATTTCCCTCTTTTGAAAGGTGAGGTTGACATGTTGAGGTCAGAAGAATTGGGGAAGCATATAGAGAATATAATGCTCATTTCAAAGGTTGCAAATCAAGAAGGGGTAATAAGTTTCGATAAGGTTCTTGCAAATTCAGTCATGGTGGCAAGTGGTACTTTTGTGACTTTGGAGTGGAATTTTCACTTGAAAAGTTATTCTTAGCTCAGAAACTGATGATAGCGAAGGCCAACGAACTAGGAGAGCTAGTGGTGACTGCTTACTCAGACGCTTGAGTCCATGACCAACTCTCATCATCCTACCCGAGCTGAAGCGACCAACCTTGCCGATGCAGGCTCATTGGAACTAACTGTGTGATGATCAGTGATTCAGTGGTGAAACTCTAATTGGACCCTATCTCGAAATTTTAGTCCAAACTAAGGCCAAAATCTGTGTCTCAACAGTAGTATGCAAACTATGGGGTCAAGAGAAGATGAAGTGGCGTCGATCCTTATGAGCCCTCTAGAGAGTTTGGCCTCCTCTGCGCAGAGAGAGCAAACTGTATTAAGACATCACTGGTTTTAGTAGGAATTACAGCAAAGCTTGTGGCCAAGTACGGACAATGCATGCTGATTTTGTCTCCTGTGTTGGGTCTTGAGATAACTACTACATATCCTTTTGACTGGTATTGAAGAGGAACTAGAGATGCATCTTCATCGTCAATTGTCATAACCTTATTATAGAGGTCTTATGCGTCTTTTAAGCTCAAGTTCCATCAGAGCTTCTCATGCTTCTGTAGAGGATACTACAGTCTACAGGTTTGCTGTTCAACATGCAAAGGCTAAAGAATTGCCTATAGATTCAGTTGTGACTTTACCCCAAATTAACACCAATATGATCAAGATCTTGACTCTGATGTGAGGATGGTGGAACAGTTGGGTTGAGGATTAGCTTTGATTTTGCAGCATCCATTTTCGTCTTTTGGGTGTTAGTATTTCTCTCTATTTTACTGTGGTTTTCATACCAAAGTTAGAACGAATATGCATCTCTACTGCAAAGCCATTTTTTTGACTTTACAAGATGAAATGAATAAATATGTGGTGGTTAGCTTTATCAATTTATGCTGTTATCACTCTCTCAATATTGAACTATTCTATATTCAGTTAGTTTGGGCGGGTATAGGCCAATGAATTTCCTGGGTATGTGATTCTAAGCTGTGTAGTACAACCAGATAAGCATTCTATGTTTCACTAGGTTTTATTTTCACCAGATAAGCATTCTATGTGATTCTTATAATCCATACCCAACTGCTTTCTAATACGACATAACCATTTCCAAAATGTGCAGATTTAGCTGATATAAAAAAAAAACCCCTAAACCTCACAACTCAAGTTGCCATATTGTAAACAACTTCCCAAAAAAAAAAAAAAAAAATGTGAGCCACCAGCTTGGTTCTCCTTTCGAGTGCTCAAATAAGCAAAACAATTCATACCTGTTGGCATCATTCACTTCCCGGCCATACTCCTCCCTCTAAACTTATCAGGATAAATCTGTAGTAATCAGGAGAAGATGCTTCTTAGAGAAATGTGTCGGAGCATCCTACATGATGAAGAACCAAGCTTTCAATTGAAAACCATTCGGGGAAGGAATTCACTTCAGCATGAGGGGTTAACAAAGGAAAAAGCGTTTCAAAACACTATGCTCAAAGCAAGTCAACTTGGCTGGTTTGCATGCAGCTCAAAGTTACAGAGGAAAATCGTGTCCCCCACCCAAAAAAAAAACAAAAAGGTTAGGAAAATGAAACAAAGAAACAAACAAAATCTTGTCCGTGGCTTGCTTAACACGTAACAAGTCTTCTCAATAATGCTTGCATGTGTAGGGAATCTTGTCCTCAGCTGTGTTATTTTGGTAATCTTCCTCCTCATCTTTTAACGTCCAATGTGTTGTAACTCTGTATTCTGTAACCAAAAATAGGATGATTCTTGAACGATCGCTCTGGTGTTCACCGACTGTGCTTCAGTTTTTTCTTTTTACTCACCAGTGTATTGAATTTAAATTTAGGCGCTCCAGTGACTCGGTTTGGCAAATTACCAATACACTCCCTCTTATTTTCCCAATAGTATGATTAGATAGGTTTACCATCTTTGTTGACTTCTGACCATTGGAAGAAGGTCGATCACCAAACCCGTTACTGAAGCAGAAGAAGAATCTAGGAAACCATCACCATCATCTGGGGGCCTCTCGGGATAGAATTCTAAGGTACCCACAATAATGTGTGGTCCTTCGTTTTTTCATAATTTAACGTTAAATTTACAGGTGGGCTTTCATTTTCATACCAATTGCTTTTTTTCCTTGCTACTGTTCTCTTGTATGGTCTATACTCTTTTAACTTTCTTCTTCTTTTGTTGGCTCTATCGCTTGCTTTTATGTGGTTATTCAGCTGTGAATTTGGAAGATCACAGTTCGTTAGTTTTCTTGTGCCCCACTTTTCACGTTCTTGGATCAGAAGGGAGCGGTAAATATTGAATCCTCCATCACTTGGCTGTACCTCCTTTCAATCTACACATTGTCCTCTTCTTCTTTGTTGCTTTCAATCTGCTAGGAATTGTCACTTCTGACATTAAAATTCCTTGCCTGTCATTGTGATATATTTATGGAAAACAGTTGGTTTGAGATTAGATATTCATATCACTACAAGAATCAGTGGCTAGAAATTTGTATGTTCTATCGTTTTCTCCATAATTCATAACCAGGTTTATGCTGCATATACCTGGTTGATATTGGAATGGGTTCCACAGAGCTTGGATATTTCCCAACTCTCTTACAGCATATATTTGGCATGCATATGTTTCGGCTTTCTGGGATCAGTCTATAGGAAAACTTGTGTGATAATCCATGGATAAAAGTTCTGTCCATAGGCCCCTTCTTTCGAGCCGAGGTTCTGGGCATGCTCATGTCCGGAAGACGCCTCTTTTTGTGAACTTGGCAAAATGGATTCTGAAGATTGCAATGGGGCTGCTTTTTACTTTATGGGTTGCTCTAATATTTGTGTTCCCAGCAGAATTTGGGACTGAACTATACCAAAAATGGGTTGCAGCGACCAGTGGAACTGTTTTTGGGGTCACAGGTTTGCCAATAATTGAACTTGTACTTGCTTATTCTAACTGCTCTTTTTCACATGTATCATTGTTCTGTAACTAACCTAAATGCTGCAAACTGCAGGAAGCACGTTCCTGCTATTCAGCGGTCCCATTATCATCATTGCATTCCTTTCTGTAGTGTTTCTTATTATCTCCGGGGAAGAGGAGCTCCTTGAGTATGTTAATTTTTTTTAGTTGGAAAGTATAAGGGACTCATCTTTACCTGGCCTTGTGTTTTGATACCTTTAGTTTCAGTATGCGTCTTCTGATTATCTTCGGAGTTCAACCACTTGAATGGTCACAGGACTTTTTGTAATGTAATATGAACTTGGGTGTAGGAAGAAGACTTCAGTTTATCCGAGTTTCCGCTTGTGGACATTTCCAGTTCTTGTGGATGGACCATTTGGTGTGGTTTCTGCTACTGAGGTTATTGGGATATTGCTTTTCATTGCGTATGTTGTCTGGGCTGTCTGTTCTTATACTGTGCGTATCCTCAGCTCCCTGCCTGATAGCTTGACTTTGAAAGAGAAAAGGTAAAATGCCTCATTCGAGATTTGAGCCTCATGATTATCTAGTTACTTGCCAATTGTTTAAGCCGAAGTATCACTAATCTTCATAATTTTTTTCTATATTTACTGATTTTATATTTTATGCTGATACTTTCTATGGAGGATCTTTATTGCTTCCTTAAAACTGTTAAACCAATCATTAGTGCAAGCTTGATGAGCGCGCGCGCGCGCCGCGCACACACACACACACACACAAAATAGAGGGTCATTTTAAGGGATTCCTTGTGGGATCCACTTTTTATTGTATTTCTACATCTCGACCGTTTTGGTTTTTAGGTCCTAATGTATAGATCATTTTTGTCAATTTTCAGCCAAGTTATGATTGTTAAGATATCGAACTAGGTTAAATCAATGGACGAACTGAATATGTCCAACCTGAACTGTTTGTGTTCATAATTGTAAATCGCAGTTATGAATGTCTTAATGATCATCAATTTGGCTGAAAATTTGCAGGAATGATCTATACATTAGGGTTTAGAAATTGAACGGCTGAGATGCCGAAATACAATTAAAAAGTGGATCCCACAAGAGATCCCTTAAAATGACCAAAAAAAAAAAAAATCCCCTAAGTGGAAGGGCCCTTATATTCATTGTTTCATAAATAGCTGACATACACGAATGAGTAATTCCTATAACACTGACATATTCATGAAACACTTTGTGAACTGCATCACCCGGTCGTTGGGTGGTTTCTGTAAATCATTTTATCCGTCAAGATGTAATAAGCCGAGCTTCTTCTGAAACTTTTTCTTTCTGGATTTGGGAAAGATCATTGAAGAATGTTTCAGATTTTTCTGAGGTTAATTTCAAATCTGCATATGTTATCTTCTGAAATTGATAACCATACTCATGCTAGTGGGGTACTGACGCCAAATGAACATGTCACACAAGCTAACTTATAGTGAAGTTATGGAGGTTCAGTCAGTGAGATCTCAATTATGACCCTTATGCTTATTAGATTATACACTGCCTGTCAAATCATTTGAGAACTTAAATATTCTTTAACTTCTAAAGAAAGCTTACAGATTGTGTGATATTACATCATCTGTCTATTTTTTATTTTTATTCCTGAAAAATTACCTACCTCGGCGTACACACACTGATAGGAGGGGAAATATGTTTCTTTTCATTCTCTTGTTTCTCACCTTAATGGATGGGAGAAGATCCCAAAGTTTCCCTGTCAGCAAACTTGTATTTAGCTATCCACCTTTACAGAGAAATTTTTGGCGTAAGTAGCAAAGTATTAATATTTGGTCGTAAAACAGTATACATGAAACTCAATTCCTTCACAATTTGCATGCAAACAGTGAAACTCATGTGCTCTTTCGTCCGTATTCTTAAAATTAATTCTGTTAGCTGATCAATTTACTTGTTTACTTGAACTTGTCAGTTGTTTGTTCATGGAAATTTTGGGACTTCGTCTCGGCTTAATTGGCTTGTTTTGCTTCTCATTTTTGTTCCTGCCGGTCGCAAGGGGATCAGTTCTTCTTCGCCTCATAAATATCCCTTTTGAGCATGCTACGAAATATCATGTATGGCTGGGACATCTAACAATGCTACTCTTCACTGCCCACGGCCTATTATACATAGTGGCATGGACGATTCAGGGTAGTCTCATTCAGGACGTGAGTTCTCATGCTAGAATTAGTATTCTGTTGTACATTTCATTTTCATTCACTTTTGTAGCCATAATAACAAGTAAACAATAAGCACTGAGAACTAAGTACTAAGCATATGTGCTTCTAGCCTTATCCATTTGATTCTGGAGTAATTTGTCAATGCAGTGCGGAATTTTCTGTTTTAGTCATTATCTTGCTTTCTTTCCATTTGGTCTGAGTTTAGTTTTAGTTTTTATCTATAAAATGTTCGGAGAACCATACTAGAGAGCGACTTGACTCATATTCTTATGTCAAACTGCTTATTTATAGTCTTCATTGTTTGATGTAGATATTGTCGTGGAATGATATTGGTATTGCCATTTTTCCGGGGGTAATCAGCCTCCTTGCTGGTCTCTTGATGTGGGTTACATCAATGCCTCCAGTGAGAAAGCTGAATTTTGAGTTATTCTTCTACACTCATCAGTTATATGTCATTTTTGTCGTCTTTTTGGCCTTGCACGTTGGTGATTTCCTTTTTGCATTTGCTGCTGGAGGCATATTCATTTTTCTTCTGGATCGTTTTCTAAGATTCTGTCAATCACGAAGGGTTGTTGATATAATTTCAGCAAAGTGCCTTCCTTGTGGAACTGTAGAACTGGTTGTCGCCAAACCTGAAAGTAAAAGCTCTTCTTCACACGATTAGTATTTCTGTATTAGTGTCCTATGACCATATGAGTGACCACTAGCTATTTTATCTTTCAGATCTGCGGTACAATGCCCTCAGTTTTGTTTTTCTTCAAGTTCGGGAGCTATCATGGCTGCAGTGGCATCCTTTCAGTGTGTCATCCAGTCCTATGGATGGCAAAAATCATATATCTGTGCTCATAAAGGTTCTTGGGAAATGGACCGACAAGCTAAGAGGAAATATCTTGAAAAGCTCTGAGGATGTGCCGTGCAGTCTTCCTACTAAGTTAACAGCCTCTGTTGAAGGGCCTTATGGGCATGAGATACCATACCACATGATGTATGTACCCTCTTCCTTGATTGTCATTCAATCACAAAATTGTATCAGGTGGTACTAGTGACTGGTTTGGCAGTTAGTTTACACTAAATGAGGAATATGTGAAACATATGCTTGATAATGTGTTTCATTTCCACACTATCTGGTGTCATGACAATAAAATTTGGACACTATTTGATAGAAAGTTCAAATATTACCCAGAAAGGCTTGAATCTGATACAAAGCTTAATGATAACTTTTACTTTCGTTCACTAATGGCTTGACTTTTTGTTCTATTCTCTCTGCAGGTATGAAAATCTTATTTTAGTAGCTGGTGGCATTGGGATTTCCCCTTTCCTGGCCATCTTGAGTGACATTCTCCATTCTGTTCATCAAGGAAAGCCCTGTCTACCAAGAAATATCTTGATCGTATGGGCGGTCAAAAATTCAGATGAGCTTCCTCTTCTTTCAACCATTGACATGGAATCAATTTGTCCATCATTCTCTAATAAACTAAATCTTGAGACTCATATTTATGTCACTCGGGAATCTGGACCTCCATTGGTATGTTTTATTATATTTTGACACGCTGTGCCTTGTCTAATTTGGCTACGTGTCTGTCCTTTTGTTATTGTAGTCATTTGTTTGGCATTTGATTGTTGTTATTTGCAGGAAGAGGGTAAAGTTGAAAGCACTGTCGAGTCTTCTCTCTGTCCCATGTCCAAAGGGTGTGGTATGTCTGTTTTGGTTGGTACTGGACATAATATATGGTCTGGCCTGTACGTTATCTCATCTACAGTGGGCTTTGTCATCCTAATTGGTTTGTTGGATATCTTCTACATAAACCCATTTGATATATCCACATGGTGGTACAAAGGGCTTCTTCTCGTAGTCTGTATGGTTGCAAGTGTTTTTATCTTTGGGGGTTTGGTGGTTGGTTTATGGCATCTCTGGGACAGAAGAATGTCAGCAAAGGAGCAAAGCAAGGAGGCAGAGCATACAAAAACTGTAGCTCACAGTGATTTAGACCAGAGAAGTCTTGCAAACTTAACCAGAATTCATTATGGTGCAAGACCAGACTTCAATGGTATGCCTTCCTGACATGTCTTTTCCCATTGTAAATACACATTACATGAAGTTAATGATTATGTATCTATAATTCTATATGCATTAAATCTTAACTATACACTTGGAAACAAATGGTTCAAATGCTAATTTACACTGACAATGGATCACGTTCATGAATCATGGTAAGTTATTGACCATTGATGTTTGGAAGCCATATCTGATGGCTTACATTCTTTTACAGTAAATACATGTTTTAACCTCGAGCTCTTTGTACTGCAGAAATTTTTGGAACCGTATCAAAGGAATGGGGCCCTGTTGATGTTGGTGTATTTGTTTGTGGTCCTCCATCTCTTCAATCAAGTGTTGCTAAAGAAATCAGGTCACACACTGTGAGGAGACAATCCATTGATCCTGTCTTCCATTTCAACAGCCATAGCTTTGACCTGTAGCTTGCACCTCAATGTTAAGTACTTAATTAGCTTAGAAGGTAACATAAAGCCTTAAAGGATGTTCCTTCTAAAAAAAAAAAAAAAAACAGCCTTGAAGGATGTAAGTATCTCCGTTCTCCAAAAAAAATAAAAAAATACAAAAATAAAAAAATAAAAAAATAAAATATAAAAAAAAAAGAAGGAAAAGAAAAAGAAGAAGGATGTACATATCTATTTATGTGATTGTACATATATATTGAAAATATGTGTACTGTATGCTGGTATGATCTACCAGGATGAACATAATCTAATTACTATGTATCTAAATTTTGTATTTTCTATGAATCTGTATTCTGTAGTAGTTGAAACCCTACTCTTTCATGTCTGAGGAATGTGAGGGTGGTTTCAGCCCCAGTGCTGGCAGCAAGCAACACAAAACTGTAGTCTCCACAAAGTTTACTGTTTTGTTAAACTAGAAAAGCAAGTGGAATTCATCAATATAGTATTAATCCTCCAAAGTTGATCAAACCAGTATCCACGTAGGGACTCTAAGTATCTCCATGGATTTGATATATCAATTGGAGAAAATTTGTCATTTGTTTAAGAACTAGAGGATTTGATAAACAGAATAGAAGAGTAAAATTTCAGAGAGAATGAGGATTTCAATGTGTTTATTCATCTCATACAAAGGGGGTATTTATAGGATTACATTGAAGTGTGAATGCTCAAAGAGAAACTCAAAATGATAACCATCTTGATGATGATTTTCTGCCATGCTTGTTGCCCTTTGGTAAAGCATGTTTACATAAGTCTTCATACACTCAAGTACCTATGATTATACACTCAAGTACCTATCTAAATACTTTTACGTATTTTGTTACATGATATAGACATATACGGTATATATACGATTTATACTACAACACTCCCCCTTGGATATTTCATGTTCAATAGTATTGTGTAGATGGTGTGCATCGAAGTTGCCTCGTTAAAAACCTTGCCAAGTAATAAAACCCTGTGGGAAAAAACAACCTTGGTCGAAAGGGAAAAAGAGCACAACGCGCGTTGAGTGTGAAGTATGTTTCTGGATACTCCCCCTGATTTAGACTCCTCTTGAAGATTGTGGGAGTTCGGATATCCTCCTCAATCCGATACTCCTTACATGTTTCTCGAAAGAAGATTTTGGTAGTGACTTAGTAAATAAGTCAGCTACATTATCTTCTGATCGGATTTGATTTACTTCAATATTTAGAAGTGTTTGCTGTTGCTGATTGTAGAAGAATTTCGGCGATATATGCTTGGTATTGTCGCCTTTGATGAAACCTAATTTCATTTGCTCAATACAAGCTGCATTGTCCTCGTAAATGCATGTAGGTTCATTTGTGGTGAATTTCAAACCACAAGTTCCTCGAATGTGTCTATTTATAGACCTTAGCCATATGCATTCACGCACGGCTTCATGTAGTGCAATTATTTCTGCATGATTTGAGGAAGTAGCAACAAGAGTCTGTTTTGTAGATCTCCAAGATATCGCGGTATTTCCCATGGTAAAGACATAACCTGTTTGGGAGCGACCTTTGTGATGGTCAGAGAGATACCCTGCATCAGCAAAACCCGTCAAAACATCATTTTGATGGAGGGGAGGAAGAGAACGTCGGTCACTATGGATAGTGTTGCCGGCGCTCACATTTCTTTTCTCTTTGTAGGGATAGAACAAGCCCATATCGATCGTACCTTTTAGGTATCGAAGGATTGTCTTTATACCAATCCAATGGCGGCGTGTTGGTGCAGAACTGTGTCGAGCTAACAAGTTTACTGCAAATGAGATATCCGGTCTTGTGCATTGAGCTAAATACAATAATGCGCCTATCGCACTTAGGTATGGTATTTCAGCTTCTAATAAATTTTCGTCCTCATCCCTTGGACGAAACGGATCTTTCATGGGCTCAAGACTACGGTTGATCATGGGAGTACTCATAGGCTTTGCTTTATCTTCATTAAAGCGCCTTAGTAACTTTTGAGTATATGCTGATTGATGGATCATAATCCCATCATTACGGTGCTCGAGTTCTATTCCGAGACAAAACCGTGTTTTCCCGAGATCTTTCATCTCAAATTCAGATTTCAAATATGTAGCAGTTTCTTTTAACTCATCTAGAGTTCCAATTAAGTTCATGTCATCAACATAAACTGCTACAATTGCAAATCCGGATCTTGTTCTCTTAATGAACACGCAAGGGCATATTTCATTGTTAACATATCCCTTCCCAATCAAGTAGTCACTTAGACGGTTATACCACATCCGTCCGGATTGTTTCAATCCATATAGTGAGCGTCTTAATTTTATTGAAAACGCGCTCCGTGGTTTAGAGCCACTTGATTTGGGTAATTGAAGTCCATCTGGAACCTTCATATATATCTCTGAATCTAGATCCCCATAGAGATATGCTGTAACCACATCCATGAGCTGCATGTCAAGTTTTTCGGAAACTACCAAACTGACAAGGTAGCGGAACGTTATAACGTCCATTACGGGAGAATATGTCTCCTCGTAGTCGATTCCAGGACGTTGTGAGAAACCTTGCGCCACAAGGCGGGCTTTGTATCTAACAACCTCATTTTTCTCATTACGCTTTCTAACAAAGACCCATTTATGGCCAACAGGTTTTATATTTGGTGGTGTCAGTGTTATAGACCCAAATACCTGTCTCTTTGTTAGTGAATCCAATTCAGTCTGGATCGCATTTTTCCATTTTGACCAATCTGCTCTACGTTGGCATTCTTCAACGGAGCGAGATTCGATATCATCGTATTCTATAATTCCTTTTGCAATATGATATGCAAACGCATCATCAATAGCCATAGAATTTATGTCCATAATTACATGTATACTAGTGTAATTCATGGAGATCTCTCTATTCTCTGGAATTGGTTATATTATTGGAGCGTCCTCCAATGATGTCTCTTGGACATAACCATAATCCGGAATTTTTTCATGAGATGGATTATTTATATCGATGATTAATGGATTATTTTGTGTCAAGCTCGCTTTCTTTCTTGGGCGAGAATCCATCGAACCTATAGGCCTCCCGCGCTTTCTAGCAGGAGCCATGGGTCTAGCCACTGCATCACCCATAGAGGGGATGTCATGTCCTTTATTTTTAGGAACATCAATCCTTGCAGGTACGTTTGCAGCAGGTATGTGTGATCTTGTCACTTTAGCGATATCAGAAAACGCATCAGGCATTGATTCTGCTACGTTCTGAAGATCGAGAATCCTTTGCACCTCTATTTCAGACTGTGTGGTTCGGGGATCAAGATGAGACAAAGTGGGGACAGACCACGACAATTCCTGTCTTTTCTGTTGAACATTAATGTTCTTGTCTCCCCCTAATGACGGGAAGACTGTCTCATCAAAGTGACAATCCGCAAATCTAGCGGTAAATAGATCACCTGTCAAGGGTTCTATGTAGCGGATAATGCTTGGAGTATCATATCCAACATAAAGGCCTAAGCGTCTTTGATGACCCATTTTGGTGCGCTGTGGCGGCGCAATTGGCACATAGACTGCACACCCAAAGATGCGTAAGTGTGAGACATTAGGCTCATACCCAGTCACCAGTTGGGACGCAGAAAAGGGTTGGGTGGCAGTGGGTCTCAGACGAATGAGCACAGCTGCATGTAATATTGCATAGCCCCAAGCAGAAATAGGGAGATTGGTGCGCATAACCAATGCCCTGGCAACCATTTGAAGTCTTTTAATGGCAGCTTCTGCGAGTCCATTTTGGGTGTGTACATGAGGGACAGGATGTTCCACCTCAATCCCAATGGACATGCAATAATCATCAAAGGTTCTTGATGTAAATTCTCCAGCATTGTCAAGACGAATTGACTTAATAGGATGATCGGGGTGGTGAGCCCTTAATTTAATGATTTGTGCTAGGAGTTTAGCAAATGCAGCATTTCTTGTGGATAAGAGCATGACATGTGACCAACGTGTCGATGCATCAACCAACACCATAAAATATCTAAATGGTCCGCAAGTTGGTTGGATAGGTCCACAAATATCACCTTGTATTCTTTGTAAGAATGATATATTTTCTTTAGTGTCCTTTGCATAGGATGGTCTCGATCCTACCTTTGCTAAAGAGCAAGCTTTGCAAAACGAATGATACACTTTAGAAGTAACTCTTTGGACCAATGTTTGGTTCGTACTTCTTTTCGTTTTGAAGAATGGATGTCCGTGTGAAGTTTTTAATATACGGAGCATCATGTCACGACCTGGATGTCCCAAACGGTCGTGCTAAAGCTTGTATGTGTCAGGATCCCATAATTTGTCATTCATGACATGGTTGGATTCAATAACTCTAATAGTGGTTGCATACAATCCACTAGAGCGACACATAAGTTTCTCTAAAACTCGTGTATTTCCGTAGTTTTTAGAGGTGATGCAAAGGAACTCTTGCCCATTCTCACAATGTGTTTCCACATGAAAATCATTGGCTCTAATGTCTTTAAAGCTTAATAGGGTCCTTCCGGCCCTTGGAGCATATAGAGCTTCGGCGACATTAATATTTGTGCCATTTGGTAACAAAAATTGAGCTGGTCCTCGACCATGAATCAATTGTGATGGTCCTGCCATCGTAGTTACTGAGGATCGACTGGGTGTCATCCATAAAAATAATTGCCTATGTCGCAATATCGTATGTGTGGTGCCACTATCAAGAAGGCATTCCAATTCTCCGGAAAACATACTGAAAGGAATAAAGTTCGGAATATTAACACATGTCCATGACATTGAATGCGATACTTTATTAATGGGAAAATAGCCAATGATTACATCAAAGTTATTCATAAGTCTATTCCAAATATCAAACTCTAGACAAATTGCTATCACTCAATCCGTTTGGTAATTCCAATGGAATATGACCAGGAAAGTAGAGAGATGTTGGTGGAGCGAGGCTCGCTTAAATACCCCGATCTCAATTGCTTTCCTAGACATCATACTTCATTGGGTACGCCACATAAGAAGGAGTTTAATACAATTGTTATTTATTGACTAAGGCACATTTGCCATTCTTGGAAAATAGAAAGAGGATTATTCTAATCAAAGTCTGTGGCATCCTCGTGCTCTTCATCTACAGCTTTGAAGTCCTCAACAGTGAGATTGACATCTTCACTATTTTCATCTTCGGCAAGGTTAGCTTCTTGCTCTCTTGCTTCCCTGTACTCCTTGTAGCGTGCAGCTAATTGGGTACTTGCATGACATTGTTTAAACCAATGCTCGATTGATCCACATCTATGACACATGTCATTGTGGTTTCCTCCCTTCATTTGAGGTATAGGTTGTGCAGGTTGTACAGTTTGTACAGGTTGTGCACGTTGTGGATATCCCCTAGGAGGGTTGCTGCTACTACCACGGCGCATGGTGCGATCTCCACGGTTCATGGTGCTATTTCCACGGCCGGTGTTGCCATATCTCCCTCTTCCACGTGCGGAGTTACCATCACGTGCGCCCGCTCTAAAGTTGCGGTTTCCTTCCCTGTTGGGGCGGTTATATGGACCTGTTCGTCCTTCATGTCCCCTATTATTAGGGTACACATGTCCCCTATTGCTGGGGTACCGCTCCCTGTGCCCTCTTTTGGGTGCATTATAATTTGCCTCACGAACGCTCTTGGTTCCAATGGGTCTTGAATTATAATTCTTTACAAGAATGTTGTCGTGCTTTTCGGCTACCGACAAAATATTTATGAGTTCATTGAACCTCGTAATTCGTCCAGCATTTACTTCAGTGCGATACTGCTTTGATAGCAAAATTGCTGCAACAGGGAAGGTGGAGAGAGTTTTCTCAATTAGCTCTTCTTCTGTAAGGGGTCTTTGACAGAACCTCAACATGGATTTAAGACGAAGAGCTTCTGAATTGTACTCAGCAATAGACTTGAAGTCTGAGAAGCGTACATCGTTCCACTGAACCTTCAAGTCAGGGAGGAGAGAATCTTGGATATTGTTAAAGCGCTCTTCTAATGCTTCCCATAAATCCTTTGCATCTTTGATGGACATGTACTCTAGCCTGAGTGCTTTGTCCATATGACGTCGCATCAAGATGATTGCCTCTGCATGCTTCTTGGGTGATCGAGGGAACACAAGAGCCGGATTTGGTTCATGGATGATGGGCAATATCCCCTTGGATGTGAGATGGTTCTCAACGTCGGTTTTCCAGCTATGGTACTCCGAACCTGTTGAGTCAAGGATTGGAAAATCGAGTCTAGGTTCATTCGACATCCTTGAAGATAAGAAGAAAATATTAGTTTCGGAGTTAAAACTTCCACGAAAAATAATAAGATTTCCGAGCTATGCTACCAAGAAATCAATTTCCAAGAATCATTGTGAACACTCTTAGTTCATTTGGCGTGAATTGCTCTAATTCCGCTTTTGATTGTAAGTTCCCGAGAAAAAAGGAAAAAGGAGAGAAAATAAATAAAAACTCAAAAACGGGAACTTTTAGTAAAGAATACCTTGGAATAGTGTTGCCGGAAATTTTTGACCGGAAAAATTATCGGAGTTGACCGGAAAGATCGTTGGAAAAAGTCGAGAAAAATCGTCCAAAAAGTCGCCGGAAAAGTCGCCGGAAAAGTGTCGAAAAAGTCGTCGGAAAGTCGCCGCGCAAATCTGTCGACAGATGTGTCGACAGCTGCTCGGCAGCTGCTGCGCAGCGTCTCGGCAGGGTCTCGGCAGCTGCTGCGCAGGTGCCTCGGCAGCTGCTGCGCAGGGGCCTCGGCAGCGTCTCGGCAGCTGCTGCGCAGGGTCTCGGCAGCTTCTCGGCAGGTCTCGGCAGCACCTCGGCAGCTGCTGCGCAGGGCTCTCGGCAGCGTCTCGGCAGCTGCTGCGCAGGGCTCTCGGCAGCTTCTCGGCAGCTGCTGCGCAGGGCTCTCGGCAGGTCTCGGCAGGACTCGGCAGCACCTCGGCAGCTGCTGCGCAGCTCTCGGCAGCTGCTCGGCAGGTCTCGGCAGGACCTCGGCAGGACCTCGGCAGGTCTCGGCAGCGGTCCGGCAGCGGTCCGGCAGCGGTCCGGTTCGGTTTTTCGGCTTCCGGCGGCCGGTTCAGGCCTTTTCCGGCCGGTTCCGGTGAATCTGAGACCGGTTCCGGGCTCCTGGAATCAAGGGCTTTAATCTGAGCTAGGGTTTGGGGATTTTTTGTAGGTTTTGAAAAATGACTTCTATCGATGAAGAACTCTTCTTTCGTCAATTTTTCGATTCTAATTCTAGAGCAACTTCGTGCTGATAACGTGTTTAAGAACTAGAGGATTTGATAAACAGAATAGAAGAGTAAAATTTCAGAGAGAATGAGGATTTCAATGTGTTTATTCATCTCATACAAAGGGGGTATTTATAGGATTACATTGAAGTGTGAATGCTCAAAGAAAAACTCAAAATGATAACCATCTTGATGATGATTTTCTGCCATGCTTGTTGCCCTTTGGTAAAGCATGTTTACATAAGTCTTCATACACTCAAGTACCTATCTAAATACTTTTACGTATTTTGTTACATGATATAGACATATACGGTATATATACGATTTATACTACAACATCATTGTAGAATTCATGCTTCCTAAGAAAGAATTCTTTATTCTGTTTCCAGCACTGAGGATTTGATTAGGAAAGAAAATTGTGGAGACTGAAGCTCCAACTTTACTCGAGCCTTAGTTAGCTTAGAATTAACGCATCAAATGTGATTGTATGATGTTCTAACTCCTATTGTACTAGCTTTACATCTATCCAGCTTACAACTCTCCAAGCTACTTGTTCCATAATCTTAACATATTCAAGCTGCTCTATACCTGTAACATCTTATTGCTAGTTACATATATACACTCGATACTAGGTATTTTTTGGACGTCTCTCTTCTTCGGTTCATCCATCTCTGAATCCAAATATTCATGAGACGATGGCAAATAGTATCAAACTATCATTAGGAAAGTTAGAACTTCGATAATTCAATACCAATATTCCTATCTAAACTTCAGCTTTGCTGTGTTAGACGAGAAGTAAAGCTCATGAGCTGACTTAACTCTTGGAGGGAGGACATTTGAAAATTGAAATACAAGTGTTAGAATTTGTGGCTTTGACACCACTGTTAGAATTTTGGTGTGGAAGCCTTAGGAGTAGTGGGCTAGGACAATGTGTTTAGGACTTTAGTTTTGGGAGCAAGAGGTTGGGAGAAGGGGTAAAGTGAGGAGATGGTTTAGTTAAAGCAGAGGAGGTTGTTCATGAAAGGAAAAACAGAGGAGTGAAGCTTTTGATTAATGCTTCTTAATTGCTTCTTCATTGATTGATTACAAGATACATGCAGCATATATTTATAGAGAGACATAACCGACTTAGTCACTACACCACCGACCTTCATATAATTAACTCTACTGATATAACATATAATTATTCCAACTTGCATGATTCTTCTAGATACTTGCTACTATGATTTGATAATTCTAGATCAATCTACAAGCTCTAGATTAATCTAGGTAATTTGAGAATAGTTTAGATTCTTTAGAAGTTAGAACACTCCAATGAACATTACTGTTTTAGCAACAAGTGTACATGGCATGAACTACAAGTCTACAAGTATACATGGCTATTTACATTGCCATGTTTATAAAGGGACAGAATTGCATGTACAACTCCCAAACCCAAAACTTCAGTCCCGGTCATGGCCAATACTGAATCAGAATTACTATCTGCTCGTCTATATCAGCCTCTTCTTTCCAACTCCGCCGCCGATGGAGCTCCTAGTTCAAATGGCGGGAACAAGAACCGCTTCTTTTTGTCATTGTCGAAATGGGTTCTTAAATTTACAATGTGGCTAATATTCATTGCATGGGTTGCTCTCTTTTCGTTAGTACCTACGGACCTTGGGACTACTCTCTCTAATGATTGGCTTGCTGGTACTGGTGGAACTCTATTTGGAGACAGTTGTATATATCAATCTCCAACTTTTTGTTTTTTTTCCAGATGGCTAGCATGTTTTGATTGTTAATTGATGGCAGGGAATGTATTGCTGTTATACAGCGGTCCAATTTTGGCTATCGCTATACTTGCTTTTCCATATATCATTCTTGTTGGGAAAGAAGAACAACAGCTTCCAGAGTGTGCATGCAATACTCTTAAAGACCGGAATTGTACGCCACCTATCTTGTGTTTGTTAAAAAGTACATTAATCTACTACAGGAAGGAGAAGCCCCCTTGATTCAACTTATGGTCCTTTCCTGTTCTGGTGGATGGACAACTTGGAGTCGTCTCTGCTCCCGCATTGATCGGCATTATTCTCTTTGTTGTATTTGTTCTCTGGGATCTGTATGCATACACAGTAGTGAACTTTGAGCTGTTAGCCACCTATGGTGATTTGAGCCTTGGAGAAACAAGGTACATACTAACGTACAGAACCATGTTTTTTCTGGCAGGGTTTTTTACACTTGAAAAGCCTTACAAATGGGATGTATTAAACATATTAGCTATACAATTCATGCTCTTAAAATTGATGGCATATTTTTAACTTATAAGCAAATTAATTCCTATTGAAAAAGAAAAAATGGCAATTCATATTTAGATGAAATCTTTGGTCAACTGCTTCATGAGTAGGTGCTGTAAACCATTTCTTGTTGATGGGATTAATTTGCTTTCCCTTCTCTTCCTTTCCTTTTTCGGGTCTATATGAAGGGGAGAACGAGATATATATCTTTTTCTCCAAAAGGAGAAACTTACCTCGTTTCAAAAAGGTTTATTTTCATGTTTCGATCCACAAACATGTCAACCTGCATTGAGTTTTCTAATACTATATTAATGGTGAGATCGAGGTAATATAGGAAGGTACTATATAGTATTCAATGTTAATTGTCAGCATAATGCATAAAATTTAGTAGTCTAAGAGATACTGCATCCAATTTAATGTTCTTCATAGTTTGCATGACATGAAATTTATGTAATCCATTTCTTCAGTTTGAAGATTGGTTTCTTCAGCTGATGATCAGTTTCCTCTTTTATTGAACTTGCCAGATTACTGTTTCTGCTCAATTTGGCGCGTAATCTTGGACAGATTGGCTTGGTTTGCTTGACATTTTTGTTCCTGCCGGTTGCAAGGGGATCAGTTCTATTTCGCCTTATAAATATTCCTTTTGAGCATGCTACGAGGTATCATGTGTGGCTGGGAAATCTCACAATGCTGCTTTTTACTATCCACGGCCTATTATATGTATTGGCATGGACAATTAAGGGTTGTTTCCTTAATCAAGTGAGTGGCCCATTCCAGATTTAAAAACCTGCCATAGCAATTGATCGGCAAGCGATAAGCATGTGTTAATAGCCATGTGCATGCAGATTGATTGATTGTGGAAATTAATTAACCTTTAATTGCTTGCTAGACATAAACATTTATGCTTGCAATTAAAATTTAAAGATTCAAATCATTTCCATGCTTAAAAAAGCAGTATACATGTATCTTTGTATGCAATACACATTAAAGACTGCAAATTACAATATTATATGGTTAGCATGCTCTGAGATTATGAGCAAAGTTCTTATGTGAAATATGTCATTGAAAAAAGTACTGCATAAATCAATACTAGGTACATAATATGAAATGAATTTATGAAAAGTGAAGTATTGAAGACTAGTTAAGGTTATAATACTACTTATTGTTTGAGGACAAGCGAAAATTAACAGAGAGAGGGAGAGAGTAATGTGTATTTATTCTTCTCTCAATGGAGGATTTATATAGGAATACAAAGCTAGTGTGAATGCTCTAAGAGAAAACCAATTTGGTAATTATGATCATCAAACAATCCACATAGTTGCTTCAATGATGATATTTGTCATGCTTGTTGCCTCTCTACATGCTTTATGTCACACAAGTTTTCATACCTAAATTTATACACTCAAGTACAATATCTATACACTCAAGTACCTATTACATGATATAGACATTTATACTATAATACATTTATACTACAACACTCTCCCTTGGATATTTCATATCAATAGTATTGTCTAGGCGGTGCGCTACTTAGTTGTCTCGTTAAAAACCTTGTCAAGTAATAAAACCCTGTGGAAAAAAACAACCTTGGTCGAAGGAGAAAAAGAGCACAACCCGCGTTGAGTGTAGAGTATGTTTCTGGATACTCCCCCTGATTTAGACTCCCCCTGAAGATCATGGGAGTTCGGATAACTTTCTCAATCCGATGCTCTTCACATGTTTCTCAAAGGGGGATTTTGGTAACGACTTAGTAAATCAGTCCGCTACGTTATCCTCTGATAGGATTTGATTTACTTCAATATTCAAAGTGTTTGTTGTTGCTGACTGTAGAAGAATTTCAACGATATATGCTTGGTATTGTCGCCCTTGATGAAACCTAATTTCATTTGTTCAATACAAGCTGCATTATCTTCGTAAATGCATGTAGGTTCATTTGTGGTAGACTTCAAACCACAAGTTCCTCGAATGTGTCCATTTACGGACCTTAGCCATATGCATTCACGCACAGCTTCATGTAGAGCAATAATCTTTGCATGATTTGAGGAAGTAGCAACAATGGTCTGTTTTGTAGATCTCCAAGATATCGCGGTGCTTACCATGGTAAAGACATAATCTGTTTGGGAGCGACTTTTGTGAGGGTCAGAGAGATACCTTGCATCAACAAAACCCATCAAAACATCACCATCATTTTGATGGAGGGGAGGGGGATAACGTCTGCCACCATGGACAGTGGTGCCGGTGTCTATATTACGGAAGGTGGTGTTTTGCCTTGTGGGGTCCGATCCCATACTTCCGTCTTTTCTTTTCTCTCTGTAGGGATAAAACAATCTCATATCAATCGTACCTTTCAAGTATCAAAAGATTGTCTTTATACCAACCCAATGGACGCGTATTGGTGCTGAACTATGTCGAGCTAACAAGTTTACTGCAAATGAGATATCTGGTCTTGTGCATTGAGCTAAGTATTATAATGTGCCGATTGCACTTAGATAGGGCATTTCAGCCTCTAATAGATCTTCGTCCTCATCCTTTGGACGAAACGGATCTTTTTCGAGCTTAAGACTACGGCCGATCATGGGAGTACTTACAGGCTTTGCTTTATCTTCATTAAAGTGCCTTAGTAATTTTTGAGTATATGCTGATTGATGGATCAAGATCCCATCACTATGGTGCTCGAGTTCTATTCCGAGACAAAACCGTGTCTCCCCAAGATCTTTCATCTCAAATTCGGATTTCAAGTATTTAGCAGTTTCCTTTAACTCATCTAGTGTTCCAATTAGGTTCATGTCATCGACATAAACTGCTATAATTACAAATCCGGAACTTGTCCTTTTACTGAACACGCATGGGCATATTTTATTGTTAACATATCCATTCCCAATCAAGTAGTCACTTAGACGGTTATACCACATCCGTCCGGATTGTTTCAATCCATATAGTGAGCGTCTTAATCTTATTGAAAACGCGCTCCGTGGTTTAGAGCCACTTGATTTGGGTAATTAAAGTCCATCTGGAACCTTCATATATATCTCTGAATCCAGATCCCTATAGAGATATGCTGTAACCAAATCCATAAGCTGCATATCAAGTTTTTCGGAAACTACCAAACTGACAAGGTAGCGGAACGTTGTAACGTCTATTACGGGAGAATATGTCTCCTCATAGTCAATTCCAGGACGTTGTGAGAAACCTTGTGTCACAAGGCGAGCTTTGTATCTAACAACCTCATTTTTCTCATTAGTGTAATTCATGGAAATCTCTCTATTCTTTAGAATTGGTTCTGTCATTGGAGCGTCCCCCAATGATGTCTCTTAGACATAACCATAATCATGAATATTCTCATGAAATGAATTATTTGTATGGATGATTAATGGATTATTTTGTGCCAAACTCGGTTTCTTTCTTGGGCGAGAATCCATCGAACCTATGAGCCTCCAGCGCTTCCTGGCAGGAGCCGTAGGCCTAGCCACTGCTTCACCCATATAGGGGACGTCATGTCCTCTAGTTTTAGGGACATCAATCCTTGCAGGCACGTTTGCAGTAGGTATGTGTGATCTCGTCACTTTAGCGATATTAGAAAAAGCATCAGGCATCGATTCTGCTACGTTATGAAGATCGAGAATTCTCCACACTTCAATTTTGGACTGTGCGGTTCGGGGATCAAGATGAGACAAAGTTGGGACAAGCCATGAAAATTTCTGTTGTTTCTGTTGAACATTAGTGTTCATGTCTCCTCCTAACGATGGGAAGACTGTCTCATCAAAGTGACAATCCGCAAAGCTAGCGGTAAAAAGATCACCTTAAGGGTTCTAAGTAGCGGATAATGGTTGGAGAGTTATATCCAATATAAATGCCTAATCGTCTTTGAGGACCCATTTTGGTGCGTTGTGGCGGCGCAATTGGCACATAGACTGCACACCCAAATATGTGTAAGTGTGAGACATCAAGCTCATACCCAGTCACCATCTGGGACACAGAAAAGTGTTGGGTGACAGTGGGCCTCAGACGAATAAGCACAACTACGTGCAATATTGCATAGCCCTAAGCAGAAATAGGGAGATTGGTGCGCATAACCAATGTTCTAGCAACCATTTGAAGTCTTTTAATGGCAGCTTCTGCGAGGCCATTTTGGGTGTGTACATGAGGGACAAGGTGTTCAACCTCGATCTCAATGGACATGCAATAATCATCAAAAGTTTTTGATGTAAACTCTCAAGCATTGTCAAGACGAATTGACTTAATAGGATGATCAGGGTGGTGAGCCCTTAACTTAATGATTTATGCTAGGAGTTTAGTAAATGCAGCATTTCTTGTGGATAAGAGCATGACATGTGACCAATGTGTCGATGCATCAACCAACACCATAAAATATCTAAATGGTCCGCAATTTGGATAGATAGGTCCATAAATATCACCTTGTATTCTTTTCAAAAATTGTATATTTTCTTTAGTGTCCTATGCATAGGATGGTCTCGATCCTACTTTTGCTAAAGAGCAAGCTTTGCAAAACGTGATAGGCTTTAGAAGTAACTCCTTGGACCAATCTTTGGTTCGTACTTCTTTTCATTTTGAAGAATGGATATCCATGTGAAGTTTTTAATATACGGATCATCATATCACGATCTGGATGTCCCAAACGGTCGTGCCAAAGCCTATATGCCTCAGAATCCCATAAACTTTCATTCACGACATGGTTGGATTCAATTACTCTAATAGTGGTTGCATATAATCCACTAGAGCGACACATAAGTTTCTCTAATACTTGTGTATTTCTGTAGTTATTAGAGGTGATGCAAAGGAACTCTTGTCCATTCTCATAATGTGTTTCCAAATGAAAACCATTGGCTCTTATATCTTTAAAACTCAAATAGGGTTCTTCCAACCCTCAAAGCATATAGAGCTTCGGTGACATTCATATTTGTGCCATTTGGTAACATAAATTGAGCTGGCCCTCGACCATGAATTGGTTGTGATGGTCCTGCCATCATAGTCACTGAAGATCGACTAGACGTCATCCATAAAAATAGTTGCCTATGTGGAAATATAGTATGTGTGGTGCCACTATCAAGAAGGCATTCCAACTATCTGGGAAAAATACTGAAAAATAATAAAGTTCTGATTTTAACACATGTCCATGACATTGAATAATAATGCGATACTTTATTAACAGGGAAAATAGCTAATGATTACATCAAAGTTTCCAGAGTCTATTTCAGAATAAAATCAAACTTAGAAAAATTGTAGTTTACTCAATCCGTTTTGTAACTCCAATGAAATATGACCAGGAAAGTAGAGAGAGATGTTGTGGAGCGAGGCTCGCTTAAATACCACTATCTCAATTACTTTCCTAGACATCATACTTCATTTGATGCGCCACATGAGAAAGAGTTAATACAATTTGTTATTTATTGACTAAGGCACATTTGTCATTCTTGGAAAATAGAAATGACTATTCTAATCAAAGTCTACGGCATCCTCATGCACTTCATTTCCAGCTTTGAAGTCCTCTATGGTGAGATTGACATCTTCACTATCTTCATCTTCGACAAGGTTGGCTTCTTACTCCCTTACTTCCCTGTACTCCTTGTAGCGTGTAGCTAGTTGGGTACTTGCATGGCATTGCTTAAACCAATGCTCAATTGATCCACATCGATGACACATGTCATTGTGGTTACCTCCCTTCATTTGGGTGCATGTGGTGCACGTTGTGGATATTCCCTAGGAGGGTTGCTACTACTACCACGGCGCATGGTGCGACCTCCACAGCTCATGGTGCTACCTTCACGGCCCATGATGCTACTTCCATGGCCGGTGTTACCATATCCACCTCTCCCACGTGTGTAGTTGTCATCACCTGTGCCCGCTCTGAAGTTGTGGTTTCCTTCTTTATTGGGGCGGTTATATAGACTCATTCGTCCTTCATGTCCCCTGTTATTAGGGTACCGCTCCTTACGCCCTCTTTTGGGTGCATTAGAATTTGCCTCACGAATGTTCTTGGTTCTAACGGGCCTTGAATTATAATTCTTTACGAGAATGTTGTCGTGCTTTTCAGCTACCGACATAACATTAATGAGCTCATTAAACCTCGTAATTCGTCTAGCATTGACTTCCGTGCGATATTGCTTTGATATCAAAAGTGCTGCGACGGGGAAGGTGGAGAGAGTCTTCTCGATTAGCTTTTCTTCTGTGAGAGGTTTTTCACAGAACCTCAACATGGCTTTGAGGCGAAGAGCTTCTGAATTGTATTCAGCAACAGACTTGAAGTTGAGGAAGCGTATATTGTTCCATTGAATCTTCAAGTCAAGGATGAGGGAATCTTGGATATTGTCAAAGCGCTCTTCTAGCGCTCCCCATAGGTCCCTTGCATCTTTGATAGACATGTACTCTAATCTGAGTGCTTTGTCCAAATGGCGTCGCATCAAGATAATTGCTTGTGCATGTTTTGTGGGTATTTGTTGGAACACAAGACCCGCGTTAGGTGCCTGAATTATGGGCAATATCCCTCTTGATGTGAGATGGTTCTCAACATCGGTTTTCCAGCTATGGTAATCCGAGCATGTTGAGTCAGGGACTTGAAAGTCGAATCTAGGTTCATTTGACATCCTGAAGATAAGAAGAAAAGATATGTTAGTTTCGGAGTTAAAACTTCCACGAAAACTAAAATAATAAGATTTCCGAGCTATGCTACCAAGAAATCAATTTCCAAGAATATTTATATTAGACTAAAACAGTGATGTTTAATATGGTCATAAATTTATACTTGCGGACGCTCTTAGTCCGAATATTATGAACACTCTTAGTTCATTTAGCGTGAATTCCTATAATTCTGCTTTTTGATTGAAGTCCCCGAAAAGAAGATAAATGAATAAAAACTCAAAACCGGGAACTTTAATCTTTAAAACTTGTTGAAATTTGGAGCAAATTCTCTTCTAAACAGTTCCCACTTCAAATGGTTTACAGGTCTCAAAATGGCTCCAATAAGGCTGAAATTTGGAGATCAGATAGAAGACACAGAGATGAACAACTTTGATGAAGAAAGTATTTTGATTAGAGGTCCCGAAAAAGACGTTTTGGGGCGTGCAAGCAGGCTAATCCGCACAGGAACGAGCGTGCTTAACAGCTTTGAATGATGAACTTCCTCTTCTCTTGTCGATTTGCAATTCGAATCCTAGAGCAATATCATGCTGATAACGTATTTGAGGACAAGCGAAAATTAACAGAGAGAGGGAGAGAGTAATGTGTATTTATTCTTCTCTCAATGGAGGGTTTATATAAGAATACAAAGCTAGTGTGAATGCTCTAAGAGAAAACCAATTTGGTAACTATGATCATCCTCAAACAACTCCACATGGTTGCTTCAATGATGATATTTGTCATGCTTGTTGCCTCTCTACATGCTATATGTCACACAAGTCTTCATACCTATATTTATGCACTCAAGTACCATATCTATACACTCAAGTACCTATTACATGATATAGATATTTATATTATAATACATTTATACTACAACACTTACATGCTTGGTGCCTGGTACGAAGTTAAGAAAATCCATTTTAGTGTATTGATATATCAAATGAATAGGCAGAGGACCATTAAAGAGAAGAGAACGTTGACATGTTTAACTGATAAATTTTTCATATTTTTTTTTTCCTAAATTGATGCCGATATTGGAGTGGAAGGATACTGGTGTTGCCAATCTTGCAGGGTCAATTAGCCTTGGTGTTGGCCTGTTGATGTGGATCACAACACTTCCTCCAGTCAGAAAGCGGAATTTTGAGTCTACACTCATCAGCCATACATCATCCTCGTCGTCTTTTTGGCTTTGCACATTGGTTATCTCGTTTTTCCTACAACTGCAGGCCCCATATTTATTTTTGTTCTTGATCGTTTTCTGAGGTTCTGTCAATCACGAAAGAGTGTTCATATTATTTCAGCCAAGTGCCTTCCATGTGGAACTATAGAGTTGGTCCTCGGAAAACCTGAAAGTAAAATTTAATGTTCTTCATCTTCACATGTACCTGTATTTGTTTTAGGTTCCATGTATAACTATATACATGAGTGACCATATGAGTCTTTCAGGTTTGTAGTACAACGCCCTCAGTTTTGTTTTTATTCAAGTTTGGGAGCTATCATGGCTGCAATGGCATCCTTTTTAGTATTTCATCCAGTCCTATGGATGGTAATTATCATATATCTGTTCTGACGAAGGCTATTGGGCAATGGACTGAAAAGCTAAAAGATTCTGCCTTGAAAATTTTGGCTACCTTGCACAAAGTTAACAATTTCTGTTGAGGGTCCTTATGGGCATGAGAAACCTACCACATGATGTATGTACTCTCTTCCCTAATTCTCATTCATTCAATCGTATATGTTTCTTATCTAATCAGCACCGGCTTGGCAAGTTAGTTTTTATACTAAACAGCATAAGGAATAATGCCTTGATATTTTGTTTTGCTTCTTCTGCAGGTATAAAAATCTCATTTTAGTAGCAGGTGGCATTGGGATTTCACCTTTCTTGGCTGTCTTGAGTGACAATCTCCACTCTGTTAAGGAAGGAAAACCTTGCCTACCAAGAAATATTTTACTTGTCTGGGCAGTCAAAAGATCAGATGAGCTTTCTCCTCTTTCAACTATTGGCATGGACTCAACTATCTTTCCATTTTTCTCTAATAAACTAAATCTTCAGGCCCATATTTATGTTATCCGGGAGTCTGAATTTCCATTGGTACGTGCCCCTCCATACTTAATTTGGTTCGCTTTCTTTCTATATTTGTTAGTTTTATCCAAGTTTTTGCATGTAATTGTTATTTGTAGGAACATGGTGAAGTTGGATAGTACTGCAGACTCTTCTGATCTATGTCGCATGTCCAAAAGGTCTGGAATGTCCGTTTTAGTTGGTACTGGACATAATGTATGGTCTTGCCTGTATGTTATCTCATCTACTATAGGCTTTGTCATCTTGTTGGGTTTGTTGGATTTCTTCTACATCAACCCTTTTTATATAACTTCGTGGTCATACAAAGGATTTCTATTCTTTGCCTGTATGGTCGCAAGTGTCTTCATCTTTGGTGGTCTGTTTATGGCATCTTTCGGAAAAAAGAACTTCAGCAGAGGAACAATGTAAGGATGATGAATCGAATTTTGGTAAGACTGAGCACACAGAAACTGTAACTCACAATGCTACACACCAAGAAAATCCTGCAAGTTTAACTAGGAGCATTCATTCTGGTTCAAGGCCAGACTTTAAAGGTACTTTAGAGAATACAGTAAACTCCCTGAAAGCTGCACCAATTCCAAGAACATAGAGCTGCAAATAGGGCAAATACAGAGTACTGTTCATCAATGATTTTGATAGTTTGAAACAATGTCCTATAGCTACATTGTTTTACAACTAAAGCATATTTTGAACATTTTCTACTGCAAAATTTTTTGGAACCGTATCAAAGAATTGGGGTCATGTTAATGTGGGTGTCATTGTGTGTGGTCGTCCAACTCTTCAATTAAGTGTAGTTAAAGAAAGGGCTAAATTTTTGTAGTTTCTGTACTTTGCATGTCTCATCGTTTCAGTCCTTGACATTCTAATTTAATCTAAAAACTCCCTAACCTCACAATTTCCCTTCAATAGGTCACTGTCTTGGGTGATATATCCAATATACCCCTCAGTTATTTCTTTTTTCTTTTTTTTCCTTTTTAATTTATTTTTTCCTTTTTTATTTTATTTTTTTCCTTTTTCCATTTTGTTTTTTTTGTTTTTTGTTTTTCCTTTTTAATTTCTTTTTTTTTCTTGTTTCTTTTTTCTTTTTGTCTTTTTCCTTTTTAATTTCTTATTTTTATTTTTCTTTTTTTCTTTTTCCATTTTAATTTATTTTTTTCTTTTTAATTTTGTTTTTTCGTTTTTTTATTTTTCCTTTTTAAATTATTTTTTCCTTTTTTTTCTTTTTTTCTTTTTTCTTTTTCCTTTTTAATGACCATCGTATTCTGCTGTACCAATAGCGCCACATCGGCGAACCAATCCAGATCTACCCGAAACCCCAATTCTTGTTCTCCACGCAGGACCCAAAAACCTCAAAGTTTGAGAAAATGGTAGTTTTCAGTGAAAAGTTAAAAAATGGTAATTTTCAGTGAAAAGTTTCCAAATTAAGGCTTGATGTGGAGAGAGAAAGTGGGATTTGAGTGGGAGAGAGAGAGAAGTAGGTTGATTGGGAAACAGATGGGTTGTGGAGTTTGATCGGAATGGGATTGGTGGGTTGAGGAAGTAGAAAGTAGGCAGAATGAAAAAGAAAAAAGAACTTAAAAAGGAACAAGAAAAAAAGAAGAAAAGGCAAAAAAGAAATTAAAAAGGAAAAAGAAAAAAGGAAAAAAAGAAATTAAAAAGCAAAAAATAAATTAAAAAGAAAAAGGAAAAAGGAAAAAAGGAAATTAAAAAGGAGAAAATAAAAAAAAGGGAAAAAATAAATTAAAAAGGAAAAAAATAAATTAAAAAGGAAAAAAAAAGAAAAAAGAAATAACTGAGGGATATATTGGACATTTCACCCAAGACAGGGACCTATTGGAGAGAAATTGTGAGGTTAGAGAGTTTTTAGATTAAATTAGAATGTCAGTGATTGAAACGATGAAAGATGCAAAGTATAAGGACTAAACAGAGTTTAGCCCTTAAAGAAATCAGGTCACAAAGTATTAGAAGACAATCTGGAGATCCTATCTACCATTTCAACAGTCATAGCTTTAGTCTGTAATTTAACTTGCTCCCTCTATCTTTATTATTTGAAGTACTCAATTAGCTTAACTAGAAGCTATATACTCTCAATATTGCAGTTTAGTTGTTTAATTCACAACTATCAAGATCATGACAATGGTTCATAGTCTTGTTGGTAATTATCTTGAGAATGTTGCGAGTTTTCCTTTGACTTCTGCTCACCCACTCGGGTGGTTATAAGAATCTTCGCTCGTACCAAGCATTGGAAATCTTATGTCTTCTCCAAGATTGCCAAAATGTGAAGCTTTAAAGCGTTAATTGGTGTTCTAATGGTCAAGTTGAGGCTGGCTTTGAACTTTCATAGTTAATAACCTTGCTGTACCTAAAATGTGAACCCAGCTTCTTTGTTTTGAGGGGAATGAAATTGATTCTCGTTGATTAATCAGCATTACAATCTAAATTCAGAGCACTCTCCACAGACAGAGGTGCAACAACCATATAAGTAGAATTACACTGTAAATGCATTGCATCTTGAGCTAGAATATGGGCAACTTGGTTGGCAGCCTATAACTTCTTCTTTTCCTTTTCTTTTTTTCCTCTTTTTAAGGGGAAAGTTTCATTGATTAGACAACATTACAATCGAAATTCAACGCACTCTCCACAGACAGAGGGGCGACATCTAAGAAAATGGAATTACATTGTAATTGCATTGCATCCTGAGCTGATAGGTAGGCTACTTGGTTGGCTGACCTTCTAGTGTATATGAGCCGTGCTGCAAGCATCCTAGCTTCTTGTTGCAAGGTGAGTTAGAAATATTGGTTGCATATGGATCTTTGTGATTATTAACGTTAATTGTACTATTTTTCTTTTCTTTTTTTGGACCAATCATAGGTATAACTGGAAGGAGTAAAAGCTTATCTAGAATTGCTTGGAAGTTGAGTCTATGATAGATTGAGCATTTGTTTGCTCAATTATATGTGAGCTAAGACAACCACAGGAGCTCAACTTTGCTGATTGTTTGGTGCTAGCTTGTTTGGTAGTACAGAAGTACAATTAGTATTTGGTCAGATTTTAAAATCTTGTTTCACCGTGTGTCAAATGTGGAGAAAGAGATTACCATTAAATATGCATGTGTGCAAATACTATTTTTTATAGTCAACTAAGATGGTTATTTATTGGACAATTTCTAGGTTCACCCCTTGGGTGAATGAGCATATTCACCATCTCTTGCGATTAAGGCATAATAACTTTATATCTTCTAATTCAACCATTCAAATTGTATAACGTAATACAAAAATTAACTACGTAAAAAATTAATTAAATTGAAGACCTTTTAGTTATTCATTTCTATGAAATATGTAGACGGTTCATCGCAATAGTAGTAATTGTTGTTAGAATCATCCATTTGTTAGAATCAACCAGATAATTAAACGATTTCTGATTCAAATGATATTTTACAGAGATGATCTTTAAAGGCTAATTTAAGATATGGCCCATTGGATTATAAATTTATTAAGTAAAAATATGTTAATCGACAATGGGGTGAATTGCTCGTTCACATTTTTTTTTTTGGCAAAAGAACTTGCATTAAAAGGAATTGAGTTGGTTGTATGAATTTTTTTTTAAATAAATAGATAATTTTCGTCACTTATCGATCTATAGTCATTACGGCACATATATTATCCTAGCTAGGCTCGAACACATAGCTATGAAAGCCAAACAACTAGAATAACTAACAAATATCGCTTATTCTCTTATGTTTATTCAAACAAAATGAGCCTACACGGAAGAGTTGCATCAGAAAATATCCAACTAACTACAGAATTTCCAAAAGTCTAGTTACATAATTGGTATAATAAAGAACTCCTATAAAAATTCTTTCAAAGACATAATATCAAATGGGGCAAAAATAAAAAAATAAAAAAATAAACAGAAAATGAACGAACTAAGCCTATGACTAATTCCTAGTCCCAAAGTCACTAGAAAGTCTAGTAAGATGTAAGCTCTAGTGAAGCTTGGCCAACACCATCACCCTCTGACCACAAACGTAGCAAAACACTACTTGGCCATAGGCCATCTTCTCCTACTGCCAGACACACATACTGCATCTAACATAGATCAGGCTCAAGATGATCAACAACATCGATCACCAACCATCCACTGATAGCTAGTCCAAGAAGCCAGACATAGGCGTGTACTCGATTGTGAGAAACCACTGCAATCCCTAGCGCATCCCTCCAAACGCCATCCTCCATCTCGCTACCCCATTGTGCTCGACTCCACCGGCGTAGCCATTTCACCAATCTCCGTCTTCAGACCAAAGACAGACCAGATGGGGGTCGATCTAGACGTCTGGCATCTTTAGTCTCTAGGCTCTAACTCATCTATAGGATAGCAGAGGACTGTTAGGACTATACAGCCCATCCAACGACGATGTCGTAAGGACGTGCCATCAAACCTAGAAGAAGACTTTTAGGGTTTCAGGTGCGTGAGAAAGCTCGGCTAAATATGGTTGGTAGTAGATTAAGTTGATTATATTATTAGCATAAGCTAGATCATAATACATGTTTTATTTTGGTGTTCTTTCATTTTGCTTTTCCAACTTGAACTTCTATGGACTGGGAACTTTATGAAACTTGGATTGTACAAATATTCATTTTTGAGGTAAACTAATTATCTCCTAAATTTTAATTTTAACTTAATGATAATTGAAGGCATTGCAAGTATCTGAACTGTGATGTTAGTCATTAGACTTGTGTTCAAACCCACTGAGCTGAAAATTTATTCTTCGAGAGCATTACTGATCGTTTAATTCATATTATAGTATACTCGAGGTCACTTATATCCTAAAATAAATGGTCAGAACCAAATTGTCAACGGCAACAAGAGGAGGAGGCTCATCCCTACCCATAAGTAGCCCACCAATTAGAGATGCAAACCCCAAACCGTTATGGCGTGAGAGGAGCACCTGTAAAACTTGACAATGAAAGCAATTCGATGCAGTTGTGAAGCGATTGAAATTGCTATTTGGCCCGACATGTGAGCTTGGAAAGGATAACCATAATCGCCAAAGAGTCGCTGCATTCCTGCAGCATTGAAAGTCATACTTCAAAAAGTTAGGATTGAGATAGCATATGCGCTCTCATAGGGTTTTCGTTTAGAATAATTAAACTAAATTATCTAAGATTGAGATTTTCATAGGGATAACTAAGATTACAATATACAAATAAATGCAACAAAAATAAAAATAATTGGTTGAAAACATAGGAAAAGAGTCAAGCATATAATGAATACTTGACAAAAATCATTTTTAAGTATTTGACCAAAAAAAGAAATAATAATTCGAGAATTTTCTTAAACATGTCCCGCCTATGCGCAACTGATTGAGGCGATTGGTCATTTTGCCTAGTGCCTAGGCAGCCACCCAGAGTATTGTTAGTACACTATGAAGGTCAGTGATACAAAGAAATTAGGGTCGGTTAAATTTTAGGGCTAAATACTTATTACGATCCTATAGTATGGGTCCAAAATTAATTCAGTCCCTGAACTTCTAATTTCATCAAGAACACCCCCGCACTTTCAATTTTTGATCTAATAGGTCCAATTTATTAGTTTTCCGGCAATTGAGTCATTTAACTTGACGACGTGGCTCATATATGGCTTATGTTTTATGATGTACTGTTGATGTGGACTGCATAATCAATTTAGGAGTGAGTTCCACAGTTAGAAATCTATCAATAAATAGTTTTTCAACAAATAATCCAACTATAACTTGAACCCATAACAGAATATTAATGAATTGGACTTATTAAATTAAAACTGAAAGTACAGGGGTGTTTTTGATGAAATTAGAAGTTTATGGACTGAATTGATTTTGAACCTAAACCACATGGTAGTAACCAGAATTTAGCCCTAAATTTTATATATGTAAGATTATTATTCAAGAGCTAAGTACTCTTATGTCTGAATTGGTTTCATTAAGAACATGTGCGTGTTACTTTTTATTTGTTTATTTTTATTTTTACTCATACCTCTTACTTTAGGACAAATGTCAAAAAATTCTAAACCCTAGGTCTTCAATGTGACACGTGTGCATGAGTAACACGGAAAGTAAGTTGGGCTGGATGCATTCGTCGAAAGGGTGATGTGCACTAAGGGTAAGGGAGGTGCATCTAACATAGTGTCTAACAACTTCACACACTTAAATTGCAACTAGAACACCTCCATTGTCGACACCGAGAAGCGATACTAGAGCCAAATCGGGTCACTTAGGAGGGAACTCAGCATGAATCTAAACCATACTGTCTTGGAAACCTTGAGGATCCACTATGAGAACCATACTATTAGGTTCATAATTACCTAGTAATTACGCTTTTGCTTAACCCTTAAAGTTATTTCTTTACATTTCTCGTTTTCCTTATCATGCTAGAAAATGATAGAGAAAATTGAAAATGCCCTAAAGAGGCAACTTTAGCACCTTTTCTTACTCTGGCTAGAAGAATCCGAGTTACGCAAGGAAGAAGATGCGGCAACCTAACTAAATGAACACGAAATGAGCTTAAATTTTATAGAGGCATTCTAGATATCTCAACGATCATTTCTTATGAGAAGTTCAAGAGGTGGTTCGGAGTGGAAGGTCTTCAAAAAATTGGTACAATTTTCTGCACTAGAAGACGAAAACTGCAAAACCGGATATTACGGATTCCCACTGAATTTTTGACCAAACCAAGGTGAACTAAGCGCTGAAATTTTACCAGGATGATCTAAACTCATGGAGGAGCTTTTGGTACAAGAAGGTGAAAGCAAATTCTGAAGTATTGGTGGAGATTAAATTGAAGGAAGAAAGGAGAATAAATTGTGTAAAAACACAAAAATCTGTATCGCTAGAATCTGGCAAGGCGTTGGACGAAAGTCAATGGTGGTGACTATTGGTCAATAAGTCAAAAGATAAGGGAGGGAAAAAGTGGAATCCTAATTCAAATTCAAATGAGAATAAGACAAGTGAAAGGGACATCTTCATATTTTGTCCCCTTAATGTTGACCTCTCCTTATCCCTTTGTCCAATTACCTATTTGCCCATTATATTTCATCTATATAAAAATATCTTTGAGCATTTAGGTAATTAGACAGTCATGTCAAAAGCAAGATCCACATTTTAAGCTCACATCTTTTGGCCTTCACATAGTCATCCATTCCTTTCATCTCCACCCTTCATTTCCAAACATTCGCTCATTAAAAAGACTTATTTTCTCTCCCTTGAACATTCACCTCCTTGGCTCTCTCATTTTGCAACATCAAAAACTCTCTTTTCTCTAGTTTTAGCTTAGTTTTTTTTTATATAGCTTGTATATAGTTCTTTGAGTTTTGTGTAAGAGAAATGTCTGTAGCTACTTGGGTTTCACCAAAACTGAAGCATTTACATGCTTTAGATAAATCACAACACTTGTTTTCATATATTCAAGCTTTTTTCTTCATAGCTCTAAGAGATTTTGTGAATTAGTATAGTGATTTGGGTTCTACAAAATGAAATAACTATCTTGTATAGCATCTTGGAGTGTAGGAAGAGCCTTAGAGGTTTCGGTTTGGTTCCAAAAAGAATCAAACCCGTGGGAATACTCATCCTCTACTCTTTTCTCTATTTAATTTGATGTTTATGGCTTGTATATGTTTTTATATGGCTTGTGCATCGTTGGATTTGGGGTTAGGACTCGAATTTGTGCACAAACAATGTAAAAACCTATGCTCTTTAATGTTTATTGGCTACTATACTTTATTTTCGCGTTGACCTAAGTTAAGGTGGAGTTTCCTAATCCTTGTCGGTAAGACACTCTGCTTCTCCCTTACTAAAATTTGACCTCCTATACTTGGGATCGGAGTATGACACATTACACACAAATTTACACACATTTTATACTCCTTGATATCTCCAACATGTCATTAGGATTTCACCTATCAGTTTGAACAGTGGGAAGGGTGAGGTAGGCTGTTGATGGCACATATCCATATCCAAATGAGTTTCAAGGGAACGTTCTTGACTGGAGTATAATTTCTATATGCACTACCAAACTACATTAAAGTTGGAGTATTATAGATTTATAACATTTCTATGCAATAACCACAACAAAAATCAATATTATAGATCTCAACCTTAACCAAAACGATATTATAAAATCTCATCTTAATAGCAGACACTAGTGCTGCTGCTATCATCAGAAAGATATCTCTAAAATCAACAATATGAGTGCCCCACTATAATGGCAATGGAACCATATCCTACAAATAAAAATTATTTATTGTATCTATTTGGCAAATTAAACAACTAATTACCGATTTTCACTTGATTGTAAAGATATAGTACAATTAAAGTTAATTGTACTATATCTTTACAATAATATATATTTAGAAAAATGAAAACAATAATATATATTTAGAAAAATGCAAACAATAATATATATTACATATAAACTAACCTGGGAGTGGAAGTGTTCCTAAGAAGCCCAGATCGCTCCGTGCGGCAATAAATATGAGGGAGTACAGGTATATGGTGATATGTATGGCTAATTGATAGAATATAGACAAGCAAGACCACCCAAAGGATGCTAGTATCCCAAATCTTTTACATGCTAACCTTAGCCTCTTAAACTTAAAAAAATAAAAAATAGAGTAAGGTGAACTATTATTAGAAAGAAAAACATAATCAAATTGTAGTGTCATGAAACAGAAAGATATCCTAATAAGAAATATTGTACTCCAGTGCTGAACATCTTGAAAACTGTAGTAATACATGTAAGGCAAAATCCACAATACAATGTCTAGTTAGATAGAAGAACTAGTTGATTTGAGTTCCATTAAAATTTATTGTATATGATGCTTAAGATCAACATGAAAACCAAAATCATCAAAACTGGAAATCCAACTTTAGAGCATAATGGTACATTTAACCACCAAGATGAAAAAACAAGTCATCTAACAAAAAATGAATAAAGTTATCATTCATTCAATGGTTATATATATTTGGTAAAATGTTAAGAACAAGTTTCCTGAAACATGAGAAAACATGGGGGATGTGATTTTCCCTCTTATGTGTAGTTTGGCAGGCGTTCAGCAATTATGTTAAGTTGTGGTGTTATAAATTAGGAGGGTGATTTTACTACTCCACTTTATCACATGTATCACATGTACTTCATTTTGTGAAATCAAAATTAGAGTGCAAATGATAAAAATATGTCAGAGGCATACCAATCAAACCCAATACATCCACAACCGAACTAGATATGAAAGAGTGTGAGACTCCCGTATCAAACAATACTCTAGCAAGATAGTGATAAACAGATAAGGTACCTTCCACTCCCGTGCCTGCCTAACCGATGGCAAAGACTCTAGTAGGTGCAGGTGGTAGCTGCCTCTGCTGGTTACCCTGTACTCTACCCTGATTTCGGGGACATTCCCTGGCCTGATGCCCTGTCTGTCCACAGCTGTAGCATATCCTACCCCGTGGTTTCATGCACACACGAGAGATGTGGCCTGGCTCGCCACAGTTAAAGCACTTCACCGGAGCTGCTAGTGCTATCTGCCTAATAGGCATAGCCTGAACGGGAGGAGCTGCTACTGCCTTAGCTGGAGCCTGATGCTGGAACTGAGTTCTATGTTTCTTCCAGAAACCACCCCTGAAGTCTCTGGATCTACTGCTTCCTGCTATGGCCTTTCCCTTGCCCTGGAAGTCTCTCTCTCAGCAGACTCCTTCTCCCTACGAATCAGGTTCTGCTGCTCAATAATCTGTGCCTTAGCCAATAGTCATCCTGAAAATTTCATTTCTTAACAACCTCACCACACGAAATAAATTCAAAACCGAATTTTGTCTCGGTTAATTATTACAACTCAAATAGAAAATGAATTGTAAAGCTCTAAATGAGCATACAAACCTCACAATTCAATGAAATAAAAATAACTGCTGTAACACTTAAGCAGCTCGGTCACCTCTCTGGTTATCCTGACCTGCAGGAATATCCGCTACACCATTTGAATAGTGTACCGGGATTGCAACAACACAAATCCCGGTAAGCTTATGAAAGCTCGTATGAGTAAAAAGAATAGACGGTTGTTTAATTAAATAATATTTATTTCCACTCAAATCAACACTCAACAATTTCCACATCCACGAAGTACCAACAATCTCAATCAATCACCAAATCAACGAATCATCACAAACCCTAACTCACATCTTTCTTCACAAAAACCTCAACATCGTATTTATAAAAAAATACAGTATTTGACAGACTAGAGCTCTAACTGAATCGTAGCCCGTCACCTGGCCTAGGTTATGGCATCCGACATATTTATCATTATCGTATTTCATCAATATGTATACTTATATACATATTTAGAACGTCCGATAATTGTACATACTCAACCAATCGTATCCCATCATCCACCTAGGATTAGAGCATCCGATTACCACACACCGGTCACTACGTTGACCCTAAATCCATAAATGAGCACAACATGTATTATCACATAATGAAATCAACTCATCCAAGTTCTACAATATTATTATGAAATTAAGCATTTGAAATATAATTCAAATCATCAATTCAACTTAATCATATCATCACTCAACAATCCACCCATCAACATATATATTCCACGTAAATATATATATATACGTAATCATCCACTCAGGAATGACCACTAACACCATCTATAGTTCACACAAGAAAATTGTGAAATTCATTTGTATAATTAAAATTCATTTTACTTACCTATGGACAGTAGTAATCAAGTCCATGTGATTTTAAAAACAAATATTTAATCCACAAATATTTTTCACACAATTACAAAAATAAATAATTTAAAGCGCTCGGTTCGTAATATGAACCACGTGAGTTTTACTCACCTCGAGACTCCCGCTGCGTCTTCAAATAAAATATAAACCACACCGAAACAGCTCACCCAAATATAATCCGTCAATCACCTAATCAAATGTGATTTGAATTTAGCCAATAATTCCAAAACATAGCTAAACTACCATTTAATGGCCGGACTCTAATTTATAATAAAATCCGACGGACGGATTCTCACGAATCGTCTCCCTAATCACCGTTTTCCACTTATACGAAGATCCAACTGTCGGATCTTCACCTATGACCACACAAAGCCACTGGGACAATCATATGATCATCATAATAAAATTACAAGTCCATCGGACGGTCCTAATTTCACAGATCATAAATCTAACGACTGAAATCGATCGAAATCTCAAAGTTCATAACTAAATCATACGATATCTGAAAAATGCTTATAATATGCCGAAATGATCGTATTAAAACGTAGAATCATAAAATGGACAAAAACTATATTTTAGACCTCTGAAGGTGGCCGGAAAGGGCAGCCGGAGTTTGGGACAGAGCCGCCGCCGACCACCACCAATAGTGTCGGGGTCGAGCTTTTCCCCTTCGTTTCATCATTCTGAGCAACTTTCATAACTAGCACAAGACCAAAAAATGACTGGAAGGGATTGAAAAGTACCAAACACAGTCGACGGCCGAAATTTTTCCAGAAACCGGCGAGCTTGAAACCAACGTAAAAACTGCAACCTCACGCCTCGATCTCTTCTGGAAACTTGTTTAAAACTTCATTGCGAACTCACCAGGCCAAGAATCACAAGAAACGATCGTGTATAACTCGAGATATCCGGATCGAAAGGTTGTTTTTCGATCTAAAGAAGTCGAACTCTGACGAACATGAAAACAATCGACCCAGTTCTGATCCTTCTTGGTGCTTGTTAAGGAAGTTGAGCCGAGTCCAATGAGCCAAGAATCACAAGAAATGATGACATGTAGCTCGAGATATTGAGATTGGAACGAAATCGGGCTTTGTCGGTTCGAGCCTCGCCGCCCCCGCTGCCGGCCGTGTCGCGGCGCAAGGCTGCCTCTGGCAGTTGCGCAAGGTCGAGATGAAGCTATTGGATGTGGTTTGAGGTCGTGGGGTGGCCGGATGAGGAAGAGGGAGCACGGTTTCTCCGTGCTCTGTTTTCTGGGCTTCGGCCAAGCAGAGAGAGAGAGAGAGAGAGAGCTACAGTAGTTTCCAAATAGAGAAAGGGAGGCCGGGAGGAAAAACAGGGTTTCCAAAAAAAAATTAGGGTTTTTTCCCTATATACACATTTCAGAAATTCCTTCTAAATATGATAACTAATTCAGAAAAAATCCGATCTTTGTGTTCCACATATGCACGGACTCGTATCGACGAGCTCTACAACTTTTGTGAAGGAAGTTTCCCCAAATTTTGCACGTATAAAAAGTCGATTTCTCAAATCGAGCATTTCGAGCTTTTCGTTAAAAAAAACGTTTCGAACCTTAGATAATTCAAAAAAAAAAAAAAAATATTATCGAGCAACATTCGTGAAATCGTACAATAATTGTTCAACACAATTACACGAATTTAAAATGAAAATTGCGGTTATTACAAAATGACTTATCATACATTTAAACTTATTTCTGCTCTTTTTTGCCTCTTTTCTCCATTTTCGACCTTAAAGTACCTAAAAACAGAAACTATGTTAGAGTTATAATTTTAAAAGAATAACTTAGCTAAATGAGGGAAAGTGCTCCTATCAATGTGTATATTAGGTCCTTAGATGGTAGTCCCTTGAACACGGGCAATGTATTAAGCAATGATGGTGTATTAGTGAATAAAAAAGTAGGTTGGTGTGTTACGAAATTCATGATGGTGAAGCAAAGTTTGTATGTACACAAGATGGTTTCGCGGTTTTGCTGTCTTAGCCATATAAATAATAGGTTTTTGCTCCTCTTGCTCCTCTTCTTCTTCCTTCTCATCCAAGAGTGGATTGGAGATCACATGCGAGCTCATACGTGAATTCTTTCTCTTGCGAGAATTCACCGTTGTACTATCCATAATTAAACACTCGTTTGCTTGTTTTCGATTTGCTTTGGCAGTGTATTCAGTTTTAGAATTCAAAGGAAGTAGTCAACCCCTTGTACATAATGGTACCTACAATGTAAAACAAAACACAAAAGTTAGTAAACAAATGAAAACTACAAACTGCACAAAATAAAAGTAGAAAAGCAATCAAATAAAACAATCCTCAGCAAGTAACTGCACATTTAATAGGTAAATATACACCTAAAACTAGATGCACAAAACAACTACACTTTAACCCTACTATAGTGATGATTAGTGGAACATAGTATTGATAATTAGGGATCGTTTCCGCAAAAGTTTGAATTTAAAAGGTAATGTACGGCTCAACACAAAATAAAACTTAAACTATATAGTCAAAAAGATCTAAATTGACATACGACCATAATTCTAAATGCTACTAATTTTTACATAAAGACACTAGACACCTTAGTTAAACTACTGACATAGGTTTTATTTTTATTTTTTGAAGGTCATTTGGTTAGTGAAATAACTTTTAAGAAAATGAATATGCTAATACTATGGATCAAACTAATAGATTTAATTCATATTGATGCCTACACTCATGTAAAGCCCTTGGTATGAGGATGCACTTTTGTATTGATTCTCTATTAGTTTATATGTTAATCACTTGGTATGAGGGGCATAAGACTCATAACCAATCCCTAGAATGCAACCTAACATGGTATTTACTTAGATTTAGCACTTAGGAATCATTTTTTTTTTTTTGAAAGGAACACTTAGGAATCATTAAAAGCAAAGAGAATTGGAATGCAACCAAAACCTCCATGGTATGTATCCTATGTGTTGTCGAAACATGTTCACAAATACCGCAATACTTGCACCACAAACTAGGTATACACTGATATGGGTAGTCACATATATACCTATGGTTCGATCCTGATATATGTATCTATGGTGTCAGGCAAAGAAACACATAAGAGAGTTAACAATTTTCACATAACAAATACGTTTTCATCCCAGAAAATTAATTAAATTAGTGTAATCTAATAAACAATTTTCACACACTTGGCTCACTATTCTTCTAGAAGTTGTAGGGTCGATCTCTACATTGTACTCCAAGCCTCCAACAAACCCAACTAAATCTCTTGGCTTCGGGCCACCCGGACCCGGATTGCCGGAGCACCAACAACCCATATCAACTAATCTTCAGCGCCCGCCTCCACCTGTATCACTGCAACTTGCACTTCAGGCCCACCTTTGTTCCCTCCACCTGTCCTGAAAGCACCCAAGAAAGAAGAACAAGAAGAAGAAGCATAGCTCAGATATCCCAGTTTAACTAACCTGGTCTCAGGAATTAGTTACAGGGTTTGAAATACAGGTATGGCTAAAGTCCCATATGAAAGGCGTGCTCACAACCCCAGAAACATGTTTGAAGAAGCACCTCAGCCTCCTCCTCCTGCTGATTCTGTGTCCCAATGGCCGTGGAAGATTTACACTCTGCTCTTATTTCCAATGGCGCCGGAGGTTATGCCAAGCAGACCCAGCAGAAGAGCTTCCTTTTTTCACTGGCCAAATGGGTTCTCAAATCTGCAATGTGGCTCATATTCGTTGCCTGGATTGTTCTCTTCTTCATTATACCTTCCGACTTCGGCTCCACTTTCTATACTGATTGGGTTGCTGCCACCGATGGGACTCTGTTTGGTGAGACTGGTAAGAATCCCGAATGCTATGTCTCTGCTCCGGCTCAGTTTGGTTGCTTTGATGAATGATTATATTTGCATTTTCAGGGAGTGTGTTGATGTTATACAGCGCTCCGATTATCGCTATTGCTTTTCTTGCTGTTCCCTATATCATCTTTTTCGAGGAAGATGAGGAAGAGTATCAAGAGTATGTCATGTTTTTGCTTGTTACATTCGCATTGCAGACCATCTGTTTTGTTAAAATGACTAACTCAAGTACATGTAATGCTGTATAGGAGGAAGAAGGCGAAGTTCAGCCTATGGACCTTTCCTGTTCTGGTGGATGGACCACTTGGAGTTGTTTCTGCCGCTGAAATGATTGGCATTATTCTCTTTATTGTGTTTGTTCTCTCCGCGCTGTATTTTTACACTGTAGCCAACTTTGAGATGCTTCCTGACTATGGTGATTTGACCGAAGGAGAGAAAAGGTGCAAAGCTTTTCTCTATAATTTAAACTCTTGTTAAAACTAGGATGTACATTTCAACTTCTGTTGTTCTTTTCAATTGCCTCCCACTGCCAGTGCAATGAGTTTGTCTTTAATTGTTTCTAGAAATTGACGTAATTTCTTCTCCACCTTTCAGGGTTTTTATGTTGCAAATGTCGGCTTATTGCTTTGGTTTGATAGTCTTATCTTGCTTGGCATTCCTGTTTCTCCCAATTGCAAGGGGATCAATTCTTCTCCGCCTTATTGATATACCATTCGAGCATGCGACCAGATATCATGTATGGTTGGGGAATCTCATATTCTTCCTTGTTACTATGCATGGACTCTGCTATATGATTGTGTGGGCGATACGAGGCATCATTCCATCTGAAGTGAGTTCTCATCTTTATCATTCACAGATGTCTGTATGAGTGTGCTGTTATGCATACTTTGGTCTGCATATTTATTGGATCAATCTATAATCTCTGTGCAAGCTCCAACACCTTGACATCTGCATCTATTCACATGCAATGTCTATACCATCCAGCTCCCTTTTGGTCGAGGGTGGATGGATAGGAAAAGAATGATAAGTACTAAGCAAGTAGTTCACTAGTTTTGTACTTTATCGCAAACTTACAATGATTTGCATCAATCTATCTAATTTAAATAAAACCCATCATAATGAGAGTTCTACCTTTCAGTTTCCGTTATTTGTCGTGATATAACATTTCCATGTTCAAAATAAGCAAATTATCTCCCTTCAGCCAATTTTTTGGCAGGAACCATAATTGATATGTGAGACTGCAAATTCATTAAGTAAATTTTATGGTGTCATAACTTCAACAGACGAGCTGATTGCTTGTAGCTCTGAAATGTCTTAATTTGTTACAAATAAGTCAGTAGAGTGCTTTTTCTCCATGCACTGAAAATTGTTAAGATCAACACCCTTTAGGAAATGAATCTTTTCTTCTGGTTACAAGCTTATGACAAAATCTTTTTGATGCTGTTTACTCCTATGCTAAATGTGAGAAGTACCACTTCTAGATATTGCCTTCTTTTTCTGGCCTGATAGATATAACCTTAAGTACAGACAAGCATAGAATACAGTATATATTTATTTATTTATTTTTAGTTATTCATTCATGCAGGTAGTAGAGTGGAAAAGTGATGGTGGTGCAAACTTGGCGGGAATTATTTGCTATGGAATCTTTCTGTTGATTTGGGTGACAGCACTTCCTCCTGTGAGAAAGCAATATTTTGAGCTTTTTTACTATACCCATCAGCTCTATGTTTTGTTTGTCATCTTCTTGGCCTTGCATATTGGTGGCGTCAATTTCAGCCAAGCTGCTGGAGGAATATTTCTTTTTATGCTGGATCGCTTTCTAAGGTTCTGCCAATCACGAAAGACTGTCAACATAGTTTCAGCAACATGCTTTCCATGTGGAACTGTCAAGTTGGTGCTTCCAAAACCTGCAAGTAAGATAATCTCTTCGCATAACTAAACTATTTCCTTTTGTTTATTAGATTTTTGTCCCTATAAATCTTTTCCTCATTGACGATGCAGACTTGCACTACAATGCGCTTGGTTTCATCTTTCTTCAAGTGAAGAGTATATCTTCACTGCAATGGCATCCTTTCAGCGTCTCATCCAGTCCTCTGAACGGTAAATATCATCTTGAAGTCCTCATAAAGACCGTTGGGGAATGGACCACAAAGCTAAGGGAAACTGTCTCCAAGACTTCTGCAGAGGACTCAGATATACAGCTTCCACACACTCCTGCTCATCAGATTATGGCTTCTGTTGAGGGGCCTTATGGCCATGAATCACCGTACTACTTGAGGTGTGTCTCCTACACTAGATACATCACTAGCATGCATCTTAGTTAATGAGAATCATGCTTCATAGACAATTGAGATATGTTGATTTCTTCTGCGGAAAGAAAATTTAATGTTTTCTCTTCAGACCTGGACTGCATCTGCAATATACAGATTGATCTAAAAGATTTCCTTAATCATGGAACTTTGAAACGGCAAGTTAGATTTTCAATATATAACAAGTTAGGCATGCATGTCTAAGGAAACCTTCAAATGTGCACTCCGTATAAAAAATTCAGTGTAGTCTGGATCCATTTTGAAAATATAAATCACTAGCTCTAATATGATCCTCTAAGCACAGTTGCAACTTTTGGGCCACAACCTAAGAGGGTGGCTCGTAATGGGTTCTATTGCATGGTGGTGTTGCCTTTCGTTTATAGGCTGTTGGTGACTTCCTGATAGATTAAAGTTTCAGGACTCTTGGGCATTCAATAATATATGTTACTAGATTGCATTTTACGCCATTCTTATTGTGAAGTGATTAGTTTATCCATTCTTTAATCTATCTATCCATGGGCAAGGGACTCACTTGGTATATTTGTGTTCTTAGGTATAAAAAACTTGTCTTGGTAGCAGGAGGCAGTGGGATCTCACCATTCTTGGCTATCTTGAGTGACATTCTCCATCGAATTAAGATGAACAAACCTTGTCTACCGCAACATGTGTTGCTTGTTTGGGCTATCAAAACGTCAAATGAGCTCTCTCTTCTTTCCACAGTTGACATGGGGTCTATGGATTTTTCTGATAGTTTGAATATTGAAATCCAGGCCTATGTCACACGTGAATCCGAATGTCCAGTGGTAGGTCTAATTGTGCATGAATTCCCTCCCCATACGATCTTTAACTTATCTTTTAAGCATGATAGTAGCTTACACTTCATTTTCTAAAAATGCAGGAAGATGGTAGATTTTACAACGCTCCTAGTTCTTCTGTTTTCTCTGTCTCCAAGGGAGCAACCATGTCAGTTTTGACTGGCACAGGAAACAAGATATGGGCCGGAACTTATGTTATTGCATCTACAATTGGGTTTGTTATTGTTTTGAGCTTGTTAGACGTATTCTACATAAACCCTTACAGCATAGACACTTGGTGGTATTTAGGGCTTCTTTTTGTGATATGTATGGTTGCAAGTGTTCTTATATTTGGAGGTCTCACAATTGGCTTATGGCATCTTTGGGAAAGAAAAACCTCATTCCAAGAGAGTTCGGAAAATGGGAATACTGAAATAGTGCAGAGTAATGGAAGATCGACAGACACAAATGAATACCAGAAAACTCTGATCAGTGCAGCCACAGTTCGGTATGGCCGCAGACCAGACTTCTCAGGTATGTTTTCAGAAAGTACCAATTAAAGAATGAATCAACAATGCATATCAGATCAAAACCATCAATCTTCCTCAACTAAGATAGTGTTTTTAGTTGCTTATACTTGGATCATTCATTCTTAATCTTTTGAACCATCTTTTCTATGTGCAGAAATTTTTGGATCTTTAGCAGAACATTCGGCTCAAGTTAATGTTGGTGTCTTCGTGTGTGGTCCCACAACTCTGCAGTCCAGTGTTGCTAAAGAATGTAGGTCACAGAATCTAGGAAGAAGAAGAAAAGGCAACGGCCCAATCTTCCATTACAACAGCCATAGTTTTGATTTGTAGGGTCATCATCAAAATGTGTTCTTTTTTGACACTGTTTTGGTGGTTTCCTCGTAAAGTTTCCTATTTCAGGATAATTGAACACTTGAATCAGCTGATATACAAGTTTCCTATTAATATTGAAGCAGGGTTTTTGTAGAAAATATTCAAGCTGGATTGATCACGACTCATCTTGTAAACGTCGGTGACATATGAGATTTTGTTTCTTCCAACTTGTTTCAGATATGATGATTTTCTAGCTTGGGGAATGAATAGCATCACTGAATGAGAACCATCTGAGATGGAATCAAGATAACCATCACTGCATTCACTAAAACTTAACAATCACTGTGAATGAAGATGCTTTGCCCCATCAACATCAAAGCATGGAGCTCTAAAAGTTTGATTTTTTTTTTTTCCCATTCATTAATGAGAAAGCTAAAACTTGGATTTGGATTGCAGCAACCAGCTTTAGCTGTTACACTCATAGAGCTTTTCTCTGTTTTTTTTTGGTTAAGATGCATCATTTGAAATTGGAATGGGTATTCAGGCCAAAAGAAAAAATTGGAATGGGTCTAATATAATTTTTTTCCGTCCAGTTACCTGCCGAAGTAAATAAATATAAAAATAAAGGAGACAGAAGAAAAAACAAAAGAAAGAAGCACATGATATATTTGTGACCGCAACAAACTTGTTTTTGTTTATTTTCTGTCTGAACCGTAACGGCAGCATGTGGCATTTTGTCTACAAGAGGAGGTTAGATGCCAAACCCAATGTGGACGCGTCGAAAACGCAGTTTTATCTAACGGTAGTTGGCTTTTGACTTTGGATGCTGCCACTCCCAGTAAGATTGATTCTACATTCTATACTCTACACTATTGGAATGTGCTAGGCAGGGCGGCCTTGTATTACATTCCGCTCATCCAATCAAAATACTTTTTTTCTTTCTAAATCGTTATACACATACTGCCCCTGTTAGTGTTCTGCAAAATTAAAAACATATTATATAAAAGGTTTGTACTGGTAATAAATTATGGATTCGTTCGTCGTGTATTAATTTACATATCAATACACTAAGTAAAGTAGTTTGATACAAAGGTAGACTATCTGTGATACATATATGAGAGAGTCTTCAGTACACGGCGTGAAAATACACGCAACATTGAGATTAGACGGTTTTGAGTAATGAATAACTGACTCCACATATGAAAGGCTTAGATTACACATTTGTTGTATGCGGACTTGCACCGTCATATATACAAGAATTTTCGTATAGATATAGCTAATTGAGATCAAGTCAAGTTAGTTTATCATGCATGAAGTCAGTCTACTTTATATCAAATCTAGTATATGTGTTCATTAATGTATGGTAACAAAATTTTCACAAATTATTATCAGACGTCCAACAAATCTAATAAGGGTTCCGAATTTTCTTTTCTTAACAGCGTGCTGCAGTGTAAACCAAGCAAAGCAAAGCACTTTGGTCTTTGTTTTCTGTTTCTAGGTCTCATGTCTGAACTTTGAAGCAAAATGCAGCACATTGGTTGGTAGGTACTCTTTTCCTCTTCTAAGAGCAATTTTCACTCCTCCACCAGCAAAACGCGCGCGTGACACACCAAATTAGACAGGCTGTCACAGTCGAATTAGTGGAGATGTCTCAATCACCAAACCAAATGCCATTATTAATTATAAAATAGAAAAGAAAATCGGAACCCACATGATTTGAACACACAGAAAAGAGAGAATAGAATACAACTGTGATCAGTCTGTAATTTTGAGCCACCGTCACACAGCCCACTTCCAATTATTTGCTTAAAATTCCTAATATATTATCACACACCCATAAAAGTCCACTTGGACTCCCCCCCTTCTCCTTCTTCTACCCAGTCCACATTTCCCCCTCTCATCTCACTTCTCTCTCAGATCTCTCTCTCCAGTGTCGGTGGATCAAATCTGTCGGTGTCGGCAGACTCATCAGTGAAGCAACCATGTACGGCAGGGATCCATGGGGCGGCCCGCTGGAGATCAACACGGCGGACTCGGCCACCGACGACGACCGCAGCCGGAACCTGCAGGACCTCGACCGGGCGGCGCTGTCGTCGCGGCCGCTCGACGAGACGCAGCAGAGCTGGCTGCTGGGCCCTACGGGCGAGCAGAAGAAGAAGAAGTACGTGGATCTGGGATGCGTCATCGTCAGCCGCAAGATCTTTATCTGGACGGTGGGGACGCTCCTCGTCTCCGGCTTGCTCGCCGGACTGATCGTCCTCATCGTCAAGACCGTGCCGCGTCACCACCACGCCAAGTCTCCTCCGGACAACTACACTCTCGCTCTCCACAAGGCTCTCATGTTCTTCAACGCTCAGAAATGTGAGCTTGTTTGTTTCCTACTTCTTCTTTAGCTCATATTTTATATATATATATATGTTTGATTTTGATGAAATTGAATTTCCGAATCTGTCTCTCTCAGCTGGTAAGCTTCCGAAGCACAATAATGTTTCGTGGAGGGGAAACTCGTGCGTCAAGGATGGTGACCCCGGCACCATGTTCAAAGATCTGTCGGGTGGTTACTATGATGCCGGAGATGCCATCAAGTTCAACTTCCCTCAGTCATTCGCCATGACTCTGCTGAGCTGGAGCGTGATCGAGTACAGTGCCAAGTACGAAGCCGCTGGGGAACTAGCTCATGCAAAGGAGCTCATCAAATGGGGCGCTGATTATTTCCTCAAGACCTTCAACCATACCGCTGATACAATCAACACCATGGTTTCGCAGGTGTGTATAACATCCAACAACCACGGTTCCCTCTGTTTGTTATTTGGTTTGCTGTTTATGCTGTTGTCTTATCGGGTTTTTGACAGGTTGGGTCAGGAGATACTTCTAAAGGGAGTACTACTCCTAATGATCACTATTGCTGGACTCGACCCGAAGACATTGATTATAAACGCCCTGTGACTACTACCAGTAGTTGCTCTGATCTTGCATCTGAGATGGCTGCAGCTTTGGCTGCTGCATCCATAGTGTTTAAGGACAACAAGGCCTACTCGCAGAAACTTGTGCACGGCGCCAAAACGCTCTTTGCGTTCGGAAGGGAAGGAGGAAGAGGCCTCTACAGTGCTCCTGGTTCAGAGGCTTCCGTCTTCTACAATTCTACGGCGTACTGGGATGAATATGTGTGGGGTGCAGCTTGGATGTATTATGCCACCGGGAATAACTCTTATCTTACTCTCGCAACACATCCTACTCTTGCCAAGCATGCTGGTGCCTTCTGGGGCGGCCCTGATTATGGAGTATTCAGTTGGGACAACAAACTTGCTGGTGCACAGGTTAGCAAAGCTGGGCTAGGCAAGCTAAGAAGTTTTTTGTGTTTTCATTGATATGATGCCTGCAAGATTCTACAAATGATTTTATATGGTATTACGGTGTATAATTAGTTTGTCTTTATTAATTCAGTCGTGCTCATAGTGATTAGTCTATAATTAGTTTATCTTCATTAATTCGGTCATGCTCATAGTGATTTCTAAGTATTTATCTTCATTAGATATAAAAGAACGGCAGACACTTAGAAATCACTATAACCAATTAATGTTGGACGCATTTGGGTCATCTGAGTGATTCCCTCTTGCCTACTTTGTATCTTTTATTTCCAACATTATCCGACACAATGTTTATATTCTTTTGATTAGGTGCTTCTGACCCGTCTGAGGTTATTCTTGAGCCCTGGTTACCCATATGAAGAAATCTTGAGGACATTTCAGAATCAGACTAGCATAGTCATGTGCTCATACCTGCCAATATTCACATCCTTTAATAGAACCAAAGGTATGTTGTTCCATACTCCATTAACATTTGTTTATCTACTCGACTAGGAAGACTTCATTGTATCGACATGTGCATTCAAGCATGTGGGGGATTCCAATCTAAGATTTTACTTACATGTTGATGTTGCAGGTGGCTTGATCCAGCTGAATCATGGAAGGCCTCAACCACTTCAATATGTGGCGAATGCAGCCTTCTTAGCAACCTTGTTCAGTGATTATCTTGATGCTGCCGATACGCCTGGATGGTATTGTGGACCCAACTTCTATTCCACTGATGTCTTGCGTGAGTTTGCTAAGTTTCAGGTATGTCCTGCGTCTATTCCTTTCATTTCTTTAACCATTTACGGTGCATCCCACAGATGTAAAAGAAACAGACACTCCTGTTGAAGCATGGTAGTCACTAACTTATTTTTCCACTGATTTGCAGATTGATTACATTCTTGGCAAGAATCCCCGGAAAATGAGCTATGTTACAGGTTTTGGCAATCATTACCCAAAACAGGTGCACCATAGAGGTGCATCGATTCCCAAGAATAAGATCAAATACAATTGCAAAGGGGGTTGGAAATGGAGGGACTCGAAAAAGCCAAACCCAAATATTATTGAAGGTGCCATGGTGGCTGGCCCTGACAAAAAGGATGGTTTCCATGATGTTCGTACTAATTACAATTACACAGAGCCAACTCTAGCTGGAAATGCAGGTTTGGTATTTGCGCTTGTTGGTTTGTCTGGAGAGAAGTCTGTTGGTATTGATAAAAATACCATTTTCTCTGCGGTTCCCCCAATGTTTCCGACTCCACCACCTCCTCCGGCACCCTGGAAACCATGATATGCCCAAGCAGTCTCCGATGTTCTTTTGTGTTGTGTGACATGTAGATGATTTTGCTGCAGTGTTAGATTTTGGAACTTAAATCTCATCATAAGCAGTAACTGGGTAACATGAAGATCTCAATAGATGGTGGTAAGGAAAGAAGCAATGGACAGATTTTGAAGAGATTGCCGGGCTGGGGCCGAATCGGGGTGACTCAAGCTAGCACTACGAATTGATAAATGTCCCTTTGACTGGATTTTGTGATATATACAGTATATATGTATGGAACGAATGAATCATGTATTCTTTGGAACTTGGAAAGTGAACAGTTTGATGTTTGTTGACAATAAATTCAAACATCTTTGACACGCTTGTGTTGTGTATGCCCAATTTATTCTGTGATGGATACCGACATCTTTGGCAAAGTAATTTAGCACATGCTTAGGTTCTTTACCTTCTGCTAATGTTTTTCGGGTAGCTGTAGAAATGCAATGAGCAGAAAATTTTCTAGATGAATGCGGGCTTTTCATGGTTCTTTTCACATGCTCTTTTATCACCAGCTTATGCAATAGATTACGATTTTCCACCTAAGCTGACAAATTCTGTACCTTACTTAAAATACACGGCCATCTTCAATCTAATGTTGTGTTTTCTCCCGCTTTATTCTTCTTCCTTCTGCTTTGCTTAAGAATATATTATTCTTTGCCCCAACAATGACATTCTTGCTGTACATATTTGTTTAGCTACAGAGAATGTTCATTTTGTTCTCAACTTAAAAGGCTCTGATATCGATGTTTAGTTCTGTGGATTGTTGACATTGCTCGTTTGGGTGTGAAGAAGAGACATGGCAGAAGAAGAACTCAGCAACTCTTTAGAGTTTACTCCAACATGGGTGGTAGCAGGTGTTTGCTTTGTCATTGTTCTGTTATCTCTTTTGGCCGAGCGTGGTCTTCATAAACTTGGAAAGGTAATTAAATTATGTGCCCTCTTTCTGTTATCCTAGTTGCAATCATTCTAAACTATTTACTTCTTCGATTTTCTTGGTCGGAATGTCCTACCCTTGTTCCATCTTGTTCTTCATAAATCTTTTGCATTACACAAAAACTCTTCAAATCAGGGAGCTCCAAACTAGCACTATGACTTAATATGGAGCCATCTATGTAAACAGGTCCTTACTAATTATCAACCAAATAAGTGAGTAATGCTCGGAGAACAAATAACTTGAGCTGTCACTTCCTTAACAGTAAACAAATATAATAGAACAGTGAATTCTTTTATCTTTTTCGGTCATCATCATACTATTTTGTAAGTTAACAATGAAATGCCTATATATAGAACGAATGTAGTGAATGACAATATTGAAATGCATAGATATAGAAGGTGGGAACTTAATCAGTAAATGTCAAAAACTAGTACAATGCAAATAAACCAGACTGCAACACATTAGAGGGTAATAGGAAATAGGTCGTGGAGCCAATTAAAAGTTTGGAACATTCTTCTTAGCTCTGTAATACAGTTGTGAACAAATACGATTTACCATTGATTTACTTAAAATTCTTCAAGGTGAGTTCTTTTTCAGGATTCCAAGAAAAATGACATAGCACGTTGTAGAATGATTGTGTAAAGATTAGTTTGGCCTCATTGCAAGGCTCAATTATTTCTGTTTGTTTTCATGTTTTGCTGTCTTGGAATTTGGAATTCAGTACTTGCTGCATGAGAAACAAGATGCACTATATGAAGCCTTACAAAAACTAAAAGAAGGTCATCTCTCTCGCTCTCTCTCTCTCGTTTTCATATCTTTGTTCTTCTTTTTGTTTTGGTAATTCTATGCCTAATCACTGTACTTCCCCTATGTTGGAACAGAATTGATGCTTTTAGGGTTCATTTCCCTTCTGCTAACTGTAACTCAACGTTCCATAAGCCGCATATGCATTCCCGCCCATGTCGCAACTCACATGTTACCATGTAAAAGGGAAACTGCTGAGCACAAAACCCCTGCACATTACTTTCTTAATCACTCTACAAACAATGGTCGACGCCTTCTGTCTTCAGAAACAACTTCAGATCACTGTCAGCTCAAGGTACCTCAATGATAGTACACTTCCCCACCACTTATAATGCTTTTACAATGGAACTTTTTAGTGGCAATATTGTTATGGAAAACAATAACAATACTGCAACAATTATAATGCTCGTCCTTTTTGTTGTCCTTAGGGGAAGGTTCCATTGTTATCATTGGAAGGATTACATCATCTACACATCTTCATCTTTGTATTAGCAGTTGTTCATGTGATCTTCTGTGTCTCAACCATGGTTCTTGGAGGGGCAAGAGTAATGTATCTTCCACCATACTTGACTATATATGGATATAATTTCAAGCTCCACATCTTCACTTGTGCTATATGGTTTACCATATGCAGGTACGACAATGGAAGCGCTGGGAGGATTCCATCTCGAAAAGTAATATGAATTTAAAATCCCCAAGTCTACTAGCTTAGCTGATAGAGAAAGTGCTTAGTTTAGTCCTTTTGATTGAGTTGTATGAGTGAATATAATATTCTCTGCAGATCGAAGAAGTGGTAAAAGTACTGCTGAAGTTCGGCATCACCATCGTGCGTTCTTGAAAGAACGTGCAGATGGATATTGGAGAAGAGCAGCTATTATAGGTTGGATGGTGAGTTGGCTTGCTAGCTCTTCTTTGTTCATTTTTCAGATTGCTATGGAACTCTATAATTCTTAGCAAGATGTTATAATAGCACTCATTTGATATATCTTGGTAGATAGCATTCTTCAAACAATTTTATGGCTCTGTCACTAAGTCAGATTACATTGCACTGCGGCAAGGGTTTATCAAGGTTAATATCTCATATTTTCTTCTATGCAGTTCTCATACAATTTCATTGTGTTTATATATTACAAAATGAATGAGACTGACTCACAGTTTCCTTTCAGGAGCACTGCCCTGGAAATCCTGATTTTGATTTTCACAAATACATGATGCGGACACTTGAAATTGATTTTAGGAAGATTGTTGGAATCAGGTAAGCTTATGTATTATCTTTGTTAAACTTAAACTTAGAGCATCTAACCCAGAATCAATTGATAATAACGGGAAAAGAGGTTCACAGTAGGCTTTTAAGTGCCTGTACGTGGTTGTAAGAACAAGACCACCCTGCACTAGTCAGACAAAGCCAAACACAATCGATAATTAGTTCTACTAACTTACTAAGTGATGCGGAGTGTGTATTAAAGTTAAAAAACATTGTTATCCAAAAAGATTTGACGACTAAGTACCCCGCATCATTTACATGCTCTAAGTATTGTTAAGCTGTGTATATCTGTAGATTTTAATTTTCTACTGTCAACTAAACTAATATGATCAACAATACGTAGCTGGTACCTGTGGCTCTTTGTTGTGCTGTTTTTGTTGCTGAATGTGGACGGTAATTTCCTAAATCTCAGTTTGAGCTTTTGTACATTTTCTAACACCATGACAAGATTGAATTTCTGGATTTCACACTTATATATGCAGGATGGAACACATACTTTTGGTTAGCATTTTTACCGCTGATTGTAAGTGTACCTCAATTAGTAAATCAAGTACATTAATGGAAAATGCTGGACTTAACAAACTTGCTTATCAGATGATGTGTTAAAGTACATATGACTTGTTAGAGACAAATGAGGTCCACGTGATTGAGTTTATTGTCACATCATTTGGTAAACAAATTTGATAGGTGAAGCAGTGTCTGTAATCTTGATCAGTTCAATTGAGAAATGACATGGGTGATGCATAACAGCTTCTGCTTTTAGTGGGGGCCAAATTGGAACACATAATCAGCCGTTTGGCTCAGGATGTTAAACAAACAGGAGTACATGATAATGAATCAGCTACAAGAGTGAGGCCTTCAGATGAACACTTCTGGTTTAACAATCCTAGAATTGTTCTCAATTTGATCCACTTCATTCTGTTTCAAAATTCATTCGAGATTGCTTTCTTCTTCTGGATTTGGGTACGTAAATTTGGTATTTGGATTGATATATCTATCCTATAAATTCGAGTTAATAAGTAGTGTCACTGCTGCTTTGCATTTGAACTTTGCAGAGCACCTATGGAATTCACTCATGCATCATGGAAAAGTTGGGCTATATCATCGCAAGACTTTTTATGGGGTAAAATTCCTTCTCCTATGTATGTAAACAAAGAAGCAGGGCTTTCAACATTCGTCCTCTTTCATTGTAATTGTGATATATGTCCTTTTGATTCATAAGTAGAGTGGTACTTGCTATGATATAGGTAAATGCATTGGTTATCAGAAAACATAGATTCAATGATGAAAGATGTTTAAGGATGACTATCTACTTTTCTTATCTGCCTTCCTACTGTTGTGCACTGCTTGGTGCTGATAAAAGCCATGGCTCATGTATACGTACTCACTCTTAAGTGCTCATCTTGCTTTGCAGTGTCATAGTTCAAGTGCTTTGCAGCTACAGCACCCTACCACTCTATACTATTGTCACCCAGGTGAGGCCTCTCCTTTTGTCTGAGATGCTCTCTCTCTATTTACTTTTCTTCTATTCATTTGTACAATATAATTTCAATAAACTGATGATCTTTGTATGCTTGAACATGATGGGATGAAGATGGGTAGCATGTTCAAGGAGGGAATGTTCGATGATATGGTACAGGATGCCATCGGTCAGTGGGCTGGAAATGTAAAGAGTAAACGTGACGATGGCGAGCGTTCCTCCTCACATGGTATCCACAAAATGATCAACAACGATTCATCCACAACTGTCGATGTTGCAGAACAAGAAATGGTTGCGATGGAAAGAACTACAAATGTGCTCCCTTGTCAAGTCCAGCCTCCTTCTTCATCCTCTTAGCTTTGTTTATGAATACCTCATTTTTAAACTTAATTTGATATAACACGTCTTGTACAAACAAGAATTTCTGGTAAAGGAATAATACAAACAAGAAAGAAGACAAGAGCTTTAATATTATTTGATTATTACCATGTACAACAGTGCACTACGCATTGAGCTAAACAGAAGTATGTTACCTGCTCCGAAATTTCTCTGAACTTTATACAAGATGATATTGTCAATATTTCTATGTTTAACTTTTTCTTTTGTTTGCATATTTTACATGGTTAAAAAAAAAATATATAAAAAAAATCACTCCAACTCCTCCCCAATGAGAGGGAAAAAATTAAGTGATTGGCAACATCACTAGTCCAATTATCTGCACTAATATATCCCCGAGTGGAAGCCTAGGTTTCTGCTACAACGTAAAAATATGCGGTTTTTCAAGTGGAAGCTTCTCCATCTGTAAACTGATATGGTCAGAAGCAGATGCTTCCACACCACTAGTTTCTGCCCTCTTCAGCTCATCCAAAGCATTTTTGGCATAAACAGTAAAAGCAACTGTGGTTACGATTGCAACAATTAAGGATAGAGCGTTGTATACAATCTCCACAGTAGTCATGTGATAGTTCCCATACTTGACATCCGCAAATGTCCTTATTAAGCGACCACTGCACAAAAGTACAACAGAAGCGTTGACAAACTAATTTAACAAAGAAACAAGAGCTAGTGTAGGACTTGCCATAGCCAAACTAGCTGAAATGGGCATGAGATAACAGATGTACAGATATTTTCAGAATCAATATAGGAAATGGAGTTGCTATCTACGCACATCTGAGCAAGTGGAACAGTAAAATATTAATACTGGATAGAGAACAGACCTGTAGATGTAAATAAAAGCTTCTGGCACCATCCCAGCAATTGATCCCCACAAGTAGGGCCAAAATCTCATACTTGTAACCACGATCGCGTAATTGAAAATTGTGTATGGAAAGGGTGAAACCCTAAAGAGAGCAACCACTCGAAATTGATGGAGCCAACTCCCTTCCCCAGCAAGTCTAATCATTGCAGCGTTTCGAGGCCATCTCTTTAACCATTGCTGCCCAAATAAGAAATAATGTATCACAAACCTAGAAATGGAAATGCTTCAAAAAAAAAAAAAAAAAAAATAATAATAATAATAAAAACTCTTCTATAATCATAATTAGTTCAAGACTAATGAAAATCTTACATGGATGCGGTCACGGAAATACAGACCAATCAAATATGGTAGGATCATCCCAATAGTTGTTCCAACCATGATTATAACAAATCCGAAGCCATAACCAAAAATCATTCCAGCCAACCACATGGAAGGGCCAGAAGGGATCAAGAACACAGGGAACAATGCCAGAGAAGCAACGAGAACAATGGCAAGAACTGGACGGCCGAAGGCTGTGGCTTCCCATCGCATTATTGGCAGCAGAACCTAAAGAACAAAAGTCAGTAAGGGGTTCAGGTAAAATAAAACTGCCAAATTAAAATTATGTCCATTTTTATGGAGTAATCTAAAGTTAATACATATGCCCCTAAACACACATGTGGAGACATATCTTTGAATTACAAATATTAAACACAATTTTCATAGATCATCTAAACTACATCAACTTTGCAGTCAACAGACAGAATTTGCTTCCACGGAGGTTTCATAATATTTTTCCAGTGAATCAGCCCAACAATTTAGAAAAATATAAACATGTAAACAGGACAATTACTACTTGAACCAATAACATGATAAGAAGACTCAAGAAAGAAGAGTTAATATGAAGTACCTTTTCAAAAAGAAACGGAACCCCCCATTTCAAGAAAATGAGAAGCACTACAATGGTGACAAGGCACAAGGCTAAGGCTTTAATCCACCACCAAAAAGATTTAACCCCTGCTTCTGATTGAGGCTGCGAGACATCTGCTTCTGCTGTGTTTGTTTCGTTGGATATAACCAGCCTAACATATTCACTGTCTTCTCTCACACGATGCACTGAATTGGTATTCTTTCCTGACTCTTCAGAAGAGCTCATCATCTTTTATGATCCCCAGAAGCAGAAGGCTTACTATTCGACTGAAATTGATGAAAGCCATAATAAGGGTAAGATACACATCTAAATTCTTTCCACTTGGCATAATCTACATTTTCATATCAGCAATAGGCAGAAGGATATAAGGTGAAATACTCTTTCAGGAGTTCTCCTGAACTGTGTATGCCAGGAAGGTACTTACTATTGCATGATTATACTTTACTCATTCACCTGATATGCTATGAGAATCTCACTTATGACAGATGCCCGAAGGAATATCTATCCTTTCTTATTTATACATTTCTAAACATAATTTAGAAATTTTATATTGTGTTTAATTTTCTTGTTCTTTGCAGCATTTTATTAATTTCAAGTATTCTAGTATAAAATAAAAGTAACATACACTAAAAAAAGAAGGTATTCTAGTATATTGGGATTGCCTAAATCAAAGCCAGATCAAAATGAGAATTTCAAGCTCTTGGAATACTGACTAGAGAACAGACTTAAGTTTACCACACTTTGCTCTCTCCTTATCCTTTTCCATCTCTTTCAGCTTCTTTCCCTCCCTCCCTGCCCTAAATTTCCACTTTTCCCTATATTAATTTGATATAATACTAACCTTAAACATAAATGGCCACTGTGTTGAAGCCCCATCTCATGATTAATTTGCATGATAGCATATGCAAGCCCATGTGCCACAACCAATACCACTGTAAGTGCATCCACTGCAGGCAACACTACCTGGCAGCAATAAGCTTGAAGTATCACCCTGCAGGCGAGCCATCATCTCTTTTGCATATCATCTCTGACTGTTAAGCACATTATTAATTTATTGATCTTCAAAGCATTTGTCATCTGCACTAGCCATGACCCATTGCCTTCTTCACTCCTTTGCATCCCATTTAGATAAACCAAATGCATCATCAGACTGAAAAATGGGCTTATCTATACCACCCCAACATCCTGGTTGTCGAACGACCTACTCCATATTAGCTAAAGTTTCCTTACTCACCATAGTTACCCACAATTTCTTGATTAAATTAACTTACTCTGCCTGATACAAACATGATTCAATTCTGATAAGCTCACAGCCACCCTAAACCAGCTTAAACAAATAACAACGATTAAAATGAAAAAGAACTATTCAGTCACGGGCTTAATCAAATTTTAGTTTGAGAAACTACAGATATGTTTTCGGTCTTCAATCTCATCACATCAAGAACAAACTCAAGGCAAGCCACATTCTCTTAGTTACAGGCCATCATAGCTTATATCCTATTAGAAGTAAGCGCTACATGAAATGTTTCTCCTCTCTCCTTACTCAAATAAAAATCACAGCAACTACAAAATTCTGTTCTAATCACCAACCTCCCCCGCGCCCCCTAGTGCAATTCAGGGATAGCTAATCCACTTGGTGTGGTTGCTGCTACCAAAAGCATCCTCTATACCCATACGTATTGATTTGTTCGGAGCTGAAGATGAAGTACTTTGAAGAGAAACATCACTCTACAGCTGAATGATCTGTATGTGCCCCGAAAATATAGTCGAAACCTAATTTCACATTATCAAATTTAATTGCCCACTAAAAGCAAATTAAGGAAGTGATAAAGAGTTCCAGAGGCGTAACGTATCTCTCTATATGCTAAGTTTAAACTCGTAAACAGAAATTCATTGCATTCTGCATATATAATTTACAGAATGCTGTGATAACATAGCTCGAAAAATCAAAGGTCCGCATTTCAAGCACACATTCATCATTAGACTCGAAATGAAAAGCCAAAGAGCGGAGCTCAAGAAAGAGGAAATTTAAGCGAAGAAATCAGAGATTAGTATTCGAATCAGCGATTGATGGCTGAGTCCTGAAAGGGAGCTAGGGTTTTGAGCTGAAGAAGAAATCAGTGAAAACAGAAGAGGGAAGAGTGTTGGCTTAGTTTACCTGATCAGTTATGACAGTGGAGACGAGCGGAGGAGCTTGAGTTGGACCACCGGAGCTGGTCGCCGGCGCCGGTCGGAGGTGCTTTGCTTGCTTTGTTTTCAACAACCAGGTGCTCCAGCAGAGGAGAGAGGAGAGAAGAATCAAACAAACAACGTCTCCTTTGTTTAATTATTATTATTATTATTATTATTATTTTGGATATTTATATTTCTTTACGAAAATGCTTTCAAGCGGACGCGGATCGTGGACCATGGATACTCCGCCAACCCAACACGACTTTTTATCTCTTGGTCAACCATTTTATCGCTTGCTCATCCCGCAACCGCGCAGTTCTAGAACCTCAATTTTTTTCCTTCTCTTTATCTCTTTTTTGCTGCTCCTTCTTTTTTGCTGATAGGGTGAGAAATTTTATATACACATGCATATTTACTTAATACACAGCTCTGAAATTTTTTTGTTTAATTTTTCACATAAAGTTCCTCTTATGCACCTATTTACTAATTATAAAATAAAAAATTTGGGTATTAAAGTTTTCTCTCAAACTATGTCTCCAAACTCTATTTTTGGTGCCCAGATTATCAGATTGACCAATCTAAGATATTCAATCATGACACGTTTACTTATTAAGAATGAAAAAAAATCATGAATCCGATAACTGGAATGGGAGAAGAGAAGGGTCGGTATGAAAATACTTCACTTTCATTAATCATTTCCATTAAATTGTTTACTTACCATATGGAATTAGAATATGATTGCAACTGGTTACGATTAATGTTTTTTTCTAATGTTCATGAATTGGAATTAATGATATGAGCATTTTATGCGATGTTTTAAGTGTTTATCTTTTCACATTATGTTAAGTTATTCGCTTAACATTATCATTTCTAACTTAATTTAGTGTTTATAGGTATATTGGAGCAAACGATGAAGGAAATGAGCCAAAAAGGGCAAGAAATGGACCGCAAAAGGAGAATGAGGCGCATAAATGAATAGAAGACTTTGGGACGTCATCCTTGAAGAAAGAAAAGAAAGAAGACGTTGATTTGAACTCTAATTGAAGATATTGTGTTAAAATGAAATCCTAAATGCGTCTAGGGTTTAGGATATTGTCAAACATGTTTGGTCAAGAAGAGGACAACGAAGACAAGGAGGACAAGGCTTAGGGGTATGACAATTACATTGTCATCTTAATAATAATTGACAATTCATTGTCATGTCTTAATGCTCGGGTCTTAGTTTTATATTTTTATTTTTTATTAATGGGTGACTTGTTTTTTTTTTTTTTCCTTTAACTTTTATTGTGTGGCTTGTTTGGTTTCAATTGTAATGAATAAAAGTGTACCTTTTTTTTTTTAGCGCAAGATGACCGACTATATTAATGTAAGCAAGAGAATTACATTAGGAACAGAGGAGTTCCTCTAGTATTGTGGGGACAGATCCACACCACGAAAGTACCAACCCTGTGCCTAGAGCACACTTGACCAACTTATGAGCTAAAACATTAGCTTCCCTAACTACATGAGTGAATCGACAATTCTCGAAGATAGAGAGAGCATGAGAAATGTCATCTACCAACCTACCAAACTCTGAAATATCTTCCCCATCAGCTTGAATGGAATTAACGAGTTTCAAACACAACCGGAGCCAAACTAAACTGCTCCACCAAGCCACAGGCAAGACGCCTAACAAAAGCTTCGACCAAAGCGGGGGAAAGAGCTACACTTACCCTGGCACAAGCCCCGATAACAATCCAGCCATCAACATCACGGACTACCACCCCCAGACTACCTCTGTGAGTTACTGCATCAAAAGCTCCATCCATATTAACCTTAAGCCAACCAGTTGGTGGTGGACTCCACGGTCTAGAATGACGTCCTTCCCTCTGAGCTTTAACAGGGAGAACCATTTTTACAGACTGAAAGAGACTCAGAGTGAAACTTGTTGTTCATACTCTCTTATTCCTTTATTTCCACACTGACCAAAGAATAATCAATAGAAGAGAAAAGTTATCACGAGTGAGGGAAGAATTGCATGCCTGCAGCCAAAGCAGTAGGGAATTCGAGGACAATACCGACAGCAAACCATGCAGCGCGGGCACCATTATGATCAAGTCCCGTATAAAAGGACTGGTCCACCATAATATGTGCAATACTCATCCTCCTCGTTACAGAAATAGCAACATCCTACCAAAGGCACCCTCCTACCACGAAGCTGAGATAAGGTAGGTAAAATGGATTGACATACCTTCCATGCATGCACTTTGACCTTGCCAAGTACCTTTGCAGCCCAAACACACTTCCAAAAGTTAGAAGGCTCAGATGAACTAGAGGCCTCCACCAAAGCAGGATGTAGTGAACCAAAGGCTAGATGATACGTACTTTTAGTTGTAAATCGACCTTTAGGATCATAATGCCAGGTGACTCGATCGACCACCCTATTATTGCTTAAAGGCAATGAAAGAATTAGCAAAGCATCCTCAGGACTAAAAGTAGCCTGCACCAATGCTTTATTCCATTCCCCATTCTGAATCAACTCGCTAACCTGGGAGTAAGGTACGTCATGAAAACGTAAAGGCATGAAAAGATGAGGCTGAGGGTTCCAGGGTCCTCCTAGATGAGAACTGAAGATCCATCCCCTATCTGCCACCGCATACCCTTCCTTATAACCTCAATAGCACCAAAAATCCCACTCCATCAGGCATAAGGAGAACGTGGACTCGGGGTCGGTAAAAAAGGAGTATTTGGAAAGTATTGCGCTTTGAACAAACGACTCACTAGAGAATTCGGGTTCTTGAGTATACGCCAGCCTTGCTTAGCAAGTAATGCCAAATTATGAGTATGCAAATCTCGAAAACCCATTCCACCTTCATCTTTAGGCAGACAAAGGTTCTCCCAAGACAACCAATGAATTTTCTGATTAGCATCCTTACTACCCCACTAAAATCTAGCACACAGTTGATGCAAAGAATCACAAAACTCTTTAGGAAGCAAGAAACAACTCATGAATCACCAATATTTTTTACTTTATGAATAAAAGTGTACTTTAATTCTACTTTAATTTCACCATTTATTTCATAAATAAACTATTACATAAACTTCATTAACATGATACAAAATAAATAAATTTAAAAAAAAACATGTACTTGAAAGAAACTAGTTTATATCAACTAAACTTCGTCTTCATCAAATGACATTTATGGATGATAGTCATTAGTCGGTATTCGGAAACAATTCCCGTGCGCTTAGCTTTTCAAGTGCCTCTCTCTTTTTCCCATCAAAATAAGTCTTGCTCTTTGGAGTAAAATTAGCGGTTTGCATCATTAAAATAGCTTCTTCTCTATCTCTCTCGCGTCGATCTTCCTTCATCTTCTCCCTTATTGCTTTTGCCTCTTCCGCCTTTGCATTATCTTCGCCAATCAATCCATGTGAGCTAATAACTTATCTTCAAAGGTTGTCTTCTCTTTTTCTTGGTCCTTAATTTGCTTTCTTCTTGTAGTATTTCTTCCCATCGGCCTAGGAATTGGATCCCTAGATGAAGTTCGTGTTGAATTACTATCGACAGGATCATCATCATCTTCCAAGGACACATGGAGGTTTCTTTGCACCGGGGGTGGACCAAAATGTTCTTGTGAGGGTGTGTCAAATGTCAGCAAATCTTTGCACAAAGAGTAGCAACTATGAAAATTGAATGATTTTCTTTTCATGTCTTCCCTAAACATATCCTCGGCGAGTCGGCGAGGTGTTACTATAACAATATTTTCAACAACAATAAATAAGAATAATAATTCATGAAATGATATTGAAGTACAATATATAAAAAATGTAAATGATAGGAATCTCACTTGATCTATGTGATTTGCTCTATTATGAAGCCTTCTCTCAGAACGTGTGATGCAAGAAGGCCACTTATTCATGTATGGAAAGAGAAATTTTTGCCATCAAGACTTACAACTTTCATCCGATCTTGCATTTGGAGGATTGTCATTGAAGCCATCAATTAATTTTTGCTCCACTTGTTTCCAAATGCCGTCTCCCTTTTGGCTATTATCTTTCGTAGAATTTTCGGATACTTTCATATATGCAACACAAAGAGCTTCATCTTCTTTTCTTATCCAATTCACACATTTGAGAGAAGGAGTGGACATGCTTCAAATAAGTAGAAGTAGTGTTGGAGAGAGTAGAAAGTGTGATAAATTAGGAAGATAGAATGTATGTATATATAGGTAAAGTGGGAAAAAATTTACCGTTTTGTTATCATTTTTTCTTCTTCTTTGGTAACACAAATGTTACCATTTTTTTTAGGAATACATACATATATTAAAACAAAAGTAAAAAGTATGAAGCCAACGACTAGTTGTCATGCATTTATATAGTTATAATCCTTAATTATGAGCCATTGGATTCGTGCATTGCATCACAAGGACCTTGATTGGGCTGATTTTCCATGGGTCCCTTCGACAGTTAAAGGGCCAGCCATATGGCTAAATTAAGCCCTCTCCACCCCACTCTCCACTTTTAGCCCTTTAGATCTTCCCTTGTAGGAGCCCATTTTTTAGCAAAAAAGGCTTAAGGTCACATGTAGCTCTCCTTCTTAGAGCAAGTTCACCGAGCTTGATTATGTCTGGGCTCCACGTCAAAAAGTCACCAAAGTCACCAAATCTAACTATTGAAGCTTCCACCGAGCTTGGGCAAGCGAACAGTGCGTGGCCCAGGACACGAGCTCGGGCAAGCAGGGTGACTGAGGGCGTGACCCAGGGTTCCAACGTGGCCCAAACAGAAGAGAAGAGGACAGACGCGCTAGGACGAATGCATTTGGTTCACTCGCTTGGAATGCATGTGGGGGGCCGACGTGGCAAGTAGCCATTGGTTTCCTTTGGAATTTGAATGTTTTGTTTAATTATGGATGTGACGGTTTATGGAATTATGGACCTATAAACTAGGTTTGCAGATAAAAAAAACTGGCAGATTACAACGGTAAGAAAAAAAATTTAGGGAAAATTTTCTATAAATACCTCACCTCCTATTTTACCTCTCACACAAAAATGATGTATTGTAAAGATCATGTCTATTTATTGAATTTTTTCATGCAGATAAAAGTGTCAGTGGATCTTCACTCTTTTAAAAACAATTGTCGGTTGTGTACAAAAAAAAAAAGACTCGTCGGTGGATATATCATTTTTCTACCCATAAAATTTTCTTTAGTTGGATTTCCAAAATGTTCATCAATAGTATTTATTTACATCATACATTTCTCATTTACACTTAAAAAATTAATAAAATATTTGATGAATAGTAATTGACTGGTGACCCTGACCCTAATGGGTGGAAACAAATGTCCAGTGGTAGTGAATAGTGTCATGCCCCGGTGACCCAACGGGTGAACTTGCTCTTAGAGAAACCCAACCTCAAAATAGATGCAACAAAAATATTAATCTTTGAAACATTTGTAAATAAATGGTAACTTATTAATAATAAAACATAATAACAATTGAAAAACAAAATAAGCGCACGCATGAACGCGGGAAGGCTAGTAAAATATAAACTGAGACTAGATACACTCTTAGATATATCGCCAAAATAACTTAAAACCTATTTTCACATGAATTCATAAGCCAAAGTTGCAACCTAAATCGGCCACAAAGCTTGAAACCGATAGACCAAAGTCTCTACATAGACTAATACACCAAAACCGCCACAAAGATTGAAACCAATAGAGCAAAGCTGCCACAATAAATACCCTAAAATGTTCCTCTAATGATGTTGATGATATGTATCACCCTTGATTTGCCAGACATATATAGAGACCTATTTTTGCATATCTCGTATGATCCTCAACGCCACTCCGTGGCTTCTAAAGAGTTGAGCGCCTCATCATCACATGCTATGCCTTCCAAGAGAAAAGTAGTGTTTAGGGTATCATATACCCTAGAATTATTTGGAAAATATACAACAACTTGCTCATGCAGGCTCTCAGAAATTGAGTTTGTTCCCAGGAGAAAGTTGGAGGTAGGGTCTCCATGTTAGCCCTCAGTTGGTCAAATTATCTCCATGTTAGCCCTTAATTGGTCAAATTGCTCAAATATTGGATCACATAAGCTTTGCACTCTCACTTCTTATGTGGCTGATAATGCAGTTGCGGAACGAATTCACATCAGCTTCCGTTACTAAGGGCCTCAACTCTTCACTCAAAGAGGTTCTCAACAACTCATCTAGTTGATAAAGGCTCAGCCCCTTCTCAACTTCGGTTTTACCGGATGATAGCTGAAACTTGTTCCTCAGAGGAATACTTAAGCATATAATCATTTTCTGGGTCACGTTCTCTCTGCAAAATTCAATTCATGTGGCGAGAGAGTTTGAGTGTTGAGTGTGAGTGAGAAGAGAGTTTGAGTAGTGAGTTCCAGTGGGGTTGTAGACTATAATATATATACATAGAACTCCCGATCAACTACATGGAGCCAAGAGGTAAAGTGACTCGACTCTATGGAGCAAAGAGGTAAAGTAGATAATCATAAAGGGTAACTGGATAAACATTAGATGTTACTAGATAAACCTAAAAAGAGTTGAATATTAACTATCAAACTAGATCATTGATATGCTAAAAATAGGCGTTCAATTTAAACTCTCGCTATAGTCGCTTGAATGTAGTAAAGCAATAAACTGATTGTTCAACACCAAGTATTGGAGGGAGCATTTGGACTTCACGTCGTACCTAAAACACAAAACAAATAAAAATGTTGGAAATAAAAACATACAACAAAAATATATCTAAAGAACTATATACTAAAAACGCAAACTCAAGAAAACAAATCCTAAATGGATATGGAAAGAGATGGAGGACAAAAAATAGATGTGATGATGAAAAAATCTATTTTCCTATTACTCATGGAAGATATATTTTTTTTATACAACTAACAAACAAGTTAGATAATTATGGCATCTAATAGACGTTTTTTTTTTTGTTTTTTTTAGATAATTATGGCGTCTAATAGACGTTTTTTTATTTTTTTTTATGGCGTTTATAAAACGTCATGGTATTTAAAATTTTCTATGGCGTTTCAAAAGTGTCATAAATTTTTCACTATCAAATTATTCATGGTGTTGTAACCTGAAAATGTTATTAAAATACCTTTTTATGATGTTTTTACTAAAATGCCATAAAAAATGTCATTAAAGTCTATGTTTGTAGTAGTGTTAATAAATATGTGATAAAGTAAGTGGAATTAAATAAATAAAAAAAAGCTTAGTTGTGATTGAAATCGTAGTTTTTCTTGTTTCAATAAAGAAATCTCTAACTCTGATTGTTAAGTGGAAACAATAAGAAACTTAGACAATACTATATATATGCCTATACTTCTAAATGGTGAGTGGTGAGTCCAATGTATGTTTGTGTGACAAAAAGAGTGATAATAGCAGGGAAAAAGAACTCATCATCTATTTTTATTGTTGAATATAACTTATCATAGCTGCTAAACCAGCATCACCAATAGGTTGAGGTTGTTGTATACGAGGAGCAGGGTTCAAACCATCATATGGTTCCTCTTCATTGGGAGGAGAATTCCCACCATTAGAGGAGGATTGGGAGGAGGATTCCCACCATCAGGAAGAGGATTATCATTTTCTACTGGCTGGGGAATCAGAGGAGGATTTTGGGGTGTAAAATAGATTTTGCAAACATGATATTGCAGCATACTTGGTCTTCTTGGTAAGAAATGAGCTGGCTCCGTCTCATACTCAACCAACTTCTACGGTGTTGGAGGAGAATTCAATCTTTGAGTACCACCAGTGTGGTACTTGAAGTTTTTCTTCCACCCCACTACCTTGTAATTCTCATTTCTAATGACACTCATATAACTTCTTTTGATCCACCAATCATTTCTCTGGATCTGACTCACCGGAGATAATGAAATAATCAAACGCTTTGGCTGGTCTCCTTTCCTATAAAAGTGTCACACGGATGTGTAGATATACAATGGAGACTCTGGATGACCTTGTATGCCGAGCATTACGTGCAATTGCTACGGATAATGACTAAGACAAAAATCATCTGGAATAGTATGTACCAAAGTAAAAGGTTGGTTAAGCCCCAGAACCAACCGGCGTAGAAAATGTGTGACTAAATGATGATCAGGTAGAGGTAATTGATACGCTCAAAATGAGTGTCAACTCAAAACCTTGCATCGAATTGTAGTTAAGAGAAAGTAGGGTATCGTTCTAAACCAGGGATTGGGGTATACTTCTTGTTAAAAATGTTAAACAAATTAATATTATTCACAAAGTATAAAACAATGTATATATTTACAAAATTACAAGATAGAGGGGATTTATAAGAGTTTGTATTCTAATCTAATTATATAATACAAGTGATCGATCAAACCATGAATTAGGATAGATAAGGAGGAACAAAATATGTATGACGAAATTAACAATCATCAACACGAAAACGAGTTTTCTAATCATAAATCACGGATCAAAACATGTGAATGAAGAAGTCAATCAAGAACAAAGATGAATGCGTACAAAGTTCTTTTACTGTCCGTAATTAAATTAACTAGATGAATGCATCATAATTAACCCTATTAAACATGCAATGCTAGTCATAGAACGCTACTCACTAACAAAACATATTTAACGCATTAAACACTTGGAAAGTTTGATTGATTTAAGCCAAGAACATAAGTTAGAAAGCCATACAAGCATGCAAGACTTGTTATTAATTTATCCCGGCCACTAAAGTTTCCAGGTCCTAAGGTCTAACCATTGCAAAAAGGCAGCATCATGTACGCTTAGGAAGTGATACTAATGTTTGGAGCACATAATCTTCTATATTCCACAAACTAGAGTACATTCCTATGGCATTGACTCTGGCACTTGCTTTGCAAACAAATCATCAATGATAGAAGTCTCTGTTAGACTTTGAGTGTGCTCATTAACTGCCTACCTCTGGTGATGATACAACTGTGATAACTTTGATATATTTGTGTTAATTTCTTATATGGAATATATTTTTACATCACCAATAATGCAATCCAAGCATTACAAGGATCTTTTAATGTTTCTACCACTCTGCAAAACACTAGGAAATGTATTTTCTGCTCTTATTCTATACAAATAAGGTTTTAAAAGAATGAACACGAACCAGAATAAGAACAACTAGCTCACGTATGTTTTTGGTCATCATTTGTATAAGATGGTTTGAAGAGCTCTATTGCTAAGTATAAGGTGATCTCAAATCTTGGAAATGTAATGCACTGCACAAGTAAATAACAGACCTTCAGTTTAACAAGATAATAGTCTAATACTATTACAAAACAAGCCATCTAATCAATTAAATAAATGATATGAACTTTGATATTTTTTTACTGCGTTAGAAAACAACCCAAAGAACTCAATTTTCATAAGATTATAAACGCCCATATGGGTTTCACCAATCTTTTGAAATAAAAGACCAACATATATAATATTTAAGCAAAAGAGGAGTAGCTTGAGATTAGAGAAGAGCAAGATTTGATGTATATGAACCCCATCAGAATTAGATGCTACTCGAGGAATGGGGTAGTCATTGTTCTCATAAAGCCCAAGACATTTAGAAAGTGATCTAAGATTTCCTTATGCTGCGAACAATCAAGACAACAATATCAAACCCAAATTCCAAAGCAAATTACGGGACTGGGATAACCAGGAAAATATCAAATAAGAATCATCACATCCAGTACTAATTATAACCCTCAAAAGACATAACTTCAAACCTGATTCTGTGTTAAAATGTCGAGGTTAGCATCTATAGCATAAATACATCAACATCAGCTGTGTAGAACCTTATATATTGGAGACAATGGTTTATCTTACTCAGTGTTATGATTCCAAAGGTCCTGATGACTGAAAAGTCTATTCTAGTTCTACCGTGGAACAGCTGTATACGAATACTCAAATACAATGTTAGTGAACATGGCACTGTTAGTCCTTAATATATGCCTAACTATAATAATTTATGTCTGCTAGGTGGACTTTTAGGATGAACATAATTTTACTGACCTCCACGTTTTTTTTTTGTTTTGGTATTCCTTGCAAAACGGTTAACATCAACAGAGAGCGTGTGCTACACGCGCACTGTTAAACCCCACTTGGTGGCTGTCCCCCTTCTCCGTTGTGTAGGAAGCTTAAAACACCCTAAAACCCTCGTCTACTCTTCTCTCCTCTCTTCCACAGGTATGTAAAAACCTACGAGCACAAATAATGATCGACTGAATGAGTATACAGAGCATGTTACGAAGAGGCCTCACTTTCAATCACCTCCCCAAATCCGGTAAATATTTTCTCACAGAACCTGAAAATTTAGTTAGTGTGTGTGTGTGTGTGATTAGGATCATATATTCTTTGTGGGTTTTGCAGTACGACCAACTGGCCTGCGAGGAAGAAGGCCCTATGCTAACAATGCTGCAGCCGCCGCCGCCGAGGAACCAAACCCAGATGGCAACAAAGTCCGTGGAAGGAGGCTTAGCAAGAAGGAGCTCAAAGCCCTTGTGGAATCATTTGTCCACGAGTAAGTACATATAGACTCTTTTTCTTAATGTATTCGTACTGGGTTTTTGTGATTTTGTTGTTTTGGGTTTTGTATATCAGATTTTTGTTGTTTAGAGAGTGTTGGGCGTTAGAATTGGCAGTTTCGTTTTGTGTTTCGATAAGTTGGGAGCAGATAAAGGTACCTGTGTTTGCAGGTACAGGGCAATGAATGCGGGGAAATTCCCTCCTTTTAAGTATACTCAAAGACAAGTGGGTGGCAGTTACTATAGAATTAGGGGGATCCTCCAGGAGCTACAGTACACGGCTAAAATGTCGCCCTCGTGTGGTGGGATTGAGCATTCGTTGGGACGAGAGGGAATAAGAGGAAGTGAGTCTTTGACTGAATTTGGAGGTGTCATTGCTCAAACTGTTTCTGAGGCGGAAAATGACACAGATCTTAGTGTTGCCAGTGACGGGCGTTTAGAAGCTAAGGAAGAGTTGCAGACGTCCTCAGTTGAGATCTTGTCCGAAGAAGTTATCACTCCAGTAAGTATTAGCCATGGATCACCGTTTATTAGTTTATTTTTGCTGTGGTTATGGTGGGTAATGATTTTTGGCAACCAATTTAGATTACAAAGCATGGAATTTTCAAGCTTGAATAGAGGTTTGGTTATGGTCAGTCATACTACACCTACCGATAACATTTCTCTTGAGGCACAGTTGGATCTCCTAGTTCGCATCTTTCTATTTTGTTTATTATTCTGGTTGCAAACTCTAATATGTTATTGACAGAGGTACAACACCACTATGTTTTCAAAATTGCAACTTTAGAAAGACTGAAGTAAGTTACCTTCCTAGTTGATTGGGAATTGTTTAGGAGAAGGTTTTACACGAGATAGTAGCCTCAGAAGGTAAAAACCCAATGGGTGCCTAGTTTCCTTGATTACATATCCTCTTAATTTCCCTTCACCTTTTGATCATAGCTTACACATATATTAACTTAATTTTATGCAGTGGAGAAGCATAAAAAGTTTTTCTTTGAGAGTATTTCTTCATGTTGCTGCGTGAAATTTATAATAGGAAATATTTGCTTCTTCCCATCTGCATATTTCCCTGAAATACTATGAGATTCATGACTTATCTGCACATTAATCATGAGACGTAATCCACCCCATCCACATGAGTTATTCAAACTTCAAAATTTATGAGTACATAATTCACTAATCTTGTTGAGTATTTTATAGTTTGAATGCATCATAAATAAGTTTCTGTTGGTTCCCGATGCATGAAGGCATCTTGAATTGGGTTAAATCGTCTAGCATTTGGCTTTTGCAAGGAATCACTTCTAGCATGTTTGAACGCCTCGTTCTCCATTTTGGTTTCTCATATTTATCATTATTTCAAATATTGTTCTGTTTTTTTTTGTTATTTATTTTGCTCCTGGGACTTTGCGTTAGAGTGAAGTACCTTAAATCTTTTTTATAGTTACTTAAGTTGTATTTTCCCTGCAGGGGAGAGGTTCTGATCTGGATGTCACACAAAGTAATATCTGGAAAGTGAATGCTGAGGAATCTTCATATATAGGCCCTGATATGAAGGAACTGAAGAAAACTCAATCTGTCTCTATTGCTCCAGGATGTGAGATGTTACAAGGAGGATTTGATGTTATTTCTCATTCACATGACAAATCTGAGGATGGTAAAAGGGAGGAAGCTCAGGCTGATCGACATGATTATGTCTCTAAAGAAAAGCATCTACATATAAGGGAAGCTAATACAGCCTCCCCAAGTTCTGATGATACGGAGGATATTACTAAACCGGATCTTGAGGATTCAGAGTGTAAAATGAAGCAACATGATGAGACCCATCAGGCTGATCGACTTGATTCCATTGCTGCAGAAAAACATCCACCAATAGAGGAAACTAATAGAGTCTCTTCAAGTTCTGATGATACAGAGGATGTTACTAAACCACATCTTGATGATTCAAAGTGTAAAATGGACCAGCATGAAGGGATCCCTCAGGCTGATCGACTTGATTTTGTTGCTAAGGAAAAACATTTACCAATAGGGGAAGCTAATAGAGCCTCTTCAATTTCTGTTAATACTGTTGCTACTAAATCAGATCTTGATTATTCAAAGTCTATAGTGGAGCAACATGAAGAGATTCCTCAGGCAGACAAACTATCCAAGTAAGTTCTTTATTGTATGCTAATGTTCATAATAACATTGTTATCGTTCTGAACAACGTTAAAATTGGATTACTGTTACTTAATGATCATGTATTGACATAGACATTCATTGTCAATTTGTTAAAAGAGCTAAAGCGCTCATCATATGCTCAAAGATGTGGATTGTTTGCACCACGGACAAAGAGAATATGACATATTCTAGATATGGATGTGGACAAGATTAACATCTGAAGAGTATGAATTTGGTTGCTTAATTATTTGGAATACTACTCCAAACTTCACCAGTCTCAACTTATTTGACCATATATCTAACACGCTATTAATTCTTAAAACAAAGCTGAGAAGTTTGCTTAGTCTTCCCTATCAGCTCACTGTTCTCTACTTTAATTTTTGTTAGCCAAGGTGAACTGTAATTTATATACACGTTAGTAGAACTCGTGGATCTTATTTTGTTCCCAAAATGACCATATGTGCTTTCCTAGCCAGGTTCATATGATGGTTAGCTTAGATCCTGATGCAAAACATGGATTTTAGGAATAGCTGTGGTGCTCCTATTAACAATACCTCTGCTTTAGTTTTTGATAAAGACAAATGAAATTGACTTTCTATAACATCTGGTCAAATGTCATGCCTGAATTAGTTTTCTGAACAGTACGCGCTGGTCATTCACATGCAATCAGTGTTGTAAAGAATAAATCAAATTGGTTCTCTCAAACAGAAGCTAAAACACCATACCTGTCCTCTGCCCTGGTGCTACTAGTCCTGTTATTTTTCTCTGCTTTGATGTCTTGATTTCATTGTAAACAATACAATTGTTTTTTATTTCTGTAATTAATATTAATTCTAATTTTATTGTTTCTGGATGAAAAAACTCTATTGATACCACTAGCTGGGATCCATTCTTCTTTTTTGCTTTTGAGCTTGTCGCTTGGGCAGTGGACAATGTAATATAGAGATATAAGTTTGGGGATTTTTTCTAGTTCACCCAGAATATATGCGAATAACTTGATATCAATCTTTCCGTATCTTTCTTTCCCTTAGTTTTAAGGGAAAAAAAAAAATAAATAAAAAACAAACAGGTTTAGTATTGACATCTCATCTTGGTATACTATTTCCTACACTGATTAGTGAATGTTAATGACCATATTCATTTATTATTTACTTCTCTCTTTTTTAGCTTATGCTGAAGCTATTTGAATTAGAATTATGGGCAGTTGAAGCCCTAATAGTACAATCCCCTTGGAAATGTATCTGATATGCTTAGCTTTAAGTTAAAAGGATATGTAATAAACATGACATCTCACCTAAATTTACTTTTCTCAACTTCATTTATGTATAGTTTGAACTTTGAAGAACCATTTGTTGCTTAAATGTAAGCTGAATCCATTGTGCAGAGAACTTTCTGGCAGGCCGGCTGATGATGCAGAGCCTCCAAAAAGATCAACTCTATGGGGTGCTATGAAATCGTTTGCGGATGGAATTTTCAGTATTTTCAGAAAACAGTAAATCTTTGTCACATAAGGTTGGAATCTTGAGGGGTGTTATTTGGTAAATTTCTGTGTTGCCACAGAATTGCTGTTGAAAGTAGAGAAATGTTGACCTTTAAAGTAGGGTATGGAACTACTTAGATGTTTTTTGCCATGTAACTTGCAAATGGTTCTAGGATTTTGATGTTCAGCCTTAATCTGTAGTTACAGTAGCTAGTCACATATAAGATAAACACTTGAGCAATCCAAGAACCTCTACATTTTTGGATTATTCTCTTTTTTCTTTGGTACGAAGTTTTGGTATATGAGACTCTTACATAGTTATATATAAGCAAAATTCCTGTGCTATCTGTGAATATCATTATTTAACAGAAGCTAGTACAATATAAGCCAAACACATACATATTCTTATGATTTGGGTTTTGACATTTTATTTGTCGGAGTTTTGACATTCAAGATTCAAGTTGGACAAAAAATGAATATCTCTGCACACATAGGAATACTTATAAGCACATAGGTAAGGATACTACTACCGGGGTAAATAAGGTTGATGTTACAATAGAGATTATTGAAAAGGAGAATATACCAGACAAAGTACCTTGCCTCATGACACTGACCGTAATGGTGAAATATGAGCAAAATTGATCATGATCCTCCCCTATAGAAGAATGAAACCGCATCCAGATGAAGGATGTCTCTAGTAGATTTCCAGGGCTAGAATTGCCTTTCTGTAGTGGACAAAGCCTCTAAACTGCTTTGACGTACCAAAGGAAAAGTGAAATTCTGGAGGAAAGTACATTTAGTGAAAGAACGTAGTGGACCTTATCACATATTTACTTAAGCTAACAACTAGAGTGATAAGAGAAGCAATTGGTACTGCATAGGACTTTAATTCTTGAAGAAATATCTCATATGTTTCTGATAAGATATTTGATAGGAAACCATTTGCTTATCTGATAGATTAAACAAGTAGAGATATGTATGCAAAAAACACTCCTGTGGGAAGAGGACTGTGTTTTCTGCTCCAATAAAAGGCATAGTCCCTGCAGTCTCTCCACACCGAGTTATAAGCGTCTTGCCCCAATAGAGACAACCAAAACCTGAGAGTAGTGCAGAAGATTATGCTTCAAGATTTCAAATGGCTTCAGTTCATTTTCATATCAAATTCTAAACACCAGTTCTTGTATTAAGCAATGTTATAATCAGTGCTTATGTACATTTGTGAATGATTGCATATATGTGTTTACTATTTTCATTTAGACCTCAGTTTACTGATTAGAGTCTTGTATGGGTGGGTCTAGTGATGCTTCAAATCTCTCAGCTGCTTTTGGTAGGTGCCCTTCTGGGGAAGGCATGTAAGCTTGTGATAGGAGTGCTCCTATCTCGCAAACAAACTCTGATGCAGCAGATCTTGATGACTAATGATGTGACACAACACACTAGCATGTCATCCCGAAATGTGATATGGTTATGAATTCTCAGAGGTTTGTACCCTTCCCCTCTCCATAGTTCACAATGTCTGAAGTCCTTAGTGGGAATGTGTGTGGACCTTGGATCTGATCCATACTTATAGAATGGATATTCTTTATCTGTGAACCTCGTGTCCAATTCTCTCAAGTCAAGAATCTGCTTAGAAATCTAGGTTTCCCTAATGCTAAAGTGGGCCTAGAGTCGAGTGGAATTTGGTCGATGTATGATAAGAATAAAACTAGTATTGAGTTTGTTGACAGCAATATTCATTCTATTATTGTGAAGGTGAATGGAGTTGAGATGCTTGGATCCATACTACTGTCTATACAAGTCCGTGTGCTGCTGTTAAAATGGTTGATTTGGGATACCGACGTCCCGATTTCACTTGGACTTATAAGAGATGAAGAATAGATAGAAGTTTTGGTAATGGGGAAGGAAACCTTTCCTGGAGCTTTTATTCAACACTTGCGAAGGATGAAGTCTGACCATTTTCCTATCATTCTGCGCTTTGTAGTTTTATAATAGTAATCTGAGGCCTTTTAAAAGCTATGTGGATGAATCATGATAACTATGTGAAGTTTATTCAGTATTAACAGAAGGACCAGAATTGTGATATCATATCAAAATTGGCTAATAAGCTAATGCTTTACAAAAGTAGAACACTAAGGAAGAAAAGAAGGTTGTTTAGCCAGGATTTTTCTTAAATGTTGGATGCTTTTGCTAGCCAGGTATTGATCGATGTTCTAACACTGAGGTTATGGTTTTAACGTTCAATAGAGCTTATGGTTTCCTTGTTATTTTCTATCAAAAGTATTGGATAGAGATTTTTACTCTTCTTAGCACTTCCTTTTCTTCCGGTGTCATCTCTAAGGATCTTAACCGCACTTTATTTACCTTGGTTCCTAAGGTTGCTATAGACCTCGCAATATGGATCTCTTTCAACTGTGCTCCTTCTTCTTGCGCGCGCGCGCGCGCGCGCACACATATATATATATATATATTTAAAGGATCGTGGCTTTAGAAATATATCTAGAAATATCTATGTACCTAGATCTACATATTCCAACATCTAGAAATATATACTAGATATATTTATACGATTTTCCAATATCTATGCGGAAAGTGATCAAGAGAATCAAGACGACCATTCTTGAGTCTTTATTGTGGTGGCTTTGCTCTATCGGTTTCAATCTAGCGGTTTTGGTGTATAGTCTATGTGGAGGTTTTGGTCTATCCGTTTCAAGCTTTATGGCAGATTTGGGTGGCAACTTTGGTTTACCAATTAATCTATATGACTATGTGTTTCAAGCTTTTGTGTTGGTCTATCTACAAGTGTATCGAGTCCCAGTTTATGTTTTACTAGCCTTCTTGCACGAGTCATGCACGTGCGGAAGGGCCATGCTCGTGCGCGTTTATTTTGTTTTCCAGTTGTTATTGTGCTCTACTATTATTTGCAAATGTTTTGAGAGTAATGTTTTTGTTGTATCTATTTTGAGGTTGGGTTTCTGTATCCTAGTTAGGGAAACCTCGATGCTGTGAGGAAAACTTTTATTAATAATGAAAAGAAATAGTACACTTAGTCAAGGATAACATTCTGATATGCCACCACATCAGTTGACGATAAAAAAGGGTGCTCCTGTTATGCTTTTGAAAAATATTGCCCAAATATGGGGTTGTGCAATGGTACGAGATTGACTTGCTGTGGATTATATAACGACTTCATTGATGCAGATACTCTAACTGGATAATTTGTAAGAACAAGAGTTTTCTTACCAAGAATCGCTCTAAAGAGTGCTGTAAGTTCGAGACTCCCTTTTGAGATGACAAGAAAGCAGTTCCTTGTAAAGTTGAGTCTTGCCCCTACTATCAACATATCACAAGGACATATAATACCTTCCTGATCATGTTTTCAGTGACGGACAGTTATATGTGGCTTTATTAAGAGGAGTTTTAGAGGCTACCACAAAAGTTTTGGTAAAAAAAGGCTCATTTGAAGGCAAGGAAGGGGTGTTCATAACAAATGTTGTGTATAAAGAGATTTTACTTCCGGTTAATGCAAGCTTATAAGTTACATACGATGTTATTGTTAATTTGTAAATGTAAGTTTCATTGATCTATTAAAACTCTATATTTAAACTATTTATATTTTGCAGCCTTGCAGGACACTATGGGTAACATGCATGTACATCAGCCAGTCTTCCTGTTTGGGTGATAATAATATTTTGCACTATACACTATAAGTCACGTTAGTTAATTTCTGTCATTGTGTTTAGTTTGTTGTTTCTATGATTAGGATATATAAAAGGTGCTTTTTTATTTGTTAAGTATCAGTATTACATTTGTAGTCGTGAATGATTAAGAGAGTTGTTTCTTTATCTAATTTGAATTTCTAGGGAGGGTTAAGGCTTTTTTATCCCCCCTGACTAAGTGTACTATTTCTTTTCATTATTAATGATAAGAGCATTTTATGTGACCTTTTAAGTGTTTATCTTTCCATATTATGCTAAGTTATTCTCTTAACATTATTTTTTCTAACTTAGTTTAGTGTTTATAGGTACACTGGAACAAATGAAAAAGGCAATGAGCTAAAAAGGGCAGGAATGCAAGAAATGAAACGTAAGAGGAGAATGAGGCATATAAACGAACATAAATGAAGAAATGAAATATTCTCAATCCTATTAAGAAAAGAATCCTAGTTGAAGTAGGATTCCTGAGTCAACTAGGAATGCTCAGAAAAATGACTAAAAATGACAAAAGTGGAGTCCAAGTTGGACTAGAAAACCTAAGCCTGCTAAGAATAGGAAACCTAATGTGACTAGGAATCCTTGTTGAACAAGGAGAACTCAAGAAGGTTTCGATAGGTTCAAGAAGATTTCGAGTAAAGAGTCATTATTAGAATAGGAAACCTGATTGCATAAGGAGTCCTGATGACTCTAGGATACCTGCTTGGAGGAGTAGGAGAGTACAAGAATAATCATGAAGGGTTCTAGAAGACTTTGAGACGTCATCCTTGAAGAAAAAAAAGAAAGAAGACATTGATTTGAACTCTAATTGTCTAATTGAAGATATTTTGTTAAAATCAAATCCTAATTGCATCTAGACCTAATTACGACCAAAAGTAAAACCCTAGAGAGAATAAAGGACTACAAGGACATCTTCCAGGAGATAAAATCTTTATATTGATGCAGAAAAGGTGACATGGCATTGTCTCATATTGGTTGCTGCACACAAGGGCCAATCAGAAAATTGGTATGACGTGGAGATTGGTTTGGAAGCAAAGCAAAAGACATGTACAATAACAAGTCACCTATGCTTTCCATCCTCTATATATAGCTAGAGAGCTGTAGATGTCAAGCTTTTCATCTCTCAAACCTTGAATCAATTAACGCAAAACCTCTCCCTTTTACTTCAAAGTTTCGGCCTCCATCCTTCTTTCAACCATTGAAACCGTGATCAAGCATTCATCCACCTCCTTGTCATAGCCATCATCACAAGATCATCCTCTTGAACCTCTTGTTGTGTTCTTGAAAACTTCAAAAGTGTGACCACGACCACCTTCTTATTGATTTATGTTTTCTTTACTTGTAATTCAGAACATCTTTTTGTTTTGTTTGTTTGAATTCGCAACTTTATAAGATTAAAATTTATGTAGTTGATTTTAGTTTTCGAAAACCATAAAGCATGCTAATGTTTTAGGTTTTTAGATATATAATTTGCGATTTCATCTTATGTCATTGAATGCTTTTTAATCTCTTATGTTTTTGTATTCTTTGATGGCCAACTTAGGATTTTAAGCATATAATTGTTTCTAGAATTAAGAAGTAGTGTTCTATACTTTTAATTCATTAAGTGGAAAACGTTTGTACTAAAGTAAATTAATGATGAGAATTGCATGATAAGATTGACGCTCTATACTTGTTAGCTTTTCTAAAATCAATACAACTTCCAATTATACTTCTTGTGTTAACTATGTTCTTTGTTAGGGTGTGTTCATCCAGTTACATAATTAAGAGAAGTAAAAAGAACTTTGTATGCGTTCAACTTTGTTCTTGATTGATCTTTTTCTATGATACATTTTCATTCATGATTGATGTTTGATAATTTGTTTTACGTGTTAATAGTTGTCAACTATGTCTCTACTATTTCCGTTCACCTGATATGCTAAAAGTAAGCATATAATTTAACCCTATAAGATATCATCGTTAGTATGCGGTAAAATAGGGATCGTTCTAATCCGGGGATTGAGGGTACACCTGTCATTTTAAAACAGTTAAAGAATTAATAAATATACAAAGTATAATATTTACAAAAATAAAATAAAGTATATACGTATTTACAAAATAAGGGAGGTCTTAACAATTAGGGTTTCGAAAATTAAAATAAACAAAATAAAGAAAATACAAAAACACATATACAAGAAGGAAACGTAAGAAACAAAGATCAAAACCAATTCCATGTAAATTTGATTCAAACCCTATAATTGATCATCTAAGTCATGAGAAAGAAGTTGATCATGTGAAACATTTGAAGCAAATGATTTCCCATATTTTACTTTCCTTTACTAATTAACCTAAGTGAAAGCATCTAGATCAATCCTATTAAACATGCAATCAAAGTCTAGAAAGCTAGCTAATCAAAACATGTTCAACTCGAGAAGCATACAGAAAGGTTATCAACTTAAGTGCACAACCTAGTATGAATAAGTTCACCTATTTGCAATCCTCTTCAATTGAATTCGACCTTTGTCCAAAGCCTTTACTACTTTTGATTTAAGTTCACAAAACTATTAGGTGAATCGTTAACTTAAATCTAGCACCAATTACATGCATATATCCTAAGTTGGCCACCAAAGAACATAAACATATAAAAATTTTCTGTAAAGCAAATTCAATCGAACAAACTCACATAAGCAACTTAGAATCACAATTATAGAATTCGAAAAATTTATTTAAACATGGAATTGGGCTTATACTTTGTCCTAAACGTTATTGTTAACTAGAAACAAGTTCCTACGAATTCAAACAAGGAAATCAAAAGATTACAAGGAAAAAAGAATGAATTACACCGTGTGGGGAGATGGAGATGGTGAGCTTGAACGTTGGATCTTGAATCTTGGAAGCAAGTCTTCAAGGTGGATGATGGAGGCTAGGGCTCACGGCTCCTTCTTCTTCTTCCTCTCCTTGTTTGAAAACGCAGAACTTGAAACTAGAGAGTGGAGAGAAGGAGAGAGAGCTTTGACGTTATAGGAGTATTTTCTGAATGAAGAATGTATGTGTTGAAAAACGTCAAGCATAGGGGGGTTTATATAGGGGACGTTGTCCTTGGTCTCCAAGTCTTCATGAATCTTCTATTATTTTCCAAGAAATTATCAGAAAATGCCACATAACTTCAACCAATCAAAAATTACCATGTAAGCCCTATTGTGTTGTCCAACCAATCAAAACTCTCCACAATAATTCCCTAATGAATAGTGCCGAATTTCCATGAATATATTCTGATTTTTCTCTTTAATTTCGGTCAAAATTCTTTTAGGGAATGTAGGAATGAATCTGGACTTGTTTTTGAACCTTCTCTTCCTTAAATCTCTCCATGGACTACCTTTAACGTCATCCCCTTGATTTTCTCTTTATTTTCATGGCAAAAATCTGATTTATTCTCCCAATAATATCTCCAACGTGATCTTCTTATAATTCTCTCTTGAGAATTTAAGGCAAAATACATAAATCCTCCAAAAATATCTCTCTGTGCATCACAAACCCTAAATCATATGGGCTTTTATCCATTTTGCCGAAATCCACAATAATCTAGAAGGATCTTGGGCCTTCTTGCGTCATCTTCAAGCCTTAAGGTCTCCTAGCGTCATTTCCTTTCATTATTTCGATCATACTTCTTGGTTGGCTTAGGAGTCTTGCTTTGTCAAAGTTTCCTCTTCCGAATAGGATTCCTGGTTGAAACAGGAAAACTTTTTTTCTTCATTTTAACTCATTTATGCAGCTCTTTGTGTCTTATCTTCACTCCCTCCAACGTTCTCTCACTTCTCTTTCCATTTCTGAGCTCATTTCAGTTCATTTATTCCAAGGACCTGAAAAGAGAAACTATTACTAAAAATAGAAACTTTCTAAAAACAAGAAATAGAAACTTTCCTAAACTAAAATGGAAAAACTTTCAAAAAATTAAAAATTGAAACTTTCTACAAATAAAACAGGAAACTTCCTAAAAATAGAAAATAGAAACTTTTCTAAAGGAATAACTAAGTAAATATGAGGAAATAACACTTAAAACGTCGCATTAAAATGCTCCTATCAAATTCCCTCACACTTAGCTTTAGCAAAATCACACAAAGACTCAACTAAGACTCAACTAAAATTTAAAGACTCTACACATACAATGACTCTATTGCCCTTCAACATTTTTGTCTCATTAATCTCTTACTTTCACAACACCAAGATTAGCACTCAACCAAGAATCAATGTTTAAGCATTCGAGAGTTAATTGAAACATATAATCTTCACATACACAAGTAGGACTTGGTTGTAACAATGGTGATGGGGTGGAGCTCAGCATGTTTCAGATAAGTATGATTCATATCCTCACAAGGTATATCCACTCTTTCTTCTCTCAGATCAACGCAATGCTTAAAAGCTTATAATCACTCAATTATATGTGAGAGAAAATATTTTGAGGCAATCAAATAGCTCACATATATAAGAAACGAAAAGCACTTTGTGAATATAATTTTTTTTTTCTTCAAAAGATCTCATGAAAGATATCAACTACTTGTACAAATGGACACAAGCCATAGGTTCAACTCTTATAACTCATCTCCACATCAAAGGCTGTCCCATCTTAAGGATCAAGAAGGTCTTACAGAGGGTTGTAATGGGGCCAAGGCTCAAGGTTTAAGAAATGAAAGGTAAGGAATTTAACAAATTGTCCTAAAAAACCTAGTAGAGCTCATGTAGATGTAGAGACTTCTAAAATTTCACCAAGCAACACGTCACACCCATGAGGCTTTATAAAAAGGGCCTAATGTCTTCATGTTGGGCTCAAACTTCACTCTAAACTTCCCTTGAACTCTCGTGAATTGGACAAAGACCAATATTTTTTTGCAGTGGGCCTTCAATTCAATACAAACTCCAAACTCATAAAGTATGGGGGACTAAATTCTATAAATATTTTTCTCTCTTTTTATTTATTAGCCGTACATTTTTTTTCTTTTCATTTTATTTTTCACTGCTTTTACACAATTTTTCTTTTGATGGACAAGTCTGCCCCCACACTTGAACTTTCACCTCTTCTCAATCTTCATTCTTGACGCCAAACCCATGTAGTAAGTCTCAAAAGATAGCTATACTAAGTCCTTAGAACAAAGGATAGGCTTGTAACTATACTAAGGTTCAGGGTTAAGGATTTTAAGGGTGATGAAAGAAAAGGCTTAACGTGGGCTCAAAGAGGTTTATCTATGGGAATCCCACGATGGGCACGAAGGGGGACACAGTCTTATTTGGCAATGGTAAGTACAGAAGTGAGTATAACACGTGAAAAGTATTTTTACAAGTGTAAATAATTTTTTTTTTTGTTTTGTTTTTTTTTTAGTCAAGAGTTCAATTTATTTTCAACACTTTGGTACGGGAACAGGGAGTCTCGATGTGCAATGAGGCTGAAACAGCTACCCTTTTCCAAGATTATGTTTAATCCAATATACCTTAGTGCATCACAACATTTTATTTTGTTATAAATATCATTGATATCAAATATAATTCCAAGCGGTAAATCAAGTGGATGTGCGGCCCAAATACAGTCGCCTAGACACAAATTCCTTTTACTATCCTTTGGGCAACCTTACTGAAATGGCCAGATGGGGGAGGGCGAACACGAGAGACAAAATCCATTTTGGCATGAGCTACTCCCACATAGTGGTTTAGGCCCATTTGTAAGCACTTCTGGATTCAAAAACCGTCATGATCGTTGTCCCCTTCTTAGATGTCACGCCCCGAATTTTAAAATAACAATTCAAAATCCGAAACATGAATATACTACAACACAAAATAATCATCCTGAAATTTTTTCCTTTCTTAATATACTCACCACACAAAATAGAATCAAACCGAATTTAGTCTCGGTTAATTATTACAACTCAAATCCAAATGTAATGTAAAGCTCTAAATGAGCATACATACACAACACGACTAAATAAATAACATGACTGCTGTAACACCTAAGCAGCCCGGTCACCTCCCTGGTTATCCTGACCTGCAGGAATATCCGCTACACCATTGAATAATGTACCGGGATTGCAACAACACAAAACCCGGTAAGCTTATGAAAGCTTGTATGAGTAAAAGAATGAACTGTTTGCTTAATTTAATCTCATTTATTTCCACACACAGCAACACTCAATTATTTCCACATATGCAAATAATAACAATCTAAATCAAACACCAATTCAATATCTCAAGACAACCCAACTCACAACTTTCCCCACAACTCTCATCATCGTATTTATAAAAATACGGTATTTGACAGACTAGAGCTCTAACTGAATCGTAGCCCGTCACCTGGCCTAGGTTATGGCATCCGACATATTTATCAATTATTGTATTTCATCAATATGTATACCTATATACATATTTAGAACGTCCAATAATTCCACATACTCAACCAATCGTATCCCATCATCCACACTAGGATTAGAGCGTCCGATTACCCACACCAGTCATTACATCGACCCTAAACCCATAAATGAACACAACATATAATTTCACATACTGAAATCAACCCAACCAAGATACATCATATTATTATGGAACTACACAATTGTAATAAAATCAACTCAACAATTCAACTCAATCAACAATCCACTCATCAATATATATTTTTCACGTAAATATATATATACGTAATCATCCACTCAGGAATGACCACTAATACCATCTATAGTTCACACAAGAAAATTATGAAATTCATTTGTATACTTTAAATTCATTTTACTTACCTATGGACCGTGGTGATTCAAGTCCATGAATTTTTTTTAAAACAAATATTTAATCCGCAAATATATTTTCACACAATTACCAAAAATAAATAAATTAAAATGCTCGGTTCGTAATATGAACCACGTGAGTTTTACTCACCTCGAAACTCCCGCTGCGTCTTCAATATAATTATAAATTATAATTTATAATTAACGCCGATTAGCTCACGCAATTAAAATCCGTCAATCACCTAATCAAATGTGATTCGAATTTAGCCAACAATTTCAACTCATAATTTAACCACTAATTAAAGGTCAGATTCTAATTTACATTAAAATCCGACGAGCGGTTTCTCACGAAACGCTCCCCTAATTACCGTTTTTCACATATACGAAGATCCAACGGTCGGATCTTCGCCCATGACCACACAAAGCCTCTGGGACAGTCATATGATCATCATAACAAATTTACAAGTTCATCCAACGGTCATAATTTCACAGATCAAAAATCTAACGACCGAAATCGATCGAAATCACAAAATTCATAACTAATTCATACGATATCCAAAAAATACGTATAATACGCCGAAATGATCGTATCGAAACATAGAATCATAAAATGGACAGAAAACAAATTTTAGACCTCCGGAGGTGGCCGGAAAAGGCCGCCGGAGTTAGGGACAGAGCCGCCACCGACCACCACCAATGGTGTCGGGGCTGAGCTTGTCCCCTTCGTTTCATCATTCTGAGCAACTTTCATAACTAGCACAAGACCTAAAAATGAACGGAAGGCGTCGAAATTACCGATTTACAGTCGGCGGCCAGAAAAAATGCAGAAACCGGTGAGCTTGAAAACCGACGTGAAAACTGCAACCTCAGGCCCCGATCCCTTCTGGAAACTTGTTCAGAACTTCCTTGCGAACTCAACAAGCTTGGAATCACAAGAAACGATCATGTATAGCTCGAGATATCTTGATCGAAAGTCTTGGTATTTCGATCCGTTCGGGTCGAGCTCCGACGAACGTGAAAACGTTCGACCCAGTTCCGGTCATTCTTGGTGCTTGTAGAGGAAGTTGAGGCGAGCTCAATGAGACAAGAATCAAGTGAAATGATGGAGTGTAGCTCGAGATATCGAGATCGAACCGAAAATGGACGTTTTCGGTTCGGGCTTCGCCGCCGCCACCACAGGCTGCGCCGCCGTGTGAGACTGCCTCCGGGAGCTAGAGTAGCTCGAGATGAACGCCTGGGACTTGGTTTGAGGTCGAGAGGTGGTCTGTGGAGGGAGAACAATTAAGGAGAAAATTTCCTCCTCTTCGGCCGGTTGCGTCTGTAAGAGAGAGAGAGAGAATCTGTTTTCTAGAAACGGAAGAAGAAGAAGAAAGAAGAAGAAAAAAAAAAGAAGAAAGAGGAACCGGTAGGGAAAAATTTAGGGTTCCCAAAAAATTTTTCTATATATACTTGTTTCGGAAAACTTCGAAATTCGATAACTAATTCAGGAAAAATCCGATCTTCGTGTTCCGCACGTGTACGGACTCGTATCGACGAGCTCTACAACTTTCATGAAGGAAGTTTCTCCAAATTTCGTACGTAGAAAAAGTCGATTTCTCAAACCGAGTATTTCGAGTTTTTCGTTAAAATAAACTTTTCGCAACTTCGATAATTGTAAAAATGAATGATTATCGAACAGAAATTGTGAAATCGTATAATAATCATTCGATACAATCACTCGAATTTAAAATGGAAATTGCGGGTATTACATTAGACACCATTCCACATAGGCTATACTTACTTGGATGAAAAAGAGCCTAAGTGTGAAGACAGTTCAATGAATGTTAATAAAGGCCGCTCTCAACCTTAAGGGATCTGAGCTAGATACCAATAAGGGGTTTAGGCTAATATTAATAAACACGACTTCACCTATTCCTCTTTAATTTACAACTTACAATTAAACTCGTGTTCAATAATATAAATAACAACCTAAGTAAATTCAGCTAATTTTTGAACACATTATACACAACAAATATTCACAATTTTAACAAGTGATTTTTCAATCCCCGGCAACGGCGCCAAAAATTGATATGCTAAAAGTAGGCATATAATTTAACCCTATAAGATATCATCGTTAGTATGCGGTAAATAGGGATCGTTCTAATCCAGGGATTGATGGTACACCTGTCATTTTAAAACAGTTAAAGAATTAATAAAAATACAAAGTATAATATTTACAAAAATAAAATAAAGTATATACGTATTTACAAAATAAGGGAGGTCTTAACAATTAGGGTTTCGAAAATTAAAATAAACAAAATAAAGAAAATACAAAAACACATATACAAGAAGGAAACGTAAGAAACAAAGATCAAAACCAATTCCATATAAATTTGATTCAAACCCTATAATTGATTATCTAAGTCATGAGAAAGAAGTTGATCATGTGAAACATTTGAAGCAAATGATTTCCCATATTTTACTTTCCTTTACTAATTAACCTAAGTGAAAGCATCTAGATCAATCCTATTAAACATGCAATCAAAGTCTAGAAAGCTAGCTAATCAAAACATGTTCAACGCGAGAAGCATACAGAAAGGTTATCAACTTAAGTGCACAACCTAGTATGAATAAGTTCACCTATTTGCAATCCTCTTCAATTGAATTCGACCTTTGTCCGAAGCCTTTACTACTTTTGATTTAAGTTCACAAAACTATTAGGTGAATCGTTAACTTAAATCTAGCACCAATTACATGCATATATCCTAAGTTGGCCATCAAAGAACATAAACATATAAAACTTTTCTGCAAAGCAAATTCAATCGAACAAACTCACATAAGCAACTTAGAATCACAATTATAGAATTCGAAAACTTTATTTAAACATGGAATTGGGCTTATACTTTGTCCTAAACGTTATTCTTAACTAGAAACAAGTTCCTACGAATTCAAACAAGGAAATCAAAAGATTACAAGGAAAAAAGAATGAATTACACCGTGAGGGGAGATGGAGATGGTGAGCTTGAACGTTGGATCTTGAATCTTGGAAGCAAGTCTTCAAGGTGGATGATGGAGGCTAGGGCTCACGGATCCTTCTTCTTCTTCCTCTCCTTGTTTGAAAACGCAGAACTTGAAACTAGAGAGTGGAGAGAGGGAGAGAGAGCTTTGACGTTATGGGAGTATTTTCTGAATGAAGAATGTGTGTGTTGAAAAACGTCAAGCATAGGGGGATTTATATAGGGGACGTTGTCCTTGGTCTCCAAGTCTTCATGAATCTTCTATTATTTTCCAAGGAATTATCAGAAAATACCACATAACTTCAACCAATCAAAAATTGCCATGTAAGCCCTATTGTGTTGTCCAACCAATCAAAACTCTCCAAGATAATTCCCTAATGAATAGTGCCGAATTTCCATGAATATATTCTGATTTTTCTCTTTAATTTCGGCCAAAATTCTTTTAGGGAATGTAGGAATGAATCTGGACTTGTTTTTGAACCTTCTCTTCCTTAAATCTCTCCATGGACTACCTTTAACGTCATCCCCTTGATTTTCTCTTTATTTTCATGGCAAAAATCTGATTTATTCTCACAATAATATCTCCAACGTGATCTTCTTATAATTCTCTCTTGAGAATTTAAGGCAAAATGCATAAATCCTCCAAAAATATCTCTCTGTGCGTCACAAACCCTAAATCATATGGGCTTTTATCCATTTTGCCGAAATCCACAATAATCTAGAAGGATCTTGGGCCTTCTTGCGTCATCTTCAAGGCTTAAGGTCTCCTAGCGTCATTTCCTTTCATTATTTTGATCATGCTTCTTGGTTGGCTTAGGAGTCTTGCTTTGTCCAAGTTTCCTCTTCCGAACAGGATTCCTGGTTGAAACAGGAAAACTTCTTTTCTTCATTTTAGCTCATTTATGCAGCTCTTTGTGTCTTATCTTCACTCCCTCCAACGTTCTCTCACTTCTCTTTCCATTTCTGAGCTTATTTCAGTTCATTTATTCTAAGGACCTGAAAATAGAAACTATTACTAAAAATAGAAACTTTCTAAACACAAGAAATGGAAACTTTCCTAAACTAAAATGGAAAAACTTTCTAAAAATGAAAAATAGAAACTTTCTACAAATAAAACAGGAACTTCGTAAAGTAGAAAATAGAAACTTTCCTAAAGGAATAACTAAGTAAATATGAGGAAATAACACTTAAAATGTCGCATTAAAATGCTCCTATCATCACCTATCTCTACCTTGATTCTTGGTTTGATTGATCATTAGATTAGATTATAATTCATATATTTTAGAACCTCCTTATTTATTTTCGTAATTTGTTTATAAATACTTTGTAAATTTTGACATTTTATGTTAATACTACTCATGTTTCTGACGTCGATTTAAGGATTAATTTTGGACACTTATTTTAAGCATATCATAAACACCTCAGAAAAATCCTCCAATGATGTCAATGATAAGGGTCACCCTCAATTTTCCAGGCATATAAAGAGACCCCTTTTTGCATATCTCACATGATCCTCAATGCCATTCCATGCCTTCTGAAAGAGTTGAGCGCCTAATCATCACGTGTCATGCATTTCATGAGAAAAAAAGCCTTTAGGGTATCATCTATCACTCGATACACCACAAGGATTATTAAATGGATATATAGCAAACTTACTCGCGTAGACTCTGAGAAATTGAGTTGGTTCTCATAAGAAAGTTGGAGGTGGGGTCTCCATGACAGCCCTCAATTGGTCAAATTGTTCAAATCTTGGATCCCGTGTCTTATAAAGCTTTGCACTTTACTTCTAATGTGGCCGATAGTGCAGTTGCGGAATGAAACCAAGGGTCTCAACTCTTCACTCAAAGGGACTCTCAACAGCTCACCTAGTATATAAAGGCTCAGCCCCTTCTCAACTTCGATTTGCTGGATGAAAACTGAAATTTGTTCTTGAGAGGAATAATCAGGCATATAATTATTTTCTGGGTCAAACTCTTTCTGCAAATGTCACGCCCCGAATTTTAGAATAACAATTCAAAATCTGAAACATGAAAATACTACAAACTCAAAATAATCATCCTGAAAATTTTTCTTTTCTTAACATACTCACCACACAAAATAAAATCAAACCGAATTTAGTCTCGGTTAATTATTACAACTCAAAACCAAACTGTAATGTAAAGCTCTAAATGAGCATACACACACCTCACAATTAGATAAATAACAAAACTGCTGTAACACCTAAGCAGCACGATCACCTCCCTGGTTATCCTGACCTGCAGGAATATCCGCTACACCATTGAATAGTGTACCGGGATTGCAACAACACAAAATCCGGTAAGCTTATGAAAGCTTGTATGAGTAAAAGAAGGAACTGTTACTTAATTGAATCTCATTTATTCCCACACACAGCAACACTCAATAATTTTCACATATGCAAATAATAACAATCTCAATCAACACCAATTCAATATATCAAGACAACCCAACTCACAACTTTCTCCACAACTCTCATCATCGTATTTATAAAAATACGGTACTTGACAGAATAGAGCTCTAACTGAATTGTAGCCCGTCACCTGGCCTAAGTTATGGCATCCGACATATTTATCAATTATTGTATTTCATCAATATGTATACCTATATACATATTTAGAACGTCCAATAATTCAACATACTCGACCAATCGTATCCCATCATCCACACTAGGATTAGAGCGTCCGATTACCCACACCAGTCATTACGTCGACTCTAAACCCATAAATGAATACAACATATAATATCACATACTGAAATCAACCCAACCAAGATACATCATATTATTATGGAATTACACAATTGTAATATAATCAACTCATCAATTCTACTCAATCATATCATCACACAACAATCCACTCATCAATATATATTTTCCACGTAAATATATATATATACGTAATCATCCACTCAGGAATGACCACTAATACCATCTATAGTTCACACAAGAAAATTATGAAATTCCTTTGTATAGTTAAAATTCATTTTACTTACCTATGGACCATGGTGATTCAAGTCCATGAAATTTTAAAACAAATATTTAATCCGCAAATATTTTTCACACAATTACCAAAAATAAATAAATTAAAATGCTCGGTTCGTAATATGAACCACGTGAGTTTTACTCACCTCGAAACTCCCGCTGCGTCTTCAATATAATTATAATTTATAATTAACGCCGAATAGTCCACTCAAATAAAATCCGTCAATCACCTAATCAAATGTGATTCGAATTTAGCCAACAATTTCAACACATAATTTAACTACTAATTAACGGTCAGATTCTAATTTACATTAAAATCCGACGAGCGGTTTCTCACGAATAGCTCCCCTAATTACCGTTTTTCACATATACGAAGATCCAACGGCCGGATCTTCGGCCATGACCATACAAAGCCTCTGGGACAGTCATATGATCATCATAACAAATTTACAAGTTCATCCGACGGTCATAATTTCACAGATCAAAAATCTAACGACCGAAATCGATCGAAATCACAAAATTCATAACTAATTCATACGATATCCGAAAAATACGTATAATACGCCGAAATGATCATATCGAAACATAGAATCATAAAATGGACAGAAACCAAATTTTAGACCTCCGGAGGTGGCCGGAAAAGGCCGCCGGAATTAGGGACAGAGCCGCCACCGACCACCGCCAAAGGTGTCGGGGCTGAGCTTGTCCCCTTCGTTTCATCATTCTGAACAACTTTCATAACTAGCACAAGACCTAAAAATGAAGGGAAGGCATCGAAATTACAGATTTACAGTCGGCGGCTGGAAAATATGCAGAAACCGGTGAGCTTGAAAACCGACGTGAAAACTGCAACCTCAGGCCCCGATCCCTTCTGGAAACTTGTTTAGAACTTCCTTGCGAACTCAACAAGCCAAGAATCACAAGAAACGATCGTGTATAGCTCGAGATATCTTGATCGAAAGTTTCGGTATTTCGATCCGTTCGGGTCGAGCTCCGACAAACGTGAAAACGTTCGACCCAGTTCCGGTCCTTCTTGGTGCTTGTAGAGGAAGTTGAGGCGAGCTCAATGAGACAAGAATCAAGTGAAATGGTGGAGTGTAGCTCGAGATATCGAGATCGAACAGAAAATGACCGTTTTCGGTTCGGGCTGTGCCGCCGCCGGCACAGGCTGCGCCGCCTTGTGAAACTGCCTCCGGGAGCTAGAGCAGCTCGAGACGAACGCCTGGAACTTGGTTTGAGGTCGAGAGGTGGTCTATGGAGGGAGAACAATTAAGGAGAAATTTCCTCCCCTTTTCGGTCGAGAGCGACGGTGAGAGAGAGAACCAGTTTTTTTTCTTTTTCTTTTTCCAGAAACAGAAGGAAGAAGAAGAACCAGTAGAAGAAAAAATTTGGGTTTCCAAAATTTTTTCTATATATACATGTTTCGGAAAACTTCGAAATTCGATAACTAATTCAGAAAAAATCCGATCTTCGTGTTCCGCACTTGTACGGACTCGTATCGACGAGCTCTACAACTTTCATGAAGGAAGTTTCTCCAAATTTCGTACGTAGAAAAAGTCGATTTCTCAAACCGAGTATTTCGAGCTTTTCGTTAAAATAAACGTTTCGAAACTTCGATAATTGTAAAAAAGAATGATTATCGAACATATATCGTGAAATCGCATAATAATCATTCGATACAATCACTCGAATTTAAAATGGAAATTGCGGGTATTACAGCAAATCCATGTGGCAAGAGAGTTTTAGTGTTGAGTGTGAGTGAGAAGAGAGTTTGAGTAGTGAGTTCCAGTGGAGCTGTAGAGTGTGATATATGTACATAGAACTCTCTATAAGCTCTATGGAGCTGAGTCACTCTCTTTATTAGCTCCATTAAGCCAAAAGGTAAAGTGACCCGGCTCTATGGAGCTAAGAGGTAAAGTGAAAAATCATAAAGAGTTACTGGATAAACATCATATATTATTGGGTAAATCCAAAAAGAGTTGAATCAACTATCAAACCAGATCATCGATATGCCAAAAATAGGCATTCAATTTAAACTCTCACAAATAAAAATGTCAGAAATCCAAACAATAAAATGAAAAGAAAATCTAAAGAACTTTCCAATTAGAACGTAAACCTAGAAAAAATCCTAAATGGATATGGAAAGAGATAGATGATGAAAAATAGATTGAATGAATAATGATGATGACGACAATGAAATTTAAAGTAAGAAAACAGAGGAAAACAAACCTGGGGTTTTAGGTTTTGAAAATTTAGAATTGTTTGTAAGATGATATTGATAAGATGAACAAGTTAACGGCAATACCAATCCACAACCAATTATATGCAGCACTTATGCAAAAGATATTAGAAACATTCAATTGACATATGATCGACAACATACAAGAATAATGATGAAGAACATTGAAATTATTCTTATTACTTTCCTTAAGTTATTTAACGTTATGAAACGCACATTTCGTTAGTAGCATTCCTAAGAATACAAACTAGCATTGAAACGTAACTACTAATAAGTCATGCAAGAATCATTAAGCTCTATGAAATTTTGTTCGTTGGTTAAATCAATCTTGGTTTATACGCAATACAAAGAAGATATTTAAGTAAATTTTAGCTTCACATTTTGTCCAAAATGGTTACTACTTAGTGAGGAAAAGAAACAAAACGATGAGGTGAATTATCTCTTTAACCCTAGCTCCAATTACATGCAAATCATCTAAGTTGGCCACTAAAGAAAATAAACATGCAAAAGTTATCTATAAACTGAATTGAAATTAACCAATCACACAATCAATCAAAATAGTTTCTAAGTTAAAACATTATAAGTATGTACATAAACGGAGTTTCATAGTGATACCCCTAACTCATAGAAAGTTAGTTACTCATTCTTTCGAAAACACAAAACATGCATAATCATGAAAATAACAAGTATAAAAACCAAAATTAAAAGAAAAAGGGGAAAAAGATGCATTGATGAACTACTTGATTACTTAAGGAAACTCAAAGTTACGGCAATGTCGGATGAAAGGTATTTGGACGCAGGGCTTCGACATTAAGCAATCTGAAGTGAACTGAAGAGTTAATCGTTACAGTTGTTGATTTCTATGTATGGACTGAATATTTGGCAGTGAACTGACTATTGTTTTGCTTCTCTTGAAAAAAGAAATGAACTATAGATAAATTATATTATGATAATACTCATAATACTTAGTGTCTTTGTCACAGCGATCAAATTGTTAATGATAATTTATTTACTCTAAAAGATAAAATAAAAATAGCAAATCTGGAGTTCAACATTTCAAGTAGAATTGTCTACTGGGTATAGATTTGTTTGGTTCAATCAATAATGTTTCCACCAAATCAAAACAAAAATTAGCCGAATATCGAACAAATCATGTTACAATATACTCTACAATATTAATGTGAAGACCTAGATTTTCATACAATAAATTTATGTAATTCAATAATTGTTATATTAATTGAATTGTGATATTTGGGAGTATTTGGATTGTCGTGGGTTGAAAAAATTGGTTCCGAATGATTTTATTTTCGAAAACGAACGTTATTTAGGGGGTCGTGAAAATTGACTTTTTATACGTTCAAAATTTGGGAAAACTTCCTTCATGAAAGTTGTAGAGCTCGCCGATACGAGTCCGTGCATATATGGAACGCATTATTCGGAGTTCGTATGAATAAGTTATGAATATTTGAAAATCGAAATTTTTCTATAAATAGTGGAAAAATCTGAGTTTGTTGTGAAGGACGAAAAAATCCCATTTTTGCACATCAGCCCCCGCCTCTCTCTCTCGGCCTGGTCACTGTGCCTCCAGACCCGGCGACCCGACCCGACTGGAATTCGGTCTTCCCGGCCGCGCCGCCGCCGGACCCGGCCCCCATCCGCTTCGCCACCGCACGCCCGGTCGATCCCCGCCGTCGCCACGCCCAGCCGCCGCTCCTAGGCCTGGATCGAAGCCCCTATCCGAAGCCCAAACCCGACCCGGCTGGAAAACCATTTTTCCGGCGGTGCACGGGCCGATCCTCCCCATTTTCGTGACCTGCTCTTCCTTCTGATCATCCCCATATATGGCTTGCATCACGATTTTGAGTGTAGAGTGGTAGATCAAGAGTTGAAGATTTCGACGTTCCTCATTCGATCTGGAGACTGATCAGAGGGCCGAGATTAATCCAACTTCAAAGCCCGATCTAGGACGATCCAGACCTCATCTCCGAAAAAGTCAGGTATTAAAGTAGTTCAAAATTTCATTTTGAAGAAGTTTGTAGTTGACGACTTATGCATCGGAGGTGGTTGACCGGCGTTGACCGCCGCGTTGACCACCGTCTGACCGCCGCGTGTGGCGGCGCGTCGGACCGAATTTTGAGTTTTTATTATCTGGACGATGATCTATGCATCCATACGAGCGTTCTAAGATATAACTTGGTCATGTTAGAAAAAGTTGATAAATAAAGACCGTACTTGATTAGGTACTTGACGGCTTGAGTTGACAAGCATTTGGATTATTGCGAGTTATATATATATTGAAGACGCAGCAGGAGTTTCGAGGTGAGTAAAACTCACGTGGTTCATATTACGAACCGAGCAATTTGATTTATTTATTTGTGGTAATTGTGTGAAAAATATTTGCGGATTAGATATTTGTTTTAAAATTTCATGGACTTGAATTACCACGGTCCATAGGTAAGTAAAATGAATTTTAACTATACAAATGAATTTCATAATTTTCTTGTGTGAACTATAGATGGTATTAGTGGTCATTCCTGAGTGGATGATTACGTATATATATATTTACGTGGAAAATATATATTGATGAGTGGATTGTTGTGTGATGATATGATTGAGTTGAGTTGATGAGTTGATTATATTACAATTGTGTAATTCCATAATAATATGATGTATCTTGGTTTGGTTGATTTCAGTATGTGATATTATATGTTGGGTTGATTTATGGGTTTAGGGTCAACGTAATGACCGGAGTGGGTAATCGGACGCTCTAATCCTAGTGTGGATGATGGGATACGATTGGTTGAGTATGTGGAATTATTGGACGTTCTAAATATGTATATAGGTATACATATTGATGAAATACAATAATCGATAAATATGTCGGATGCCATAACCTAGGCCAGGTGACGGGCTACGATTCAGTTAGAGCTCTAGTCTGTCAAGTACCGTATTTTTATAAATACGATGATGAGAGTTGTGGGAAAAGTTATGAGTGGGGTTGTCTTGATATATTGAATTGGTGTTGGTTGAGATTGTTATTATTTGCATATGTGGAAATAATTGAGTGTTGCTGTGTGTGGAAATAAATGAGATTAAATTAAGCAACAGTTCATTCTTTTACTCATACAAGCTTTCATAAGCTTACCGGGTTTTGTGTTGTTGCAATCCCGGTACACTATTCAATGGTGTAGCGGATATTCCTACAGGTCAGGATAACCAGGGAGATGACCGAGCTGCTTAGGTGTTATAGCAGTTTTGTTATTTGTTTAGTTGTGAGGCTAGGGAGTGTCCTCGGATTCAGGGTAGAGTGCAGGGTAACCAGCAGAGGCAGTTACCACCTGCTCATGCTAGGGTCTTTGCCATCGGTCAGGCAGGCACGGGAGTGGAAGGTACCTTATCTGTTTATCACTTTTTTGCTAGAGTACTGTTTGATACGGGAGCCTCACACTCCTTCATATCTAGTTCGGTTGTGGATGTTTTTGGTTTGATTGCTATGCCTCTGACTAGATCATTGTGTGTTACATCACCTCTTGGTGTGTCTCTTGAGCTTAGCATGCTTTGTGATGATTGCCCTATTGGGATTGGTGGCAGACAGTTCTCTGCATCTTTGATTGTGATTCCGGATCACACGTATGATGTGATTTTGGGTATGGATTGGTTGAGCCCGAACCATGCTGTTATTGATTGCTTTAGGATGATTGTGTCCTTCCATGTTCCGGGACAACCGGTGTTTCATTACCGTTGTCTGAAGTCTGACATCACCATGAGGATAGGGATTTTGGCCCATATTGAATCAGGGAGTAGTACTTCAAAGATTTCAGGGATTCCTGTAGTTTCAGAGTATGAAGACGTGTTTCAGGAGATCCCTGGGTTACCTCCGAAAAGGGTAATGGACTTCTCCATTGATGTGATACCAGGTACTTCACCTGTGTCGAAAGCACCCTATCGAATGGCTCCAGCTGAACTTCAGGAGTTGAAGGTTCAGATTGAGGGCTTACTTGCACAAGGGTTCATTCAGGCAAGTGTGTCTCCTTGCGGTGCACCAGTGTTGTTTGTGAAGAAGAAGGATAGTTCACTTCGTCTATGTGTGGATTATCGACAGTTGAACAAGGTGACCATCAAGAATAGGTACCCTTTACCTAGGATTGATGACTTGTTCGATCAGCTTAGAGAAGCTACTGTGTTCTCGAAGATTGACTTGAGGTCTGGATATCACCAGTTGAGGGTGAAGGAGGAAGATATTCCAAAGACTGCGTTCAGGACCAGGTATGGACATTTTGAGTTTCTTGTCATGCCTTTTGGTCTCACGAATGCCCCCGCTGCATTTATGGACTTGATGAACCGTACGTTCAGTCCTTACTTGGATCAGTTTGCGGTAGTGTTCGTTGACGACATCTTGATTTATTCAAGGTCGTCAGCTGAGCATGAGAGGCATCTGCGGATAGTGCTGCAGACATTGAGAGAGCAGAAACTATTTGCCAAGTTCGAGAAGTGCGACTTCTGGCAGAGTGAAGTCAAGTTCCTTGGTCATGTGGTCTCGAAGGATGGAGTTTCTGTGGATCCTTCGAAGGTTGAAGCAGTGATGAGTTGGAGTCGCCCTACTACGGTTACAGAAATCCGTAGCTTCCTTGGATTGGCCGGTTATTACAGGCGCTTCATTGAAGGGTTTTCTGGTATTGCTTCGGCTTTGACCAAATTGACCAGGAAAGACACTCAGTTCGTATGGTCAGATGAGTGTGAGAAGGCTTTCATTGAGCTGAAGACTAGATTGACTACAGCTCCGGTGTTGACTATTCCTACTAGTGGTGGTGGATTAGTCATTTACAGCGATGCATCTCATCAGGGTTTGGGGTGTGTGTTGATGCAGAATGGTAGTGTTGTTGCTTATGGTTCTAGACAGTTGAAGGTACATGAGCGGAATTACCCTACTCATGATCTAGAGCTAGCAGCTGTGGTGTTTGCCTTGAAGATTTGGAGGCACTATCTTTATGGTGAGAAATTTGAACTCTTTTCTGATCACAAGAGTTTGAAGTATCTATTCTCCTAGAAGGAATTGAACATGAGGCAGAGGAGATGGATGGAGCTCATTAAGGACTATGATTTCACCTTGGAGTATCATCCCGGAAAGGCGAATGTAGTGGCGGATGCTTTGAGTAGGAAACCGCGAGTAATCATGACATCGATTATGGTGCGGGAGTGGCGCATGTTAGAAGCTGCATCTGAGTTCGACCTTATGCCCGCAGGAGCAGGACAGGGAATCTTTCTCGGTAGTATCACCTTACAGCCCACCTTGATCTCCAGGATCATTCAGGGTCAGACACTTGATGAGTTTGCTCAGGCGAGGATTGCTGAGATGACAGTTGACCCGGATGCGGAGGGTCCTTCCGAGTGGATGATTGGGGCTGATGGAGGGTTGAGATTTCGAGGGAGATTGTATGTACCGAGTGTTGATAACCTCAGAGAGGAGATCATGCGGGAAGCACATAGGTCTCGATATACTATACATCCGGGAGGTACTAAAATGTATATGGATCTAAGAAGACAGTTTTGGTGGCATGGTATGAAGAGGGATGTGGCAGAACACGTGTCAAAGTGTCTTATCTGTCAACAGGTGAAGGCTGAGCATCAGCGACCAGCAGGAATGCTGAACCCCTTATCGATTCCTGTTTGGAAATGGGAAGATATCTCTATGGACTTTGTGACTGGATTGCCCAGATCCAGGCAAAGTTATGACTCGATTTGGGTAATTGTTGACCGGTTGACTAAATCAGCACACTTCCTTCCGGTGGCAAAAACGTACTCAGGTGATGCATTGTGTAAGTTATATGTGAACGAGATAGTGAGGCTTCATGGAGTGCCTGTGACGATTGTATCTGATCGTGATGCTCGTTTCACTTCAGAATTCTGGCGTAGGTTCCATAAGACATTTGGTACGTCTCTTGCTATGAGCACTGCATTTCACCCACAAACAGATGGACAGATCGAGAGAGTGAATCAGGTGATGGAGGACATGCTCAAAGCTTGTGTTCTGGATTTTAAGGGTAGTTGGGCGGATCATCTGCCATTGGTAGAGTTTGCTTACAACAACAGCTATCACTCTAGTATCGGTATGGCTCCATATGAGGCTCTTTATGGTAGGCCATGTAGGACTCCTATCTGTTGGGCAGAAGCAGGGGATAAAGGGCTCATCGGACTTGAGATTGTACAGGAGACTACAGAGAAGGTCACTACTATTCGGGACAGAATCAGAACCGCTCAGAGTAGACAGAAGAGTTATGCCGACTTGAAGAGGAGACCGTTGGCGTTTGAGACAGGTGATCATGTGTTCTTGAAAGTCTCACCTATGAAAGGTGTGGTGAGATTTGGCAAGAAGGGGAAACTTGCACCAAGGTATGTGGGACCCTTTGAGATTCTAGAAAGGGTTGGTAACTTGGCATATCGTCTTGCTTTACCTGTTAGCATGTCGGGTGTGCACAACGTCTTCCATGTGTCTCTGCTCACGTGATTGACCACGGTACAATCGAAGTGAACCCGGATGTGACGTTTGTAGTTGAACCTGTTCGTATCTTGGATAGGTCTACAAAGAAACTTCGTAGGAAAGAGGTTGATCTTGTGAAGGTGTTGTGGAGTCATCATGATGAGGGTGATGCATCATGGGAATTGGAGTCTGACATGAGGAAGAGATATCCTCAGCTTTTTGTGGACGAACATGCTTGAATTTCGGGACGAAATTCTTTTAAGGAGGGTAGACTGTGAAGACCCAGATTTTCATACAATAAATTTATGTAATTCAATAATTGTTATATTAATTGAATTGTGATATTTGAGAGTATTTGGATTGTCGTGGGTTGAGAAAATTGGTTCCGAATGATTTTATTTTCGAAAACGAACGTTATTTAGGGGGTCGTGAAAATCGACTTTTTATACGTTCAAAATTTGGGAAAACTTCCTTCATGAAAGTTGTAGAGCTCGTCGATACGAGTCCGTGCATATATGGAACGCATTATTCGGAGTTCGTATGAATAAGTTATGAATATTTGAAAATCGAAATTTTTCTATAAATAGTGGAAAAATCTGAGTTTGTTGTGAAGGACGAAAAAAATCCCATTTTTGCACATCAACCCCCGCCTCTCTCTCTCGGCCTGGTCACTGTGCCTCCAGACCCGGCGACCCGACCCGACTGGAAGTCGGTCTTCCCGGCCCCCATCCGCTTCGCCGCCGCACGCCCGGTCGATCCTCGCCGTCGCCACGCCCAGCCGCCGCTCCTAGGCCTGGATCGAAGCCCCTATCCGAAGCCCAAACCCGACCCGGCCGGAAAACCATTTTTCCGGCGGTGCACGGGCCGATCCTCCCCATTTTCGTGACGTGCTCTTCCTTCTGATCATCCCCATATATGGCTTGCATAACGATTTTGAGTGTAGGGTGGTAGATCAAGAGTTGAAGATTTCGACGTCCCTCATTCGATCTGGAGACTGATCAGAGGGCCGAGATTAATCCAACTTCAAAGCCCGATCTAGGACGATCCAGACCTCATCTCCGAAAAAGTCAGGTATTAAAGTTGTTCAAAATTTCATTTTGAAGAAGTTTGTAATTGACGACTTTTGCATCGGAGGTGGTTGAGCGGCGTTGACCGCCGTGTTGACCACAGTCTGACCGCCGCGTGTGGCGGCGCGTCGGACCGAATTTTGAGTTTTTATTATCTGGACGATGATCTATGCATCCATACGAGCGTTTTGAGATATGACTTGGTCATGTTAGAAAAAGTTGATAAATTGTCAATTTCTGTTTTGACGTTACTATTTACGGTTTTACAATTTACCTTCGGTTTGAGATTTACGAAGATCAGACCATCGGTTTTACTTCAAATTTTAATATGATGTTCATATGACTGTCCCGATGACTTTGTGTGGTCACGGGCGAAGATCCGACTTTTGGATCTTCGTATAATTATAAAATAGTGATTCGAAAGGCGATTAACGAAGATCCGTCCATCGGATTTTCGTATAATTTTGATAGGATGTTTCCATGGGCAATCCGTGAGGATCTAACCGTTGGATTATGATTTAAATTCAATCCGACCTTTGGATTATCTTTATTTTAGAAATCCGACCGTTGGATCATCATTTAGGTTTATTTCATGCTTCGTTGCTAAGTAAAGACCGTACTTGATTAGGTACTTGACGGCTTGAGTAGACGAGCATTTGGATTATTGCGAGTTATATATATATTGAAGACGCAGCAGGAGTTTCGAGGTGAGTAAAACTCACGTGGTTCATATTACGAACCGAGCAATTTGATTTATTTATTTGTGGTAATTGTGTGAAAAATATTTGCGGATTAGATATTTGTTTTAAAATTTCATGGACTTGAATTACCACGGTCCATAGGTAAGTAAAATGAATTTTAACTATACAAATGAATTTTTCATAATTTTCTTGTGTGAACTATAGATGGTATTAGTGGTCATTCCTGAGTGGATGATTACGTATATATATATTTACGTGGAAAATATATATTGATGAGTGGATTGTTGTGTGATGATATGATTGAGTTGAGTTGATGAGTTGATTATATTACAATTGTGTAATTCCATAATAATATGATGTATCTTGGTTTGGTTGATTTCAGTATGTGATATTATATGTTGGGTTCATTTATGGGTTTAGAGTCAACGTAATGACCGGAGTGGGTAATCGGACGCTCTAATCCTAGTGTGGATGATGGGATACGATTGGTTGAGTATGTGGAATTATTGGACGTTCTAAATATGTATATAGGTATACATATTGATGAAATACAATAATCGATAAATATGTCGGATGCCATAACCTAGGCCAGGTGACGGGCTACGATTCAGTTAGAGCTCTAGTCTGTCAAGTACCGTATTTTTATAAATACGATGATGAGAGTTGTGGGAAAAGTTGTGAGTGGGGTTGTCTTGATATATTGAATTGGTGTTGGTTGAGATTGTTATTATTTGCATATGTGGAAATAATTGAGTGTTGCTGTGTGTGGAAATAAATGAGATTAAATTAAGCAACAGTTCATTCTTTTACTCATACAAGCTTTCATAAGCTTACCGGGTTTTGTGTTGTTGCAATCCCGGTACACTATTCAATGGTGTAGCGGATATTCCTACAGGTCAGGATAACCAGGGAGGTGACCGAGCTGTTTAGGTGTTATAGCAGTTTTGTTATTTATTTAGTTGTGAGGTGTGTGTATGCTCATTTAGAGCTTTACATTACATTTTGGATTGTGTTGTAATAATTAACCGAGACTAAATTCGGTTTGATTTTATTTCGTGTGGAGAGTATGTTAAGAAAAGAAAAATTTCTCAGGATGATTATTTAGAGTTTCTAGTATTTTCATGTTTCGGATTTTGAATTGTTATTCTAAAATTCAGGGCGTGACAATTAATTACATCAAACAAATTGTGCTTGATATGTGGGCGAAATTTATATTAGATTCTAGAATCGATTACTTAAGATATGTAGTTCCTAAATTGTGAGACTAAGGATCAACATAATCAAAGACTGTATTTTCTTAATTGATCTGTCAACTGGCTCCAAAAAGTAAATTAATACATAAGTTGCTCTACAATATGTATTTCATTTAATCGTGAGTTATTCTTTTCGCAATTACAGGAGTTGATACATAAGTTTAAATGTAGAAGATGCTCCAGGTTACGGATGAAGAGGGAGAGTGATGGAGAAAAGAGATAGAGTACGTGATGCAATATTTGTATGTATTTAACTTTTGGACTATGTGATCACGTACTATTGATTTCAAGCAATGAAGATGGTATATATGGTAAGGGCCAACTATAAAAGCCTGAACTATATATAGATATTTTTGAGATTTTTTTTTCAAAAAATTAGTGTTACAAAAACTGCTGTGCAATTAAAAGAATAAAAAACAACGACTATCATTTTCAACTATCAAAGCCAAGGGTCAGCCAATTCTTGACTGACACTTGACAACATTTTAAAAATTAAAAGCTAGAAATTCAAGTCTATTCACTACAACTTGACATATGGGGCCCACTTTGCACATGGGTTGGTTTCCAACCATTCTATTATCACTTTCAAATTTGGAACATTAATCAGTATTATAGAACTTTAAATTAGAATATAATGGTTTCTACCCATCAATTGAAGATGAGTTTTGACCAAAAAGTGCTAAAACTTAGTTTGCAACCATCTATTGGAGATGGCCTAACATATGACTACCAGTAGATATAGCTGGATGAAATTTTTATCATAACATCATATGAATTTTTGCATCATTGGAATGGTGAATATTTTTGCTGTCATTATTTTAGGGACTTCCAATACTTGAAATAGGCCAAAGTAGTATTAGTAGCCAGTGTAGTCACAATTCTAGCTTTTGTCCTCTTTTGCTAAGCAAACATTAAACATAAGAGTTTGCAGCTTTAAAATACATAACCAAATAAAGACCTATAAATGCAATTTTGTGTGGCAACACTTTCCTAAACCAAGGTCGATATTAATATTGGTGGGAATTTCAGTTGTCATAGCTCAGAAAGAAACTCTTACTTAAAATAAGAGATGTAGGTCTTTTGGTCACATGTGCTCTTGGTTCCAGAATTAATCCAGAAAGGTTATGGATTCTTATTGAGTGAAGTTGAGGGTTGTCACGCCCCGGATTTTAGAATAAAAATTCAAAATCCGAAGCATGAAAAATACTACAAACTCAAATAATCATCCTGAAAATTTCTTTTCTTAACATCCTCACCCCACGAAATAAAATCAAACCGAATTTAGTCTCGGTTAATTATACAACTCTAATACAACATGAACTGTAAAGCTCTACATGAGCACACAGACCTCACAACTAAATGAAATAACAATAACTACTGTAACACCTAAGCAGTACGGTCACGTCCCTGGTTATCCTGACCTGCAGGAATATCCGTTACACCATTTGAATAGTGTACCGGGATTGCAACAACACAAAATCCGGTAAGCTTATGAAAGCTCGTATGAGTAAAAGGAAAGAAATATTGTTTAATTTAATCATAATTATTCCCATACAAATCAACACCCAAAAATTTCCACATCCACAAAGTACTAACAATCTCAATCAAACACCAATTCAATATATCAAGACAAACCTCAACTCACATATTTCTTCACAACACTTCAACATCGTATTTATAAAAATACGATACTTGACAGACTAGAGCTCTAACTGAATCGTAGCCCGTCACCTGGCCTAGGTTATGGCATCCGACATATTTATCATTATCGTATTTCATCAATATGTATACTTATATACATATTTAGAACGTCCGATAATTTCACATACTCAACCAATCGTATCCCATCATCCACCCAGGATTAGAGCATCCGATTACCCCACACAGGTCACTACGTTGACCTAAACCCATAAATGAGCACAACATGTAATATCACATACTGAAATCAACCCAACCAAGATACACAATATTATTATGAAATTACACAATTGAAATATAATCAATTCAACAATTCTACTCAATCATATCATCACTCAACAATCCACACATCATTATATATTTTTCACATAAATATATATATATGTAATCATCCACTCAGGAATGACCATTAATACCATCTATAGTTCACACAAGAAAATCGTGAAATTCATTGGTATAATAAAAATTCATTTTACTTACCTATGGACCGTGGTGATTCAAGTCCATGAAATTTTAAAACAAATATTTTTCACACAATTACCAAAAACAAATAAATTTAAAACGCTCGATTCGTAATATGAACCACGTGAGTTTTACTCACCTCGATACTCCCGCTGCGTCTTCAATACAAATATAAATAACGCCGAAATAGCCCACTAAAATACAATCCGTCAATCACCTAATCAAATGTGATTCGAATTTAGCCAATAATTCCAAAACATAATTGAACTACCATTTAACGGCCGGATTCTAATTTATAACAAAATCCGACGAGCGGATTCTCACGAATCGCTCCCCTAATTACCGTTTTGCACATATACGAAGATCCAACTGTCGGATCTTCGCCCATGATCACACAAAGACTCTGAGATGGTCATATGATCATCATATCAAAATTACAAGTTCATCGGACGGTCCTAATTTCACAGATCATAAATCTAAAGATCGAAATCGATCGAAATCACAAAATTCATAACTAATTCATACGATATCCAAAAAATGAGTATAATATGCCGAAATGATCGTATTGAAACATAGAATCATAAAATAGACAGAAACCAAATTTTAGACCTCTAGAGGTGGCCGGAAAGGGCCACGGGAGTTAGGGACAGAGCCGCCACCGACCACCACCAATGGTGTCGGGGCTGAGCTTCTCCCCTTCGTTTCATCATTTTGAAAAACTTTCATAACTAGCACGAAGTGAGAAAAAGAGTGGAAGAGGTCAAAAATTACCAAAATAGTCCGTTTTGGCTGGAAAATCTGCAGAAAGCGGCAAGGCCTCCGACGATCGTGAAATCGATCACTTCAGGTCCGGGCCTTCTTGGTGCGTGTTCTACTCCTTGATACGAGTTCAACAAGCTAAAGAACTCGAGTTTTGGTGGCCGGAGCTATTAGGAATCTTGTTTTGAACTCAACTCGACCTCTAACCGAAATTGAGCTCCCGCCGCCGCTACAAGCCAAGACGCGGCGCAAGGCTGCTTCAGACAGCTGTGCAAGGAAGATACGAAGCTATAGGAAGTGGTTTGGCGTCAAACGGTGGCCGGAGGAGCACGAACTCAGCTGGAGAAGCTTTGCTCTATTTTTCGAAGGTACAGATGAGAGAGAGAAAGTGAGATTTCTTTTGCTTTCTTTGTTGAATGAATTTCAATTATGCATAAACACATAAGCAAATAAAGCACAGGTCTTGATTGATCCACTAATGCTTAAATCACGGAACACCTTATCTTTGATCAAAGGTGTTTGCCACCAAATTGCTTTGATTAAAAAAACTAGGTTATTACAAGGGTTGTACTAAAGACTACATATAAGAAATAAAATTTTCTAGTTTAATATTTAAAAAATGGAATTAATCTATATATTTTGCTACAATTGCATTTTCACATGTTGGTTTCTACTCCAACAATTAAAAGTATACTGGTATCTCTAAAAAGAGACTTTTTATACTGGTTTAAAGGTAACAAGACCATTCAGCATTCATTTTAGGCCATAAAATCATAAGTTATTAATTCCTTTTAAGATGATTCACATTCGAATGCATGTAGTTTCTATGTAAAACGTAAAGAAACTTGGATTTATGTTGAAATGATGAGGTTTGCATATTTCCATGAAAGGAAAGATATTATTGATTACAACCTCGCCGGGATTAGTCACATGAAGATGTGAAAATGATTCTTAGATTGTAAGCGAATTCATATTCTTTGTGAACCTCAGTTAATTTATTCTATTTGATGTTTTAGCAAATGTTGGATTCGAGATCGAATGTCAAACTCAAGTTCCCTCTAGATGCAAAAGAAGTGCGTCATAGAAAAAAAAATTCAGATACATGATGTGACAGGAATGCATACTTGACATGGACAATGCAAACTGATCATTTGCAAAGAGAACGCAAACCAAATATCAATTTCACTCATACATTCACTCTCTACAAAGGGTATGAGTGAAAGTTATTATGAGCAGAAGGAAGAAGGTAAGATCCCAAAGATATTGCAATCCAGTATGATTTTTAGAAATATATCCTAGATATATTTAGATAAAGTTTTCCAATATCTAGGATATCTGGATCATGATATCCTAGATATTGAGTATGATACAATTACCTTCACTTATGGTCATATCATGGGAGGGTGAAGAATCAATCAACCAATTGGTCAATGAAGTATTTCCTAATTTGGATTGCCATGTAAATGATGCTTCGTTTATGGCTGAAAGGGAAATAATACTCCAAAAAATGACGATGTGGATGTATTCAATGAAATGATCATAAAGTGGCTTCCAGGACCAGAGTGCATCTTATACTCTTTCGACTCTATTGAGGATGACACAAGAAATATGTATCAACAAGAATTCTTAAATTCAATTTCACCTTCTGGTGTACTGTCATATCAGTTAACTATAAAAAAAAGTGCTCCTATTATACTTTTGAGAAATATTAACCCAAATATGGGGATGTGCAATGGTATGAGATTGACTTGCCGTGGATTATATAACAGCTTCATTGAAGCAGAGATTCTACTTGGACAATTTCTGGGAGCAAGAGTTTTCTTACTAAGAATCGCTCTAAAGAGTGCTGAAAGTTCAGTACTCCCTTTTGAGATGACAAGAAAGCAATTCCCTGTAAAGTTGAGTTTTGCCCTTACCTACAAAAAGTCACAACGATAGACAATACCAAATATGAGTATTTACCTTCCTGATCATGTGTTTAGTCTTGGACAGTTATACGTGGCTTTATCAAGAGGAGTTTCAGAAGCAAACACCAAAGTTTTGGTCAAGAAATGATCATTCGAAGGCAAGGAAGGGGTGTTCACAACAAATATTGTTTATAAAGAGATTTTACTTCCTTCCGGTTAATGCAATCTTATAAGGTACATATAATGCTATTGTTAATTTGTAAAGGTAATTTATATTGAGCTAATAAAACTCTATATTTAAACTATTTATATTTTGCCGCATACCATGGGCTAACATGTACACCAACTAGTCTACTTATTTGTGTGATAATAATATTTTTTACTATTATTCATCACTATATAAGTTGTGTTAGTTAGTTTATTATTGTGTTTGGTTTGTTGTTTGTATGAGCATGATCGATATATAAAAGTTGTTGTTTATTTGTTAAGTATAAGTACTACATTTGTAGTCTTACTTCGTATAGGATTAAGAGGGTTGTTTCTTTTTTGAAATTTGAATTTCTAGCAAGGGTTAAGGTTTCTATGTCCCTTGTGACTATGTGTACTATTTCATTCCATTATTAATAAAAAAATTCTCAAACTGTCGAGGTTTCCCTAAAAAAAATATAGAAACTCAACCTCAAAATAGTTGCAACAAAAACATTAATCTTCAAAACATTTTTAAATTAATAAATAGAAGCTTAGGATGAGATATGACTTTTCACCAAAAGGGTTTTGGCCTTTTGTGAACAGTCATGAATTCTCAATGCATAGTCATATACAAATATTTAACTTCATACTTTTTCACTAAATTATTCATTCACAAATTTTGGAAAATTAATAATCTAATATTGAATTTTCCAACAATATATAATTCTGCTGCTGAAGTTGTGCACTGGAAACCAGTTCGAGATTTTAGATCTGGGCATTTTGTCTCTAACCTTCTTTTGCATGTGATCTTATTCTTTTTGCTGAAGCAAGCTACTCTCAAGCTAAAATTCTGAAGGAATGCATGGATGTGGACTACAAGTCGGTTATAAGAACTCAATGTTGTTTTGTTCTCCCAACACTTCTAAATTCTACTAATATCAGCAGGATTTGTGGCTCACCACTGTTTAGTATCTTAGGTCAATTTATTGCACAGGATGCCCTTAATTCATTCTAAGGTTACAATACACACATATGCTAACATTGTTGACAAGCAGGTGCTAACTGGAATTGTAAGGTCCTCAACATGCTGATACGATCCTAGCTATTACGTGAGCTCTATCATCCCAGTGTGCTGTCAAACTACTAGGCTACCTGTGACTATCTTTGATACTCTGGATAAACTTAATACTGACTTTATATCCTTTTATGGCCCGACTGTGCTTACAAAGATCCATTTTCCCAAATGGGATGGTTTATCGACCAAAAGATCGTGGTGGCGTTGGCATTAAAGGTACTCATCAGATTAATCATGCCTTGCTTGCTAAGGCTAGCTGGAGAACGGCTCAGAATGAAGTTGGGTTATGCAGTGGAGTCCTGCACCACAAATACATAAAATGAGCCTAACATCAGCTATAATTTCAATTCAAAGACCGCTGCAGACCTGCAGTGGTGGTGACAATGGGGTGGCAACCTCTGTTGGTCACTTCACTGTGGATCTGCTTATCTTTCCTCGGCTAAGGATGATAATTAGCCTGAGCATTATTGCTAGAAATTCAGTTGGAAATTACCTACCTGCATTCCAATCGCAAGACAATTCATGGTTTCTAAGAGACTGTCCTAGAGCAAATTTGATTTGTAGGATTGCTAAACTCTTTTTTTTCTCCTGACGTACTACAGACGAAAGGAATGGCAACCTAACCTCTAATACAACTGACTGATCAAAATGAAGAGCATTCATGGCAATAAGAGGAAGAGAGTGATCCATGTTGAAATGTCATTTAAGTAACCAGCCGTCACACCTTCCACCACAAAATTAGATTCACAATTGTTGTGGGAAAGGGAGATTGTTGTGTAACATGAGGTCAAAATTGATTCATCTTGGACCAGGAACTTAATCCTCCAGGAAGTTGAAATTATTTCCATTAATATCGATAAGGAGTTTTGAGTCACCTTCAACTTGAACGTGCTGGTGGCCTTGAACGACAGGATGCTTAAAGTCCTCCTCGAAGAGCTAAAGCCTCGGGTACAATGACTCTTGACTGACCAATGTTTTCAGAAGAGGCAAAAAGTGGATTCCACAACGGTCTTGGATCACATGGAAACGCTGCTTCTGCTTGCTTGTTGTGGAGAAATGAACCATGAAAGTTCAATTTGAGAGAACTAGTGTCAGGCGGATTCTATTTGATCAGTTGCTGTCTCTGAATAGGAGGATGAACAGATGTGATATTTGAGTTCCAATACTGAATTGTCATTCTAGCAGCAACATGCATCACATGGTAAAGGTAACAACTTGTCTAAAAGTAAGGTTATTTCTTGCATGCCAAATATTCTAAGAAAGCATGGGACTACAAATTAAATTGCTCTGACCTTCCTGGGAAGGGAGAGTGTGAAACTGTGAAATAATCAAGCCAAAAAATAAAAGTAGAGTTCCAAGTGAGAAAAAAATGTCCAAGCCCTTCGAGTAAAAATTTGAATCGATACCTTGAAGGGCATGTAGAGAGACCACAATTCATTTAGAAGTCTAATTTCGGAATGAGCAGGTACATGATTAGATTGCCAGAGGGAGGCTGAGTTAATAGAGAACTTACCATTCCCAGCAGGACCCAGACAAGCTCATTCTCTTCGGAAATAGAGGCAGAGGGATAGAGCAGATTTTATGAACTATACCATTAGGTAATATGGTAGAAAGCTCATGAATATCCCAAGCATTGTGAAGTAATGTAATTGGTATACTGTCTTTGTAGTCACCTTTTGATACTTCTTTGGAAGTGGGAGGAACAAGAACATTTTTTTGAAGTGGAGCTCCAGGTTCAATCCAGTTCACTAAGGTTAGTATCGATCAATGCTGCTACAGAATGGTCTACAGCTTAGAGTTTTAATTCTCTTTGTCTGTACAATGACTACTACAGTACTTCTAAAGTCATTTTGTGACTTCACGGACAGAACCCAGAGCAACATCATCATAATATAAACAATAAAAGGATCTGATCATGATACAAATTTTACCAGTACTGTCTAATATGATAGTTGAAAGCAAAGATTAACTTGATTATATATCATCAACTCTTCTAAATTGAGTTCTAATTAAATGTTACTCGAGCATTCTGGATTAAATTTGAATGATCAAAGGTCTAGCGCTTGTATATAATTTTAGATGTAGCTTAGCATAAAACAAACTATACAAGAGATTATCCCGGCAAGAACTATATCCTTGATGGATTGGACAATAAGGTTGCAGTTCTTGTACACGGTGAATCTCCGCAATCTTGTCAGAGTACAGTTTTTTTTTTTGGTTTTTGGTAGCAAACATCTATTTGAAATTGTATTTGGAACAATTATTTAAGTATACGATTGGTCAAAAATAGAAAGTTTACCTATGATTTACCACGTGGAATGACGTGGTATGTCAGATACACTCTAGAAAGGCACTCGGTGTTCCAATAGCATGTTTAGTTGGAAATCGTAAGGATTCCAGTGCTTCACCAATGAAACAGTATGTGCACCTAAATGGTTTCTCTAGTTTGGCTAGCTGCTACATTCACAAAAATAGCTAATGAGCTAAAGCTGCTAAATTTGGGGTGGAGAATCAAAACGGCAAAACCTTCTATAGCTTCTATCCATTCATAGCCTTTTTGTTTAAACCCTTCACTCCCAACCACAGCTATATCATAACCAACTAAACAAACCTTCTGAGCTTATCACTATTACTCTGCCCATATATAAATATCTCTCCCCTTCATTCTAATTTCAACAATAACAAATCATGGCTTCTCAATACTGCCTTGTTGTTAATATCATCATTCTCCTCTGCAGCTTGTGTCCGAACCTGAGTTTGGCAAAGGAAACAAAAGTCCATGGCTTGAAAATGAACGTAATTGATGGCTGCTGGAGATGGAATCCAAACTGGAGAAGCAACCGCCAGCAACTTGCAATGTGTTCGGTAGGATTTGCCGGGAAAATGAGCAACAACATAGGAAAAGATGTCATAAACTATGAAGTAACAGATCCCAGAGACAATGCATTAAATCCCCAACCAGGTACTTTGAGATATGGAGCTACTATGATCAAAGGCAAAAAATGGATCACATTCCAGAGGGACATGAAAATTAAACTCGAGAAACCATTGCTTGTTAGTAGCTTCACTGCAATTGATGGAAGAGGTGCTAATGTCCACATACAAGGTAATGCGTGCTTGAGAGTGTTCAAAGCAACCAATGTAATCATCCATGGCCTTCGAATCCACCACTGCAAGTCGCAGCCACCGACCGCGGTTATGGGTCCGAATGGAATAGTTTCACTAGGCGGGGTTGATGGAGACGCAATAAGGTTGGTTACTGCATCAAAGGTTTGGATAGACCACAATACACTATACGAGTGTGAGGATGGTCTTCTCGACGTCACTCGTGGATCAACCGATGTCACCGTCTCCAACAATTGGTTCAGAAACCAGGACAAGGTAATGCTTCTCGGCCATGATGATGGCTTCTTTCGGGACAAGAACATGAAGGTGACCGTACTGTACAATCATTTTGGACCACTCTGCAATCAAAGAATGCCAAGGTACGTTTGCTCAGTTATCTATGACTATTGGGATAGATTCTTTTTCCTAAGCAAAAGGAATCACATTGTTTCAGGATTCGCCATGGATATGCACATGTCGTAAACAACTTGTACAGGGAATGGACACAGTATGCCATTGGGGGAAGCATGAACCCTAGTGTTAAAAGCGAAGCCAACCTCTTCATTGCACCAAAACAAAACAAAGAGGTAAGTTTACAAGCACTACAAGATATGTAAGCAACCTATTGACGATGCAAGAAACTTTCCTAACTCCCGGCAAACAAATTCCACAGGTCACTTGGAAGCAGGACCGTGTTAACAACTCCGGGAAATTTTACTCTAAAGGCGATATTTTTGAAAATGGGGCTTCTTTCATCCAGACAGGTCAAGGTGGAGCTCAGCCACACTATAACATGGAACAAAATTTCCGAGTTGCCGATGCCAAATCTGTCCGGTCATTGACAAGGTCATCAGGTGCTCTAACATGCACCAAACAATCTAGATGCTAAGTCACAGGCTCAAGGAGATACAGCAGGAAAATGGAGCATCAATGGCAGCAACCATCGAAGACTACAGAAAAACAAAGGAAAAAAACTACTGTAAAAGTCTAATTATAACAAAATTGTACAGACTTTCATAAGCATAGTCTTTAGTAAAAAGAAAAAAGTCTGAGCAGTACACGAGTTTTTGTACTAATAATCAAGGATACAGTAATACTATGTAAAGACGAGTGAAAAAAAAAAAGCTTCACGAGAGCATGCCATTTCGTTCTTTAATCTTCATCGTCAGAGCTTGCATATGCTAAGCCCAATAAGCTTTGGGCAGTAGTTTCCACCTTGGACTCACCATCTATTTTGGAAGATGGTGATGACAAATGCACCTTATCCCTGTCCTGGTCAGATTCCGGCTTAAGATTTGTCGAAGAAGCACCAACATTCTTTTGGGAGAGGGACAACTGATCACCATTAGATGGCACTTGCAACTTTCTGCTTTTTGGGTTTAACTTCTAACACCTTTTTCAGTAGATCTTGCTGTCTGCATCACAAAACACAATACATTATACATATATTATAACAAAAGGACAACTCAAACGGATCAATCAGAGAGTCACTATATATAGGATGCTAACTATATTATATGGTTTCAAGAAAGATCTATACCTAATCCCACTCTTTTGTTTGGGCTCAACACGAAGTGTCAAGGGAGCCGATGCAGGTGAAGAATCTGCTAGACTTGCAGCTTGGTGTGCATTGGTTAAGTAAACTAAGATAGAAGAGGGAGAAGAAAGAGACTTGAACAAACAGAAGTATTCATAAAGGGTTCAGGATAGAGAGAACTATAAAAATCTTGCATTCTTGCCCGAATAACCCTTAATACCAGCAGGATGCTGCTAACCATAAGAAAAAGTATCACCATTCAACTTCACAAATTTTAAGGCAAAAGCCTGTCATGACATTAGGACAGTAGCAAGGGATTTAAAGATGCCACCAAGCTTAAAAATGATCAAGATTTGTAAATAATTTACATCTTCCAGCACAAACTTCTCAGGGAAATACTTCAATATGGAAATAAAATAGGCAGTTACCACAGAAATAGAGTAAAAATATTAAACAAAAAATTAAAATAATAGTAACGACAAGAGGGAAAGCAATCATAATGGGTTCCTCAATTCCTATAACCATCACAGAACTGAACAAAAATTTAAAAGAACATCGTGCTAAATACAATCCACAACACTTTAATTTACTAGGAAGAAGATCAGATATAAGCCAACATTTTCTAGTTTGAGGGCCACCAGCCAAGAACATAAGGTAAACTTGTTTCAAATACAAAATGTTATCACCACCTAGGTGGAGTACTGAGTACAACTATGGTTAGATGGCATGTGATAAAGGAGAAAATTACATAGAAGAGTCAGATAAATGATGGCATCAAGTTTGACAGCAAAGTACAGCAAAAGTGCTCGTTAGCAACTTAGTTCACGCCAAGACACTAGAAGCAATTTCATAAAAGGATATCTTAAATGCAGCAAATGCTCGTTTCTCAGTGCGACGAAGGAGGCGTTCTGCATCCTCCTCAGCTTCCATCTGCTCCTTGAGATATAATAGGTCATCACTGTCCAAGGCTGTATACTCAAACTTACAAAGATGGCAACAAAGTAAAGAGCTAAATAAAAATAAAATTAGAAAGTGGTGGATGTGTGCATGACTCAAATGTGCACACACAGAAACAGTAGCTGCACTCCTTGAATGCACACTTGGCCTGAATGCACACATGGGGGTTTAAGCTTGCACCACCAAAAAAAAAAAAAAAATGATGCAGAGAGGAAGAGAGAGATGTACCGCCTCGGCCATGAAGGTAACCTCCACGTTCTCCTGCAACCTCTTGCATCTGCATGCATCAACCACCCGGTAGAAGAAGCCAGGATCCCTGTCAGGGCATGTTATCAGAAACCTCCCCTCAAAGTCTCAAGCAAATACACATTAATAAATTTAAGTGATGTAGAAACTACAGCATACCATGAACAATCCATCCACTCCCAACTTCATGATCAATTTTCAATTACTAACTCATTCTAATTTACTACACCGACAAAAAATATAGCCAAATAGAAAAATGTAGACTAGCTAACGTATACAAATTTACAGCAGTGGGCACTAAGCAACTACACCAAATCGCATTTCATGGTATGCCACTGAAACACTTAAAATCATAGAGAAATCGCTTTTTGTTATGTTGATAACTGATACAATTCCCAATCTTTTCCGAACCTTTCAAAATAGATATGATTTCAAGAGTAAGGCCATAAATCCCAGCAGTAAGGAAGTGTCAATGAAAGTCGAATTTGCTGCCTATCCACTTATTCTTAAAATATATGAGACTCAGCCCAGACTAGAATCTGAAAACTAAAACTATGATAATTGAAATTTTTACCCAATTTAATACTTGAGACAAAACAGTTGATGGTACCGATACGGATGAACATTCAATATTTCTGTATTTTCAACTTGAATAAAAAACCCAGAGATTGAGAGTCGAAAGCGAAAAGAGGCAAAAATGCGCTAACCTTTGCAACCATGCGTTGGAAGGTGACGTCTTCGTCGTCTACCTTATCCTTCCCCTTCCCCCATTTTTTATCTGTCAAAATCGATTCAATTTGATTCTCATAACTAAAACCGAAGAAAGATTCAAAGAAAGCAAAAAACAAAGAAATTACCTTTAGGGTCTGTGAGATTGGTGTATTCTCGAACTTCTCTGCCTGCCATTGCGGGATAACCCAAAGTGCAAACCCAATCTCAGAGAGCTTTTTTTCAGTGGGATTCTCGGAGATGGAGGTAGCATTTTCATAGGGTCGGGGCTATTTGAACCAAAATTTGTGACGAAGATTTGCAATTTTGCCCTCGGAAAAGAATTTTTTTTAATCTGTAATAATCCATAGTCTTGAAAGTTTTGCAGTTAGATCCTACTATCCTGTTATCTTTAGCAAGAGCCCTAATTTTTATTTTAGCATTTTCATAGGTCATAACTTTCTATTCTAATATACATCCATATTTGGAGGGGAAAAAAAGAAAAAGAAAAATGTACTATCTATAATCAATTCCAACTTCTGCAATTATTATTTATATTTTTTAGAAAAAATTTTGTTAGCACATTTTGTTTTTTGGACAAAATACATATTATTATCCTGTAGTTTGAGTCCAAATCAATTCAGTCCATGAACTACTAATCTCATCAAAAATACCCCTGCACTTTCAATTTTGATCTAATAGGTCCAATTTGTTAGTTTTCTGACAATTGAGTTATTTAACTTGTTACCGTAGCTCATATATGGCCTATATTTTATGATGTGGTGTCGAGGTGGCCTGCATAGTCAATTTAGGAGTGAGTCGTACTATTAAACATAAAAAGTTTTTCAACAAATAATCCAACTATAACTTGAACCCATAACAAAATATTAATGAATTGGATCTATTAGATCGAAATTGAAAGTGTAGGGGTGTTTTTGATGAAACTAGAAGTCCAGGGACTGAATTGATTTTGGATCTAAACCACAGGGTAATAACTAGTATTTAGCCCTTTTTTTCTGAAGATCAACACGAAGATTGAAATAATAGTTTTTTTTTTTTTTGTAGAATTATTGCAACACAAAATTTTTTGATAGTCAGGAAATTTTTTTTAGGGTCAATAATTGTTTGGTATTGTATTGCTGCACTAGGTCACTAAACTAACATGATGACTTTCGGTTCGATTTTTTGCAGATAAAATCTTGATGTTGCTTGATTGATTTGAGAGAGCGAGAGTGAGAGTGAATCTAAATTCGGATGTGAGAGAGAGAGAGAGACTGAAAATGTAAAATTGTTTTTGGATAACTAAGGGATAATGTTGTGATTTTCTATTAGTTTTGGATTTAGTAGACCCACAACTCAAGGGAAAAAATTTAAGGACTACTGTCCATATAGGCCTCGTGCATGGATTAGTATATGGTTCTAAAAAGTTTTTTAGCATATCCTACGGTCTCAATCAAAAAAAGGGGGGAGGGAGATGTTTATTTACCTAAATTTGAGCTATACTAACCCCACTTATCTAAACATCTTCTGAGATTGCCCATTTACCCATTTAAATTACATATCTTTTCCCTAATACCCAATTAAATATTGTTTTATTGTTTTTTGTTTATTCTTTGGAAAATTTTGCTCTCTCTTTCTCTCTCTGTCACTTAAAGAGTGATCAGTCATCGGAGACTTCACCAGACACCGATCACCAATTGTCGGAATTCAGTGGCCAGCTGCGGGAATTCGGTGACTGGAGATCGGAATCCAGTGACCTATGACCAGAGTCCAGTTTTATTGCCCCCTAATAGTACCCAATAAACTTTATTGGCCCCCAATAAAAAATTTATTGGGTTTTATTGAGAGGTAATAAAAGTCTTTGGCGACCTCTTTGGGGACCTCTTGCATCCTCCAGACCGGTGATCAAAGTCACGCGTTCGGTTTTTTTGCCCCCAACAAAATTATCAATGCCCCCCATTAAATATTTATTGGGTTTTATTGGGAGTAATAAGAGTCTCCGGCGACCTCTTCGGTGACCTATAAGATATTCGACGACCTCTTTGGGACCTCTGGCGACTAGTGAACGGTGACCAGAGTCAGGTATCTTGTTTTATTGCCCCCCCCCCCCAATAATACCCAATAAATTTTTTATTCCCCCCCAAATAAAAATTTATTGGATTTTATTGGGAGGTAACAAAAGTCTCCGGCGACCTCTTTGGGAACCTCCGAACAGTGACGGGAGTCCGGCGTCCGATTTTATTGGGGAGAAGTCTTTAGCGACCTCTTTGGGAACCTCTGGTTGGCGACAGATGACCGTATTCTGGAGGCAGGTGACTGTATTCTAGCGAAATCTCCAATAACTTTTTAAATATTCGGATGGGAAATTTATCTTTTTATCTTTAAATTGGGTAAGTGAGAATACAAGTCTTCTAATGGAGTAAGTGGGCATTTGTTTGGCCAAAATTGAGTAAATGGTAATAATAATAGACTAAGAAACATGCGTTGACAGGAGCATTACTTGCTATGCTTTTATTGTTAAACTCTCTACATTTTGCTAAGTTATTCTCTTAACATTATCATTTCTAACTTTGTTTGATTTTTTTAAGGTTGTTTTGGCCATAAAATGAAGGCAAGGAGGAAATAGGCGTAGAAATGATCATAAATGGAGAAATGAAGTTTTCTCATTCTTACTAGGAAAAGGAATCTCAGTTGAATTTAAGAATCCTGAGTCAATTAAGAATCAAGCTCGTGAAAATGATGAGAAATGGTGAAAATGACAGAATCCTAGTTGGATGAGGAAACATGTTCTTGCCAGCAAAAAGGAAACCTAATGTGACTAGAAGTCCTTGTTACATAAGGAGAGTTTTGGAAGGTTCCATAATATTTTCGAAACATGAATCCTTATTGGACTAGTAAACCTATTGGCATGAGAAGTCCTTATGACACTGCGATACCTATGAAGGTTAGGAGATGACATAGCTTTAGGATGACTCAAGAATATACAAAAATCTTCTAGAAGACTGAAGATGGCGTCACATATATGTGGACTTTGAAGGCATTGAGCCTTGAGACGTCAAATACATAAGCATGGCCGTCCATGTAAAGATCTTTCTAGAAGGAGATGTCCAAAAAAGGAGAGTTTGTGAAGAAATATACTTTGTGTGCAATCTGGGGAAAAAAAAAAGAACATTTATGAATGAACGTGTCTTGATTACATACGAGTTGAATGAAGACCAATTTGAGGGAAGACACGTTATAATTTCGGCATAAAGAATATTCATTGAAGATTTGTATTTGATTTATACTTTCTTGTAGGATTTATATTGGTCAGATAATGTAAAAAACATTTAAGAAAACCTTGTTATGCCGTGCACTGCATAAATCCTGAAACATTAAAGACACCACAAAATCCTGAATCAATTTCACAATTTCTCACCTTCTCTCTTCCAAGTTTCGGCCATCATCCATTCTTCCAAGTTCAAGAAGCCGTGAAGTATCTCCATCTCCATTCAAGCATCCTTGCCGTAGTTCTCATCATCATCCACCACATTTTGAGTTTCGTCTTGCGTTCTTGAAGACTTTAAAAATGTAACCATGATCATCTCTATTATATTTTCGGTCTCTGGACTTTGTAAAACAAGAATGATTTTTGTTTTATTTCAATGGATGTTTCAAGTTCTTGCTAGAATGAAGTTTGATTGTTGATTATTAATTTTCGAATACTATGAAGCATGTTTTGGTTTTAGGTTTTTAAAAAGTAAATTGTGATTTCACCATGTCTTAGTTTGTTTGTTGATTTTGTACTTCAATCTCACCTTTTATATGTTTCATAATCTTTGGATGGATACTTACAATTATGAGCATATATTTGAATCTAGATTGAGATATGCTAGCATTCTAGGTCTTAATCATTAAAGTGGAAAACTTATAGTTCCTTAGGTATCAACAATGAGCTTTGCATGATAAGATTACCATTCTAACTTGTTGTCTTGGCTTAAATTGATCAAACTTCCATATATGCTTAATGCGTTGGTTGTGTTCTTGTTAGTGATTAGCTATCACTAGTAATTGCATGCTTAATAGGGTTAATTATGATGCATTCATCTAGTTAATTTAATGAAAGAAAGTAATAAAAACCTTGTATGCGTTCATCTCCGTTTTTGATTGATTTCTTACTATGACATGTTTGATTCGTGATTTATGTTTTGAGAGCTATTCCAATGTGTTAATAGTAGTTAATTACATCTCCAATTCGTCTCATTCACATATTTCTACTTGATTCTTGGTTTTAATGCGTCATTAGTGCAATTAATTTAGGATAAAATATTCGTACATAATGTTTATATATACTTTGATTCTTCTATTTGTCTAACATCTTTTATAGGAGTTTGCAGCTTCTGATCCCTGGCCAAGAACGATCTCTACTTATTCTTACTATATTAATAGAGTTTTAAATTGTGCACTCATTCCGAGCGTAGTCATGCGTAACAATGGAAGAAGTATTCTTCTAACCCAAGTTGGCAAGTAGCTTCATGTTGAGTGCCTCCTTAAGTAGTTCTTCTAACGCATAATCCATATAGGTAGTCACAGAAGTTAGATTCACAGAAGATAGATGGATCCAGAACTTTCTTTTCCGAACAAAACCTAATTCGTCAATCGTTTTGCTTGTCTAGCCTTACATTTTGATCCAAAACAGACCCGATACAACTCAAATTTTTACCTACTTCAGCTATGCAGTGCACTATTTTAATTCTATTACCTACGGTCTTGTAAAAGTATTGTGTTATTAACCAATTTATTTAAAAGAACTATTTCAAATAAGTGAAAGTCACAAATACCCATTTAACAGTCACCACAGATCTTCAGGAGTAAATGCTTTTCGCCTTTTCTTGAGGATGAAAAATAACTTGTCTTTACCAAAGAACCCCTCTTGTGGCATCTCTAAAATCATCTCCATAGTATGCTTTTCGAACAATAGCTCATGTCTTCCCTGTTTCACACTGTACACTCTAAAAGTGAAAGGAAACATTTAAATGCTCCTCAGTATAGGGTAAAATTTGAAATGAAAAGAAAAAAAAATATCGGAACTATGAAAAATTATACAAACTAAAATCATGTTAGCAACCCCCTTAGGAATGGGGTTAACTGTTTTGCATGTCAATCCTAAAAATCTTTGCCACATTGACTCAAACTTATGCAAATCCATTTTTTTGGGTCAAATTATAAAATACCATTAAACTACTAACATCAATATTAACCCTTAAGGGTATAAACTTTCAAAAATGCAGCAATACTCCTTCCTTTATATTAACTTACAATGAAAGAAATTAAAACATAGTAACTAATGCAATAGAAAAACTGTTAAGGTTCTACATCTTCTATTTAGGAATAGAAAAACAAAAATTGTCTGAGAGGCAACGTAAACAATTCAACACTAAAAACACCATTTTGTACAAAATAGATCCCTAGAGTCTTTCAATAAATGAAAATTAGTCAATGAGTTTGCTTTTTATATCTTTAATTTTTTAATTCACTGAGGGTCTGCATCCTTTTACATCCATGTATCCCAAAAAAGAGAAAGATAACTAGATCGATATAGCAAATATTTCAACAAAAGTATGTTTTCTTTGTATTCATTCTTTTTTATTAAAATGAATAAAGATTGGCATTAACATGAGCACATGACAAGAGGATGAAAAAGAAGACTTCATTTCATTCACTCTTCAGCCACTACATTGTGGTGCTCCATTCACTCTTCCAAGGTTGCAACAGCGATCTCTTCATGATTTATCAAAGGAAATTTTACTTTTTTTTTTTTGCTGTTTTTATTATTTTGCTGAACACGATCAATCTCACAAAATTGACAATAAATCGTTTAGAGTCACAGAATAATAAAATCACTAAAACGATAGATCCCTTATTGAAAAGATCGATCTTTCAGGAATACAAAGCAAGAACTATCCATCTTATGGTTTTAACGATCAATCCCTATTGTAGGTTATTTTATTTTATTTTGTAGATGAAACGATTGATCGTCTTGTTTTAGAGATCGATCGTTTCCCCTGTTTTTTTTTATTGTTAGTTACTAATCCTTTGGGAAACTATAGGTACATACATAATTTTATCAAGCTATGGATGGATGGAACCAAGGATGGAATTATCCAAGGGAGTTTGAGCAACAAAGCTATTATGGTGAACTTTGTCACTAATAAGAGCCTTAGACCCAAAGTCGCATATCTTTAAACTATATTGGTGCCTTGTGTGGATCTCCACAACACTCATCTCTTGAGTGTATCTTGAGATCTAATTGAGCACCCGGACTACATGCAAGATTATGAGTACGAAATGAGCATGCCTCAAGAAACTATGGCATCCCAAGCATATCCTCAAGAAGAAGAAGAAGAATAAGAAGAAGATAAGTCTTTGAGATCTCTATTTCAAGAAGCTATTGTGGAAATGAAAGCTTTCAATACAAGAATGGAGGAAGAGATTGATAAACTTAAACGTCATCATACATTAGAGCAGTCATCTACCACCTTGCAAGAGCCACAACTTTTCCTTGATCAAGTGGAGGCAACCTCAAATGAAGAAGTGCATGTTAAGCATTATGAGCAAGAATTTCATATTCATGTTCAAGTTATGATGTGAATATATATGCAAAAAGAACCACTTGGTTATGGAAGCCATCAAATGAGCAAAGAAGAAATGATGAAGGCTAACATTGATAGTTTTGTGCAATTTGGAAAGAAATGGGGCTTGTTGTTGAAGATAATCTTAAAGAATATGATGAAAACTTTTGAGGAGAAAGATAAAACATTTCAAGTCATGCACTATGATCTCTCCACCAATGAGGCCAAAACTCACCGAGATAAACAAAGTCTTTCTATGCCTTGTCATAAAGAAGAAGTTGAAGAATCAAGAATTTTCCTTCTCCCACCATCCAAGAAGTACCATCGAGAACTTCTAAAAAATCAAGATAGACTATTGATTACTCATGTTCACAACAAAAGTATTGAGATGAAGGTACATTTACTTCTCAATCCACCATGTCATGCTTCTACGATGAAGTGAAGGATTGGAAAGGAAGTGGTACACTTGTTCTCAATCCTCCACCTCACTCTCACATATCTCTACCACCTACTCATTCTCCTATCATCAAGTCCACATTAACTTTGAAGGAGTCAATAAGGATACTTGAAAGATCCACTGCAAAGAAGAGGAAAAACAGAAGAAAGCCACCCTTTGGTCAAACATTGGAGAATTCATGGATTGCTTTTGTTCTTACCTCATGACACTTCAAGAAGTCCTTTCGCTCCAAATATTATAGTGGCCTTGCACAAGAAATATCATCCCTAACAAGTGGTGATAACTTCTAAGGACCAACTAAAAGTCCTTAAAAAAAATGACATACTTAGAGGTACAAAGCATGAATAAAGTCCATATCAATTTTGGAGGAGTCAATAAGGCTACTTGAAAAATCCAAGTTAAAGAAGAGGAAGAATAGAAGAAAGCCACCCATTTGTTCAAACATTGGAGAATTCATGGATTGCTTTTGTTCTTGCCTCTATGACACTTCGAGAAGTCCTTTAGCTCCTAATAGTACGGTGAGGACAATGTTAGATTTAAGTGTGGAGGAAGGAAAACTTTGTTTTATGTTTGAAGTTATGTTTTGGTCCAAAACCTTTAAAGTGCCTAAAATTTGAACATTTTCTACTTTGGATCATTCTTTTGTGTGCTTTTTAATTTCTTATTGTGTTTAGTTAATTCCTTCCAACACCAATGATGAGATTAAACTTGAATTGAAAAATTGCTAGAAAGCATGTTTGAGTCTTGAAGAGTTAACTTTTCGAAAATAAATGTTATGATTCAAGTGTTTGATTTCATTTACACCTATTTGTCATTGCAATGTATTGAAGCTAGAGAAGTGTAGTGAGACTTGTGGAAACTATTACATGCCATATAGTGAGACTTAAGCTTAATTCAAGTGTATGCATAGTTCTAAGCCCTAATTTCTTCATGAGTAAACATCTAATTTGCTTTGCATATCTAGAACTTACTTCATATCTTTCAAAACTCTTTGTCACAATTTTTGCATCTTAGAAATGATTTAGGCAATTAGGAATTTGACAGGACCGGCCTCTGATTTCACTCTGAAATCCGAAGTAGTCATACAGGGCGCACCTTAAGAGAAATTCTACTGAAAATTCAGCAGAACTTTCCCTAATTAAAAATGGATTACCCAACCTTGCAAAAACAACCAAACAATTTAATCATATGAATTCAATTCTCAACACTTGGAGCCTACCTACTCTTCATAACACCAACCACCCACAAACTATAAAAAAACAATAGGGGTCACAGGCCATCAGAACTCAATCACGCATATACGTATGACAACATATATCATAATATACAAATATCAAATCAGCAATCATAATGGTCAAATTGAACATGTCTTTTTTCTGGGTTAACCATTGTTCTTAGAATCTCATTATATTTTTTATTTGTTTTTAACCACAAAATAGCTAACTAACAAGTAACAAGCCAGACGAACCTCCTACTGATGAAGAGTTAAAATGCCTATGTCACCTTTTGATAGAAGAACCAGACAAGCTCACAAGGGAAGAAACACGCCTCTTATGTCCAGCTTACCTAATAACAAAACTTCTGATTTTATTGTGTCTAGCTTACCTTTTGGTTCTCGTACTAATGTGATTGACTTGATGTTTTCTTGTGAGCTATGAAAATTCAGTTTTGATTAGTGTAGATTTTCATTTTTTAAATTGGCATTTAACAATGGAATTGTTAACAAACAGGCAGCAAATCCGAAGAACCAAAGGGTTTCTATTCCATTTGTCTATGAAGGAGACAGAGATGGTCTACACAATTGCAGGATTTGTGGCAAGAAGGACCACTTTGATGTAGATTGCTCTTACATGAACTTTGTTCCTCAGGGTGTAAATGTTGGTCCTAAGTATGTAGTGGTGTGTCAGATATGTGGTCATAGGGTTAGCCAGCCTATTGGGGTTTGTCAGGCATGTGGTACGGAGGGAGGATGTGCGGTTAAAAAGGTGTGTATTTTTTGTTTATGCCTTGGCGACCACTTGCCTGAAGACTGCCCACGCACAAAGAGACATAAGACTCCATCAGAACCAGAAGATGCATTGCATAGGCAAGAGAAAAAGAGTTCCACCAATGATTGATCATAAGCTAATTCAACTTTGATCTTGGCAAAGAAACAGTGCTGTAGAAGATTGGAATATGTTAGCTTTGTGAACAAGGTCAATGCCAAGGCAATTTGGCCTAGTATTTTAAGTTTATAACAATATATATATCTGTTCTTAATAAATGGTGTCAGCGAGTGTAGGATTCAGTTAGGTGAACTTTGTGAGCAGGGAAGATGCCAAGTCAATATGGCTTGTGTTAAGCTCATAATGATATATATATTTTTTTGTTCGGGATTTGTTTCTTGTCAAGTTGTTCTGGATAAATGGTCAATGAGTACTGAGTAGAGGATTTGGTTAGGGTAACTTTGTGAGCAGAGGAGATGCCCAAAAAACTGAATATCTATATAATGTTTTCCAAGATTTTGGACCCATAGCGATTTCGTTCAGATGATTGGTATGGAAATTTTGCTTCTTTTTGGATTGAGCTGAGATGAAGTTTTATAAAATAAAATGAAGAGAATTTCCCCAATTATTTTCTCAAGTGGGTGAAACATTTGAGAGACAGGCCAACTTTCTTGGGGCAGAAGTCGTCTATAATTTGCAAAGAATTTGTAATTTGCAACTACTTAATTCTTGTATTGCTACATGCTAAGCCATAACCAAGTCATTTTGAAAAGATTTATCAGTTCAATGCTGTGCGTTTCACATTTATAGTTCAGATCCTTCATTTGGCTAAAATTCGATACTTGGAGGCCTATAAACTTACAAAGACGTTTTGTTCCACGTTGGATAGTGGCAGAAGAGAAAGGATTCTTGCAGGGTTTGATTGAAAAGAGTGCAACACACACTCCAGCTTTTAACCAGTTGATGCTTCTATTACAAGGGTTTTGTGGGGGTTTATGATAGGTTGCAAATTCTAATGTTGGTCAAAATGTGGTGCATTTACTTTTGGACTTGTGGCCTCTTCAAGATACTGATTTGACTGATAGAGATATTCACAGTTTCTTGATAAGCAGTTCTTTTATTGGGGAAGTTACCCTTGGATGATTGTCAAGACATGAGTCGTAGTAGTGCAAGGTTCTTGTCGAATTGTTCATCTGTTTGGGGAAAATCATCACAAAGTTTAGTACAAAATTTTCTTGATGTTATGTCATACTATATAAACGGAATTAGTAAATCTTCCTATGCTGTCTTTGTCTTCTTTATTCTTCATTTTTGTACTTGTTTCTGGGCTTTGTGTGTTCTTTTTCCAATCTGCTATTTTTTTCATTTTGACTTGATGACCAATGATCATGTGGGTGGGGTGGGGAGAAAAAGCCTTTTTGGAAAGAATTACAAACAGCGAGTCCTTTCTGGGTTTAAGAATGAAGAGATAGGTCTGAACTTAAGGGTTTACTGTGAAAGCAGGAATACTGTACACTTACCATCACAAATTCACAAGCTACACGTAATTAACCCCAAAAAGCCTTAAATTGTCAAACTTGATACAGGGCATGAATCAGCACCAAAAATACAAATATGTTTCAGGTTTGGGAATGAATAACGGAACCACTATCAACTCAAAACATTCAAGGACAATCCACGTACCACTACAATATAAAAGTCAGATATGCAGCTGAAGGCAGCATATATAGAATTCTAGTAACCTTGCTTGTCGACGCTATCAGTATCAGTAAAGAGTAAGTGAACTAACCATAAAAGACTTGGCGGTGAAGTTTGAGACACAAAATGAGTTGCAATATATAGGAGGATAATAACAACTCGAAGTGCCTTGTCTAAAGAGTTACTCTTTTGTGGACTAGTGAATTCTATGGCAGCATTCTAGAAGTTAAATGTAGCATAATACAACTCCCGACCGAGTTACCTGATGACATAGTCACAGAGTATCTAGCCTTAAAACATTAATGGAATCAACATAGTAGTTGTAATTTATAGTACGGCTGTAAGGTTCTTTGAGTCCCATCAAAACTAGCAAAGTATTCAAATGCAAGTTACTTCTCACACACACAAACATGCAAGCGCGCGCACACACACACAGAGACAAAATTTCAAAGATGGAGCATGTTCAACTAAATCATAGATTGATTGAACACGAATGTGAATCATATAATACCCACCACATCAATTGATACGAGAAGAAATTGCCAAAATAGAAACCATCGAGTCAGGATCAGTAATTAATGCTCAATCCAAAACCAGAACACTCGATGCTTATGATCATCAAGTTTCTTAATCCAGAGGACAGGGTTCTGGGCTTCAGTTTCTTCAGAGTTAAGGGATCCATTATGATCATCATGTCATTAGAGATACTCTCAATTCTTCCAAGGCACATAAACTGTAAAGACATTACTAGTTTTTTCTTTATATCTTTTGTGTTTCTTTACGAAACAACAATTTATTAATAAAGAGATAGTACAGAGTAGACAAGAAACTCAGTAAACTTAGGAAGCTACAGCATGAAAATATCAAAGAAACCAAAACCAAACAATTGCTGCTCTCAAATTTGGAACAGAAATAGCAACAAAAGAATCCCTTAACTCTGAAGAAACTGAAGCCCAGAATTAAACCATGTCCTCCAAATTAAGGGAAAATTCTAGTGTAGTGGTGGATATTTCATACCCACATTTACAAAAGTGAGAACAAATTTGTTGTCGAAGTTGTAATTTGAGTCTATTTTGTGTAATCTTAGTTACAAGCGTTTGAACAAATTGGCTGTTAATGTTGTAATCTTAGTTCTGATAATGGTAATTACACCTCTTACGACATTTTTACAAGCTTTTGAATAAATTCGTTATCAATGTTGTAATTTTTGTTTAACTATATCTAAATAGTGTAAATGAATATGGTAACTTTTGTTCTCAATGTTGTAATTTTTGTTCAAATACTTGTGATTTTTTGTTCAAATAGTTGTAAATGAATGTATGAGATAATGGTAAATACCATAGCTTGTCTCCAGATTAAGAAACTCGATAATCATGAGCATTGAGTAAGAATGCACACCTCTAGGATTATCCGCGTTACATAGCTGGAAACAAGAACCCCAGAAGTATCCTCATTAGGTAGCTCAGAGACGAGGACAAAACTGAGCTTTTTGGTCTCGAGGTCAATCAATTCCTCACGAAAATGTTTCAAGTGTTCCAAAAGCATGTCTGGTTTGCTTGTACAATTGAAACTGGATCCCAAGTGCATCTCTTGGTGGAATCTCAGAACATCTGAACGGTACATGCTTTTCCATTTCGTGTCCCACCTACAGTACTGCGGGCTGATTCTGACAAATTGTTTATGGGAGAGAAACAAACTTCATTGCAGAGATAAGTGATGAAACCAATTGTGAAAACGATGACATAATGGAAGCTCCAAATTAATTGTTTTTTCCGTTGCCAATTGAGCTACTAATCTACTGCTTCATTTCAAGGTACTGACTTGCATGATTGATGGAAGATCCTCAGCCGGCACCACACCGGCCAGTAGTTACTTTTAAAGGTAAATCATATTGAACCTGCAAGACTTGTATGAGCCAAGCTAAAATGAGAGTCACCGGCTACCTTTGGCAAATATAGAGAGAGGGGGGAGAGAGTATACTGAAGCAGGAGTACCATTTGAATGCTACCTTTGGTTTGTTCCTGCTTGAACTCGAATTTATAGTTTCCTATTTCTCCTTGGACATGGATTCTCTCATCTAGATTGTATTACTGTAAAGGATCTCACTCCACAAAGAGTTGCAATTCTTTGTAATTGAATACAGGCAAAAGTACTTGAATCAATAATTCTCAAATGTTATAAAAGATCAATTATTCTCGACAAAAGAAAAAGTACTTAAATCTGGACAAAATATACCACGTATCAATTGACAAGTACAACGTAAATGATGGAAAACATATTAAATCTGAGTAACCTTGTAGACCCATGCCATAAATTTGTTTGACCAATCTAAGTCTCAACATGAAATCCAGTCAGCTTATTGCATATAAGGAGACCTCCTGAATTGCATGGTTGGAATACTACTGTAGTTTCTGGATGATCTTGGATCATCAAGATCATTAATCTCACTAAAAGGGACCGAGTTCAAGTTCGAATTCACCTTGTCATGATGATCAAGTGCACCAGCTTTGCTGTTGTTGTTTTTTGGGGTCACAAAACCGCTACAGCTTTTCATCGATAGTGAATCAATCCTCTTTGTTAAAGCTTCTAGCTTTGCATCCATGGAAGCAACCAGTCTAAACAATTCGTCCTCAGAACAGTAATCTAATCGATCATCCCATGTCGGGTACAACGTCTCCCTCTCCTCATCGGAATTATTAATAACATTCTCACGACCACCATCTGACTTTCGAGGCTTGGTTTCTTCCAAACCCTTTGTCTCCGATGAAGGAATGCTAGCATCTCTGATTGCCGGGTTTGCCTTGTACCCAGTGATAATGCGTTTGACTTGAGCGAGATCTTGGGGCCAAGTCTCTGCTACAGTACTTTGACGTTGGTAAAGTATCAAGCATACATCAACACCACAAAGTTTTGAAAGCTCCTCGGCTTTCTTGATTAAATTCTTCTTTCTATCCCGAACCTTTTTACGATCACTCTTACTGGACGATAGTTCTTGAATGTTTCTTTGAGGGTCCATACTTCTAAAAGTTGTATCTGTTCAACGATACGTTATTATATTACAGAAAATCAAGGAAATTAGAGTAAGATAGGACACAAATTACTGCTGGGTAAAGACTTGTATTGCGATAAAAATTGTTTCTCTACTCACAAACCCTAATAAACTACAATTGAACATTTTCAAAAAAATTATAATAATAAACAAATAAATAACAATTGAAAACCACAACAGCCACAACTAATCTAGAACACAAATATATTCAATCAACACTACGCATAACATGATCGATAGTCGAAGTAAAAAAAAAAACAAAAAATATGTACCTCAGTCGACCTTGACAGCTTCTCGATCCCTACCTCTTTCTAATCTCCAGAAAGTACACAAGCTAATGTGGTTTCGATTGGCTTTATAGAAAAGAGATCGATCACTATTTTGGAAAGTTATTATTAAGTTGATTTGTTTTTTTATTTTTGTCCAACAAAAAATAATAAAATAACAGTAGTTTCCTTATATATGAATATCTTACCCAAATCGTGACCTAGTTTCCTAATTTCTTTCACCCGATGTTGAAATACGATCGTCAACAAAAACTAAGTTTGAGAAATTTCAGTGTCATCAAGTTTGGAGTCTTGAGAACAATTAACAAAAAGTATGAACTCATGTCATGCTCCAACTCTTTTTCAGTGGAATTCAATTTAGTTCTATTGGATCTATAGGTAGATATAGGTTTAGGTGAGAGTCTTCAGATAGGACTTTAAATAATTTATATTTCAAATCGAATCCTGACCTACCTTAATGGTAACCTAATTGCCGACCCCCTCAGACTGCGAACAAAAATTGTTTGCAAGGTTGTTTCTATTCCAGGGGAAACTAAATTGTGGCAATATAGAACACTCACAAGAAGGATCTTCTTGATTGACTGTCCCGGAGTTGTCTATCAAACCAACGACTCTGAAACGGATATTGTACTCAAGGGCGTGGTACGTGTTACAAACCTGCAGGATGCTTCAGAACACATGGGAGAAGTTTTGAAACGAGTTAAGAAAGAGCACTTGCAAAGAGCATATAAGAATATAAGATAAAGGACTGGAAGGATGATAATGACTTTCTAGTTCAGCAATGCAAATCATCTGGAAAGCTTTTGAAGGGTGGCGAACCTGACCGGATGACAGCGGCAAAGATGATCTGATGATTGGCAGAGGGGTGAGATACCATTTTTTTTGCCTCCTCCACAAGGAAAATTGCCATCAGAAGAGCCAGTTGCCAATGAAATAGAAAACAATACACTAATAGATAATAATCAAGCATAAGCATTTAGAGCCATTGCAAATATTATTTCATCCCAGACAGCAAATAAGTGTCCCGGTTCCCAGGGATCGATCTTTATAATGAAAATGAGTTAAGGAATCTAAGACGGAGAACCTACTCGAACATGATGTTGACGCTGAGACGTCTGAGAACTCTGCAGATTCAGAAACTGAGACATCTGAGAAGTCCGAGGACTTGGAGGATGAGGTGTCTGAGCAGTCTTCTGACGCAGAAGATGAGACCGTCTGAGTAGATTTCCTCGGTGGGAGGACCAAAATTACTTACGAGCTTCCAAAAACTGTCGATGCTCCAAGAGAACCTATCGTGGATGCTTACTTTTTGTAGTCCATAATGCATATAATGATTTCATTTGTTTCTTCAACCAAGGAATCCTAAAAGTTATGTTAGATTTATCCATCTGTAGTATGTGATCTTTTACGTCTCTGTAGGTATTCATTCCTTTGTGTCAAAAAATTGGCATAATTGCCAAACTACACCTTAAATTTGGCAGAAATTGTCAATTTGCACCCTCAACTTGCAATTGAGAAAATTCACCCCGAACTTGGCAAACACTGCTGATTTACGCCCCTCCTGTCAAATTCAACATTTTCCATCCAAATATGAGTCACATGCCATGCACATGAGGGGTAGTATCGTCATTTTGTATTTTTTTCTTTTAATAACAAAAATAAATATGGTTAATTAGAATTGCATGGTTTAGGCAATTTATCTGTGACCTAAAGACTAATTTTATCGAGTTATTTGACTTGCTTTGAAATTATATTCATTGTTAATCAAATTAGTAGTTTAGAATTCAATTAAATGCTAATTTATGTCTTCACGTAATTCTTTTTACTGAAATAATATAAGGGTATGTAGGCATAATTTAGAAAAATAAAAATAAAAAATTAGTGAAGTGAATAAGGAAATAAGTAGATGGAATTGTAAAAAAAAAAAATAAATAAATAAAATAAGTGGATGAAAGGGTGTGAATCTTATTTGTAAAGATTTATTTTTTATTTAAAAAAAAAGAAATAAATACAGAATGACTACAGTACCCCTCATGTGCATGGCATCATTGGCATGTGATTCATACTTGGATGGAAGACATTAAACTTGACGGAGGGGGTGTAAATCTGCAATTTTTACCAAGTTCGGTAAATTTTCGCAATTGCAAGTTAAGGGTGTAAATTGACAATATTTGCCAAGTTTAGGTTGTATTTTGACAATTATGCCCAAAACGTTATATGTAAACTATGGAATATATCAATTAAAACAAATTATATTTAGCCCCAATTCTAGGGTTTTATTAGCAACATTACAGTATTACACCATAGCGGCCAGGGCCGAACCTGATGCGAGGCCCATGAGTCAACTACCTCAGGCCCAGAAACTCGGGAGGCCCAAATATATCTTCACATCATTTTCTACGTCTGTGATTGAAGGAGCAACTACCTGTCGGGTGATCATGCGGTCCTTAATGTAATCAAAGGAAAGCACTGACAATCATCCCACATTCATAGGCCCATGAAAACTTTTACACAATTATATGTGGATATATATATATATATATATATATTTGTAGTATATTTGATTAAATAAATGTTACAAAATGTAACGCCCCTGATTTTTAACACAATTAAAAATCGATATACAATCTCATAATTATATATACGTGATCGTCCAGCCATCAATACCAAATACCTGAAAAACGTTTTCCCTTTATACAACATACATATTGATGTCCTGAACTCACTATGTCAATATTGACCGTCCACAGAGTCATATATTACATAAGCTTACGAATTAAATTGTCAACAACAAAATAAAACATAAATGCTCCTTAGAGCTTACTACAACGGAAGTCCAAATAACGGTAAAGTCACAAAACTGGCTTCCTACCGTTAAGCTGCAAGTACGGTATCCCAACTTCAGTCACGATTATCCTGACCTGCAGGATTAACCTCTACACCGTTGAATAATGCGCTAGGTTGTCACACAACAAACCCGGCAAGTTTGTGAAAGCTCGTATGTGTAACTCAAAACAATCAACATAACTAACACCAGAAAAGAAAAACAACTCACGCTTTGATTCCTTAAAACTCGAAATAAAGGAGAATAACTCACACTTTAATTTATTATAGAAATAAAAGGAAGCAACTTACACATTGGTTTCTTTTAAAATGAAACATAGAAAGCAACTCACACTTGATTTCTATCAATCGTACGTATCAACCGTACCAAAAGCCGTATCATAGAAAACAACTCACACCTTGAATTCTATCGTTAATAAGGAAAACAACTTGCGCCTTGTCACTTTAAAAACCATTAATAAGGAAAGCAACTCACACATTGTTCCTAAAAACACGTAATCTCATGAGTTAGATATAACCAATTCTTGTTACCCCATGAATCACCTATATGGTAGACATGCTAGAACTCTTGCTGAATTCGTAACCACTCGTCCGGCCAAAGACGTGATTACCTGATTTCTGCCCAAGGTCATAGTCCTTCATTCCTCGGACTTCTCAATCCCTTGGAGCAAAACATTAAAGAAGTCGCGCAGGACTCAAAATATTACACAAATCTCAACGCTTCAATACAATCGAAATCAATATTTCCATAATCATTATTTTCCGAAAAGCCAGAGCACAAAACAATAAAAAGCATCAATTCATGCATATTGTTTTGGGTTGAATAATGTTTAGTCCTTGAGATTTTGACCATAAAACACTTTAGTCCCTGACCTTCTAATTTCACACGTTTAGTCCCTGTACTTCAAAATTTCAGACCAATAGGTCCTTGCCGTCTAAAAGTCGAGGTGAAATGTCTATTATGCCCTCAGTTCTTTTTTTTTTGTAATAAATTTATTCATTTATCTCTTTTTTAAAATTATTTTTTCTTTATTTTTTTTTTTCCAAATAGAAAGAAAGAAAGAAAAAAAACAGAAAAAAAATAAAAAAAAACAGAAAGAAAGAAAGAAAGGGAAAAAAATATCCTTTTCCAAAAAATAAAATAAAATAATTAATTAATTAAAAAAAGAACTGAGGGCATAATAGATATTTCACCGCGACTTTTAGACGGCAAGGACCTATTGGTCTGAAATTTTGAAACACAGGGACTAAACATATGAAATTAGAAGGTCAGGGACTGAAGTGTTTTTCAAGCAAAAGTATAAGGAGTAAACAGTATTTAACCCTATTGTTTTCATCAGTCCACAATCCACCAAAACATATATATTTCACATAAATATATATATACGTAGTCATCCGCTCATGAATGCCTACTAATACCAACTATAGTTCACAATCGAAAACTCAGAAAATCATAGTTATACTTAAACTCATTTTCCTACCTGTGAACCGCAGTCCTATGAACCGTAGTCGATTAAGTTCATATTATTTCAAACAAATATCCTTTTCAAAACATTTCACATACGATTTATAATTTTACTCCAAATAATAAATAAATCCATTCATAAATGAATCTTGTGAGATTACTCACCTCGAAACGCCCGCTGCGTCTTCAATACAGAACAAAGGAGCCAAACCACAAAATAGACGTGCAAAGAATACTTCGTCAAGTACCTAAGGAAGTACAGCCCTGATTCAGTCAATGAATCACAATTTAATAAAGTTCGAATCCCCAAATTGAACCAAAATCTTAAAGTAGCGCCAAATCGAAACCAATTCCGAGACCTCCCAAAGTCTCCGAAATACTTCCACGATTGATGTGTCCAAACCACAAGTCGATCGGATGCCCAAATCCTCACGGATTGAATAAATCAACCGGTATGAAACTGTAAAGATCATAGCAATTCCATACGAACTCCAAAAATTGTGTATTATATATCGAAACGCTCGTATTGATGAGTAGAAGATATATAATGCCATAAACAGTCCCTTACATGGTCGGAACGCCGCCACAGGAGGTGGCGCACTGCCTCCTGCCAAAACTCAATATTTCACAAAACTTCTAACATCAAAGTTGTTCATCTAAGCATGCTGATCAATTTTCATAACTAGCTCGAAGTCAAAATTGAAGCACAAAGGGTCAAAACTACTTCACAAGCCGTGGATTACTGTTCAATCCTAGTTGAATCAAGTTTCACGTGAATCGATCCAAACAACCACCATAGATCGATCCGGGAGGCTGCTGCGAACTCTCCAAGCTCGGTTTGAAGCCTCGCCGACGTCGAGATCGGAGAATCGATCGAGTCCGAAATCACCAGAAAGTCGCCGCCTTGCTGCATTTTCTCTGCTGAGAATCGTCGCTAGATGCTGCCACAAAGACGACCGCACGAAAGAGGCGAGTCGATCTGTGCAGGTTTCAGGGCTGGAGGTCGCCGGAGAATGGAGTTCCAACCAGGTTGGAATACCGGGGTCGGGTCAGGTCGATCGCCGGTGAGGAGAGAGAGAACAGAGAGTTTTTCTGATTTTTCTGGAATGGAAATAGTAAATTTCTAAAAGTGAAAACTCCTATTTATAGAACTTTCCCAAAACTTCCGCATACCATAACTTTCTCATTCGAACTCCGATTGACGCGTTCCACATGTCCACGAACTCGTATCGACGAGCTCTATAACTTTTGTGAGGAAGTTTTCCGAGAATCTAATGTATAAAAGTCAAACTTCACGCCCCCCCTCTAAACTGTGAAATTCGAATAATTATACGTACAAAAATCATTCCACTTCATATACAACCTAAGAATAAAGCACAATAACAATTATTCGTACAACTGGTCCATTATTAATTAAATAACGAAAATCCAGGTTATTACACAAAATGTGTACATATGTATGTCTTGCATCTCAATTTCCACAAGACAGACAACATAAATGAATGTTAAAGCCCATAATCCATCAATACTTACAAAACAAAACAAAAATTAGTAGAAGCCGTAAAAATTTATTATATAAATACAATTACCTAAAGATTTATCATATAAATTGGATTCCCAAAACATCCACGTATATTTTGGAGCTGTATACCTTGATGTTTTGGTAATCTTCCTTATATAATAAATCATTTAGTAATTCTATTTATATAGAGAATTTGATGTTTTGGTAATCTTCCTTATATAATAAATCATTTGGTAATTCTATTTTTTATAATTTTAATTTGAAACATCTTTAAATTTCAGTTTGGAACATATTCGGCTTTATTATTTAATTATAATATAAATATTTTAGAATCTTACATATTGTTTGTTTTTTATTGTTGTTTTAAAACTTTAGTTTTGAAAGATCCTTATGAAAAAAAAAAAAAAAAATAATAATAATAATAAAATTATTTGAGGACCCAATTTTTAGAGTTCGCTTTAGGTCTGAAAATCTCAGGTCCGGGCCTGATTGCGGCAATCTGAAGTACTAGAGTTCCATATACGCAGCATCTTGAAGCCGGTGATAGAGTATTTTTCAACACGAAATGAGTATTTCGAGCATGCTATGTTCGGTTCTCTCTCAACAAGCGACTGTGGAGGTTTCTCGGGCTGGAACAAAGGTTTCCGTTGTGTACTATGGTGGCTATCGATGGAGTTTGTTCAGTGTTTATAGGTAGCCCCACGCCAATTTTAGACCGCATTAAGGTCCTCTTAAGGTATTTTTGGTGGTGGGGATGGGATCTCTTGGTTTATAGCCGGTGCTTCTTCTTGTCTTTTCACGAACGCGTGGAATTAGAGAGTTTATGATGTTGTTGGCCGGGTTGGCTCTGCCATACAATCTTCTCATGTAGGCGGTGGTCTAGGTCTATTCTGGTGGCTCGATCATTTTCCTGGCTCAGTCTACTGGTGTTAGTGAAGATTTAGGTCCATATTACCTTTATTTTCTAGTTCTAGCAGGACCAAGATTTCTGTGTAATAATTTAAAAATTAGGTGAGGTAACTTGGGTAATGATTATTTATGTTAGGCCTGTTTTATTATTCATCAATCAAATTTGTCATTTGCACTAAAAAAGTAAAATAAAATAACAAAAAACAATATAGACCTCTCCATGTCTGGTTGTAGAAAGCTCTAAAAGAAGGTTATAAATTGAACATGCCTCGCCATAGGCGTTTTTAATTTTGCGAAAGTGCTGTTATAGAAGGGGTTGGAACAGAATGAGGCTGAGGCCTAATGTTGTCCAAATGGATCAAGGACTGGCACAGAGCTTTAACTAAACCTCAGCCATTCGTTGAGTGATAGGCTATCAAACATAACCTCATCGTCTAGCAAAGACAAAAAAAAGAGTAATATTCCCCACTCCACCTCTCTTGCACACCTCTTAGATCGTTTAATTCGAGTCACTCCCACCCAAGAGTTGCTCTACTCACCTTGCCAATTAATTCTGTGAAACGAAGCTTCGACTGGTTTGCCTCCAACTCCAAGCAAGCATGGCTTCGGCTAATATTCTTTCTATGGCCAAACCTTCTCCTCAGGTTCATGCAGCTTCTTAATTATCTTATCATGTACAGATAGTATGAATGCTAGCTCTTTCTTTATATAAGTATATATAACGAAGAATAATATATTTACTTTCCAGGAAAATGGGAAGGGGTTTGCAGAATTCTCAGGCACTCTGCGCAACTCATCAGCTAATTGCCTTCAGTTTGGAAGGAAAAACTCGGACGATTTTGCCTTCCATAGTTCCTTTGCTGTGAGTAGTAGTAACTCGAGTCATCCTTTTTCTTTAAATCAGCTGGCAGCTGCCAATACTCAATACTGTAATTTCTTCTTAAAACTATGGTGGGGATGATCAAGTAGTTTAAACTTCTCACTACGTTCTTAAATTGTCCACCTTTCATTTGTGTGAAACTTACGATCTCTATAGAGAGCTTAGGTTTTGCTTTCTCATATTCTGTTTTCATCTACATTAGCAGCATATGGTAAGTAAACCAGTAGCACCTAAAAGAATTATTGCCTGCTCTGCTCTGCAAGAATCATCTACTTCATCTACTTCCACTGGTAAGTTGCTCCGTTTTCATAATGCATCGCAGGGATTCATTGTCCTCTGATTTATCTGACAAGTTACACAGCAGCATTGGTAAAACGTGAACTCTTCTTGCCCCTTTTACCTACTAGTTGCCGCTGAAACAAAAGAGGTGAAAGCAGCTCCAGCAAAGCCTAAAGCTCCGGCAAAAGCTCCAGCCAAGCCACTTCCTCAAATGATGGAAGAGGATATTATCCCATCGCTGAAAGCAATACTCGAAACTCCTCAAAATGAGCTCTCTGATCTTGAGCTATTCTTTGAAGACAACAAGGTTAGTCGGCTTATCTTCATTTAGCATTATGCATAACCTAATGCCGTCCAGTTGTTCACTTATTACAACACTATATGACGTTCCGGTTGGATAGCTTGAAGGTTCGTTTCTGAAGAAGGGCAATTCGTACTCATTTTGGGCGTTCTTTCCCAATGGAGTCCTCACAGGTATTTCTTGTGATCTTCAGGTATAATGTTTAGAGCACGACTAGACGACATAAAACACTGCTGTTGATACTTCCATGCTTGACAAAATCTGCAGGTCCAAAAGGGTTTTCTTTATCTTCCTACGGCTTGGGAGCGAGCACTGTTGAACCTTTTCTTGTTGACGAGAAGAAGATCACGGCTAGACACATTATCTTTTGGGTTGAAAAGCGTTTGGCAGCTCAAGGAATCATTCCTGTGTGGAAAGACTAAACTAAACTTATACAAGTTTTCCAAACTCAGTCCCTATGTTGTAAATTTACCGACGTACATTTTTTGTCTATTGACTAGTATCAAATATTGTTGATTGAGGAACACTTCTCCCAAGTCTGCTGCCCAAACTCTCCTATACAAAGCAATAAGACCTATTCTAACACAAATTTCAAATTTACTTCTTCGACCCTGCATAAATTACTACATTATTCAAAAAGTAACTAAGAGTCTAGATCCATTCACCAAAAAAATTAATGTGCACAGACCATCTTCCACAACGAGGAAAAGAAGAAAGTTGTAAATTGGAACTTTTATTGAAGAAATAATCAATATAGTACATCAAAGTAAACCAAGTGGGGAAAACAAAATGTAAATTAGCCGGTGCTACCGGATAAATCTCCAGAAATTGTACTTCCATACGAAACTGATCCTGTTTGAGAAGCAGTGCGGCTAGCCGAAGCAGAACGGCTAGCCTTCTGGATCTGCCGTATCCTGAAAGCATCTGTTGGGAGTGGCTGGCTCTGGACTGTAGTTTCATCATCGTCTTTCCCTGTCAATAACAAGATACATTTTTATAAGCTTCTCAATATTTCCTCATATAAGAGCCAGGAAATCTATGCATGAACAGGAAGCATTAACAATTTGATTTTCACTTGATCAAAAGTGGTACTCAAAATAATGATTTCATTAACAGAGGTGTATGGTATCTTTGTCCAGGCAATAAGCCTACTAGCAAATTTACATTAAGGCCCAAAAGAATCCACAACCAAGCTATCAGAATTTGGATACCATTATTAAATCTAGGCAACCAGGACGGTAACAGTCAATAAAGTCCAAACGACACTAACTGAAAGATTAGCTGGAACTTCGTTAATCAATGGCCAATTAACTGTTTTGTGAGTTCAAACGCACATGTATGAAATGATAAAAAAAAAAAATGCCAAACACTCATCTCTAGCAACTTGCATTATATTTTGAACTAGTATATATCATCACAAAGAGGGAACACGTACTATCTATATTTTTCCGTTTCCCCCTGGCTGGCTTGAAAGATGACCCACTTGGGATGGGATGAGACTTGCTTGAAACAGAAAGGTCACTCGTAGAAGGAGCAGGTACTGACGGAAATTGCATAAGGGCAGTCCCTGACTTTGCAGGCTGTGGTGTTGGGATATCACTTTGCAAACAAATTGATAGCACAACATCCACATCTGGGGTTGGACCTGAAAATTTCAAAGAGCAAATTTTCCAATCAACAACAGCATAAATGATTAAACCAGTTGATATAGCAATAAAACTTCATGACTATTGACAAAACACCGAGCAGATTTGATATGAGAAGGCTCAAATGTACAACCCGTGAAATTGAAATATTGAGAAAATAGGTATTCAATGTAAAAGCAAATCAGTCCTAGAAAATAGGATGTGTTGCCTAAGCACGTTTCATTTTTAGCCTAAAAAAACAAGCACACACACACACACAACTAGCCAAGAAACATCTGGGCTGCTAGACCAAGAAGATGAATACAACTAGAAGACCTAACTAGGCCATTCAACAACAACTGCATTCCCATCCAACGAAATTGAGGAAACAAAACGCTCCTTAAGAAACAGGGGGAAGCAAAAGATTCCAAAAAATAGATGCTGAACCGCCTCTCCCTTTACATCATCAAAAGCCCTCCTATTCCTCCCCATACACAAAACTCAAAAGATTGCCATCATAGCGCATCGACCCAGCACCACCTTTCGCTTTTTACACCCAAAACAACTATATCTCTCACAAAATAACTCCCCCTGCAACATTAAATAAAGCTGCCTCTCTAAACGAACTAAGCTACCACAGAATCATGCATACTAAAAAGATTTTTCTAGGTTACGAAGATATACTACACTTGCAATTGTATGCAGCAACTCAAGTTTCATTTAACTGAAAGAAAGATTTTGACGTTTACCTTCAATGATCGGTAAATTTGCTAAGAAGGCCACCAAAGCAGGTGGTGTTACTTTTAATATTTCATCAAAGGCACTTGTTTGGCCACCTACTGCTGCAACAACAGGGTTTGACAAGGTGCTAGAAGCAGCGAGAACTCCAGCTGCTGTTGTGGTCTGAAAATTTCCAACCCCTAAAGAAAGAAAGAAAAAAAAAACAGCAAAGAGGCAAATTCAGCCATTGAGCATTAAACCAAACTATATATCATGTCAATCAACCTACAGTTAAAATAAAACTCTTAGCTTTAGACATTCCAGAAGCATTCATTGCTATGAAATTGCTAAAGCAAAGGACTAGCAACTACTATAGACTGATTCACAGTACATTCGCAATAAACAATCATTTCATCATTCCCTTTCCCACGAGGATAACAAAAATATATCAATAGATTCAAACTGCAAGAGTGAATGTAATGACTTGAATTGTCTTTCACAAATTAAATTGAGATTGCCCATAGTACCAGAGCTCAAGTATGGCCACATGCCGAAAAATTTGACAGTAAAACATTTAAATTAGACAATTAATTGATAAAGATTTAGATTCATTAGCAGTAGAAAATGTCAATAAGTGCACTGGAAATACATACTGAAAATGAAAAGATCATCATGTTTGCATTTAATGTTACTATTTTACGCTGGTCATCGACCAACAGTGAACCTGCTCTTCAGAACAACTAATGACTTCAACAGAGATTCGTTGTTTATTAAAACACTTATACAAAGGTCCCCTATGTATTATAACTTCCGCAAGTTTTTCAAAAATCCTTCAAATGTCAAAGGCAACAAACAGAAACAACAAAAAATTATAACACTTTGAAATTACTGGGATGTAAAGAAACTAAAACCATCTTCTGTTCTGTAAATTAATTTCCCTTTCTAGAGGCAAACAAGAATCATGTTGGGAAAAAAAAAAAAACATGAAGGGCAGAAACCATGTACAAAAGCTGTATTCAAGAGTTTTCCAAGCTAAGTAGACAAACTGTAAACGTGAGCAAAAACTGTAAGACTAGTATACTACATAAGACAACTCATACAACCCTCTCAACATCTGACATTTTAACTCGAACAGTGCTGAAATACCTCCAAAACCCATATTTATTATCTATTCAGACCTGATAATCATACTACCCATGAAATGAGTACTAGGTGAAATGAACTGAAATTGAGAGCTTCAAACGCCCAACAACCCTGAGACTCAGAAAATAAAAGAAAATTGACCCAGAGCACACATGGCTGCAAAATTCCAACTAGTTATGGATAGTGTTGGCCTGATTTGCAATAGCTGATCCAAAAACTTCTTTTTAACATCAAATTTGAGTGATGGAAGTGCAGAAAAAGACTGACATGATATTTATCTATACATACCAAAAAATGAAGAACTTACAAACTAGACATTCCAATTATGTGATAACCCCACCTAATTGTCTTTATAAAAAGGAAAGAATTTCATTCAATAATTTAATGAGACAAAATTATAAGGCCATTCAGCACGATAAAGCAGATATAGCTAGATCAGAATGATAGGTTCAAACAATATAATGAGTCCCACTCCCTTTTGATTTATCTCTATGATTAATGTTTTTTTGTCAAAAGAAACAACTCTTTATTATAATAATGACACTCTTTGTGGACAAGTTAACCAATAAACACATGCAGCCCAGGCCAATTCTTTCTCCCAACCACCATTCTGTTTACTGTAAAGGTTACTTTACAGCTTTATTATCCATAGCAAAGATTTAAGCAGGCTCACTAAAAACAACTGAAATGGAGAAGTAACTAAGCAGATAAAATGGATTCTCTACCAGGTTTTTGCCTTGGATCATAGATAACCATTTGATTAATATCTGGATAAACTACTTTTGCAGACACTGACGAATTGCTTATCAGGCCAGTAGAACCCTTGTCTGCACAGAAAGACCACAAATTGCTAAGCAATAAGTTAATAAGCAAACAATACCAAACAATTTTTTTTGGTGTGACAGCAGTACCAAGACATCAGTTAATGAATAAACATAATATTGCTACCTGCAAAGTCAGGTCCACTTAGCATAGTTGACTTCTCCACTTTCTTATTAATATTTTTAGCAAGCCACTGAAAAAGAAGAAGCAGAGTGAAGTATACATAAAAGCAACAAACTAAACTCAAAGGTTTAAAATTTTTTGAAGCTTGAGTATAACTACAGGTTTTAGATAGTGTTGATAATTCGTTTTAACAGGCCCTGTTCATGTCATGTTTCATGTCAATTATTGGTTAAACCTAACTCAACTTGTTTAATCAATCATGTCTCAAAACTAAACCCCAAGAATTTAGAAATGTGTTCCGTTTGGCTGACCCAGTTATTTTACTAACTATAAATTACAAACTTGTTTTACCTTGTTTTCTAAACCAAACATCCCTAGTTTTAGAAACATAGAATGCATATAGCTATACAAATTCATTGGGTGTAAAAGAAACAAGCTGAATTATGACCTCCAGTGTGAAGACACAGCAGAATTATACGCTAACTTAGTGTTAAAGATAAGCAAGTAAAATGGAGGGTCCAAATTGCATAGCATCATTACTTTCTTTTCCCTCAACCTTGAACACAAAATACTTGAATACATGTGTACCAATACCAAATGGGGTGATGATATTTACTCCTTTTCTCTTTAAATTACTTAAGTAGTACACAAACCCAAGAGTGCTTAGAAGTTTATCACAACATTACACATGTAAATTAGCTTTGTCTGACTTAGACCAAGAATTTTAGAATATATAGTAAGTAGCATATGGATACTAAATTATGAAAATGTGGTAATAGAAGCACACACACATAAACATATAATGCATGCAACTATAATTTCACTAAAGATACCTCTTGTCGGGCTAAATGGTCCAAATCCTTCGTAGAGCAGGGCCAAAGATCCATGAAACTATATCGAGATACAACCTCTTGTAAAGAACTTTCCAAAGATGAAGGTCCCTCTTCATCAGTTGTAGAAAGTGCTTCTTTTTTTCTTTGCTCAACCTATGTAAATTAGAAATCCAGCAAATCGATCAAAGTTCATATGTATAATCCAACAGCACCTTTTGTAAAAGATCAATTTACAGAGACAAGCAAATATGTAATAAAATAAATTTTAGGATTATGACATAGTAAGTAGCCCATTATTGTTATTTAGGAATTAGGTATAGACTAAGGTCCATTCGGGAGTCCTAAAACAACTGTAGAGACATGTCAATATTTCATAAAACAAAGTTTGGGGAGTTGCAAGATCCCATATAAATGATATAATATTAGTTAGGGATTAGGTATGAACTAGGGTGCGATCGAGGTCAACTCCAAAATTCAAGAAATGAGAATGTGCTAATTTTAACTGTTTATTTTCATATTTCAAGTGCTCAGTGCATATTCATTGTTATCTTATATTCACTTGAGAAAGTACAATAGAAAAAAAATAATAATAACTATTACTTCATAAAGCATGTAAAAATTTATGCAAGACTTTGTTTAACAATCCAAGCGATGTAATAAAATCTGAGGGTGCATGTGACGCAATTGTTAGGTATTAGGGTGTCTAAAATGGAAAAGTATTGCTAAGAAGAAAAGCCCTCTGCTTTCACCAGTTTAGACCAGCCCCACATACATAAAATTTGCCCGATGGCTAAGAGCCGATAAATGAACCATACAAATTATTTCTTTACAGATTGAAAAATAGTTCTGAAAGAAACTTAAGACGAAAATGGCTATCATCACAGAAACCAAAAAAAAAAAAAATCTTCAGTTATTTATTTACCTTCAACATGCTAGCCAAATCTCCAAAAGTTTGCTCAAATTTGGCAAATTGCTTCCATACCTGAGAAGGAAGATCCATCAGAAGGCAAAATCTTAAAGGAAGTTGAACATGTTGGTGATATAAGTGGAGAATGTAGAAGATAAGACAACCAAGTTTTGAGGTATGTAAGTCTTAAGCTTCAGAGTAATGAGGACCAAATGAGTAAGTTGTACAGCTCTCCAGAACAAAAGAAGCACTAATCCGGTCATCTCTTTTAATTTCTTGTCCATTTCTAGACAACTAAAATAAGTTCATGAAAGAACGCCAAAGGGAGGATTTCCTGTCCCGAGTAAACATAAAGTGCATAGGGAAAAGAATGTAAACAGAACATGAAAACATTGAGATGGAAAAAAGAATACGATTCTCCTTGAACGCCCTTTAAAAAAAAAATAAAAAAAAAAATAACTAAAAAGAAGAAGAATACAAACAGTGGACAAGGGGTCAACAAAACATAGACGCAGCAAAACTCAACAGGAAAGCAACATAATCAAAAGACACCTCACAAACTCCCAAAATAGAAACAAAAAGAATCTGCTGCACTCCAATCCCTTAAAACACAAGTAAAACTATAATCTTTAAAAGCCTGAGAAGCCGAAGCCCAAAGAGCAGCCAAAATCTTACTCTCTCCTAATGAACCTCAACCCCTACCCCTACATAGACTTCACAAAAATTCTTTTATGTCTCTCCATCCACAACACCCAGAAAACTGCAAGGACACCGAAACCCACAGCACTTTGGCTTTCTTCCCCAAATCCAGAATGGTTATGAACAAACAGAGAAGAATTATGTGCTGGAGATTCCCAAGTCGCCCCAGCCTCCCTATATGATTTCTGCCAAAGATAGGAGGCCATCTCACAATGCAGAAAAGATATTATTTGCGTTCTCTCCCTTCTATTTGCATCATTGCATGACATACACCAGTGAGGTGAAAGGAGTAAACAACCTTCTAAACAATTTATCATCAAGTCATGAACACCATCACCACATGCTACTAACATTCAACATGTCTACAATTTCTCTAGGCCAAATACAAAAGAAACTTGAAATACAACGTACAATACTTCTAAACATAAAGCGGTCTAGTAATATAGGGAATACAAATCAGCAACCACATAGTAGACAGAGAATACACACAATTGCACAAGAAACATGTACACTCATTTAATACAATAGGTAAAACAAAATGGCAATGATTGGAGAGGTCCAGGATTCTATAAAAAGTGGAAATTCCCAAAGTGGGATGGTAATCTGGTATATGCTCAACATATCCTGTTGGGTGTGCCAGATTGAGCTAAACATGTAGTAATGGGCAAAGTGGAGCATGTGTGGCAGAATTGGGTCTGACAGAAACTAGAATTTCCCGCTGATACCATGTTGAAGTAAAAGCATGCATCAAATCAAAAATGGAGAAGCTCAAAATATTATGATGCAAGGCTTTCTTAATATAAGATTTTATATCTATAAGTATGTGTCTACCTCAACAGATTTCTCTGGTGGTAGTGAGCTTAATGCCCTCTCAAACAGGGCCCGAATATTTCTATCATCATTCAAGCGAGTTAAAAAATCTGCATATCTGCAACATTAAGGACATGAAAATCAATAAGAACACAACAATAGATATTTCAACAAGACAAATTGGTACTAAGCCAATAAGAATACATAAAGAAGAGCATAAATATCATATCTCTCGAATTCTTTTATGTTTTACTAAATATAAGTCATAACGTGAAATAAATATTTGTTGCTACCATTCATAACAGAAGTTATATAATATACCATAGCAAGACAAAAGGTTCTCCATATAACCAGTTCATACACTCTGCAGCTTTAATTGGATTAAAATATCAGACGGCTGTTTCACAACACAAACAGTGGGGCCATATCCCACAAGCATGAATAAGGTTCTGTTTTAGACCTATGGAGTTCCTATCATGTTGGACAATCTTGAACCTTGGAAGGCATGAAATCATAGGAGAAAATATCAGATTTCTCCAAAATATGCTGTTTCTTATTAAAAAAAAATTAAAAAGGCGTCTGCCATAATTAATATTTGACCAATGGGGGAAGAAATTATTATGCTAACAGGATGGAAGACATAATGGTTGGATTCGCAACAAACAAGAGCCCTTCAGTTCTTTATAGGAAAGCCTTGGAGAATTGCTACTCTTGGATATGTCCTAGAGGATCATCTTACAGCATTTTACTTGCAATAACATCACCAAACCAATATAGTATTCATGACCTCTAAACAAGAACATCGACTCACTCAAGAATGTATACAGGCTCGTGCATAAACTGTTTCAACCCAGCTTCGAAAACATTGTGTGCCATCTGCATTAATGAAAGAAAAAAGTAATGAGATGGCTTTGTAGCTTTAATACTTTTCCTTAACATAACAATAATAAGGAAAGTGAGTAAGTGGCTGATCAAGGTTAAAATCTGCGGGAAAAGGGCCGAACAAAAGAACACTTTTTTTTTTTTTTTTGGGGAAAAGAAACAGGTTTTTATTGAATAAACAAAAAGCAAAATACAAGGAGGCGGACAAAACTTAGGGGCCTATTCTATAGCTTCTTGCCAGTTAATAATAATGGAAGAAAGATTATAACCCTTAAATTCCTTAGAAATAGAAGCCCATAAGGATGCCCAGAACTTGACTCTCTCCTACAGGTCTTCGCTCTCCACCCGACCATAAGGTTTCAAATAATCTTTTATTTCTTTCCATCAACCACCCAAACTACAGCTAGCACCCCACAACCCCATAGGAACACATTTATCATCCTAAACTTTGTAATCCATTTACCCACCTCCTACCTGCATACGTATGCAGTTTGTTTAACATCAGGGACAGAACTCGGTTCCAGACATTTTGACATGTGAGTTTCAAACATACATAGAGGAATGTCTATTGCAATGTGAACTGTGGGCTGTGGGTGCGAAAATAATTGGGAAAAGAAATTTCTAGTGAGCTGGGCAGGGCAATAGCCCTCGAGATGATTCTATCAAGTCTCACACTTTACATCCGACGTCGATCAGTGACACCCATAGTGGCTTTCTTTTAAATAAGTGAGGATTTTTTATAGATCATATAATCCAAGCACCAATAAGTACTATAGAGCAATTTCAGCATCAAGTTTTAAGCTAATCATGAAAAAACCTTGGGATCCTTGTCAAGACATAAGGCCACCATTGCATAAGCAACATAAACATGATATGTGCAGTTTGGGGATTTGCGTGCATCTAAAAAGTACTTGCGAGCTGCTTCAACTCCTTCAGTTCTCCTTAAAAAGCGAATAAACTGCAGTAAAATATACAGACATGAGATTCTTTCAGAATGGGACAAACTTTGATTATAAGCTGCAGAATACATCTAACAAGTATCTATTATCAATCAAACGAATGTTTGGTAGAAGAGATATTCGCTGTAATATTTTCTTTTCATGGTGCAGTAAGTTGTTGACCAAGAAATCATTAAGTTAGTGAGGTAGAGCTAAGAAGCTGAACTATCTAGCATAGAAAGAATAAAGTACTAAAGATTCGAAAGACCAAAAGAAAATAAAGTACCTGTATATGAGCAAGGGCTGTTGTGTTAACACCGTCTCCCAAAAGGTTCTCATAAATTTTTTTCGTAGGCTGCAAAAGGCAGAACAGTTAAAAGAAAAGGTAACAGCAGAATATCCCACTCCAAAACAACTCAAATGAGCATTAAAAGCCAAATAGTTCATAATGTAAAAGAAAAGGTCGTAATCATATTACCTGAATCGCTCCGCGGGATTCTTCCAGCTCTGCATACGCATATCTAAGCATCTCCGAGTCTGTTGAAGAGAGAGAGAGAGAGAGAGAGAGAGAGAGAGAGAGAGATCAGAGAGACTTCAAGCCATGTCATAGAAAAATGGTGAAGATCACTTCCAGACTCATGGTGTAAGACAATCAAGCAACATAGCAAGATGAAAAAGAAGTGAGGCCTAACAGAAGTACTTAAGAATCTTAAAGGCAAAGAGATGAGAAAAGATAACAATTACCAGGAAGAGCCTTCAATGCTCTCTGAAATACTTTAATTGCAGCATCTATTGATCCACTTTTTGCATGCCACGTCGCATAGTCGTACCATATATCAGGATAATGGTATAGATACATTAGACACTGGCAAACAACAGATAGGAGTTCAGGAAACTTGCAATATTCTGTAACTCAATAAAATAAACTGTACACAGTTCTATACACACTCCCGATACATGTTCTATACCAACATCAGATCTAGAAGAGGACTCAATTAAAGCCCAGATACCATTTAATCCGTAAATAAGCACATAAGGATAAAGCCTAACTTAATGGAAAGGCATAAACGCAACACACATGACACACGTAAAGCTGACTGCAATGTTGATAACAACATTGCACAAATCGTTACATCTTAATGCTACTGCATTGCTCAGAATGGGTAAAAGTTAAATCTTCATGTCCGCAAAACTATAGTCATTAAAAACACAAATTTTGGATTAGTTCAGGCATGCAGGAAAAGACATATCCACAGATATACTGAAGAAATTCTTCAATAATGGTAGAATTCAAAAGATTCAAACAATCTATTTATCCAACAAACGCAGAGGCAATGTAGATGTACCTACTACTTTTATGAATTGAAATGAGAAAAAGAAAAAAGAAAAAAAAAGTATGTATATATATATTGAGTATACATATTCATCCACCTGCTCATATGTGAAAATAATTCGTTTGTTGGATGATCCATTGTCTATCCTTTGTGGATTTCCTCTGAAATGCAATTACGAGAAATTAGTATGCAGCATTGTCAAATGAATGTCAAAGCAAACACAGCTTGACAGAAAAAAATGAAGACAAAAATAACAACACAACGACGACAACAGAAATAATAGTATTGATTAAATAAGGAAACAAATTTTGATTCAGAAACATAAATTCGAAGGTGCAACATCCAACAGATCCAATAGACTCATTAATCAAAGATAGCTGCCAAGAACATTGCTCATATAGTTATCTGAACTCTGAACTTTTTATTTCATGGAAGCAGGAACACGAGTCCTCAATCATTTTCACTCTTAAGATACTGATGGGTATATTCTCAAACTTAAATATAAAGGTTAAATTTGCATGAAATGTATAAGCCATCAGTTAAAGAAAATAACTAGCAGATTGCAGATTAAGGGGGGAAACGAAAGAGGGCAAAAAAGAAAACACCCAGACTGAAGTGATCCTCCAATTTCGTAATAGTCAATCATGTCTGATACAATCAAAACGCACCACTAAGAGGTAAAATAAGTAAAGCATTAATTCTTACTTTTCAAAACCCAGCAACTTTTTCCACGCCATCCACTGCAATTCTTCCTGTGAGAGCAAAACACAAAATTTCAGTTTTCCATAGAACATAAGAAGTAAGAAACTTCTCATCAACAAACAAAGACATGTCTCTCATATATGGACCTCCTTAGTGCAAGACAGACAACTGTCACACAGGGATCCTACCCGTTCACATGCAACCCATGTGTATTAAGACTTAGATATTACATGTAGAAAATCAAGACAAACTCTCATAGGAAATTTCTAACATGAGTTGACAGTCATCTCAAATCAGATATCAGGAATATATGCAGCTATAGAAGAACACTTGGTTGCAACTTAAAATTTTGTTTGCGAAAGAAAGGACCAGAACAAATTATAGAAGCACACTGACAGCATGCTAGCGTAAGAGGAAACCAGCTAAAAATAAAACATCTGTGAGTCAATGGTTAACAGCCTAGAGAACAAGAAGAGGCAGAAAATTGCCTTGTAAGAGCCAGTTGGTGGTACAGCAAGCATATTCAAGTCAATTTCGTCAACGTACTTCTTCCGCTCCCTATAAACGGCCCTTGCACTGTTAAATTTTGGTTGATATTCAGATAACAGTCCTTTTGCCTGCTTAATGCAATATCATTAGATTGCCAATACTGTAAAATAGTTTCTTGCAACACCCACAGAAACACAAAGATAACCCATATATGTTTTACACTAGTTCAGATTTCATTTGCGATCCCAAACTAAAATGTTACCAGATGGCGGCTGACAGAATTTTCAAAACTTTCATAATCCTTCCAAAGTTGTTCAATGTGATGGGTAGGAGTAACAATGGCTCTCTGGTATGCTTTCCGCACAGCAGTCATCCGTTGCGACTCTTCCTGTGTGCTTAAAGCCTACAAGTACCACATTCAACAATAAGAATTGAAACAAAACTTCACTAACAGAAGATCCAGATAACTATAGTTGTCTGAAGCATGAAGAGATATGAGCATCACTATTATCACCCCATGCTTTTAACCATGATTTAATAAATCTTTCTATTACAAATTTATTCCTGTATCAAGTTAGTTTATATTTTCCTGCGGCCACGTCCATGGCAGCAATGCTGGGGCCTCTAGGCCATGGTGCCGCCATGGAGACTCTGGCTTCTATTGAGAGATTTTGCTGCCAGGGCAGCAAATAATATTTTGAGAAAAGATAAATATATATGAATAGGGATAGCATTAGGCCACTTTTAAATACAGTAGTCTCTCAAAGTCTTGGGCCTTTCTTTTTTTTCTTTGAAAAGAAACAAATTTTGATAAAGGGAAAAAGAATACAAAGGAGTCCACAAAACAGAGATGTCGCAGAAGCTAAGAAAAGCGCCACAAGACCTCCTAAACTACTGCTGCTCTCCAATCCCTTAAAATACAAGAGAAACTATTACTGCTAACCTCCTAATTCTTAGTAACTTATGCTTTTTCCCAGATTTCACTTAAGAAATTGGTCAAAACTATTTGAGAGAACTCCCTGATCTATGTATTACCCTTCTTCTGTTCAATTCACTGTTCACCCCTTAAAGAGCCATAAGTAGAAGCAAACCACATGCAGGAAGAAAATGACAGACCTGTAACGACTTTAAAAAAGTGATGTACTCCATCCACACAGGCCCGGACGCTATATCTGCTCCTGGTAGCAAATGCAAAAGGATTAAGCACCATCAAATCCTGATCTGACAGGATTACGTACATGCTTTTATTCACTAGAAGATCAATGTGTCATACAATGCATGTACAAGCAGTAAATAGTTCAGTTCATAAAACAGTAAAAGAGTAAAAACTTCAGAATATAAAATAGTTCCAAGCACTCATTTCAAATTTAATTAACATGCCACGATCTTCGAATTATTTTGACATGTGACAATTACTTATTAACCAGAATAAAAATATAAAAAAATTGAAACTTGGCACGTGTATAAGCACCACTCATCTCATAAGCTTTCAGTTAATTACAGACAGATATATGTATACATATAATATATATAAGCACGCGCGTGCACACATATATATCTACGTGCATATGTATATGTATATACATACACAGACCAGTTCTGGGGTGGACAGCCAATCAACATACGTCAATTGACCAGCAGGCCTTACCCTCCTATCTAAATATGTAGGTTGAATCAGAAGTGGATATCCATGGTGCAAGGAACAACCCTACAAATAATCAACTAATCGGACACCATGCACTCAACTTTGACCACGATAGACAAACTCAGTACTTCCTACAAACACTGACAAGATCAGATACTCAAATGTTCTTACGATTTCCAAATTTGCTACGTTTCCTGGTTGATTCTTAAGCTAAGATCTAACACTGGGATAAGATATGTATGAAGATGTCTACCTACAACGTACAACTTTGCACAGGTCCATCTTTATATGTATAATGAATATGTATACTAGGGGATTCTCAGCCAACGTGGTTGAAAACTGAAGCCTTCCCATTCATAAAGCGCTTCATTCTCTTTTATTTGTATATATATTTTATATTCCTACTTATAGGTGTATAGTAGCTCTTATTTTGTATTAGCATAAAGTAGCTTTAAGGCTTAGGTTTAAGAAAAGGTATGCCCCAAAACCGTGAAGCTAAAGCCAGAAACCTGAGCCTTGAAGGGGAAATTTTGATAATAATCTGCCATTCAAACAGCAATGCATGCCATTGAATGGGAGGGACCCAGTTTAACAACTATCTTACAACTGTGTTTTGAGTTACCTTTATCTTTTAGACAGGTCTTATTTCAGGTTTTTTTACTTCCCAACACACTGCACATTTAAAAGAACCGAAAAGAAGACAAAGTCAATAGTTAAGTAAGCAAATTCAGAAAAACTTCATAACCTATTGCTCTACTTACATATTATGCTCTAACAACTGTTATAATTTAAAACTAAAAAAGTGGCACAACGAAGAAACATTAGCAAGCATCCCAACAGGGTCGAAGATTCGAGTGAAAAGACATACCAACATAACTGAGCATAAAATCAAAAGCTTTTCTAGTCTCTTCTTGACCCTCCACCCCCTTCTTGTCATTGACCTTTCTGATGAAACGAATGTAGCATCGCCTGCAAATCCAATAGATCAACACAAGTGTTTTTCAAACTCAGAAATAAGAGAAAGACATATTTGTACAAAGAAAAAGAAAATAGAAAGTTCAGTAATCATATGAAGCAATGAAGTTTTAGTGGAATATGGAGGTCCTTCAATTGCGGACATGTGAATGTTCAAACAGTCTGCTCTTGATATTCCATCATGACTTCTGTTCTTTTCAATCACTGACTAATGAAAAGTATAGTTCCATATAAGATAACAAAAAGAAAAAGGTATCTTTTGCTTATGATAAGATAAAGCGTATAATGCTTCGGAGCGGTAATGCATTGTTGTTCTTTTAGTTGAAGCTTGTTATCTCTTGTAGCATTAAAGAAGGGAACCCTTTCGTAAAAATATAGATGGTCAACATTTACAAAAACTTTTATATCCATGAAAATTATCACCAAAGCACGGAATTACAGATATTCACTTTAAACTGTGGAGATGAATCAAACTTTGTGAAATGATAAACCAAACATAATGCATCAATTAAACATCCAAATTACACAAAAAAGAATAACATGGTGGGACAGTATCGGTACAATGGTGGGCCACGGGCCACGCTTGTCGCTGTTTAACATGGTATCAAAGCGGGTCCTTCTCCAATTGCGTCTCCACGTAGGCACATATCATGAGCCCAAATTGGGGTTCCCTGTATTGCCATCGAAATTACCAAGTGTCCAATGTGGGCCTTGGATTGTATTGACCAAGTCTCCTATATGAGACTTGTGTCCCAATTTCAATGTGGAAATTGGATTAATTAATTTCACGTGCAGACCTAGAGTTAGGTTGCACGTGAGGGGGCGTGTTGGAGATGAAAGATCCCACATTGGAAAAGTGACAAATAAAATATAACTTATAAGTGGGTGGATCTCACCCAATTGTACCGAGGCCTTTTGTGATTAAAACCCAACACCTAATGGGTGGTTAAGACCACCATAAATGTACTACAGACCTCCACATGTAAAATTCTAAGCATCAGAAGTACTAGAGAGAGCTCTTATGGGTTCAAATGCACCGGACATGATTCTTTCTTGGTCTTAAGCAATGAAATTTGAGCAAGTCAACAAGGTGATTATGCACTGATTTTCTGTTTTATAAATTCTATACTCAGAAGGTAAACTATTTACTCATTAAAAGGTATATTGTACCCATTTGACTATCTAACTCTATAATAGAGTAAACAGAATGCAGGAAAAGGAAAAGCTTAAAACTGATGCATATTTCATTGATGGCGAGAAAAGAGTTACAACCAAAGCTAACTAACAGAAACGAAAGCAAAGGAAATGCTAGTCAAATACAGCTGGCATTTTCTACACGTGTAATGCAGGACCACAGAGAGAATTATGCAGCTGTAAATGGGCTTGAGGCATGAGCTTGATTCATATAAGGGTGAGTCTTATCACTCTACCATTCATTTAGATGAGAGAGCACCTTGCTGATGGTTACAACCAGGGAAATTTACAGTTAAATACTTAAATCAATTTGTAGTTTGAGTCTTTAAATATTTTGCAGGAAGGTCTGAACTTAACAATATGCTGAGTCACAATACCAACGAATATTAACCTGAATTTTAAGTGATTCCCTTATTTGTTCATAAAGTCTAGTCAAGATAAAGATGGTCAATTTTAAAAATAGTCACTAATTCTAGAAGTAATTTGTGCCACCATTGTAATGACTAGACAACTATGAAACAATATTATGCAAGTCCCTACAACTTGAAGATAACCAAAACCATATGACATCACAAAATGCACTTGCAACGACAAAACAAAACCAAGAAAAGATTTCCAATACATCATTAACTTATTAGATTATACCAACTCCAATATCATAGAAATGTAAGATTTTGCTGACAGCATTTTGGCTGTAGAACAGAATATACCAGAGTGGAACTTGAAGACAAATCAACAAACACCGGCTAAATATCTGTTTTGTGGCATCATCATTATTTACAGCAATCTGTGCCTCCACATATTGCTTCCAATATTTTGCCTGGAGAGGAGAATAACTATAATCAACTCAATATAAACAGTATTTATCCAAACATGGAAAACTGGCACAGTTATGTGCATCTGTGTCCAGTCCTTTAAATGCTAAAGATAAGTTATGTGCATCTGATGTATTATTCACTATTATTTAACAAAAATTAAGTACATAAGTTAAAAGCGGTTGCAGCTTATTTAGATTTCTATACATTTTTGCAGAGTTTTTCAAGTGATTCTTTTACAGTGTTTTTCGATGAAGTATTCGTTTTTCCTTTTTCCCCTTTTCCTTTTTACTTATATTTTTAAGTAAAAACTGCAGCTTTCCAATAGTGGGCCGAAGTCTTTCAAAGAACAACAGCAAAATCTCTTCTAAGGCTAAGGGAACATAGGCTCCCAATCTAACACTCTACTGCAGCTCTCCAATCTCAATATGGATTGATAGCGAAATGCCTAAACTCTACAGTAACTGATATCCCCAGGTGCAGAACAAAAACTAACTCGTACCGAAAGCTCAACCACGCCCACCACGAAGTCCAATCTCAAAGAACAACTGCAAAAACTCTTGCAAGGCTAAGGGATACGTTTTTTTCTTCTATACCCAGAAATCCTCCAAATCCACTTTTTGCAGACCTGGGCTCGAAACTGGGCCTCCTGCCAAACCCTACAATCTGTAGAAGGCAGCAAACTTTAGAAAATAGCTAGGTAGGTACCGTGAGGGGGTTCAAAGTCCAGATTCATCAGAGCACACCATGGGCCTGACCATTACTGCTAACCCAATGTTGTTAAGGCCGTAAGGCTGAGGGATACACTACTATTAATGGAGCACAGACTTCCAATCCAACCCCACTTCAACTCACTGTAGCTTTCCAATTCCAATAAGGATAATAGACATAATGCAACACCGCAATTGCAGACCAAACAAACTTGTTCCCAACACACACCCGAGAATACCGTTTGAAAATCCTTCTACCTGCAACCCCAAAGGGTTTAACTTTCTTCCCTCTACCTAGTACGTTGAACCAATGAGTCTAAACGTGGGATTCGAGAAATGACTCGGGATGCTCACCTTCAGCAAAAAAGAGTTTAATATGGATGTCACCAATTCCAACTTTAACACATCCACACGCGCCAATCTCACAACCAGCTACTCCTAGTCACTAGTAAGGGCATCCCCATCAACAGCCAGCCAGCACTACCACCAGTTACTTATAAAACCTAACATCCCATATAACAATCGACCCGTTTGAATTTCCATTCAACATCACAAGGCAAGGAATTGTATCAAATTAAATTAAATGTTAGGGGTCTAAACACCCATTCCTCATATAACAAAATTGAAATAGAATTGCAATGAGAAAAGAATTATATACTCACTGCAGTGGGAAACACAGTCAGAATCTGCTCATATATGGGTGCTGCCTCTGTAATTGGCAAACGCTGTTTCGAAACACACACACACACATATATATAGAGCTTTAGATTCAATACCTCTAATCTAAAAGAAAGAAAGCGAAACAAGGCAGAGTTACAGAGCAGCATACCAGTGCTTCATTGGCTTGATTTTCAGTGGCTTCAACATTGTATTTGTCCTCCACACCTTTGCTACCTGAGAGTTTTGAATTGAATTGAATTGAATTGACGCCCACAATGCTGAGAAATGGAAAATCAAAGTCTTACTGACCTGGATCATCCGCTCGTTTCTCGATTTCCATATCAAACTGTAATGAAAGACGCTAAGGACCCAAACAAGTGTAAATTGGGTTCACAGTTCGCAGTAGAAGAAGGGAAGGTATGTTTTCAAGTCCAAAATTCCAAGTACAGTGGTTGGCCCCAAAGAAGTCTTCACAGAAACTATCCTTCATTTGATAAAATAAGTTTGTAATTGAGAAAAAAAAAATCACAAGATTTCACTAAATTTTGAGTTATCATAAACACTTTGAATGAATTTCAAAAAAACAAAAACACTTTGAATAAAACTAAACTAGAGAACCTTAAAAAAAAAATCTAACTTGAGAAAACGCATCCAATGAGTGTGAATAATTAAAAAAAGGAATGTAAGAAAATAATTAATAAAAGTGGGGAGTTACTAAAAATAGTGGAAATCTTATATCTTATATAATTCAGTCAATTCTTAAGAAAATCTTATATAATTAAGTCAATTTTTAAAATAATTGTTAAATTTTTGAATTACCATATATTTCCTCGTATAATATAAATATTAATAAACAAATTATTTCTAAATGAGGATAAGATAGTCAATATATAGACTTTATCATATTGTAAAAAATTGCAATACCTCCAATGGAAAAAAAAAAAAAAAAAAGCTTCCCCAAAATCAGAACAAAAATTGCTGTAACTTTTTTAATTTAAAAAAAATATATAAAAATTAGAAATTTAGAACTGAACCTGTAGAAAATCTAAGATCGAGCAAAGTTAGGGTTCTTGGGTAATGGAAGCCATGAGTTATTTCTCGGCTTTTAAGTTGATTAATTATACAACAAAGATATATGAGATTAATTAGATCCATCTTTATCATTGTCACTCCCCGAATTTCGAATAAAGATATTCGAATCCGAAATGCGAAAACTCAACAATCACAATAAAACACATAGAGAAATTTTCATTTAAACTAAGCAACAAACAAAACAAAACTCACAAATGGCAATACCGACTCGTTCTCTAGAGTCACATATCACATCACCAAGTGTTTACAAATTAAGCTGAGTTACAATTCAATAAGTAAATACTCTCACCAACTCTCTACACAACGGAAGACTAAAACCAATATACTTCTACATCCAAGCTACAGAAAGTACGCCTTAACTTCGACGACGATTAATCGATATTCTTACCTGCACAATAAACCCGGTAAGCTTGCGAAACTCCTATGAGAATGTTCCTATGAGCATTCTTTTAAGGAATATTTGTGTTTGTGTTCTGAATTGTGCTTAAGTTGTGAAGGCTATTTCATTACATGACGACAAAATATGTTTTAACCATGTATGTACAGGTTACAAACTCCCTTAAATTTCAAGCTTCAATAAGTGGATTTGATTGTTAAAAGTAAGTTTCAGAGCATGGGTTTGGGTCCATAAATCTAATGGTGAAATATGAATCTTTATGTCATATTGATTCTTTCCGGTAAAAGTCTTGAATCTGTTTCTTTATGTGATTGCAGCTAGATGTGCAGTACCTTCATCTTAATGCAGCTACTAATTCCAGCATAGGCCTTAACCCAAGCCCTCTTTTTACAATGAGCAGCAACAATTTGAAGTAAGCATCTTAGTTTGTTTGGTGAAATTGGAATTGAATTCCATATTAGGTATGTCATTACATGCTTGATTAGCAATTCAATTGGTTTGTAGTTTTCGATTACACTAAATTTATGATTGGTTGTGTATGCATTTATTTGAGAGAGGAGAATTGGTAACTTGCTCCATATAAGATTAACATGACGCGCTAGCATTTAAGGAAGAATTGCTCGAAGCTGTGAGGAATTAAGGAGCATATTGAACAAAGCTTTAAGGAGCATAGTGCACCGGGTTTGCAAACAACAAACCCGGTAAGCTTGTGAAGCTCGAATGAGTAAACTCAAATAGAATGACTCACGTCACGATACTTATAATTTCTCAACCTGTGAGATAATTAAAGCAACAACATTTAACTCCACAAACACAACCAAACATTCAATCACACTAGATAAAAATTGGTAATCCCTACATAGAAATTAGTTCAGGAGATCACCAAATTCACACAATTCAAATCATAGCAACTCCTGCGTATAACTTAGTTCAGGAGATTATAGTGAAAATCAAACAATTAGAATGACACGGAAAATATATAGAGAAGTCAAACAACTCACACTAGAGTCGATGATCACCCATCAACACCAAAGTCGATGATCACCCATCAACTCCAAATAAATCATCCCACAACATGACTCATTTCCAAAACTCAACATCCTTACCCCTTAAGGTAACATATATCACAAAAGTGATAAAAATCATATTAACACAACTCACCCATAATATGACAATCAAGTCCCTCTTGGACGATAAAAGCAAAAAACCCACCCGAACTCTCTTATAAAAACACGTGTACTCATGGGCCTAAAGTAACCCAACGCGTCACTCCCATGCAGTACAATGGCAGACCGACTAGAGCTCTAACTAATCGTAACCACTAACCTGGGCAAAGGCGTGATTCCCGATATAAATGCCTCAGTCACCATTGCGACACCAGATCCGTAAACCTGAAAAACAATCACCACTGTGACGCTAGATCCATAGATCCGAAAACATTTAAAAAGTCACACAAGACTCAAAATGTCACACCAACACTCAAGTACTCATTCAACACAATATAATGAACTATTCCATGATATAATGTGTAAAGACCCGAAATTTCATTAGATAAATTTTTGTAATTCAATAATTGTTCAGATATTTGAGTTATAAATATTGAGACTATTTCATAAGTCATTGGGCGGGAAATTCGGTTTCGAATCGATTTTATTTTAGAAACGAACGTTATTTAAGGGGTCGTGAAAATTAACTTTTTATACATACAAAGTTTGGGAAAACTTTCTTCATGAAAGTTGTAGAGCTCGTTGATACGAGTTCGCGCATATGTGGAACGTAATATTCAGAGTTCGTATGAATTTATTACGAATATTTGAAAATTGAGTTTTTCCTATAAATAGAGGAATTTTCAGAAAAAAAAAACCAAAAAATTCCAGATTTCCAATCTTCCTCAACTCTCTCTCTCTCTCTCTCTCTCCCCGCGTCCGTCACCCATTTCTGGGCTCTCCTTTCTCCCGCCATATCTCCCTCCACAGACCTCTGATCGACTTGATTCCAAAAGCAATTTAGCTCGCTTCGAAGTCAAAAAATAACCGTGGGATGCGCTACAAGGCCGAGAAGCTGCAGAGGTCGGGCTGAAATTGCCCAAGCTGCTCCTCCCTTTGCCGGCAGATTTCTTCCTCCTCCGGCCACCAATCGAAGAGCCGCTTGTCCCTATCTCTTCGTCTTGAAACAAGCTTTCCATACATATATGCCTTGCATCCTATCATTCACCATAGGCAACGAATCGAAGCAAAGAAGATCAGATCATTATTTTGGCATTTCTTCAAATTCCGGCCAACTCCGGCCAAAGTAGGAGGAGAGACCAACTGGGCTTTGTTCGTCTTGCCATGCTCTACAAATTCACCAAGTTTCACATCTTCATTTCACCCGAGGAAGATGAATTTCAGATTTGATGGATTTTGGGCTATTTCGGCCTCTTTCTTTTTGAGGTAAATTTCAGCCCTTAGACTTGAAATTTGACTTTGTGCTAATTATGAAAGTTGAAATTAGAGTTGAGATGAAGAACTTTGATGTTGGGAGTTTTGGCAAATTTTGACTTTGATATGGCGGCGGAGCCGCCACTGTGGTAGTGGTTTCCGGTGACCTCCGGCCACCCCAAGAGCAGTTTCTGCTCATTGTTAGATTGTACATGTCGATATGATCATTTTGATATATAGCATGTGAATTTTAGATATCGTATGAATTAGTTATGAATTTTACGATGTCGATTGATTTCGATCGTTCGATTTATGATCTGTGAAGATTGAACCGTCCAATAGACGTGTAGTTTTGATATAATGATCGTAGGTCTGTCCCGATGAATTTATGTGGTCATGGGTGAAGATCCGACCGTTAGATCTTCATATAAGTGCGTTTTTGAATTGTACGCTATTTGATTAGGTGATTGATGGTTTTACTTTGGTGGACGATTTCGGGGTGAATTTGTTAAATTGAAGACGTAGCGGGAGTATCGAGGTGAGTAAAACTCACGTGGTTCATATTATGAACCGAGCGCTTTAAATTATTTATTTTTGTAATTGTGTGAAAAATATTTGTGGATTAAATATTTGTTTTTAAAATCATATGGGCTTGATCACTACGGTCCATAAGTAAGTAAAATGAATTTTAATTATACAAATGAATTTCACGATTTTCTTGTGTGAACTATAGATGGTATTAGTGGTCATCCCTGAGTGGATGATTACGTATATATATATTTACGTGGAATATACATGTTGATTGGTGGATTGTCGAGTGGTGATATGATTGAGTTGAATTGATGATTTGAATTATATTTCAAATGCTTAATTTCATATTAATATTGTGTATCTTGGTTAGGTTGATTTCATTATGTGATAATACATGTTGTGCTCATTTATGGATTTCGGGTCAACGTGGTGACCGGTGTGGGGTAATCAGACGCTCTAATCCTGGGTGGATGATGGGATACGATTGGTTGAGTATGTGCAATTATCGGACGTTCTAAATATGTATATAAGTATACATATTGATGAAATACGATAATTATAAATATGTCAGATGTCATAACCTAGGCCAGGTGACGGGCTACGATTCAGTTAGAGCTCTAGTCTGTCAAATACCGTAACTTTATAAATACGATGTTGGGGTTTTGTGAAGAAAGATGTGAATTAGGGTTTGGGTGTTGAGTTGTTGATTGATTGAGAGTGTTGTTTTCTTGTGGATGTAGAAATTGTTGTGCGTTGACTTGGGTGAAAATGATTATGATTTAATTAAACAACCGTTCTTTCTTTTTACTCATACGAGCTTTCAAAAGCTTACCGGGTTTTGTGTTGTTGAAATCCCGGTACACTATTCAAATGGTGTAGCGGATATTCCTGCAGGTCAGGATAACCAAGGAGGTGACCGTGCTGTTCAGGTGTTGCAGCATTTATTTTGATTTCTTTTAAGTTATGAGGTTTGTTATGTTCAATTGGAGCTTTACAATTTATTTTGTGAGTGAGTTGTAATAATTACCCGAGACTAAGTTCGGGTTTTGAAATTAAATTGTGTGGTGAGGTTGTTAAGAAAAAGAAATTTTCAAGTTGATTATTTGAATTGTAGTATTTTTCATGTTTCGGATTTTTGAATTTTATTCAAAAAAATTAGGGGCGTGACAGTTTTGTATCAGAGCGTAAGGTGCATATTTGGTGATATGCCAATACTTTCGGAGTGATGGCCCGTCTGCAGCGGTTCTCCATCGTGTGCTCTTCGGTATTGGCAATGTCATTGGGTATGTGTGAGTGTGAGCTGTCGTTTAGGTCGCTAAGTCATCTTAGGAACGTGAATACTTTCCTTATAGTGTTGACTTGGTTCATTTGGACTTATACTATGTTTTAAGTGTTATACATGTATTAACCAAGCATAATATACTTCTTAGGTGTTGGACGTTTGAAGGGGTAGGCCTAGAAACCGTGGTGGTGCCAGGGTAGGACGGTAGAGTTGTCTTGTAGGTTCGTATTAGAATAAGTTTAGTTTCCATGAGTTGCAATCTTTGAGAAATGGGAACCTCCGGGTTTAACTCTGTTGAGTCGGTAAATATTGTTTTATGGAATTGAGGTTCTTTTGTATGTTGAAGTGTTTGGTTGAAGGCATTGTGTTGAAGCATGCACATATCTAATGTGGATACAAGTGGATAGTAATTTTGCCTTCTTAAGTTGGAATTGCAGATGTTTTGGGCTAGAATGTACGTACTCTGTAGATATCTTGTTTGTTAAGAGATGTCGTAGTGGAGCTTTAGTAATTGGCATGTGATATGTGTTTAAAGTGACTTCGAGGCAGCTATGCTGACCTTGTGTGAGATTAAATTCTTAGTATAGATTGAAAAGGTTGTGCGGTGATTCTATGTCCACTTGGCAATGAATTTTCAGAATGAGGAATTATGAGTAAATGCATGGGTTTCCTTCAGGTGGAGTTCAATCTTATGGAGGAGATAGTACAACTTGATTGGGTTGCTGTTGAAGCAGTTGATACTACTCAACTATCTAGGCTGACTAAGGAGGTGACTAGGCTAGGAGCAGTTGGACAGGGCATTGATCTCACTAACTCAAGATGATAAGAGAGTAAGAGATTATGAGGCAGAGTTCTCAAGACTATATCGGTTTAGGACAAATGGATTAAGAGTTTGGCTGTGAAGTTTCAGTTGGGCTGAATGCTTCGCTTTAGCATAACTTAACCATTTGATAGAACTCATTTGGGTTAGGGTGTTAGTCATTGAATACAATTCTTGACTTATGTGGAGCTTGTAGGTAGTACAGCAGTCAGGGAAGAGATTGTTGTGGTTTTCGAGCTTAGTGGTGTAACTTGAGAAATACTTATGTTACCTCTAAGGAGGGTAGTGGAGTTCATTATCGAGGTGATAGCAGGTGCGATACCTGTATCAATAGCACCTTATCGGATGACACCAACTGAACTTAAGGAGTTAAAGGTTCAAGGTGAGAGTTACTTGAATATGGATTCATTAGACCTAGTATTTTGTCACGCCCCGAATTTCGAATAATAAATTCAAATCCGAAACATGAATACAACTAAACAAATCACGTCCTAAATTTTTTTCTCAAAACCAATATCTCATAAACTATAACACAAACCTCGTAGCAAACTATCTCTCGAGTCAATTATTACAATACTAACATAAATAAAATGTTCTGCTCACAAGAGTCTACAAAAACACACCAAAATAGACCAAGTGCTGGTCTCAACCCTGCTGTCCTACGCAGCTCGCTCACCACCCTGATTATCCTGACCTGCAGGATTATCCGCTACATCATTTGAATAGTGTACCGGGATTGTAACAACACAAAACCCGGTAAGCTTTCTGAAAGCTCGTGTGAGTAAATAAGAATGAACGGTTGATTTATTAGACCACAACTCATTTATCTCAAGTAAACATCCAACAATCTCAACAACCACAAGCAATATCAATCCAACACACATGAAACAACATGGAACACATTTCCACAATCACCAAATCACAACTCTCGCCACTTTGGCACCTAATCACAACTATCGCCACTTTGGCACCCACATTAGAGCTCTAACTGCCTCGTTACCTCTGACACCTTGGCCCAGGGTCAAGTAACGGCACCTCCAGGTTACTCAGTAACCCGCGAACTTTGGACCATTTCATGTCCTCAGAACAATATATCCCCGTTATTATTTAACGGTCGAACTTTGGACCTCCCTATCCTCAGAACACATACACTCCGGTTATCATTAACCAAAGATCCTTGGAATCCTACGTTTCTCTACCTTCTATTAAACTCACAAAATCAACATGCTTATCACCAACATTTATCAAATATTAATAACATAATTAAAATCATATTATCAACATTATCAACAACATATTTTCACAATTCCACACCTCAATGTCACACCATTCAATATATAATCACGTAAATATATATATATACGTAACCATCCACACAGGAATGATCACTAATACCAACTATAGTTCACATGATACAAAATCAAGAAATTCATTTTTAATATACTTTAAAACACATTTCTTAAAAACCATTTTCTCACACATCACAATAAATTGAGCAATTAAGGAAATTCGGTTCGTAAATGAACCAAGTGAGATTCACTCACCTCTAAACTCCCGCTGCGTCTTCTTACAGCCCAAAATACGATTCACAATCGTCCGCTAACAATCCGTCAAATACCTAATCAAAACGATAATTAACTTAGCGTATAATTTCCAAAAACACACTTATATGAAGATCCCACGGTCGGATCTTCACCCGTGACCACACAAGGTCACCGGGACAGTCCTACGATCATTATATCAAAACTAGAATTCTATCGGACGGTCCAAACTTCATAAATCACAAATTGAGCGATCGAAATCAATCGAAATCGTAAAATTCATAACTAATTCATACGATATCCAAAATTCGCATGCTATATATCAAAATGATCGTATCGACATGTAGAATCTAAAAATGAGCAGAAACTGCTCATGACACCCCCGGAGGTGACCGGAAAGGGCCGCCGGAGTTTAGGGCAGAGCCACCACCGACCACCACCAATTGTGTCTGGGCCAAGCTCATCCCCTTCGTTTCATCATTTTGAGCAACTTTCATAACTAACACGAAGTGAGAAAATGAGTGGAAGTGGCCGAAACTTACCAAAAACAGTCCGGTTTGGCCGGAAAAACTGCAGAAACCGATATGCTCTCCGACGAGCGTGAAAACCTCCACTTCTGGTGCTGTCCTTTTTACTGCGTGTTCTACTCCTCCATACGAGTTCAACGAGATAAAGAACTCGTAATTTGGTGGTCTAGAACTCGAGATATTCGCTTCACACTCAAAACTGCCGAAAATGGAAAACCAGCTTTCCGCCGCTGCTACAAGCCGTGCCACGGCACAAGGCTGCCTCTGGCAGCTGCACAAGGTCAAGGCGAAGCCGTGGGAGGTGGTTTGACGTCAAACGGTGGCCGGAGGAGCAAGAACTCGGCTGGAGAAGTTTGGCTCTGTTTTTTGCCTTCGGTTCGGTGCCGCGCGAGAGAGAGAGAGAAAAAATCTAGGTTTTCTGATTTTTCAGATTTCTCCAAAAATGTTAACCTATATATATACAAAATCGAAAACTTCTAAATGTCATAACTTCTTCCTACAAACTCCGATTCTTGTGTTCCGCATATGCACGAACTCGTATCAACGAACTCTACGACTTTCATGAAAGAAGTTTCCTCAAATTCCTTACGTAAAAATATGTCAATTTTAATAACCCTAAATAACGTTAAATTTCGATACTAAAATCATTCGAAACCAAATTTCTCAAATAACGACATTCGAATCACACTCACAACTCATAATTCATATAATTTGAGAAGTATTGAATTACGAAATATTTAACTGAAATTTCGGGTCTTTACATATTTCTTCATGGATTATACCGTATAGTTTAAGAAGAAAAAGAAAAATGAGATAATTATGCTTCTTCTTTAAGGTGAGATGTGATGACGGCGGGAATTTTGTGCTAAGGAACTAGGAATATAATGACCATGTCTTGGGAGGACTTTGTAGAACCCTTTTGGGGTGTGTGCTTATATTCTAGTGGTGGAGAAGTTGGAGTTAATCTCATTACGTTAATCCGAAAGGTTATGAGTGTCGGAGACTAGGAGCTTAACTCACACAACTGTATCAATTTTTCTGGATAATAGCTATTGAGGAGTTGGCTCATATGTTCTAGTATGGACTGAATTATAAGATCAGGGAGAGAGTGATCCCTTTACAGCTGCCTTCCATGGCAATGAACCTTGCTGGTGTGGGGATAATGGAGTAGGAAGTTCAGACTTCTTTTAGGGAGATGACAACAATGTGAGATTCCATGTAGTTATAGAGAGTGCAGTAGTATGTCAGGTACTCAGTGTGGGTCCTGGAAAAGACAGATGATCATTAGCAGGCGTCAACTGAGGTAGCTGCTGAATTTAGTTCGACGACACACATTAGGCATATAGCACTTTCGTGATGTTTCTAATAGGGAGGTTTTAACTGTTATTCATCCTTGATTTTAGTGAAGCATTGCATTTCTTCACATTTGTTTTGTGTTTGGTTTGACTCATATGATTCTAGCCAGTTCCTCTGTGTGATTTGATTTTGGTGTGTTTGAGAATGATTGTTGGTGATACATCTTTATGGAAGTGTGGCAACCATTGTGGCAGTGCCTTTATAGCAAGTTTTGTAGCAGTGCTTGTGTGGCAACCCTTGTGGCAGTGCTTGTTTAATTGTCTAGCAGTATTTTGTGGCATCCTGTGTGACAATGATTTTGTGTGCAATCCCATGTGATGATTTGTATGTGGGTTGCTAGACTTTATCATGATTGTGCCCTGAAATGGTAAAACACTTATTGTGTAGTAATGCATGATTCATTGCTACTATGATAAGCTTCCTGTATGGTTTGACATATGGAAAGAGTGATATGACCTTGTGATATGATGACTGTGAAGAGATATTATGTTGGTGTATGAGCTGAGGTGATAATATTATTTTCAACCCTAGGAGTGCTAGTGTTGTATTATCAATGCATAGGAACATATATTGTTGTGAGGATAGGAGTTTGAACTGTGATATAGTCAATGTGAGGTACTATAACTGCAGAGTTGAGACTCACGACTTGGGTTACCACCAATTGGGCAGTGAAGTGAGTTGTGGGTGAGATACTAGATGTTGTACCAGTATTGATTGATGGATCAAGGTATGTCTTACGTAGTAGTGGAGGCTAATCTAGAAAGCTACGAGGAATTACTAGAAGTACGAGCGCAGTATTTTGTCCACAGATTGTTGGACGGGTTGAAAGATTAGATCAAGTGTTGGAAATCATGTTGAAGGCAGGCGTTTGTCATTTCAAACCTAAAGATAAGACTGAGGTTTGTTAGACTTGTTATGGTGGTGGTGAGAGGTGGAGATTCGATGTTTAGTTTTATCGTGTCTCCTAGAATTTCATGCACTGGACTTATTGATGTGCCTAGACTAATGAAAAAGAAGTCTATGATGGATCCAGAGCAGGGGATCGAGGTTTTGTTGAAGTAAAAATTGGTACAGCCATCGTTGGTTGTAGGTTTCTATTTTAGACAAGATTACAATACAACGTTTAGCTACGGACTTGACTGGTTTAAAAGTGACAGAGTCAACTACTGATTTGATTGAGATTGAGACCTAGATTGTAGGATCCGAGTAGTGATGATCTCAAGGAGGAGGTCATGCAAGAAGCACATTGATCTCTTTACACTGTACAATATAGAAAGCACCGAAATATATATAGACCTACGAAGACAGTTTGGTAGAGTGCGATGAAGATGGATGTGGCTGAGTATGTATCCAAGTGCCTTACTTGTCAGCTGGTGAAAGCAAAACATCAGAGACCCGCATGGATGTTGAAACCTTTACCAATATATTTCCATGGACTTTGTGACTGGATTGCCTAGGTCCAGACAAGGTTATGACTCGATTTGGGTGATTGTGGACCGATTGACGAAGTCTGCACACTTTCTTCCTGTGGGGAAAACTGGGGATGAGTTGTGTAAGTTGTACGTGAATGAGATAATGTGGCTTCATGGTATGCCTGTTACGATTGTTTCTTTGATTGGGACACTCGTTTCACATCGGAGTTCTGGCGCAGATTCCATAAGGCATTTGGCACTTCTCTGGTTATGAGTACTGCTTTTCATCCACAGATCGAGAGAGTGACTCAGGTGATGGAGGATATGCTGAGAGCATGTGTTTTGGACTTCAAGGGAAGTTGGGCGGATCATCTGCCATTGGTGGAGTTTGCTTACAATAACAACTATCACTCCAGTATCGGTACGGCCCCATATGAGGCTCTTTATGATAGAATATGTAGGACTCCTATCTGTTGGGTAAAAATTAGGGATAAGGCGCTCTTGGGACATGAGATTGCTCAGGAGACTACTGGGAAGATCACTACCATCCGGGACAGGATCCGGACTACACAGAGTAGGCAGAAGAGTCATGCTGACTTGGAGAGGAGATCGGTAGAGTTTGAGGCGGGTGATCATGTGTTCTTGAGATTCTCGCCCATGAAGGGTGTGGTGAGATTAGCAAGAAAAAGAAGCTAGCTCCAAGGTATGTCGGACCTTTTGAAATTCTTGAGACAATCGGGGAACTGGCCTGTTGTATTATCATGCCACCCAGTATGTCTAATGTACACAATGTCTTCCATGTATCTATGCACATAAAATATATCCATGATGAGTCACATGTGATCGATTTCGGTACAATTGAGGTGAATGCGGATGTGATCTTCGTGGTTGAACACGTTAGTATCTTGGACAGATCTACGAAGAGACTCAGTAGGAAGGAGGTTGACATGGTGAAGGTGTTGTGGAGTCATCATGACGAGGGTGATGCATCATGGGAGTTAGAGTTTGACATGAGGAAAAAGTATCCACAGCTTTTTGTCGATGAACGTGCTTGAATTTCGGGACGAAATTCCTTTAAGGAGGGTAGACTGTAAAGACCCGAAATTTCATTAGATAAATTTTTGTAATTCAATAATTGTTCAGATATTTGAATTATAAATATTGAGACTATTTCGTAAGTCATTGTGCGGGAAATTCGGTTTCGAATCGATTTTATTTTCGAAACGAACGTTATTTAGGGGGTCGTGAAAATTGACTTTTTATACGTACAAAATTTGGGAAAACTATCTTCATGAAAGTTGTAGAGCTCGTCGATACGAGTTCGTGTATATGTGGAACGTAATATTCGGAGTTCGTATGAATTTAGTACGAATATTTGAAAATTGAGTTTTTCCTATATATAGAGGAATTTTCAGAGAAAAACAAAAAAATTCTAGATTTCCAATCTTCCTCAACTCTCTCTCTCTCCCCGCTTCCGTCACCCATTTCTGCGCTCTCCTTTATCCGGCCATATCTCCCTCCACAGATCTCTGATCGACTTGATTCCAAAAGCAATTTTGCTCGTTTTGAAGTCATTTAAAACTTGCTAGAAGACATCGAAGTCAAAAAATAACCGTGGGAGGCGCTACAAGGCCGAGAAGCTGCAGAGGTCGGGCTGAAATCGCCCAAGCTGTTCCTCCCTTTGCCGGCAGATTTCTTCCTCCTCCGGCCACCAATCGACGAGCCGCTTATCCCTATCTCTTCGTCTTGAAACAAGCTTTCCATACATATATGCCTTGCATCCTATCATTCACCATAGGCAACGAATCGAAGCAAAGAAGATCAGATCATTTTTTTGGCATTTCTTCAAATTCCGGCCAACTCCGGCCAAAGTAGGAGGAGAGACCAACTGGGCTTTGTTCGTATTGCCATGCTCTACAATCTCACCAAGTTTCACATCTCCATTTCACCCGAGGAAGAAGAAATTCAGATTTGATGGATTTTGGGCTATTTCGGCCTCTTTCTTTTTGTGGTAAATTTCGGCCCTTAGACTTGAAATTTGACTTTGTGCTAATTATGAAAGTTGAAATTGGAGTTGAGATGAAGAACTTTGAGGTTGGGAGTTTTGGCAAATTTTGACTTTGGTATGGCGGCGCCGCCGCCACTATGGTGGTGGTTTCCGGTGAACTCCGACCACCCCAAGAGCAGTTTCTGCTCATTGTTAGATTGTACATGTCGATACGATCATTTTGATATATAGCATGTGAATTTTAGATATCGTATGAATTAGTTATGAATTTTACGATGTCAATTGATTTCGATCGTTCGATTTATGATCTGTGAAGATTGAACCGTCCAATAGACGTGTAGTTTTGATATAATGATCGTAGGTCTGTCCCGATGAATTTATGTGGTCATGGGTGAAGATCCGACCGTTAGATCTTCATATAAGTGCGTTTTTGAATTGTACGCTATTTGATTAGGTGATTGATGGTTTTACTTTGGTGGACGATTTCGGGGTGAATTTGTTAAATTGAAGACGTAGCGGGAGTATCGAGGTGAGTAAAACTCACGTGGTTCATATTATGAACCGAGCGCTTTAAATTATTTATTTTTTTAATTGTGTGAAAAATATTTGTGGATTAAATATTTGTTTTTAAAATCACATGGGCTTGATCACTACGGTCCATAGGTAAGTAAAATGAATTTTAATTATAAAAATGAATTTCACGATTTTCTTGTGTGAACTATAGATGGTATTAGTGGTCATCCCTGAGTGGATGATTACGTATATATATATATATTTACGTGGAATATACATGTTGATTGGTGGATTGTCGAGTGGTGATATGATTGAGTTGAATTGATGATTTGAATTATATTTCAAATGCTTAATTTCATATTAATATTGTGTATCTTGGTTAGGTTGATTTCATTATGTGATAATACATGTTGTGCTCATTTATGGATTTCGGGTCAACGTGGTGACCGGTGTGGGGTAATCGGACGCTCTAATCCTGGGTGGATGATGGGATACGATTGGTTGAGTATGTGCAATTATCGGACGTTCTAAATATGTATATAAATATACATATTGATGAAATCCGATAATGATAAATATGTCGGATGCCATAACCTAGGCCAGGTGACGGGCTACGATTCAGTTAGAGCTCTAGTCTGTCAAATACCGTAACTTTATAAATACGATGTTGGGGTTTTGTGAAGAAAGATGTGAATTAGGGTTTGGGTATTGAGTTGTTAATTGATTGAGAGTGTTGTTTTCTTGTGGATGTAGAAATTGTTGTGCGTTGACTTGGGTGAAAATGATTATGATTTAATTAAACAACCGTTCTTTCTTTTTACTCATACGAGCTTTCAAAAGCTTACGGTTTTGTGTTGTTGAAATCCCGGTACACTATTCAAATGGTGTAACGGATATTCCTGCAGGTCAGGATAACCAAGGAGGTGACCGTGCTGTTCAGGTGTTGCAGCATTTATTTTGATTTCTTTTAAGTTATGAGGTTTGTTATGCTCAATTGAAGCTTTACAATTTATTTTGTGAGTGAGTTGTAATAATTACCCGAGACTAAGTTCGGGTTTTGAAATTAAATTATGTGGTGAGGTTGTTAAGAAAAAGAAATTTTCAAGTTGATTATTTGAATTGTAGTATTTTTCATGTTTCGGATTTTTGAATTTTATTCAAACAAATTAGGGGCGTGACATCCCTTGAAGTGTAGAATCCCTTTTTGAATCACGACCAAAGGTAGCTAGAGCTAGGACAACGAAGAGCGTTCTACCCGTATCAGATTTTTTGCTATTTATAGAAATTTTCTAACTTTTCAATTGATCATAACTTTCTCATACGAACTCCAATTTCCATGATCCATATATCTATAAACTCATATCGACGTGCTCTACAACTTTCGTGAAGGAAGTTTTCACAAAATCCTTACGTATAAAAAGTCAACTTCGTAACTCCCTAAAATGTGCATTTCAATTAATTATTTGCCTGAAAATAATTTCACTCCACCCTCGAACCACGAAATCGTACTAACGAACACTTTATTAATTACTGGAAATTCTAAGACATTAATTATGAATTTTCGGGGTATTACAATATTTGCAAAAAGATAGGTCCCATCAATTTAAATGGACCAATTCATTGGGCCACATCATTCTATAGGGGATAATTGTATTTATTTTGATTGAGTTATTAATAAATTAAATTGAGTTTTTTATTATTTTATTTTATTATTATAAATATTTTATTATTATAAATATATTATTATTGATAGAAGAAGAAAAAATGAATAAAAATAAATAAGAAAGACCAAAAACTTTCTTTGATTTGAACTCACCCAATCAAAAATCCTTCTATATCTCAAATTAAAAGAGAATAGAATAAATCATACTTTCGTACAATATCTTAATTGAATTATATGTAATGATCAATAAATTTAGTTTAATTCTATGTCTACATGTGGACTAAAGAAAGAGAATTCTTGGTTAAGTTCTCCACCTTAACGATAGAAAAAAGGATTGATCAAATTCTATTGAGTATGACTCATAGTGATCATTTATCAAAGAATGACTCTGGTTATCAAATGATTGAACAACCGAGAGCAATTTACTTACGATACTTAGTTGACATTCATAAAAAGTATCTAATGAATTATGAGTTCAATACATCCTGTTTAGCAGAAAGGCGGATATTCCTTGCTCATTATCAGACAATCACTTATTCATAAACCTCTTGTGGGGCTAATAGTTTTCATTTCCCATCTCATGGAAAACCCTTTTCGCTCCGTTTAGCCCTATCCCTCTCTAGGGGTATTTATTTCGAGCACAGGTTTTTCTGGTCCAGTTTTGCTGAGGGAGCGACCCCATTTTTCACCTTGAATTGGTCAAAATATGCGGAATTTATCCCTTTTGTTTGGGTCTAATATAACAATGCGTGCATCGCCAATATTGATTATTCTTTTATTTATTCATTGTTCTTTTTCTTTCATGAAATACTATCTACTATTAGTACTGGGCGACTAACCAATTCTTAAAAAAAAATTCTACAACCATAAAAAGATTTCTTTAGATGTTACATCTTGAATCCTGAGAATATGATAAGCTCCTTCAAAAATTATTGGAAAACAACCCGTTGTATTTACATTTTACCTGATCTTCAGTTGCAGAAGGTCCGTTTGATATCCCAAAACTGCTCAGCAACAGTCAGACAACCTCATCTTCCAACCTATTTGGACTAACGGAAACCCAATACTGTTATGGAGCATTACAAGCAACTAATCAAACGACGCGCCGTTTAATCCTTCTCCGAAGACATACCGAATTTTTTTCAAAGGGTTGGTGGACAATTTCAAGGTGGAGAGGGCGGTGGAGCTGAAAGAGGATATGGTTGATGTGAAGGGTTTCGAGCCGGACCCGGTTGTCTTCGTTGTTGTCTCGCTCTCGTTGTTATGAGATTCAAAGGGTTTCGCCGAACCGCATATGTACCTTCATTCTCTACCAGAACGGGAAATCGCTCTCTTCTCTACTCGATTCTTTCTTGACAACAGAGCTTCAAGGCCAAGAACATGTATGCCAATCTTTTCCTTTCGGAGCCTAACCCCAAGTGAGTCTAATCTGCATGTGTGTTCGATTTTGAGTGGTCAAGTTTTGATCTTGGTTAGAAGTTAGGTGTTTTGATCAATATTTGTTCGTTGATTTTGGAAGTGTAATTTGAAGTTTTTCTGATGGCCTATGTCGAAGAGAGTATAGGAAGCAGAGATTGAGAAGAGTATGGACTAAGATTTTGCAGGTCTCCATTGGGGAAGAGAGAGATTTTCATTTCGGATATGGTTTTGGGCGGCGGAGCAGTGGCGTTGGTGATGGCGGTGGGGATTGGGGCATGGAGCTGTTTGGCCTTGAATTGGGATTTGATGGTACTGGGTTTTTGCAGGGTTTGGATGGAGCTCATGGATTGTTGATGATTGGGCATGGAGCTCCGTCTCCTCTCAGGTTTTTGTCAATGGGAGAGAGAAGCATTTGACAATGAGTTTTTGTTTATTTGAAGGAGGAAGGGAAGTTGCTAAGGAGATCAACGGAGGCGTTGTGCTGATTGCTGAGGTTTCTGCAAGGGAGAGGGAAGAAGAGATAAATCGAAAAAAGGAAAAAAGAAAAAAAGAAAGAAAAAAGAGAGAGAAAAGAATAAAATTTAAATAAAAAAAAGTGAGGGTATAATGGACAATTTCTCCCAGAATGACTGCCACATCAGCAAGTTAATAGAAAATTTAGACGGAGATTAACGGAATGGATCTATTGCTCCAAAATTTGAGAGTACAAGGACTAAACGTGTGAAATTAAAAAGTGAGGGACTAAAGTGTTTTTGGGGCAAAAGTACAAGGAATAAACAGTATTTAACCCTATTTTAATCTTTTAGTAAAAATGCACATTGTGGGAAGGTAGTGGAATTTTCATTAAATATATGATGTAAGGATTTATAAGTAACTTCACACCTACTTTTGACTAACAAAGTGGATTCTTAATTCTTTAATAATAGTATAGATTTATATAAAAACAAATCTAATAAAACTAACATTACAGTAAACTAACAAAATCAAATATGATGAAATTTAAAAAGTGAGTTGATGAGAAATAGAATTTTAATTAAAAAAATAAAAATAAATAAATAAACTAAATTTTTTGTCCTTGTCTTGATAAAAAAAAAAAAGTTTTTGTCCTTTTTAATGGGCTTCATTATTGGCTTCAAACTGGATTTACACATCTCCAAATAAAAGGGGATGCCCAATACACGTTTTCAGCTTTAGAGGCAACCCAAGATGACCTTAGCCTAGATGGAGATTCGGTGGAAGAAGCCAAGGTAATACTAATTTTTATTTCATTCTATTAGTTGGAACTATGTCCCTAGAGTTAGCAATAAAGCAGTACATTGTGTGTCTAAGTCAGCACTTTCTCTATCTGTTCAGACTTGTTGGTCGAGAATGATACTGGATTGGCTAAATCACATCATTGTAAATGAGTAGGGTTAATGAGTTTCCGTGAGTTGTAAAATGGAGTGTGGTACTCTTCCCTACTAGTTTGTGGTGGGGTTTGATGAGACCACTGTATACTCCTTAATGTAAAAAGATTTGCATTATTTTTCTGGGTAAAAGCACGGGTCGAAAACTACTTTTGTATAGAAAAACACAACGAAAAATCTAAAAATACCCTCTTTTAGCCTATCAAAATTGAGCACTAAATATGAGAGAGGGAGAATTGGACCAAAAAAACCAGTACTATAAGAATTAAACTCTATATTAGTTATAACATCTACTACAAAGTTGGCTTCTTGAAAAAAGAAAAAAAAAACATATATATATATATAATAAAATGTATAGAAACAAAAAAAAATATGCTACTTCTGAATTCTAATTACTTTTTTTTTTTGGAGATAAAGTAAACTAGTTCTGATAGACAAGCCCATACAGAACAATAAATACATAGGAAATTTAATTTTTAACTGAGCTACTTAGAGCCAAGTAAAAGGAAATTAAACCTAAAAATAACGTCTAAATAAAAGCAAATTCACACAAACCCAACATAAGCAGCATAAAGCTGATACAAGCCGCACCAAGCTGCCAAAGGTCTCTGAGTAACTCTATAACCAAAATACCCTAAAGAGTATATTTGAGACATAGGATGGAAAATCTGAAATGACACCTTGAACCACCATTCTCTTCTCCACCAGAGGTGCATCATCTGTGAAAGAGTTGTTGCCACCGAAATAGGACATAATCGAAAAGTAAAGGACTGTTACAATGGAGAATGGTGGTTGTGAAACCCATGCCTAAGCACCCATACTCGCCTAGGTAAGTGATTTTCACTTTTGAAAAGCAGTCATAAGAACTTTCATGGAAGAAATCAGAGGTAAATAGAGGAGTGATGATATGAGGTGTTCGGTGGAAGAGATCTTGGAGGATAAAGTCAGATTTGAAAATTTTTGGGATAGATTGATATAGAAAAGATGAGAAAAACAAGAAGGAGGAATAAGATTCTCTAGGTTTGAACTTAGTCAATACAAGACACCACAGTGGGTGTGCAATCACCATCGTGGGTGTACAATCACCACAGATGGTGTAAAATGGGTTGAAAATTGTGGGTAGTGTGGATTGGAAAAGAGGGAGGAAGAAGATGAAGGTAGGTGGGGAGATTTGTGCTGCTGACGGTGGACTCCTAATGTGGAAGGGTGTGTTGAAAACCCAAAGAGAAGAGGGAGTTCTCTCTGTCTAGAATTCTCTGTTTTCTGTTTTCTAAAAGATTGAGTTTTGCTTGTTAGAGCTGAAAATGCTACTTCTGATAACTTGAACTTAGAGACTCTAGAAAACATATGCCCTTGATGTTGTCAACGAGAAATTTTGAGCTCCTCTCCACAAAAGATGAGGATACACATAATGCTTGATTGCTAAAAGACTTTCCTTAAAAAAGACTGCCATAGCGAGCAATCTACAAATTTATTACTGCTCTGTATAGCCTTAAAAATATAATTTATAGGTATTGAACTTTACTATAATAATACTTGAATAATCAATTCATGTGCATTTGGTCATGCGAATTTTAATAGAAAATGGTTTACCTCTATATCTGAACTACCAAGCACCATGATGATGAAGTAACACACTCATTATATCATATGTTACTAGTGCTAATGGTGAGTCATTCCTTGTCTTAATAACTGTAATAACTGCAATTTTTATTTTAATTGTGTAATTGTATTAAACGATTATTATACGATTTCACGAATGTTGCTCGATAATATTTCATTTTTTGAATTATGGAAGGTTTGAAACGATTATTTTAAGGAAAAGCTCGAAATGCTCGATTTGAGAAATCGACTTTTTATACGTGCAAAATTTGGGAAAATTTCCTTCATGAAAATTGTAGAGCTCGTTGATACGAGCCCGAGCGTATGCGGAACACATTGTTCGGATTTGTTTTGAATTAGTTATGGAATTTAGAAAATATTTCTATTTTGGTATAAATAGAAAAAACCCTAGTTATTTTCAGAAAGTTTCCATTTTGGTCCGGCCTCCTTTTTATTTTTGGAAAGTCACTGTTCATCATCTTCCTCCTTCGTCCTCTTCGTCCGAAACCCAGCCAAGCACTTCTCCGATCGATATCTTGCTCCACCGGCCACCAAAAGGCATCGCACCACCTCCCTTGGCTTCGTCTCGAGCTGCTCTACTTGCTGGACAGCGTCGCTCCCACCGTCACTGCCTCCAGGTCCGGCAAAATCGCCCAAACAAGTCGGACCCGAAAAATAACCAAAACGAGCTCCTCGTGTTTTCGGCCACCAAACCAAGTGAAACTCCTCCCTCTACATCGACTCGACCTCCTGAAGCTCCCAGAGGCAGTTTTACACGGCTGTGTGGCCTGTGGTGGCGGCTGGAAGCCAGCCCCGATCGGATCAAACGAAACTTTCGATCCGAATATCTAGAGCTATAGACCTCCGTTTTTTATGATTCTTAGCCTGGTGAGTTCGCAATGAAGTTCTGAACAAGTTTCCAGAAGAGATCGAGGAGTAAGGTTGCAGTTTTTATGTCAGTTTCAAGCTCGCCGTGTTCTAGAAAAATTCCGGGCGCCGACTGTGTTTGGTAAATTTCAATCCCTTCCCGTTATTTTCTGGTCTTGTGCTAGTTATGAAAGTTGCTCAGAATGATGAAACAAAGGGGAGAAGACTGGCCCCGGCACCATTGGTGGTGGTTGGCAGCGGCTCTCCCCCAAACTCCGGCGGCCCTTTCCGACCACCTCTAAAGGTGTAAAATATAGGTTCTGTACATTTTATGATTCTACGTTTCAATACGATTATTTCAGCATATTATATGCATTTTTCAGATATCGTATGATTTAATTATGAATTTTGAGATTTCGATCGTTAGATTTATGATCTGTGAAATTTGAACCGTCTGATGGACTTGTAGTTTTGATATGATGATCATATGACTGTCCCAGTGGCTTTTTGTGGTCATGGGCGAAGATCCGACCGTTAGATCTTCATATAAGTGCAAAATGGTGATTGGGGAAGTGATTCGTGAGAATCCGTGCGTCGGATTTTCTTATAAATTAGAATCCGACCGTCTAATGGAGTATAGTTATGTTTTGGAATTATTGGCTAAATTCAAATCACATTTGATTAGGTGATTGACTGACTATACTTGGGTGAGCTGTTTCGGTGTGGTTTATATTTTAATTGAAGACGCAGCGGGAGTCTCGAGGTGAGTAAAACTCACGTGGTTCATATTATTTTTGTAATTGTGTGAAAAATATTTATGGATTAAATATTTGTTTTTAAAAAATCATATGGACTTGATCAACTACGGTCCATAGGTAAGTAAAATGAATTTTAATTATACAAATAAATTTCACGATTTTCTTGTGTGAACTATAGATGGTATTAGTGGTCATTCTTGAGTGGATGATTACGTATATATATATATATATATATATATATATATATATTTACGTGAAATATATATATATTGATTGGTGGGTTGTTGAGTGATGATATGATTGAGTTTGATTGATGATTTGGATTATATTTCAAATGCTTAAATTTCGTAATAATATTATGTATGTTGGATGAATTGATTTCATTGTGTGGAAACATATTGTTGTGCTTATTATGGATTTAGGGTCAACATAGTAACCGGTATGGGGAATCGGACGGTCTAATCCTAGGTGGATGATGGGATACGATTGGTTGAGTATGTACAATTATCGGACGTTCTAAATATGCATATATGTATACATATTGATGAAATACGATAAAGTTAAATATGTCGGATGCCATAACCTAGGCCAGGTGACAGGCTACGATCTAATTAGAGCTCTAGTATGTCAAATACCGTATTTTTATAAATACGATGTTGGAGTTTTGAGAAGAAAGATGTGAGTTAGGGTTTGGTGTTGAATTGTTGATTTGGTGATTGATTGAGATTGTTGGTACTTCGTGGATGTGGAAATTGTTGAGTGTTGACTTGGGTGGAAATAAATGTGATTTAATTAAACAACCGTTCTTTTTCATACGAGCTTTCATAAGCTTACCATTGTGTTGTTGCAATCCCGGTACACTATTCAAATGGTGTAGCGGATATTCCTGCAGGTTAGGATAACCAGGGAGATGACCGAGCTGCTTAGGTGTTGCGGCATTTATTTTTATTTCATTGAGTTGTGAGGTTTGTATGCTCATTTAGAGCTTTACAATTTATTTTGGGAGTGAGTTGTAATAATGAACCGAGACTAAATTCGGTTTTTGAATTTAATTCGTGTGGTGAAGTTGATAAGAAAAAGAAATTTTCAGGATGGATATTTTAAGTTGTAGTAATTCATATTTCGGATTTAGAATTTTTGTTCTAAAATTCGGGGCGTGACAATAACTAGCTTAATCATTGTTATCTTTCTAGTAACTCTTCATAATGTTTTTTATGTGTCTGACTTGTCTCATAATCTCATATATATTCCCTAGTTAAATGTTGAAAAACTAAGGGCTTGCTCTGTTAAGTTTTTGAAAATAGTTTTCAAAAATTGTTTCTGAAAACAAAAACGAGAAAAGAAGTTTGTATGCCTAGTATCATTTGGTTTGGTAGCATAGTCTCCCCTTTATAAGATTTAAGAATACGTTTGTTATTATTATTGAGGAACTGATTTCAAAAATGAAAATAACAAAAACGTGTTTGGTACAAATATTGAAAATAATAATAAGATAATTAAAACACATTTTGTTCTTCAAATTAAAAGAAGATTAAAAAAAAAAAAAACAAAGCCTCATCAACACAAAACTGTTCAATCTTTTCAATTTGAGCAAGCACGTGATAATGAAATACTATTTCTTCATAAACTAATAATGGCATTAGGATTCAATTGTATGCCTGAGCTAATTGGTGCCATCCTCAACTCCAAAAGCATTGAGCCATTGGGCCAAGAATGCTGTCAAAGCCACTGCGGCCAGGGCAGAGAAACGCCGAACTTTCCTCGACGGTTCCAGCCGATAAGTAAAGCGCCAGAAAAGATTACGAGCAAAGACCCAGGTGTAATAAGGGCTGAACAAATAAGCTTCCGAGTGCCAATTGCTAACATCATCAAACATGCCATTCTGGGTTGGCAAGAACCATCAATGGCATTAAGGATCATCTTTTTCTTATTAAATTATTGTTACTGAATTTATCTTCAGTTATCTGATATCACCTGGATGAAACCATGATTTAAATGGCTCAATTTAACAGAGTCCCATCACCTAATTATTCCAAATCAATGTCACCCACACTAAACTATAACAATCAATATGAGGTTAAAATTAAAAGACCCATTATGCCCATGCTTTAATTTTCAAAGATCTAAACTTTTAGATCTTAAATTAAAAGAAAGAATGGTAGCAGAGCTGTTAGAATGGAGAGCCAAGAATCAGTCTCTCGTGCTTTCTTCATAATTTTGTTGCCCGTGTTTTGCTTACATTTTTAAAAACGATGAAAACATCATTTTGTCGTTTCCTCGCTTGCAGTGTATTTTGGAAATCATTTTTAGAAATGATATTTTTCATGTTTACAAGATCATACCAGCGAAAGCATATGCTCGTCATTTTTTGTTTTGAAAAATGAAAACAGCCTCAGAAAACTTAAACGAACGGCACCTAAGTATTTTGTTAAAAATTTTCCTATGTATGCTATAATCTGAAACCTTCTCATAGAAAAAATCAATGGCAAAGGATATCTGAGTGTAAGATTGCTTCATCTAAACTTCATGTATGCAAAGAAAAAACCAGAGTTAACCTATTTTTATGTTTGGATCTATTCTAAGTTCTTATTTCGTCTAGTTTGTGTTGGTTTCCCCTATTCATTTATATATGATTACACTATATTGTATTTGGATTTCTATGGTGTTTTAAAGATTTTCTGGAATTTAGAAATCCAGGGGTATCCAATTAGGATTGTTTAAAAAATATCTAAAAGTCTCGATATATTCAATTTAGATTTTAAAAGCAGATTTCAAATTCATGAACGTGATTTCTTAAAACACAACAACAAAATAGACGTGGTTTCTTAACACGTTTTTATTTACATAACTTTACCTTTATTTTACCCATAAACTTCTTTGACAAGAAAAAAAAATGTAGCTACACTTGTTACCGTTCATCTTCTTTTTTCTTCGCTAATATTTTTCTATCACCAATGAAACACATAAAAAGTATATTTTACAAAAAAAAAAAAAAAAACTCTTCAAATTCAATTGTACAACCCATTGTGCCTATATATTTAGATGTTGAAATCATGAAGTTAAACAAAGTGAGAGAATCAGTTGGCATGGTAATCATTCATGGATCTGATAAAAAAGTAATTGATTTCTTATGAACAAGAATGGTGTTTTCCCTCTTCTCTTATATACTTAAAGTTTGCAGAGCATGTTGCTTCTCTCCTTGTGGCTCCGTCCATGGTGTTCCAGAGACCCTTACAAATTGATTCACCAGGGAGAGAGGCTCGTCGATTCAAAACCCTTGGCAGAAATGCCGAGCTAGTCCAGCTTGAGGCTGAGCTAGTCCAGCATTGATCCAAGATATTTAGAGACACTGACCTAAAGCGCACCTAACAAAAATCTCAAATGCGGAGAGTAAGGAAGAAGCTTGATAGAAGTTTATCCATAGAGACAGAACTGTGTGTCGACATCTTTAATTATTTGGAGTTTACAGTGATCCCAGGTCATGGTCCACATGGACTTCCTTTGCCTAAATTCACATATATAAATGAGATGCGATATTAGTCGGATATTGAAGGGCCAAACATTATTAGTTGTTCTTGCACAGTAGGCTGTGGCGACCAATGTCCTTGTTTTTGGTTTAATAGAACCCTACCGTACGACGTGGAGGGTGGTGGGCATTGACTAAATCTTGACAGAGATATGATCTTTGAGTCTAAAGATTGTAATTGCAATGGCGATTGCGTACTCCTGCACTTCTTAGCAGGCCAGTGTTGATCTTGATCTATTTTGTACGGGCGAAACCAAGGGTTAGGGGGTGAGATAGTTGAGTTTCATACTAAATGGGCACGTGTGTGTGAGTACTTGGGATACATGAGAACCATCAGAGATTCAGATGAGCTAAGCTATATGGATTTGACATTTCATGCTTGAACCAACTTAGGAGGTTATGAGGAGAGGCGCTGTCAATACAACTATTGGTATGGAGTTGGCATTGGAGAAAGAAGACACAGACGAATCGGAGGACACCATACTCAATGTTGATGCATATGTGTTTGGGAATATAGCTATGTTTGTTAACCTTAGTTCTGACCCAAATCTCTTCTCACAGTGCATTGTTTACCCCTCTAGTAATATACCATTGGCGGCAAAGCAAGCATGCATTATTTTCTTACTTTTAAGGATATAGAGTCATTCGAGGAGTTAACGCTTAATTACAACCCTTCTGGTCAAAACAAGATGAAGTGTCTTTATGAGGCATCAAACTACAGGAAATACTTCTATTTTTAGTTAGGCTATCTAAACCTTTGCAGGAAAAAAAGTTAGGTTATCTAAACAATGGATATAATTTTGGGAGCTGTAATTGAGATGTTTATTCCTTTCAAAAAAAAAAGTTTGGTATATATATAAATTTATTTAGGGAGTTTCCACATATATGTTAAACTTTTGTTATGTTGTTGAAGTGATGAATCATAAAAATTTTATGATTAAATTCAGTTTAGTCCCTTGAATTTTAGGGCTAAAATCAGTTTGGTCCCTGATTTTTTTTTTAATCAAGATGGTCCATGCACTTCCAATTTCTATCACCCGAGTCTAAATTTCAAAAATTTACTCCAATGGTGACGTCATATGGTGAGTTGGCATCGACAAGCATGGCCCACTGTTTCAGTTTTTGACTCTTAGTTTGGTTGAAATGTCCAAACTACCCTGAATACTATTTTCCTCATCTCTCTTCCTGAAACCCAAAAGCTCCTCCCACTCTCCCCCTTTCCCTCTCCTCCACCACGTCTCAACACATGTCGTCTTCACCCTTAGATCATGACCACAATCACTCCAGCGCCGTTCCTAGCCCAAATTAATTCACAAACCACAAAGAAAACGAGATCCCATTCCCGTTTGACCCACACCCTCAGATCATCTCTCTTCTTCTTTTTGACCCACACCCGTACCACATCTAGTTCACCATACTAAGCGACAAAGCCAGAGCTCAGTCGCTCTCCTCCATTGCCGATCTCATTTTGCATGTCGGGTTTAAGGTCAATGACGAGACCATGAGGGTGATGGAGTCGTGGGAGGGCGTCCGGGCAACCCAACCATGTCCACCGTTGTCACCACCACCTACCCCTTTGTTGGACCAAAGACGAGGCCCGCTCCTTCATCCTCCCCTATCGCGATCGCTGGTTCGCTCTCCACCATACCAATCTAAAAAATCCGCCGACTGGGACCATGTTGCTGCTGCCACCGTTTCCTTGACTCCCTCCTCCCCACCCAAGACCGCGTTGCAGTGCCGTCATAAGCCTTATCGTGGGCTTTGTTTCATCTCATGGATCAAATGGAATCCGACCCAGATCGGGAATTGGATAATGGTAGTGAGTTTAGAGGTGGGTTTTCGTTAAAGGCTCGTAATTTGGTAAAATCTGATGGAAATGTTGATAGGGATTTTAGTCCTGATGTTGATGAGAATTCTAGCTTCTTATCTAGCTAGGGAAGAAAAAATGTTGACTTTACTTCTGGTTTTGTTGCTTTGATAATGTGCTCTTATTTTGCTATGATTTGGTTGGAAGTATATTATTAACGTAGATAATGGATATGGGGTTCTGCTTTGAGCTAGGGACGGCGGAGGTGTCGAATTTGGTGGAGGAAGAAGAAGAATATGGGAGAGTCGAGTGTGAGAGTCAAAGTTAAGGGTAGTTTGGACATTTGTCCAAACTGAGAGTCAAAAATTGACCAGTGGGCCATGCGTGTCAGTGCCAAATCACCATATGACGTCATAATATTGGACTCAGGTGATGGAAAATGAAAGTGCAGGGATCATCTTGATTAAAAAAAGAAGTCAGGACCAAACTAATTTTAGCCCTAAAGTTCGAGGGACTAAACTGAATTTAATTCAAAATTTTATTCAATTCTACGAGAGTGCATACAAGTTTATCTTTTCTCTTCACGAATCCATAATAGTTTATCTTTAAATCTTAAGATTTTATAAATCTGTCTACTTTAATTTCGTAAAATGTTAGAAATCCATGAATTCTTTTTAATTCATCACTTTAAAAAAGTCTACATAAATCTCCGTATATTGCACCCGTAATCCACACTCCCTTTAAATTTTTTAACAATATATTTTATCTCAAATATCTTCTTACTTCCTAAAACGTCCTTAGATTTATTGTTTTCTTTTTCTTTTTTCTCTCATTCTTTTCCAAAATCAAACCAGATTGTGATTACTTCCTTGGGTTTTGGCTTGGCATTAACAACTTTCTTCTCAACAGCCTTTGGTGTCTGAGCCTTCTTAACTAGCAAGTTCATTAAGAACAGTTGGAGCTCCATTACATTAACAGAAACTTGCTTCTTCTTGTTCCTATTAGCTTGTGCATTAGAGTCTAGAACAATAAGTGTTCTGTGGTGTTACAAAAGCAATTAAACCTATAACTTCAAATATAATAGCCACAATGGTTGGAAGTGCGGGCGGATGCTTAAAGATTTAGAGACGCATGCAAGAATATTGTTTTTCGCATGGAGCTGAGCAAAAAATGATTTCTTCTATATCCAAATTTGGTAGTGAAATACTTAGGAGCGTTAATGATGTTGTGTTGTCTAAATGTTTTGCCGTCGTGGTTAAAACTGATACAAAAATAAATAAAAACAAAAAACATAAAACAAAACCAATGCAACCCAAATGCAAAACAATATAATAGCTTGTTGTTTCTTCAGTGGTCAAGTATCTTCGTAGATATTGACTTAAATGAATGATTATTACTCTGTCTAGCTAGTCGATCTGTTTTAATTCCTAATCTCGTAACCAACACAAATAGACCACTTGATGTTTATGGTTAACTATTCTCATTAATTTTGTTTTCGCCAATTAGCATATACTATGACAATAGTCTTAATATCTATGAAATCAATTGAAATTCATTTCTCCAAACTTCCTTTGAACTGTAAATATAAATTCATATTGATTAGAATAATTAAGAAGAGACATAATTAAAAAGAGACAGTCCAATATTGTATTGCAACACTATTCAAGGCTTTTGGGGTAGTGTCACGCCCCAAATTTTAGAATAAAAATTCAAAATCCGAATTTAGTCACGGTTAATTATTACAACTCAAATACAAAATGAATTGTAAAACTCTAAATGAGCATACACACCTCACAACTCAATGAAATAAAAATAACTACTGTAACACTTAAGCAGCTTGGTCACCTCCCTGGTTATCCTGACCTGCAGGAATATCTGCTACACCATTTGAATAGTGCACCGGGATTGCAACAACACAAAATCCGGTAAGCTTATGAAAGCTCGTATGAGTAAAAGAAAGAACAGTTGCTTAATTAAATCATATTTATTTCTACCCAACTCAACACGCAACAATTTTTACATCCACAAGAACCAACAATCTCAATCAATCAACAACTCAACACCAAACCCTAACTCACAACTTTCTTCACAAAACCCCAACACCGTATTTATAAAAATACGGTATTTGACAGACTAGAGCTCCAACTGAATTGTAGCCCGTCACTTGGCCTAGGTTATGGCATCCGACATATTTATCTTTATCGTATTTCATCAATATGTATACCTATATATATATTTAGAACGTTCGATAATTGAACATACTCAACCAATCGTATCCCATCATCCACTTAGGATTAGAGCGTCTGATTTCCCCATACCGATTACTACATTGACCCTAAATCCACAATAAGTACAACAGTATGTTTCCACATAATTAAATCAACTCATCCAACATACATAATATTATTATATGAAAATTTGGGTCTTCACAGTCTACCCTTCTTAAAAGAATTTCGTCCCGAAATTCAAGCATGCTCGTCCATAAAAAGTTGAGGGTACTTCTTCCTCATGTCGGACTCCAATTCACATGACGCATCACCCTCATCATGATGACTCCACAACACCTTCACAAGTTCAACTTCCTTCCTCTGAAGCTTCTTCGTAGACCTATCCAAAATACGAACAGGTTCAACTACAAATGTCACATCAGTGTTTACTCCAATCGTACCATGATCAATCACGTGAGACTCATCTCGAACATACTTTCTGAGCATACACACATGGAAGACATTGTGCACACCTAACATGCTAACAGGTAATGCAAGTCGATATGCCAAGTTTCCAACCCTTTCCAGAATCTCAAAGGGTCCAACATACCTAGGTGCGAGTTTTCCCTTCTTGTCAAATCTCACCACACCTTTCATAGGTGAGACATTCAAGAACACATGATCACATGTCTCAAACTCTAAAGGTCTCCTCCTCAAGTCAGCATAACTCTTCTGTCTACTCTGAGCGGTTCGGATTCTGTCCCGAATAGTAGTGACCTTCTCTGTGGTCTCCTGTACAATCTCAGGACCGATGAACCCTTTATCCCCTACTTCCGTCTAACAGATAGGAGTCCTACATGGCCTACCATAAAGAGCCTCATATGGTGCCATACCGATACTGGAGTGATAGCTGTTGTTATAGGCAAACTCTACCAATGGCAGATGATCCGCCCAACTTCCCTTAAAATCCAGAACACAAGCTCTAAGCATATCCTCCATCACCTGATTCACTCTCTTGGTCTGCCCATCTGTCTGTGGGTGAAATGCAGTGCTCATAGCAAGAGACGTACCAAATGCCTTATGGAACCTACGCCAGAATTCCGAAGTGAAACGAGCATCACGATCAGAGACAATCGTCACAGACACTCCATGAAGCCTCACTATCTCCTTTACATACAACTTACACAACGCATCCCCTGAGTAAGTTTTTGCCACCGGAAGAAAGTGTGCTGACTTAGTCAACCGGTCAACAATCACCCAAATCGAGTCATAACTTTGTCTGGACCTAGGCAATCCAGTCACAAAGTCCATGGAGATATCTTCCCATTTCCAAACAGGAATTGGCAAGGGATGCAACATTCCTGCGGGTCTCTGATGCTCTGCCTTCACATGTTGATAGGTAAGACACTTCGACACATGTTCTGCCACATCCCTCTTCATACCATACCACCAAAACTGCCTTCGTAGATCCATATGCATTTTAGTACCTCCTGGATGTATAATCTACCGAGACCTATGTGCTTCCCGCATGACCTATTCCCTGAGGTTATCAACACTCGGTACATACAATCTCCTTCGAAATCTTAACCCTCCATCTACCCCAATCATCCACTCGGAAAGACCCTCTACATCAGCATCAGCAGTCATCTCAGCAATCTTCGCCTGAGCAAACTCATCAAGTGTCTGACCCTGAGTGATCCTGGAGATCAAGGTGGGCTGTAAGGTGATACTACCGAGAAAGATTCCTTGTCCTGCTCCTGCAGACATAAGGTCAAACTCTGATGCAGCTTCTAACATGAGCCACTCTCGCACCATAATCGATGCCATGATTACCCGAGGTTTCCTACTCAAAGCATCCGCCACTACATTCGCGTTTCAGGGATGATACTCCAAGGTGAAATCATAGTCCTTAATGAGCTCCATCCATCTTCTCTACCTCATGTTCAATTCCTTCTGGGAGAATAGATACTTCAAATTCTTATGATCAGAAAAGAGTTCAAATTTCTCACCATAAAGATAGTGTCTCCAAATCTTCAAGGCAAACACCACTGCTGCTAGCTCTAGATCATGAGTGGGGTAATTCCGCTCATGTACCTTCAACTGTATAGAACCATAAGCGACGACACTACCATTATGCATCAACACACACCCAAACCGTGATGAGATGCATCGCTGTAAATGACTAACCCACCACCACTAGTAGGAATAGTCAACACTAGAGCTGTAGTCAATCTAGTCTTCAGCTCATTGAAACCCTTCTCACACTCATCCGACCACACGAACTGGGTGTCCTTCCTTGTCAATTTGGTCAAAGCCGAAGCAATACCAGAAAACCCTTCAATGAAACGCCTGTAATACCTTGCCAATCCAAGGAAGCTACAGATTTCTGTAACCATAGTAGGGCGACTCCAACTCATCACTACTTCAACTTTCGAAGGATCCACAGAAACTCCATCCTTCAAGACCACATGACCAAGGAACTTGACTTTACTCTGCCAGAAATCGCACTTCTCGAACTTGGTAAATAATTTCTGCCCTCTCAACGTTTGTAGCACGATCCGCAGATGCTTCTCATGCTCACCTGATGACCTTGAATAAATCAAGATGTCGTCAACGAACACTACCACAAACTGATCCAAGAAGGGACTGAACGTGCTGTTCATCAAGTCCATAAATGCTGCAGGTGCATTCGTGAGACCAAAAGGCATGACAAGGAACTCAAAATGTCCGTACCTGGTCCTGAACGCCGTCTTTGGAATATCTTCATCCTTCACCCTTAACTGGTGATATCCAGATCTCAAATCAATCTTTGAGAACACAGTAGCCTTCCTGAGCTGATCGAACAAATCATCAATCCTAGGTAAAGGGTACCTGTTCTTGATGGTCACCTTATTCAGCTGTCGATAATCCACACATAACCGAAGTGAATTATCCTTCTTCTTCACGAACAACACTGGTGCGCCCCAAGGAGACACACTAGCCTGAATGGACTCTTGTGCAAGTAAGCCTTCAATCTGGACCTTCAACTCTTGAAGTTTAGCTGGTGCCATTCGATAGGGTGCCATCGATACAGGTGAAGTACCTGGTATCACATCAATGGAAAAATCCATTACCCTTTTCGGAGGTAACCCAGGAATCTCCTGAAACACGTCAGCATACTTTGAAACTATAGGAATCCCTGTAATCTTTGAAGTACTACCCCCTGATTCAATATGGCCAAAATCCCTGTCCTCATGGCGATGTCAGACTTCGGAGAACGATAATGAAACACCGGTTGTCCTGGAACATGGATGGACACAAACATCCTAAAGCAATCAATCACAGCATGGTTCGGGCTCAACCAATCCATACCCAAAATCACATCATACGTGTGATCCGAAATCACAATCAAAGATGCAGAGAACTCTCTGCCACCAATCCCAATAGGGCAATCATCACAAAACATGCTAACCTCAAGAGACACACCGAGAGGTGATGTAACACATAATGATCTAGTCAGAGGCATAGCAATCAAACCCAATACATCCACAACCGAACTAGATATGAAAGAGTGTGGGGCTCTCGTATCAAACAGTACTCTAGCAAGATAGTGATAAACTGATAAGGTACCTTCCACTCCTGTGCCTGCCTGACCGATGGCAAAGACTCTAGCAGGTGCAGGTGGTAGCTACCTCTGCTGGTTACCCTGCACTTTACCCTGATTCCGGGGACACTCCCTGGCCTGATGTCCTGCCTATCCACAGCTGTAGCATATCCTACCCCGTGGTTTGGTGCACGCACGAGAGATGTGGCCCGGCTCGCCACAGTTAAAGCACTTCATCGGAGCTGCTGGTGCTATCTGCCTAATAGGCATAGCCTGAACCGGAGGAGCTACTGCTGCCCTAGCTGGAGCCTGATGCTAGAACTGAGTTCTATGTTTCTTCCAGAAATCACCCCTGAAGTCTCTGGATCTACTGCTTCCTGCTATGGCCTTTCCCTTGCCCTGGAAGTCTCTCTCAGCAGACTCATTCTCTCTACGAATCAGGTTCTGCTCCTCAATAATCTATGCCTTAGCCAAGATCTCTCTCTTGGTCTTCAGCTCTAAGATGGCCACATCACGCTCAATCGAAGGACTCAACCCTCTCTGAAACTTCTTAGCCAAGTCTTCGTCCTCCATCTGCCTCACATACTTGTACAGTTTGGAGGACTCCGCATCATACTCGATTACGGTCATCTTCCCCTATACAAGTGCAAGGAATTCTCGTTCCAACCTCTCCTTCACAGCTGGTGGAAAGTACTTCTCCCTGAACAGCCTCTCAAAGCCATCCCATGTCAAAGTAGACACCTCTATACTCCTCTGTGTGACATTCCACCACACCCTAGCCTCATCCTTCAGCATGAACGCGGCTAGCTTCCTCTTATCAATCTCACTGCAATCAAACATATCAAAGTAGGTCTGCAAATCCTCAATCCATCGATCTGCAACCATATGATCAGTGCCTCCTCCAAACTTGGTTGCTCCCAAGCGGATAATTTCCTTCACCAGTACTAACAAGCGAGCAGGATCATCAACCATGCCCACGGGCGGAATATGTTGATCATCATAAGGTGCCTCTACCTCCGCCTCATATGCATCATCGACCGGTGAGGCCCTACCCCTACCTCGGCCTATACCCCTACCCCGAGGTCTACCTCTACCTCGACCTCTAACTTCGTTCCGCTCAATCTCCATTACCTAATAAGCAGGGCATACTTGGTTAATACACGCATATCACTTAAACATGGCATAAGTCAAATGCAAGTCCATATTAACCAAGTAACTAAGCATACAAGACAACGCCAAAAGTTCTTATGACAAGCTAACGTTCCTAGTCAACCTAACGCTCTCACATACCCAATGACATTGTCAATATGGAAGAGCACACGATGAGAATCCGCTGCAGACGGGCCATCACTCGGAAAGTATTGACATATCACCAAATATGTACCCTACACTCTGATACCAAACTATCACGCCCCGAATTTTGGAATAGAAATTCAAAATCCGAATTTAGTCTCGGTTAATTATTACAACTCAAAATACAAAATGAATTGTAAAGCTTTAAATGAGCATACACACCTCACAACTCAATGAAATAAAAATAACTGCTGTAACACCTAAGCAGCTCGGTCACCTCCCTGGTTATCCTGATCTGCAGGAATATCCGCTACACCATTTGAATAGTGTACGGGATTGCAACAACACAAAACCCGATAAGCTTATGAAAGCTCGTATGAGTAAAAGAAAGAACGATTGCTTAATTAAATCATATTTATTTCTACCCAAGTGAACACGCAACAATTTCTACATCCACAAGAACCAACAATCTCAATCAATCAACAACTCAACACCAAACCCTAACTCACAACTTTCTTCACAAAACCCCAACATCGTATTTATAAAAATACGGTATTTGACAGACTAGAGCTCTAATAGAATTGTAGCCCGTCACCTGGCCTAGGTTATGGCATCCGACATATTTATCTTTATCGTATTTCATCAATATGTATACCTATATACATATTTAGAACGTCCGTAATTGAACCTACTCAACCAATCGTATCCCATCATCCACTTAGGAATAGAGCGTCTGATTCCCCCATACCGATCACTACGTTGACCCTAAATCCACAATAAGTACAACAGTTTGTTTTCACATAATTAAATCAACTCATCCAACATACATAATATTATTATACGAAAATTTGGGTCTTCACAGGTAGACCACAATATTTGGATCTTAGGATTTCATAAATCATTTTTACTGTTATTAGTCTTCCAAGTACTACAATTGAAAAACAAAAATAAAAAATCACATTCAACAACTACATTGAACATGTAGAGTATCAAAAAATGTTTATATCATGAAAGATTAGAGAAAAGACAAAAAACACCCAAGAAAAAGAGATGACGGAGTATTAACCTCTTTGCATAGAGAGAGGAACTTTGATAGACTTTTTTTCACCAGAAAAAAAAAAACTTTGATAGACTTTTCCAAATTTTTGGTGTGGTGGCTGAAGATACACTCGTAGTAAGCACTTAATTTAAACCCTCAAGGGATCGTTCAAGCCAAGGGTTGGGAGGGACACTTCAATTTCTCACGTTGATATCTACAAAATTAAACTAAACTGTCCAAAATTCACAGAAGTTAAAAGAAAGAAAATCAAACATAAATATTTTTGAGTTTTGAAGTTTAAAAACGAAAAGAATAAGGAAAGATACTTTCGAATCATTTTTAAGGATGTGATCAATGAAATGAACAAGTTAAGAACAGTACAAATCCACCACAGTTTACAAACAATAGTTAGAAGAAAATTTTAGAAACATTTAATAGACATGTGATTGACAACAAACAAGAACTACCATGAAACACATTGAAATTGTCATTATTACTTTCCTTAAGTTATTTAACGTGGTGAAATGTACTCTTTCGTTAAAAACATTTCTAAACATGCAAACTAGATTTGAAACATAATTCTAATTCATCCAAGAATCATTAAGCACGAAGAAAGTTCGTTTGTTGATTAAGTTAATCTTAGTATGAAATGCACTCTAAGAAGATACATAAGTAAAGTTCAACCTTGAAACGCATTAAAATTGTCATTATTGCTTTCCTTAAGTTATCTTAACGCGGTGAACCGCACTCTTTTGTTAAAAACATTTCTAAACATGCAAACTAGATTTGAAACATAATTAAGTCATTCAAGATCATTAACCACAAAGAAAGTTTGTTCGTTGATTAAGTTAATCTTAGTATGAAACGCACTCTAAGAAGATATATTAAATAAAGTTCAACTGCAGATTTGTTCAAAGTAGTTAATACTTTGTGGGAAAAAAAACAAAACGATTAGGTGAATTATCTTTAACCCTAGCTTCAACTACATGCAAATTAATTTAAGCGTTCAGTCAAAGAAAAGCAACATGCAAAAGTTTTCTATAAACCAAATCGAAACATAACACTCACAAAATTAATTAATCAAATAATTTTTAAGTAAAATTAATCATAAGTACGCAGATAAACGGGTTCATAGTGACGCCCTAATTAATATTTACTCATAGTTTTGAAAATAGCAATCAAAATTTAGTATAATTAAAGGAAATTTTATTTGCACATCCCTAAATACTTAATACTCACCTCTTACTTAATGCACCACCCACTGGTTTCTTCATTCTATCATTTTATTAAATACACCACTCAAACTACCTAAATTATCCTTAAATCATAAAAATTCTATATAAAATCAATAATATTGAAGCCCTCCTAATGAGAACTACTAAAATGAAGACTAGCTGAGTGCTTTCTAATCAACGTGTACACACACACACATAATAAAATCAATATTAAAATCATCAAGCTAAATTTTATCATAATCAAAAAATTATATATATATATATATCATATTGAAGTTAAATGCGTCTTACTTATTAGAATCGTCATAATAATTCTTATTTTCTTTCCATTAAATGAAACATGTACAGTCTTAAGAAATTTTGAATCAAAATCGTTGGTAGTCAAGATTGTTGAAAAAACACATGAAGAGGATCCAACTAGGGTTTATATATATATATATATATATATAACAACATTGTTTTCAATTTTTCTCCATTTTTTTTGAATCAATCGATCAATGATTGTCATTAGTAAAATCATCGCAAGCCAAAATAGGCTGTTACATACCATTTTGCTGTCATTTAAGGGCATAGACAGACAAGAAGCTAGTGGTAGTACCCACAACGGTACATAGAAATAGACCTAACATTATACATTCAAAACGTAGAGGTAATTGTGATCCTCTATTGGTACTGCGCCGGAGGCGCTAGAGATCTCGGTTCTTAATACAAGGAATTTATTGTAATTGGACAAGAAGCTAAAAACATAGGATTGGACTAAGGGCCAAGCCCTGATCCAAAAGTAAACCTAGCAGCCCAAAGATCAGAAGCCCAAAAACTCAAGGCCCAACAGGATGGCTGGCCCATCCGGTGATGTCAGCGAGACCTGGCCGGTGACCTCAGCAACCCAGAAAATGCCTAGGTGCTCTAACACAAACTTTATCCAACTTCGTTGCCCCGAAGCGGCACCAAAACGATCCGCCGCCACGTCACACCCCGCCACGAAGCCGCATGACCAAGCCACCTCGACCCATACCGCCGCCACAACACCGAATCGCACGATCCAGCATCCACGACATAGGCCATATTCGATTCCCCACCTTCCGACGCCAATAGCCATGACGTTGACCTGATTCTGCAGCCCACACCACTCGGCCAACCTTGAGAAAAGCACCTTAACGATGGGAGCCCTTGTGAATAGTATTAATCACCCAGTCCAGCAGCAGCCAGCTAATGTCAGCGAGGCCGGAAGCCAACCTGGTCTCCAGGGCACCGCCGGAAGAGAAAAGATCTCGCAGTCGAAGTCGGCTTTAGGTTTTCCACAAAGAGAAAAGGCTTCGTCTTATTCAATTATAATCAATTATGTTTCAATTTTTCTCCATTAGTTATCATGAAACAACATATACAATCATAAGGATTTTGTATTGTGAAATTGCTAGTAGTCAAGCGCAGAAGAAGTGTCACGCCCCGAATTTTAGAATAAAATTCAAAATCCGAAACATGAAAATTACCAGAACTCAAATAATCATCCTGAAAATTTCTTTTTTTCTTAACAACCTCACCAGACAATTTAATTTCAAAACCCGAATTTAGTCTCAGATAATTATTACAATTCACTCACAAATTAAATTGTAAAACTCTAAATGAGCATAACAAACCTCACAATTCAAATGAAAACAATAAATGTTGCAACTCCTAAACAGCACGGTCACCTCCCTGGTTATTCTGACCTGCAGGAATATCCGCTACACCATTTGAATGGTATACCGAGATTGCAACAACACAAAACCCGGTAAGCTTTTGGATGCTTATATGAGTAAAAGAAAGAACCGTTATGTAATTAAATCATATTTATTTTCACCTAAGTCAACACTCAACAAATTTCCACGTCCACAAGGAACCAACAATCTCAAAATCAATCACCAAATCACAAATCAACACAAAGCCCTAATTCACATCTTTCTTCTCAAAACCCTGAAATCGTACTTATAAAAATACGGTATTGACAGACTAGAGCTCTAACTGAATCGTAGTCCGTCACCTGGCCACGGTTATGGCATCCTACATATTTATCTTTATCGTATTTTGATCAATATGTATACGTATATACATATTTAGAATGTCCGATACTCGTACTTACTCAACCAATCGTATCCCATCATCTACCTAGGATTAGATCATTCGATTCCCCCTTACCGGTCACTACGTTGACCCTAAATCCATAATGAGCACAACAATATGTTTTCACAAAATGAAATCAACTCATCCAAGATACACAATATTATTATGAAATTTAAGTATTTGAAATATAATCCAAATCATCATTCCAACTCAATCATATCATCACTCAACAACACACCAACCAATATATATATATATTCCATGTAATAAATAAATATATATATATAAATATATATATATATATATATATATACATGTAATCATCCACTCAGGAATGATCACAAATACCATCTATAGTTCACACAAGAAAATCGTGAAATTCATTTGTAAAATTAAATTCATTTTACTTACCTATGGACCATAGTTTATCAAGTCCATGTGATTTAAAAATAAATATTTGATCCATAAATATTTTTCACACAATTGCGACAAAATAAATAAATAGAGAGCACTCGGTTCGTAATATGAACCACGTGAGTTTTACTCACCTCGAAACTCCCACTGCATCTTCACTTAAAACACAATCCACACCGAAATAGCTCACCCAAGTACAACCCGTCAATCACCTAATCAAATGTGACTTGAATTTAGCCAATAATTCCAGAACTTACTTAAACTATCATTCAACGGTCGGATTCTAAATTATAAGAAAATCCGACGGACTGATTCTCACGAATAGCCTCCCTAATCACCGTTTTGGAATTATACAAAGATCCAACGGTCGGATCTTCACCCATGACCACGCAAAGCCACTGGGACAGTCATATGATCATCATATCAAAACTACAAGTCCATTGGACAGTCCTAACTTCACAGATCACAAATCTAACTATCGAAAATGAACATACGATATCTGAAAAATACGTATAATATGCCAAAATGATCGCTATTGAAATGTAGAATCTTTAAATATACAGAAACTATATTTTTGACTCCCGTAGTTGGCCGGAAAGGGCCGCCGGAGTTAGTGGCAGAGCCGCCGCTGATCACCACTAATGGTGTCGGGGCCGAGCTTTTCCCTTTTGTTTCATCATTTTGAGCAACTTTCATAACTAGCACAAGACCAGAAAATAATTGGAAGAGGTCGAAATGTACCAAAAACAGTAGGGGTGGCCGGAAATTTTCCAGAAACTGGTGCTACTCCGATCCACGTAAAAACTCCAACAACTCGACTCGATCCCTTCTTGAGACTTCTTCAGGAACTCAAGGTGATTTCACCAAGCTAAGAATCACAAGAAATGGTTGTCTGAAACTCGAGATATCCGAATTTGAAGGTGGTTTTCGATCTAAATCGAGGTGAGCTCCGACGAACGTGAAATCGTTATACCCAGGTCCGGTCCTTTTTGGTGCTTGTTCAGTAACTTGATACGAGTCTAATGAGCCAAGAATCAAGAGAAATGATGATCTGTAGCTCGAGATATCGAGATCGAACCAAAATCAAGCTTTAACCGTTCGGGGCTTCTCGCTGCCGCTGCAGGCCGTGTCGCAGCGCAAGGCTGCCTCTGGCAGCTGCGCAAGGTCGATGCGAAGCCAATGGAAGGGGTCTGAGGTCGTGAGGTGGACGGAGGAGGGAGAGCTTGGCCGGCGTCTCCTTGCTCTGTTTTTCCACTGGGTTCGGCCGAGAGAGAGTGAACAGTCCTAAAGAGGAAAGAGGCCGGGAGAAAAAGGAAAGTTTCAAAAAAAAATTAGGGTTTTTTCCCTATATACCCGTTTTGGAAATTTCTTCTAAATGCGATAACTAAATCATAAAAAATCCGATCTTTGTGTTCCACATATGTACGGACTCGTATCGACGAGCTCTACAACTTTCATGAATAAAGTTTTTCCAAATTTTGTACGTATAAAAAGTCAATTTCTTGAATCGAGCATTTCGAGCTTTTCGTTAAAACAATCGTTTCGAAACTTCGATAATTCTAAAAATGAAATATTATCGAGCAACATTAGTGAAATTGTACAATATTCGTTCCACACAATTACACGAAATTAAAATGGAAATTGCGGTTATTACAATCTACCCCCCTTAAAGGAATTTCGTCCCGAAATTCAAGCATGCTCGTCAACAAAAAGCTGAGGATACCTCTTCCTCATGTCAGACTCCAATTCCCATGACGCATCACCCTCATCATGATGACTCCACAACACCTTCACAAGATCAACCTCCTTCGTATGAAGCTTCTTTGCAGACCTATCCAAGATACGAACAGGTTCAACTACAAATGTCACATATGTGTTTACTTCGATCGTACCATGATCAATCACGTGAGACTCATCTCGGACATATTTCCTGAGCATAGACACATGGAAGACATTGTGCACACCCGACATGCTAACAGGTAAAGCGAGTTGATATGCCAAGTTTCCAACCCTTTCCAAAATCTTAAAGGGCCCAACATACCTCGGTGCGAGTTTTCCCTTCTTGCCAAATCTCACCACACCTTTCATAGATGAGACCTTCAAGAACACATGATTGTCTGTCTTAAACTCTAAAGGTCTCCTTTTCAAGTCAGCATAACTCTTCTGTCTACTCTGAGCGGTTCAGATTCTATCCCGAATAGTAGTGACCTTCTCAGTAGTCTCCTGAACAAGTGCAGGACCCAAGAGCCCCTTCTCTCATACTTCTACCCAACAGATAGGGGTCCTACATGGCCTACCATAAAGTGCCTCATATGGTGTCATACCAATACTTGAGTGATAGCTGTTGTTGTAAGCAAACTCTATCAATGGTAGATGATCCGCCCAACTTCCCTTGAGGTCCAGAACATAAGCTCTAAGCATATCCTCCATCACCTGATTCACTCTCTCTATCTGCCCATCTGTCTGCAGGTGAAATGCAGTACTCATAGCTAAAGACGTGCCAAAAGCCTTATGGAATCTACGCTAGAATTCCGATGTGAAACGAGCGTCCCGATCAGAGACAATCATAACAGGCACACCATGAAGCCTCACTATCTCATTCACATACAACTTACATAACGCATCCCCTGAGTAAGTTTTTGCCACAGGAAGGAATGTGCAGACTTCGTCAATCGGTCCACAATCACCCAAATCGAGTCATAACCTTGCCTGGACCTAGGCAATCCAGTCACAAAGTCCATGGACATATCTTCCCATTTCCATACCAGTATTGGTAAAGGTTGCAGCATTCCTGCGGGCCTCTGATGCTCTGCCTTCACTTGCTGACATGTAAGACACTTTGTCATATGTTCTGCCACATCCCTCTTCATTCCATACCACCAAAACTGCCTTCGTAAATCCATATACATTTTAGTACCCCCTGGATGTATAGTGTATCGAGACCTATGTGCTTCCCGCATGACCTCCTCCTTGAGGTTATCAACACTCGGTACATATAATCTCCCTCGAAATCTCAACCCTCCATTTGCCCCAATCATCCACTCGGAAGGGCCCTCCACATCCGGGTTAGCAGTCATCTCAGCAATCCTCGCCTGAGCAAACTCATCAAGTGTCTGACCCTGAATGATCCTGGAGATCAAGGTGGGCTGTAAGGTGATACTACCGAGAAAGATTCCTGTCCTATTCCTGCCGGCATAAGGTCAAACTCTGATGCAGCTTCTAACATGTGCCACTCTCGCACCATAATTGATGCCATGATTACTCGAGGTTTCCTACTCAAAGCATCCGCCACTACATTCACCTTTCTGGGATGATACTCCAAGGTGAAATCATAATCCTTGATGAGCTCCATCCATCTTCTCTGCCTCGTGTTTAATTCTTTCTGGGAGAATAGATACTTCAAACTCTTATGATCAGAAAAGAGTTCAAATTTCTCACCATAAAGATAGTGTTTCCAAATCTTCAAGGCAAACACCACTACTGCTAGCTCTAGATCAGGGGGTAGGGTAATTTCGCTCATGTACCTTCAACTGTCTAGAACCATAAGCAACAACGCTACCATTCTGCATCAACACACACCCCAAACCCTGATGAGATGCATCGCTGTAAATGACTAACCCACCACTACTAGTAGGAATAGTCAACACTGGAGCTGTAGTCAATCTAGACTTCAGCTCATTGAAAGCCTTCTCACACTCATCTGACCACACGAACTTAGTGTCATTCCTTGTCAATTTGGTCAAAACCGAAGCAATGCCAGAAAACCCTTCAATGAAATGTGTGTAATAACCTGCCAATCCAAGGAAGCTACGGATTTCTGTAACCGTAGTAGCGAGACTCCAACTCATCACTGCTTCAACCTTCGAATGATCCACAGAAACTCCATCCTTCGAGACCACATGACCAAGGAACTTGACTTCACTCTGCCAAAAATTGTACTTCTCAAACTTGGGAAATAATTTCTTCTCTCTCAACGTCTGTAGCACAATCCGCAAATGCTTCTCATGCTCATCTAACGACCTTGAATAAATCAAGATGTCATCAACGAACACTACCAAAAACTGATCCAAGTAGGGACTGAACGTGCAGTTCATCAAGTCCATAAATGCTGCAGGTGCATTCGTGAGACCAAAAGGCATGACAAGGAACTCAAAATGTCCATACCTGGTTCTGAACGCCGTCTTTGGAATATCTTCATCCTTCACCCTTAACTAGTGATATCCAGATCTCAAATCAATCTTTGAGAACACAGTAGCCTCCCTAAGCTGATCGAACAAGTCATCAATCCTAGGTAAAGGGTACCTGTTCTTGATGGTCACCTTGTTCAGCTGTCGATAATCCACACATAACCGAAGTGAATTGTCCTTCTTCTTCACGAACAACACTGGTGCCCCCCAAGGAGACACACTAGCCTAAATGAACCCTTGTGTAAGTAATCCATCAATCTGAACCTTCAATTCCTGAAGTTCAGCTGGAGCCATTCGATTAGGTGCCTTCGATATAGGTCTGGTATCACATCAATCGAGAAGTCCATCACCCTTTTCGGAGGTAACCCAGGGATCTCTTGAAACACGTCAGCATACTCTGAAACTACAGGATTCCCTGTAATCCTTGAAGTACTACTCCCTGATTCAATATGGGCCAAATTCCCGGCGCTCATGGCGATGTCAGACTTCAGACAACGGTAATGAAACACTGGTTATCCAGGAACATGGAAGGACACAATCATCCTAAAGCAATCAATCACTGCATGGTTCGAGCTCAACCAATCCATACCCAAAAGCACATCATACGTGTGATCCAGAATCACAATCAAAGATGCAGAGAACTCTCTGCCACCAATCCCAATAGGACAATCATCACAAAACATGCTAAGCTCAAGAGACACACCGAGAGGTGATGTAACACATAATGATCTAGTAAGAGGCATAGCAATCAAACCCAACACATCCATAACCAAACTAGATATAAAGGAGTGTGAGGCTCCTGTATCAAACAGTACTCTAGCAAGATAGTGATAAACAGGTAAAGTACCTTCCACTCCCTTGCCTGCTTGACCAATGGCAAAGACTCTAGCAGGTGCAGGTGGTAGCTACCTCTGCTGGTTTCCCTGCACTCTACCTAGATTTCGGGGACACTCCCTGGCCTGGTGCCTTATCTGTCCACAGCTGTAGCATATCCTACCCGGTGGCTTTGTGCACGCATGAGAGATGTGGCCCGGCTCACCACAGTTAAATCACTTCACTGGAGCTACTGGTGCTATCTGCCTAATAGGCATAGCCTGAATGGGAGGAGCTATTGCTGCTCTAGCTGGGGCATAATGCTGGAACTGAGTTCTTTGTTTCTTCCAGAAACTGCCCCTGAAGTCTCTGGACCTACTGCTTCCTGCCATGGTCTTTCCTTGCCCTGGAAGTCTCTCTCAGCAGACTCCTTCTCTCTACAGATCAGGTTCTACTGCTCAATGGTCTGTACCTTAGCCAAGATCTCTCTCTTCGTCTTCAGCTCTAAGATGGCCACATCACGCTCAATCGAAGGGCTCAACCCTCGCTGAGACTTCTTAGCCAAGTCTTCGTCATCCTTCTGCTTCACATACTTAAAAGCCTGGAGAACTCTACATCGTACTCGATCACGGTCATCTTCCCCTATACAAGTGCGAGGAATTCCCTTTCTAACATTTCCTTCACATCTGCTGGAAAGTACTTCTGTCTGAACAGACTCTTGAAGCTATCCCATGTCAAGGTAGATACCTCAATACTCCTCTGTGTGATGTTCCACCATACTCTAGCCTTGTCCTTCAGCATGAAAGCGGCTAGCTTCCTCTTATCAATCTCACTGCAATCAAACATATCAAAGTAGGTCTGCAAATCCTCAATCCATCGATCTGCAACCATATGATCAGTGCCTCCTCCAAACTTGGTTGCTCCCAAGCGGATAATTTCCTTCACCAGTACTAACAAGCGAGCAGGATCATCAACCATGCCCACGGGCGGAATATGTTGATCATCATAAGGTGCCTCTACCTCCGCCTCATATGCATCATCGACCGGAGGGGCCCTACCCCTACATCGGCCTCTACCCCTACCCCGAGGTCTGCCTCTACCTCGACCTCTAGCTTCGTTCCCCTCAATCTCCATTACCTAATAAGCATGGCATACTTGGTTAATACACGCATATCACTTAAACATGGCATAAGTCAAATGCAAGTCCATATTAACCAAGTAACTAAGCATACAAGACAACGCCTAAAGTTCTTATGACATGCTAACGTTCCTAGCCAACCGAACGCTCTCACATACCCAATGACATTGTCAATACCGAAGAGCACACGATGGGGATCCACTGCAGACGGGCCATCACTCGGAAAGTATTGACATATCACCAAATATGTAACTTACGCTTTGATACCAAACTGTCACACCACGAATTTTAGAATAAAATTCAAAATCCGAAACATGAAAATTACCACAACTCAAATAATCATCCTGAAAATTGTTGAATATAACTACATTGTTTTCAATTTTTCTCCATTTTTTTTGAATCAATCGATCAATGATTGTCATTAGTAAAATCATCACAAGCCAAAATAGGCCGTTACATACCATTTTGCTGTCATTTAAGGGCATAGACAGATAAGAAGCTAGTGGTAGTACCCACAACGGTACATAGAAATAGACCTAACATTATACATTCAAAACGTAGAGGTAACTGTGATCCTCTATTGGTACTGCGCCGGAGGCGCTAGAGATCTAGGTTCCTAATACAAGGAAATTATTGTAATTAGACAAGAAGCTAAAAACATAGGATTGGACCAAGGGCCAAAGCCCTAGTCCAAAAGTAAACCTACCAGCCCAAAGATCAGAAGCCCAAAAACTCAAGGCCCAGCAGGATGGCTGGCCCATCCGGTGACGTCAGCGAGACCTGGCCGGTGACCTTAGCAGCCCAGAAGATGCCTAGGTGCTCTAACGCAAACTTCATCCAACTTCGTCGCCTCGAAGCTGCACCAAAACGATCCGCTGCCACATCACACCCCGCCACGAAGCCGCAGGACCACGCCACCTCGACCCATACCGCCGCCACAACACCGCATTGCACGATCCAGCATCCACGACATAGGCCACATTCGATTCCCCACCTTCCGACGCCAATAGCCATGACGTCGATCTGATTCTGCAGCCCACACCACTCGGCCAACCTTGAGCAAAGCACCTTAACGATGGGAGCCCATGTGAATAGTATCAATCACCCCGTCCGGCAACAGCCAGCTAACGTCAGCGAGGCCGGAAGCCAATCCGGTCTCTAGGGCACCTCCAGAAGAGAAAAGGCTTCGTCTTATTCAATTATAATCAATTATGTTTCAATTTTTCTCCATTAGTTATCATGAAACAACATATACAATCATAAGGATTTTGTATTGTAAAATTGCTAGTAGTCAAGCGCAGAAGAAGATTCCGATTCAAGTTCATATCATAATAGTTTTTATCTTCTCTCCATTAATTATCATGAAACAATATGAACAATTATAAGAATGTAATGCATAATTGCTAATAATCAAGCTTGTCGCGAAATCATGAGCAAGATTTCAACTTTAATTTATAACAATTAAAAGCTATTAAACATATTCCAAATATGCTTCCTTTTCTAATATAGATGTCTTTTTAGTCATTTCATTTCATTTTCCCATAAAATCAGATGTTAAATATAGAAAAATTGGGATGTGTATTGAGCATTTAGAAATTGTTAAAAAAAAATCATTAAGAAATTGTTAATAAAATTTCTCATAATAAAAACAAGGAAAAAGAAAAGAATCTCTTAATACCATTTGGTTTACAGGCATAAAAGTCTCCTATTTGTGAGTGAGAGGTCGTGAATTCGACTCACAATACACTAGCTGTTGTATTTGATCCAAAAAAAAAAAAAAAAATGGGCGTTGATGAACAAGACAGAAAGAAAGAGAGAGAGAAGGAGGCGAAGGGTGCGGTGTGTTTCTACACTTTGAATTCCTTCTCTATTTATAGACATTTGTCCCACAAATCAGTCTCTCAATGGAGTTGAGTCTCCAATCTTTTTTTGTGAAGAAATCCTAGTCTTGCCCCATCCCTCTCCCGTCCAATTCATCCTCAGACGCTACCAACCCACCATGTCTTGCACAAGATGTTTCTCGATAGGTGGTTATGAAACTCCAATTCTCCAACAATCTTAATACATTGCTTATATAAGGGACAGAAGAATTTTTTTTTTTTTTTTTTAAAAAAAAACTGTTCACATGCTGTGTAATATATTAATGAATAGTCAGACCAGGATGGGTCGATATGTCAATCATGTAAAACATCTTGAAGCAACAGTAATATATACATTGTAAAAATTAGTTTGAGAAGCTTCTATACGACCCCTACAGATTAAACAGTCGGTTCTCTGCATGTTTTGACACAGACAAGCCCACATGTACTTTCATTTCAAACCAAGTGATGGTGACAAAAATGGCAAAATGGTTCCAAGTATCATCCTCTATCCTTGTTTTCTTCAACTCGAGAGCATCATTACAACACATATATGCTTTACCCGAATGTCTTCTACTGGTCACAAATTCGAAGCAGGAACTGTTGGTGGCACTCGAAGAACTTGTTGCAGCAACCGTGCTGCAAGTCGCTGTGTGATCCCACCAATAACTTGCCCCCCTAGGTCGCGCGCTTCAGGTTGTTGAAGGACCTGGTGGTACATGATATTTAACTTAATAAATGATTATAAAGAAATCAAGTCTTTTAGCTAGTTCAACAACAAAGTCCGTTCAATTGATTCGAAAGAAGGATACCTGATAAAAACTAAGAATAACATGGTGTGTAAATTGCGATGAAGGATATATTCAATAGTATCAGACGCATATTGTGACCTCAAACAATGTTGCAGAAAAGATAGAAAATATAAACACAATAATTGTTTTCATATAGAATATATATAATTGAAGTTAAAATCTGGGATTCTTTCTATCACATTAATACCTCAGACCTTGCACCCAGACATGGTACTAAGAGATTCTTCCGATTCACAATCACAGATCATGTAAGCAAAAATATGTAAACATATTGAAAAGCTGTAACAACACAAGGAAAGCTAGAAAGAAAAATTGTACAATATTACCTGAAGTTGTTTGAAGCATGTTCATCATTTAATAATTCATGCAATTATAATCAATAAGGTTGAGTTAACAGCAGGCCCAAAAACATGACAGCTTCTTCTCCCAGAATTAGAACGTCGTTTGAAAAGGTAAGGCAAAAAACAATTATAGTTCCTCAATTCATGCACTTGTGAATTATCACAGACTAAGCTCTAGTCTACTAAAGCAAGACAACAAAACACAACGGCTTTTCCACCCAGAATTAGAACGAAGAAAGCAAACAAGGTTCTTACTTGTAAGATGGGCTGCAAAATGGCAGGATCAAAACTCTCAGAGGTCCTTAGAAGTCCCCAAATCCTGATTACTTGATCTCGGAGTGCTATCATGCTTTCTTGTTCAGCAATGCTCATTGCGAGTGGTCCAGTAGCATTGCCATTAACTATCAGACCCTTCACAAAATCGGGCATAATATTGTATGTGTCAATAGCTGTGCCCCAAATGAAAGCTTCAGTGACACGCACAGCCTCCTTTACAACTAAAGTACGAAGTTCTTCACCATCTGAACCCAATAATAACTTCAACACAGGCTGTAAAGCATCTTTTGCAGAGAAATCTCTATCCTTGCTTCCTTGAACCAGCAAGCTTTCTAGTCGGTTCCACCTGCAGTGAACCACAAGAAAGAAAATTATCAGGTAGTTGAGTAAACTAATCGAGAACAACCACCATTTAAATAGAAGCAAAGCGAGAAACAGTGTCCATGCCTAAACTTTCCATCCTTGAAAAGCAGCTCAATGAGAGCATCTCTGAGATACGGATTTGGATCGGTCAGAAGCCTTTTAGCAAAATATGGGTATGAAGCAGCCAGCACCTTGAAATTAGGATCAGCATAAAGGGCTAGACCTTCTAGTACAGTGAGTGACCTTAATATCAATGCATAATAAGCTGGGACTGCAATAGAAATAACTCAAATGTCAAACCATCAGACTCAAATCACAGAATAGTTTAGAATACCACATCATTATTACATCTGTATGACAACACCATTTAATCGAAATTCAGAAATCTAAAGGACTCAATTGTTTTTTCTTCACATTAACAGTTCAAAAACACTTGTCCTTATCAGGAGGAAATGCAAGGAAAAAAAAAACCAAAAAAAAAGGGAAAAAAAAGAGAGAAAGAAAGACAACGAGTACTCTATGAATAAATCAAATATGACAAACTAATAAAGCCCAACCTAACATATTGAATGGAACCAGACAAGACAGCTAAGAAGGAGTAACTGTACAGAGGTATTGCAAAATTTAGAGTTGGCCTTAAAGTTCATAACAAAATTGTAGTATCAACTCACCATTGAATGGATACTGATACAACACAGCACCTAGACCATCCACCAGTGTTTTAAAATTAAGTTCACTAACAGTCGAATTAAGTGCATCATCAAAGAAGTCTCGAAGTGCTGGTACAATGGGAGAAACATCTACATCAGGCGATAAGAAATCTAGAGCATAGTAATCATTAGCCATAGCTTCATAATCCCGATTAACCATGTGAACAACATGGCCGATTATAGCATATCTAGCTTCTTCTGGTGTCTCACTCATCATTCCAAAATCAAGAAAGGCAAGCTTTCCTTCAGGCGTTGCCAAGAGATTCCCAGGATGAGGATCTGCATGAAAATATCCATACTCAAGTAGCTGCCTGAGGCTGCATTGTATGCCAGTGTTCACCAGATCCAATACTTTCAACCCTTGACCCTCAATCGCAGCTTGCTCATTTAATTTGACTCCATTTACCCACTCCATTGTCAACACTTTGCTGCTGGTATAATCCCAGAAAATGTCTGGGACAAGAACATCTTTCTTGTCAGCATACAATTTCTTAAATCTCCTCGCATTTTGTCCCTCCTGCAGGCACCTGTAAAAATTAACATTCAAACCCAAAAGAATCTTACAAAAATTCTGAAGTTGCAGCTTCTATATTGAGCACAGCTTTTCATTTTTTATTAGCACAGTGGATAAGTCATACACCTCACTATAGTAGCATGTTTATGAAAACAGTAAGCTGCAGTTGCAAAATGTTTTGTCTTGTCAAGAGCCAAGTATTTTAGATAATGAATAGTGATGATGGAGCATGCCAAAAATTCATCATTTTGGATACAAATATGTGGATAGGAACACTAAATTACCTGCACATAGTTGAGCTCTTGATAAACTCTGCGTGCAAATTCATCAATAAGGGCCACAACATCCGTAGTTACCACGTCAACATATTTATTTATGAAGAATCCTAGATTTCTGATGAGATAGAAGTCTAGTCCTATAGCTTCTTCAATGCCAGGGCGTTGCACCTTAACAGCAACCACCTGCCCAGAAGACTTGAGTTTAGCTTTGTAGACTTGACCTAAACTAGCTGCTGCAATTGGAGATGGAGATATGCACGAGTAAATCGAGTCAAGTGGTACTCCCAACTCCTTCTCAATGCACGCAAATGCTTCTGCATTGGGAAATGTCGGCAAAGCATCCTGCTCAGTTATGAAGCAAGTAAAAGTTGTTTTAACATAACAGCAACACATAGATTAACTGTAGCGAAAAACTGTAACAAAAAGGCCAATTCCCTGTCTCTAGTTTTCCATTGTCAACCATAAAGCAAAAACAGGTGCAAAACAAAACAGCAACTAATACCTGAAGCTCAGAGAGCTCCTCCAGATACTCCGTCGGACAGACGTCAGGCCTTGTTGACAAGCCCTGACCTAATTTGACAAAAGTAGGTCCCAAACGGGTGAAAATTTGCCTGAGCTCCACAGCTCGCCGTCTTTTATTCTGATCGATCACGCCTTTCCTTTGATCGATAAGCAACTTCAACCCAAACGAACCTAGCCCTGTCAAAATCTTCAGAGTCCTCCGAATCACCTGAAAAACAAATTAAGCATAACATCTCAGAATTACCCAATTTCACAATCAATCAAAAACTAAGCAACTTCAAGTGGAGTCACCTTGACCGGGCTAGAGCCGTACTTAACGACCAGAAGCTCGGGGTTGTAAACGGAGGCATTTGCAGCACGTGCCAAGGCCCGTGCCTCGGCCTGAATATCGTCCGCACGATCAACGGCGCCGCCTCGATAGATCTGCACCTTCGCCGACCTATCAACTCCGTCGACGACGTCATCGTCTCTAACTCTTATAGCCGTCGGTCTAGCCTCCACTAGAGCTGCCCTCGCTGGCTTCACCCTCACTCTGACGCCGCCCCTGCTCTTGCCAGCACAGCTCCTCGGCCTCGTCGTCGGAGTCCAACCGCGCGGCCGGCACAGCGTGAACGGCTGAAGAACGGCGACGGCGACGCCTCCCATGGCTATGTACTAGTGTGTGTGGTACCTACTCCTCCGCGATGTGGTCTGAACTTTGCTATAGAGATTGGGGAGTCATATAAGGTGCTGCAACTAACTTTGAAAAATATGGTATTCGATTTGATTTAATGGGTGGCTCCATAAATATGAGGTGTCGTGTCGTGTCGTGTCGGGTCGGGTTTTGAATTCGGCGGGTAGAATAGGAGAGCCACATTCTCTGATGTGGAGGCGTGGCGTGCTACTCAACTGTTATAACTTGGAAGACTCGAGTGAATCCACCACACAATGAACGAGCCGCATCACTTGTATCGCTGTCAGTTTGTTTCGTTCTGTTTCGAGTAACTGGATAGGATTTTGGGTTTGTCGAGTTTTACTTTTTTTTTTTCGTGTTTGGTAAAATGTGGAGCTAGGAAAAAGACCACTGCCAAACAAACGAAAGAATAAAGAAAAAATATATTTATTTTTTTGTGAAAGGAAGACAATTTTTTATTTTTTACTGAAGAAAACCTCATTAACAGTGAATTGATTACAATTTACAATGAGTTATGGAATAACAATCTACACTTATTTTTCAATATGGTAGAAAAATTAGACTAGTATGACTTCATACTGAAAGTCTATATTAACGCACTCATTGAATCAGACTAAGGATCGTAAATCGAAGGATCCAAGCCCTTGCTATATTTTTAAATAATAGCGGGTCAGGCCGAGCCGGGCTTTATCGTAAATCAAGGATTCAAGCCCTTCCATATAAAACGGGTTTTACGGGCTTTTTCAGGCCGGGCCTTACGGGCTTTATTTATAAATAAATATTTAAAGACACTAATATTTTTTTTTAATCAAGCTTTGAAAATTCATTGGATAATTATCAAATACAACCAAAGGGAACAAATCTATATTGTACCAAAAAAATCTATATTTATATGTAGACACTAATTCATTTATAAATAAATTTTTAAAGACACTAATTTTTTATAAATCTATATTATATATCACACACCCCAAAAAGCATCCTCTATCAATTCAAAGAAAATGAGAAAACCAGCCATTGGATACAATTATTACAATAAATTATGAGTGTGGTTAAAAATTTAGTCAATTTCACCATAGTTTCAAATCCGATCGGATTGGTCAACTGTAGTCGCTTGTATGTTTTCTTGATTGACCGATGGCGTGATCACTGCAAAACTTGTTTTTTTTTTTCATCAGGTTTGTAAATATTTCATCGATGGATGTGAGTTAACATAAGATAAAAATTTCAATTTTAATTACAATACATTGGCCTATACCAATTTGCCTCTTTAAAGTTGTATGACATGTACATTACATTTAAATTGTTGAGGTTCATTCTAAAGCAACCATGAAGTGGAAAATAAATTTGGAAAAACCAACCGTTTGATAGAGAGATTGTAATATTTTATAGTGGTTGTGAAAAATCCAGCCAATTTAGTTCTCGTTTCGAATTCGATCAACGAGGTCAAACCTAGTTACTCTTATAAACCTATATTTATATATTACACACTCCAAAGAGCAACCTCTATCAATTCAGATAAAATAGGAAAACCGGCCGTTGGATGTGATTATTACAATAAATTATGAGTGTGGTTAAAAATTTAGTCAATTTCACTATAGTTTCAAACCCGATCGGATTGGTCAATCATAGTAGCTTATATGTTTTCTTGATTGACCGATGGCGTGATGATCGCAAAACTTGTTTTTTTTTTTTTTACATCACTTTTGTAAATATTTCATCGATAGATGTGCGTGGACATAAGATAAAAATTTCAATTTTAATTACAAACACACACACACATATATGTATATTGTATCTATATATATAAACACACATATATATATATATATACATATGTGTGTGTTTATATATATATAGAAATATATATATATATATATATATATGTAAACACACACATATTTCTATATATATATATAAACACACACATATATATATATACACACACCTAAGTATATAAACACACACACACACACATATATATATCTATATATACCTAAATATACACATACACGGGTATGTATGCACATATATATATAAACACACAGTCACACCCATACATATCTATATATATACATATATATAACACACAGTGATACATATATATATATATATATATGTATGTATATAATAGTTTACGGGATTTTACGGGCCGGGCCTAGCTGGCTTTTACGGGCCGGGCCGGATTTCAAACCCCTAAACCAAATCCGGCCCTCTACCCACCAGGGCGGGCCGGGCTTTTGGCCCTATGGGCCGGGCCTAGCTGGCTTTTACGGGCCTCCATCGGCTCGCTTGATCCGTGGGCTTTTTGAAGACCCCTAAACCAGACAGTCACCAACTCTAAGCAAAGAAAAGGTTGACTAAGTTTAAAGGCTTCCTTCGCTAACTGATGGGCAACATTATTGCCATCCCTGTTTCACAAAGTGCCCACTACAATAATTAAAAAATTGAATTAACGACTTAACTTTATCAATAATATGTCCCTCAGAACTCAGATCATCATCACTATCTTTTCAATGTGTTAATAACTGTGAGGGCCACCTTCAACTTCTAGGTTCATGAAACCCATATTCATAGCGAATCTGAGTCCATATAGGAGAGCTAGAACTTCAATTGATCGATCTTGGAGGGAGGTTCCCTTTGTGGTAGCACCCTTCATTACACCTTGATTGTCTTTGAAGATTACACCCAAACCACATATACCACTCTTTAAATCACAAGCCCCATCAAAATTCATCCTTAAGCAACCAAAAGGTGGTGGCTTCCAGATAATTTGGCTCTGTGGACATACATTGATAGTGACCAGGAAAACAATTTTTTGATAATTCATTTTTATTTTTTGTGTGTAAGAGAGAGAGAGTCTTGTATTTTGGTGTTAAAATATTTTATTAGAAATAAAAGAATTCATTATCAATAAGATTTTAGTGAATCAAAAAAAAAACAAAAAGACTTTAGTGATGTAGAACTCGATAAAAAAAATGGAGGATTAATGTGCATCAGAGGAGTTGTTGATAGAACCCGCCCTAGATTTCATTCTAAAATCTGGGCCAGTCCTGTTGGGCCCATTTTTTGAGAAATTGTACCAAAAATATGGAAAAACTATCTTTAAAAGTTGACAACTCAAACTTGTAGAAACCATAATAAATATACACTTCTATCCAACAACCACCCTTATCTCCTGTAGTCTACATGCTCCTCACATATCATCAACTCTACAACCAAAGTAGATACATCTAAAATTTTCAATTTTTAAATAACATCTACAAGCAAGGGATGGCAATGGTGGCTACTATGCCTCAACTTCTACTCTTGCCGAATAGCTGATCTGAGATCTAGGTATTTGAAACTGAAGGGCCAAGGGAAAAGTATTTCAAAACGTTAGCATAAGTGGACAAAAATAATTATCTGTGATAATTGAAATGAAAGAATACTTTAATATTTTTCCCACATTTTTCTTTTAAAATCGTCAATGCATGTAACTTTTATAAAACTCTTCCTTGAGAAAATCTCGTAAAATCAAACCAGCCCCGCTGGTTAAATAGGAAAATAAAAACAAGCGGAAGACAGGGGCGGAGCCATGTGGGGACCCAGTGGGTCCCGTGCCCCACTTACCTTTTTTTTTCCCATTTTTGTACACGAAAACGGGTTAAATAGCGTAGAGTATATTAACATCAATATCAGCCAACTTGGTGTAGTGGGAAGGTATACATTGATTTTGTAGCTGGTCCCAGGTTTGAATCATGGATGTTGGAAAAATTACTTTTTTAATTTTTTTTTCTTGTTGAGAACAATAACACATTTTTTCCTTATAACTTTAAAAGTTAAAAATAAATTATGTCCTCTCTAATGAAAAAATGTCTGATATCTAAAGTTGTAAATTTTATTAATAAAATATGTAATTCTATTAATCTTACCTTAATTTTATTTTAGTGTATTATTTTATATTAAAGTTTTGGTGTATATTTAAATTCTAATTTTGTGTCCCACTTGATAAGGAATTCTGCCTTCGCCACTGGCAGAAGCGCTAGGGTTGGAGTATCCCAGACTCGGGTTGGAGCCTTTCAAGCTTGTGTAATAGCCTCCCAGGCTGAATACTCAACTCTACTCACGAAGCATTGTGAGGAGGAGCAATGACTTAGCTAGTAGTAAAATAATACAACCCAAGTATGGTGATGAAGAAAAAAAATCTGAAAACCATCATAAAACACTTCCCCAAAATCTTGTATAAATAAATAATCGCAATCCAAAGCACGAATGCTGTTGGGAACAGCACTCGGAAAATCCCAAGTAAAATCATACTGATAAAACATAGTAATAAATATGATTATTGGACATAAACATAGTGATAAATATGATTATTGACATAATACGATTTCTCAAATCGATAAATATAAATATGCGAGGTTAACGAAATTCATAAATTGATTAATAATCCTGTTTCGAAAAATTATTCGGAATCTCAATATCATAACAAGTTATATAGTAAAACAATTTCCGAAAATCATAACCAAATGTCCAATCAATAAACTAATCTCAAATCATATTCCGAAATCAAAACATATGCTCAATAAATAAAACAATATTTATGAAAAATCAATGCATGCGTATTTATTTTAAAATGAAAGTCCACTCATAGTTAACAGCTAAGCCTGCCGTCGATCGAAACTCTTCTCAAGTGGGGTCTTCTCACGTCCTATACAAAGCATCACTCATGAACAACCAACCGAAATGTCCAAATTAATTTTACATTAAATAGAAACCGAAAATCCTAAAACGTCAACCCCCTGGACCTTATTCTCATCTTCTCTTCGGAATTATCCCAAACTTCACCGTCATTATCTTTTCATCGATTCTAGCATTCTAGAACATAAACAAAGGAAATCCAATGGTCGGATTTCTATAAATCAACACCTGAAACTCCGAACTTAGGAAAATCTATGATCGATATCAAACCTTTACCAATGTCAACCAAAATTATATCCACAAGGTCTGAATGCTAAACTCTACCTAACTAGTTAAAGCAGAAGGCCAGAAGTAGCTCCACGTGCCCACAGAAGTAGCGGAGCGTAGGCCCCACACCCCCAATAACTTAACCCCTGTTTTGTGTAGCAAGACATATGCTAAAATCTTCCTCTCAACATCCCCATCCATTTAGCTAACTATAGCAAAGTCCAACTCGAAGCAAAAAGTCCGGAATTTACCTTGAGAAGAAAAAGGTGTTGAAATCTTCAAAGCTTCGATTTGCCTTACTGATTGTGAATCGAGCTAAGCCACTTGGCGGGACTGCTATGCGAAGGAAGAGCTTCAAAACCCAAGTTGTATCACCTGGATTAGTGACCAAAATCAGAAATTCTGACTGGGTCGTGTATTCAGGTCGACCGAGATGAATTAGCCTTCGATTTGCCTTTTCTGTTGCTATATGGCCCGATTCACACCCACAAGGAGCAAGATGAGGAATAGGTAGTCTAGATGGGATTGGTGCAGCTGCTTGGGGTGGCCGGACGGCAAAGTTCCAGCTAAGTTTGGATTTCGGGTCAAGTTCGCTGGAGTGAAAAATTAGGGTTTCTATTTTGGGCCGAGGTAAAAAATGACTTATCATTTCTAATAAGTCCCTATTTATACCCCTTCTCAGAAATAGTAAGTTTAGTTTCTTGACCATAGTTTTCACATATGGACTCCGTTTTGGGCATGCTAGTGTCTATAGACTTGGCTTAACATCATCTATAACTCTGGAGAAGAAAATTTCTCAAAATAGTCATCCTATAAAAAGTTAACTCTTCCGGCCCCCTAATCTTTAAAATAGAAATCGAGGAAAGTAAAACTTAAAGTAAATGACCTGAATACAATAAGGAGATGAGCCAGATACGGGGCGTATGAACAATTCATCCCTCCTTAAAAGATTTCATCCTCAAAATTTATTTATCGGTTCCCAAGTAGTTTCCTCTACTAAGTAGTTCCCAAAGCACACTCACTAAAGGTATTGTCATGTTTCTAAGTACTTGCTCCATTCGGTCAAGTATCTGAACTGGTTCCTTTTCATAGGTCAGGTTTTCTCTTAGCAATATGAGCTAAACATACAGAACATGAGATGGGTCAGCCATATACTTACGGAGCATGCATACATGAAACACGTCATGTATATGAGATAACTCCGAAAGTAGTACCAACCAATATGCAACTAGACCAATTTGTTCCGATATCTCATAAAGTCTCAATGTATCTGGGTCTAAGCTTTCCATGTTTTCCAAATCATATGACGCCCTTCCACAAGGACAATTTCAAAAATACTCAAATCATCCTTTTGAAACTCAAAATCTATTTTGCGGTTGTCAGCATAACTCTTTTGTCTACTTTGAGCTGTTTTGAGTCTTTTCTTGATCACCTTAATCTTACCAGCTGTGATCTGAACAAATTTATGGCCAACAAGTTTTCTTTCCCCCACTTCATCCCAACACAAATGTGTGCGACATTGCTTTCCAGACAAAGTTTTATGAGGTGACCAATGCTAGAATGGTAACAGTTATTGTAGGGAACTCCATGCTAAGTGATCATCCCAATTTCCTTTGAGTTGCATAACACAAGACCTCAACATGTGTTCCAAGGTCTGAATAGTCCTCTCCGATTGGCCATCGGTCTGAGGGTGAAAGGCGGTGCCAAATCGTAACCGAGTTCCCAAGGCCATCTGTAATCTACTCTAAAATTTTGAAGTGGAGTCTCACGCCCCGAATTTCGAATAATAAATTCAAATCCGAAACATGAATACAACTAAACAAATCACGTCCTAAATTTTTTTTTTCTCAAAACCAATATCTCATAAACTATAACACAAACCTCGTAGCAAACTATCTCTGACTCAATTATTACAATACTAACATAAATAAAATGTTCTGCTCACAAGAGTCTACAAAAACACACCAAAATAGACCAAGTGCTGGTCTCAACCCTGCTGTCCTACGCAGCTCGCTCACCACCCTGATTATCCTGACCTGCAGGATTATCCGCTACACCATTTGAATAGTGTACCGGGATTGCAACAACACAAAACCCGGTAAGCTTTCTGAAAGCTCGTGTGAGTAAATAAGAATGAACGGTTGATTTATTAGACCACAACTCATTTATCTCAAGTAAACATCCAACAATCTCAACAACCACAAGCAACATCAATCCAACACACATGAGACAACATGGAACACATTTCCACAATCACCAAATCACAACTCTCGCCACTTTGGCACCTAATCACAACTATCGCCACTTTGGCCCCACGTTAGAGCTCTAACTGCCTCGTTACCTCTGACACCTTGGCCCAGGGTCAAGTAACGGCGTCTCCAGGTTACTCAGTAACCCGCGAACTTTGGACCATTTCATGTCCTCAGAACAATATATCCCCGTTATTATTTAACGGTCGAACTTTGGACCTTCCTGTCCTCAGAACACATACACTTCGGTTATCATTAACCATTCGATCCTCGGACCATTCGATCCTCGGAATCCTACGTTTCTCTACCTTCTATTCAACTCACAAAATCAACATGCTCATCACCAACATTTATCAAATATTAACAACATAATTAAAATCATATTATCAACATTATCAACAACATATTATCACAATTTCACACCTCAATGTCACACCATTCAATATATAATCACGTAAATATATATATACGTAACCATCCACACAGGAATGATCACTAATACCAACTATAGTTCACATGATACAAAATCAAGAAATTCATTTTTAATATACTTTAAAACACATTTCTTAAAAACCATTTTCTCACACATAACGATAAATTGAGCAATTAAGGAAATTCGGTTCGTAAATGAACCAAGTGAGATTTACTCACCTCTAAACTCCCGCTGCGTCTTCTTACAGCCCAAAATACGATTCACAATCGTCCGCTAACAAATCCGTCAAATACCTAATCAAAACGAAAATTAACTTAGCGTATAATTTCAAAAACACAGTTATATGAAGATCCCACGGTCGGATCTTCACCCGTGACCACACATGGTCACCGGGACAGTCCTACGATCATTATATCAAAACTAGAATTCTATCGGACGGTCCAAACTTCATAAATCACAAATTGAGCGATCGAAATCAATCGAAATCGTAAAATTCATAACTAATTCATACGATATCCAAAATTCGCATGCTATATATCAAAATGATCATATCGACATGTAGAATCTAAGAATGAGCAGAAACTGCACATGATACCCCCGAAGGTGGCCGGAAAGGGCCGCCGGAGTTTAGGGCAGAGCCGCCGCCGACCACCACCAATGGTGTCGGGGCCGAGCTTATCCCATTCGTTTCATCATTTTGAGCAACTTTCATAACTAACACGAAGTGAGAAAATGAGTGGAAGTGGTCGAAACTTACCAAAAACAGTCCGGTTTGGCCTGAAAAACTGCAGAAACCGATATATGCTCCGACGAGCGTGAAAACCTCCACTTCAGGTGCTGTCCTTTTTACTGCATGTTCTACTCCTCAATACGAGTTCAACGAGATAAAGAACTCGTAATTTGGTGGTCTAGAACTCGAGATATTCGCTTCGCACTCAAAACGGCCGAAAATGGAAAACCAGCTTCCCGCCGCCGCTACAAGCCGTGCCACGGCGCAAGGCTGCCTCTGGCAGCTGCGCAAGGTCAAGGCGAAGCCGTGGGAGGTGGTTTGGCGTCAAACGGTGGCCGGAGGAGCAAGAACTCGGCTGGAGAAGTTTGGCTCTGTTTTTGCTTTCGGTTCGGTGCCGCGCGAGAGAGAGAGAGAGAGAGAGAGAGAGAGAGAGAGAGAGAGAGAGAGAGAGAGAGAGAGAGAGAGAGAGAAAAATCTAGGTTTTTTTTTTCTGATTTTTCAGATTTTTTCCAAAAAAGTTAACCTATATATATACAAAATCGAAAACTTCTAAATGTCATAACTTCTTCCTACAAAATCCGATTCTTGTGTTCCGCATATGCACGAACTCGTATCGACGAGCTCTACGACTTTCATGAAGGAAGTTTCCTCAAATTCCTTACGTAAAAATAAGTCAATTTTAATAACCCTAAATAACGTTAAATTTCGATACTAAAATCATTCCAAACCAAATTTCTCAAATAACGACATTCGAATCACACTCACAACTCATAATTCATATAATTTGAGAAATATTGAATTACGAAATATTTAACTGAAATTTCAGGTCTTTACATGAAGTGAGAATCTTGATATGAAACAATAGATTTGGTATGCCATGAAACCTCACTATCTCATTCACATATAGCTTTACCAGTTATTTAAACTAAAAGTTTTCTTGACATGTAAGAAATAAGCCGATTTAGAGAGTCGGTCTACAGTCAACCAAGTGCTGCCATGACCACTCTGAGTATGAGGGCCGGAAATAAAATCCATGTTGATATGCTCCCACTTCCACTATGGAATCGGCACTAGCTGTAACAAACTTGAAAGCTTCTGTTTTTCCACTTTCACTTGTTGACAAACTAGACAGCTACTCATGAAGACATGAAATATGCAATTTCTCTCTTCATATTAGGTCACCAATAATTTTCTCCAAGAGTTGATATATTTTTGTACTGCTAGGATGCCAGAATTATGAGCCTCCTAAAAAAGAGTATGCGCCATTATGGTGACATATTTCATATGTAATCCTATAACTGAAATAGTGTAACGCAACTGAGATTTCTACTCCATGTGAAATCCCATTACTGAAGTAGTGTAACTCAACAAGAATTTTCATTCTATGTGAAATTCTTAATAAAGTGGGGAAAAAAAAGAGTTCAAATTACCTTGTTGAATGTCTATAAGCAGGTTGATTTAGATGCGTAGATCATGTGGTTTGTGTGGTTTAGGATGGTTGTTCCATCCCTATGTATTGTACTGATGATTTTCAATAAAATCTCTTTCTCAGAAAAAAAAAGTTGTCTGATCGTATGATTCTCTTCTCTTAATGAGAACCTGAACCATTAATGCACCATAACAATAATTGGAAATCAACACGTTGAAATACCACATATGTATACCTCAGGACATTTTGCATATTGTTACGAACAAATCTGAAAGATAAACAAATAGAACTTATATCCATTTCTAATGTGTTCTCATAAAACTAGAACAATATAAATAAATTTGTGCAAGGCAAGTGTGGTTTTCTAGATGACTAGCATTAGAGCTGGTTATATATAATTGAACTTAGAGAATAAGTCATCACATAGTTCAAATACATATGAAAAAAAGGTAACAATCATTTCAAGAGATGCAGATCTTGATTGATGGCTCCAAGTGAGCTCGTATTATGTTACCTATATGGAATACCATTGCATATATTGGTGATGAAATTTTCACCAAACTTACGCTGTAAGTATATTACTATATACTGAATCATGCACTAAACAAAATTTCATTGAGTCAAATAAAATTATTTTGGCATGACAAATGTGTCATTATTTCATGCATTATGTCATGTAGAGTTATCTACATAATATACATTGTTGTATAAAACAACAACAGTTGCAAACCTTCCTAATAAGGAAATTATAATTTATCGCATAGTTGTGAGTTGTCACTTTAATAAGACAATTCTCCTGTCATTAGGGGAAGAAATATCGTTTATGAAAAAATGATATCAATTAGTGTGTGATATCTATCCATCATGTCTCATTTTAATTTTGAGAAAAAATCTAAATTCATTATCTTTTTGACCTAAAAATTGGTTTGGGCTCGCCACCCACCAATGGATTTTTCAATCCAATATTTATAAACACAAATTCTGTGTGGTCAAAACTAGATAGTTTTCCAGCCGTTAGGGGGAGGAAACACTATTGTAACGGTGTGAATTTATGTGGAATATATCCACCAAGTCCAATATTTCAAGATCCCTATAAATGAAGATTATACAAGCCCTATAACGCTCTTCATGAGGTTATAAGAATATCCACATTCTTTAATTAATTTGTCCTTGAGAGACAATAGATGTCCTAAAAGAGACATGGGTACCTAATATGAATAAGCTTATTATAGCTAATGCATGCATATATGAATGTGTGAGATCAAAATTTGATAATATCTCATCTATAGTAGCGCTACTGAAAATCATCAAGGGCTGTATACTATACCACGTTTCGATATGTCGACAAACTATACTATTGGCCATATTGGAAAGAAGAAATTCCAATGAATTTGGATATTGTAAACGTGATGATATACTTGGACTTTATCAACCCTAAAAATTACAAAATGGTGTACTAAAGTGAATTGAGATCACTATGACACAAGTCTCTTTATAGAGACATGAGATTATCATTCTTCTCTAAGCGACAACTTTTCTATAAGTACAGTGTTACATATATGTGTTATATTGACGACAGGCTTATGGTATGTTGTCTTGGTTAATATGAAAATCTTGAAGGCAAATTGCTAAATGCAAATCCCCAAATCCTATGTGTCATTATAAGCATATTACTTAACCAAATCCTTAATGGATTCATATTGCCAAAGGCAAGTCCATGAATGAATGAAAGAGCTTAAAGCTCACTCATGGAATCAAAAAAGGTCTAAAGTTCATATATACTTATTCATTTACGGTCAAAGTGACTTATTGCTTTATTGAGTACTATGACAAGACTAATAAATCGAATTCGAATCATGCTCACAATGTTGCAATATTTTCTAACTTCCACGAAGTTATGAAGTTATCTAGAGCTCATATTAAGCCTATATGAAATTGTCAATTATACAAATTGATATTTATTGCTTAGTATGCCATACCTAAATTTCAATGCTCAGAATATTGTATAAAGGTAAATGTGTCAACTATTGTTCCTTTATATTGTTATTCTTTAACTAATATCTTTATCTATAAATTGAGCATATGAAATTGGTTCTACTCTTATCATGTCAGGTAAGATTCATTAAGAATATATAGTTTAATTGGTATTACACTAACCTTTGCAGGTATTGCAATTCACGATGAGTTCCCTTTATGCAAAGCATACATAGTCTCACCTATGTGATCGACACACCATATCCAATATACATGGTGTATGTATTTTGTTATATACATGATTGAAGCTTGCAACAATCAGGGGGAGCATTCAAAATTATGCTACCTAGGACATATGTGTGTTGTACTCTTTTCTCCTTCGACCAGGGTTATTTTTTTCCCACTGGGTTTTTGTTACCTGGCAAGGTTTTTGACGAGGCAACATTAAGCACATCCAACACCATATCACAAATTGATGGACATCCAAGGGGGAGTGTTGTAAATATTATAAATATGTGGTTGTCCACGTTAATTCTAATCTTTCATGTCCTTATGATGTAAACCCAACTTCTATATAAAGGGGTCCATGAGAATGAATAATACACACTTTTACCTCCTCCATATTTTGTATTTCTCTTCTATCTCTCTCTTATTCTCTAGTTTATAACAATATATATATATATATATATATATTTACGTGATTTTATATATATATGGATGGTGTGGCATTGGATGAAATAGTAATGGTGCTTGTATTGGATTATTATTTCGAGCATATATTTTATACAGAAGTAGAATATATCATGTCATTGATTGAGAATGTTGAATTATGTTGTTTTAAAGTGATTTGGTGTTGAGGTTGTGTAACATTTTGAGTCTTGTGTGACTTTTTAAATATTCTGGTCTTTGTACCGTGGGTCACAGTAGGGACCGAGGATGGTTATCGGAATCATGTCCTTGGCCGAGGTATGGTTACGACTCAGTTAGAGCTCTAGTCTATCCGCCATTGTATGTCATGGTGGGTAACAAGCAGGTTACTTGCAACTCATGAGTTCGTGTTTCTAAAAGGGAATTTGGAGTGTATTCTTCTTTTAATTGTCCAAGGAAGGACTTAAATTTCATATTAAATTGTGAGTTGAAAATAATATGATTTTTTCACCTTGGTGACGTATGTTACACTTATGAGGTAAGGTTGTCGAGTTTTGAAAACGAGTCATTGTGGAATCGTTTTAATGGAGTTGAAAGGGTGATTTCTGCTTTATTTGTATTGTTTGCTTTTATTATTGATTTCGTTTTATTTAAATGGTTGGATTTTAATGTAATCTCCATAACTAAGTTATATGCTAGGATTACTACCTTTTGAATTGTTTGTTTTGATGTAATCTCCAGAACTAAGTTATATGCTGGGATTACTACCTTTTGAATTGTTTGTTTTAATGAAATCTCCTGAACTAAACTATATGCAGGAATTGTTATGATTTGAATTGTGTGAATTTGGTGATCTCCTGAACTAATTTTCTATGCAGGGATTACTAATTTTTACCTAGTGTGATTGTATGTTTGGTTGTGTGTGGAGTTGAATATTGTTGCTTTAATTTATCTCATAAGAAAGCATGTGTGACGTGAGTCATTTTAATTGAGATTACTCATACGAGCTTCAAAAGCTTACAGGGTTTGTTGTTTACAATCCCGGTGCCGTATTCCATGGTGTAGCAGTTCTGCTTACAGGTTAGGATCACAAGGGTTGAGATCGAGGCGAGGAGTGCAGCAGTGTTAGGTTTAGAACCTATTTTTGTTAGTGTACTTCTGCTTTTGGTATGCTCCTAGTGAGCATGTACATTTATATATTTGTTATCACGAGTTTTGTAGACACTTGTTGATAACGTTCAGCTTGAATGATTGAGTCTTTCTTGTGAATATACTTCTGAATTATTGTTGTTGCTTAGTTTAAATTGAAAAAGTTTGTATGTAATTTCGGGAAGTTGGTTATGTTATCGCGGTTCGGATTCGAATATCTTTATTTGAAATTCGGGGCATGACACAATCCCTTAAGAGTTATTTACAACCTGCATTTGATTTTTTTTTCTGTTGAACTAATAATAAAAACAAAAAGTCCTAGAGTCGGAGCTTAAGGGCTTCCAGACAGGGTGTTTCTTAAGTATTACATTGTAAATATGAAGTCAGACCCGCAACATTACTTTATTTCTTTGTCTCATTCCTTTACACACCTCACTTAATCTTGTAAATTTCCATTTAAGTACCCACTTGTAGACACTATTGTTCCTTTTAGAAAACAATGAGTGTTGCACATGAGGTCATGAGTGAATCCACTTTCTTAATCAGTCCCTCGCGGGGAGTTAACTTCATCATCTGGCTTTTATGGTCTTTGGTTGATAATTGATTTCATGAGCTGTATTATATGTAATTGTTTCTGGATTATCTTATTTTTCTATCTAACATTCTTCATGACAGTCATAAAGGACGTTAAACCGAGTTCATTGACATGTGGCACGTAAAAATCAGAGTTGTATCGAACAAGTTATGAGGGTTGAAACACAATGGTAATTTTGTAATTTTGGGAGATTTTGTGGGTATATTGGGGTGTTTCCCATAGGGGAAGTTTCTATTTTCGGGCTTTCCCTTCTGGGAAGCCGAGAGAGAGAGAGAGAGAGAGAGAGAGAGAGAGTGTGACACCGGCAGCAAGCTTGCTGGCTTCACCGGCGACGTTTCCGACCACCCCCGGCTGTTAAACCGATCATTCCTGGACCGCCTCATCTTCCTCTTCCTCCCTGTGGCAGTGGTGTACGACGTTAACTGTCGTAGACGCCGCATCAAGCTCAATCTCCGGCAAACTCAATTTCGATTTTTCCAACTGATTCGTGAATTTCCGCCCATTATAGGCGGCGCCACCATTTAGGCTTTTTAGCTCCTCCCACCACAATCATAACCCACCAATTTTCTTGCTTCAATTCAGTTGGAGGAAGGAGAATTGAAGATTTGAGCCAAATTTGAGGGTTTTGGAATTGAGGGCGACGTACCAAGCTATTGCTATTGCTCAACGAGGGAAACCGGTTGCGTGGTCACCTAAATAGTATTGTGAGTGGACATTTGATTTTAAATAATTATGCATGCAGTACTTATTTATTTATTTATTTGATTTCACGATATATTGATTTCCTTTAATTTTTTATTTATCGAAATTTTCTAAATCATAATATTTGAGTAGTTGATTTATCGGGATTTATTGAAATATGCTTCCGGTGATTATTGAGGATTTACAGAATTAATATTGAGTTTTCTTTTTCGGAAGCAATTATTGATTTTTGAGTTATGAGAAGTATTGAGAAGCGGTTTTCGAAAAGTGATTAATTGAGGAAATATTATGAGAATTAAAAATTTTCGAGTAATTGAGTATGACTGATTTATAGAGATTTCTTGATTTATGCTTTCGATGATTTACAGATGATTTATTTAATTAATATCGGGTTCTTTTCGAAAGCAATTATTTTTAAGAGAGTGATTCCAGTTTATTGAGGAGGTAAATAAGGCAGCGCATGCATGCATTACCTGGTCGGTAGTCCCCTCTAGGTAATAGTTTGGTCGGTAGTCCTCTCCAAACAATATTCTGGTCGGCAGTCCCCTCTAAAATATTTTGGTCACAATCACCTCCAATGCATCATCTAGTCGGCAGTCCCCTCTAGGTGGCATGAGATAGTTAGTCGGCAGTTCCATCTAACTATCTATGGTTAATCCCCTCTAACCATTACCTCCTCGTCCGGTTGGCAGTCCCTTCCGATGCGTCCTTGGTCGGCAGTTCCCTCTAGTCATTGCCTATTTTTGAGATATGAGGTTTTAAAGTGACTTTGAGACGGCTTTTGGAAGGTTTTATAATATGTGTTTGAGATTTAGTAAAGAGAAGGGTTAAGAGTGTTTTTTAAGATTTTACTGCATGCTAGGTTCTTAAGAGAATAAATTGGGGAAGCATTAGATTTTACTTATTCATTTGAAATTATTTATTTATTTTTGGTCCACACACTCTAACAGTTTTTAAATGTTTTTCCCATGGGCCCTTTGGTTTCAAATGCCCAGTTTGCTTGCTAGATTAGCTCGAGGTTGGGCGTACAAGGAGTTAAGGAATAGCTGTCATAGCTTCCGTCTTGTAAAATGTATCAATCATTTATCTCTCTATTCCATCTTCTGGTATACCTTAGGCATTAGATTGCTCAGATAATCGTGTGATTAATATTCTTAAGTTGAGAATTGTTTCTAAAATGGGAGGTGTTGTGATTTAGGGAGCAACATGTATCACGCCCCGAATTTCGAATAATAAAATTCAAATCCGAAACATGAATACAACTAACAAATCACGTCCTAAATTTTTTTCTCAAAACCAATATCTCATAAACTATAACACAAACCTCGTAGTAAACTATCTCTCGAGTCAATTATTACAATACTAACATAAATAAAATGTTCTGCTCACAAGAGTCTACAAAAACACACCAAAATAGACCAAGTGCTGGTCTCAACCCTGCTGTCCTACGCAGCTCGCTCACCACCCTGATTATCCTGACCTGCAGGATTATCCGCTACACCATTTGAATAGTGTACCGGGATTGCAACAACACAAAACCCGGTAAGCTTTCTGAAAGCTCGTGTGAGTAAATAAGAATGAACGGTTGATTTATTAGACCACAACTCATTTATCTCAAGTAAACATCCAACAATCTCAACAACCACAAGCAACATCAATCCAACACACATGAAACAACATGGAACACATTTCCACAATCACCAAATCACAACTCTCGCCACTTTGGTACCTAATCACAACTATCGCCACTTTGGCACCCACGTTAGAGCTCTAACTGCCTCGTTACCTCTGACACCTTGGCCCAGGGTCAAGTAACGGCACCTCCAGGTTACTCAGTAACCCGCGAACTTTGGACCATTTCATGTCCTCAGAACAATATATCCCCGTTATTATTTAACGGTCGAACTTTGGACCTCCCTGTCCTCAGAACACATACACTCCGGTTATCATTAACCATTCGATCCTTGGACCATTCGATCCTCGGAATCCTACATTTCTCTACCTTCTATTAAACTCACAAAATCAACATGCTTATCACCAACATTTATCAAATATTAATAACATAATTAAAATCATATTATCAACATTATCAACAACATATTTTCACAATTCCACACCTCAATGTCACACCATTCAATATATAATCACGTAAATATATATATACGTAACCATCCACACAGGAATGATCACTAATACCAACTATAGTTCACATGATACAAAATCAAGAAATTCATTTTTAATATACTTTAAAACACATTTCTTAAAAACCATTTTCTCACACATCACAATAAATTGAGAAATTAAGGAAATTCGGTTCGTAAATGAACCAAGTGAGATTTACTCACCTCTAAACTCCCGCTGCGTCTTCTTACAGCCCAAAATACGATTCACAATCGTCCGCTAACAAATCCGTCAAATACCTAATCAAAACGATAATTAACTTAGCGTATAATTTTCAAAAACACACTTATATGAAGATCCCACGGTCGGATCTTCACCCGTGACCACACAAGGTCACCGGGACAGTCCTACGATCATTATATCAAAACTAGAATTCTATCGGACGGTCCAAACTTCATAAATCACAAATTGAGCGATCGAAATCAATCGAAATCGTAAAATTCATAACTAATTCATACGATATCCAAAATTCGCATGCTATATATCAAAATGATCGTATCGACATGTAGAATCTAAAAATGAGCAGAAACTACTCATGACACCCCCGGAGGTGACCGGAAAGGGCCGCCGGAGTTTAGGGCAGAGCCACCACCGACCACCACCAATTGTATCGGGGCCAAGCTCATCCCCTTCGTTTCATCATTTTGAGCAACTTTCATAACTAACACGAAGTGAGAAAATGAGTGGAAGTGGCCGAAACTTACCAAAAACAGTCCGGTTTGGCCGGAAAAACTACAGAAACCGATATGCTCTCCGACGAGCGTGAAAACCTCCACTTCTGGTGCTGTCCTTTTTACTACGTGTTCTACTCCTCCATACGAGTTCAACGAGATAAAGAACTCGTAATTTGGTGGTCTAGAACTCGAGATATTCGCTTCGCACTCAAAACTGCCGAAAATGGAAAACCAGCTTTCCGCCGCTGCTACAAGCCGTGCCACGGCGCAAGGCTGCCTCTGGCAGCTGCACAAGGTCAAGGCGAAGCCGTGGGAGGTGGTTTGGCGTCAAACGGTGGCCGGAGGAGCAAGAACTCAACCGGAGAAGTTTGGCTCTGTTTTTTTGCCTTCGGTTCGGTGCCGCGCGAGAGAGAGAGAGAGAGAGAAAAAATCTAGGTTTCTGATTTTTCTGATTTTTCCAAAAACGTTAACCTATATATATACAAAATCGAAAACTTCTAAATGTCATAACTTCTTCCTACAAACTCCGATTCTTGTGTTCCGCATATGCACGAACTCGTATCGACGAACTCTACGACTTTCATGAAAGAAGTTTCCTCAAATTCCTTACGTAAAAATATGTCAATTTTAATAACCCTAAATAACGTTAAATTTCGATACTAAAATCATTCGAAACCAAATTTCTCAAATAACGACATTCGAATCACACTCACAACTCATAATTCATATAATTTGAGAAATATTGAATTACAAAATATTTAACTGAAATTTCGGGTCTTCACAACATGGCTCCAGAAGAATAAGAGTGATTATTTTAGAAGTGTAAATGTCTTTCTACATGTCACTCCCCGAATTTTAGAATAAAAATTCAAAATCTGAAACATGAATTACTACAACTTAAAATAACCATCCTGAAAATTTCTTTTTTTTCTTAACAACCTCACCACGCAATTTAATTTCAAGAACCGAATTTAGTCTCTGTTAATTATTACAACTCACTCACAAAATAAATTGTAAAGCTCTAAATATGAATAACAAACCCCACAACTTAAATGAAAGCAAAATAAATGCTGCAACACCTAAACAGCACGGTCACCTCCCTGGTTATCCTGACCTGCAGGAATATCCGCTACAACATTTGAATAGTGTATCGGGATTGCAACAACACAAAACCCGGTAAGCTTTTGAAAGCTCGTATGAGTAAAAAGAAATAACGGTAGTTTAATTAAATCATATTTAATTTCATCCAAGTCAACACTCAACAATTTCCACGTCCACAAGAAACCAACAATCTCAAATCAATCACCAAATCATAAATCAACACAAAACCCTAATTCACATCTTTCTTCTCAAAACCCTGAAATCGTATTTATAAAAATACGGTTATGACATCCGACATATTTATCTTTATCGTATTTCATCAGTATGTATACTTATATACATATTTAGTACGTCAGATAATCGTACATACTCAACCAATCGTATCCCATTATCCATCTAGGATTAGGGCGTCCGATTCTCCCATACCGGTCACTACGTTGACCCTAAATCCATAATGAGTACAACAATATGTTTTCACAAAATGAAATCAACTCAACTAAGATACACAATATTATTATGAAATTTAAGCATTTGAAATATTATCCAAATCATCATTCCAACTCAATCATATCATCACTCAACAACACCAACCAATATATATATTCCACATAAATATATATATGTACGTAATCATCCACTCAGGAATGACCACTAATACCATCTATAGTTCACACAAGAAAATAGTGAAATTCATTTGTATAAGTAAAATTCATTTTACTTACCTATGGACCGTAGTTGATCAAGTCCATGTGATTTTAAAAACAAATATTTAATCCATAAATATTTTTCACACAATTACAAAAATAATTAAATTAAAGCACTCGCTTCGTAATATGAACCACGTGAGTTTTACTCACCTCCAAACTCCCGCTGCGTCTTCACTTAAAATACAAATCACAATAATCCAAATGCTCGTCAACTCAAGCCGTCAAGTACCTAATCAAGCACGGTCTTTACTTAACAAACGAAGCACGGAATAAACTTAAATGATGATCCAACGGTCGGATTCTAAAATAAAGACGATCCAACGGTCGGATCAAATATAAACAATGATCCAACGGTTAGATCCTCACGGATCGCCCTTGGAAATATTCTATCAAAATTATACGAAAATTCGACGAACGGATTTTCACAAATTTCCTCCCGAATCACTGTTTTACAACTATACGAAGATCCAATTGTCGGATCTTCGTCCGTGACCACACAAAGTCATCGGGATAGTCATATGATCATCATATTCAAATTTGAAGTAAAACCGATGGTCTGATCTCCGTAATTCATAAACCGATGATAAATTGTAAAACAGTAAATAGTAACGTCAAAACTTAAATTAACTATTTATCAACTTTTTCTAACTTGACCATGTTATATATCAAAACGCTCGTTTGAATGCATATATCATCGTTCAGATAATATAAACTCAAAATTTGGTCTGACGCGCAGCCAAACGCGGCGGTTAGACGGCGGTCAACGACTATCAACCACCTCAGATACAAAAATTGTCAACTACAAACTTCTTCAAAATGAAATTATGAACAACTTTAATACCTGACTTTTTCTGAGATAAGGTCTAGATCGTCCTAGATCGAGCTTTGAAGTTGGATTAATCTCGACCTTCTAGTCTGTTTCCAGATTGAATCTCAGCCATCGAAAACTTCAATCCTTGATCTTTCGCACCTCACACAAAATCGTGATGCAAGGCTTATATAGGGATGATCAGGAGGAAGAAGACATCACGAAAATAGGGAGGATCGACCGTGCACCGCCGGCACGGGGGAGATCCGATCTGGTTGGCCTTCCTCGTCTGGGGTTGCTCCGATCCAAGGCTGGGGACAGCGGTTGGCGAAACCGAGGGAGGGGAGTGGCTACGCAGCTCGGGGCGAAGGCGGGGGCAGGGCAGGGTCCGGCGGCGGCGTGGTCGGAGGAGGGAGTTGGGGCCGGGTTGGGTCAGCGGGTCGGTGAACAAGGGGAAGGGGTAGCGAGAGAGAGAGAGAGGGGGGGAGGGGGGGCTAAATGCAAATATCTGATTTTTTCATCCTTAATGAAAAATCAGGTTTTTTTTACTATTTATAGAAAAATTCTAATTTTCAAAAATTCATAACTTATTCATACGAACTCCGAATATTACGTTTCACATATGCACGAACTTGTATCGACGCTCTACAACTTTCATGAAAGAGGTTTTCCCAAATTTTGAAAGTATAAAAAGTCGATTTTCACGACCCCCTAAATAACGTTCGTTTTCGAAAATAAAATCATTCGAAACCAACTTTCTCAACCCACGAAATACCAATTAATCCTAAATATCATAATTCAATTAATATAACAATTATTGAATTACATAAATTTATTATATGAAAATTTAGGTCTTCACACTACAGGTCTTGGGTAGTCCACTTTTAGAGGAAATTCCGCCAAATTTCCGGTAAAATATTTTCTAAGGTGGGCCCCGTAGGGCAACTTCGGATTTCAAGATGAAATCCAGGGCGGGTCCTGTCATCTAGTGCCTATAGTCCGAAATAAATAAGTCGATTCTTGTACCGGTCATGTTATGTGAGGCGAGGCTTGTTGAGATTGTTGGTTGCCACTGAGATCGACATAAGTACTATGATAATTGACTCAACCAAGTCTACGTGATGATATGACTTGATCGATTTGGTTTCTTTCTATATATGCTTGAGTAATAAAAATTTAATCGGATTTTTTTCAATTATATATGGGTGAGAGTTGTTACAAAAACCAGGCCCGGCCCGTCAAAGGCCCTTAAAAGCTAGCCAGGCCAGCCTGTAAATTAATGTATATTATATAAAATGGAAAATTACTAGTCTCTCTCTGTACTTTTCTTTAAAAAACATTTCAGTCCGTCGCCTTTTAAATTAAACAGTTTAGTCCTTATTCTCTCTAATTTTCACACAATATGTCCAAAATGACTATTTTACCCTTACTTCCTTTTTTTTTTCTCTCTCTTTTTTTAATTCCTCTCTCTCTCTCTCTCTCTCCATGTGAAGACCCGAAATTTCAGTTAAATATTTCGTAATTCCATATTTCTCAAATTATATGAATTATGAGTTGTGAGTGTGATTCGAATGTCGTTATTTGAGAAATTTGGTTTCGAATGATTTTAGTATCGAAATTTAACGTTATTTAGGGTTATTAAAATTGACTTATTTATACGTAAGGAATTTGAGGAAACTTCCTGCATGAAAGTCGTAGAGCTCGTCGATACGAGTTCGTGCACATGCGGAACGCAAGAATCGGAGTTCGTACGAAGAAGTTATAGCATTTAGAAAAGTTTCCAAATTTGGTATATATATAAATGGAAAGTTTTCGAAAATAGGGTTTCCATTTTCAGTCGGTGGCACTGTTCATGTCACGCCCCGAATTTTAGAATAACAATTCAAAATCCGAAACATGAAAATACTACAACTCAAAATAATCATCCTGAAAATTTCTTTTCTTAACATACTCACCACACGAAATAAAATCAAACCGAATTTAGTCTCGGTTAATTATTTCAACTCAAATCCAAACGGTAATGTAAAGCTCTAAATGAGCATACACACACCTCACAACTAGATAAATAACAAAACTGCTGTAACACCTAAGCAGTTCGGTCACCTCCCTGGTTATCCTGACCTGCAGGAATATCCGCTACACCATTGAATAGTGTACCGGGATTGCAACAACACAAAACCCGGTAAGCTTATGAAAGCTCGTATGAGTAAAAGAAGGAACTGTTACTTAATTTAATCTCATTTATTCCCACACAAAGCAACACTCAATAATTTCCACATATGCAAATAATAACAATCTCAATCAACACCAACTCAATATATCAAGACAACCCAACTCACAACTTTCTCCACAACTCTCATCATCGTATTTATAAAAATACGGTACTTGACAGACTAGAGCTCTAACTGAATCGTAGCCCGTCACCTGACCTAGGTTATGGCATCCGACATATTTATCAATTATTGTATTTCATCAATATATATACCTATATACATATTTAGAACGTCCAATAATTCCACATACTCAACCAATCGTATCTCATCATCCACACTAGGATTAGAGCGTCCGATTACCCACACCGGTCATTATGTTGACCCTAAACCCATAAATGAACACAACATATAATATCACATACTGAAATCAACCCAACCAAGATACATCATATTATTATGGAATTACACAATTGTAATATAATCAACTCATCAATTCAACTCAATCATATCATCATTCAACAATCCACTCATCAATATATATTTTTCACGTAAATATATATATACGTAATCATCCACTCAGGGATGACCACTATTACCATCTATAGTTCACACAAGAAAATTATGAAATTCATTTGTATAGTAAAAATTCGTTTTACTTACCTATGGACCTTGGTGATTCAAGTCCATGAACTTTTAAAAACAAATATTTAATCCGCAAATATATTTTCACACAATTACCAAAAATCAATAAATTAAAATGCTCGGTTCGTAATATGAACCACGTGACTTTTACTCACCTCGAAACTCCCGCTGCGTCTTCAATATAATTATAATTTATAATTAACGCCGAATAGCCCACTCAAATAAAATCCGTCAATCACCTAATCAAATGTGATTCGAATTTAGCCAACAATTACAACACATAATTTACCTACTAATTAACGGTCAGATTCTAATTTACATTAAAATCCGACGAGCGGTTTCTCACGAATCGCTTCCCTAATTACCATTTTTCACATATACGAAGATCCAACGGTCGGATCTTCGCCCATGACCACACAAAGCCTCTGGGACAGTCATATGATCATCATAACAAATTTACAAGTTCATCCGACGGTCATAATTTCACAGATCAAAAATCTAACGATCGAAATCGATCGAAATCACAAAATTCATAACTAATTCATACGATATCCGAAAAATGCTTATAATATGCCAAAATGATCGTATCGAAACATAGAATCATAAAATGGACAGAAACCAAATTTTAGACCTCCGGAGGTGGCCGGAAAAGGCCGCCGGAGTTAGGGACAGAGCCGCCACCGACCACCGCCAATGGTGTCTGGCTTGTCCCCTTCGTTTCATCATTCTGAGCAACTTTCATAACTAGCACAAGACCTAAAAATGACGGGAAGGGATCGAAATTACCGATTTACAGTCGGCGACCGGAAAAAATGCAGAAACCGGCGAGCTTGAAAACCGACGTGAAAACTGCAACCTCAGGCCCCGATCCCTTCTGGAAACTTGTTCAGAACTTCCTTGCGAACTCAACAAGCTAAGAATCACAAGAAACGATCGTGTATAGCTCGAGATATCTTGATCGAAAGTTTCGGTATTTCGATCCGTTCGGGTCGAGCTCCGACGAACGTGAAAACATTCGACACAGTTCCGGCCCTTCTTGGTGCTTGTAGAGGAAGTTGAGGCGAGCTCAATGAGACAAGAATCAAGTGAAATGGTGGAGTGTAGCTCGAGATATCGAGATCGAACCGAAAATGGTCGTTTTCGGTTCGGGCCGTGCCGCCGCCGCCACAGGCTGCGCCGCCTTGTGAAACTGCCTCCGGGAGCTAGAGCAGCTCGAGACGAACGTCTGGGACTTGGTTTGAGGTCGAGAGGTGGTCTGTGGAGGGAGAACAATTAAGGAGAAGTTTTCTCCCCTTTTCGGTCGAGAGCGACGGTGAGAGAGCTGAGAGAGAACCCAGTTTTTTTTTCTCTTTTTTTCCAGAAACAGAAGGAAGAAGAGGAAGAGAGGAACCGGTAGAAAAAATTAGGGTTTCCAAAATTTTTCTATATATACATGTTTCGGAAAACTTCAAAATTCGATAACTAATTCAGAAAAAATCCGATCTTCGTGTTCCGCACGTGTACCGACTCTTATCGACGAGCTCTACAACTTTCATGAAGGAAGTTTCTCCAAATTTCGTACATAGAAAAAGTCGATTTCTCAAACCGAGTATTTCGAGCTTTTCGTTAAAAATAAATGTTTCGAAACTTTGATAATTGTAAAAATGAATTATTATCGAACATAAATCGTGAAATCGCATAATAATCATTCGATACAATTACTCGAATTAAAATGAAATTTGCGGGTATTACAGTTCACCTTCTCCCTCTTTTCTCTCCCGTGCGCGTCCGAGCTCCAAAACAGAGCATTTTCTTTGCCGGCCTTTTCTCACAGCTCCGGCCACCGTTTGAGGTGAAACGAAGCCTAGATGGACTCTACTCCTTCCTATGAGTCGACTGGTAGTCACGGTTTCCCCTCTCGTGGCGGCTACACGACGTTGGAACTCAAAAATCAATCCAAGCCCTAAAACGAACCAGCGGCGATTTCTCCTAGCTCCGACCCCCAAAACTTGAGTTCTTTATCTTGTTGAACTCATATTAAAGAGTAGAACATGCAGCAAAAAGATCCAGACCAGAAGTGAAGCTTTTGACGTCGAACGGAGCAACTATCGGAAAATTTCTGTTTTTCGGCGAACCGGACTGTTTTTAGGTATTTTATATATATATATATATATATGAAATATGATCCAACAACCTAAAATGACATGACTGTCCTTGGACGTTCACCACTGTTTGATCATTTACAACAGATAATTTACCTCAACTAAACAAAATTGGCTACTACCTTGCTGATGGCATCTATCCGAAATGGTCTAAGCTTGTTTAATCAATGTAGCGTTTTCACACTGAAAAGGAAGTGTATTTAAAAAAAAAAAAAAACTCATTGTATTGCAAAGTTGTTAAAAGGGAGATTTGAAATTCTTCAAGCACGATTTGTCATTGTTAAGTAGCCTGTAAGAGGGTGGGATATGACAAAACTTAATTCGATTTTCTTTACTTCATAATATAATTGTGAAGACAAGCTAGACGACTATTATAAAGGGGAGTATGATGATGATGAAGCTGATCCAAATAAGTCTAGGAGAGTATAGGCTAAAATTTATGATGGCCCAAATTTGCCTTGCAATCCAAGAATTGGTCAAATCTCAATTGAGGAACACATGCTTCTTTATAGAACGATACGCTCACGTTCCGCAAATAATGATTTGCAATAGGATCTTATAAAACAGTGATATGGATGTGGCATATATTTAGTCTATATATTTGTTGTTGTAATAATTGACAATTTATTGGATGGACTTCACCTCTTAAGGGGATTATAGATTCAGATGATTGTTATGCATGGGCTTTGCTTGGGTGTAGTGGAATTTTCTGGAATGTTCTATTTGTTGAGGGCTCTTGTTCGTTTATGGGTATAGCTTTGGCTTGGTCATCTGTCTCATATGTACTTCTATTATTTTCAATAATATCTCGGGGAAGGATGAGGAGTTAGTCCTCTCCCAGCTTCATTAAAAAATAAAATAAAAAAATAGACAATTTATTGTCATGTTTGACAGATGTCTTTGCATTGTCATCGTTTTCCTCGTTATTTGACAGTTTTAAAATTATTGCAATGAATAAAAGTAGTAAAACATTATTGTAACGGTCATTTTTGTATTATACTTCATAGTTGTTTTTTGTCTCGGTATTATATTATTGATCAAATAATAATTATTATAATAAATTATCTTATTTCATAAAATTAAAATTACATGACTAACCATTAAATTCTTAAATACAAATTATGGACTTAACTAGAAAAACAACAAGTTAAAGTTCTTACAACAAATTTATTTGACCACAATCAAAGCTCGTCTTGATGGAATAACATAAGAATAATAATCATTCAAGCTTGAACCGTCATTTGAAAACAACTCTCGTGCACGATGTTTTTCAAATAGTTTTCTCCCATAAAAATATGCCTAAGTTATAGGAGTAAAATTGGTGGTTTGCGTCCTTAAGTAAACTTCGTCTCGATTAAGCTCTTCTTACCGTTTCTTCATCCGCCCTTATATTATTCTCCATGAATTGCCATACAAGTCCAACCATTTATTTTCCAATGATCTTGACACCTGTTATTGAAGCTTTTTCCTTCAAACTTCTCGTGATAGTTCGTCCCATTGGCCTAGAAACGAGTGTTAGAGCTGTATTTAGAGTTTGAGAAGCTTCGGTAAGATCCACATCATCCTCTAGAAAATATAATGAATTCATTTATACCTGTTGAACCATATTCCTCTTCAAGTGGATCATCAAACGTCACATAATCATTGCAAAATCATAATAATTATCAAATTTAAATGACGTTCTCATATTGGCCCTATAACCCTCGATTTAGCAGTGATATAAAATGAATTAATGAAAATGTTACGACAAAATTTAATTATGCACCAATACATAAAAATAATGATTAACTCAAGGACTAAAAAATCGAAAGTTTCGGGGATATTTCATCGAAATTTTCATTTTTTTTGGGTGTCGATATTTCCGTGATCATCCAAGTATATTTTGGGGAATATTTTGGAAATTTCCGAAAATATCGAGAAGTTGATGATATTTTGTGAAATTTTGGGCAACTTCCGTGACCATCCATGTATATTTAGGCGGATATTTTGGAAATTTCCCCAAGTTTCCAGAAATATCGAGAAATTGGCGATTTTTTGCCAAATTTTAGATAATTTCTGAAACCTTCTGACTCTTCCCACCATTTCCTATATTAGTCACACGCAACATCAACATCATGTGGCTGACATATAGATGGCAAAAAATTCTAATAAAAAAATCAACAAAGTCCTCAATTCCCAAACATTGGTCACTTCATTGCTCTTTGAGCAAGAGCCTTAGCCAACTCTGCTACACCTACACTTGTGTTATCATTGTAACATTCCAATATATATTCATTTTGTCTACCGATTTGAAAATTTAGGTAAATGTTCAATCAATAACTAACACAGACCAATCGATTACATTTTTGAATTTTGTATCTCATAAGTCTTCTATGTGATTGTAAGTTACTCATATAATCTAAGGTGTAATGATATGTACAAAGAATGTATATAATATGTAATGGCCTAACCTCCCATTGGGTTTCCGGCCATCAAAAAAAAAATTAGATGTTTATTTCCAAAATTTTTAGAGTTGTATGCAATTCAACATTTTCCGTTTCATCTTAAATTATTACAAATTATTATATAACAATGTTTATTAAGGTTTTCTTTTCATATATAGTAGACAATTGATTAAATAAACATGTCTAAAAGTTTTACTTAAAATTTCCATGGTTTTCTTCAAATTTCCATCATTTTTCTTGATTATTTACCGAAATTGATATATCCTCAATATTTCCGTAGAAATTTCCGTTTCCAAGACCATCGAAATTTCCTCGAAACTCCATATTTTGGTCATTGGATTAACTATGTCACAATAATTTTTTCATAATTAAAATAAAAAATTGAAAAACTTAAGAAAAAACATACTTGATCCTATTGGTTTGCTGTACTTATTGTCATCCTCTTGGCTTGTTTGACTCATTAATGCCATTTGTTTATATTTTGGAAAAATATAGTTTTTCCCATCGACAATTACAACTATCTTCCGATCTTCTCTTTGAAAGAATATTGTCTTGTAATAATCCAAGTATGTTTGTTGGATACTAACCTAAAGCTCTTCGTTTTACTGAATATTACCAATCAAGCTACTTTAGGAGACTTTCACATAAACATGTGTTAGAGCTTCATCTTCATTTAATGACAATTTTTCTTCTTCTTTTTTTTTCGATTGGAGGCCATTTAGGAAAGGAATAGAAAATTAAAATATGGATGGGAGCAAAATGAGTAAGAAAATAAGTAGGAGAAGAGAAGAGAGTGAGAAATTATGAAGAGGTGAAGTTAGAATTTATAGAAAAATTTCTCATTTTCAAAGTAGCCGTTTACAAATATAGTTAAAAAAAAGAAAGGAACAAGGTAACGGTTGAAAACTCAAAATTCAACTTTGAATCAATTAATCATCTAAAGGTGGGCCTGTAGCTTATCATTTATGGTCTAAACATTTATCTATATTTAGACCAACTTATGAACTTTAGCCCTCCATTTGTGTTTTTTTTTTGTAATAAATTGCTACATGTTTGACCTATTTCCTCTCCATATTAGCTGTAATGAGTCGGTCAAAGTAGCATCTACATACTTCACCATGTGATAGAGAGAAGAGAGGTACATAGCATATTAGCTCTAGAGAGCCAGTCAAACCAGCATCTACGTACTTCACATGTTCATCGTGTGATAGTGAGAGAGAGTCACAGAGCAAAGGGTGTAGACTTTTACAGTTGGCCCTTACTATATTTGCATACCATCTTCATTGCTTGCAATCAATAGAACTTATCTCATACTCAAGGATTGAATACATCCAGCTTCTCAAAATAAACACGTATAAAAAGGAATTTATTCATAATTCCAGCATTGGAAAGAAAAAAAATAAAAACCATAAGTAACCAAGTTAAGATGAGTGGCCACAAAACAATTCATAATAATAAATTGCCCAAAAAACTTTCTCTAAACCCATGATACTTAGGATTTTAAGATTTCACAAAGATTGTCAAAAAACACTAGGAAGAAAAGAACAAAAAAAAAAAAGTTTTCGATAGTGAGTTTTAGAGAAAATATTTCCTTCATGGAAATAGTTGAAAATAGGTGATGGAGTATTAAAATTTTGAGTATCACTAAAATCACCTTTACGGAAATATGGTCTTATGATGATCACTACAAGAAACAAACTGCAAAAATGTACTTGTATCTAGCTAGTATTACTTTCAAATTTTGAAGCTGATGTTGATAGCAGCAACAAGTTGGTGAGCTAATAACTAACTCTTGCAACAACCACAATGGATGTGCTTGGTCGTAGGTAGAATTCATTCAAATCTATAGCGCGAGTTATTCAGCCAGAAATTGTTGAATGATTGCTTCGTTGAGGATCCGGTGTACGGTGATGATACTTTCAGACACCAATAATGGATGAGGCGGCACTTATTCCTCCGCATGTTAGACCATGTCTAGTTAACAAACCTTTACTTCAGACGGACATGTGATTGTATTGGCCAAGCTAACACGCTTAAAGTGAGTGTCCATATCAACCCTGCATTAGATAGTAGTATAAATAAGTAGGGATCATTCTAAGCCCGGGATTTGAGGATACACCTATCAATAAACATCAAGTAATTGGTGTCACAAAGTTCATGAAAATATATAGACACATTATTATTTACGAAAATACAAGATATGAGGGGTTTTAAAGAGTTTGTATTATAATCTAATGATCAGCATTTACCGTCAATCAAAATAGAATAAGGGCAATGGAACATGTAGAGATGTAGTTAACCACAATTAACATAAAAAAAAAAAGCATCAAACATAAATCACGAATCAAAATATGTTGTAGAAATAAATCAATCAAGAACAGATATAACGTATACAAAGTCCTTATTACTTCCCTTAATTATTTAACTAGATGAAAGCATCATAGTTAAACTATTAAACAAAAATTGGTCTATTTACATTAAAACTTAAATCCATGTCGTTGTTGTATACAAGAAATCGCTGCCATGAACCTTGATTTTTCTAATTGTTTTGGTTTTTGTTGGTAGAATGTGTTTATTAAGTTTTGGCAAAACCCAAAGGTATGGTAGCAGTGGATGATCATTTCCAGCACCACTATGCATTCTTTAAATTGGGTTTGCAGAGCCTTTAGGATTATGGAGGTCTTTAAATAACAATTGGGGTTTTGTAATTTCGATTCGTTACTCATTGGTAGTCTCTTGTTTTGTCAAGATTGCTTTGGAGATATAAGAATTAGATCGAAATAATTTAAGAGAATAGCAACGCATCCGAAGGTTAAGAAATCTACCACCAAACCTAACTTTATGGGGACGTTGATGCCAGCATCGACACCCCATAAGGTAACAGCTTGGATATCTCTGGTAGAATGATGAAGCATTGGCTTCATGAACTTGAACAAGTATGATCGAACGAAAATAGTATTTTTTTTTTCAAGAAAAAATAAATTTAACCAAAAAAGTACACAAAAAGAGATGACACAGTAAAACTCTACTACTCTAACTAGAGAAGATGACTTACGCAAACCCCAAATATAGAACAACGATTATAGATGCATGAGTGGATAAGGGGCTCAATTGTAACCTAATAACGACCCCCAGGTCCCTTCCCACGTGGTGCATTATTGCCACATGGGTAGGGATCAGCACGTCCATCCTCCTTTGCTTTGGGGTTCTTTCCACCTTTTTCTTTACTTTGGGGATTAGCACGTCCCAATAGGCCTGACATTGTTGTTCAAAAGAACCTCATTATGCCTCTCAGCCACTTGCGGTAGGTTGATCAGCTTATTGAAGGTTGTGATTATTTTGTTGTCATACTCCAGTCTATACTGGTTCGCTAGTATAAGTGTTGAAGTAGGAAAAGTAAAAAGAGTCTTCTGGATCATATCATCTTCTGTGAGTTCATTTCCACAGAAATTTAGACGTGCCTTTAGGTGCAACATGTCTTTGTTGAAGTCATTGACCCTTTTGTAGCCAAGCAGGCATATTTCATTCCACTGAACGGTCAGTTCTGGGAGCAAGGTGTCATGAATGTTTCAAAACGTCACTTAAGGGCATCCTACAGTTCCTTGGGTGTCTTCAACTGAAGGTGTTACGTCCCGAACCCAGAATTTTCGATTTTTATTAATTTGACGGTAAATGTCAGTTAGACTTAATTTTTACTCCGCTATATGATTTTAGTGGCCCTAAAAGTTGACTTTTTGTTCGGGTCATGATTTGAGAAAATGTTCTTCATGAAAGTCATAGAGGATGTTAAACCGAGAACATGCATACGTGGTTCGTAAAAATCGGAGTTATTATGCGAAAGTTATAAGCGAAAAACTAAATTTACTATTCCCGGTTACTGTTCATAGTAAGTTCTTTAAATAGTAAGTTACTGTGGTAAGTTTCCAAATTTGGAAACTTACCCGGCCTCTTCTCTCTCTTCTCCCCCGATTCTTCCTCCTCCAGTTCAGCCGAATCTTCCTCCTCCAAGTTCCTTCGATTCCGGCCGCCCCACGATGAAACCCAGACATCCCTAGGTTCGCCTCTTCCTCCTCGTCATGCCCATGGTCGCATTTCACGGTATCTCGACCGGAGGAGCTCGGAATTGAGCCACGAAGTTTACTGTAGCAGATTGGGTTTTTCGGCGATTTCGGTCATCTCCGGCCACCAAACCGGTGTCGAAGGTTCGGTTTTCTTCACTGATCATTTCCCCTATGGCCTTGTGTCTCGATTTGCTGTGTAGAAGTCGAATTGTTGAATTGAAATTCTAGGGTTCTTGGAAAATTTATGGGTTTATGTTCATCCATTGATTTCGACTGGTTTTGATTGTTATTTGGATGTGTTGTAGTTGAATGAAATGACCAGTGGGTAGAATTGATGTTGTGTATGAAATTTGGTGGCCATAGGAGGAGGTTGATTCCAGCGAGTAACCGCCACTCGCCGCCACTGTGGGCGGCGCGTGAGGTGGTGTAGGGCACGTTTCCGACTGTCGTAATTTGGCTATTTAATCATTGGTATAATGTAGTTTCCATATTGGTAACTTCGAGTTAATTTCGTGAAGTGTGGATATGGTTTTCGTTATGGTGTGGAACTCATTGATTAATTCACGGATAATCCGTGTATCGGAATTCCTTAATCGGAAGCTCAAAGTAAAGAAATCAAGTTAGAAAAGTGAAATTGGAGATTTTTAAGTAAATAATAACAATTGGGATATGGTTGTGTTTTTGGTGGATTTAATTTTTATCCGTCCTGTACTTATCGGTTTATGAACGTTACATTGTACAGGACGTGAGGAGGATTCCTACGAAGAGGGTTCGGATCGACGGCAAGCTTAGCCGTATACTGTGAGTGGACGTTTGATTTTAATTCATGCATGCAATTAAATCTTTTAAGTTACGAAATTATTTAAAGTATCTTTTATTTAATGAGCATATTATTCGATTTTTGATTATGAAATTAGTTATGGTTCAAATTGCCGATTAGAAGTGGTTATGTTCCATTTCGAACTTTTTATTAGAAATAATCTTCGATAAGATTATTTCTGAAAATGAAAGTATCATTGTTTATTAATAGATTCGGGTTTTTCGAAAAATCTTCGGAAATGGAAGATTTCTTCGAGATTATAAACTTACCTTATTTTAGTATATTGATTCATAATTTTGAATCGTGTTGGCGTGCGGGGTCACGTCGTTGGACTAAGTTCATTTCTTGTGAAACTTTGAGGAAATCTCATAAATTCTCGATTTTCATATGGTTTTTATCCACCATACCTGGGTCGATATACTTTATTGCTAGCTAGCCTATTGGTACTCCTCCCTACTTACTTTGTGTTAGTGGGTGAGTAGAGCCGAGCATGGGATGCTCTTGAGTGTGGGACACTCCGACCCGAGCCTTAGCGGCTCACTTTATTTTATTGTATGGTGATGACGTTTTTCCTCATACTTTTTAAATTATTTACTTATTTATTTATTCGTCTGACTAACAGGGTCGGTCGAACTTCCCTTAAGCCAGCGGGGCTGGCTTAGTCATGAAAGTGATTTAAAAACCTTTAGTTCCCTATTGCATGCATAAGAACGTTCTAAACAATAAATGTGGGAAAGTGAGAAACATTTCTTTCTTAATTAAATATTTTTATCCACTCACAACTAACGTTTTATCGCTTACTTTCCCCTGGGCCTTTCGGTTTCCTTTGCCCAGTTCGCAGTGTTGCTGTTCGGCGTGGGATCGAGGCTTAGCACCAGTTCTGCCACTTGCCTTTCGTAGGTTAATATTAACCTACCTCATGTAATATATTTGATTTTATCGTAGATTGCTCTGATAACCTTGAGAGACTTAGTATTATTGTGTATTAATTTCGTTCTCAGAGACGTGTTTTACTTATGGAGTTGAAGATTAGAACCCCCAGGTTGTATTGTATAAATTTTACTGCCTTTACGCTTGGGTTTTGCTTAATAACTTGTGACAGTTGTGAAATGTAGGATGACTGCATGTTGTTAGATCTTGGAATTAGGAAAATTTGTTTTTGTTGTTTTTATTACAGGTTGGGTTGTCCACTTTTAAGGGAAGTTTTGTCGAATTTTTCTTAAAAGTGGGTCCCGCAGAGTCCATCTTGAAAATTTGAGAGGATTTTCGGGATGGGTTCTGACAGAAGGTATTCCCATCATAGGCTAGGATTAATATGTCGCCTCAGAAACATTAAGGCATTTGGTTTCACCTTATTAGATGGTTCATCATCTTTGGGGTCGGTAATGGTGGCAGTGTAGTCTTTTACCACAAAGGCAGTTTCCACATCGGAAACCTAACGATGGTACTCAAGTCTTTCTGCGTCCAAGATGTCAAATTCAGGTCGAAGATAGATGATGCTAAATTTTTTTTAAGAGATACTAAAGTTTACACTTCGATTCATAGTTTGTAGATTAATATGATAGAACATAAATTTCAAAATTTAAACTGATTTCTTCAATCTAAGATAAATAACAACAAAGTCGTGGTGTTAATTTGGGAATACTACTTTTTATATGACTTTTGATACATTGCAATCTCATTCATATCTGCTGTCATTATCCAGATCCCCATACACAAGTGTGGTAGTATTAACATTTCAATATTGTTCCATTTCATGTTTTTTAAGCTTAAATTGTGATTTTCTTAATGTTTTGATGGAATGGTGTTCTCATTACATTTCTTCACTATTTGGAATATATAGGGTTGTAGTTCGTAATTGGTGTGATTCAGCCGTGAGTTTTTGGCTTTTTTTTTCCTATGGATGACTGGTAAATCTTCAAAATTTTTCATCTAAGCTTGTCTAATCAATAAGGCGTCTTCAAACTGAAAATGAAGTGTATTTAAAAAAAAAAAAAAAACAAAACTCATTGTATCGCAAAGTTGTTAAAAGGGGGATTAGGAATTTTTCAAGCACGATTTGCAATTGTTAGATAGCCTGTAAGAGGGTGGGATATTACAAAACTTAATTTGATTTTGTTTACTTCATAATATGATTGTGGAAGACAAGCGAGACGACTATTATCAAGGGGAATCTGATGATGACGAAGCTTATCCAAATAAATCTAGGTGAGCATAGGCTAAAATTTATGATGTCCCAAATTTGCCTTGCAATCCAAGAATTGGTCGAATCTGAATTGAGGAACACATGCTTCTTTATAGAATGATACGCTCACGTTCCGCAAACAATGATTTGCAATAGAATCTTATCAAACAGTAATATGGATGTGGCATGTTTTTAGTCTATATATTTGTTGTTGTAATAATTGACAATTTGTTGTCATATTTGAGAGATGTCTTTGCATTGTCTTCGTTTTTATCGTTATTTGACAGTTTTAAAATTATTGCAATGAATAAAAATAGTAAAACATTATTGTGACAGTCATTTTTGTATTATGCTTCATAGTTGTGTTTGGTTAATGTATTATATCACTGCTCAAATAATAATTATTCTAATAAATTATCTCAAATTTATTTAATAAAATTAAAATTACATGACCAACTATTAAATTCTTAAAGACAAATTATGGACTTAACTAGAAAAACAACAAGTTAAAGCTCTTACAACAAATTTATTTGACCACACTCAAAGGTCGTCTTGATGGAATAACATTTGTGGATAATAATCATTCGAGCTTGAACCGTCATTTGAAAACAACTCTCGTGCACAATGTTTTTCAAATCGTTTTCTCCCATAAAAATATACCCAAATTATAGGAGTAAAATTGGTGGCTTGCATCTTCAAGTAAACTTCATCTCGATTAAGCTCTTCTTGTGCCTCTCTTTTCTTCTCTCTTCGTGCCTTTTCTTCATCTGCCATTATATTATTTTCCATGACATGCGGTGCAAGTCCAATCATTTATTTTCCAATGACCTTGACACCCGTTACCGAAGCTTTTTCCTTCAATCTTCTCGTGATAGTTCATCCCATTGGCCTAGAAACGGGTGTTAGAGTTGTATTTAGAGTTGGAGAAGCTTCGGTAAGATCCACATCATCCTCCAGAAAATATAATGAATTCATTTGTACCTGTCTTGAACCATATTCATTTTCAAGTGGATCATCAAACGTCACATAATCTTTGCAAAATCATAACAATTATCAAATTTAAATGACGTTCTCATGTCAACTCTATAGCCCTTGATTTGGTGGTGATATAAAATGAGTTAATGAAAATGTTACAAGAAAATTTAATTATACACCAATACATAAAAATAATGATTAACTATGTAAAAATAATTTTTTCATAATTAAAAACAAAAATTGAAAAACTTAACAAAAAACGTACTTGATCCTATTGGATTAGAGACCATTTAGGAAAGGAATAGAAAATGGAATATGGATGGGAGCAAAATGAGTAAGAAAATACGCAGGAGAAGAGAAGAGAGTGAGAAATTATGAAGAGGTGAAGTTAGAATTTATAGAAAAATTTCTTATTTTTAAAGTAGCCTTTTACAAATATAGTTAAAAAAAAAAAGAAACGAGCCAACAGTTGAAAACTCAAAATTCAATTTTGAATCAATTAATCGTCTAAAGGTGGGCCAGTAGCTTATCATTTATGGTCTAAACATTTATCTATATTTAGACCAACTTATGAACTTTAGCCCTCCATTTGTGTTTTTTTTTTTTTGTAATAAATTGTTACATGTTTGACCTATTTTCTCTCCATATTAGCTGCAATGAGTCGATCAAAGTAGCATCTATGTACTTCACCATGTGATAGAGAGAAGAGAGGTACATAGCATATTAGCTCCAGGGAGCCGGTCAAACTAGCATCTACGTACTTCACATGTTCACCGTGTGATAGTGAGAGAGAGTCATAGAGCAGAGGGTGCAAACTTTTACAGTTGAGCCTTGCTATATTTGCATACCATCTTCATTGCTTGGAATCAATAGGACTTGATCTCATACCCAAAAATTGAATACATCTAACTTCTCAAAATAAACACGCATAAAAAGGAATTTATTTATAATTCCAACATCGAAAAGAAAAAAAATAAAAATCATAAGTAACCAAGTTGGGATGAGTGGCCACAAAAAATTCACAATAATAAATTGCCCAACAAACTTTCTCTGAACTCATAATACTTAGGATATTAAGATTTGACAAAGATGGCCAAAAAACACTGGGAAGAAAAGAACTTAAAAAAAAAAAAAAAGTTCCTGATAGTGCGTTTTAGAGAAAATATTTCTTTCATGTAAATAGTTGAAAATAGGTGATGGAGTATTAAAATTTTCAGTATCACTAAAATCACCTTTACAGAAATATGGTCTTATTATGATCACTACAAGAAACAAACTGCAAAAATGTACTTGTATCTAGCTAGTATTATTTTCAAATTTTGAAGCTAGTGTTGATAGTAGCAGTAAGTTGGTGGGCTAATAAGCAACTCCTTCAACTGTTGTAGGTCGAATTCATTCAAATCGATAGCGCGAGTTATTCAAACAGAAATTGTTGAATGATTGCTTCGTTGAGGATCCGATGTATGGTGATGATACTTTCAGACACCGATACTAGATGAGGCGGCACGTGTTCCTCCGTGTGTTAGACCATGTCTAGGCAGCAAATCCTTACTTCAGACAGATACGTGATTGTACTGGCCAAGCTGACATGCTTAAAATGAGTGTCTATATTAACCCTGTATTAGATAGTAGTATAAGTATGTAGGGATCGTTCTAAGCCCGGGATTGAGGATACACCTATCAATAAACATCAAGTATTAGTGTCACAAAGTTCATGAAAATATATAGATCGACACATTATTATTTACGAAAATACAAAATAGGAGGGTTTTAAAGAGTTTGTATTATAATTTAATCTCATGATCAACCAAATCAATAATCAAAGTAGAATAAGGGCAATGGAATAAGTAGAGATCTAGTCAACCACCATTAGCACAAAAAAAAAAAGACATCAAACATAAATCACGAGTCAAAATATGTTATAAAAAGAAATCAATCAAGAACAGATATAACGTATACAAAGTCCTTATTATTTCCCTTAATTATTTAACTCAAGAAAAGATAATGCACTTCCAACATCATATACCCAAACCACTAGTATACATGTAGGAGCGTCTCTCTATTACATTGACAATAAGAAAACATCGAAATTAAAAACAATTCTGCAGTCTATGAAGATGATACCATAACAATGGCAGAATCACTAGATCAAATCACACAACCCTAGCTCAAAAAAAGTAGGGGCTGATTAAACCTAAACAACATCTAAAAACCAAACTAAAACCCTAATGAAAAAACCAAAAAACAAGTGGCCGAGAACCGCTTCGCTTCCAAAAAACTGACATCGGACAACTAAAAAGTCTGATATAACATGTTTGCTTAAAGTCTAATTCTATATACCTACGAAAGAGAATTGAAAAGCCAAGACTAACGCCCCATAAACTCCATTCTTTGCTGTAAGAGCAACTCCAACAGCTTCCCTATAATTTGTGTATTATAGGGAGCAAAAGTCAAACATTTAGCCTATTTTTCTTCTCCAACTCCAATAGATTCTCTAGTTTACAGTAATCTATAAAATCTCCATATTCTTCTTTAAAATTTTGGAGTTTGCTGTAAATATAGGGAATTTGGTTTTCTCTCTCCTCACTTTCCCTAAAATAAAGATAGTTATAGAGAATATGTTGGAGCAAAAGAGACTCATTTTTCCCTAAAGTAGAGAAAAATCAAAATATAGGGAATCTGTTGGAGTTGCTCTAAGTTGCTACGCTATATTTCAGACGCTAACTATCCTCCCACAACAAAGTGGAAGAAAGAACAATGACCTCAAGGGACATAGATTAGTTAAAAGTCGAAAGCTAAGTCATTTGTCCTTTTCACCAACTACTATGTTGATACCCCTCCGGTCGGGAGAAGATCCTCTCATGAGCACTGTTTTTGCCAAAGCTATCTAAGCTTTGAAGGAAATTAAGACACATGGCAATCTCAAATCTAATGGTTTAGAACACAATTGAAATGATTCTCTCTTTTAAGTTTTGTCTTTTTCCCCAATCTTTCCTCACTGCACCCTTCTTTTCTTTTCTTTCTTCCATCCTGTCTCATTCTCTCCCCTTTCTTCTGTTCTTTTCCTTCTCCCATACAAAACTCAAATATTTTTCACCGTCATAGTAAACAACCCAAATTTGTAGAGAGGAATTTTCAAGACTTTCTACTTAAGCATCTAAATCTGGGTCATTAGATAAGCTAAAACTTATCATGGTGGTTCTCTTGGAAAGAAATATTGCAAGACTGGAATTATGCCAATTGTCGTAGGCTCGTAGCATATCAGTTATCTTTCATACATTCTGAGAAGTTTGGATGCCCATCTGCAAGTACAGAATGGGTATATATTTTCCAACTAATGGAAATGAGTCAATGTGTCAACAACTTTATGAATCAGACTTAGGAGTGCAGGCTGGTTCATATCCTAAAATAGGATTGCAGTATAACTTGAATCCTAATTGAAACTGCAGATCGATCTCAATATCTCTAATGATGTTATGACTTTCTTGAATTACCAAACCATCAACAGAAACTAAAACATCACACCCAAACACCAAGTCTGTTGACGCAGTAAAACCCTTAGAAAAGGGAAACAACTGCGGGCACTATGCCGGTAACAAATCCACTAAAGAAATCAGTACATAAAGAACTTACAGACACTCAATCTTCCTAGACCCAATCCAGAAGGCAACTCTGTCTCTGCTTTGCTACTGATTCTGAATGATGGATATGAACCTCCTTCGTAAATCTTCAGATGGCACAACTCTCCACATAGCTGTCAGTCATCTCAAGGCACAAAGGCATGTATGCAGCACACATGAAGACATACACAGATGGTGTTTTAAAGGTATGGTTTTTTGGGTTTGACAATCCTTTGGAAGCTAGACATGGAACAGCTTACCAAGACATTCTCAAAGAAGATTTTTGGCTCAGTGCATTTCTAGAGAGATCTGAGGATAAGGGAAACTGAAGAACAATGCTCTCTCAATGCGACTGTGTGGCTGCCCGAGTGTGAGAACCTATTTATATGGAAAGACTCGAGCTAGGGCTGACTGGGTATGTGTAATAAAGATAACTCACTTGATTAATATCAGACACATAAAAAAAAAAACAAGCTTAAGATAAGCTACCAGCTCAGGTTAGACACACAGGACTGAAACACAAGTCTCATCCTAAGCTAGGATAGATAAGAACCTTTAGTCCTAAAACAACAAGCAATATGAATGCAATTTATACCTGATGATGATGTGTTGAGGAGAGTAGCACTTGAAGCTTCGAAGTCATCCATATTTATGAAGTCCCAAGAGACGAACAAATCCTAGTTATAATGACTCTTGATTGTTGAGCTAGGAAACTACAATATTTTGTGCTAACACCAACTTCGAGGATCTCAAAGGTAAAAGAGTCAATGCTTTGGGTCATCTATTGCCAATCAATCTCTAGAAAACATATTGGAAATTTGTACTTACCCAGTTAAATTTCATCTCCACCATCTTTTTTTTTATTCAGAAAATGACAATAAAACCAAGAAAGTAACCAAACCCTGGAATTTTCAATATTTCTCGGAAGCAAAATTATCTAACCACCAAAACCATATAGGATGAATCAAGTACTTCACAAAGACCAAAAGAATTTGAACTAAAGTGGAACTGGTCTGAAAGTAAAACAAAAAAAAGGCATTATTCACCCAAAAAACTACAAAGCCTCCGTGAGCGCGACGGAGATTTTGCTGTAAATTCCTCCTCTTTTCTCTGCTTTCTCATTGGTTGAGCTATTTGGTTAATTATTGCATGTCCATGTTGTTGAATTTGCAGCCGAAAGGATTGAAGGGGCAGATTTGCCAGATTTGTGGAGACGATGTAGGGCTCAAAGCCGATGGGGAATTGTTCTTCGCCTGTAACGAGTGTGCCTTCCCAGTATGAGCGCAGAGAAGGAAGCCAAATCTGTCCTCAGTGCAAGACCCGATTCAAACATCTCATCAATCTAGCTTGCGTAATTGACTGCAATTCAGTTTCAGTACTAGTATCTGAGTTCACAATCATGCTCAAGGTGTGCGAGGGTGGCCGGTGATGAAGAAGAAGACGGGGTGGATGATTTGGAAAACGAATTCAGTTTCGATGGGAGGAGCCGACACGATTTGCAGCACGCGTTTTCCACCGATGCAATGCTCCATGCCACATGAGCTATGGCCGCGCCTCATCGATCTCCTCCGATTTCCATAATGATCTTCATTCCATTCCTCATCTTCCTTTCCTTACTAATGGTCAAATGGTAATGCTTGCTCTTCAATCCAATCCAATTCAATTCACACTCGAATTGTTTGCTTTCGATGTGCATTGTGTCGTTGATATGATTCAATTAATGGTTTTGAGCTGTTGATGGTGCAGGTTGATGGCATCCCTCCTGAACAACATGCTTTGGTTCCTTCTTTCATGGGAGCCAACTCAGGAGGCAAAAGGATCCACCCCCTTCCTTTCTCAGATCCTGCCTTTCCAGGTAGCTGCAACCAATTAGTATAATTATCCTACACTAAGATCTATTCACCTCTTTCAACTGGCTTGAAATTGAATACATACCACAAGCGTTTTTTGCAGTGCAACCCCAATCCATGGATCCTTCCAAAGACCTTGCTGCTTACGGCTATGGTAGTGTTGCTTGGAAGGAAAGGATGGAAAGTTGGAAACAAAAGCAGGTGAAACTACAGATGATGAAACATGAAAATGGTGGCAAAGATTCCGACTATGATGGAAATGGCCCTGATCTACCATTGCAAGGGCTCCTCTCCAACTTTGCTCCTTTCTTATGAGGTTGCACCTTGTTGTAACTTGTTATAACTTATCATTTGAGCCCAATTTATGTTCCTAAATCCTTAATAGAGGCAATGCAGAAATGCGTTCATATAAAATCCAATGCAGGAGCTAATACCTTGTAATTTAGTATTAGTTCAATTTCTCTACTATAAAATTGCTTATAATATTTCCAGTTATTGTTTTAAAATGTTGTTTATGTTGCTTGTGGATCAGAATGGACGAGGCAAGACAGTCCTTGTCAAGAAAGTTGCCAATTTCATCGAGCCAAATCAACCCTTACCGAATGATCATCATAATTCGACTTGTTGCTCTTGGGTTCTTCTTTAATTATTGGATCCTGAATTCTGTGAATGATACATATCCACTGTGTCTTATCTCAGTTATTTGTGAGATTTGGTTTGGTGTTTCATGGATTCTTGATCAGATTCCCAAGTTGCTTTGTATTGACAGGGAAACTTATCTCGACAGATTGTCTCTGAAGTAAGTTGATCATGATCTAAATGTCGTATGCATTCGTTGAACTATCCTATGGTTTGCATTTTGAACATATCTAATGTTAGCGCTAAATGTTTCTTTTGAGGTATGAGAAGGAGGGCCAGCCTTCACTACTTTCTCCGGTTGATATTTTTGTCAATAAAGTGGATCCATTAAAAGAGCCTCCTCTGGTGACTGCAAACACTGTACTTTTCGTTCTTATAGTGGACTACCCAGTTGATAAGGTCTCATGTTATGTTTCGGATGATGGTGTTGCTATGCTGACATTTGAGGCACTATCAGAAACAACTGAATTTGCTAAAAAATGGGTCCCTTTCTGTGAGAAGTTTAACATAGAACCACGAGCACCTGGATTTTATTTTCAGTAGAAGATAGATTATCTCAGAGATAAGGTGCTCCCTTCATTTGTGAAGGACAGGAGAGCATGAAAGTAATGGTTGTTACTCGAAGGTTATACGGCCTCTTAGTCATTCTAGAATACATGATGAATGTTTTGCTTACTATATTTTGCAGGGAGCATATGAAGAGTTTAAAGTTCGAATAAATGCTTTGGTTGCTAAAGCTACAAATTAAGGTTCTAGAAGAAGGTTGGACAATGCAGGATGAACTCCTTGGCATGGAAATAGTGTTCGTGATCATCTTGGGATGATTCAGGTTTGTAACATTGGAATTTGATTTTGACGTTTTTGTGTACTTACCATTGCAAGGAATTTGGATATAAACGAGTTTAAATGCATTTTCTTAGGACCTATCTATGTTGGAACTGGATGTCTCTTTAGAAGGCAGGCTCTCTATGGCTTTGATGCTCCAAAAGTAAAGAAGCCACCAACCAGGATATGCAACTGCTTGCCGTCATGGTGCTGTTGCCTTGTTCTGGGCCAACAAAGCTAAAACTGATTTGAAGAAATTCCAGAAAGGGTTGTGCTTGCTCTGGAGGGAATCGAAGAGGGCATTGAAGGTAAACTCTTGCCATTTTCAAAACCTGCTTTCAATCTTTAAGCTTTTATATCTGAGCAGATCAATAAATATACGCAGTTTGTCCAGATAGATTAAGATGGTTTTTGCTTTTACATTGGTTTCACTATGGATATGAAGTGCACCATCCTTTGCTTGAACTACAACGAAATGTTTTAAGTCGCACAAATTGAAAAGTAGAGTTATTTTTATTTTTATTTTTTATTTTTTATAAAATGTTTTGAAATTACCTGTTCCTGAGCTTTATATGCAGATTTCATTAAGATTCAGATTAGTCTTTGATATCTACTTGTCTGTTGCTAAAAGTGCAACATCTGCAAATGCATTTAGCCCTGGCACAACAAACTGGCACTCATGAAAATATATAAGCTCTTCAATTATTCACTAGGTCTCTTGTGGTCACCTACTGCCTCATTATTTCAACACCCACAACTCCAGCAGTACTGCTATGCAGCTTTAGTTGACAATACTTTACATGGTCATTAAAGCCAGGCTTAAATATTGATGTCCACTTGACAGGAAAAAAAAAATTAATGTCCATATTGGTTTTTTGTTTTTATTTGTTTCTATCCTCTATGTGATATCATGAACACTGTACTCCAAAAACGAGATGCCCCTCTGTCTTCTACATACTTCTGCTATGAGCAACCATTTAAGTATGGTCGTTTGATTGAAGAAAACATGTGTTATAGGACATGCTTAATAACTTGGGATTAATTTTACATTTTTTGACATAAGGAAGATTCGCTGCTAACTTTTGTACCATTCAACTAGCAGTCAATTAATGCTTGCTCCCACTGTCAAGATATGCCTCTTTATATTGAATAAATCTACAACTTTTTTTCTTTATTCCCAACCAATGTGTCTTTTGACTTGAGGTAACTCTCTTCAGGTTTTGAAACTAAAAATTTGTCTCTGATGCCCAAGAGCAAGTTCGAAAAGAAGTTTGTGCAGTCTCCTGTGTTTGTTGCATCTACCTTGCTACAGGATGGAGGTTCACTGAAAAGCACTAGCCCTGCATCTCTGCTAAAAGAAGCTATCCTTGTCATTAGCTGTGTTTATGAAGATAAAACAGAATGGGGAAAAGAGGTAACATCTAGTTTTGGGAATCTATTAGGAATAGGTTGCATAGTTATGGTTTATTTACTCACCATCTAATTACAGTTATAATTCTTATTACTTGCTTAATTTGACTTGCTTTTGGAATACAAGTTGGCTGGATTTATGGCTCAGTTACAGAGGATATTCTGACAGGCTTTAAGATGCATTGCCATGGATGGAGATCCATATACTGTATCCCTGATAGACCTGCATTTAACGGATCTGACCCCATTAACCTTTCTGATCGTTTGCACCAAGTCCTTCTATGGGCCCTTGGGTCAATTGAAATATTTTTGAGCAGGCATTGCCCTCTTTGGTATGGGTATGGTGGGAGCCTAAAGTGGCTAGAGTGTTTGTCTTACATAAATGCTACAGTGTACCCATGGACATCGATTCCACTTCTTGCCTATTGTACTCTACCTGCTGTATGTTTGCTAGCAGGCAAATTTATCATTCTGGAGGTAATGAATATAAAAGACTTGCTCTGCTCTTTATATGTTATTTATTTATTTTATTTTTTTCACTTAATGCATCATGTATCTATCTGATGAAAGAAAACATTTTACTGTACTTGCAGCTGACCTCTATTGCTAGCTTGTGGTTTCTGTCTCTTTTTATCTGTATTTTCACAATAGGCATATTGGAAATAAGATGGAGTGGAATTGGTATTGATGAATGGTGGAGAAATGAGCAGTTTTGGGTGATCGGAGGAGTGTCAGCTCATTTGTTTGCGTGTTTCAGGGGTTTCTAAAGGTTTTAGTCGGTGTTGACACATACTTTACCGTGACAAAGGAAGAAGAAGACGCAAAGTTCTCAGAACTTTATGCATTTAAATGGACGACATTGCTCATCCCACCAACAACTCTGCTCGTAATAAACATTGGTTGCCGGAATCTCAAATGCAATAAATAATGGTTATGAGTCATGGGGGCCTCCGTTTGGTAAGCTTTTCTTTGCCTTCTGGGTGATTGTTCATCTCTATCCTTTCCTTAAGTGTCTGCTTGGTAGGCAGAATAGGACTCCTACCATCATTATTGTGTGGTCGATATTGCTGGGCTTCCATCTTCTCACTTTTAAGGGTCCGAATTGATCCATTCTTTGCCAAGTCGGATGGGCCCGTCCTGGAGGAATGTGGATTGGATTGTAATTAAACTCAAATTCAAATTCAATCGTTCGGCAGCAGGCCACGACCATAGCCTCAATCACGGTATAATTGATGTCTGAATGATACAAGCTACACTAGAAAAGATTTGGTGTGATTAGTGATGGGTCTACAAACTGTATGTTAAAATGCGTGTATGAAGATTGAAGGCTGCTGTTTTGTAAGTTTTATTCGTGGTGGGAGACTATTAGGCCCAAGTACAACAATGCTCTGGTTCTTTATTAGTTGAATTTATAAAGACGAGATAGGTTAGGGGGAACAAGAAAGAACCACACTCTTTTTGCTGAATTTGGTTGATAGGGGTCTGGGTATTGCAAGCATGATGAGGTTTTGATGTAGAACTCAATTCATCTGATTTTTTGATTGTGGATGCAGTTTTCATCTTTTTAGTGCAACTTTTGATCTTAGATTTGTTGAATTTGATCTTAGAGCTTATCAAGAGTGTTTGGAGAGTTTTGGGTTCTCCATAATGGAGTAGGCTGCAATGAAACAAAACATTTTGCCCAAAGTGGGCCCAGTGACGAAGAGAAACTGGCAAAATTTGTTTGATCGTTATCCTTGTGTTAACTGTAAATCCGGTGCAGTCATGGTGAAAGCCGTATGCCCTTGTGGTCATTGGGCATCTGGGATGAGGCCTTCTCCTGTATTAACAGAAGAGTAGGGTTATTGGATAATGAAGAAGGAGATGGATGTGATGAACATGGAATGGCAGTTGCCAAGCACATGTTTGTGATCATGGATATGACTAGTTTTTGTAATCAGTATAAGAGAGTATTAAGCCTTGACTTGTCACGCCCCGAATTTTGAATAATAAATTCAAATCCGAAACATGAATACAACTAAACAAATCACGTCTTAAATTTTTTTTTTCAAAACCAATATCTCATAAACCATAACACAAACCTCGTAGCAAACTATCTCTCGAGTCAATTATTACAATACTAACATAAATAAAATGTTCTGCTCACAAGAGTCTACAAAAAACACACCAAAATAGACCAAGTGCTGGTCTCAACCCTGCTGTCCTACGCAGCTCGCTCACCACCCTGATTATCCTGACCTGCAGGATTATCCGCTACACCATTTGAATAGTGTACCGGGATTGCAACAACACAAAACCCGGTAAGCTTTCTGAAAGCTCGTGTGAGTAAATAAGAATGAACGGTTGATTTATTAGACCACAACTCATTTATCTCAAGTAAACATCCAACAATCTCAACAACCACAAGCAACATCAATCCAACACACATGAGACAACATGGAACACATTTCCACAATCACCAAATCACAACTCTCGCCACTTTGGCACCTAATCACAACTATCACCACTTTGGCACCCACGTTAGAGCTCTAACTGCCTCGTTACCTCTGACACCTTGGCCCAGGGTCAAGTAACGGCACCTCCAGGTTACTCAATAACCCACGAACTTTGGACCATTTCATGTCCTCAGAACAATATATCCCCGTTATTATTTAACGGTCGAACTTTGGACCTCCCTTTCCTCAGAACACATACACTCCGGTTATCATTAACCAAAGTTCCTTGGACCATTCGATCCTCGGAATCCTACGTTTCTCTACCTTCTATTCAACTCACAAAATCAACATGCTTATCACCAACATTTATCAAATATTAACAACATAATTAAAATCATATTATCAACATTATCAACAACATATTAACACAATTCCACACCTCAATGTCACACCATTCAATATATAATCACGTAAATATATATATACGTAACCATCCACACAGGAATGATCACTAATACCAACTATAGTTCACATGATACAAAATCAAGAAATTCATTTTTAATATACTTTAAAACACATTTCTTAAAAACCATTTTCTCACACTTAACAATAAATTGAGCAATTAAGGAAATTCGGTTCGTAAATGAACCAAGTGAGATTTACTCACCTCTAAACTCCCGTTGCGTCTTCTTACAGCCCAAAATACGATTCACAATCGTCCGCTAACAAATCCGTCAAATACCTAATCAAAACGATAATTAACTTAGCGTATAATTTCCAAAAACACACTTATATGAAGATCCCACGGTCGGATCTTCACCTGTGACCACACAAGGTCACCGGGACAGTCCTACGATCATTATATCAAAACTAGAATTCTATCGGACGGTCCAAACTTCATAAATCACAAATTGAGCGATCGAAATCAATCGAAATCGTAAAATTCATAACTAATTCATATAATTTGAGAAATATTGAATTACGAAATATTTAACTGAAATTTCGGGTCTTTACAGTCTACCCTCCTTAAAGGAATTTCGTCTCGAAATTCAAGCAAACTCATCAACAAACAGTAGTGGGTACTTAGCCCTTATGTCAGACTCTAGCTCCCATGACGCATCACCCTCATCATGATGACTCCACAACACCTTAACCAACTCAACTTCCTTCCTACGAAGCCTCTTCGTGGACCTATCCAAGATACGAACAGGTTCAACAACGAAGGTCACATCCGGACTCACCTCGATCGTACTGTGATCAATCACATGAGACTCATCTCGAATGTACCTCCTAAGCATGGACACATGGAAAACATTGTGTACACCGGCCATGCTAATAGGTAAAGCAAGCCGATATGCCAATTCTCCGACCCTTTCCAAAATCTCAAAGGGTCCAACGTATCTCGGTGCCAATTTCCCCTTCCTGCCAAATCTCACTACACCTTTCATAGGTGAGACTTTCAAGAATACGTAATCACCCACCTCAAAGTCCAACGGTCTCCTTCTAAGGTCGGCATAACTCTTTTGTCTACTCTGTGCAGTACGGAACCTGTCTCGGATGGTAGTAACCTTCTCTGTAGTCTCCTGAACAAGCGCAGGACCCAAGAGCTGTTTCTCTCCAACATCCGCCCAACATATAGGAGTCCTACATGGCCTACCATAAAGTGCCTCATATGGGGCCATGCCAATACTAGAGTGATAGCTGTTGTTGTAGGCAAACTCTATCAATGGCAGATGATCCGCCCAACTTCCCTTGAAGTCCAAAACACATGCCCTAAGCATATCCTCCATCACCTGGTTCACCCTCTCTGTCTGCCCATCAGTCTGTGGATGAAATGCAGTGCTCATAGCCAAAGATGTGCCGAAAGCCTTATGGAATCTACGCCAAAATTTCGAAGTGAAACGAGCATCCCGATCAGAGACGATTGATACAGGCACGCCATGAAGCCTCACAATCTCATTAAGATACAACTTACACAAAGCATCACCTGAGTAAGTCTTTGCCACAGGAAGAAAGTGTGCTGACTTTGTCAATCGATCAACAATCACCCAAATAGAATCATAACTTTGTCTGGACCTAGGCAATCCAGTCACAAAGTCCATGGAGATCTCTTCCCATTTCCATACTGGAATCGGTAAAGGTTTCAACATTCCCGCAGGCCTCTGATGCTCTGCCTTCACTTGCTGACATGTAAGGCACCTGGATACATACTCAGCCACATCCCTCTTCATCCCTATCCACCAAAACTGTCTTCGTAGGTCCATATACATCTTGGTACTCCCTGGGTGTACCGTATATCGAGATCGATGTGCTTCCCGCAGTACCTCCTCCTTGAGGTTATCACCGCCCGGGACATACAATTTCAATCGAAATCTCAATCCACCATCAGTTCCAACTGTCCACTCTGATGGACCTTCCTCGTTGGCATCAAGGATAATCTCCGAAATCACCATTTGAGCGAACTCATCATGTGTCTGACTCTGAATGATCCTGGAAATCAAGGTCGGCTGTAAAGTGATACTACCGAGAAAGATTCCCTGTCCTTCTCCTGTGGGTATAAGGTCAAACTCAGATACAGTCTCCAACATACGCCACTCCTGAACCATAAGTGACGCTATGATCCCTCGGGGTTTCCTGCTCAAAGCATCCGCCACTACATTGGCCTTTCCGGGATGATACTCCAAGGTGAAATCATAGTCTTTGATGAGCTACATCCATCTTCTCTGCCTCATGTTCAACTCCTTCTGGGAGAATAGATACTTCAAACTCTTATGATCAGAAAAGAGTTCGAACTTCTCACCATAAAGATAATGCCTCCAAATCTTCAAGGCAAATACCACCGCAGCCAGCTCTAGATCATGAGTGGGGTAGTTCCGCTCATGCACCTTCAACTGTCTAGAACCATATGCTACTACACCCCCATTCTGCATCAACACACAACCCAAACCCTGATGAGATGCATCACTATAGATAACTAACCCACCGCCACTAGATGGGACAGTCAACACTGGAGCTGTAGTCAATCTAGTCTTCAGCTCACTAAAGGCCTTCTCACATTCATCTGTCCACACAAACTGAGTATCCTTCCTTGTTAACTTAGTCAAAGCCGAAGCTATACTAGAAAACCCCTCAATGAATCGCCTGTAGTATCCTGCCAAACCAAGGAAACTACGGATCTCTGTAACAGTCGTGGGGCGACTCCAACCCATCACCGCTTCAACCTTCGAAGGATCCACAGAAACTCCATCCTTCGAAACTACTTGACCAAGGAACTTGATCTCCTTTTGCCAAAACTCGCACTTCTCAAACTTTGCATATAACTTTTCTTTTCTCAAAATTTGCAGTACAATCCTCAAATGCTTCACGTGCTCGTCAGACGACCTTAAATATATCAAGATGTCATCAACGAACACCACCACACACTTATCTAAGTAAAGACTGAATGTGCGGTTCATCAAGTCCATGAAAGCTGCAGGTGCATTAGTTAGACCAAAAGGCATGACAAGAAATTCATAATGCCCATACCTGGTCCTAAATGCCGTCTTAGAAATATCTTCATCCCTCACCCTCAACTGGTGATATCCATATCTCAAATCAATTTTGGAGAACACCGTAGCCTCCCTAAGCTGATCGAACAAGTCATCAATCCTAGGCAAGGGGTACCTATTCTTGATGGTCACCTTGTTCAGCTGTCGATAATCCACACATAACCGAAGTGAATTATCCTTCTTCTTCACGAATAATACTGGTGCGCCCCAAGGAGATACACTTGCTTGTATGAACCCTTGTGCAAGTAATCCTTCAATTTGAACCTTCAACTCCTGAAGTTCAGCTGGAGCCATCCGATAAGGTGCTCTCGACACTGGTGCAGTACCTGGTATCACATCAATGGAGAAATCCATTACCCTTTTCGGAGGAAATCCTGGTATCTCCTGGAACACATCAGCATACTCTGCCACTACCGGAATCCCTGCAATTTCTGAAGTGCTATTCACTGATTCTATGTGTGCCAAGATCCCTGCCCTCATGGCAACATCAGATCTCAGGCATCGATAATGAAACACTGGTTGCCCAAGGGCATGAAAAGACACAATCATTCTAAAACAATCAATCACTGCATAGTTCGGACTCAACCAATCCAAACCTAAAATCACATCATACGTATGATCCGGAATCACAATCAAAGATGCAGTGAACTCTCTACCACTAATTGCAATAGGGCAATCATCACAAAACATGCTAAGCTCAAGAGATATGTAAAGAGGCGATGTAACACATAAAGGTCTAGTAAGCGGTATAGCAGTCAAACCCAAAACATCTACCACAGAACTAGATATGAACGAGTGGGAAGCACCCGTATCAAACAGTACTCTAGCAAGATAGTTATAAACGGATAAGGTACCTTCCACCCCGGTGCCTCTCTGGCCGATGGTAAATACTCTGGCTGGTGCTGGAGGTAAGGTTCTCTGCTGGTTACCCTGTCCTACAATATGAGGTTGAGTACAGTCCCTGGCAATATATCCAGTCTGTCTGCATCGAAAACATGCTCTAGGCCTGAGTTTAGGGCAAGTCCTAGCAAGATGACCCAACTCATTACAGCTATAACACCTCATAGGGGCTGCTGGTGCTGCTTGCCTGATAGGTGGTGCCTGAATAGGGACAGGTGCTGCTGCTATCCTGGCTGGAGCCTGATGATGAAAATAAGGCCGCTGTCTCTTCCAGAGCCCACCTCTATAATCTCTGGACCCACTACTCCCTGCAACCGCCTTCCCTTTTTCCTGAGAATCTCTCTCAACTGTCTGCTTCTCCTTGTGGATCAGATTCTGCTGCTCAATGATCAGGGCTTTAGCTAAAATCTGCTCCTTTGTCTTCAGCTCCATAATAGCCACATCGCGCTCAATAGAGCCATTCAACCCCCGCTGAAACTTCTTAGCCAAGTCTTCAGCATCTAATGGTTTCACAAACCGATATAGCCTGGAGAACTCTGCCTCATATTCTCTCACATTCATCTTCCCTTGAGTAAGCGAGAGAAATTGCCTCTCCAGCTGTTCCTTCACCGATGCTGGGAAGTATTTCTCCCTAAAGATCCTCACAAATCCATCCCAAGTCATGGTAGAAACATCAATAGTCCTCTGAGTGCAATTCCACCACACCCTAGCCTCATCTTTGAGCATGAAAGTGGCTAGCTTCCTCTTCTCGATCTCATCACAGACAATCAACTCAAAATAGGTCTGTAAATCCTCGATCCATTGATCAGCTACCATATAATCTGTGCCTCCCGCAAATTTAGTTGCTCCCAACCGATTAATGTCCCTCGCCAACACTAACAGACGAGCGGGATCATTAATCACAACCTCAGGTGGAACAGGTTGCTCCACAAACGGTGCCTCCACCTCTTCCTCATGTACTCCCACATGTGGAATCTCACCCCTACCTCGGCCTCTACCTCTACCTCTGGGTCTACCTCGACCCCTACCTCTGCCTCCCACAATATCCATTACCTAAGGAGCATAGCATACCTGGTTAATACATGTATACACTTAAATCAAAGCATAAGTAAATACAAGTCCATATTAACCAAGCTACTAACACAAAGAGGTTAATTCAACTCCTATTACGTCCTAATGTTCTAGACAACTCCCAACACCCCCACATACCCAATGACATTGTTAATACCGAAGAGCACCCGATGGGGATCCGCTGCAGACGGGCCATCACTCGGAAGGTATTAACTTATCACTAAATATGTACCTTACGCTCTGATACCAAACTGTCACGCCCCGAATTTCGAATAATAAATTCAAATCCGAAACATGAATACAACTAAACAAATCACGTCTTAAATTTTTTTTTTTCAAAACCAATATCTCATAAACCATAACACAAACCTCGTAGCAAACTATCTCTCGAGTCAATTATTACAATACTAACATAAATAAAATGTTCTGCTCACAAGAGTCTACAAAAAACACACCAAAATAGACCAAGTGCTGGTCTCAACCCTGCTGTCCTACGCAGCTCGCTCACCACCCTGATTATCCTGACCTGCAGGATTATCCGCTACACCATTTGAATAGTGTACCGGGATTGCAACAACACAAAACCCGGTAAGCTTTCTGAAAGCTCGTGTGAGTAAATAAGAATGAACGGTTGATTTATTAGACCACAACTCATTTATCTCAAGTAAACATCCAACAATCTCAACAACCACAAGCAACATCAATCCAACACACATGAGACAACATGGAACACATTTCCACAATCACTAAATCACAACTCTCGCCACTTTGGCACCTAATCACAACTATCGCCACTTTGGCACCCACGTTAGAGCTCTAACTGCCTCGTTACCTCTGACACCTTGGCCCAGGGTCAAGTAACGGCACCTCCAGGTTACTCAGTAACCCACGAACTTTGGACCATTTCATGTCCTCAGAACAATATATCCCCGTTATTATTTAACGGTCGAACTTTGGACCTCCCTGTCCTCAGAACACATACACTCCGGTTATCATTAACCAAAGATCCTTGGACCATTCGATCCTCGGAATCTTACGTTTCTCTACCTTCTATTCAACTCACAAAATCAACATGCTTATCACCAACATTTATCAAATATTAACAACATAATTAAAATCATATTATCAACATTATCAACAACATATTAACACAATTCCACACCTCAATGTCACACCATTCAATATATAATCACGTAAATATATATATACGTAACCATCCACACAGGAATGATCACTAATACCAACTATAGTTCACATGATACAAAATCAAGAAATTCATTTTTAATATACTTTAAAACACATTTCTTAAAAACCATTTTCTCACACTTAACAATAAATTGAGCAATTAAGGAAATTCGGTTCGTAAATGAACCAAGTGAGATTTACTCACCTCTAAACTCCCGCTGCGTCTTCTTACAGCCCAAAATACGATTCACAATCGTCCGCTAACAAATCCGTCAAATACCTAATCAAAACGATAATTAACTTAGCGTATAATTTCCAAAAACACACTTATATGAAGATCCCACGGTCGGATCTTCACCCGTGACCACACAAGGTCACCGAGACAGTCCTACGATCATTATATCAAAACTAGAATTCTATCGGACGGTCCAAACTTCATAAATCACAAATTGAGCGATCGAAATCAATCGAAATCGTAAAATTCATAACTAATTCATATAATTTGAGAAATATTGAATTACGAAATATTTAACTGAAATTTCGGGTCTTTACATGACTGAAGAGGAAGATTGGGCCTAACTGGATGGGATGTACATGATCTTGCTATATAAGAGTAGCAACAGAAGGGATTGATGTTTCGTCAAGGGTTTCTGAGTGAGAAATTCCAATAGACGGGATTAATGTTTTGATTGAGGGCTTTTATTATGCATGGGTCGCTAGCTGAGGACTCGATACCACGTTGGCATCCTCATTCCAATGCCACCATCGTAGTTTCCAACCCCTCTACGCCACCACCCCCTGATTTCTCCACCAAAGTAATTTCATCCTTACTGTTTTGATTCTCTGGTGTTTTTTTCTAGTCAATTATACCTGTTTTAGGTCCAATATGCCTATTTCACCAGTTAGTCTCTTACAGGTGGGATTGGAATTTGTATGGATGCCTTTATTTGTCATCTCTTTTTAGTGTTAGGCTAGGTCTTGCTTTGGAGATTAAGCTTTGTTTGATGATCAATGCGGTACATAATGTGTGCTTTCTTGGAAGATTGTTGTTATGAGTGATTAGTGTAATTAGGATCTTATGCATTCTCTGGAGTCCTGGAAAACCAGTGTACTGCAATTCTATGTAAGAGTATGACATGTATGTGCAATGGATAGGATAAGGACGAGGAAATTGATGAAAAAACTACATGGTTATTAACAATTGGAATGTGACAAGCCTCACAATTTATTGTAAAGCTCTGTAATTGATTGATTTATATGTTAGCTATATCTCAATCCCCAAATAATTCATAATGAATTCTTACTTGATGCATGCTATAGCACAATCAAGCTATTTATGTATATTGTTTCAGGCAACTGTAGTATCTAAAATAGAATGTAGTTGCCTAGCGATTTGGATGATTCAAGTCCTTGTATTCATTGGGGTCCTACAGTGTCATTAATGTTATATACAACAACCTCCTCTAGTACAGTACGTGTTATAGTTTTCTGTAGTTCAGAGCCGAACTTCAGTAATTTGACCATCCGCTTGCTACTTTCTGCCCAATTTCTTTTGTGTGTGTGATTTTTGGTCACAAATTTTTGTTTCTTGACTTAAAGAAGCAATTTTGTTCTTTAAACTTGGTTCTTTAGTGCACCATTGGCAAAGCTAATTAAGGTATTCATGTTAGTGACTATTTTTGATGCTAGAAGAGCATGGGTCCAAGGAGTTGGATTAAAATCAGCCAGAGAAGGGGTTATGATTGGATTTATTGATAATGATATTGATCCAACACACAGTAGTTTTGCTGAAAATTGATCTAAACATTTGTATCCAGTTCCAGCTGACTTCTTGGGTGTCTGTAAGGTTGCTCGACATTTTCCATCTGGTTCATCCAATAGGAAGCTCATAGCGGCCCGCCATTTTGCTGCATCTGCTATAACCAGGGTGTCTGTGAGGATGGTCAAGATTTTCCATATGGTTCATACAATTGTGAGTATATTCAGTTATACTGTCTTAGTCACATGCCTATTTATTCCAGTATTTTTGTTTACAAGGCATTTTACAAAAGCTTTGAAGACTTTGCTGCTGATGTTGTTGCCACAATAGACCAGGTAGTGCAATTTGCTTGGCATTTTCGAAAAGTATAACCTATCAAACAGCTGATGAATCTTAAGTGGGGTTTCTAAACCAATACGAAAAACAATTTTTTTTTTATGTTCTCCTTTGCTAGTTTATAGAATATTTAATTTTGATAATTTATTTGCATTCCAGGCTGCTTAGGATGGGGTTGACATAATAAGCTTATCAATCACTCCCAACAGATGTCCACCCGGAGATTTGGCTTCACTATCAGCCGTAAAGGTTGGTATATTTGTTGTCCAATCAGCAGGAAATACTGGACCATCACCAAAAAGCATGTCTTCCTTCAGTCCATGGATCTTCACTGTTGATTCTGCTTCTCATGATAGAACCTACAGCCAGGAGTGTGCAAAAGTTGAAGAACACTTGATGGCTCTTCATTGACCAAATACGGTGTATTTGTTTGTGGCAAGAAAATAGGATCATGATGTGAATTGTTGGAATTATTTGAATGCACAGCGGACTTATATGGAAAACAATCCTAAAAAAGCTCAAACATCACGTGAAACCAGAATTTTACCTTTTGTAATATCATAAACCTTGTATCCCTTTTGACCGTGGGGTAGCCCAGGAAAATGCACTTCGAAGACCGTGCATCAAATTTGGAAGGTTTAATAGGGTGTGTAGATTCAACACAGGTAATGAAAAACCCGAAGATGTGAGTAAGTTGGAACTTTATGAAACAATTTTTCAAAAGGTGTTTTACCCTCAAGAATTGGTGTTGGTGTTCTGTTAATCAAGTATGCAGAAGTGAGAATGGCATCCCCCAAGAATGGTTTAGCTAAATGGGCTTGGAAAAGAAGGGCTCGAGCGACATTGAGCAAGTGTCTATGCTTGCGTTCTGCTTCACTATTTTGTTGCGGTGTATTGACACAACTGGTTTGATAAATTATCCATTTTGACGAATAGAAAGCTGTGAGTTTAAACTGAGGACCATTGTAACTACGCACAATTTTTACTCTTTTATCAAACTGATTTTCAACTAGCTGAATGAAGCTAATTAGGAGGTTGCGTGCTTCGGATTGTGCTTCATTAAATACACCCAAGTGCATCTAGTATGATCATCAACTATAGTGAGGAAATATTATGCACCAGTGAGTCAAGGAACATGATATCCACCCCAAATGTCAACATGAATCAAATCAAAAGGAAACTCACTAGAATTAACATGTGAAGGAAATGATTTTCTGGTTTGTTTAGCCAGAGGACATACAGAACAATCGCTTATGTTACAAGCTTTATTTGCTGGAAATGGAAATAATAAAGATACTTTGCTCGAAGGATGACCGAGCCTTTGATGCCAAAATTTTGAATGCGACCATAGGCAACATTGCATGTTCCTTTCTTGATCAGGCCGAGACAGTATAGTCCTTCCCTCTCAGTTCCCATTCCAATCATCTTCCCCGATCGTAGGTCCTGTATAAAACAAATTTGTCTGAGGAATATTGTTATATAAAAGGAATCGAAAGCTAATTTGCTAATGGAGATCAGATTCAAATAGAAGAACGGGACACAAAGAACGTTATGACGGATAAAATGGGGTGAGAAGAAAACTTTGCCAATATGTGTGACTTGAGCCGTGGTGCCATCCAGCAATTTAACAAGATGATTGACTACAGGCTTTAATGAAGTGAGAAGATTTTAATGACAAATTATGTGATCACTAGCTCCACTATCTAGAATCCATATGATTTCTTTACCATTTTGACTCATGCTATAAGTTTTACCTGAAAGCTCTTCATAGTTTGGGATGTTACCAACTTGATTGACAATGGTAGTAGTTACCTTATCTTTGATGAACCCCAAGATTTTTTGGCAGTCCTCTTGAGAGAAAGGAAAGTCGATGGCATTGTTTATTTTGTCCTGCAATGAGACCACATTATTTCCTTTGGAGCTTCCTTGACCTTCCCCCATGAGAGTCTTTCTTCTGCGACAATACTCGAAGGTATGGTACCTTCCATTGTAGAAAGTGCATTTGAGGTGAGCACGGCGATTTTTAGTGGAGTGATTGGTCTTGTTACATTTTTCACATTTGACTCCTCCTTCGACAGCTTCAAAATCACTATTGCTTCATTTCACCGCAAATGTTGTTGCTTCTAGTTGCGCTAAAGCCTTCCCATTAGACACCTCTGCTTGTTTCTCATGGCAGAGTGCCTTTGAATGTGCTTTGTTAACGGTGGGAAATGGCTCTATGTTCACCACACTGCTGTGAATTGTTGCAAAATTGTCATTAGGCCCCATTGAAAATTTCATTGTCTTTTGTGTATCCATATAATCCTTGATTTCCTTGGATGCTTCACAAGTGCATGAAGAAATCTCGCAAAAGGCATCTTTCTCATCCCATAAGCCTTTGAGTTTGGTAAATAAGGTAGTCATAGATCCAGCACCCTGTTCACATTCATGTATAGCATTCTCAATATGGAATAATTGTACCGTATCAGTATGGGAAAACCTTTCTTTCAGCTCTTCCCACATGGTTTTTGCAGTTTTGCAGTGAATGACGATGGTAGATATCTCTTTTGGACATAGACCCAAGCAACCAAGTTTTTAGCAAAGTATTGCACCGGTCCCATTGCATATGCTCTTCTACTCTTTGGGTTGATATTTGGTTTGTGCCATCAATAAATCCTCTTTTGTTTTTTATTGTGAAGGCCATGTTCATAGACTGAGCCCAGGTGGTATAATTGTCTTCCACCAAAGGCTGTGTAAGGACCGCTCCAAGCTAATCAGAATGATGGATGAACAAAGGATGATTGGGATTTTCCCAAGGTTCGGACATCTTCAGTATAGTCGAAGAGTTGTCGTGTTGAACGACCTTTCTTTCTTCGCCCCCTGGCATGAAGGCTTATAATGTGATTCTAAGAATTTGGTTGTGGTGGGATTGTTTCACTCTTAGGTTTCAGATTGTTGCTCTGATACCATGTGAAAATGGTAAACTGAAGAAATCTTTTCTTATTATTCACAATAGAAAGTTACATCTTTATACAAGTTACACCCTTGTACGATGCACATTTCTATCCTAGAATCAAGCACCAACAAATGCAATACAGCCACACAATTACAACATATATATATATATATATATATATATATATATGAATATCTATCAAATCCCTAACGCTATGTTGTTCTTTTCTTAGTTGGTATCACAGAACCTTGTTCCTTAATACCCTTTGTGATTCCTAGACAAAAAAGGGAGAGAATGTCATTGCTGATACTATTGAACATGTCATAGTTGTTAGATTGATTTTAAATTTCTTATACTCTATGCGTTCACTGGTTTATTTGTTTCTTGAGTGTTTCAAGACTAATGATTGAAAAGCAAGAGAAGCAATTCTAGCTATAGGATCATTTTGTATTTTTCTTTCAATTGAGGTTATAGGAATGCCAAAGTGGGACATTATTAGTATAAGAATTTTATGTGTTGGCATTCCTTATACAAAACAATAAGTGTTGGGCCTAGGTTAGGATTACATCAGTAGGGATAAAACAAGTCCATATCAATCGTACATCTCAAGTACCGAAAGATATCTTTTACACAAATCCAATGCCATTGTGTTGGTGCAAAACTATATCTACCTAATAAGTTCACAACATATGAGATATTCGATCTTGAGCATTGGAGTAAGTACAATAATGCGCCTATTGTACTCAAGCATGACCACCTTTGCCTCTAGCACATCTTTGTCATCATCTTTCGGATGAAAATGATCATTTTCATGATCAAGACTACGGAAGATCATTGGGGGGGGGGGGGGTGCTTGAAGGCTTGACCTTGTCAAAACGCATAAGCATCTATCAATACGATGCTCAAGTTCCAAACTGAGACATAATCGTGTTCTCCCAAAATCCTTCTTCTTAAACTCGGATTTTGAGTGTTTAGCTGTTTCTCTTAACTCTTTAAAGGCTTCCAATGAAGATTATGTCCAACATGAATCGCGATAGAACCTGAAACTTGTTATGAAATGCGTGGGCATATCCCTTCCCAATCAAATAGTCACTTTAGTGAGAGTTTCAACCTCTTTGTAAAACGCGCTCCATGGTCTAGAGCCACTTGATTTAGGTAAATGAAGTTGACCATGAACCTTCATGTATATTCCATATCTAGATCCCCATATAGATACGTAGAGACCATATTTGTAAACTGCATGTTCAGTTATTAGAAAACTACTAAACTAACAGGGTAGTGAAGTGCAATGACATCTATTACGAGAGAAGCCTTGGCCATAAGACGAGATTACCATCTCTTTTTCTCAACACGCTTTCTAACGAAGACCCATTAATCAATAGGTTTTATGTTACGAGGTGTTGGCTTCACTGGCTCAAAAACCTTCCTCTTCGTTAGAGAATCCAACTTAACCTGGATCGTATCTTTCCATTTAGGCCAAATTTCTCTACGTTGACATTCATTCATCAACGGAGCGTGGTTTGATATCATCAGACTCAACAAACTCATGCGCAATGAAAAGCACGAATACATCATCAATCGTGATGGATTTCTATCATACGTCTCATGTACACTAGTGTAATTTTCATAGAGCTCTATATTATCAGAAATAGGTTCTAACATTTAGGCATCCCCTAACGATTACCATAATTTGGAAGATTCTCACTAGTCGGATTTTGAATGTCGATGATCCAAGGACTAGATTGTGCCAAAGTATCCTTTGGACCCACGGACCTCCCATGCATCCTAACTGGAGCCATGACCTATAACGCCAGAATGCCACTCTCTATGACGTTAGCGCTATGCCTACCTTCATATAGGGTCGCGCTATGTCATCTCGTAAGGACGTCATTCCTTGCAGGCATATTTACAGTAGATATGTGTGATCTCGTCACTTTAACAGGGATCGAGATGAGACATAGTAGGGACAGACCACGATAATTCCTGTCATTCCTGCTAAACATTCATGTCCTTATCTCCCCCTAACGACTGGAAGACTGTCTCATCAAAGTGACAACCAACAAATCTAGCGGTAAGGAGTTCGCCTTGCAAGGGCATTAAGTGACGGACCATTGTTGGAGTCTCAAATCCAATGTAGTTGCCCATTCGTCTGTAAGGACCCATATGGAGCACTGTGGTGACGTAATTGGCACATAAATGACTCACTCAAATGTGCGTAAGTATGAAATACTAGTACCCAATCACTATCTATAACATAGAGGTAGATTGAGTGGCGGTGAGTAGTAGACAAATTAGCATAACTGCATGCCATATTGCATCACCCCAAGCAGATATAAGGAGATTGGTGCACATTACCAATGTCCTGACTACCATCGTAGTCATTTTCGCGAGACCATTTGGGTGTGTACATGAGAATATGATGTCCAATATCAGTCTCATTGCAATAACCATCAAAAGTCTTAGATGTAAACTCTCTAGCATTGTTAAATCTAATTGACTGAATAGGATGATCCAGGGAGTGAGCCCATTATTATATGATATGTGTTAGGTGTGTAGTATAAGCAACATTTACAGGTGGACAATGGCACAACACGCCAGTGTGTTTGCGTGTCAACCAACATAATGAGGTATTTAAACGTCCGCAAGTTGGTTGAACTAGTCCAAAGAATCCCCACGGACTCTTGGTAAGAACAGAATGATATTTGCATATCCTTTGCTTAAGATGGTCACAGTCCTAATCTCTCTAAGGAACAGGCTTTGTGAAACGAGCGAGAGGCTATAAAAGCAATTGATGTGGATTTTGGTTGGGTATGAGCATCTAAAACGCTATTTGAACCAAAGTTGGTGATTTTAACATCACCTAGGGCGCCATCACCATGATGGACGCCATCATGGCATCATCGACAGGGACTATTCCAGCCCTAGGCTGGTGGTGGAAGGCTGCTACGGCAAAGACAGCGGTGGCGGTCACACTTAGTCTAGGAATCAACTTTTGATTCATGCTTTGGTGCGCTCAAGAGAAAGGATGTCCATGTGAAGTCTTTAGTAGACATATCATCATATCACGATTAGGATGACCTATCCAATCGTGATAAAGCCATTATGTGTCTAAATCCAAGAGATATTCTCTCTTAAATTTATTGGATTTAATAGCTCAAATAGTGGCATAGAATCCACTAGAGAGACATATAAATTGCTCTAAGATGTACATTTGTTCGCAATCATTACAAGTATCGCAAAGGAACTCATTTCTGTTCTCTACATGCGATTTAGCATAGAATCCGTTGACTATTCATAGGGTACGATTTACCCTAGGAGCGTAGAGAGTTTCTGTGACAGTAATGAAGGTGCCATTTGGCATGGGGAACTTGGGTTATTCCATGTCCTTCAATTAATGCTTATGACCCAGCCATCGTAGTCACAAATGAATTTCCAATGACGTGCCCCACACGCCAAGATAATCTCAAGGTCAAAACTAAAAAGGCGATCGAGAAAAATAATAATAATTGTTAATCCATCGAAAATCTCATTTCCGATAATATTCCAAAAATTCTCAAAGTAAACGAATAGCATATAATAATAAATTCCTGAAATCTCTTCGGAAAATAGCTCATCAAAAATCACATAAATCATAAATTCAAATCCGAGCATAAAAATTCTTATCAGAAATTCATCACTGAGATAAATCATAATCAATCTCTGAAAAACATCATTGAAAGCAAATCCACAAGATAAATCAATCATATGCTCGAAACGCAATATGATAATTAAATAAAACATTAATTCAAGAAATAAACGCTTGCATCATTATCTAAAACAAAAGTCCACTCATAGTGTACGGCTAAGCTTGCAGTTTATTAGAAGTTTCTGAGGTTCCTCACGTCCTGTACAAAAATAATTGTGCGTAAACAAAATAATTACATGACGGAAATTTAACTTTATGATAATTAAAACGAATTTCTAACCGTCTTCTTTAATCCCTACTCCTTCAATTCTCCTCAGATTTAATCCAAACTTCATCAACAAATTCTATTCGTTGATTTACAAATTCTAAGACGAATTCGAAAGAAATCCGACGGTCGGATTCTTTAAATCGATAATCGAAATTCTTAATTTTTGAACATTTATAATCGATTCAAAACTCTAAAATCACATATATCAACTCTTCATCAATTATGTGATTTAATTAGCTAACTCCTCCGATGGTCACCAAACTTTGGCAGGAGCTTCATCTCAACCTCCTAAGCAATTCTCTTAATTACCACAGAGCCAGAAAATGACTAGAACTATGAACAATTAAGAAAACAATAAAACCAGATTTATGAATAGTACCCAAAAATTCAAACATTCGATTCGTGCTCCACACTTCGAATCTGACCAAGAAACTTTGAGGGATGGTTGTATGATCCAAGAGCTCCATGACCCAACAAGAATCGTCACCGGAGGTGGCCGAAAACTCATGTTTCGACCAAAAACCCAAGAAAACAGCAACACCGCCCTCTTCTTCTTCTTGCTGCACCTTCCAAACTTCAAATTAAGCTCCCAAACTAACCCAGAAATGAAGAGAAGGAAGAGACCTTTCCAATGATACCTTATGCTTCAAAATCCGTTGCCGGATGAAGGAGTTATGGCCGGAACAAGGTGGGCATATCCCGGTTAGGGGTCGCGGTCGGGGAGAGAAAGAGAGAGAGGCTCGGTAAAGTTCCGTGCACAGTAACTCGGTCTTTTATAGAAAATTACTATGAACAGTAATTTTAGTATTTTGGCCATAACTTTCGTATACAACTCCAATTTTTACGTACCACATATGCACACGCTCGGTTTAACATCCTCTACAATTTCTATGAAGAACATTTTCTCAAATTTTGAGCTGAACAAAAACTCATATTTTAAGACCCCTTAAAAGGTCAAAACCGAGTCGAAAATTAAAATAACTCTCGTTTACCGTCCAAAAGATCCGTAAGTCTATAAATTTAGGTTCGGGTTGTAACATAGGGTTTCAGGGTTAGGGTTTCGTATTAATAAAGTGTTTTAGGGAATCAATATTTGAGAGAAAATTGCTATGTGTTCTCATTGATAATAGGAGCCTCTTTATATAGAGATTACAATGCATAGAATCTGAATTGTACAAGGAAATGCAATCATACAATGAATGGATATCTCCACTACACCAAAAAGGTTAACACGCAACACTTTTTGCACAAAAAAAAAAAAGTGAATCACACAACATGTTTGCTAAACTTGCGTTGTATAAGGTGGTTAAAATTCTGAAGTTTTTGTTTAGAAGATCATTGCACAAAGGTTACAAGAATAATTTGTTGTCTGAATCATTAAAAAAATAGTGGCAGATTTCCTCCTAGATCAACTCAAATTTGGCTCCAAATTGGTGCTACATAGTACAACAGCAAAGTTATATCTGTTATATAAGAGCAGCATGCAAAATATGGTACAACGGTTTTTTAATTTTTGTTGTGTGATAAAGAGGGAAATGTTTGGATGAGATATTGCACCAGATTGATGATCTCACAACCAAATGAGTTATTTGCGTTGTCTAAATGAGCATTGCCTAACATGTTACTTTGGTTGCATATTAAGCGGGAACTTTTCCCTCTTTGGAACCTCAGCTTAGGTTTAATTTGTTCAAAATCAGACAACAAAACTTCATCTTTGTGTTGTCTGATTCATAAAGCGAAAATTAAAAGCCCGCCTTCGAACAACTTAGTTAGCTAGGTCTATTGATTTGTTGTCTCCCCTTCAACACTTTGTCAAAACAACCATTTCCTCAACTCGTCGGGCAGTTCTCTTCTCAACATCATCAAAAACCATCAATCTCTCATCAAAACACCATGGGTCTCTCATCAAAACAGCATCTTTCATCAAAACACATCTCGATTAGGGGTCGACTGTACTCACCCATCACTCCAGTCATCGATTAAGATTTCAATCCCTCTTCTTGTTCGTGTCTATCTCTCAGAAGCCAATCCATTTCCTCTCTCATCTCCCTTCACCTGCAAATCATAAAGGAAGAAGATCGGAGTTTTGATTCATTTGCAACACACCATGAAGGTAATTCCTGCAAAAAAAAAAAATCGTGTTATGACCTCGTGGGAATTCAGTGCGGTTTCAAGTTTAATTAACATAAGCACTGACCTTGTTGTTTTTGCGCAGCCCACTTGAAATCACGAACCCATCTCTACCGAGCAACTTGACGGCGGCTCCTACCAGATTTAATCTCCACTGTGATCTATGGAAGCTTCTGGGTTCAGGTAAGATTCCAATTCCACTACTCATTTCATTTCTGTCACACCCCGAATTTTGAATAATAATTCAAATCCGAAACATGAATAATAGCATATGCAAATAACGTCCTAAATTTTTTTTTCTTAACCAACGTCTCACAAACCATAATACAAACCTTGCAGCAAACGATCTCTCGAGTCAATTATTACAATACCATCATAAATAAAATGTTACGCTCAAAAGAGTCTGTAAAACACACCAAAATAGACCAAGTGCTGGTCTCAACACTGCTGCCTTACTCAGCTCGCTCTCCACCCTGATTATCCCGACCTGTAGGATCATCCTCTACCGCCACACCATTTGAATAGTGTACCGGGATTGCAACAACACAAAATCCGATAAGCTTTCTGAAAGCTCGTGTAAGTAAATAAGAAATGAACGGTTGATTTATTAAATCACAATTCTTTTAATTCAAGTAAAACAATTCAACAATCCGAACACACACAACAACCCCAACAATTTAATCACCAACCCAACTCACGTGGCACAAAGTACTCACAATGCAATAACCTAGTTACCACCATGACCGTACTCCCACAACAGACTAGAGCTCTATCTGAATCGTTACCTATCACATTGGCCCAGGTGCAAGCATTCGATATACTTCGGTTAATACTATAACCGTCGAACTTTGGGCATTTCTGCCCGCAGAACAAAAATACTTCGTTTCTCACAATGATAACCGTTGAACTTTAGACATTTCTGCCCTCAGAACAAAACACTTTGGTTATTATAACCATCGAACTTTGGACATTTCAGTCCGCAGAACAAAACATAAACAGAATCCCACCCGATTCACAATATCACGTCACCACCCAAATCATACTCCCAACAATACCATTTATCATAATATTCATGGCAAATAAATCTTTCATTCAAGTATATAAACGAACAAAATCCACATATTTCAATGTCATACCATTCCGTATAAAATCACGTAAATATATATATATACGTAATCATCCACTCAGGAGTGACCACTAATACCAACTATAGTTCACACGATGTAAAACCAAGATATTCATTTTTTTTTATACTTTAAATCTCATATCCTTAAAACCATTTTCTCACACGTAACAATTAATTGTGCAATAAGGAAATTCGGTTCGTAAATGAACCACGTGAGATTCTCTCATCTCTAAACTTCCGCTGTGTCTTCTTAACAGCGCAAAATACGATTCACAACCGTCCGACAACTCAAACCGTCAATCACCTAACCAAATATGATAATTAACTTAGCGTACAATTCAAAAAAACGCACTTATATGAATATCCAACGGTTGGATCTTCACTTGTGATCACACAAAGTTATCGGGACAATCCTACGATCATTATATCAAACTACAAGTCTAACGGACGGTCCGATCTTCACAGATCACAAATCGAACGATCGAAATCTATCAAAATTGTAAAATTCATAACTTAATCATACGATCTCCAAAATTCACATGCTATATATCGGATGATCGTATCAAGTTGTAGAACATAAAAATGGGCAGAAACTGCCCTTTGGACCCCCGGAGGTGGCCGGAAAAGGCCGCCGGAGTTCGTGGCAGAGCCACCGCCAATGGCATAGGGGCCAGGCTGCTCCCCTTCGTTTAATCATTCTGAGCAACTTACATAATTAACCCGAAGTCAGAAAACGACGGGAAGATATCAAAAATACCTGAAATCAGTCGATTCGGCCGGAATACTTCCAGTTTTCCGATAAGCCTCCGTTCAACGTGAAATCGATCGCTTCGGGTCCGATCCTTCTGAAGCGTGATCAAGAGCTTAAGGCGAGTTCAACAAACCAAGAAACTCGAGTGTGGCCGGAGCTAGGTGAAATCTAGATTGGAACCCAAATCGGCCTCTAACCGAAAACGTGCTCCCACCGCCGGTCCAGGCCGTGCCGCGGCGCAAGGCTGCCATTGGCAGCTGCGCAGGGATGAGACGAAGCCGTGGGAGGTGGTTTGGTGGCCGGAGGAGGGAGAACGAAGCCGAAGACTCCCTTGCCTTGTTTTCGGTCCGACGGAGGGGAGAGAGAGAGAAACCAGTTTCCTTTTTTGGATATTTTTGCTACTTCTGGATATTTCCAAATGCGATAACTTTTTCATACGAACTCCGATTCTTGTATTCCATATATGCACGAACTCGTATCGACGAGCTCTACAACTTTTGTCAATGAAGTTTTCTCAAATTCCTTACGTATAAAAAGTCGATTTTAGTAAACCCTAAATAACGTTAAATTTCAAAACTAAAATAATTCGAAACCAAATTTCTCATACAACATCATTCGAATCACACTCATAATTCATAATTCATATTATTGAACAAATATTAAATTACAAAATATTTGTCTGAAATTTCGAGTCTTCACGCTTTCATTTTTGAAAATATCGAATATGGGCATATCAATCTCTTTCAGCATGGGGTTTCATATGTGGTTTCTGAATTGGGTTTTGATTTGAGTTCCAAAAGATGGAACGGTTCATATCATCATCGCCGTCCACCTTCAGCAGCTCTCACTACCTCTTCAAGTGCCTCGGTCACATCCGCTTCCCCAACTTCGACGACATCGTTTTCGATAAGGTCCGCTCTCTCTCCCTCTCCCTCCCCACTCCCCCCCCCCCCCCCCCCCCCCCCCCCCCCCGGCTCTTCATTTGCTTCTGAGATCAACATCGGAGCAAATGCAAACTCGATTATAGGTATTCATCAGTTGAGATAAATCCCCATCTCCTTCTTTCCAATTCTTTCTATCCTCGATCCTATTTTCATTTCTTGCTCCATCATGATTATATGTTTTTGGTTTCTTCAATCCACAAGGTTTAGAGTGAGGCTAGATTCTCTTTATCACCTGATTCAATTGTGAATTGACAAATTTAGATTGTCTTGGGTATGAAAACTTTGCTTGCACCAATACCTTTGTTGTCTTATATATGGGTTAATTAATCTATCAGAACATTCATCCATGTCATTCAGCTCTGTTGTTTGTTTTTTTTATTCTTTTGTTTTTTTATGGGCTAAATTTGATAGAAAATTTAGGATTTTGAAGTATGGATTTGATGTAAAAGTGAATATCAAGGGATTTGATGTAAAATTTGGGTAAGGCAATTATAGAATCACACAATTAGCTTTTCTCCTTGAAAGTGTATAGTTTGATGCCCACAAACTTGGCTTTGGATGATATTATTAGCTTGAAAGTGTATAGTTTGATTCCTACAAACATGAAGAAAACTCCTGGCTGTAGTTCAATTGAACTTGAAGGTGTTGTTCATGAATTAACAGAAGGGAGACAAATCACATAAAAGAATTAAACACATATACAAATTGCTGGATGAGATTATGAGCCACATAAAGGATTACGGGGTTTTGTCTCACAGAAGTATATTCTTTTGATAGTTTGAGGCATATCAACAGACAATTGTTTTGCTGAATTGAGGGAAATTATGGCTAGAATGATCATCATCACGTCACTGAAGTTCACTTGGATTTGAGGATTTATTTCCTGCTTTTGAGGGGTAAGCTAGCAAAACATTGTGCTTAATTATTCATTTCTGTGACCTACGGAGTAATTTCAATGTATAAATTTCACTTTATAATGTACAAACTACAGTCCATGCTTCACAGTCTTCTTCAATATTTATATGCTAGTAGCATTCTCTTCTAGTTGTGAAACTAAAAACTCCTTATTTAAGTTAGTTAGTTAGTCTACTACAGTATTACAATCTAGTTTGAGAAGCTTCTCCTGTGTTTTCAATATCCATAATTAAATAACACACTTTGAGAAGCTTCTCCTATTTTGAAGTTGGTCACTTATGTGAAGTTTATTGACATTTAGTAGTGATACCATCCGTAATCTATAGGTACACTATCCAGGTTAATTGATAAGTGGTCGCCTCAACTTATTTTCAAGTTTTGAAAATAGGATTACTGAAATTATAACAGGAAATGTATCTTCTTTGCTAGTAATGAACTATATATTCAAATCCTATATTCAAATTATATATATATATATATATATATATATATATTGAACATATGAAATCCTTGTCATATATATTGAACATATGAAATCCTTGTCTCATCTAGAGTTTAGGCTGCAAGAATATTGCTAGATCAATCTGAAGTTCTAAGGTTGATATACTCTACGAACAATACCATTAAGTTGATTGATCAATTTAACCCAATTTCAGAAAGCTAGCCTGAAAAGCTACAAGTCCTTGTATTTCTGAATGAGTGATTCTCTATGGCCGCAAGAGTGATCTCTAGCAGACCCCAAATGTTTAGTTCAAACTTGTATTCCTACCTAGTTAGGTCTATCCAGTTGGATAACGTAAACGTATGCCCTGCTAGTTGTTAAGACAGAGGACAAGGGAAGAAGGCAATTACAGAACCACACAACTATCTTGCCTCCTTGAAAGTGTATAGTTTGATGCCTACAAACTTGGCTTTTTACGAGATTATTAGCTTATCCGACATTGTCAAAGAAACATATTTTGGTGCCATAAGCTTTGGAAACTAATACTTAATAGTTAATACTATTATTATAAGACAATTCTCTACTGCTACAACAACCAAATATCTGCTTATTTCATTCCTGTTCGCTAACAAATACTGATCCACTCATTGACAAAGGTTTCTCTTCTAATTGAGACAGGCCATTCTGTTTGCCTTTGCCATCTAATACTCAATGTTCAGTTTTTTTCGTTCTTCTATCTTGTTTGGTTGGTTTGTTTGGATTTGTTTGCCCTGTTATCCGAAATCATTTCAAATGAGGCAGTTTTTCACTGCAGGGTCTACACATTAGCAGTATATCATTCCTATTTGATGCAGATGTGACACAGGATGCCTTGTATACAGTTTATCCATATTTATACATTCAATCGTTCATGTTATGCTATAAGCAAATAGAAAGCCCCAATTAGGGAAAGGTCAAGTGTTGAACTGTTTTCATGATTCTGTGGTTAACTATTTTAGAACTTGAGCTAGGGAAATCCGTTCATATTATATGTTTATCATGTTTAACTGAAGTATGTTTTGTACTCTTGGGATTCCATGACATAGGCGACTGATTGAACAGTTGGAAAATAATTGAACATGGGGAGACCGAGTAATAAGTACTCTCCTACTCTGTAACATTTGCTTTCGCAGTTGTACCTTAAGCTATACTGCTATCCTCAGGATGATATAGTCAGACTTTCCAGCACTGAATTAATCTCTCTTTTTTTTTTTTTTTAATATTGAGTCTGGTCAGTTTAATAACTCCAATTCAGTTCTCTTTTCCTGACTTCATTTTTTGAAAATATCAATTCTATGTTGTATGCTTGTTTTGCTTAATGGCCAGCAACATGGTTCCAAACAAACTGTTTTCAAACTTTTGAGTTATTCAATGTAAGATTCTATGTTTGTTTGGATGTATTAAAAGCAATTCAATTAGGTGTTTTCTTGAATTGGTTATTTTTTTTCTTTTTCCTTTCTGTTTTTGAGCTATTAAAATCGGTTTTTATTTGTTTTATTTTGTATCCAGTGCTTTGTATTCTGGGTGGTTCATGTTTTGATGAGAAGATTTGGTTGAAATCAAACAGAATATGTGTGGTATTTGATTGTATATATTTTTGTTTAATTGATTAGTTGAAAATTATGTTTGTTGTGATAGGGCCCTAGCTTCAGACTCCAAATAGATCAGCTCCAGTTAGTAAGTTGGTTGTGTATCAGCTAAGGTGTCAATGCTGTATTAACTATATGAAAATATAAATGTGGGTCACAGTTTTGCAATTTTTTTTTTTCAGAATAAGAAATGTTTCATAATATTAACATTCACTTATTCAATGATTTAATGTATGTAAGAAATCAGTAGGTTGTTTTTCATCACATTGGTTGAAGTTCTGAAGTACTCGTGTGTTTTCTCTTTCCCTACAGCAGATATATTCTGTGCACATCACCAAAATTTCATTTGGGTCTTGTCTAGTCGTGCATTATGGAAGTGAGGACATGTTGAGGTTTGGATTAAATCTGATGGCCTTGTATATTATTCTCAGCAGCCCCACAATTAAGGCATATCCGGTGGAGTTGGAAGAAGCTGTAGAGTGAGCTTGACTGGTGCAGTGAGCTTCACTGCTATTGTTTGTATTCATTGCTGGAGCTAGATTGGTGAGTATTGTGAGCTTGATTGTTCATTCATTTTGACTTGTCACTTGTTCATTCATTTGCTTGTGTTTAGGGCATTCCTCCCCAACATAGCAACAAGGAGTGCGGGTATTTTATCATGCGATACATGAGAGATATCATTGAAGATAAAGACATGTCATTATTTCCTTCCAAGGTATCAACATATATTAGTTTACAAATATAGTCACTTTACTCAATTTCTCATAAGTGTTATTATATCCATGCCTCATTCACCAAAATGATTAACTAATCCTTTTGATATATAAACTGATTTTAGTGGGAGAGGAGAGGCAGTAGCCAATACACCTAAGCGGATATTAATCAAGTGCGAAATTAGTGGGGGGAAGTTTGTTGTCAACACATATGTCCATGAGCCATGAAGTAGCACGCTTGTTGCTGGTACATTTTCGATAAGGAAAGCATCTTTTTTGTGCTTTTCTGCTGGTACATTGTCATGCACTATATGTGGCATGTTTTGGAACAATATATGTGTATCAGCTTTTTGATGTCCCAAGTAGATGGGCATACACTAGTATACTTTTCTTGTTTAAAATGTTGGCTTCAATGTATATCGATATGCACCTTTTTTGCTTTTGAAGTTTAAAGTATTGGTTAGATTAATCATTTGATGGTTTGCAATGGTTGTTGGTTGCTAAAGTATTGTTCATTTGGTAAATGGACTAAATGAATGTACAATCTAATTTAGGAATGAGATGTTCAAATGATCACACAACAAATTAGATATAATGACGACTGCTTGTTGTCTGAACGACCAAAAATGGGACAGAAACACGTTGCAATCGATCATATCACATATCGGTTTTTAATAAATCAATGTCTTCTAATTTATTCTCAGACAACAGAATCAATTGAAATTTGTTGTGCCAAAATTAATCACACAACATATATAATCCGATAACTGAAGTTTGAAGATCAATCAGACAATAGGCAAAATAAATACATGTTGTCTGACAAGCTTAACATACAACAGCTTAGAAACTGGCACTGTTGTCTAAAGGCAGCGTCTCAGCTGCGCTTGGCATCTGCCGAGCCATCACACAACACGTATAACACATATTTGTTACATGTGTGTCTCTCAGACAATTGTGTTCCACCGTTGTCAACAGACAATGGCTCGGTCTACAACGGTAGCCTGCCAAATCACACATCGGTTTTCTGCCGTTGTCTGATAAGGTTTTTGGTGTAGTGTCTCTAAGATATTCTCCGAGATTATCTCTAATTAAAACCTTATTACCACTAGGTCAAGTAACCTAGAGTTTGGGCTAGACACAATTCGAATTTACTTACACAAAAGAAAAATATTTCAAGTTGTCTAATCCTATGGTCAAATACTCATAACGTCTAAAATTTCAAGAAATATAACATAATCGGGTTATACAGGTTCAATTCGTGTCGACGAATTGACCTGCGGCGAACCCGTTTATTAAATGGGTCATCACCAGTTGACCTACGGTTGACTCGCTTTTTAATCATGCGAGTTCAACCTGCTTTATTTTGTACGGGTTTTGAGTCATGTTATTGGGTCGTGTTAGAATTGACAGCCCTACTTAAAGCCCCTAGACATGAACTACAAGATGATTTGACTTTTGATTTGACTTTATTTTAATTCAAGATAAGACTCTAGTTTACTACTTTTCCATTGATGAATGCTTGCTTGTATGCTTTGAGTGCACGCTTAGTATGCATGTTAGGATTCTACAGCTTTGATTGTTTGATGGTTGTGTCAATATATAGTTGGACTCCTCAAACCTTCTAGAGAAGCAATTGTTAGTTTTCACTATCAAGTAAACTAAATCCTAGGTTTAGCAAGGCACTAAGTTTATTGTGATGCTTAGTAATGTCAGAACTCTTTTAGACTGTAATGATCTCTACATGCATGTTAAATCTAATAAGCGTACCTTTAGGTTGCATTGCTTGGGAATAGTGTAGGTGTAGAGAACTTCCTGCCTAGCGTACGAAGTAAGGAAGGGTAATGAGTTGTGTTCAAGTGTATCGAGCCAACCTGAGCATCTTCACCTAAATTAAATGAATTAGCATTGAAAAAATTATCTTGTATGTGATTGGGGGGGGTGGCTGCAGCATCTTCCCTAGTTAGCTTTATTCTCATTATTTTCTAATACCAAATCAAAATATGTTTTTGTTACTTTCTATTCTCTATCTTTTCATATTTATTCTATATAGTAAACGATCTCCGAATAATCCAAAAAATTTTCTCCTGGACTTTTCATGTGTCTAGTGTATCTCTGTAAATTTGCGTAATTTTCTGAGTACTGCTGTTTGGTAGGAACAATGATCACTGTGTGACATTGTTTTCAATAGTTAGAACCATAGTCTTCTGTTGGAAAGACCCTTGTTTACCCTTGCTATAATTGACAATCTTAAGTGTGAATAAGTAAAATTAATAACTTATAAATTTAGCTATCAATTTTTGGCGCCGTGTCGCTGGGAACTATTGTGTTCTAATTTCTTGTGTTCTTGTTTACTGTTTTGATTTTTTTTTTTGTATATATTACTAACTTGATTTTTGTTTTCTTTGTTTCAAATGTGGCATCGAGCTTATGATGTGTGTTCCATATGCTCCATGGTTGGGCATTTAACGAAGACATGTCCAAACATGCAATATCAAGGTTACTTTAATCAAAATAGCATGTTTAGAGTATATCAAGCAAACCAAGGGCATTGGAATGATCATTAAGCACCTGCATCAATCCGGCATGGGACTATTCTCCATACTCTAAGTAGAGTGCCTACCCAAATGGCCAACAAGAACCCTTTAATGCTTTTGAAATTTCCTCATCATCATACCATGATTATCAATCGCCAACACCTCTCTTGAAGATTTAGTTGATTCTATGACTAGAAATGTTTCTTCATTTTTTCGCAGATTGGGATTCTTGTATCCAAGACATGAAAACTTATGAGGAAAACATGGAAACTTATGACCAAAGTTTTAATGCATCTGTTGAGAAGAGTGGGCAACATGTTGAGACAATTTTGGCCTACTTGAATCAAGAGTCAAGCGAGCAAGAACCACTTCAAGAGTTGTCCACAATTGAGGATGATGATTAGCCAGCAGTCGATGAGATTTTGGAGACCATGGTACCGCAAGAGAACCCTCCTAACCTATGATAACTCTATGGGAGTCCCCTACAGCTACAACCTTGCTTCAACCTCATGATGCACCACTTGAATCAATATTTGATGAGGATGAAGGCTTGGATTTGGATGTGCCCCATGAAGAGGCACTCAAAGTCGCGACTTGTGAGAGTTATATAGAGCAATACGCATCCATGCTTGAAGTCTGTGCGTATAGTGATGATGAGGACTTCTACAATAAGGACCTTTAAGTTGAGCTTAATGACATTGAGTTCCATATGCCGGAAGCAATCATAATACCACATGAAGATCAAGACATAACTGATTGAGTGTAAGAGAAGCCTATCAAAGTACCTATCGTTGGGCCTCTATTGGTAGCACATGGAAGACCATTGGATTCTTCCTTGCCACATTCAAGCTTTCCACATGCTCCCTACATCCAAGCACCGTTTGATTTCTTTGAACATGTGGAGATGATGATAAATGAACATCCAAACTCCGATAAGGCGATTCTTCTAACCATGCTTGGTGGATATAAGAAGAGAAGGAGACATTGAAGACGAGAAAGAAAAAGAAGAGCATCCAATCATATCTTTCCATTGCTCCAAAGTTGTCCACATTGTTGTCAAGGGACCATTAAACTTAACTTATAAGGGTTAAGCATCTTGTGGAACCAAGATCTAAACCTCCTTATTACTCTTGATGAAGAGTTGCTATGTCAAGTTGAAGGCGTTAAACCAAGCGCTTCTTGGGAGGTAACCCAATTAATGGAGGAAGAAGATTACGACATTCAAAGCTTCTAATCATAAAGACGCTCTCTTTGTTCCTAATATTTGCTTCATATTTGTTCATTTTTATGTTTTTGGTCTGTGTGCAGGTTATATAGTTGAGGAAAGTTCGAGGAAAATCACTTTTGAACAAAACAGTTTTTCTTTCTCGCGGATCAGTTCATTGTGAACTGTTGTTGTTCACAACTCACTTTGAACAAGAAAATGCATCATATATGCCAGAAGTCTACTTTTTAATGGCGATGGTAGATCCAAATTCTGAGTTCTAATGCATCAGCAGTCTTTAGTTGAGCCACATAAAGTGCAAAACATGCGATACTTCCCGGGGTCCAAATGTGAATAAAATTTATATGGATTTAAAGCTCCAGATGTCCATTTCACCAAAGGGTTTATGAATGTGATTCATGTAGCTTCCAGTATTCAAGTTCGAATAGTTTTTTGTATTTTTTTGCTCACTTTGCAAGTCTCTAGTTTTCACATCCCTTCAAGTTGGAATGTGTGCCACATATGTATGGAAAGGTGTGAATATGAACTTTCATCTTTCAATTAGAATCTTTGGATTCTGGTTCTGAATCGATGAGCTATAAGCCTCAGAAATAGGGCCGCTGCAAGGTTTTAGCTAAAATCAGTTTGTGAAAAGTGATGTTTCCTATTGTTTTGGGCATTATTGGAGTATCTTTGGAGCGAGTTCGGCATGCAACTTATGTTAAGAAGTCAAGGCTTAATAGCCTTGAGGTTGGTGTCTTTAGTTCATCTCCAAAGATCGTGTGCTTTGGGAAGTCTACAAGAGGGAGCATTCTCTACTTTTCTTAACTATATTTGTTTTTGTTGTTTCCTTTCCTTTCTCTTTGTCTACTTAATTCTATTCATTCCATGTTATCATTGGTCAAACATTGATTTTTGTTGAGTCTTTATGGTCTTCCAGCAGTATGATGAGCATGAACTTTTATATCTTAGGGAGTCCCACTCCCTCTCCAGTTTCCCTTCTCCTCGTGGAGATACTTCACCTGGCCAAACAGGCTACTCGCCTCCTCCTTTAGCTTCGTATCTTCCTCACTAGCGTCGATAGCATAGACATTGTACAAGGCTGTACAACCAGTCATTAGCATTAGAAATGATAAACAACAGGTTAACATTATAGAGTTAATGTACCTGCATCATGGACTACCGAGTCATCCGCTGATTCTCTTGCGGGTCGTTATCCTTTGCTCATACACGGTTGAGGTCAATATGTTTTAGATCCGCTAACATAGAACGCATGAACCTCTCGTCCACCACCCCTATTTGGATAGTAATTGCTTGATAGGCTTCGATGGGATCAACAGTATCGCTGGAGACTACAAACCCATAGATTGGGAGGACTCTGGGAGTACTTAGTTGCCCTTCCTAGCCTTCTTCATTTTACCTTTCACGTCCTTCCTAGTGTATGTCACTTCTTCCTTGTCACCGCTCTAGTACCAGTGACGATGATGTCTTTTTCTCTTCTCCCTGGGAAGCATCGCCCCCTCACTGCCAAGGGACCTGCTGGATAGGGAAGCTTTAGAACCTGTTGCCTTGGATTTTTCTTTCTCTAGGTCCACAACAACAATGGCAGTCTGGGCCAAACCTTATCTCCTCTCTATCTAAGCATTTGGGCTAGGTTATCTGTACCCTTCGTCTGATATCCCCAACAGGATATCTTCAATAGAAGGCCTTGTCTTCTTCCCCACCAAATCTACGTCAATCTTCATAGCATCCTCCCTTTAACTTATCAGCATGTCCATCAACTTCAAGTCATCCATGTTGTCTTCTTCTTTTCCCTTCCTTGGCTTCCTCTTCGGTACTTTAATTACAAGAAGAGCAGTCAAGAAGAATAGTCAGTGTAACCACAAAAAATAAGTAAACATCAGTTAGACAATTTTCTTTTAGGCGGCTATCTCACCGGATACTTTTCCTATTTTCAACCTATCTAGTATAGCGTACCAGATGAACCTATACGAACTCCTCTCTTCTGGGTCATCCTATATGGCAAACACCCTCGCTATACATTTTCTCTCTACGTATGTCAGAGTGTACGCTTGATCCCCGATGGCCTGAAAAGTCCGAGTTAACTGCTACTTCCTATTCTTTATCTGCCATCCCCTTCCAGCAAGGAACACTTTGTTCCTCCACTTCTTGCTTCGAAAGGTGGGTAAGTCAGTTACAAGAGGCTCGTAGTCCTGGGCGGAGAAGGTCACGGAACCCTAACCAAACTTCTTTTTTGATTAGAACACCCGGTACACGGCCCGGAACTCATTTATCATGGGCCAGCCTTGCTCGCATAGATCCCACATTGCTATCATGCTCAAGATCTGCTGCCACGCATTGGGGGTTAGCTGTCCCAACCAAAAATTGAGCATACTAAGCAAGTATTTGCCACGCCCTGACTCGAGCTAATTTTCTAATCTTGAGTTAAGGTGTGAATCACATCTTAATCATAGAACTAAAATTTTTATAACCAAAATGTGACAAAAAAATAAATAAATCGTGGACTAACAACTAGATAGCAAGATCTCAAACTTCCAGCGAAAGCATATATTACAAAATCTCTATCATATAACAATGTACAGTAGTACTCATTCTTTATTTCAAATAAACATAAAGAAAACACAAGTTTCACAACCCATTTGACATTACATACATATCAGAACTTCTTGCTCTAGTGTCTTGATTCAGCATTTGCAGAATCTGTTAAGGGGTGAGCTCAACTAGCGGCTCAGTAGGGGCATAAAACCTCCTCATGGATAATTGACCTAAGATAACACAATCATGTATTTCAATTAAAACATGCATATCAAACAATGATGCAATCCAACTCCATGTATATATATATATACCCGTTAATTCATATACCAAAATACGCAAGCCTACACATCCCATACCATGTACTTTACAGTTTTACAACTGTGACTTGATTACCTAAACATATAAATGAACCCTCTGACTCAATCAAATTTCCCAAACCCCTTTTGCTAGTCATCTTGTCTGAAACATTGATCTCCAAACCCAAATCACCAAAATATATCAACAATTATACCACCGATATTCTAAACCTAATTGTGAAAATGGGCTAGCTTGATCTTGATCCCTACAGTGTTCAGACTCAACTACACAAAAATTAATTCCCACAATCACCAAATAACCATAATTTTCCACCCAACTCCTTTACAGTCGATTAATAACAACCTCTATCAAAACATGCTACTTACATCGATCAACGTACATTTAGTACTTGTAATTCAAATATCATTAAAGAAATTATTCAAAATAATATTAACTAGAATAATATATACACGAAGCACATAAAATCAATATCCAATCATAAAAGGTTTCCTCGAGATGCCCCCACCTTATTTCTGACAATTGTGGACAATACGAAACAAAATCAAGCCTTCTAGGTCGTCAAAAATATTTTCACCAAATCTGCGTTTTCTTTCTACCAATAGAAAGAGCTCATCAAGACGAATCCGTAGCCTTTCACAGATTCTGAATCGGAGTTGCGGATCAAAAGTTATGATCCGCCAAAGTTTTAGAAAGAGAAAACTAGAGAGAGGAAATGAGGAGAGAGAAGTTAGAGAGAGAAGCCCTCTTCGAAAAAACGGGTACGGAAGAAGAAATGGGCTGAGTCCTATATATATAGGGAAAGACACCAATAGAAATAGGCCACTTGTCCAAACCGAAGCCATTTGTCAAGCATATAACAAACATAGTGTCTCCACTTGACATAGGTCAGATGACTAGCCAAAGTGGCTGACGTTATCATCTATAATCAGATCCTTCTTACGTGCACCCCACATTTCAGCACTAACCTATCACAAGGCATCACAAGACATTTAATTTCCTCCAAAACAAACTTTCAAAAGTCCTTAAAAATAGTTGAGAACCCTAAAATTTCACCGAAAAATGCTGCAAACTCGTGAAGATCTCTACTTTCCATTTCCAACATCAAAAATAAAATTTGACCAACTTCAAAATTCAGGACCCCACAATCCAACCTCCTTAAATGAATTTCGTCCTGAAATTCACTTCACCCCAGAAGACCCAAAACACCTATGGCTCTACACTATGTTACTACAATTCTAATCTACCACAGATCCTAGGGTTCTAATTAGTCCTCAAAGTGATAACATGAGTCCTTAAAGTGATATATTTTCTTAGTTTATCATATGAGTCCTCAAGATAGTAATATTAGTCCTCAAAGTGGTAACATAAGTCCTTAAAGTGGTAAAAATAGTTTATGTATGAGAAATATTAATATACCATAGCTTTACCCTACAAATTAATCATGATTCCGAAATCTCCAAATAAATGTCGAATTTGATAAAGTTAAATAAAATATAAATTATATTCTCGTATGAAAAATATGAATCCAAGGGCCGAGCATAACAATTTCATAAATAAGATTCATAAAGAAAAATTTGTTGATACCAAAATTATAATTCAAATCCAAATTAACATGCTCGGTGAGTGATTTATAATTAAAATAGTAAAACTATTAATTTAAGGATTTTATTTGCATGCATCTTTATTTCAAAATAAAAGTCTACTCACAGGATACGGCTAAACTTGCTGTTTATTTGAAATTTCCTCAAATGAAGGTTCCTCACGTCCTGTACAAAAATAATCGCGCGTAAACAAAATAATTACAGGACGAAAATTAACTTTACGATAATTAAAACCAATTTCTAATTGTCTCCTTTAATCTCAACTCCTTCAATTCTCCTCGAATTTAATCTAAACTTCACCAAGAAATTCTATTCGTCGGTTTACAAATTCTAAGATGCATTCGAAAGAAATCCAACGGTCGGATTCTCGTAAATCTATAATCGAAACTCTTAATTTTCAGAAATTCGTAATAAATTCAAAACTTCATCAATCTTTACTAAACTTCATATATAAGCTCTTCAATATTTATAGGATTTAACGGGCATAAAATCGAAGTCAGATGGCAGCCAGAAGCACCGCCACGATCCGACCACCATCGTGATGAAGAGGAGGAGACGCGTCGGTGAAGTCAGATGGCAGCCGGGCTTAAACTCGAGCTACTACAGTAACTTCACAGGCTCAGTTCTTCCATTTCCAGCCACGGCGTGCCGACCGACGACCACCATAGTGATGAAGAGGAGGAGACGCGTCGGTGAAGCTTCGTTTCACGTCATTTGGTGGCCTGAGTTGGGAGAACGGAGCAGCTGCAGAGGAGAGGGAGAGAGAGAGCGACCGATCGAGGGAGGGAGAAAGAAATGCGGGGGAAAAAGGAAAAGAAAAAATTTACCCTGCCACAGTAGAAATTCGATTTTATACTTTCTACCATCTACAGTAACTTCCATATTTCACTTATAATGTTTGTATACGAACTCCGAGTTTTACGTATCACATTTGCACGCGTTCGGTTTAATGTTCTCTACAACTTTTATGAAGAAAGTTTTCTCAAATTTTGGCCCGAACAAAAATTCAATTTTTAAGGCACCCTAAAAGTTCGAAACGAAGCCGAAAATTTAAAATAACTCTCATTTACCGTCCGAAAGACCCGTAAATCTATAAATTTAGGTTCGGGTCGTAATACACTCTCTCTCTTCTTGATCACATCTGTGAGACTATGACACCAGCACCACCTCCATGGCTAGAAAGCGAAAATCGATTCCAACTCCACAGAGGCCTCCGAGCCAGCCAAGAAGCAGCAGTAGCCGGAAGTGATCAAGCAGCTGAAGCCAGAGGAGGAGGTAGAAGAAGAGGGACAATACAAGCCTGCAACTTGTTGGCCAAAGCGGACAAGTGAATCGACGACATGCTCCAGACCGAAGACATAGTAGACATAGTCAAGGAGCTCCGTATCGACACCTCCGTCACCATCAAGTCACCATTCAAGAACGGCAGGAGCGGTGTCCGGAAGATTCTGCACTCTTCCTTCAAGGCCAAGGACACGTCGATCCAAGTAAGAGTCCGGCGCAGCTGAGACCAGGCCCGGCCTTGCCCAAGGGCAGCCTTGGCGACAGCCCAGGGCCCAAGGGAAGGTAAGCACAATTTTTTTGAATATAAGGTTACATACATACATACATACATACATACATACAAACATGTAAATCTGTAGAATCTAATAAATAAATAAAACAAAAAATGGAAAAAAACTCAGTAATTCTCTAAATGTAAATCTGTGTGAAGAGAGATGTCCTCAAATGAAATCTGGGTAAAGAGAAATCCCCTCAAGGTGAATCCAGGTGAGGAGACATAATCTCATGGCACGATTCTGTGTGAGAAACAATTCTCTAAATGCAAATCTGCGTGAGGAGAGATCTCCTCAAAGCGAATATGGATGAGGAGAAATCTCCTCAAAGCGAATTTGGATGAGGAGTATTCCCTTCGAGGAAAATCTGAGTGAAGAGTGGAATTCAAGTGAGGAGAAATTTCCTGAAGACGAATATGGACAAGGAAAATCCATGATAAAGCAATTTAAAAAAAATAACTCATTCACTCATCTTTATGGGATTAGCCTCAATTATATTAAAGTTTCAGACAAAGAGAACAGACTAATGGGTTATTATCCCTTTATAGGAAAAACATTCGGCAGCTCTAAAGAGATCTATAACTATCATGTTCATCACTACAATTCGTACTATATAGGTCATATGTCTTGGTTTGATTATTGCATATTAGTAGACCAACGAGTGGCTTTTCAACCACCTAGAATCTCTTTTTGGATGTGGAAGAAGTTGAAATTCATATGTATTTGTATGTAATTCCAATAAATTAGCTCTTTCAAATTAAAATGATATATTTTCTCATATATCCCTGATATTTCCGATATCTCCCTTTTTCAAAATTCCGATAAATATGTAGATGTAGATATTTTAATCTTTAGGTCTAGCAATATGATCTTCACTTGCCTCAAGTCAAACAGTGATCAAGTCAAGAAGTTATTTTTTTTTTAAAACCAAGTCAAGAAGTTATTAAGAAACTAAGGAATTGGGTAAGAAACTAAGAATAGTTTGCAGGTGTTTTTATTGCCCCCTAATAAAATGTTTTGAATTGATGTAATCTCCTCATCTTCTTCCTCAATCAAAGTTTTATTATGTCTAATTATAAAAAGATTAGTTTATCTTCTCCCTAATAAACTTTTATTGACTCTCAATAAACATTTATCGTCTGCCAATAAAATATTTTTTATTGGGTGGTGTGGGGGGGGGGGGGGGTTGTGTAGAGGTAATAAAAGTCTCCGGAGACGTTTGAGATTTCCGACCTCTTTAGAAACCTCCAACGACCTCCCAGGTTACAAGCAGATCAAAGGCTGCCAGCCAAGCTTAGCCCAATCCCGCCGCCTTCAACTAGGGCTGGGCACTTGAAACCTGAAAACCGAATCCGAACCGTGCCCGTCCCCGAAAATTAGTGGGACGAAACAGTTTAGAAACTTCAAATTTCACTGTTTAGGTCCGTCTCGACCCGTCCTGTTTAGATATGGCTCGTTAGAATTCCGTAAAGACCCGTCCCATCCCGAAGTGTATATTTATATATTTATCCCTCCCAACTCCCACTTTTTTTCTGTCTTACCTCACTCTCCTTCCCCTCCCTTTCTGTTTCAGGGTCTCTCTCCCATCCGCATTCATCCCTTCTTTCCACTTTCTTTTATTTATATATATATATATATATCTCCCATCCACATTCATCCCTTCTTTCCGCTTTCTTTTCTTTTTATATCTCTTTCTCTCTCCTCCACGTTCATCCCTTCTCTGTCTCCCCGGCCTCACCCTTTATTCACTTTTTTTTTCTCTCTTATCTCTCTCTCTCTTCCATGTTCATCCCTTTTCAGGCTCTCCCTCCCTTCTTTATTCAGCCTCTCTTTTCTTTCAGATAGTCTCTACACACTCTGGACATCACCACCACACCACTGCACGTCTGCAGCTTCAGCATCCTCTGCCCACTCTAGACGTCCAGTCGAATTCAATGGCACAACAATCATCGCACCATCCACGTCTGCACCTTTTCTTTGAGTTGCAGCTTGCTTTAATGGAAATGTAGAAATGCAAAACAAGGAAATTGCAGGAAACCTAGTTTTTTTTTTCTTTTCTTTCCTGGATGTCCCGGTTTGGGCCCTGTCCTGGCCCGTTACCGATCTGGTTCGGGATGGTCGGGATCAATTCTCAAAAAGTGCCATAACCGTACCGTCCCATCCCGAATTTTATTTCCGGGCCCGGGATCGGGATCACCACAATTTCAGCCCGTACCGTCCCATGCCTGGCCCTACCTTCGACAGCCAACATTCTCAGCCCAATTTTGAAAATGAAAGTCTGCGCTACTGTCGTAACATATTCCATGTGAAATGCTATTACTGAAGTAGTGTAATGCAACTAAGATTTCTATTTGTGACATCTCATTACTAAAGTAGTGTAACGCAACAAGCTTTTCATTCCATGTGAAATCTTAATGAAGAGGAGAAAAATAAGAGTTCAATTACCTTATTTTCTAATTATGGATGATATGATTCTCTCTTTCTCTCTCTTTTTTCTCTTTTTTTTTTTTCTTTTTGGCAAGGGACTTAGATTGTTATGGCATGAATATTGAGCCATCCTATCAAAAAGCATAGCAAGCAGTAGTAAATTGATCGGTATATGGTCTTCGAATGGAACAGCTGAAACAATATCAGTGAAGCATCAATTGCAGCATCTGCATTAAAGTCATAACTTGTTATTTATATCAAAAAGATGTAAGAATATAAATTTGGTCGTTCATACATTTACGACAATGTTATTACTTAGATCCCATTGGCAATGGATTAAGTAAGATCTCAAGGAAACCATATATACACCATAGAAAAATGCCACAAAACATTCAAGAAGCATCTTCAAAGCAATGAGATACAACCAGAACTAAATGATGAAAGTCGATAAATAGTCTGAAATTTATCGCTAAATATCTTAACTTTGTCCACATCAGTATATTCAAAATCCGAAACATAATGAAACTAAGCAGAAGTTGCCTCGAAAATCAACACTGATTATAATATTTCATTTCAAACACAAAAACATGGCTAGAAGCACTAATGGCTACAAACTCAAGATTGGAATTACAGCATGAAGTTACTGAAAAACACGTAACCAACCTTTATCTGTTTTCCCGACTTCTTAGAGCTTCATTATGGGCATACCACTTCCAATCCACTCAAGCCTAGTTTTGGTTCCAATGAACAAGACTTGCAGTTAAAGAGCTGTTAATGTTGTATACTAACAATCTATGCACTCACACATATGAAAGTTCACAAGAAACAACTATAACTGTATACCCACTTGAGTGAGAGGATCAGTAGTCAGTTTTGTGACAATTTAGTGTAGTTAGACTAACTAGTTTTCTGCAAGAAAGAGCCTTGTTTATCGGATACTACAATTGACGATCTTTGCATTAATAAAGAAAATTGGTAGTTTTAATTTTAGCTTATAATTTTTATTAAGGGAAGTGAAATCAACACTCCCTATTTTACAATCCACACTCCATGTTTTTTTTTTTAGTATCTTAACATCACATAATTTACATCAACTCTATAAAAAGACAAAATTTAAGACACTAAAAAAAGAAACATGGAGTGCCAATTGTAATGCTTTCACCTTAATGCGTCCATTGAATACTTGTATTGTGTGTGACCCTTTAGGTTCTTTTGAAGTTAGCAGCGATTCATGATAAATGGTCAATCATTTATCATCAGCTAGAACTATTTCTTAGCTATTGGAACACATTCTAATCAAACTGTAATTCAAAGATCATGGTTGACAGCTAGTAGTATGTCATGGCCCCTAAATCCCAATAGAATCACCAATGAATCCTTCTATCGTTTTTGTTGGAAGTAAAGGATCCTTTACAACAGCCCCAACAACCTTAAACTTGTAAGATTGATCGATTATTAGGGAACTTGTCCTTCCCACAAGCACCCAAAACATATCCTAACTTTAAATCCCCCTTCAAGTACATTAATCAAAGAATATATTAATCTTTCACTAATAATGCTTTTGTGATTGAAAGTAAATAAGAGTCGAATAGTCAGAAAATTGTCTCCATTAGAAGGGCTAGAGTGGGAACAATGGACCTTGCATTTCTAGTATGAAATCTACCATCCATTGTACTAACTATACTATTAAGGCATCTTAATAGGTATCCCTAACATTAGTCGACTTTTGGACACGAGGGATGGTGCCAAACTAATACACATAATAAAGGACTTAGAAGATCGTCCCTTCTCCAAGTGGAGGACTGTGTTATATGCATATATTTTTATAAATAGAAACTAGGAGACACTTACGTATGACTGGGAGGATTAAGAGAACCGGCCTTAACTGAAAATCACCAAGCTCTACGCTCACCAATCACTAAGATTGGCCGGCTAATACCTTCACTTCAAAACCCTCTAATGAGCAGCTTATTTTTGCTCATCGACTACGAGCCAATACACAAAAGCTACAAGTAAATGGCTACTGAAGCAATGAAAGTATTGAGAAAGAAAGCCAAGAACACTGAGAAGAGATGTTCAAGCTCAAGCTCCATAGTAGGAGGACACCCCAACCCCAACGATCCACATCAAGCTCATCTACTGTGTGCAAACCAATTCTGCCAGTGTGAATCTCTGTCATTGAGTAGCAAGCTCACATATAATCCTGCTCCATCGAGTTCAATAGCTCCAACCCAGCAGCATTCGGAGCATCTGCAGCAGTCATTTCTTGCTTCATCGTCCACAAATCAACAGACTTCAAGAATGAAAGTGAAATCCCAACACAAAGAGGGGACTGTATCTTGGCAGTCATCCAAAATGCGCAGAGCCACTAGACGAATAAAGGTAATCAGTTTATTTAAAAGGTTGAATGATGGAACAAAGCGAAGCAACTTTCTGAGAGGCAATTTTCAAGACAAATCAAGGGAAGAAAATGATCATACCAGCCACAACAAAGTATTTCACTTCGGCATAAATTCTGTTGAATTGAATAGCACAGCCCAATGGAGCCTCTATACAGATAACTGCTACTTGAACCAAAATCTCAGCAACAAGTACCGACCACGGCATCTCAAGGACATTGCAGGCCATGAAATGGTTATTAAGGCCATAACCAATGCAATTCAGCAGGATAAGATTGCGCCGCTTTATCTTTTCTATGGTGCAAGAGGCTCTGGGAAGACATCTATTGCTAGAATATTAGCATTGGCCTTGAACTGTGAATCCAGCTCATTTAACAAACTGTGCTGGAAATGCCAAGGACGCTCCAGAAGCCTTTCTATTATGGAGTTGTGTTCTGGCAGTACAGTTGCTGGATTCAAAAGGATTAGGAAACTCCTTCAAAGAATATCATCTTTGCAAGCAACACCAGGATTTAAGGTATTTATCCTTGAAGAGTGTGAATCGTTTAGTACAGAAGCATGGGACGAACTTTCAGGCATAGCAAATGGAGCTTACAATGCTGGTGTGGTATTCAGCCTTATCACTACAAGTGCAGACATGGTGCCTAGAACCATATCATCAAGATGTCAGAAATTCTTCTTTCCCAAACTCAGACACTGATATCATGCTCAAGTTGACTAGAATTGCAGCCCAGGAGGGTATAAGGATTGAAAAAGAAGCAATCAAACTGGTTACTAGCAAAGCACAAGGATCTTTGCGAGAAGCTGAAAACATATTAGACCAGTTGATAGTGCTGGGGCCAAAGATAACAAGTTCCATGGCACAACAGCTTGTAGGTGGTCCTTTCTTTAAAACTTTCTACTCTCTCTTGGGGTTAAATATAACAAATGGGATCAACTGACTTGCTCCAAAGCTCCTGATATGCAATTACTTTAACGGTAAATACTGTTCTATTTGAAGGTAGGTCTTGTTCCACATGATAAGCTCAATGAACTGCTCGCAATGGCACTTTCCGGAGACACTATGCAAACCCTGAGATGTGCAAGGCAGCTGATTGGAACTGGTATTGAACCACAAATGTTTGTATCACAATTGGTTTCGCACATCACCAACATGCTTTTCAATAAGGCTGATGCTGTTCCTGAAACCTCTTCTTCTACTCACTTATCAACAGATAAGGAACTTCTGCAAGGAGGATCAGAGCACAGTAAGCTGCATTTTCATATCAGTATACATAAATCAGAACACACACACAATACACATATATACATATATACACACAGTATAAGCACACTTGCATTAGAGAACATTTTTACATCATTTGATTCGTTTAACCAATATTGCAGAAAATGATCAATCAGTGGGACTGTGTTGCGCCTTACAAATATTAGCTGCAGTGGAGAAGCAACCCAGGTCCTCAACTGACCATACCTTGCAGATATTTAATGCTATTTTACAAATTGCTTTTAGAGATGCTTCCAGCAAAAGATTTTCTGGACCTGCCCTATCCCCAGGTACGTTCAAGTGCATCCTCAGACAGGCAATATCTATCTGTGAACAAAAACCCAGTTTCATTAATTGAGTTAAAGTTGACACAACTTATACCAGTCTTGTCTGAGTAGCAGATTACAATTCCAATGCAGAAATGCAGTTGCATAGCCTAACCCACAGCAGGTCCTCGGTGAACCACATTGCCATCAGCAACACTGCTGAGCAACAAGAGATGGACAATACTAAACAAAAGTCTACCATCAAAAGCATTTCGAAACAGACAAATTGCAGAGACAAGGCAGTTGATGGAGAGACCCACTTTTCTTGCATCAGTGAAATGGAAGAAATTTGGCTAAACATGTTGGGCAGGATGCATAGTTGAAAGACTTTTTGCGCCCACAAAGTGAAGCTTGCATCATTAACTATGACTAGTGGTAAAGCACTTTTACTACACACTAGCATATATTACCAGTGTGAAATTTATATGGTTCCTTGCCTATTTAACTTCAACAGCCAATGCAATTTTGCATTTGATGTTCAAAAGACCAGAAGACAAGCAGATCGCTCAGATGTCTGAAGAACACCTATCGGAGACTCTAGAGAACGCTATAGGATGCCCAATTATTCTAAATATGAGCCTAGAGCCTGTGGACTTGAAAATCTCAGAAGAAAACTCGGCCTCCAGTTATCAGACACAGCTAGTAGAGAGCAGTCATTTTAAACATGGAACAACATTTGTTCCTGAACCTGTTTATGAAGCAGATCTTGGAGCTGCAGTGCAACACAGTGGTCAGATGAAAACCGACTTAAACAGAGACAAGTTAAGGCCAAGAAAGCTGATGGCTGCAAATTGATATCTAAAAGACAAGACAAATACAGTACAAGCATGAAGGAGGAAACCATTGCTCAGCCACAGGAGATAATACCCTTCAATGATGTTTTAAGACAATAGGACCAAAAGGATGCATCTATTGATTCGATAACAGATTCTTTGAGTTCTCTGATGGACACAACTCATACAATGAGAACACAAAGGGCCCAGAAGAAGTGGTTGTCTGTATCCTCTGCTCAACGAAGTGACGCAAGCATTGAACCATACAGTCAAGATATATCGTTCGACAATGCAAAGACAAAGCAAAACAGAAGTGCAAAATCCCAAAAGCTTCCAAAAGCATTCTTTAAGGTTAAAGAGCTTCATGATTCTCAAGATGGTCCAAGAAACAGGTATGTAGTAAATTAAAACATACTAACTTAAAGGGCATTTCTATTAAAGCCACCTAATTTTCTCAGTAAACACCTCCCCCCAAGAAAACTTAAAATTAACATTTCTTCCTCCAAGGGGAGGGAGGATTCCCGAGCGAAAACAGGGGCAAAGAAGAACCAATACTAAATAAAAGCACAAATTATTATATTCATCAGTAAAGGTACTGAAAAAGACTGATATCACTTTGTAGAGGCCTGCACTGCAGCTGGAGTTGCAAGGATATATCCTGTCAGCAGAAGTCAAAACCAAAAAATCACATAGCATGATCATCAATCATGCATTTATCACTTCTACAGGTGAGAGGTTGAAAATCAGTACACTACAACCCAAGTCCTCATTCCGGAGATTATATAATGGTAATACTTGTATAGATTTCTTAGTTTTCTACAAAGGCTATGGTTCAACATAGCATATAAGTAGTGCATAAAAATTTCAATAATTTGTCTCTATACTAGATACAGAGAACAACTTTGATGGAACTCTATCCATGAATACTTGTTATTGTATAAATATCAAGTTCCTATAAGTTCAACATGCATTTTCACAAGTATGGTTCGGTATATTTTCCCACCATAATTTTCATTGTAACTCGTCATATTTCAATTATGGAATCAAAACCTGCCAAATTCAGAGTGTAATATATAAACTCATATGGACCATGCTGTTTAGTTCAATTATTTTCAAGAAATGAAACAAAATATAGTGATTGGAAATATGCTTATTTTGATCTCCATAAAGTACCTTTCTAATATCATGACCAACTTGTCAAAACAAAGCATCATCCATAAATTGGTAACTAATATCAACTCCAAGACTTTCACTCCCTCAAAAGTTCCTTATCGAGATGATCAGGGAACAACAAAGGTAGTTCATGGTTCTTTCCGATTTATTATATCATTGGTATGGGTGATCATGACCATTCAAGTCTCACTTTTGTTTCATAACACAGTTCCATTGCTCATCAGTTTCAAGCAACCTCTTTAACAAATTCCAGCAAATAAAGAAGGTTCTAGATCCAAACATCGCTTAGATTACACTAACCAAGGGCATGATAATAAAAAAATGGAATAAACAAGTATAATAGTATAATACTGTAAGAATATTGTTCTGTAGATGCTGGAAGCTGAATCCATAACTTTTTCCCAGTCCACTTAAGAGGGAAAAGGGAATATGAAGTCCATATGCCTTGTTTTATAATCATAAGCAATAAAGTAGAAAATTTGGTGATTCCTCAGTAAAGTGACACCAGAGGGTGGATAATGACTAAAACTAACAAGCTAATAAATGCAATTTTGTCACTACAATAAATAAATTAAATAAAAAAATAATAAAAAAAACAAGGATCAAGTAATTTAAGAACATCAGAATTTACTAAGTACGATGAACTCTCAAACTGATATGGTATGATGGCTCGCAAAATTAAATATCACATGATCAAAATTCACTTTCCAATGTTCTGTAAAATCAGATGGAATAAACATCACATTATGAGTCTTTGACCAATGTGATGTCCTAGAATGTGTATACTAGTGTGTGTGTGTGTGCGCGCGCGCGCGCGTACGTATATGCGTCTTCAAATGTAACCAAGCTGGTCACTTGGCTGCAATACCAAATTATAACTATTGTACATTTTAATTGAGGACACAGTTTTCATCTTACATTTTGAAGTAATCATTTTGCTGAACTAAAAAGAACTTTATTGCATTTATCTTCCAGCACCATGTAAACCTTGACAAATTCCTCCTTAACCATAAAAAGTACAGATGCTGCAAAAACACTCTGTACTATTTTTGTGCTCATCCCTTTGTAAAAGCTAGGCAATCCTTCATACTGGATCATCTTCAATATGGCATCAAAAGTACCTGCGTTGCAAATATACCATGTAATAATCTGTATTATAAAAATTCTTGATGCTAAACATGCAGAATAGAGAGAAGCCCAGTGAAACTCTGCCTCTCAGTTATCCAGTCAAAAGGTTGATTCCTTTTTATCTCCACTAAGCTCAATATGCAGATATATAAAGACAGGAATTCAACAAACAAAGGAAGATAATGATGGTGCGGTGATGAGAGCTATAATCATAATCTTTAAAATAGATCAATCGATTTGAACAAGATTGATGTGTCTATAAACAAGATTGATGTGTCTATAAACTATCAAATACAAACCTGAGTATCTTAGTGAAACATTCCCACCGATCACCTGCTTTGCTTGCAATCTTGACTGCATAGGCTCATGGAACACAGCGTTTTAGAAATTTATCAAGAAGAGGCTTTAAAGATTACTAACAAGTACAAAATCAGACTCCTGAGACTAGGATAGACAATTTTTGATATATGGCCAAAGAGAGACTTGTTGGTGGGACAACTAAGTAGAAACACGATTCCCCTGGCCTAGTCTTGATGTGATTAAATATTGTATAAACTTTTTTACATTAGTGGGATTCAGCGGTAACATTCAAAATTTTATTTTTTATATCCTTCAAAGGATGCAAATAAAACGAGTACTAAAGTTTACCTTGACAACTAACAATGGATATGTTGCGACAGTCGCTCCTAGTTTCGCCAAGGCCCCTAGAAAGAAAACCTATCCACAAAACAATGTAATATATATGAGAAATGTATATGAGAGATAGATATATCCATATATGTACAGATATATATATATATATATAGAGAGAGAGAGAGTCCAACTCTAATTAGGTTAATTAGATTACTGTTGTGATATTTCTAATGATGATACCAATCATATGGACTCCTGGTGCCAGATTAATAGGAATTAAGAGAAAATGAAAACCTAAACAGGCTTTCAAAACCATCATTTAAATAGATCTTATACCTCTAAAGCAGTTATATTTTTCCTTCCCTGCTTGTTGATAGCACGTTTTACCCTTAGACGCTTTAACGAGCCTTCATAAATCATAAACTGTATTGCTGGGTTGCAAACCTACCAACAGAAACATTCATTACTCTAGAAATAAGTCATAGTGCATCAACAATCTATTCAATAGTCAAGAAATCTAACCATAATAAGTGTTGGAACAATGCCTTTCCAAAATCCAGTAATTCCGGCTTCGGTATAAACCTCGTGGACCTATAAATGTGTACAGAGAATCTATGAGAAGCAAAAGAAAGAAAGGAAAAAAAAATAAAAAATTAATGATATCGATGCCACTGATAATGGTGGTCCTGGTGATTATATACCGCTATCTTAACCATTTATCCCTTGCATTACATATCCTTGAGGTCAAGTTGGCACATTTCCTTAATGAACTGGAGCCAAGCCAAAGCTAAGACAGCAGAAAAATTCCAAACAAGTCTTATGTTGCACAGCAGAAACAATACTTATGAAGGAACAGGCACATGCTTTCATGTTAAAAGTCTAGTCTCAGTACATAGAGCAACATACAGCTTATGCCAAGCACAACACAGAAAATAGGAGGGGACCAATTTGAATAAGATGAGAAGACTGCATGTATTTTCAAAAATGAACTTGACAAGCATTTAAAAAAAAAAATGAAGAAGAAGAAGAAGACAATTCTGCTCTCTAGATGGTGAAATCTGAATGTTTGCATATGACCGACTGTAGGCTTTTCTGATAGAGTTACTTGCGCCTTGACTTTACGAAATTGTGTGGGATTATATATATATGATTCTTTTTGGAAACAGGAAACAAAGAAATGCACAATCATAGCTTAGAAGGAATGAAACAAAGAAAAACTCAAATTGTAATTTTTTTCCATCCATACCAACTTAATCACAGTTATCACACTGCAACCCAAAGGACTTTGGCCTCTTTTCCTTTTCCAAAAGCATAAGGCTTTATAATAGATCAACCCTCCCTGCTGAACTTGCCCAAATCAGCCCAAGCTCCCTAAATAAATATACTATAACTTCACAGTGCACAAATACATGATGAACACTCTCCTCCTGCAGCTTACACAAAACATACAGCAGCTCGGTCTCCTCCTTTTAATAACATCACAAGTATTCACCCTCCCATGTGCCACAAGCCATCCCAAATCCTTGACCTTAGGAGGAATCTTAACTTTCCATAAATATTTTGCTGGAGGAAAGATTGGATCTGAATTAGAGTCAAATGAAAGGATTTGCAAGAGAAAATTTCAGAAGAGCTTCCATTTCCTTTCATCCAGTTTGGAAGCCAGCAATCTTACTCTTTCTAACACAATCAACAAAGAGGATAACTCTTTTACCTCTTCATGATTCGAATTCCTTCTAAAGCCATACAAACCTTAACTAACAGCCTTTAACAGATTATGAAATAAAGTAATCTAACTCAAAATCATAACCACAGTATAATTCTCTGAAGCTCCTCTGAAGCTGGAGCATAGATGATATCTGTTTCCAGCTTGTTACATTTCTTAAGACATGATAAAGAACTTAAAAACACAGAAAATATATATAATATAGATATATATATTAATACATATAATCCATATTACATATATTATATATATATATATATATGAAGTCTAAACACTAATATATTAATATATCTATATCTATCTATTGCTTGAATGTTTAATCATACCTTTTTGACCTCAAATTCCTTTGACTATAATGTTCAATACTCCAAACACTCCACTCCATTTGATAAGTGACCAAAATCTCAGTTTTGAACCAAACTACAGTATTTTCCAATGCCGGATGGTTGAGAAACTACTGAATCTTTTTTCCACCAAAAACAACTTAGGCATCATATACCTATAAACCAGATCACATTATTTTCCCTTTACCCACATCATGTGTCTTCACGAAACAAGAAAGGCAAACTTTGCATATGCCTCGCCACGACACTTTTACACGGTTGTCATAATTTTTACAAAGGAATAGACTTTGGTTCCCATCTTACCCATATTCTAAGTCAAGAGATGCCTAATAATGATGAGATTGTAAATTAGCTCAAATATACAGTTTCCTAGTTTTTTTAGTGGCAAGATTAGTTTCTGATTATAATTAGGGTTCTACTCTATTTAAACCATTTTTAGATTATGATCACTGGCTCTCTGCTCTCATTTATCTCCCTTTTTCTCACAATTTAATTTATTCAAAGGTGTTAATGACAGTGGGATGCAACTTCCTCAGTCATCGTGTCCCAATAGTTTTTTAGGCTATTTAGTCGGATGATCCTGAAGAATAGTTGTGAACTGAATGACAAGGGTTAGATCAGACTAGGCTAAACACACAAATGTGAAATGTGTGTGTGTGTGCGCGCGCGCGCGCAAGCTGAATTGTATGAGCACAATTTCCCACGCTTTTATTTAAGTTTTATATCGGAGATTTTCAATTTCAGCATATGTGATTACTGTGCATATATATAAAAAACATGTTTCACTAGAAGAATTCACAACCATAACGTTTATGGATTCAGGGTTTGACACATCTACTTCAGGATTCAAACGCAAATGATGTTGACTGAATGCTAAAATAAATTTATCATTGTTCATGAAAATACACAAGAAATAAATTTGCTTACCGCTTGCAAAGTTCCATACGGACGGGGTTTTATTGAATCAAGTTCAGCCAATTTGTGTTGTAATTCAGAACCTGTCAAACCATTTTCAGAAGCTTCCCTCAACAGAGCGTCCTTTCTTTCCTCCATGATTTTTCTCTCAGCTTGAGTATGTGTCTTCAAGAGAAAAAGAAAAGGAGTCAAACTAATGTAGGCTTTGAGACAATACCAAGTGACTTGCACCGGAAGAAAGCATCTAACGATCACGAAGTCATTCCTTTCAAAAACAAGATTATAAAGTCATTATATTTCTAAGACACAAATTTCTTCGTAGGGAAGTGAGTTATATTTGCTCTCTTGTATGCTCTTTGAGATGCTGTTATATTATAATTCCACAAAACTGAGTATACAGATAATCAGACAGACAAAAGTGCTAGTGCAACTGAGGTTGTTAACAAATTAGTTTATGTGCACTGAAAATGCAAAATGCACCTGCATACGAGTCACCAGCACCCATATAGGAATTGTCAGCAGCACGTTCAAGGAACTGCAGGGTAATACATGAGTAAAAAGTTTTAATCAGAAGACCAAGTCATTATAGATTATCACTGAAAAGAGCAAAATGCCAGTTCAATGAGCATAGATGTAATGATCAAAAATGGCTCAACCACGTCTCTCCCATGCTTCGGAACTCCCTTAGGATGTATGTTTATTAAGGAATGAAAGAAGGGATTTAACTTTACCCAGCCAAGGCTGCCACACTAAGCCAAGAAAACATCCCAATAGTACCATCCCCACGTCCTTTGACTTTGCGGGCAGCAGCAATGGCCTCAGCCTTGTTTTTAAACACTTGATAAAAATAGTAATAAATGCCCTGCCAGCAAGAAAAGGAGCGCTTTTAACACATATAACACAGAACTCACTTCTGTATTACCATTACATTAAGTAGGAGCCACCATTAACAATGATAAAACTTCATCCTTGTGTGTGTCTATATCCGTTACTCATACGATGAGTTGTAGCTGTTTGTATATATCTTTACTCAAACACAATCAATTTTATATATATAATGTCTTTTAAGTTTTTAACAATTGGAAAAGAAGAAAAAGCCGAAAGAACAAAGAGAATCCTGCACATTGCTAATTCAATTATTCTATCCAAATCATGTCGATTATGAGATTCGGAAAAGCATGTTAGACTATTCAATCCGAGAACAAATTCTACTGTGAGACGGAAATGTAAAAGCAGAACAAACATTAAAATATAAAACAGGAAAAAAAATGAAAAAAAAAAAGGAAAAAAAAAAAAAGAAGAAGAAGAACCTGTGAAGCAGCAGTACCGAGCAGAGAAGGCTTAAGACCGCTGTAGAGTCCTCCCCAACCGTCGGTTCTTATAACCTGGCACCACCACCATTACAGAACAAAACCAAGCTTGAAGAAAACGAATTTGAAATGAAATTAAGACAAAAAATCCTACGGAACGATTGTGAATTATTACATGGAGCATTTGCAGAAGAGTCCCAAGGCGTTTGGAAGTAGCTAAGGATTGCTTGGCGACTCTCTCGGTTTGTTGGCGCGTATTGACCTGCAGTTGACCGCGAAGAGACGGTCAAGGATTGATTGAGCTCTGAAATCTAAATAGCAGAGAGAGATAGAGAGAGAGAGAGAGAGAGAGAGCTAGGTACAGTTTGGAGAGGATAAGTGATAATCTGGGCAATGATGCCACCTCCGGCGCCGGCCAGCCCATTCGCCACAGCGTTCGACATTCTTTCTTTCTACTACTCTGAGCCTTCCAACCGCCCAGACGCTGCAAGTTTATTATCTTGCTTATTTTAAGGGATGACTGAATTTACTTTTTACCCGCAGTTAAAACATTTCAACGAGCTTTTCAGAGAAAAAAAAAAAAAAAACATTTCAACGAGATTTCCCTTTTTCTTCGTAGGAAGGAAAAAGAGGAGTCACAATCGTGTGAGCTGAGCTTGTCTAAACAAAAGGCAAAAGTGTGAGAAGACACTTCAAAAGATAAAGAATAGAACCACATTCTTTTTTTGTAATAATTGATTTAAAGACATTTATTATGAAATTAATTTTTCTCAACACGTGAAACATAATCACAATCACCGTATGATTATGACATATTTATTTGACATAATCAACAAATAATGAATTTCCTATTATCACTTTAAAATATCCTTCTTTTCTTGCTTGTTTTAGAGTTTAAACACCTTGGATCAAAGCAAACTCCTCTTGTGCTAAAAAGCATTTGGTGGCCCGAATTATTTGCACCAACAATTCACACTTATGTTTTAATCACATGTTAGTATGTTGCAACCAAATTGATGCCAAATATACGACATCAAAATTCAACTTAACACAATCATTGGAAGGAAATTGTCACTTGATGATGCGATGAAAGCATCTAAATTAGATGCTGCTTTTAATACAGGCAGCAACACTTGATACCCTGATAAGATAGAGGTAGGTTTACTTTGTAAGAAATAATTATGAACTCATCACTATCATGAAGGAAATCTGCATTGATTGTTTGCTTTACTTGAAGGTTAAGTAATGGGATTGTGATATGAGTCGAATCTTGTAATCTATTGTGTAATCTGGAGCAATAGATATTTGAGAATCCTATTGGTACTTGTTTTAGGTAAGTAGCATCAGATATGTTTAAGGAATTAAAGGCAGAATATCTATGTGTTGAATAGATTCTCTTTATGGGAGGGGTCTATATACAACTCCTATATAAGAAGACTCGGTCCCTGCTTCCATCATCATTGAGTATACGGAACCTTGACCCATAGAGAGGAACTCGCTCCTGGTGAAAAGCAAAAGACCTTAGTCATCAACGACTTGATCAACATGAATACTCAAGGTTAGTACTGTTCAGTTCACATAAGCATGTTTTTGTGTCTATAGACTTTGTGACTGTGATCCTTGTCTGTTTGTATTGATATTACATACTTTAACGACCTATTGATTTTTAGAATCTCAATATCTACCAATAAAGTATAAGAAAATGGAAAATTCTACGGTACATTAATGCACTAATACATCACGTAAATTAGATTTGATACAGATGTAAACTAACTCATGCATTAGTAAACTAGCTTGACTTTATCTCAAATTAGTATACCTCTGTTTTAAGTCAATCTACATTTTTATCAAACTAATTTACTTGATGTATCGGAACCTTAAAAACATTGGTAAACTCAACCTTCAAATCCTCTCCAATAACCTACCAATTTGAAATTGGATAGCCAATCTAGCTAGAATTGAGTTACTAACATTGATTGCTGTTTGTGCTATTAAAACAATATTTCAAGAAGAGTTGATCTATATCTTCTACATTTCAGCACACAAATAATACATTTATAATTGATAATTAAGTATATGAAGGTGAACCCGTTCAACCACTACACTAAACGTGAATTATTTCATGAATATATTCGTTACGGTTTCTCAAAAATTATCTCCCGTCATTGCTAAAAACGAAAAGTCAAAAAGGTTCTTCAACTTAGTAACTTCTAGCTCAAACAACCTCCCAATAAAATAAAAAAACAAGAAAAAAAAAACTGTAAGAGCCTAGCGTAGCTCAAAATTGGTCAACGCCAAGTGTCGGAGTACTCTCAAAAAAAGACTATTTTTTTTTTTCTGGTCTGAAGACTCGTTTATTCCAGTCTTCTTCCTTTCTCTTGTCGAATTGTTTATTTCGGTCTGGAAATTAGACTTTTAGATTTTTTATTTTTGGTCCCTGAAATAGACAATACCGCGTCCAGCGTGGTACCTAGGGGAATCTCTATCATTCTGATTATTATTATTATTATTTTTTTCTTTATCTTCTTCTTCTTCTTCTTCTTTTATTTTTTTCTGTATTATATTTCTCCAGTGTTTTTGGTTCGTTCCTACCCCCTCCCTCCTCTGCTAGATTGACCGATCGGAGAAGATGGTGAAGGAGACGGAATATTACGACGTCCTCGGAGTAAAGCCCACCGCCACCGAAGCCGAGATCAAGAAAGCTTATTACATTAAGGTCCTCCTTATTCAATCTTCATTCTTCTTCTCTGCAATTTTTACTTTCTTCTTTTTACCACTGTTTAGCAAAACCCATTGTATTCTGTTCACTCTCTACTGTTTCGATGCCTGATTCTGCATCTATTCTAGTTTGATTTTACTAAGAATTTTCGATTACAAGGTCAAAGGTCAAGAGGCGAAGGGAATTTTCGTTTCTGATGATTTTAGGTTTAGATTGAATAAGAGGTGATTAGAATGCTTAGTAGTGTTGGTTGAAATAGATCCATTAGTTATATCACTCGGAGGACGAAGCAGAAATGAGATTAGCTCTCTCAGGAATTTTTTTTTTTTTTCTTTTTCTTTTTTTCCTGATATGAAATTTGAAATTGATTATTTGGTTGTGTGTTTTGGTTACTTGCAGGCAAGACAGGTTCATCCAGATAAAAACCCGAACGATCCTCTTGCGGCGCAAAATTTTCAGGCAAGGAGGCTAGTTGCTTTATGTTTAGTTACTACTATTTGATTACCAGTTGGTTATGTCACAAAAAAGAAGAGGAAAAGAAATGTATTTGTAACATCAAGACCTGCATGCATCTCACTTACATATCAGATGTTACAAATTACAAGTACTTGCTAGGCAGATAGCTATGCCATCGGTTGATTTCTCACCCACTGGACTTGCAAACATTTTTCACAAAGCAATGATTTCCATTTGATTTTGTTAATGATTTCCCTTGTGTGGGAAGGTTGGGGGAGGGGGCATTGGACTATGAATTATTTCTCTTACTGATTGTGACTTGGGACTTGGGAGAGATACTCACAAGTAGTTTATTTATTGGATTCAGGTTTTGGGAGAAGCCTACCAAGTGTTAAGTGACCCTGCTCAACGACAAGCCTATGATGCTCATGGAAAATCAGGAATCTCAACGTTAGTTCTTAATCCATGAATAGATGAATTCTAAAATTGAAAAGATGTCTACACCTCATGGGTTTCCTATGAGCGTGTTTGATATCTGGTGAAATTAACATCAAATTGAACCTTCTGACTCTTTTCGGAATGTTTCCCTTGATGCCTTTTTTTTCAGCGATGGAATTATTGATCCTGCAGCAATCTTCGCTATGCTATTTGGTAGTGAGCTTTTTGAGGAATATATTGGACAGTTAGCCATGGCATCAATGGCTTCACTAGATATTTTCACAGAAGGAGAACAGTTTGATGCCAAAAAGTTGCAAGAGAAAATGCGGGTAAATCATTTCACTAGTATTCTTAATGCTCGCTTGTGTTCTTCATTCAAGTCTGTATTGGACCGACTTTCAAGTAATATCTTCAAAGAATGCTCAAAGTTAAATCTTCTTTTTCTACAGGTTGTTCAAAGAGAGAGAGAAGAAAAGCTTGCAGAATTACTAAAAGATAGACTCAACCAATATGTGCAAGGAAACAAAGAGGACTTTGTTCATCATGCTGAAGCTGAAGTCGCAAGACTTTCCAATGCAGGTAATTGACGCTGTGTGATTTGGTTTTAGTTGAGAAGAGCGACAAATATGTTCAACTGCTTGTAGATGTTCCATTGTGTAAAGATTTTAATCTACTTGTAAATAGTGGGAACCTGAAAACACTTTCAATGATTCATATAGGGCCTACATTGAATTATTCTTTATAAGAACATATAAATTATCTGTCTTCCTTTCACCAAGACGGTAGATAACTTATATCTTTGTCACATGTTTGTTGATGCAATCATGCAAGCAAGCTTACTTGTTCTCATTTTCTGGATGTTGAAGCCTAGCTGTTCTAGGATAGCTCTTTTTTTTTTTTTTTTGGACTTCTTGCTCACTCTTTTTTTCGTTTTTCAATAATTTTTTTTTTGTTTCTTATAAAAAGAAGTTTATAAACTCAAATACTCTACAAATGTCTTTCTAATATCAATGCCAATCAAATGCAGTGGCAAGTTGTTTAACAGGTGCTAAATTTTCCAAATATCTTTATGAGGGGTTAATTTGACAGTTGGGTCAGAAGTTAGCCAATTATCTATATTCTGACATGTTATTGCTCATCAATCAAGCAATGAAGCTATGCTTTGTAATTTGTTCTCTTTTTCAGGTTAAAGAAAGTGCTGAATTCATTATTAAGGGTGTAGGAACCCGTTTTACAATACATAAGTCATTAATGTCTTATGGACTGTCCCTGTTTTATTTCTCTGCATCACATGTCTAATCATATGTCTGTTCTCTACAGCTTATGGTGGTGATATGTTGAATACAATTGGCTATATATATGCCAGACAGTCAGCGAAAGAGCTAGGAAAGAAAGCAATATATCTGGGAGTGCCATTTATTGCTGAGTGGTTTAGAAATAAAGGGCACTTCATTAAATCCCAAGTAACAGCAGCAACAGGTTAGTAAACCTTTCTGGCTTCAATGACCACCGGTCAGGTTCTCCAGGTATTTGGGGGCTGATCCTACCCAAATTTGTAGGGTCCAATCCAGTTCATCACTCGTTCATATTTTGACATGAAAAGGAATATGACTTTTTGCTGTCTTTTCTGGCATGTTTATGGTAATTATTCCCAGACATGATGCACACAAGTTTGCTGCCTGAGCTTTTTCATGCATTGGCTTATGAACTTTATTTATCTATTTTGTTTTCTGGTCAGGTGCGATTGCTTTGATCCAACTGCAGGAAGACATGAAAAAGCAACTAAATGCAGAAGGAAATTACACTGAGGAAGAGCTTGAAGAATACATGCAAAATAACAAGAAGTTGATGATTGATTCCCTGTGGAAGCTCAATGTGGCTGATATTGAGGCCACTCTCTCCCGTGTTTGTCAGATGGTTGTGTGACATCCACTGCTTCATTTGATAGCTAAGACATGAAGAGAAGTCTGGTTCAGTTTGTCTGATTGTAATTTTACATGGTTTATTTTAGGTTCTTCAAGACAGCAGTGCCAAGAAAGAGGAACTCCGTGCACGAGCAAAGGGGTTAAAAACTCTTGGCAAAATCTTCCAGGTAATCTATTTTCTTAATTGTATGTGGATTTAATGAAGATTCTAGGTTACTGATCTAATACATATATAGTATTGCATTCATATAGAGAACCAAGTCAACCAATGGAGTTGAGGGTGAAGGTACACCAAATAGTCTTAACGGAATTGAATCAAGCCGCGATGCTTCTCCTTCAACAACACCAAGGTCCTCAATAAGTTCTTATGCACCGCAGGTACCTTCTCTGCTATAAGCTCATCTTATTTGTTAGACAGGTTAGAATTTCACAAACTAGCGATCCGATGGGGGCCATCATCCATAAGGGATTTTGAACCTTGCCACTTTCTTGTTTTGGGGACACACGACTGTTAATATCCATTTTCATTAGAGATAAGGATTCCTCATCTTTGTTACTTTTATTAGGATACTTTGACTTGCTCTTGTAAACTACAATACTGTGCAGTCTCACAAAAGAAAAGTTTTTTTTTTTTTAATTTTTATTATCCTGATCAATTTGTCTCCCTCTACATGTTTTAATACTCGAGTGTTGTTCAAATGACAATTAAAGCTGTTCAAACTGCTTCATTTTTCCTTTTCTTTTTTTTAATTCCTCTTTTTTTTTCTTTTTTTCTTTTTAGTTTTATCTATTATTTATGAATTGCCTGATTTGTTAGGATTTGCACTGTAATATTTATAAAGATTGACGGGATCTATCTGGCTAGGGTTTAATATGTCTTAGAGGGAGCTCAAGATCTACAATGAATCATTGTAATTCCTAGACATTAGAATAAACCCCAAGTTCAATTAGAACTAAAAACCGAAAAGAAAAGAAAAGAAAAAATGATCGCGTGACATTGATGTAATTCTCACTTAGTGCCCAGACTCCTATGACCCTTCCTTTATACATGTATGTTTTAATATGCATTATTTTATTTTCTTAACTTGTTTCAAAACATTATCAGGTGCCACAGAGCCCCTACGTGGAAATTGCAGGCATGCAGTTTGACAACTTCCCTAGGCCAACTGCACCACCTGGTGCACAGAGACATTCTTCCACGGGCAGGGATTAAGGGTGGAGACTTCTCCTTTTCTCTTTCCTTGTAGCATAAACCTTTGTATCCTTTCATTTGTATCAAAGTTGTGGGGTGTCGTCGTGTGAAGAATCTGAGGTTTGATAGTTGGATGTGTCTGCTTGAACTAGTGGTGATTGTGCTTGAAAGGATACATCACCTCCAGCTGAGTAGGCCTTGCATTCTTTTCGGGAAGACAGATTTATATACATAGGGAGGGAGATAGATTTGTTGTAGAAGTTGGTACTTGCTATATGCTGTTGTCACCTATTGACTGCTATAGTTTGCACAGTTATTTTTATTGGTGTATTTGGCTGGGAGTGACAGATCCCATTTTGTGGTTTTGAAGTTCAAATTTGGGTTCATATCCATATCTTTCGAAATAGTACTGCTAGGTTTGCACAGTTATTGTTATCGGTGTATTTTGTCACAGATGTTAGGTTGTGGTTTTGAAATTCAAATTTAGACTCGACCCTTCGTCATCCATGTTCTTTCCGAACAATATTGCTAAAGTTTTTCAAATTGTAATGTGGTACCAATTGAGTCAGTTTAAAACGTTTCGGCATTTATAACGAAAAGATTAAATAAAAATCCAAATAGATTCAATATTAAAATCAAATGAAAGTGCGAGAATGGAAGAAAGTCAAGAAATAGAAGCCTCAATCGTGGTCATGTAAATTCCGATATCCCGCAGTTTTTTAAGACAAACTGTAAGAATACTAGGTAGGTAGCACCGCCCTTCTAAAAAACAAAAAACAAAAAAACAAAAAAACGAAAAAAGGTAGGTAGCAGTAGCAGTAGCAATGTCCGAGACTCCGTTGTCGGTTCCATGCGGGAGTTACCTTGCCTAGGAATTACCAATTAACACTAATATAGTAAAAAGGTCAAACGTCTGACACTCTGATTCGTCCGATCTGGTCACAGATACGGATGTAATTTCCTTCCATTTTTATATTTAATTAATTAATAATTCACTTTTCACTTTTTTTGGAATCAAAATTCAAAATCCGAAAGCTCTCTCTCTCTTCTCGAAAGTTTTCTTGTGTCTGGTATGGAGAGACCATAGAGAGAGTCGATTCGACTCGTGTGTTTTGGTGTTATATGCACTCTCATAGTGTGAGTGTACGTTGGAGAGAGATCAGATCGATCTGCACCGGATCTCAGCCCATTGGAGGAAGGGAGGGATTGGAGTGACGACGACGTCGTTTTGGGGTGGGGTTTGGCGGAATGGACGTCAGCCAGAAGAAATCGTCGGCGGCAGTTTCCGATGTGGGAGCGTGGGCCATGAACGTCATCAGTTCCGTCGGGATTATCATGGCCAACAAGCAGCTCATGTCCAACGCCGGCTATGCTTTCTCTTTCGGTCCTCTCTCGATCTCACCCCTCCTTTCAATTATTTACATCATTTCTTCTGCATTCTATCCATCTAGGATGATGATGCATTTTAACCATAATTCTTCGAAACTAGTTTCGAATAGTATACAATGCACAATGTCTTTTAATTCCCCCTGGAAAAGTTTACCAACAAAAAAAAAAAAAAAAAAAAAGGTTGATGGCTTTATTCCGATTTGTGATTGACTCCGATTTGTGTATTTTCAGCCACGACTTTAACTGGGTTCCATTTTTCTGTAACTGCACTCGTTGGCCTCGTCTCCAATGCTAGCGGTTATTCTGCCTCCAAGCACGTACCCTTTTGGGAGCTTCTTTGGTTCTCCATCGTTGCCAATGTCTCCATCACCGCCATGAACTTCAGCCTCATGCTCAACTCTGTCGGCTTTTACCAGGTATCATATATAATCACTTAATTGTTTCCACATTGTAATGGATGTACATGCTGTTATTTGCCACTTGCTACTTCACCTTCGTACTTACCTGTGAAGTTATCTAATGATCTCTCTCTATATGGTTTCGGCGCAGATTTCAAAGTTGAGCATGATTCCCGTGGTTTGTGTGATGGAATGGATTCTTAACAACAAGCAGTATTCCAAGGAGGTTAAAATGTCTGTTGTGGTTGTGGTTATAGGTGTTGGTGTTTGTACCGTGACTGATGTGAAAGTTAACCTCAAAGGCTTCATATGCGCCTGCCTAGCAGTTTTGTCCACTTCTTTCCAGCAAATTGTGAGTGTTTATTTTTTTTATTTTTTCCAATTTATGTCCATATATTAATAAGATTGGAGAAGCATTTCAAGTCATTGGTCGTCTGGTTTCTTAATTCTGGTAATTCGTTCCATTACACAAACAACTTTGGTTCAATATTCATTTGAAATATTTCATATATCTGTGGAGCGACCATCTTAATTCTTGGTATTTATATTGTTCATCTGTTGACAGTCTATTGGGTCTCTTCAAAAGAAGCATTCAGTTGGATCCTTTGAATTGCTGAGTAAGACTGCTCCAATTCAAGCCATTTCTCTGCTCATTCTCGGCCCATTCATTGATTACATCCTTAGTGGTGCATTCATAACAGACTATAAGATGTCTACTGGTGCCATTGTAAGCACTTTATCCTTTAAGTCGAAGTCGTGCTTTACTATTTTGGTTTTGTTTGATGTTGTACATGCTGACATTTTAAGCTGTGATGCGTGAGTCTGCAGGCATTCATTCTTCTTTCGTGCTCCTTAGCTGTGTTCTGCAATATTAGCCAGTACCTCTGTATTGGACGTTTCTCTGCTGTTTCATTCCAGGTTTTAGGTCACATGAAAACAGTATGTGTCCTCACATTAGGGTGGCTTCTATTTGATTCAGAGCTCACTTTCAAGAACATTATGGGGATGATTCTTGCAGTCGTTGGCATGGTGATTTATAGTTGGGCTGTCGAGGCAGAAAAACAGTCTGGCAAACCCGTGTCCCATTCAAAAACCAGCATGACAGAAGAGGAAATTGAACTTTTGAAGGCAGGACTGGATACCACTACTGTGAAGGATGTTGAACATGGAGCAACTAAAGTTTAGAAGAGGTAGTAGACTCATTTTTGGCCGGAAAGGGAAAAAGCTTGAGGCAAGGGAATGGAATGAGGAAACAAGTACTTGTCATTTTTTGACTCCTGCCCAGCTGACTCTTTATACAAATATTTTTAGAATATGTTTTTGTTTCATTGAGATTGTCCTTGTTTATTTATTTTTATATAGCCTATATCTGTATTTGCAAAAGAAGTATGTAAAACCCAAATCATAGTTGAAAGCGCCGAGTTCTATTTATTCATTGCAATCTGCCGAGTTCTTGTTTAACTCTTTCACAATCTTCATGTTTGTGCTACTGCTAGGAAGGATCTAAAAGTATAGTTGTCGTTTGGGCAGTCTTTAGTGAAAGGGATTCAGAACCAACAAATTGTGACGCAATTTTTCTCCTTGATGCTATATATGCAAGGGGTTGTGCGAATAATTATTGGAAAACCTGACTGTACTTGGTTATACTCTGCTGCACTCGGGTGTTTCACTAGCTGATCAAGTTTAATTTGCTATCCCACCTTACCTAAATGAAATCTCGTCTGAAATTCTGCACCATATTCCTTTACTAGCTGCCTGCTTTCAAGACGTTGCCATTTTTAAGTATTGTCCAAAATTTTAGAGAAATCTAACCATGATAACTAGAAGCAGAACCCTACGATCTCCCCAAGTTGCACATCTCTTTGCTGTGGAAACCTTCATGCGCTTCGTTACATTCTCCTAATTTTCATCCACAAATTCTTCATCAACATGTTAATGCCTTAAATTATCTTTCATGATCATCACCTTATTAGATTGATTAACCATTATTGCCGGTCAATGAACTGTGATTGGTTGGATATATCTGTCACATTTGAATTCTATATACTATTATTTTTCTTCTTTCAGGGCCAACATTAATCGAATGGAAAAAGATTTCAAGCCTCGAACTTTCTTGCTCACAAACCAACTAATTGCTGGCGTTATTTTTGTATCACTAAAATTTGATGTATACAATTCAGTCTTCAATTTTTGAAGATGGAAGTATGAGATTACAAAAGAATCAATGTATAAGAAAGAATGGCTATCTACATTACATTATCAATCCCCAGTCAAAAAATCCAGAGGCTTAGAAATGTCAGGCATGCAGCAGCAGAACCGGGTCTAATTGTAGATAGCACTAGCGTAGAACTTGGAAATGAGATCGGAAAGCTCCATGTAATGGGCGGAGGGATTGCTGGTTTCAAGGAGATGAAGAAGATAGTGGAAGAGATCGACATCACAGGCTATTCTTAGGGCTCCATCATAGGAATAACCGAACTCTTGCTCTGCGGAGAGCTCCAGTAGACTCTGGAAGAGTGGGTGGTTTAGATAATTGGCTTCCATCTCAAACTTGCACATCAGATCAATGTCTCTTCCAACACACACACGGACTTGACCGGCTTGTGTCATAGGCACTACTCGAGAGTCGTCTGAGTCTGAAATGGAGGGAAACCCTTTTGCTCCACAGAACAAGAGCTTCTTCACGATGCTACTCATCATCATCGAGCTAGTTCTTTAATAAAGCTTCTGCAGTACTTTGTTTTGTGAAACGAAAAGAAAGTATGAAATGAATGAAGGACTGAATGAATGGAGTGAATGAATGACTGAAGATTATATATAGATCGAGATTGAGGAACTAAATAAATAAGTGGGTGCTCAACGCCTAGGCATTATGGCACATGACAAGTAAACGCAAGGAAGGAGGCATAAGCCGCGGAAAGCAAGTTAGCTCGGGCCCACGTGACTGGCAGCCTCTCTTGCTTAACCGAGAAGAAATCTGCATATAAGAAAAGTCCAAGCCTCCATGGACTCCAGCTTCTACTAAAGAGGGCCTTTTGTGGATTGTCCAACTTGTCCGATTGACGTAAATTTTAAACGGTGCGATGGTGTTCCAGTATTTCTGGATTGAAAACATAAGATAAAAAGTAAAATATAAGCACGGTCTAGTCCAATGTATCTCCAAGTGACATCATTTTTCTTCAGCGGACAATATATAATTGCACGACTTTCTCTCTTTTGATACCTTCAACTGTCAGAATGAACTAGTTAAATATATAAATTGGCAAGGAATGAATTGATGGAGCAGCTGTTTTGGGGCAAGATATGGCATAAAGGCATGGAGCTGATAAGCTGTCATTACTGATATAAAGAAATAGATCCATAATGGATCATATGGTATTATTCCTCCTTTTACGTAGAAACCATGAATACATTAATAGGCTAGTTTATTAATGTCTGTACTATATAGTAATGAGAGGCAGTGAGAACTCTCAGCTTTAATAGAGTTCAGACTGGAGAGCTGAGATACATAGCAAAAGGAAAGTTCATGATACCAAAGTCAAGGCCAGCTAGCTAGATAGTGAAAGAACCAACCGCGTCTTTATCTGCACAGAACAAGAACACTTCTTCTCATCTTCTGCACTCAAGAGTCAAGACGGTGAGACAACATTATGGCTCTCATTCTTTCAAGAATACAATAACGTGATCAAAATTTGTTAGATGTTGTTACTGTGTACCAAAAAAATCATTTTCACTACCAAGCACTATTACTGATGCGAAAATGCACAAGAACCACTAGCTAGATTCATTCTTGTAGAAAATTGGTTTTATTTATAAATTAGGGTTTTTGTTATAACCGCAATTTCCATTTTTATTTTGTGTAATCGTGTGAAACTAATATTGTACAATTTCACGAATGTTGCTCGAAATATTTCATTTTTTTTAGAATTATCGAAGTTCCAAAATAGTTGTTTTAACGAAAAGCTCGAAATGTTTGATTCAAGAAATCGACTTTTTATACGTGCAAAATTTGGGAAAAGTTCTTTCATGAAAGTTGTAGAGCTCGTTGATACGAGTCTGTACATATCTGAAACACAAAGATCGAATTTTTTCTGATTTAGTTATCGCATTAGAATAAATTTCTAAAACGGGTATATAAAGAAAAAACCCTAATTTTTTTTGGAAACTTTCCTTTTTTTTCTCCCGACCTCTTTCCTCTTTCGGACTGTTCATCTTCAACCTCTCTCTCTTTCATCCGAAACCACCGAAAAACAGAGCATGGCTTCACCGTGCTCTTTCTCGCTCCACATGCCATCTTAAGGCACCAGACCACTTCCCTCATGCTCGCCTCGACCTTGCGCAGCTGCCAGAGGCAGCCTTGCGCCGCGACACGGTCGTCAGGGGCAGCGGGAAGCCCCGACTGGTTAAAGCTCGATTTTGGTTTGATCTCGATATCTCGAGCTACAGATCATCATTCCTCTTTATTCTTGGCTCATTAGACTCGTATCAAGTTGCTGAACAAGCGTCAAGAAGGATCGACCTGGGTATAACGATTTCAGTTTCGTCGGAGCTTATCTCGATTTAGATCGAAAACCACCTTCAAATCCGGATATCTCGAGTTTCAGACGACCATTTCTTGTGATTCTTGGCTTGGTGAACTCGCCTTGAGTTCCTGAAGAAGTCTCAAGAAGGGATCGAGTCGAGTTGTTAGAGTTTTTACGTGGATCGAAGCACCACTGGTTTTGGAAAATTTCTGGTCACCACGACTGTTTTGGTACATTTCGATCTCTTCTCGTTATTTTCTGATCTCGTGCTAGTTATAAAAGTTGCTCAAAATGATGAAACGAAGGGGAGAGGCTCGGTCCCGACACTATTGGTGGTGGTCGGCGGCGGCTCTGCCACTAACTCCGCCGGCCCTTTCCGGCCACCTCCGGGGGTCAAAAATATAGTTTCTGTACATTTTAAGATTCTACATTTCAATACGATCATTTTGGCATATTATTTAGTTATGAATTTTTAGATTTCGATCGATTTCAATCGTTAGATTTGTGATCTGTGAAGTTAGGACCGTCCGATGGACTTGTAGTTTTGATATGATGATCATATGACTGTCCCAGCGCTTTGTGTGGTCATGGACGAAGATTCGACAGTTGGATCTTCGTATAATTGCAAAATCGTGATTAGGGAGGCGATTCGTGAGAATCCGTCCGTCGGATTTTCTTATAATTTAGAATCCGACCGTTGAATGGTAGTTTAAGTATGTTTTGGAATTATTGGCTAAATTCAAGTCACATTTGATTAGGTGATTGACAGGTTGCACTTGGGTGAGCTGTTTCAGTGTGGTTTTGTATTTTAATTGAAGACGCAGCGGGAGTTTCGAGGTGAGTAAAACTCACGTGGTTCATATTACAAACCGAGTACTTTTAATTAATTTATTTTGTCTTAATTGTGTGAAAAGTATTTATGGATTAAATATTTGTTTTTAAAATCACATGGACTTGAACAACTACGGTCCATAGGTAAGTAAAATGAATTTTAATTATACAAATGAATTTCACAATTTTCTTGTGTGAACTATAGATGATATTAGTGGTCATCCCTAAGTGGATGATTACGTGTATATATATATATATATATATATATGTATATTTACGTGGAATATATATATGGGTGGTGCGTTGATAGTGATGACGTGATTGAGTTGGAATGATGATTTGGATTATATTTCAAATGCTTAAATTTCATAATAATATTGTGTATCTTGGATGAGTTGATTTCATTGTGTGAAAATATATTGTCGTGCTCATTTATGGATTTAGGGTCAACATAGTGACTGGTATGAGAAATCGAACGCTCTAATCCTAGGTGGATGATGGGATACGATTGGTTGAGTGAGTTGAATGCCACAACCCTTGTCGGGTAATGAGGCTAGATTAAGTATGAGTATCAGACGCTCTAAATATGTATATACGTATATATATTGATGAAATACAATAAAGATAAATATGTCGGATGCCATAACCTGGGCCAAATGACGGGCTACGATTCAGTTAGAGCTCTAGTCTGTCAACACCGTATTTTTATAAATACGATTTTGGGGTTTTGAGAAGAAAGATATGAGTTAGGGTTTTGTGTTGATTTGTTGATTTGGTGATTGATTATGAGATTGTTGGTTCTTTGTGGATGTGGAAAGTATTGAGTGTTGACTTGGGTGAAAATGATAATGAATTAATTAAACAACCGTTCTTTCTTTTTACTCATACGAGCTTCAAAAGCTTACCTGGTTTTGTGTTGTTGCAATCCCGGTACACTATTCAAATGGTGTAGTGGATATTCCTGTAGGTCATGATAACCAGGGAGGTGACCGTGCTGTTTAGGAGTTGCAGTATTTATTTAATTTCATTTAAGTTGTGAGGTTTGTTATGCTCATTTAGAGCTTTACAATTTAATTTGTGTGTGAGTTGTAATAATTAACCGAGACTAAATTCGGGATTTGAAATTAAATTGTGTGGTGAGGTTGTTAAGAAAAAAGAAATTTTCAGGATGATTATTTTGAGTTGTGGTAATTCATGTTTCGGATTTTGAATTTTTATTCTAAAATTCGGGGCGTGACAGTTTTCTTAGAGCCTAAGGCTTCATTTGATCTACGGATTTGAGGCTTGGGTAATGAATATTAATTTTCTTTCAACATTTGGTGTTACAAAGTCATAAATAAAACCAATCATTCCATACTTCCACTAAGGAATTCATTTTATGAATTTATAAAAGACTTTTGGAACTCATCCTAACTGAACGGTTTAACCCTGCGCCCAGTATTTATATTAAAATTTGAAGGATGCATCCAGGGGGTGGTGGGGGGAGACAAAAGGCCTGAACCTAGAGCTACATTAGAATTACTGCTAAGATCCTCATAGAAAACATTATGAATAATAGCGTCTCTTCTAACCAAATTTCATCAAGAAATGAAAAATTAGCAAGGTGTACTAATCTATTAGCAAACATTATTTGCTTCACAATAGATATGTCTAAACTAAAGAGATTGAGTGCCCTGCATATAATGCTTACAATCATCTATAATCCCCATCCCCCCCACAGTAGACAAATCAGAATTAACACAATCCAAAGAGCTTACCAACAAGAAGCAGTCACTCTCCAAATCAACCTCCATCCAACCTTGTTGAATGGTTAGCAATAGGCCAGCCCCGCATGCTTCTGATTCCATTTGCAATGGCAAGAGAGCATGAGAAAAAGGCCTTACCATTGCGGCCACAAATTCCCCGAACTCATCTCGAACAATTACACCAATTCCTCATTGCCCCGACTCCTCCTTGAAAGCACCATCGATGTTCATGTTCATTCAGAGGGAGAGGCATCCTCAACGCTCTTTAGGCCGTTGCTTATATGAGATCCTAGTTCTATTCAACTTCTGGTACTTCTCCAAGTAATGACCAGCCTAACTCACCATGTGTAAAGGGTTAAAATAACTACCCTTCCACACTATATTATTTCACTCACTCCAAATACCCTATAAAACTATCACAAAGAAAAGATCAAGTTGATGTTTACCTAGAGATGAAGTCACTTCCGGCATACATTTGAAAATAGAGTTAACACATAAAATCTTAGGCTTTAGCTTGAGACTACTAGCTGACCAGAAAACATCTAGGACTTCACAGTGTTTGTACAAATGCATGCATGTCGGTCTCAACTTCATTTTGACAAAAAAAAAAACACACAATTAGGATTTTCGATGAGAACCTTCTTTGCCAACACTGCCCTTGTGGGGAGGCTTCCACGCAGCAGCCCCCACACAAAGCTTCTAATCATGGGAGAAATATCAGCCCTTCATACTGCCTTCCAACACTAATCCGAGTTTGATGAGTTTGAAACGCATTCATGCCTGCGTTCAGAGTTGTAGATTGCCTGATAATCGCTTTTCAAGCTGTATAGCCGCTTCTTCTCAAAGTGTCACATGATTCTATTATCCAACAGCCTGCGACTGAGGGAATACTCAGGATGATGTATGCCTCCAATTGAGTGAATAGATTTTCCACCACAGGATGTTACCACTCCCCTTGCTTTGCGTCAATAAGATCAGCGATGCACCAAGTTTTAGTACCTTCAACAAGTTGTGAAAAGGGATTGAAAGAAAAGGGAAAAGGTTACCAAGGATCCTTCATACCCTAACTTTGATACTACTCCCAATCTGAAATTGAATCCCCGTCTCAAGACCCTTCCTACCTTCCAAAATACTTCTCCAAGTGAATGACATATTCTTTATAGGGATTGCCTCCATAAGGGAAATATCTTGCCTTGAAAACCCTTGCAGCCAAAGACTATGGATTAGTAATCAACCTCCAACCCTGTTTCATAAGGAGTGAGAGGTTGAACAATGCTAGGTTTTTGAACCCTAGTCACCCTTCCTCCTTGAGAACACACATCTTCCCCGACGCTATGTAATGAATTTTGTACGACCCACCCTTATCTCCCCACCAAAACTTTGCCATGACTAGTTGAATATTACGACGTAATTGTCTCAAAATTTCAAAAAAAACTCATTACATATGTAAGAATGTATTGGATAACTGATTTATGAGTACCTCCTTACCTACCGCACTGAAGTTTTTTCCTTCCAGCCGTTAAGGTGTTTCTGAACCATTCCTTTTAAAAAGCCAAACGCATCCACTTTGAGTAACTAACATCCATTTTTAAACTCAAGTATTTTTCATGTTACGTCCTGTACCTTAATTTACCTGTTTATTAGTCATTGGGACGGTAAACAACAACTATTGTTACTTTTTACCTTTGTTTCGAACTTTTAGTGGACCTAAAATTGACTTTTTATTTTGTTTATCTTAAGAAAAATTTCTTCACGAAAGTTGTAGAGGATGTTAAACTGAGTTCGTGGACACATGGCAGGCTCAAATCGAGTTCGAATGAAAAAATTACGATCTAAAAACCGAAGTTACCTTTCTGAGCCTAAGTATAAATAGGAAGAACTTACCATTTAGGGTAAGTTTCCATTCAGAATCACCAAACCCTAACAGACTTCTCTCACGCGCAACTTAACGATTGACCCAACCTGCACCTCAACCCGCCTTTTCCTCCCTCCTCCAGCCACTACTGACATCGCCTCCAACCGAAAACGCCATCTCTTCCTCTTCCTACCCATACCCTCAATTACACTCAATTTCCACCATAGATTGAGTTATGATGCCATGAAGGATTCGGCCGACCTGTAACCTTGACCCGGTCAGAAGTCTTAGCTCCGGCCACCTCAGGAGATAGGACCTTTTGGGTTTTGGAGATCATTTGACACTGATCAATCCCTCCAAACGACTTAGCTCGATTCTCAATGAGGAAGGAGAATCAAGCTTCAGAAGATTTTGACCCCGATTTTCTTTGAGGACGAGTACAAAACCATCGTTCGACGAGGATCCCTACACTTGGCTACATTACTTATACTGTGAATGGACATTTTATTTTTAAATAATATGTATGCAAGAATTTTTCGTAAATAATCATTTTACTTATTTAAGAATATAAATTGGTTTCTGAAATGGATTGAGAATGGTTGAATTATTTGACTCAATTTCCATTATGATTTTCGAAAATGGATGCATTTTACATTTTAAAGGATATGGAGCTTTATGAAGAATTTTCTGAAACGTGTTTATTATTTGAATTATGAATTTCTTAAATCTCGCGGATTATTAATTATTGATTTGAGAAATTGTATTGTATTTGTTAATCGCATTTGTTATTATGTTTATGAGCCTAATTTTAGTTAAGATTTTGCCGAGTACCGTTGGGGGTTGTACGCCTTGTTTGCGATTATTGCTTATTGCAGGATTTTGGGGAAGCTTGACTGATTTCTGTTCTCGCATGTTTTCCTTGCCATACTTTTTGTGTTTATATTACCATGCTAGCATGTTGTTCATGTTTCACCTTAGTGGTGATGTGATTACTAAAAAAGCCTTTTTCGCCTCTGTGGTGATTTGGTGCCGCCTTAGTGGTGGTATCGCCAAAGCCCAGTATCATCTCCGCCTTGGTGGCGTGAAGATATGGGAGTACCTTAGCCTCGGAGGGTCACTTGTATAGCTATCTTCTTCCATTTATTATAGCTGTCTTCTTCCATTTATTTATACTTTGCTATTTATGACTAGCAGGGCTAGTCAATTTTTCATGAACTATTTATTCTTCAAAATATTTTTTAAAAAACTTGTATGCATCGTTGATTTCTATAAACGTAGAAGTAGAAAGTATTCAGTTCTCGATTTCATTTTATTTCTGATTATTTATTTTCGTCAACTCATGCTAACGTCTTAATTATGGGGAAATTACTAGTCACTCCCTGTACTTTTAGGGCGTCAACAGTTCAATCTTTATTATCTTAATTTTAACAAGTTACTCCTCAAACATTCAAATTTCACACAATGTGGTCTAAAATGACTATTTTACCCCTCGCTTCATCTTATATATATATATAAATTTATATATATTTACACCTCATTTCATCATATATATATAAATTTATATATATAAATTTATACATATTTACTCCTCACTTCATCTTATATACATATATACATATATAAATTTATATATGTTTACTCCTCACTTCATCTTATATATATATATATATATATATATGTATTTCACTGGATACTTAGCGGAAGACGGAGGAGGTGGAGGTGTTTCATGAGAGCGAGAGAGAGAGAGTGAGGGGTAAATATATATAATTCTATATATATATATATATATATATATAAGATGAAGTGAGGGGTAAATATATATAAATATATATATAAGATGAAATGAGGGGTAAATATATATAAATATATATTTAAATATATAAAAGATAGAGAAAGAGAGAGAGAGAGGAATTAAAAAAAGAGGAGAAAAAAGGAAGTAAGGGTAAAATAGTCATTTTGGACATATTGTGTGAAAACTAGAGAGAATAAGGACTAAACTGTTTAATTTAAAAGGCGAATGATTGAACTGTTTTTAAGAGAAAAGTACAGGGAGTGACCAGTAATTTTTCCATTATTTAAATAGGTTAATGAATTGAAATGGAAAATTAAATTAAAAAATTAAATGTTATATATTTCAACCCCCCTAAATTTTCAATCCTGGTTTTGTCCCTGCATACATGTCCTATTTCATATAATATTTAGTTATTTACCACTTTAAAGACTCATGTTACCACTTTAAGGATTTATGCAGTAACTAGGAAAAAGTCCTCGTTAAAGTAAATAAAATCTTGATAGAGTAAAGTAGATTCTCATTTGAGTAATTAGGTCTTAAAAGTGATAATTGTTGTATTTCATATGTTAACATATTATAAAATTTCCATGTCTTAAGAGTCTTTTTTTTTGTGGAGAAGAAGATGAACTTTTATTCATTAACTAGACATAATACAGCCACGGGATTGACCCAAATCATTCTCCCTAACCTCCATAGCAGAAGAAAAAGAAGAAATACTCAAATCCCTAACTGATAACTGGCTAAAGTCTTATCATTGATGATAAGTGACATGAGCCAATCCGGCCCACCCTCTAACCAAACTATACGTCTTAAGAGTCATTTGGATTTAGGAAAAAAAAATATATATAAAGAGAGATTGGCCTTTGCACTTTTCACAAATTATTCTCAAAGGACCTTGATTTGAAACTTTGTTTTGTACTTCTTAAATTAACAAAAATGAATCAAGACAAGTTTTTTTGAATATGTCACAAGAAGGCAACCCGAGGGTGATGGCTGAGTATAAGGATAAAGATGTGGATTCAACAATCCCAAAGTCCAAAGAAGCCTGAATTTGAGGGTGTTCAAAATGGCTAAGGTTAAGCTGAACTCTGATGGTTCTGTTCAAAATGGTGTAGCTACCATTAGTTTCATGATCAGGAACTCGGATGGCAATCCCTGGATAGCGGCAAATAATTAAGAAGCTCGGTCATACTGGATTGCTAGTGGCTGAAGCAACTGCCGTAAGAGAAGGTTATTTGCATACAGCTCTTCTACAACATTATCAATGTATTCTCGTTGAGGGTGATTCGAAGCTGTTAATTGATTGTTTGCAAGGAAATTCGGAGGTGCCTTGGCGTATCAAAATCCTTGTGGAGGACATTAAACTTCTGGCCAACCAATTCCACTCCATCTACTTCAGGCATATTTATCATGAAGTCAATTTTGTTGCCGACAGAATAGCTTTCCTTAGCCCATCATTATCAGCACCCGGCCGTATGGTTTTACTGCTTGCCCTTCTCAGTGTACCCAACATTCCATTTGGATCAGCTGAGAAGGAGCGTACATCGTGGTTTTGTTTTGTAGTTGTGTGTGTTTTTTCTATCATAATAAAAATAAAAAATATGTCCAAACAAGTAGTAACGTGTGAAGAGCTTTCGTGCCCGCCAGCTAAAGGGAAAAGACAACCTCCATCAAGATACAATGACTTATTTGCCCAACAAAATTTGAACGCAGAAGATAAATGAGTAGTTAGATAAAACAGCTTGATTGATTGTTTTATGGTACATATTTCTCTATCTTTTTATGTAATGAACTAATTATGAGTATTACTATATCTTTGACAAATTTTTAGCTATGAATAATGCATTTTCTATTGGAATGCATGAGTTAGTAGCAACAATGCTAGTACTTATTAGGTTATAAGCAACATTCGTTTCAATTTATATGCAGTTTTGATTCATGCATAGAAGTATAGTATAGAAGAGCTGAATCAATTTAGTTTTGGTTTGTTGAATTACTGAGATCGATTTCTAGGTTTTTATAAGGATTCTTTCTTTGTCGTATATCGATCTGTTCTTTGTCATTGATATAAGAGTTCGTATAAACACTTTTAAAATTGCATAGCTCCTCTTTTCTTGATTCAGAGCTCACTTTCAAGAACATTACATTGGGGATTATGGGGTCTTGGTGCAGTTGTTTACGTACAACTTTGAATGGCGATCTTGGGCAGTAATGGATTGTTGTGAAGGATTGGAGCGATTAAAGTTTAGACAAGTTAATGGATAGTCATCTTTGGACTACTGACCCTATGCTAGGGTTTTCATGAATTTTTTTGGAAAACCTGATCATTGTTCTTTTCTTGTTTTTTTTTTTCTTTTCTTTTTTTGGGTAAATGAATAAATATATAGAATAAATCAGGCTTCAAACAAAGCCAGGCAAACAACAAGAAACAGTAGCTAACAAAGCTAACAAGCTAATCAACAACTTCAGCAAAGAGGAACAGAAAAAAGAGAAACTAAAACAGACTATCCATCAGCTACACATCCAGAGATGACACCATTAAGAAGGAAGTCTCCATTCACGAATAATGTAACCGTTAGATGGAGAAGGAGGGATTTTCCAAGACAATAAGCATAATCGCATGGACTCCACAATTGCTTTGAACACAATAGCAGGAGGAAGACTTTCATTACAGAATTTGTGGTTATTTCTCTCACGCTAGATAACATAAACCACAGCTTGCAAATCTAACTTTTCTATTGCAACAGATAAAGAATTACCCTTCCAGTTTGCAGCTGCCCAAGGAATGAAATGCTGCCAAGAGAGGAGAGGATTATACGCAGGCATTTGGACTCAGATTTTGTCAAAATTGTTCTTTTCTTGTTAGTATTTGCATTATTCTTCTCCTTTAATACTATGCTACACTGCTGTGCTGGGGTTTATAGTAACGTTGCTTTCACTTGAACTGATGTTGCCGTTCTGAATGAACACCAGCTTACAATTAAGCATTTTATTAATTAAGTTAATTCTAGCTAGCTAGCTAGCGACTATCCACCATATACCTAAATGAAAATCTCATGTTTATAAGAGCACCAGTCTACTTTAGAGCCTTTTATATTAAATCTTAGGGTAACCAAATCTCCCTAACCTCAAACAGATAAAAAAAAAACAAGACAATTAAAGCAGAATTAATCTACTCTCCCCAATTAGTCCCTCATTGTTTTCAAGGCAAAATCGCACACTCCATTACACGCCTTCTATTTTTCACCCAAAAAAGCTTCTCCATACCTTCAAATTCATGTTAATTAAGTTATTAGATAAAAACCATTGACCAGTACCCAATGAAATACAAATGGTCAATTTATTGCTAACATTTTTTTTTTTGGTATCACTAAAATTTTGCTCTATATTATTCTTCAATATTTGAAGAAGTGTAATTTTTTCATACATAAGATGAATGTTTACGAAAGAATCCCTATCTATACATTACATTATCAATCTATTCAATGATTTCAATCCCCAATAAAAAAATCCAGAGGCTTCGAGATGTCAGGCAGCAGTACATAACGTGTCTAGTTATATAGTAGCACAGTTAATAATTGTAGAACTTTGAAATGAGATCGGAAAGCTCCATGTAGTGGGCGGAGGGGTTACTGGTTTCAAGAAGATGAAGAAGGTAATGGAAGAGGTCGATGTCGGACGCTATCCTTAGAGCTCCATGGTAGGAATAACCGAACTCTTGCTCGGCGGATAGCTCCAGTAGACTCTGGAATAGTGAGTGGTTTAGGTAATTGGCTTCCATCTCGAACTTGCACATCATGTCAATGTCTCTTCCAACGTACACACGGACTTGACCCACTTGTGGCACAGGCACTACTCGAGAGTCGTCCGAGTCCGAGATGGAGGGAAACCCCTTTGCTCCGCAGAACAAGAGCTTCTTCACAATGCTACTCATCATCGTCAGTCACCTAGCTAGCTTCCTTTCTACAATACTCTGTTGTGAGAAAAGAAAGTATGAAATGAATGAATGAATGATTCGCAAAGTAGTGTGTGTGTGTGTGTGTGTGTAGATCGAGATTGAGGAACTAAATAGATCATAAGTAGGTGCTCAACGCTTTTGCATTATGGCTTATGTAAAGTGAACGCCAAGGAAGTAGGGGGAGCCGCGAAAAGCAAGTTGGCTTGGGCCCGCGTAACTGGCAGCCTCTCTGGCTTGGCCGAGATGCCGATTAATTTAAGCTGCTTTAACATTTTATTGAGAAACAGCTCCAAGCCTCCAAGGACTCCATCTTCTCCTAAGACGGCTTGAGTGGGATTGCTTGACGAACAGGAAAGTCCGACTGACATAGGTTCCGTTTAAAGGGTGCAAGGGTGGTTCAATATTTAGAAAATTACATAATAATACATGACCAAAGATGTAAACACAGAAAACTCACTTTCAAAAATATTTATACAAATAAGGACATTAGCCAAGACCCAAAAGCTAAATGATGTAAGTTTAACTCTCAATTTTAATGCAAAGTGACCAAAATGCTTAGTTTGTTGACATACTTACGCGTATGACACTGATTCAATACTAACACCCCAAAACAAAAACCCCAAAACAGAGAAGCATCAAGCTCGACCCATTCTCTGTCATCGAAAAAAAAAGCTCAACCCATTCTCGAGATCCAACGACCCGGAAGAAGACCTGACCGAAATTTCAGTCTCCAGTGACCAAATGATGGCGGACCACCGTCAATTGTCCCGACGAGCCCGACCTTGGCTGCAAGCTCTGTAGAATCGTGCTTCAATTCTTTGCTAGAACCGCTTTGGTAGGGAAGCTTCTTCGCTGTCGTGTTGGCCTAGATTCGTTCATTCATCCACATGGTGGTCGGTCCTCGATCGGATCTAGAATTTGACGGACAGATGAAATATGTTCTCTTCATTAGTTTCTTGTTGTGTTTTTTAATTGATGTTTTAATTTGCTGTTGTTATTTTTGTTCATTCTATATTATTGGGTTTGAGGTTTGACTCATGGTGGGATTTGACGAGAACGACGATGATGATTAGTGTTGTTAATTATTTTGGTGATTCATTTGTCTTGGAGAGGAGTCGACACGAGCATACCCATTTGTAGAGTTGAGTCGTCTGATGTAATAAATCTTATACTTTGAATAATAAAACTGTTTGTCATTCTTTATCTAGGGTTCTCAAATTTTGAATTTAATTTAATTTTTTCGATCATTCTATATTTGAATTGCTATTTGTGATATCTAAGTTGGAGCTAAATGATGAATGGATTAATTTCTGTTTTGTGCATGAACGCACATTGACGAACGAGCTAAGAACACTAATTTGTGTTGTATTAATATCATTTCTTCAATGCTTATCATTTCTTCAATGCTTATCTTTGATTTAAAATCTCTCAATTGGCGATGACGAGTACGAGGGCAGTAGTAAGATTGGACGAGTGTAGTAGTAGGATTAAACGATGACAAGTGCAGTAGCAGAACTAGACGAGTATGAGTGCAGTAACAGGATTTGACGAATGCAGTAGCAGGATTAGGCGATGACGAGTGCATTAGCAAAACATGAGTAGCAGAACTGGACGAGTATGAGTGCAGTAGCAGGATTAGGTGATGACAAGTGCAGTAGCAGAACACTAGTACAAGTGCAGTAGTAGAACACTAGTACAAGTGCAGTAGCAGAATTGGATGAGTATGAGTGCAGCGAGTGCAGTAGCAAGCAAGAGGATTTGAACGAAAAAGAGTTTGTATTAAAGAAAATAATTTAGCATGAATATTAGAATTATAAATGTCTTATTGACACATGGCAACAAAGTAACATAAAGAGATTATTCTAAAAAAATAATATAATAAATAATAATAATATAATAAATAATAATAATAATAATAATAATAATAATAATAATAATAATAATAAAGGGATTAGAAGTCAAAAGAAATAATTAAGGGTAAAAAAAAGTAAACTAACTAATGGCATGTGGAAAATGAAGAGTAGATTGTCCTTATTTGCAATATTTAATCTTTATAAAGGGATTAGAAGTCAAAAGAAGTAGTTAAGGGTAAAAAAGTATATTAACTCATGACATGTGGCAAATGGAGAGCAGATTGTCCTTATTTGTAAGATTTAGTTCTTATATGTTTAATTCAATCTTTAAAGGATATATTTGTTAAGTCATCTTTTGTCAATAACTTATATGTAATTTGTTATTCAAATTTCTCGGTAGGAAACATAAGGTAAATTTAAGTATGCGATCGTCTAACATACTCACATACATACATATATATGTCTATGTAACATTATGCTTTTAGTATGAGACTTTATCACTTTAATATATTCCGCTTGATATAAGCTAGTTACATGTATAAATGGGAAAAGAATGATTTGAATTAGACAGGAGTCGGATCAGTTTTGAGGCAAGCTATGGCATGAAGGCATATGGAGCTGAATGATTAGCTGTCATATAACTCATATAAACAAATAGATGCATAATCATATGATGTTATTCCATATTGTACATGGAAACCATGAATAAATTAATAAACTAGTTTCTAAGGGGAAAGAATTAATGTGTATATAGTATTGAAAGGCACCGAGAGCTCTCAACAATTTATAGCGTTTAGACTAGGGAGGAGAGCTGAGATAGAACAAGCAACAAGCTTGATATATCAAAGTTAAGGCCAGCTAGCTACTAAAAGAACCGACCGCGTCTTTATCTCCTGCAAAGAATAATTCTTATCATCTTCTCCACTCGGAGAGTCAAGACGGTGATACAACATATATATATATATATATATATATATATTATGGTTTTCAAAGATATAATAAATACAACAACGTCATCAAAATTCGTTGGGTGTTGTTATATAATAGTACGTAGGAAAAGAATCAACTTATATGAAAATGAACATGAACAAATTAGGATTTCCTGAGAACCTTAATTTTAGTTCATGGATTTCAAGTTTGAGGAAGGAATTTGATTCATTTAAATATTTGGTGAGTGCATAGTCAAGAAAATTTCCTCTATGAAATGAAAATATGGGAGACAAAAATCATTCCACATGTATCTTAAGGGATTCATTTTCCATTTTTCCTCTTTCTTTCTTTGCATGCATTACAAAATTTAAACTACTAAACTATCGCTACCCAAATTTGCAACACCCAAGATTCTTAAAACAACTCCAACATCTTACCCATATTTTGATTATTCTCTATTTTAGGGAAAAATGAGCTTCTTTTGCTCCAACAGATTCCTTATAACTATCCCCATTTTAGGGATAGTGAGCAAAGAGAAAACAAAATTCCCTAAATTACAGCAATCTCTAAAATTTTAAGGAATATTATGGAGATTTTAGAGATTGCTGTAAAATAATCTGTTGGAGTTGGGGATGAAAAATTACTTAAAGCTTTGACTTTTGCTTCCCTATAATACAAAAATTATAGAGAAGTTGTTGGAGTTACTCTTAGAACTTTGTTTCAATAAACACATGACTTTGAAATTTGGAGCTGTCAAACTTTACGATGTTCGCCAACTCCAAAAAACAGTCAACCTCCTTTGAGAAACATTTACTCTTTAGCCTGATACAATTTGAATACAGTTTTTGACCAAGAAGATTGATCAAGATGTTAGAGATTATATATTGTGGCACAAGAAAGGTAGTTTGATTTGATCCTTTCATTATTCTATGTTACATATCTCTCTATCGTTTTATATAATGACTTACGAATATTAGAAATTGTAAAATAATATGTTTTGAAAAGGTTACTTTGACAACTCTTTGGCTTGATTTATCGACTAATCTTTACTACTATAAAGAGAAGCTAATCTTTCGCACACCCTCACCCCCCCCCCCAAAAAAAAAAAAAAAAAAAGAGAAGCTAAAGTTTAGTGTCAAGAGTTTCACTAAATTTTGAAATGCCTACAATGCCCTATAGGATAAAAATAAAAGCTCACAATGAAATTATTTAAAAGAGTTATTATGGTAATAAAAAATTAAAAACATAAAATTGAGGGAGGGGGTGAATAAAAAAATTAAAAACCAGCTCCTATGTTATCTAAACACGTGCATCGAACGGATACGAGAATATTTAGTTGGAAAAATGTCTTATACCATGCACTCTATTCTTTACCAGCCTGCCTTCAAGATGTTGCCCATTTTTTCATTGCCGAAATCTTGGAGACAAAGAAAGCGAAGCTCCGTATATGTTAACCAATATAGAAACCCTCAGAATTATAAGCAGAACTCTACTCTCCCCACGTTGCACATCTCTCTCATTATTTTCATCAAGTTTATGTACACCCCATATAGACACACACACACAAACACACACACACACACACACTCCATTTCATTCTCCTCGATCAGTTTCATCCACAAAAGCTTCATCAACTTCTTCATCCCTTGAATTACCTTTCATGCATGATTATCAACTTAACTAGTTGAACCATTGATCAGTCAATGAAATACGTACGTACAATTGGTTGGACGTATAATTCACATTTGAAATTTTATAAAAATAACTCTCTCTTTTTTTCTATTCTGTGTTTCCAGGCAAACATGGGCCAAATGGAAAATGGAAACAACAGTTCAAGTCTCTCACACTTACCAACCTGTTGCTGGCGTTATGTTTGTATCACTAAAATTTTGATGTATACAATTACTGTTCAATTTTTGAAGATGAAAGTAACAAAAGATTAAGTGTCAAATAAGAGTATCACTATCTACATTATCAATCCTCAGTAAACTAAATATCCATACGCTTGTAATATCAGGCAGTTTTAGCGAGTGTAGTTGCAGTAGCAGTACTAGTGCCGTAGAACTTGGAAATGAGATCAGAAAGCTCCATGTAATGGGCAGAGGGATTGCTAGTATCGAGGAGATGAAGAATGTAGTGGAAGAGATCGACGTCGCACGCTATTCTTAGAGCTCCATCGTAGGAATAACCAAACTCTTGTTCTGCGGAGAGCTGGAGTAGACTCCGGAATAGTGGGTGGTTTAAATAATTGGCTTCCATCTCAAACTTGGACATCATGTTAATGTCTCTTCCAACGTACACACGGACATGACCGGCTTGTGGCACAGGCACTACTCGAGAGTCATCCGAGTCTGAGATGGAGGGAAACCCCTTCGCTCCACAGATAAAGAGCTTCTTCACTATGCTAGTCACCATCACCGATCAGCTGGCTAGCTTCTTTTGCACTGCAATATATGAAAGGAATGAATGAAGTGAATGAATGGCAAAGGATCCTATATATAGATCGTGGACTTAAATAAGAAGTGGGTGCTCAAAGCTAGTTGATGCATGGCGCCTCAGTCCTCATGTAAAGTAAACGGCAAGGAAGGAGGCATATGGAGGTGCAGCCGCGGAAAGCAAGTTGGCTTGGGCCCGCCTGCAAGACTGACCGGCTCTCTGGCTTGGGCGAGAAGCCAATGAAGTTAAGCTGATCGATTAATATCTAATTAATTAACAAGTCCAGATTAGACTCTCCATCTGCTACTCTGATGGTCTTCGGTGGAATTTCTTGACTAACAAGTTAATTTGTCCGACTAACCTTGCACTGCCACTTGAACAGGTTTAAAGTGAGGGTGATCCAGCATTTTCCAGCAGTAAATATAGGGTAGATTTAAGTAAGATTGTCTGATGTACGTACGTATGTTTAGGTAACATCTTTATATTAAGTTGTCAGATCGCTTGATACAAGAGACTTTCTCCTACCTTCTAGTCTCATTTACTCAGACTAGTTACATATACAATGAATTAGTGAAATTAGTTAGGAGCAGAACTGTTATACGGCATGAAGGTACGGAGCTGAATGATCAACCGTCATTATTCATATAAAGAAACATATTCGCAATCACATGGTATTGTTCCACATTGTAGAAATTATGAATAATTTAGTGTACTAGTTTCAAAGAGGAAGAAATAATGTATATAGTTAAGAGAGCCTAACTAGTGTGAACTCTCAACAATTAATAAAGTTAGACTATGAGAGGTGAGATAGCACAAGGAAGCTTGGTACGAAAGTTAAGGCCATTGACAGCACGTGCAAGATCCAACCGCGTCTTTAGCCGCAAAGAACATTTCCTATCATCTTTTCCACGGAAGACGATGAGACAGCATTAAAGCTCTCAAAGACATACTAAATACAACAAGCATCAAAAACGGGAACGTCTTCCATGCTCGGAGCTTTTAATACTCGTTGTAATTGGGTCCATACACGTGAGCTGCACATGTAAATTTATTAAGGGGAGGTGTAGATGGAAAAGGCTATGCCTGTTCCCGGTAACTGTTGGTTGGGTGCCTCGAGGTGAATTTGGATTTTTGCTTTCAGCTTCGGGTGAAAAGATTTGTACATACAAGTGGATGAATTCCCTCAGGCTTGGCTAACTTGTAAGTAAAAAGGATCGGAATTTGTGGAGTTGTGTAGAAGAAGTAGATCTGGAGTGCAGCGTATTCCTACGAAGACTGAATCTTGGTACATTTCTGATTTCTCTACAACGGAATGGAACCGTGGGCATCAAATTTGTTGAAGAGGGGAGCCAGGTGATGAAAGACTACTCTGATTCCACAAGGGCTGAATATCGGAATGAATCAAAGTAGAAGATCTGATCCTTTACATGTTGATGGTAAATAAGTATGACGCTTCAGGCTTTTATAAAACAGGTTTAAAACAGAGGAAGCAGCTAAGGATTCGTAGTGGCTTTTGTATCAAATTCCAACTCTGATTGGAGAGGCTTAGTCCGATTGCGCTCTCATTTCTTTTTCTTATTAATTCATGGCATTTTCTACTGAAGAAACTCCTGGGTTTTTGCATATTTGGAATAGTTGAATCAAGATCAGTTTTCCCTCTTTGAATTGCAGCAGCAGCTTGGTTCGTTGCTTTTGTTTATATCAGTGTGTATTATTCTGTTACCACGGAGCAAGAGCTCTCACCGAACTCGTCTTCTATTGTTTGATGTTTTGTAATTTTCTCTGGGCACCCTTCCTATATTTATTTATTTTTGGTGGGCTTGTATATACTGTGTACACTTAATAAACACAATTCTTTTTTTTTTTCTGGAATAAGTATTTCATTGATAAAAGCAATGTAATTACATAACAGAATTACATCTTAGGACTATGGCCTCAAAATAGAGGTCCACGCCCAGACATTAGCAAACATATGAAGCATCTACATCAAGAGCATAACTAAGCCATAGCGGTTCTGCTTCCTTGGCAACTCTACCAACATGTCTCCATTTGATAGATTCAAAGGATCCATCAGTGCATTAATTTCATCCACCAATGCATGAAATTTTCACTTAAATCAGCTCTAGCAGTGAATCAATGGATTACATTCCCATAAACAGTGAATCATTTGATTACAGTCCATAAACTTTCATATTGAGCTGGATCAGAATTCCATTTGTAGATTCTGATCATAAGCCAAACTGTCAGACATGTAACAAGAACCCATATGGAAACTGATAAATCAATTAAGGCAGATATCAATTAAACAGACACAACTTATAGACCAGATCGATGCATTAATCTACATTCCAATCACAATGCCATATTGATCATACAGAGTAGAAAGCGAACCTAATTGTAGAACAACAACCATGCTGATAAACTTTTTAGTACATGAACAAGAAGATTGTGACTCTTACAAAAGATAACATTTCCTATTGATTTGTCCCCTGAAACACAAAAACCCTCAATCAAATACACAAAATCCACAAATTTATCATTTGACAAGAAGTCATACAGTAACGTTGATAATCCAATGACACTTTCCATATTATAAAACTAGAAACAATCATATTATCACCATTTAACCAATTATTTCCGAAGTGAGATTATTGGTACTGTGAATTGTTAGAAGCCATTGAAGGTTTATTATTTAGCTCCAAAATTAAGAAAGTCACTAACATATCTGAATTGACAAACGGAACACAAGCCAAAGATTAAACAACAATAATTCATCATGACTGAATCCAAATTGATATAAAAATAAGTTTATACCTACACTATATATACATGATTGTCTGATTCTGAGACACCCGTATTAGCATCCATCTAAGCCTGAAAGCTCTATAAACTAGTGAACAGAGGAAACAAAAAGAAACAGCATACCAAATTTAGAATCATGGAAATAACAGAGATGCAGGACTGCTTCAGACGCAAACTTAAAGCAGCGGTTTGATGATCTAGGGGGAGTTCGACCAGAATAGGACCGGTCTGGCCAGAACAGAATGTAGACCAGGTTAGATTCTCTATCACTATAGGCAAAATAAAAGGGAGAACTGAAAAAACACAAGTGACAAAGCGATGATGAAACTTAAAAGTGTCTGTGTATACCTGGAATTGGGAGCCTCTGGACCTTGCTCTGCATCCTGATGACTCTGACTCCTCCACCACTATCGATTACGATGACTACTGCTACAACTACATGTGATGGGCTTGTCTCGTTAACACTTCGTGCGTGTTCATTCTCAGATCTAAAAGAAACCCCAAAATAAAGCTCAGAAAGAAACCCTAATTTGGTTTTACCTATTACCTACAAATTGAAATAGAGAGAAGCATTAACCATTTGCTGAGCGAATTTGCACTGCTCAGACTTTGGATTTGAGCTCCTTCGATGACCGAAAGGGAGGAAGAGAGAGAGAGAGAGAGAGAGAGTAATTCAACAATAGAGGAAACTCTTTTATTTTATTACCATTGAATCGATGAGAAAAAATATGAAAGTAAAGTGGGTGGGATTTTAAGTTGAGCTCAAAATTTTGCCGCCATGATAGGCGGGAATTTTCTTTCGACAATAAGCAAGAAATTAAAGATTTCTTAATTTCTCACATTTCTAAAAATCATAATAAATAACTTGGGTGTCCTGAAAATTCTCAACGACTCATGGTGACACCTATTTTATTATCATTTAGTAAGTCTTGCATTCATCAATAGTCTTACAATTGTGGAGTTAATAAAAATAAGAGAAAAAAACTTAGTCGGTTGGCCGAATTTTGTACTTGTCACAATAACTATTAATACACTATAAATATATGAGTATTGTCAAATTTAGCGATTTTTAATTTCAATTTTCTGGATTGCACAAAATTCTTATCTATATACTAAGGTTGTATAACTAGTTTATTAGTTGTAATGAAAAGTATAGCTTCCATGAGCAACAGTGTGTAAGAAATAGACCTTATCCAAATCGACCGTAGGATGTTATCATAATAAAAATAAATAATTATGGTCAAAATTTCAGCTATTTTCGGTGTCGTTTGGGTCTCGATCTAGTAGGTTAACTCTAAACCTTAGATACCACATGAAACTATTTACGCTCATAACCGCTCACTAATAACTTATTTTTTCGATCTGTTAGCTCTCACGCACTCGTGGGTATGAGCTATATTAAATAATATAAAAATTTCAGAAATTTTATCTCCTCAAGGGTCGACTCCCCCTAGGAAGTAGAAGCATTTAAAAGGTTGACCGGTTTATTTCGTGTTGAAATAATGGCGGATCATATTAATTGTTTTATATAGTATCTATTAATATGCTATAAATAGATGAGTAATGTCAAATTTATTAATTTTTAATTTCAAATTGTTGGATCGCACAATATTCTTATATGTCTACTAATGTGGTATGACTAATTTATTAGCTGTAATGAAAAGTACACCTTCCATGAGCAATAATGTGTAAGAAATAGACTTTATCCAAATTGGCAGTAGGATGTTATCATGATAAGAAGAAAAGGTGATGGTCAAAATTTCAGTTATTTTCGGCGTCGCTTGGGTTTCGATCTAGTAGGTCAACTTTAAACCTTAGATACCACTTGAAATTATTTATGCTCATAACCGCTCACTGGTAACTTATTTTTTCGATATGTCAGCTCTCATGCAATCGTGGGTAAGAGCTATATTAAATAATGTAAAATTTTCAGAAATTCTATCTCCTCAAGGGTCGGCTCCCCTTAGGGAAGTATAAGCTTTTAAAGGATTGACAGGTTCATTTCATGTCGAAATGACAGAAAATCGGGTTAATTTTTTTACACAATACTTAGTATACACTATAAATGGGTGGGTAATGTCGAATTCATCGATTTCCAATTTCAAATTTTTGGATCACATAAAATTCTTATATGTCTACTAATGTGGTATAACTAGTTTATTACTTGTAATTAAGTGTACCTTCCATGAGCAACAATGTTTAGGAAATAGACTTTATCAAAATTGACCGCATGATGTTATCATGATAAAAAGAAATTTTTTTGGTCAAAATTTAAGCTATTTTCGTCGTCGTTTGGGTCTCAATCTAGCAGGTCAACCTTAAACCATAAATACCGCATAAAAATAATATGCTCTCTCATAACCGCTCATTCGTAATATTTTTTTTTATCTGTCAGCTCTCATAATCTCGTTGATATGAGTTATATCAATTAATGTAAAATTTTCATAAAGTTTAACTTCTCGTGGTTCAGCTCCCCTTAGGGAAGCATAAACATGTAAAGGGTTTGCCGCTTTGTTTGATATCAAAATAGCTACCAATTGGAGGCTACCAGTCTAAAGTTGATCCAATTTCATCTATGTTTTGACCATGATCCCCTAAATCAACCGGATGCGTTTTTATTACCCTATTTTTATCATCTACGTTTTTCATAGGGCAAGATTGTCAACAAAAATAAAGTTTGAGACACTCATCGTTCAATGTGAAAGTTACATTATTTGAGGCTTTTCGCTATGAAATTGGTCTAATTTGATATATGTTTCAACTCCGATCTTCTAAGTTAACCGAATAAAGCCTTTATAACCAACTACACCCTTCAAAAGACCAGATCATCAACGGATACAAAAATTGAGAAAATGACCTTCAGATATGAGTATTACATTATTTTAGGTTTTTAGTCCAAAATTGATCTAATTTAGTCTATGTTTCGATACCGATCCTCTAGGTCAACCAAATAATTCTCACTCCATCCTTCAAAGGGTAAGACCATAAGCGGATACAAGGCTTGAAAAAATGACAATTTGATGTGATAATCACATTATTTTGGACATCCAATCCCAAATTGATCCAATTTGGTCTATGTTTCGACCTTGATCTTTAGGTCAACCAAATAAGTCTTTATAACCAACTCCACCCTTCAAAGGGTAAGACCGTCAGCAGATATAAAGCTTGGAAAAATGACCATTGGATGTGATAATTACATTATTATAGAATTCCGATCCAAAATCGATCCAATTTGGTTTATGTTTTGACCCCGATCTCTTAGGTCAACTCAATAACACTTTTTAACCCTATTTCTATTTACTCTACCATTTAAAGGGCAAGGCCGTCAACAGATACAAGACTTAAGATACCAACCATTAAATGTGAAAAATACATTATTTTAGATATCATAATTAAATTTTTTTTAGTTACCAATGGACAAAAATTGGGGATTATGGTTTTGTTATTCTTAAAAATTATTAATTTAGCGAAAAAAATTAATGCTAATAGGCAACGTTCATCTACTTAAAAATATGCATAATTTTTTATCCATAATTTTCTAGGGGGCTTATGTGGTTTTTAGATAAAAAAAAACATAAGTTTGATTACTAATTCAGGTAACAAAACGTAGCTTATACTTTGCAGTTTATTAGGAAAAAAAAAAGTATAAAAATAATTTTTTTTAAAGGACCAAAAATATATAAATGAAGAGCTGAAGGTGGTTCGAACCTGGCCCCCATTATCAAGTTTAGCTGTGCCTTAACCACTGCACCAACCAATTACAAAAATCACTCGTTTCCATTTTAGAAATTTATATGTTATTTATTTGAGCTGGATTACGCAGCATTCACTCAGTCTTCGACCTCCTTCAAATCAACTTCATATTCAAATTCTGGGTTTTGCATTGTTATTTCAGAATCTTATATTCAAACTTCCATCTTACCACGCAATGGGCATAAAACTAAGAAGAACCCAGTTGTATTACCATCAGTTAACCAGAGAATTCGAGTAGAACTTTTAATTCAATCGTCTGGTATTCGTACCAACATCGATTGGGATTTTTGATGGTGTTCAATACAAAGATTTGATAAAAATTCACACTTAATATGAGCGAGGAGATGCTTGATCGACTGATCCAAGATCAATTCTCCTATTGTCTGCAATCTGGTCTTGCTCCACAACTACAACCTCTCCACCTCCCAATCTAAACCTTCTTCACGACAGTCCAAGACCTCCAATCTGCAATAGTGTAGTAGTTTTCTCCTACATCGCTTCTCCAGTTCAGGATCTCTCTACATATGTAAGCAAAACAATAGTTTTCTTCCAGTTTGCATTGTTACTTTTTTTTTTCTCACCTTTGTAAATCTATTGTGGGACCCAGATCTCTTCATTAACTTTGAAAACTCTTGTAGGTAACCGGTTGACACAAATGGGCGGCCATGATTGCTGCAATTAATTGGACGGACAGAATTAGTGCTGATGTGGACAAGCACTCCATGCTCGGAGCATGGCAGAATTTTCGATCAAAAATTGTTGGATCGAAAGTTTAATAATGCCCCAAAGTTATGTTGGTGTATCACTACCGTACCATCAAAAATGAAAGAAATGAACATTTACACTTAAATAAACATGATATTTAATTATTTCTATGCACACACAATAACTTCAGTAGAATGTAATTAGAAAACGTCTCACTAGCTAGTACACCGGCCAACTTGTAGGAGAAGCGGAGAACTATGGTGTTAGGGTAATGGCCAGAGATAATTAAGGATAAAGAGTCATAACATGTGAAGAGCTTTCATGCCCACCATCTCCAAAAAAGAGACAATCTCCTCCAAGATATAATTGTTTAAGAACAAGCAAAATTAACACACAGAGAGAGTAATGTTTCAGAGAGAATGGAGATTTCAATTGTGTTTATTCATCTCATACAATGGGTTATTTATAGGAATACATTTGTAGTGTGAAAGCTCAAAGAGAAAACCAAAATGATAACAATCTCAATGATGAATTCTGCCATGCTTGTTGCCCCTTGGTAAAGCATGTTACATAAGTCTTCATTCACTCAAGTACCTATGTTTATACACTCAAGTATCTATCTATATACTTTAAGTATTTGTTACATGATATATACATACATAGTATTATACATTTATACTATAACAATAATGACTTTTTTATGTAACAAAATTTGAACGCAGTTTTCAATTAAGAAGCAGATAGAATGAGTAGTTGAGAACTTGAGATATATACTACTTATGGGACCAGGAAGAAACAGTTTGATTTGATCGATCCTTTAATTGTTTGTTCTAACTTACATGTTTCTCTATCTGCTTTATGTAATGAATCGTGAGTATTAAAACTTATAGGATTGAAGAGTTTACTATATCGACAAATTTTAAGCTTAATTTATCGAATGCATTTGCTATTGGTTTGCATGAGTTAGTAGCAATAATACTAGTAATTAGGTTTTGAGAAACGCAAGTTTGAATTTATTAGTTGATAGGAGCATAACTATGCGACTATAATATTGGTAATTCTCATATTTACCTTGTTAGTTTATTTTATATATTTTCTAGTTAATTTAGTTGTTTTTATGTTTATTACGTTTTCCGAAGCAAAGAAAGAAATAAGAGCAACCGAAGAAGATATGTGCAATTGATGGAGAATCTTGAATTCTTGATGAATCAAGGAAGGTTAAGGCAACATGAAGCTAAAGATATATTAACTGGATGATGCAACAATACCAAAACATCAATAACCAAGATCAACACATATAACACATATACAATATCGATTAATCAGCTGCACAACAACCACACATGAACTGCAGAATAGCTTTCCTAGAGGAACTAGGACTCCACCTGGATCAATGGCACTTTGGATTCCAGCAGAAACGATTTGGCCTAGCTTGTTCATCTTGAGCTGCAGAAACAAAGGTTAGATAACAGCAGAAACTGGAGCAAGAAGTCTTCTGTATGTCAACACCTAAAGCTTCAGAATGGGGCTGAACTATATGCTAAAACCGGTGATGAATACAGGGACTTTGTTCCCTATTTATATTGGCCATTAAACCCGAGCTGAACTCATCCCATAAGGAGTCCAGTACTTGCTTCATGTTTATCTTGATAGGAGACTTGTTGTTTATCACAAACACTCGATGTAATTCAGGTTAATTACTAATGAGCTTCCTACTTCTATCAAGAGATATACTCCTCAATAGATAACCAGAATTAGAGTTATGATTATATACTTCTTGTTATTTATGTAAAGATAAATCAATTAGTTTTATTCTTAATGTAAATCAGATAATGTTAAGTCCATATTTTCTAACAATCTCCCACTTGGACTAACATTGTCTGCATACAAACCAATTGAACCAATAACTCAACATAACCAACAACTAAAGTGTGCACTGAAGTATACAAAAACTCACTACTCATTCAGCTTGGTCAATTACAGAAAATAATGCAGAACCTCAAACCAACTATGATTAAATAACCAGATTGATTAAAGATCACTAACATGAATTTCTGCAATCACATAAGCTCAAGGTGATAACAAGAGCAAAATTTGGATAAGTATATCTACCTGCAATATCCAATGCTCATAGTCCAACAGAATGACTTTGATAATTCAAAGTCTTAACAGCAAAACTAAAAACACTAGTGAACTGGTATTTGCTTAACTGAAAACTGAAACTGAATCTGCTACATTCCATAATGCAGAAAGTTCACTTGATGACACACACTGACATTTTTAAGTTTTAAAATTGTAAACAACAGTAAATTTGCAGAAAAACTAAAACAATACTGAAACCAAAAACACATATATGAAATACCTCATTTTATTTAAAATCTGTAGAATCAAAATTACAAGCAAAAAAACAAAAACGACAGTGACTGAAACCAAGAATCCTATTACATAAAATAAATTCAAAAAATTAAAATTTGGCTCCCACTGAACTCAAGCCTCCAAATCTCGTAGAATTCTCATGTTCTTGATATGTTTCTGAAAACTTGTAACTGATAATGCTTTAGTGAAAGGATCTGCAAGTTGTGATTCAGTATCAATGTTCAAGACATTTATCTCACCATGCTTCACTCTTTCTCTAACACTATAGAATTTTAAATTTATGTGTTTAGAGTTGTTGGACCTCTTACTGTTTTTACCAAAAAATACTGCAGCCTCATTATCACAAAATATTTTCAATGCATCTGAAACAATTGAACTTAATACTTTAGTATGCAATAGAAAATTTTTGATCCACAAGCCTTCACAGACTCCTTCATAAATGGCTATGAACTCAGCCTGCATAGTAGAGGTTGAAATCAATGACTGTTTCATGGTTTTCCATGCAACAGCCCCTCCTGCAAGCATGAAGACATAACCAGATGTGGATTTTTTAGAATCTGGATAATGACTTGCAAAGTCTGAATCAGTATAGCCAACTAGTTCAAGCTTTTTAACTTGTCTGTAAACCAACATGTGAGTTTTAGTTTTCTGCAAATATCTAAGTACTTTCTTTCCTACAACCCAGTGTTCATGACTAGGATTAGACTGAAACCTAGATAAAATTCCAACTGCAAATGCTAAATCAGGTCTAGTACAAACTTGTGCATACATAAGGCTACCAATCAACCTAGCATAAGGCTTGCTTTCCTCTTCCCCCCATTTTTAGAATTTTTGTTTTTAGACAGTTTGTCTCCTTTGGTCATAGGAGCATCACCTGATGCGCAAGTCTCCATTCCAAATCCCTTTAACACTTTAGTGATGTAATTGTGTTGAGATAAGCCTAACAAGCCTTGTGCCCTGTCTCTCTTAATTTCAATTCCTAAAACATAGGATGCTTCACCCAAATCCTTCATGTCAAAATTTTTAGACAGAAAGTTTTTGGTGTCTTTAAGCAATTTAATGTCAGTGCTAGCTAAAAGAATATCATCCACATACAGTATAAGAAAAATAAAATTATTTCCTACTGTCTTAATGTACACACATTCATCTACTATATTTTCTGAAAAGCCAAAAGATGAAATTACTGAATCAAACTTCTTATACCATTGTCTAGAAGCCTGCTTAAGTCCATAAATTGATCTTTTCAGTTTGCATACATGATCTTCTTTTCCAGTTTTCACAAAACCTTCAGGTTGTTTCATATATATGACCTCATCTAACTCTCCATTCAAAAAAGCTGTTTTTACATCCATTTGATGCAGCTCCATATTATAATGAGCTACTAGAGCCATTATAATTCTAAATGAGTCTTTAGTTGAAACTGGAGAGAATGTTTCTGTATAGTCTATGCCTTCTTTTTGTGTGAAACCCTTAGCTACTAGCCTGGCTTTATACCTTTCTATATTTCCATTTGCATCTCTCTTTGTCTTAAACACCCACTTGCAGCCTATTGGTTTTTGGTCTTGGTTTGGTTTAACCAATTCCCATACTGAATTCTGCTTCATTGACTCGATCTCAGCCTTCATGGCCTTCTGCCATTCTTCAACTTCATGGCTCTCAACAGCTTGCTTGAAGCTTGAAGGATCATTATCTTCATTTAGGACAGCAGTTTCTTATAGGTATACTATAAAATCACTTTCTTCCCCATATACTGGTCTTCTTTCCCTCTGTGATCTCCTAGGCTGTGTTGGAATTTGTTCTTCTGCAGGGTTATTTTCTAAATGGACATCATTCATAGGTTCATCTTCATGAGGTTCTAAGGCTACTGGTTCTTCTAAAGTTTGATTTTGGCTTTGAATTTCTGTATCTGCATTATCTGTATTATTTGACTGAATTAAAGGCAAGATATTCTGTAAATTTTCGTTTTCAGTAATTTCTTCTAACTCTAAAGATAAGTCTTCAAAATTAGTATTACTGTAACCTTCATCCAAAAATTTTGCTTGGTGAGTTTCAAAAGTTCTGGTAAAATTTTGAGCTGCATAGAACCTATAGCCTTTAGATTTCTCACAATAGCCAATAAAATGGCAACTGACTGTTTTGGATTCAAGCTTCTGTGTCAGTGCATTTGGCAACTTTGCCTCAGCCTTGCATCCCCACACATGGCAGTGATGCAAGCTAGGTTGCCTTCCACACCACAACTCAAAAGGTGTCTTGTCTACTGATTTACTAGGTGATCTATTGCAAATATAATTTGCAGTCTTAAGAGCTTCACCCCATAAAAATATAGGTAGACCTGTAGTGCACATCATACTTCTCACCATGTTTAACAAGGTCCTATTTTTTCTTTCTGCGACTCCATTTTGGGTAGGATTATAAGGAGTTGTGTGCTGAGCCTTAATGCCATTTTCTTGTAAATAAAGTGCAAAAGGACCCTTTTGCTGGCCTGCTTCAGTGTGTTTACCATAGAACTCTCCTCCCCTATCAGATCTCACTAACTTTATTTTCTTCTCTAGTTGCAATTCAACTTCAGTTTTATAAATTTTGAATGCATCTAGAGCTTGTGATTTTTCTGACAGTAAATAGATATAGCAGTACCTAGAAAAATCATCTATAAAAGTGATGAAGTAAAAATTTCCACAGATAGTTTTGTGTTTAAATGGACCACATATATCTGTATGTATTAGTTCTAATAGGTTTTGACTTCTTAAGGCCTTTTTCTTTCTGAAGTTTGTCAATTTCCCTTTGAAACACTCAATGCAGTCATTCAAATCTGTATAATCCAATGCAGGTAAAATTTTATTTTTCTCGAGTGTTTTCAGTCTTTCTTTGGATATATGGCCTAATCTTCTATGCCATATATTTGCTGACTTATTATTGAACAATGTTTGTTTTGTTCCTGTGACAGTGTTATTCTTTATAGTGTTTTGATTATTTTCAATCAACATAATCTCTTGTTGAGCAACAGAACAATTTAATTTCAAATAATCATGCATAAACACACCACAACCAAGATAATTTGAATTCTGAAATAACTTTATTCCATTGAAGTCAATAATGAGTTTGCAACCAATCTTAACCAAAAGACCTACCGAAATCAAATTCCTTTTCAAGGAAGGAATATAATAAACACTATCTAGAAAAATAAAATTGCCTAAGCCTAAATCAATCTTCAGGGTCCCAATGGCCTTAACTGCTACTCTCGAACCATTTCCCACACAGACTTGGACCTCACTTTTCGTTGGTGTCCTCCTATTTGTTAAACCCTGCAAGGAATTTGTAATGTGTATAGGTGAGCCTGAGTCTAACCAGTAAGAGTGAGATGCTATATTAACAAAATTAACTTCTAGAGAAAAGACAGAATTTGGAAAAGACTCACCCTTCTTAATCATCCAAGCCTTGAAACCACTGCAGTCTTTCTTCATGTGCCCTATTTTCTTGCAAAAATAGCACTTAAAGGTTTTCTCAGCTTTAGGTTCTGCAGGTTTGCCAGGTACTTTAGTGGTGGTAGTCTTCTTGGCCTTAAGATGGTTCTTTTTCTTCCATTTTGGCTTCTCAACTAGGTTTACTGCAGTAGCTGGTTTGCCTTCTTTTCTGATTCTCTCTTCCTCTACTACACATATAGAAATTAACTTGTTCAAGTCCCAGTTAGACTCTTGAGCATGGTAGGAGGTTCTCAGATTATTGTAGGTGCTAGGCAGTGACTGAAGTGCCACATGCACAACCTGAGAGTCTTTAACTCCCATGTCTAAATCCCTCAACCTCGAGTTGAGGTCAATCAGCTCCATAATGTGCTCCCTCACACTTCCTTTTCCTGAAAACTCCAGCTCATTAAATCTTTTGGATAGCCTAGCAGCCTCAGCTTTGTCACTTTCCTGATACTTATCTCCTATGGCCTCTAAGAAATCCATAGCAAGCTCTGGCTCAATAATTGAACCCCTAACAGTGTCAGACATGGAGGTTCTTATCACATTTTTAGCTTTCCTGTTGCTGCTATACCACTCCTTATAATGTTTTCTATCTTCTTCTGTGCTCAGTGTCTAGCTCTAGGGGTTGTTCCTCAATCAAGCAAAGATCCATATTTTAATGCATAGACAGATAAAATTCAACTTGGTTCCTCCACTTCTTATAATTCCAGCCATTAAGTAATTGAATCTGGCCTAAAGTGACCACATTTAGCCCTAAAACACAGAAAAATAAAGAAAATAAGATTTCTGCAGTAAAACATTTACGTGTGTGTCAGAAAGCAAAATCATGTATTTGAATAACAAAACCAAAATAAAACAGAAGACTTAACAAATTTAAATCATATAGTTTTTGAAATTTATGCAAATACATGATTAGTTTTCCATAAAACCCCATAACTGAAATAATATCAAGTAACACCTTTGTGGTATAAAACTTAACATTCTAAAGTTCTAAATCACCATACTGCATTTTACAAAAATCAGTCATTCCCTGAAATAGTCAAAGTCTTTGGACAAGAAAAGCTTCAAGGTATCTAAATAGATAGTTGTGATTACATATGATGCTGTTCTACATTCAAAATTACACAGTGAACAACTTCTTTGGAAGACAAAATATTAGTGCAATTTTAAATGCAGTAACACAAGTTTTAGTTTTGTTAATACTCAAATTTTTGAAAAACGACAGTGAAAATTTGCTTTGTGCAAAATAGTCAATACAATTTTCCAAAAATCACACAAAACTAAAATTAATAACTTTATGTTCAGTTTCTCATATGAACTCATTAATTTGCATACATGCTATGACAATAACAATACTGCAGATTTAATGTTGGGAGACATATTACTAATTATTAACTAAAAACCATAGCATACTTAAAACAAACAATACTCAATCAAAATCATCATATCATACCATCACAGTAACCATCCAATTTCCAAAACCAAAACTTCATATCACACGATTACAGTAAGGCATTCAAACATATATGCAGAATTCCTTCAATATGCATGATCAAGCATTTCAAATATGATTATGACAACCCTTTCCATATGCTAAACAGTAATCCATATGACAACCCTTTCCATATGCAGAAATTGAAATACAAGTTCTGGGATCCCCAATGAACATACCTTGGCCTCTGCTACAGCGCTGCAATCAATTATTTTAAGCGGAAGCAAAAGAAAATAAGCAGCAATTTCAACCCTTTCCACATGATCCAATTTATTCCAAAAGGGGTCTTGAATCCCATAACTGAGAATTCATCTCAGTAAGCCCTATCAATCCAATCCCTAAAGCACAATGTGACCGTTATGTTCTAACGGTAATATTCTTTAAAAAATACATAAATTCTGGACTCGGGTTGGGGCCTGGATCAATGAATTGGATTAATACTAAAACCGGGTTAACAAACACTTAAGGCCTGCTTTACTCTAAATAGAAAATATATTTTATTTTTCCAGAAATAGTTTTGCAGTAAGGTTTTCTGAATCAAAACAAAACAGCATGATATGTGTTTTATGAAATTCCTAAGCTCTGATACCATTTATTAACTGGATGATGCAACAATACCAAAACATCAATAACCAAGATCAACACATATAACACATATACAATATCGATTAATCAACTGCACAACAACCACACATGAACTATAGAATAGTTTTCCTAGAGGAACTAGGACTCCACCTGGATCAATGGCACTTTGGATTCCAGCAGAAACGATTTGGCCTAGCTTGTTCATCTTGAGCTGCAGAAACAAAGGTTAGATAACAGCAGAAACTGGAGCAAGAAGTCTTCTGTATGTCAACACCTAAAGCTTCAGAATGGGGCTGAACTATATGCTAAAACCGGTGATGAATACAGGGACTTTGTTTCCTATTTATATTGGCCAATAAACCCGAGCTGAACTCATCCCATAAGGAGTCCAGTACTTGCTTCATGTTTATCTTGATAGGAGACTTGTTGTTTATCACAAACACTCGATGTAATTCAGGTTAATTACTAATGAGCTTCCTACTTCTATCAAGAGATATACTCCTCAATAGATAACCAGAATTAGAGTTATGATTATATACTTCTTGTTATTTATGTAAAGATAAATCAATTAGTTTTATTCTTAATGTAAATCAGATAGTGTTAAGTCCATATTTTCTAACAAGATATTCGGCACTTATTTCTCTTGGCAGCTCTTATTAAATAAAATGGTGCCAACGGATCCTAAATCAACCAGAACATTGACCAATGAGCTTTCCGTTGAAGCCAAGGAGTTAGAGTCCCAAAAGGAAAGAAGAAAAGTGCTACAAACTGAATAAAAAACTCTCTTTGGACATTCAAGAAACCTACCATCTCACATACGAAGAAGCATAAACGCACAAGAGTTCAAGAAGATCGAAGAAGCACCGCAATCACCTCCAGAAACGATTGATCGCTGGGCTACAGGAGATCGATCGTTGATCCTCTTTTTCCTTTTTTTTAATTATTGTTGTTTTCTTTTCCATGAACTTCTTTGTGCTTTCGATTCCCATTATGTGTAACTAAATTTTTAGTAGTTAGGGGACAATTGCAGCCCCTAGACATGATCCATAACATGCTTTGACATTCAATTTGTTTTCCAATTAATAAAGTTGAGGTTTTGTTTACCATGTTTCTCATTGCTGGTAGATGAACTACGATTGGCTTTCTTCTTTTTTTTTTTTTGTTTCCCGCGCCTAGCACTTTCTTGCTAATTGGCCACATTACTGCTAGCTTCTTCTTTTTTTGTTTTTTAACTAAAAATTTTCTGTATATAATCATTCTTCGATTTTTGGAGAAGGAGGTGTATGAAATTACAAAAGAATCAATGTATAAGCTAGAAAAAATCTCTATCTACATTACATTATAAATCCCCGGTAAAAATTCCAAGGCTTAGGCATGTCAGGCAGCAGTAACGTGTCTAGTTAATTATAGCAGCACAGCTAGCTGTAGAACTTGGAAATGAGATCGGAAAGCTCCACGTAATGGGCGGAGGGATTGCTTGTTTCAAGGAGACGAAGAAGATAGTGGAAGAGATCGACGTCGCACCCTATTCTTAGGGCTCCATGGTAGGAATAACCGAACTCTTGCTCGGCGGAGAGATCCAGTAGACTCTGGAAGAGTGGGTGGTTTAGGTAATTGGCTTCCATCTCGAACTTGCACATCATGCCAATGTCTCTTCCAACGTACACACGGACTTGACCGGCTTGTGGCACAGGCACTACTCGATAGTCGTCCGAGTCTGAGATTGAGGGAAACCCCTTCGTTCCACAGAACAAGAACTTCTTCACAATGCTACTCATCATCATCGTATCAAATGAATGATTGAATGAATGAATGAATGCCAAAGTATTATATATAGATTGAGAGAGAGAGGAATTAAATAAAAGGGAAGTGGGTGCTAGCTCAACGTTTATGCATGCCTCATGTAAAGTAAACGCCATGGAAGGAGGGAGGCACAAGGAGGTGGAGCCGCGGAAAGAAAGTTGGCTTGGGCCCGCGTGACTGGCTACCTCTCTGGCTTGGACACACCTCCCACCACAACAAGCCGACTAGCTTAAGCTTCCAGACCTAAAAAAATAAAAATAGAAAATAAAAAGATAAAATAAAAATGAAAAGCTTAAGCTATAGCTGATGAAAATCTAATTAAGAAACAAGTCCAATCCAAGGACTCCATTTTCTACAAGGCATTTCTCATTGAATCAAAATAGTTACGAACAATGATCTACTAAACTACAGAGGATTAAAATTATTGAGAATGTAAAAATACTGAAACATGGATGGCAATATCAATATAATTTCAATATAAATGAAAACTATGTAGAATTTTGACTGAAATCAGCAAAATATAAGAAATATGTTGTTTCTACATCGTACTCGTATATTATTGATCATTGAATTGTTGCATACATAAGTGGGCAAGGAATGAATTAGTTAGTTTGAAGCCGATGAGCTGGTAATTTGGGGCAGGCTATGGCACAAGGGTATGGGGCCGAATGATCAGTTGTCATTATTATTCATGTAAAGTAATAGATCCACAATCACATGGTATTATTCCACATCGTAGAAATCATGTACAAATTGATACACTAGTGTCAACGAGGAAGAATTAATATATACAGTTAAGAGAAGCTTGGTAGTGTGAACTCAGAGCCCCTGAGAGCAAAAGTGCGAAAGTTCCGCATAGAGCCCTAGAATCTGAAATAATATCTTTATATGTGCTCGCTGAATTTATCACTTTAAAGATAATATATTTTATTAATCTCATTAGAAAATAACTGTTTTTGTCTAATACCATTAATCGAGTGACATAAGTCTGTAAGTAGGAAAATTATGAGTCGTTGATGTGATAAAATCAAACAAAATCACAACTTCTTTTTTATTTAGGGAAAATTACTAAACTGGCAAAAGTTGCATTGAAAGTGTGAAGTCCAACATGCCAAATGGGGAGCCACCTGATTTTACTCACGATAAATGTGTTAAATAGACGGCACTAAGAAGAGTAAACAAATGTTGCCATGCACGCATGAGACCCAAACCATTAACATAAGAGTCTGTTTGGCACTCGAGATAGTTCTGAGTCACTCTATTATTAAGAGGGGGAGTGCTATACACACTCAGTGGAATGTGTCTTGGCCACACGGCCATGTGACAGTTTTTTATCTTGTCAAGGGATTGAAGTAGTCATAATGTTTCTCTCTCTTTTTGTGCATATTTTCTCTCCCCATTTCAACCTCCGAGTCTAACTCAAATCAAAGCTTCAACCTACTGAAACAACACAGCCAAAATCCTGAATAATACCCAACGCCAAACTCCCATAACCCGATTCCAGATCTGATTCAATCTTTGACTCAGCGGCGGTGCAGTGGAAAAAGTCAGAAGAGATCCGGTAAAGTCAAAGGCCCAGCCACACACCCACTGCCACACATTATAACAAAGATCACCTAGTACCAAAAAGAAAAGAGAGAAGACCAGATGCATTATTCTTCCATTTAAACCCTGCAAGCAATAATCCAGTCTTTCTTAAACCAATACTTAGGCGTCATCAAAAAGCCCGCGGATCAAGTGGGCCGATGGAGGCCCGCCGGCCCGGAGGGCCAAAACCCCAGTCCGGTCAGTCAAAAAACCCGCAAAAGCCCGCCTCGGTGGGCCAATGGAGACCCGCTAAAAAGCCCGGAAAAACCCGGCCCGGCCCGTCAAAAGCCCGCTAGACCCGACCCGTAAAAGCCCGTAAACTATTTTTTATATATTATATATATTTGTGTGTTTGTGAATATATATATATATATATATATATATATAGATATATATATTAATATATATGTGTATGTGTGTATGTTTATATATATATATATACACACATATATATATACTAGATATGTGTGTGTGCTTATATATATATATATAGATATATATATATATATATATAGATATGTGTGTGCACTGTGTGTGTTTATATATATATATATATATATATATATATATATATATATAGATGTGTGTAATACTGCAGAAATAATGCAATTGAACAACGACGCGCTTCAGAAACTTCCGTGGGCGTTTTATTTTTCTAGTGCACCAAATTTTTTTTTTGTTACTGTAAAATAAAGAGTAAATACAGGATGCATTGTTCGTGAAAATGTAGAAAAAAGGTGAGTAATTGTATGATTTAGATCGGTTTGTAAACCTCATTCCAATTTCCTAATGGTAAAACAGTACATTTCCTCGACATCTTCAATAAAAATTTAAAGCCTCAAGGAATCAAGATTTAAGAACCAATGTACAGTCTGCAACGTGAAGACTTTGACAGCGTTATGAACAATCCGAGGATGTACTTCTGTTCTAAGACTAAATTTGACGTTAATCTTGATCACATGTATACAGTGGCAAAAAAAAAAAAATAGCGATCGCATGTCAATCGGCGATGAAAAGAATGTAATTGTAAAATAATCATCTCTCTATCGCATCAGCTAGAGGCCTTTCTCCGTTAGCCTGCATTTCAAAATTGCTCAACCATCGAAGGGTTTCATAAAGACAGGATGTGCTTCAGTCGGCAAGAAAGATCAGGCATTCACCAGTCATATGTGATTCTTCAGCACTGATTCTGCAACCGTTTTCAGTGACTCTGATGCCTTCAGCAGATCTGATTCTGAATGGGCAGCAGAAACAAACAGTCTAATTCCCACGGGCAAACGACATCTATCAAGTGTCGACCTTTTGGACGCCACCACAAGAATTGAATGATCCTTTAACAACTGCAAAACCACAACAAATGTACTTGAGAAAGAAAATTAGCACGAATTAATTCAGCTTAGTGCAATCAAGATCAAACCATTTACTTACACGGTCAGCAATTTCGTTGAGGAGTTGCAGGTCACTCTTCAGAGAACTTGTTGACTTCTGTAGTTTGAGAAACACAATAGGTGATTCTGGATTGCTTGCTAATGAGAGGCCCATTACACCTGACAATCCTGCACATCACAGCACAACACTCAATCAAGAGGATGCCAGCGCAAGGCATGTGATAAGTGACTGCTAAGACACTACTAATCAAGTGATGACTATACCAGCCGTGCGACATCAAACCAAGAGAAACACACTTATGCACATGAAAAATGAGATCAAGCACAGACCTTTCCATAGTAACGTAATGTTTTTCTTCAACTTCGCTATCAGATCAGGGTTCTCCTCAAGAACATCAATGGCAGCAATGGCAGCACTCGCAAGATATGGGGGCAAAGAAGCAGAAAAGACGTACCCAGAACTGCTCAATCGCTGCCACAGACAACACCCCAAAACTTATTCTTTTGGACATAATATATTATATCCACGCAAAGACATAACCATTATTACAATAAGACAAAAAAAAAGTCTTGTAAGAATTCCATTCTATTGATACACACATCAGTAACCATATCAGTTTCACAGAATATAATGACTATACCTGGTGATCAGTAACCCTAGCACTTCCGGTGCAGAATCCTCCTTCTGCGGCTAAGGCATGTCCCATTGCAGCAGTAATTATATCTATCTTTTCAACCTACAGATATCACACCACCGGAAAATCACAAACTAACTATGAATCAATATATTCTAATCTTTTTTTCTTTTTATGTTTGAAAAATACCAGAACCCCGCAAAATTCCGTGAGACCTCGTCCAGCTTTTCCAAGGACACCAAATGAGTTGCTCTCATCTAATAAAACACGAAACCTATATTTCTCCTTCAATTTAACAATTTCGTCCAAGGGGGCTATTTGGCCAGAATTCTGCATATTTTAGGATAAAGAAAACCAGTCAAGCAATTTCTTTAACTAATTGGAAGAAAAGAGGGGGAGGAGGAGCAACTGTATGTTATAGTCTGACAGTATAGAAGAGCTAAAGAGGGGATCTCATTCTGTTTTACTAAAATTTCCACATTGGTTAAAGTATAAAACAACTATAACATAGGTAAATACTTAGCATTAGAAAGCAGTAATAGAGTACATTACAAGACAGACAATTCACCTACAAATACGAATCAACAAGCTATTTCAATTCTCATTAAAAATGGAGGCAGTTTGCTAACATCGCAACTATGAACGGATGAAAGGTCATTTTGTTGACTTTCCAGTGACATAGCAAGCTCTTACTTTTTAAGTACAATTGTCCTCTTGCTGACAATGGCTCTTTAGCAGAATATCATGTAGGGATGGAAGTCTCACATTTATTTTGCATGGTATTAGCAACCTCTATAATGAAAGTGGATGATGTTTAGTTGTGTTTTCAAAGAACTCAGAACATGCCAAAAGAAATTGCAAAGGATATATTTGATGTAATGCACAGATATAGATACCTGATACACAGCTTCAACCACAATGTAGCGCCGGAGTTTCTTAGCCCGCTTATTCTTCAGAGTGATTTCCTCCAGAGTATTCCTTAATGATTCCATGTCATTATGCTTGAAATACACAATTGTGCTTCTAGAAAGATAAAGACCATTTTGTATTCCCCAATGGACTCCTTCATCCCTAAAAAAGAGGAAACAACAACCACTTTATATATCAATTCATATCAAAACAGAAATTTTTGTGCAATGTCTTGAGCAGGTAGAGACTCCATGTGCTAAGACCAGGATGGTACAGTAGTAAAATAGAAAAACAATGTAGCACCTGAAAAATATGAGAGCAAGGGGTAAACATACTGATCAGCATGCATCTGAATACATACTTTAATTACTTCTTCGGCAATTTGAATGTATTTTGATCATCATTTTAAATTGCAATTAGAATTAACAATTAAAAGATCTAGAAATTAGCTTAAAGTTCAAGAGATTTGCCATGTTATGTTATCCATATTATTCACTTTCATAAAAAACTCTCCAACCAACCAAGTTCTAGAGCAGAAGACAACAATAAATTATATGATCGGGACATACTCACACAACAATGATATCTCCTTTTTTGCAAAATGCTGGAATTGCACTGAACATGGTGGAGAGACCATAAGAATAGAGAATTGAGTCAGGAGTTCCCAAAAACTTTGCTATTCTTGCCTCACAATCAAGGTGGACATCTGATGCAAAATAAAATAAAATAATAAAAAATATATGGCAGGTTTCGACCTTTCTATGAATAGAAAAGAACATCAATATTTTATCTCATAGTATGTGATTCATACCAATTGTTCCATAGAACCCACGAGGACCACATGAACCAACACCATATTTCTCCAATGCAGAGGTACATGACTCCTGAGATTAGACATTGCTATAAATACACTATTCATGCTCTCATTCATATAGGAAAATTATATCAGTAATATGAAAAGTTATCCCTTACAAGCAACTTCTCATGTCCTATCAATCCAAGATAATTTGCTGAAGCAAAGTTCACTACTTCTTTGCCATTGACTATTGCATGTGGCCCTGCCGCACTGAATAAATTCCAGTCATTAGCAAAATCCCTTAGAACAAGGAATATACTGTTCTATATTTACCCATAGGCAACATCATTTTAACTCCAAGATATAACACTGAAGGAACATCTAATTAAAGCATAGCTGAACTATGGATTGGTCTATGAAGAGCTAGGCACTAAGCTCACTCACCTTTCCAACACTGGAGGTTCATACTGCATATCTTCTGTGATAGGAGGAATGAGAGGTTCAGGAACCCATTCCTCACATAGATCATCTATTTCCTACATGTACCAATACACTAGCAAAGTTCAGTTAAGAATCCAGGATACACATCGTATCGAAAGCAGAAGAATCAGAAGCATATAATCATACCAGACATTTAGCAAGTTCATATGTGGTGATATGCAAATAGTGGCATAACTAAAAACTTATGAGACAAAAGTTGACAACTAAATTGGTCACACAGATCCTTTCTTTCAAATCCCACGAGGAAGTATAATCAAATGACAATTTACAACAATGCCTCAACACTTCTGACTCCTTGTTTTGTTAAGTTAGGAATATAAAAACCAGTTCAATAGATTAAAGGAGGTGTGCAAGCAGCGTGTATTGCTCCACAAGAAAAAAGTGCAGGCATAAAACTTTCACACAAACCTTCTCTGTTAAAGGCTTCTTAGGGGGCTTGTAACTTTTCTGGGAGAACAGAAAAACAATGACTGCAAAAAGAAGTACTTCTACAAAAAGATGTCCTGCAAGAAAAAGGCCAAACAATAGAGATTTGTTGATCAGAAACTAACTTTCATTAATAGAAAGCACGAAAATCATAAATACAGTTGTAACAATCGGTAGCCTACCGCCAATCGGCACTCCAAAAACAACAGCTCTGGAGGAGGGAGCATCTAAAGTCGCTGCCACCCAATCCAACGTAGAATTCACCAAGTTCAAAACATAACTCGAGGCCATTTTACTTGATAACTCATTAACAAAACGCGAGGATCCTGCACATAAATGCTGTTATTAACCAAATAACTGATCATTCACAAATAAAAGCCTACAAAATCAAATTCTACAAGAGCTCAGCTCAGCAGACACAGGTAAGCTGATTTCTACTTATTATGAGCAGTATTACCATAAAAAAGAATTTAAAAAATAAACAGATTTGAAAATTCTGAACACAAATCCAGTCAACAGATATAGTGATCGACTAGTTTATCCACCCACGCTTTGCTGCAGGTTTCTTATCCGCCTATAAATGCCTAGCAGGTTTCCTTGTGATTGTGATTGTCATATACAGTTTTAATTGGATTTGCAAACATTGAACTACTTTCCTCTTTGCTTCAGTAATTGACAAAATTTATATCTTCCATCTGTAACATATTTCTTATTCCCCATCTCATCATATCATACTGCATGGAGTTTTAGGAATTTAAGAGTTTAATTTGTTCAAAACAAACAACGCATTGGGGATATTCAATAAGTAAATGAGAATTTCCATTTAAGTCAATTATCCCAATAATCCTAAATAAAATCATAACCCAAGAATAAATTATTTGGGCAAATGTTGTCTAGAAGGTATGTCAAAATTGTTCATAGTTTACATAAGAAACTCATCCATCTTTGAAAAATGAAAAGCAGCTGTATCCTTATCTTTATGTATCATAAAGACATAAATGAATCGAGAAGAAAAATATATTCAAAAATCAAAGCCATCAATTTTACTTTCATACTGTTGGTAGGATTCATTACTGTCTTGTATGTAATACAAAAATGAAAGCAAGAATTATCAGTATTCAAAATGAATATAGTTGTCATGTAGGGTGGCATTCAAGCAGCTTCATTGCCATATCATACTGACCATCCAACGCTATGGTTTCCATTGGAGAAGCAAACATGGAAGAAAGATGATTTGATATTTTTGTCTGAGGTCCATCAAAGTGTTTGTTTTAAAAGTTAATCGGAGAGAAAATTGGTTCAAATAAAACAAAAGGTCCAAAATCATATTTCCCCTTTATCTTTTTTACATAATCAAACACCAGTAAAGAAAATAAACATTCTTTTCAATTCCTTCGTTTTATTTGCTCCTTTTCTTTTCCCAAAAGTTTTTCATTCAAACAGCTGCAATACACTCAACCCCATCCAGAAATTTACTTTCCAATTTCCCCACTGAAAGAGCAATAGTAAAGCTGAATTATGCTAGACCTATTAAACAAAAACAGAATAGGAACACCAGAAACTTACTGCTATCACTCAAAACAAAACAAAAAACAAAAAATGAGCTACTAAGGACTGAGGATTCACACCACCAATGCAACCAAATGCACAGTTCCGGTTCAAGCAATTGCAGCAAAACTCTCAATTTCAAGCTATAGCCTTCATTTGATACCAAACCCACTTTTAGATGGACAACAATTTAACACTCACCACAAAAACCTCAAAATCTCATTCTTTCTCCCCTTTTTCCTTTTCTTCTAACCAAAAAAATTGAATTTACCACATCAAATCAGATGGCACACAGTTCAACCAGAAAAACCCAAAATGCATGCACCAGAATCAAACCAGAATCCCCTAATTCGCCAAAAACCCAACAGACCCAGATCTACTAGCATTTTTTTTTTTTTGAGACTATATGCATAAGCATTGAAATTGGAAGCAGAACAAAATAAGCAACAGTGCACCTATACAATGCGGGAAGAACACTCGAATCCAACCAAACCCAAACAAAGACTCCTCTTTTTTCTATGAAGAACCGACCATAACCCCCAGAAGGGTTTCTGCCTTAAAGTGAGAGTGGTGCAGTGGCTGAGGAAATCTTTTTTTCTCTCTAGCTTCTCACTCTCAAGACACTATTCTCCACTAGGGGTGGGCACGGTTCGGTGCGGGCCAGTTTTGAGCCTGAACCGTTATTCTAGTCGGTTGGGCTAAAATCCAAACTGCAGACCCAACTTGTTTGGGCTGGATTGACAAGTTCAGTTAGGCCACATTGTCAGTTCGGTGTCGGGCCAAACTTCACAGGCCCAATACTTATATACTTATACTGACGGCTGAACTAGGAAGAGACATAAGCCCACAAAGAAGCCAATAACAACAGTCCCTTTTGCTCTCAGTGCATGACCAAAAGGACGACAAACACTATGAAAAATCATAAAAGAGATGGAAATCATATTTGCTAAGTTCCAATAAACAGTTCTCTACTTTTGAGATAATGGCCAACAGAGACTCCTTGCCTCCTTGGCCATATTGTAATGAACTAAATGCTCAAGAAATGTACTAAATCCCCAAGAAATTGTGGGTTCCACTTGCAGAATTGTCATTTTTGTCATTGTATTAAACAACCAAAATCCTTTCCACAAAAAAAAAAAAAAAAAAAAAAAACAACAACAACAACCAAAATTTAAAGGAAAAACTAATTGCTCATAACCAATGTTCTGAGAAACGCTAGGCGCTAGTCAGGCGGTGGCCTGGGGCCTACGCAGGTTTTTTATTTAATTTTTTATAACATATACTTATATAAAAATGTAAAAGGTAGTATATTTTAAATATAATTACATGTCCTCATAATTAGTCAACTATAACTAAACAAATTCATGCTAACATCCTCCCAACCGTTCCGAAAGAATAAATAGATCATACGAATGCAAAACTGTTGTTTTTCTTTTTCTGAGGGTTAGTGGGTTTTGGAGATTCTAAACGTAGTGTGGTTGATATTGCATGGCCTAGAACTTAATAATTCATCCCTTAATATTCCCATTACAGTCAGCCTCTCTGCAACATAAAATGACAAGTAAAAAGTAAAACACTGACTCTTTTATTCCACAGCTGCTCAAATCTCCTAAATGTCAATTTGGCAATTACAGATATACTAAATTTCAACTCAAATAGAATCAAACTATGAACCCCAAATATCCTTTTTTTTTCTTTCTTTCTAAACAGCACCTATTCAACTTCACAAAAACAAAACATGCCCAGATCCACAAAAGCGCAAACTTTCTGCAAACAAATACCACAATTCATTGCACAAAATCAAATCCAGCAGCAACAGAGTGCACTTTCTGTCTTTCTATATAGAGAACTTTAAACATATCGTTTCCATTGATTATTGGTTAACAACTAACAAGTAATAACTAAATTGAGTAGCAATCAAGTTCCACAAGCAATAAAGAAGTAATAAAGATCTAAGACTAGATTTGATAAGATCAATAAGTGATGAAACATGTATTGGTGAATAGCGAGGTGAGTGAAAATGCAGCACCAAGTCAAAATTTGCAACTGTAAAGTGCATTTCATTAATCATCCTAGTTATGTTATTTACAAGCTCATATCATATCAGTGGCTAAATGCTAATTGCCACTGATAATTGCTACATATCGTTTTCATTAATCATATTCTCAAAAAAAAAAAAAAAAAAAAGGTAGGCTCAGTGGCTAATTGCCTAAGGCGTCAGTTCAGATCATATTTGAGAGATAGAAACAGATCCAACTTTTGAATTTGATTATTGAGAGGGACTTACGAGGAGAGACGAGGGCACTGAATCACCGGCCGGTGCCGGCGAAGGTCGAGCAGAGATTGAGAGAGAGACGAGGAGACTGAGTGATGGACTTCGGATTCGAGGAGAGACCGAGAGAAGAGTCACGAAGTGCCGCCGTGCCGCTGCCGTCCACGGTCGAGGAGACTGAGAGTCCGAGAGAGAGGTCCGGGCTTTCGTCCAACAGTGAGAGAGTGAGAATGAGCCGTTTTGACGATGACGAGGATTAAAAATAAAAAATAAAAAAAAATGCTGGTTCCGAAGCGCGGGTGGAGTAATAGTGCGGCACTCCGAACGCAAAATTATCAAAATATTATTTTTTTAATCAAGGGATGGTGCAACCGTTCTCCGGCCTTCATTAATCAAACTGCTGAATACAATAGAAATACATAAAGTCTAAATTCCGAATTACAATAAGTATCGAAATAACATTGCACACAATAATATGAGCCTCCACTAATCTTATTTATTCAAACATGCACCAATTAGCAAGAATTGACATTCCAGATATCTGGGCAACATCATTTGTTTCATAATGGTGACATACCAGAAAGATAAAGCTCATACAAAACCGTTAAACCTGCTTCCGACTATGCTGCTGACCAAAACAATAACTGGCGACACTACGTTTCATCTTGCTACTAAGAGGTTGCGTCCATTTGATAATGACTCGACTCCTTTTTAGGACAAACAAGACACTTTGAGTGCAAATAAAGACATTCAGCCCGACTCTCCCTACAATAATTCTATAGGGATTTATTATAGAATGAAATGCACCTAAGTAATGGATAAACTATTGAAAATAAATAAAATAGACCATAAGCCTAGCAACAAAGCCCCAAAAAAAGAGAAGAGCCCTACGACCCAATTTTCCCAACAGTTTGCACCACGTGCTGTCCCAACGGCAATGCACGCCACAATCAAACCACGACCGACATCAGTGGCTAATTGCTAATTGCCACTGTTGAAACCCGCCACCTTCGAACGATACCGATTTCAAACCTTTGTGTCAAAACAGGTCTAAGTACGGTCGAAGCACACCGGACAGTCATGGCTCCCAATTCTAGCTGAGTCTAGAATGCAGCCTGGATCTAGTACGGCACCCTCCATCAGGCTTCCACGATCTGGAAAAAGGGGGCTACAGGCTTCGGTAGCCCAAGTTAGTGGTTGTAGACATCTCAGCCGAAAAACAGTGCTCCACCAGTGCTCCTCCTTGTCCCAACTGCAACTCTGACTCCAACTTTTATTGATAGACTGACTAATATAACCTACTCGTCCAACGATGACGTCCCGAGGATGCGTCTCCGGACAGGACATGCATCCTCCTGTACTTACACGAGCATTTGCCTAGCACAATTAGCTATAATAAGCCACGCTCATACCATCGCCAGAAATATAAGCTCCCGCCATAAGAGTCACCTATGGAAACACAGCCAAGCAGGCTACTGCCTAGGACCTGGCTTACCCCCAGATCACCACTGATGCGCCGCCACGCGCCGCGCCAACATAGCATCAGAAGCTCCAGAAACTGGGAACTGAAGCATATCAGTCCCACATCGAAAACATGGAGAAGATCAGCTCCCTCCCCACCTATAAAAGGTTCTCTCCTCTCTCCTCATTAATTACGCATTTACTACTTGTCTATTGTTATCATGTCAACACAAATATATTGACTAACTTAGGCATCGGAGAAGCGAAGACCGCCCGACGCGGTCTCCCTCTGACGCCCTCTTTGTATTTCACTTGACAGGTAGCGGAAATACCGACAATATCAAGTAACGGTCCACCCACCGGACTTGCGTTGATCATAGTTTAGCTACTGTTGAATATTAAACATCAATACCTCCTTACTTAAGAATGGAAAGCCGAGTCTGGTACTGTTACATCCCATTGAGTACCTTGAGATCATAAAGGAAACCCCTTCCTTATAAACAAGTTGATCGGTCGAGCTCCTCATAGTTGGGTCGCTTGCCACGATGGGATTGAATCCCTTTAAGCAACCCTTTCTCGATCTAATTTGCCAACCTACTGCAGTAGAACCGCCATTCTCATTCAGCTTGTTCTTGTGAGAGGTGATGTCAAAGGGAATAACAGGGACGGAACTAGGAATTAAAATTGAGGTGGGCTAAATTTACTTTATGCTAGCAAGAAAAATTATTCTTAAAATTCGGCAGAGTCTACTTTGTTTTAATAGAAAATCTCAATTGCATAACACTTGCTAAAATATCATCAACAAAATGCATATTGTTACTTAAATCTAACAATAGAAAATTGAAACAATTCAAAGTTAAATATTCAATGTCGATACAAATTCAACTTACTCAAAAAAAAAAAGCACCAATCAAATGTATAAACAACTCAACTCTCAAACAATCAACACAATAATACAAATTCAATTTCTCTTTACTTATATCAAGAAATCTAGAAATTTCCAAATTTTAACATAAATTACATTCAAATTTCATCAAGAAAGTTCATTATAGAAAAGAATTTAACGTGTAATACCCTAAATAAGGTTGAGAGAATGAGAGTTGAGTGTTGAGGAGAGGAGATAGAGCGACTTGGCAGGGGTGAGAGTCTCAAATAGCGATGCGGAACTTGGCAGAGGTGAGAGAGGAGATCATAGAAAAGGGAGACTTGTTGTTTGCTATATATCATTATCAATGTGTGGGTGATTGTTTTTTTTAAAGGGTGCTGGAACTTATGTCTTATGTTATATACTAGTTTTTCTTTTTCTTCCCAAAATATTGTGGTGGGCTGTTGCACACCTCAGCCCCTCTCTCCGTCCGTGCCTGGGGAATAAACTGAACACTCGATTTGCAGGTCTACAAATGTTAGGTACTCACCATTCGTGATCAACTTTGGATGGCTGTAACAACAAGATACCGAACAAATTCTGCCTAAAACTAGCGAGTGATGCCATTGTGGAAGCCCAAAGCGATGATGGCAGAGGTTTAAAAGGAGTCTAGAGAGGACGATAGACGTCGTCAATAGAAGCATTACAGCAAATACACACACACACACACACACACATACTACGAATAGTGAGAAGTTTTTTTCAAGGGCGAAGTACAGATAGTGAGCAGTGAGGAGTTATTTGCAGTGCAGTGGATTTTTTTTCCTTATCTTTTTCAATTTTGATTTTGTTAGTTACCTTCTTATCCTTTAACGATTGAATATAATTTTGAATTTAGGATCTATACATAATTTTACACTCAACAAAAATGGGTTCTCTTCTGGTGAGAGATCTTTTTTTTTTTTTTTTTTTGCCTTCACACACCCAATCAAAGTGATTGCTTATTAGACTAACTTTTCGACATCTCCACCCTTCAATTTTTAAGTCTTCATGAGTAGATTACACATGCAAGTTTTCAGCTAATTTGATAATCTTTAAGGTACAGAACTATATTAAATCAATTGACGAACTGTCCAACTTGAACAGTTCATGTTCATACTGGTTAATTACGATTATGAACACGTTAATGATCATTAACTAAAATCTAAAAAATGAACGGTTGAGATGCCTATGTAATCAAAAAGTGAATCCTCCAAGAGATATAGTGAAAAAAAAAAAAAAAAAAATCCTTAATAGAAAGGTCCTATATATAATTTTTTCTTCTTTTTCTCTTTGCTAGTGCAGTACATATGTTTTTGCAGTGTAGTATGCAGCAAAGAGGAGAAGAGCAAAGGTCTGACCGAAAGTAAAGAGGTAGAAGAAGAGCAGGAAGTATGGACGAAGAAGAGGAAATGGATTCGCTGTTCGCGGGCATGGTGTTGTTCGACCCCACTTCCAATTCCGACTCACACCATCCTTCTCCTTCTCCTCCTCCTCCTCAGCAGAATCAGGACAACGGCCAAGATCCCAAACTTGAAATCGAAGCTCCGCCATCATCATCATCATCTGAACCCCTCGATGAGAACCTCTTCTCCGACCTCACTGTCCAATTCCAAACCCCACCACCACCAGTAGTCGAAGAACAAGAAGATCCGATCAAAACCACATCCAGACAGAATTCCAGTTCCCGGAAGAAAAAAAGAGCCGCCGGATTAAGAATCGGTTACGCCAGAGATGCCAGCCCTCACGATCGCTCTCTCTCTTTCGACGCCGATGACGTCGTCATCGGGATTGATTCCGTTCCCGAGCCCAGCCCTTCTTCTCATTCCTCTCTACCTGTACCAGTACCAGTACCAGTCCAATCCCAACCCGAACCCGATGTTGAAAAGGGACCCGAACGCGAAGCTGAACCGAAAGCCGAAGCAGAACCCCAATCCAACGAAGCTGAAGCGACTCCGGAGCTCCGGTTGGATCAAAGCAAGGCGTTGATCGCTGAGAAGTTGAGCAGTGCTCGTCAGTTGGCGGCGTCTGTTTCCTCCGCCAGGAAGGACGCAATTGCAAGGAGGAGGATGGCGGCTGACAATCTCAATCTGGCTTCTGGCGATTACGCCAGTCTAGAGAAGCAGCTGGAAGAGGCCTGCGAGGCAGAGGATTTCGAGACGGCCGAAAGGCTTAGTGACAACCTTGCTGCTGCTCAGGAGAAGAGGCAAGCTCTGTTGGCCGCGCTGAGAGATGCGGAGGCTGAATGTGATGCTGTGGATTCCAAAATGCACGAGGTTCTCCAATCCCAGATCGCCGCAGAGGAACAATGCGCTTCTCTGCTCCAACATTTCGCAACTGTCAGTACTCTCCACCTCTATCTTTTGATTTTTATTTACTATTGTCATCATATCAATGCATGTTCATCTTGTAAAACTAGTTTAGAGCTAGTTTAAATAGTGTGTAGATAGAATATATAATGGATCCATTGTGTATTTGCAATTTTGCAAACTAGTAAGTAGTTTGCGGATAGATTGATCCCTTATGCATTTGTAATTTTGAATACATTCATTTTTTTTGTCCCCATTGTATATAAGGATATGAGAATATGACAAGTAATGATGAGTAATGAGTATGATTGTTGGTTCTGTATCACAGGATGCTTCAAGTAATGCAGATTTGGTCTTAAAGGCGGCAGAGGAACTCTCTTCCACAGAAACAGACAAATGGCTTTCATCAACTGAAGCCTTGGAAGCCAAGAAGATTGAATTGGAAATTGAATCACATGTAATTGGTGAAGCAGGGCTTGTCTTGAACAGTTCCATTGAGACTTCAGTGGAGGATGACAAGAGAGAGAAAGAATCTCTCTGTAAGAGAAAGGAAACTCTTACGGACGAATTGGAGAAGCTTCTTGCATTGGTGAGAGAGAAGGAACAGGAGATTGCACAAAATGATCGTGACATCCAACAAGTTGAGGAAAAGATTGCTAATGTTCTCTCCGGCTTTGGGGAGATGCAATCCACTATTCAGGCCAAGTCTACTAACTTGCAAGAAGCCCTTTCCCAGATACACTTGGAGAGTGCAGCTCTGTCAACAAAAAAGACAGAAATCGATGCTGTCCTTACTCAGGAGCAAGAGAGGGGAGCAAAGTTGAGGGAACTGGCCAGGGTTTCTGCAGAGGAAGCAGAGGCATATCAACAAGTTGCTGCTCTTAGAAAGAGTTTAATGTCCTCTATTTTGAAGTCCAGGGAAGATAAGGTCAGACTAGCAAAGACTGAGGAAAAGCTTTCTGAGGATGTTCAAAAGCTCCAACAGGATGTTTCTTCAGCAAGAACTTCACTTCAGGTATTGTTTCCTAATTTCCACCTTTAAACTTCTTCTCCTAGATATAGTTGTGCTGCATAGGTGCTATGTTTTTCCTTGGGAATTGCCATGAATGATCTCACTTACATATTCATATCAGATGCTAATTTTCCTTGTTAAAACCAATTAATAAGCCAAGAAATGGAAGAATTATTCGTTCCAGACTCGTGTGTATGAACTTAAAACCTGCTATGCAGAAGTTGGTTTATTATGCTTATAGTTATGCTTAAGATTGAGAAACACTGTCCTGCAGCCCAACCCAGTTGTCTAATAATATACAAAACTACCTGCTTCATTTCCATTTGTTAATGTTCCTTCTAAAATCTTAACTTAAACACCTGAATTATGATATTTTTAAATCCTCTTGATCTGCCAGTTTTCTCCCTCTTCCCTTTTGTTGCCATTTTCACTACTTAATGATGCCATTTCTTAACAGAGTGCTTTTCTTTGTTATCAGGAACTGTCTTCAAGAAAGTCAAGCATTCAGCAAGATATAGCATCCTCTAAGCAGAAAATTATTTTCATAGATAAAAGAATCCCAGAGCTGGAAGCAGAAAAGAAAGTGGCTGCTACTGCAAGAAATTTCAAAGAAGCTGCACGAATAGCTGCCGAGGCCAAGTCATTGAATGTTGAAAAGGATGGTATACAGATTAACATGGAAAAGGCCATCTCAGAGCTTGAGAAGCTTGAGGAAGAGATTAAAGAGACTGTCAACAGATTGCAGGAGACTGAGGGGCACATTTTGTCCAAGGAAAAAGAGGTAGCAACGGCAAGGTTTCAAAGGTTGCTACTGGTATCTGGTATTGCTAAAGCAGAAAGAGAAGCTGCTTTGGAGTTGGGTGATCTTGAAGAAGCTAACCTGCTGCTTGCAGAGGCTGAAGCAGCGGACTCTGAAGCCAATGAACTTGAACCTATATACAACTTCAAATTGGAAGAGACTGAAAGTCTACCAAAGCACTTTATGTCTATGGTGCTCATATCCAATCTTGGGAGGAAGCAGTTGGAAGAATTGGCAGCATCTGTTCAAGTGTCTTCAGCATGACAAGTAGAAGAGCAAGATTGAGTTAATTTATTCAACGTTGCTTGCGATATTGGGATCCACAAGTTGAATAGGATTCCGATATTGAATGACTGAGAAGGTGGAGCAGCTTAAGAACTTTGTTCCACAGGCAATATCCATCATTTGGGATTGTATTTTCCCTTCAGCCATGTGGTTACTTCCTTGGACGCCTAAGAACGCACTTTCCTCATCTTAATGATGAAAGGTTTGGACTCCTACCCCACAATTCATGTTCCCTTGAGCTGTGTCTTGTCAGTAGTCGGGAGAATTCCAGCCTCCAACCTCCACCCTACATTTTTTCTCCTCTTTTTTTTTTTTTCTGTATAATTTAAAAATGAGCATGTCTTCAACGTTTTCAGTGCATAGAGCAATTTTCTGCTGCATAATTTTGTGTACCATACCAAGTTTATTGGCCCTTCCAGTGTAATTGGAGTTTTTCTTGGTAGCTGCACGGGCAAAAGTGCGATGATGAATTGACACACTTTTTGAGTGGAGAAAAATAAAATCCTTGTAATCAATACATAGTTTTTTCACTTTTGTGGTAGCTGTGTACCAAATCTTATTTTCATGTGGAACAACATATTTTGATCACTTTGTGGTATCTGTGTATCAAATCTGATTTGGAGTAATATATTTTGTTTATTTGACTCGTTTCTTTTTATTATAGAGAAAGGACACTAACTTTTCCTTGTATACATTGTTGTCCGCTGGGGATTATTGGGTTTCAGAGTTTGCAAGTAAGACGGTATCATTGATCAGAATTTTGGCATCAACAAAGTCTTGTCATTTTTCGACTGATGTGGAATCACCTAGTACATCTTTAAACGTCTGTCATTGATCATTCCTTGTTTATTTTACCGTTGGCTTAGAGTGTCCACCAAAAAGAATAAGCTGATCATGAGAATAGCTAACAAATTGCAATAGCTAACCGCATATTATTAGCTTGTAGGCTTTCCAACATGCACAAAACAACTCATTCGTGCTACAAAGTCGTCCTTTTATAAGCCGTTTTGTAATTGATTGTTATAATCTTCTCATCATTCCTTCGTTTTTAGACTGGCTTCTGCTTGCCTGGCACTTCACAGCAAAGGGGTGCAGCAGGTTCTTTTGCTCACATAGATTATTACCTTGGTACTTCTTTTTGGCCTGATGAAACTACCTACATAATTTGACGGCATCCTATCTTCGCCAATAGTGGCAATCAGAGCACTTACTGACTTTAGGGAAGGTAGGGAAGTGCTGGTGAAGACTTATGACTGAAATGAATCTTATTTCGCTGGAAATTTATCTGTCAAGGTACTGGGAGCTCGAACTAGCAAAATTAACATCTACACCAGTTATGGTATGTCATCTTACATGATGGGACCTTTTTTGGGTCCATTCAAAACGAATTTAAGAAGGTTGCTGTAGACGGAGGTTCCGACACAACACTTGTCCTAGATTCCACTACAAGAGAACTGAACTGAAACACAAAATGTGGAAAGATACTTCTATTTCATAGCCTGTGCGTTACAAAAAAGCAAGAGGCCACAGCACAGCTTCATTGATCATAAACATCAAACAATAAACCCACTAACAATTTGTACTGTTCCAGAATCTCTTTGCTTTTGTAGTTACAACTTACAAGTTACATGCAGCAGGACATGCCCTGCTGTTATTGCAAATTCAATATTGAGACAGAGAGAGACTGGTGATAAATAACAATAATACACAAAAACAGTGTGGTTCTTTCTTGTTCACCCTAACCTATCTCGTCTTTATAAATTCAACTAATAAAGAATCGGAGCATTGTTGTACTTGTGCCCAACAATTTTCCACCACGAATAAAACTTACAAAACAGCAGCCTTCAATCTTCATACACGCATTTTAATCTACAGTTTGCAGACCCATCACTGATCACACCAACTCTTTTCTGGTGTAGTTTGTATCATTCAGACATCAATTATACCATGGCTGATGCTATGGTTGCGGCCTGCTGCCGAACGATTGAATTTGAATTTGAATGTGATGTTAATTACAATCCAATCCACATTCCTCCAGGACGGGGCCATCCGACTTGGCCAAGAATGGATCAATTCGGACCCATAAAAGGGAGAAGATGGAAGCCAGCAATATTGACCACACAATAATGATGGTAGGAGTCCTGTTCTGCCTACCAAGCAGACCCTTGAGGAAAGGATAGAGATGAACAATCACCCAGAAGGCAAAGAAGAGCTTACCAAACAGAGGCCCCCATGACTCATAACCATTATTTATTGCATTTGAGATTCCGGCAACCACTCCAACGATGTTTATTATGAGCAGAGTTGTTGGTGGGATGAGCAATGTCGTCCATTTAAATGCGTAAAGTTCTGCAAACTCTGCATCGTCTCCTCCCTTTGATGTCACAGTAAAGTTTGTATCAACACCAGCTAAAACCTTTAGAAGCCCCTGAAACACCGCAAATAAATGAGCTGACACTCCTCCGATCACCCAAAACTGCTCATTTCTCCACCATTCATCAATACCAACATTACTCCATCTCATTTCCAATATGCCCGTTGCGAAAATAGTGATGAAAAGAGACAGAAACCACAAGCTAGCAATATTGGTCATCTGCAAGTACAGTAAAATGTTTTCTTTCATCAGATATCTCATGATGAAAAAAAAAAAATTAATTAACATATAAAGAGCAGAGCAAGTCTTTTATATTCATTACCTCCGGAGTGATAAATTTGCCTGTTAGCAAACATACAGCAGGTAGAGTACAATAGGCAAGAAGTGGAATCGATGTCCATGGGTACACTGTAGCATTTATGTAAGACAAACGCTCCAGCCACTTTAGACCCCCACCATACCCATACCAAAGAGGGCAATGCCTGCTCAAAAATATTTCAATTGACCCAAGGGCCCATCGAAGGACTTGGTGCAAACGATCAGAAAGGTTAATGGGGGCAGATCCTTTAAATGCAGGTCTGTCAGGGATACAGTATATGGATCTCCACCCATGGCAATGCATCTTAAAGCCTGTCAGAATATCCTCTGTAACTGAGCCATAAATCCAGCCAACCTGTATTTTGAAAAGCAAGTCAAATTTTAAGCAAGTAATAAGAATCATAACTGTAAATTAGATGGTGAGTAAATAAACCATAACTATGCAACCTATTCCTAATAGATTCCCAAAACTAGATGTTACCTCTTTTCCCCACTCTGTTTTATCTTCATACCCACAGCTAATGACATGAATAGCTTCTTTTAACAGAGATGCAGGGCTAGTGCTTTTCAGTGAACCTCCATCCTCTAGCAAGGTGGATGCAACAAACACAGGAGACTGCCCAAACTTCTTTTCCAACTTGTGCTCAGGCATCAGAGCCAAATTTTCAGTTTCAACACCTGAAGACAGAGTTATCTCCAGTCAAAAGACAGATTGGTTGGTAATAAACAAAAAATGTGGTAGATTTATTCTATATAAAGAGGCATATCTTGACAGTAGGAGCGCATTAATTGACTGTTCGTTAATGCTTGCTCGTTAAATGGTACAAAAGTTAGCAGCAAACCTTCCTTGTATCAAACAATGCAAGCAAAATTAATCTCAACTTAGTATGTCCTATAACATGTTTTCTTCGATCAACCCACCAACACTTGAACTGGTTGCTCATAGCAGAAGTATGTAGAGGGCAGAGGGGCATCTCGTTTTTGGAATACAGTGTTCACGATATCACAGAGGATAGAAACAAATAAAAATAAAAAACCAATATGGACATTAATATTTTTGTTTTTTGGTCAAGTGGACTTCAATATTTAAGCCTGGCTTTAATGACCATGTAAAGTATTGTCAACTAAAGCTGCATAGCAGTACTGTTGGAGTTGTGGGGCGTTGAAATACTGAGGCAGTAGGTGACCACAAGAGACCTAACGAAGAATTGAAGAACTTATATATTTTCATGAGTGCCAGTTTGTTGTGCTCGGGCTAAATGCATATACATATGTTGCACTTCTTGCAACAGACAAGTAGATATCAAAGACTAATCTGAACCTTAATGAAATCTACAGATAAAGCTCAGGCACAGTAGTTTCAAAAAATTTAAAAAAAAAATAAATAACTCTATTTTCCAATTTGTGCGACTGAAAACATTTTGCTGTAGTTCAAGCGAAGGAGGCTGGTGCATGCTAGTGCACTTTGCATCCAGAGTGAAACCAACGTAAAAGCAAAAATATCTGAGTCTGCCGGAAAAACTGCCAATATTTATTGATCTGCCCAGAGATTAAAGCTCTTAGATTGAAAGCATTTTGAAAATGGCAAGAGTTTACCTTCAATGCCCTCTTCGATTCCCTCCAGAGCAAGCACAGGTGTATCTACCTTTCTGGAATTTCTCTTCTTCAAATCAGTTTTAGGTTTGTTGGCCTTCTTCTTCTTCCTTTTTCCTGAACAAAGGCAACAGCACCATGACGGCAAGCAGTTGCATGTCCTGGTTGGTGGCTTCTTTACTTTTGGAGCATCAAAGCCATAGAGAGCCTGCCTTCTGAAGACACATCCAGTTCCGACATATATAGGTCCTTGGATCCCATCCAAACCTTTCATGTTAATCTGTTATCAATGATGACTTTGTCAACTTACAAAAACAAAAAGTATGAATTGAAAAGGCAATAAAGCAGTCTCACTGTCTAGAGTCTTACGTCAAAGAACACAGTATTTCTGTTGGCATATCGATCATGCCTGTCAATACCATCAAACCTCTGAGGGAACTGGACATAGCACACTCTCTTTCCTTGCAACGGATCCATCATGAAACACATTGACTCTCTAATAGCCTTACTATTGTTGATGTAGTGATCACAATCCAAATTCAACATGTAAGGTGCATTTGTGAGCACAGCAGAGACTCGGACCTGTCCATACAAGATGACAAGAACACATAACTCCCACAGAACAATTAATAATAATAAAAGACAAAACAATCATGCAGACAGTCTATCTCTCTCTCCCTCTCTCTATCTCCCTCTCAATTTAACTTACCAAGGCATTCATAGCTCCAGCCTTTTTGTGATGAGTAAACCCAGGTCTCTTTTCTCTCGAAACATATACCAGGCGCGGTAATTCATTCCCATCTGTGTCAAGCCCTCCACTTTGGCCAAGAAAAACCTAAGAAAATGCATTTAAACTCGTTTATGTCAAAATTCCTTGCAATGGAAGTACCAAAATGTCAAAATCAAACTCCAATGTTACAAACCTGAATCATCCCAGGATGATCACGAACACTATTTCCAGGCCACGGAGTTCCATCCTGCATTGTCCACCCTTCTTCTGGCACCTTTGTAGCTTTAGCAACCAAAGCATTAATTCGAACTTTAAACTCTTCGTATTCTCTCTGCAAAATATAGTAAGCAGAACATTCATCATGTATTCTGGAATGAGTAAGAGAACGTATCAGCTGCTTGTAACAACCATTACCTTCATTGCTCTCCTGTCCTTCACAAATGAAGGGAGTACCTTATCTCTAAGATAATCTATCTTCTGCGCAAAATAAAACTCAGGTGCTCGTGGTTCTATGTTAAACTTCTTACAGAAAGGGACCCACTTCTTAGCAAATTCAGATGTTTCTGATAGTGCCTCAAATGTCAGCATAGCAGCACCATCATCCGAAACATAACATGAGACCTTGTCAACAGGGTAGTCCACTGCAAGAATGGAAAGAACAGTGTTTGCAGTCACCAGAGGAGGCTCTTTTAATGGATCCACTGTACTGACAAAAATATCAACTGGCGAAAGTTGTGAAGGCTGGCCCTCCTTGTCATACCTAAAAAGAAACATTTGGCGCAGACATTAGATATGTTCAAAATGCAAACCACAAGGAAAGTTCCATGAACGCATACGATATTTGGATTACTTACCTCAGAGACAATCTGTCGAGATAAGTTTCCCTGTCAATGGGAAGCCACTTGGGAAACTGATCAAGAATCCAGGAAACACCAAACCAAATCTCACAAATAACTGAGATAAGCCACAGTGGATATGCATCATTCACAGGATTCAGGATCCGATAATGAAAGAAGAACCCAAGAGCAACAAGTCGAATTATGATGATCATTCGGTAAGGGTTGATTTGGCTCGATGAAATTGGCAACTTTCTTGACAAGGGCTGTCTTGCCTCGTCCATTCTGATCCACAAGCAACATAAACAATTCCCATTTTAAAACAATATGGAATAGGAACAGGAAATATTATAAGCAATTTTATAGTAGAAAAATTGAACTAATACTAAATTACAATGTATTAGCTCCTGCACTAGATTTTACATGAACGAATTTCTGCATTGCCTCTATTAAGGATTTAGGAACAGAAATTGGGCTAAAATGATAAGTTACAACAAGTTGCAACCTCATAAGAAAGGAGCAAAGTTGGAGAGGAGCACTTACAATGGTAGATCAGGGCCATTCCCATCATAGTCGGGATCTTTGCCACCATTTTCATGTTTCATCATCTGTAGTTTCTCCTGCTTTTGTTTCCAACTTTCCATCCTTTCCTTCCAAGCAACACTACCATAGCCGTAAGCAGCAAGGTCTTTGGAAGGATCCATGGATCGGGGTTGCACTGCAAAAAACGCACGTGGTATGTATTCAATTTCAAGCCAGCTGAAGGAGGTGAACAGATCCTAGTGTAGGATAATTGTACTAATTGGACTTGTGAGAACGCTGCGGTTACCTGGAAAGGCAGGATCTGAGAAAGGAAGGGGGTGGATCCTTTTGCCTCCGGAGTTGGCTCCCATGAAAGAAGGAACCAAAGCATGTTGTTCAGGAGGGATATCATCAACCTGCACCATCAACAGCTCACAACCATTAATTGAATCATATCAACGACACGATGAACACCGAAAGCAAACAATTCGAGTGTGAATTGAATTGGATTGGATTAGAGAGCAAGCATTACCATTTGACCATTAGTAAGGAGAGGAAGATGAGGAATGGAATGAAGATCATTATGGAAATCGGAGGAGACCGAGGAGGCGCGGCCATAGCTCATGTGGCCATGGAGCATTGCATCGGCAGAAAGCGCGTGCTGCAAATCGTGTCGGCTCCTCCCATCGAAACTGAATTCGTTCTCCAAATCATCCACCCCGTCTTCTTCTTCATCACCGGCCACCCTCGCACACCCTGAGCGTGATTGTGAACTCAGATACTAGTACTGAAACTGAATTGCAGTCAATCACGGAAGCTAGATTGATGAGATTACCTTTGAGACGTTTGAATCGGGTCTTGCACTGAGGACAGACTTGGCTTCCTTCTCGGCGCTCATACTCGTAGCAAGTCCGGCAAACTGGGAAGGCACACTCATTACAGGCGACGAACAATTCCCCGTCGGCGTTGAGCCCCACGTCGTCTCCACAAATCTGGCAAATCTGCCCCTTCAACCCTTTCGGCTGCTAATTAACCAACATTATTCATTAATGGACCTCCAATAATGATCCAAAATAACTAAGCAAAAAGCATAGGAGAGGAATATTACAGCAGAATCTCCGTCGCGCTCACGGCGGATGACGACGAGCTCATTCCGGTTGTGAGAGCCGGCCACCAAACCAGCGTTGGAGTCCATCGAATCAGATCTGAAGCTACTGCTGCTGCTGCAGCTGAGCCACTGAAGCTTTAAGCAACCAAAGCTACTGAAAATCTCTTTAGCTTCTCTGAAAATCTCCACCGACTAATTAGCCTCTCTGCTTTTCTCTCTCTTATCATTCCTTTCTTCCTCTCTTAATCGATCACTTCTCTCTCTTCGGTAATTTCTCTTTCTTAATTCTTACCAGTAAAATAATTAATTGGTACATCTCAGCTACTACGCAAATCCAATAATGCAAAATTGTTAATTAGCTAGAATAATGTTACCAATACCTCCGCCGACACAGCTGACGCGTCATTATTACTCGCTACTCCATCCATCATCTAACGGTAACGATCTCGTCAACGATTATGAAATTAATGTGATCGGCTGCTGGCGTAATATTTTACCTAGGGACAATCAGCACTGTCTGTCTGGGGCGGTAAATCAGGAAAATGACGGCGGGATAAAAACAAAAACAAAGGAAACGGGAGCTGGCCTAGATTGGTTGACGCGTACACATGGGAATATCTCCTCCTCCATGTTTCTCTTTTCGTGGGGGAAAAAAAAAATCTCTTTGCTTTTTGTCTGGTTTGTGAGATATCTGTAATTTTTTTGGTCTGGATTTATCTGTACTGTTGGACTCACCGATTTAGATTCTAGAGTGGTTATAAATTTGTGACTACAAATTAACAACAAGGACAACCAAACCACCTTCTTTATCTTGCTTTATTTCTCATGATATTGACAAAAGGGTCGGAAACAATAAGTATTTCTCACGAAGGTTAAAATCATATAGAAAATTAGAGAATTTAGTAAAGAGAGATTTGAAAAGTTTGAAGAAACTCCTGTGATGTATTTTTATAAAATAGGATTGACGTATACGTTAAAATGAGACAAACAATCTTCTTTAAAGATTTTTTTTTTTTTTTTGGTTGAAGAAGGTGATTCGTTAGTTACATACTTACATGTGTAACTTTACATGCAATTATGGAATTATCACCTTGATTCATTCCTTTTTAAACTTTAAGTAAAACAAGAATAGCAAGTAATACACAGACCCATTGTGGCCCATTCCACGAATATAGAAAGGGAGAAGTAGTAAAACAAGACAAAACACGTTGGGCAATAGTATATGATCATTATTAATTAAGAATCATTCCAAGGTAATAATAATATAATAAAAGCATAAAGGTACAGATAAACCCAACTGGGTACATGTGGAGTTACGCGGTCACGTCGCTAGACGGTCTCCTTCTGCTAAGTGCTAGCTGTACTCTCCTCCGTCCCTTCTGGGCACTGGGCCCCCACCACCTCCCTCCCGCGGGTCCCACCCCACTCTTCCCCACATGTTTGTAAATCTTCTTCTTCTCAAAGCGAGATGGAGTTCGGTACTGTAGCTTTTTCCCAACTGCTTTGACTTTCTCGGGTCAAAGTTACGCAGTAAAAAGTTAAAAATAGAAATAGAGAGAGAGAGAGAGAGAGTGACCCAATCAAAATTCGCTACGTTTGCTAGTTCCGTGATTAGATCAATGATTGGTCTTCCTTTTTTCTATGATAACTCATAAATAAAATCTGAATTAATTAATTATGATGTCTTTGTCGAGCTCAGCAGCTAATCACAGTAAACAGGCCAGATTTTAAAATCTAGAAAATCCTTAATTTGTTTATACGTCGCTTTCTGCCTCACCCACCCACATCGTCTGCATCCTTTATAGGTCTAACTAATTTAAGACCTGAATCCTATCAGTCTTCACACAAACACACCAAATTTTATAATTAAATTGCAGGCAAATAAAGTCCTTTGTTTTTGGAATTGATGATATTAAGAAGCCAGGAAGGCGCCCACTGTATACGTCTATAGAATTTTTGACACATTAATGACTTGATGCAAGTAAGGCCGCACAGCAGCAGTCGGTGGGAAGAGGACAAGCGACTTAGCTTTCTGACTTCCTAGTTTCAACTATCTTGCGTCCCTTGAGGTCATCCTCCTTTCGTCCAATTTGTTCTTGGAGAGACGATGGGAGCTTTTGGATACTTAACATCCAAGACGGAGTTTATGGGCTTCGTTAATATCTAGACTGGACTTTAAGCAAACATGCTATCTCAGATTTTTCGATTCTCTCTTCGTTATATCATACTCGTAACTCGTTCAAGTTCATGAAGCCAATGCTTCGTCCTCCTACCGTGGATATCCAAGCAGCTGCTTTAAGTGTGGTATGTGGTTTACTCCCGCACTGATGGTTTCTCAATTCAGTCACTTATAAGGTGTTAAGCGTTAATTAAAAAAGTTACGATTGGAAATAAGTCACTCACTTATATCTTATAAATGATCAAGATAATTTTAAATTTATAATATTAAGAGAATTTTTAATAGTCCTTAATTACAAAATTTAATTGGGGAAATGATCATTTATCTAATTTTGGGGCTAATTAACCCCATTATCCAAACACTATAAGTGATCATTTCCCTAATATCCAATTAAATATTTTTGTATCGGGTTTCTATCAATTTATCCTAATTCTAGGGTCATTTATTTCACTTACCCCATTAAGTTTTTTTAATTCCTCCTTACCCATAAAGACTCTAATAAGGTATTCTCTAATACCCAATTAAGTTTTTTTTTTGTGTGACTATTTTACCCTCATTCCTTTGTTACATAGAGAGAGAGAGAGATAGAGAGACTGGAAGAGAGATAAGTTATAGGAGACTTCGCCGGAGTCCAGTCACCGGCTGCCACCTATCGGACTTCTCTGACAATCTCGTCAGAGGTCCCTAAAGAGGTCGTCGAGATCTCATAGGTCATCAGAAGAGGGCAATAAACCCAAATAGACCTATATTGCCCCCCCAATAAACCTCTATTGCTCCTCTCAACCCAATAGACCTTTATTGCGAGGCAATAGAAATTTATGAAACCTCACCGGAAGTTCCGAAAGAGGTTTCCAAAGATCTCATATGGGGGGCCGAGGAGGTTTATTGCCCCCTTAATAGACCTTTATTACCCCCAATAGACCTTTCGGCCACCGGATTGGAGAACTAATCTCCCTAAAATTAGACAAATAGAACTTTGATTAAGGAAAAAATAAAAAATGAGGAGATTACATCAATTCAAAACATTTATTGCCCCAAAATAGACATGTATTGCCCTTGGCATAGCACCATTTTGTAGCTTGTTACTCTAATAATTTACATTTTATATTACCAAAATTTCTCATGGCCAAAAAGAAGAAAAGAGAAAAAAAAAAAATAAAGAAGAAGAAGGAGTGGTTGGCTTGATTGAGCTATTAGACGTACTCGTCGTCAGAGCAGGTGATGCAACGTCATCGAACCTGATGTCCGGAATCCTCAAAGGAGACAAAGACCTGGTTCCTTTTTGGATTGAAGCATTGACATGTCTCGAAGGCATTCTTGACTTTCTTTCCCTGCCACGTCTACTCTGAAACAATCTCTCCGAGTTTCTTCCATGGCCACTACGAAAGGATCAGAATTGACCTTTTGGTGAAGATGGCACGGAGACAACACGTCTTGGACCATTCTCTTCATTTGGCATAGTACTCTTGATGATCTCGGCAACGACGACCGTGGAGATAAACCGAAAGAGGATCCTAGATTCTGATTTCTGTTAGTGTTGGCGTGTAGCCTAGGGGTGGCGCAGCGATCAGTCGACGTCAGACGATGCGTTAGTCTTGCCGTCGTCTTATGGAGGTACGGCGATGGTGGGCTTCATCCTCCGGTTTCAGAGCCGCTATGGCTCAGAGAGAGAGAGTAGCTTCGCTGAAAATGAGAGCACGGAGATCACGCCTAGCCTTATCGATTTTTTTGAGGTACTCTTTGTGAACGACCGGTGACGCCATCGAAGCAAGAAGTGCGGCAACTCGGAGCGAAAAGGAAACAATCAGAGAGAGAGAGAAATTGGATTTGGAGGGAGGAAAGAGATAGAAAGTGGCGTGTTGTAGTTCTTAATTAGATTAAGGGAAAAATGGTAATTTGTTGTTAAATTGTGTAGATGATAACAAAAATTTATTGCTGAGGTAAGTGAGATAATTTTGGCTTATTTTGCTGCTTTGGGTCAAGGACCCAAATATTAATACTAAAACTGAATGGGCTTTCGTGCTGGCCTAATAAGGTCGGGCCGAGTGGGCTTTAATGGGCCAAGCCTAGGTTTTGAACCCTCTACCATAGCCCTGCCTTATTCCCAATGGGTAGGGCCAAGATGAGCTTTGCTGTGGGCCGAGCTTTCGCCCATTGAGTGGGGCAGGCGCCCATGGGTTTTTGGGCCCCCGGGTCAAATGATAACCCCTACACTATATAGTTTTGAAAAATAGTGACATTGCACTATATTTACAATTCATCCAAATTCATTTTGAATCGAGTTGAACCGGATAAATTGAAGGGAAATACAGACAAACACATTTGGCCCAAATGTAAAATGAATGATGTGAATGTAATTATCATATGTGTGAACAATTTTAATTTTTGTTATTTAAGGTGCTATTAGTAGTATAATTACTAAGCTCATCTCTGTGCTATGAGCACTAATAAAATACGAAATAAAACCTGGAAAATTTTTGTAACAAATTATAATTAAAGATATCCATGACTATATATACGCATTTTGACATAACAAAAATACATCGATACAATGTTTAGAGCCCTGCAACATCGCGTGGGTGATATTTCTAGTTACTTAAATGTAATGTCAAACATGAGTTCATTATACATTTAAAACCCAATTAGTGCTCATCTAGTCATATATATTTAGGGTATGCTATATTTAGTTAAGAGCAAAGATCATAAATGATGTGACACCTTTTTTGGGATACAACCAGAAGAGACATCACATAAGTGACTTCATGTTAGACTGTTAGTAGCTAAAAAACTCCTTATGTGTGATCTGCTATATTTCATTTTGTTTATTTTTTATTTTTTGTCTACGTGTCCATGCACAAATGTTGAATGATTTTCTTCATTGATATCTTAGTATATATGATTTTATGTAATGAACGTCGTTGCTCATATTTGTACAAAACAAACTCATAATTAATAAGCGTGAGAACGTATTTGTAATACCTTGAAAATTCATTATTAAAAGTTAATGGTTTCCGGAAATTAATAAAGTGTTCATTGGTATGATTTCATGGTTCGAGTGTGGAGTGAAATTATTTACGAGCTAATAATTATTCGAAATGCAAGTTTTAAGGGGGTTATGAAGTTGACTTTTTATATGCAAGGATTTTATGGAAACTTCATTCACAAAAGTTGTAGAGAGCATCAATATGAGTTCGTGGATATGTGGATCACGGAAATTGGAGTTCGTATGAGAAAGTTATGATCGATTGAAAAGTTGGAAATTTTCTATAAATAGCAGAAAATCAGAGATTTATTCATAAATCCCAAAATTTTCAGTTTTTGCGTTTTGGCCCCCGATTTTTCTCTCTTCTCTCTCTCCGAGCCAGATCGCCTCCTCCACTTCGTCCGGCGATCTCTCCTTCATCCGGCCACCTTTTGCTTCGATTCCATCGGGGTTTCTGCTCGTCTTGATCCCCTTTACAGGTCTGTGGTGGTGGTTTATCATGGGAAGCACCGTAGGCGACGCTACAAGGCCAGAAAGCCACGGGATCGAGTCAGAAATTGCCTCCCTTTCACCGGCAGATATCTTCCACTTCCGACCACCAATCGACTTGATTCCAAAAGAGATTTTGCTCGCCTTGAGCTCGCTTTCAACTTTGTAGAAGATATCGAAGAGAGTCACATGGTAGAGCTGCGGATCGCCTCCAGTTGCCACTCTTCGTTCTCCCAGCTCCGACCACCTTTGACCGTGATTCAAAAAGGGATTTTTCACTTCAAGGGATGTAGATCATTTCCCCCAAGGTGGGTTGCATCGAATCGATATGTGGAGATCGAATTGGATCGATTTCAAAACCAGGGTTCATCGGATTTCAGTGACTTCAAAGGTAGAATTCGGCTTATTGGCTTATATTCTGACTTTGATGTAGTTATGAACCATGAAATTGAAATTGAGATGAAGAACTTTCATGTTTGGAGTTTTGTCTAATTTTGACTTTGGGTGAGTGGCGGCGCCGCCACTATAGTGGTGGTTTCAGGCCACTTTCGGCTACTCCAGGAAGAGTTTCTATTCCTCTTTTTAATCTACACATCGATACGATCATTTCAATATATAGTTTGTAATTTTGAAAATCGTATGAGCAAGTTATGAATTTTCAAAGTTTTAGGGTTTTCGGTTTAATCGATTTTCGATCCGTGAGGATTGGGTCTTCCGATTGACTTGTTGTTTTGATATATTGATCGTATAAATATTCTGAAGACCTCGGGTGGTCTCGAATGAAGTTTCTCCTTAATTGGCATTACTTTCAAGATTTTTGGGCAAATGAGTGTTCGATATATAATCGTTTTTTATTCAAGTACTAAGTTAAGATTGTATTGTACTTAGGTAATTGACGGAGCGTATTCATTACCTAATCTGCCGTAAGAGAAGACGCAATGGGATTTTGAGGTGAGTAAATCTCACGGGGTTCATTTATGAACAGATTTACTTATTAGTTGAAATTATGTGATAAATTGTAAATCGTTTTCGTAAATGAAGATTTGTTTTCAAATGATATGAACTTGATCGACTATGGTTCATAGGACTGCGGTTCACAGGTATAGTAAAATGAGTTTTGAAGTATAAAAATGATTTTCTCAAGTTTTTACTATTGCGAACTATAATTGGTATTAGTGGCGTTCCTGAGTGGATGACTGCTTATAAATATATATTTATGTGGATATATATATATACATCTCTCTTGGTGGAATTGGGTGTTTATTTACTTTGTTGTGTGAAATAGTTTGAGGAAAATAATTGAAATTGGCAGGGAAGATAGTTTTGTCGGATTGAGCGTTGAATTATGTGTGTACGATTTTGATTATGCTCGTTGGAGATGAGGAAACAATATTATGTGACGAACTGTGTGATACCCTGTGTGGTGATCTGTGTGATGATTTGCGTGATGATTTTGTGTAAATGATGTGGGTTGTTGTGAGATGATTTATTTGAAGTTGATGGGTGATCATCGACTTTGGTGTTGATGGGTGATCAACGACTCTAGTGTGAGTTGTTTAACTTCTTTATCAATTTTCCGTGTAATTCTAATTGTTTGATTTAATTGTAATCTCCCTAACTAAGTTATATGCAGGAGTTGTTATGATTTGAATTATGCGAATTTGGTGATCTCCTGAACTAAGTTTCTATGCAGGGATTACTAATTTTTACCTAGTGTGATTGCATGTTTGGTTGGGTTTGTGGAGTTTAATGTTGTTACTTTAATTATTTCACGAACTGAGATATAAGCATGCATGACGTGAGTCATTTTATTTGAGTTTACCCATACGAGCTTAAAAAGCTTACCGAGTTTGTTGTTTCAACCCGGTGCACTATTCCATGGTGTAGGGTATATTATGCACGTAAGAATATCGATTAATCGTCGTCGAAGCTGAGTCGTACTTTCTGTAGCTTGGACATAGAAGTATATTGGTTTTAGTCTTCCATTGTGTAGAGAGTTGGTGAATGTGTTTACTTATTGAATTGTAACTCAGTTTAATTGATAAACACTTGGTGATGTGATATGTGACTCTAGAGAACAAGTCGGTATTGACATTTGTGAGCTTGGTTTGTTTGTTACTTAGGTTAAATGAAAATTTCTCTATGTGTTTTCTTGTTATTGTTATGTTTTCGCGTTTTGATTTTGAATTTATTTATTCGAAATTCGGGGCGTGACAGTATTAGTAGAGCCATGAGTGCTTAGCTCACTCAATTAAAACTTAAATTATGTGCGGTCACACAGTAGTGATCCGGTAACTATCAACAAACCATTAGTCCATTAACAGAGTGCAAACTAGAAAGTTAACTGAAAAATGAAGAAGCCGATGAATCAAAAGATGAAGATGGAGAAGGAGAAGAAGACTGCTTGCTTTTGCGAGATGATGCTAGTCCCATGTCTTCTCTACTCTAGTTTTCTTATGGTTTTACTAACGTTAGACCTAGCTATCAGGAAAGGCTAGTCCTAAACAATGGACCTAGCTTTAAGTTGATGCTTTTCTCGAAAGACGTACTTAGATTTAGGGCAAGGCCAATGGTAATTTACTGACCTAGCTCTGGGGCAAGGCCATTCACAACTGACAGACCTAGCTATGGGTCAATGATATTGCCTAACGACCAGAAAACTATCACAATGCCTGGAAGCTGGAGGATCAACCCATCAAATAAGAGGCATCGTTCTTTCTAATCTACCAGCAGAATTTTTTGATGTAGGAACTACACTATCTCGGCTTGGCAAATATAGTGGGATTTTTCGCCATATTTTTTATGGGCATTGAATGTATAGCAAGAATTTTCTCAGCCATTGCGGATCTAACGATCGAAATCGATCGAAATCTCAAAATTCATAACTAAATCATACGATATCCGAAAAATGCGTATAATATGCCAAAATGACCGTATTGAAATGTAGAATCATAAAATAGATATAAACTATATTTTAGACCTCCGGAGGTGGTCGGAAAGGGCCGCCGGAGTTAGGGACAGAGCGGGTAATAAGTGTTGCAATAGAAAACCGAGTGATTTGAAGTTTAATGCAACTTTTGCAGGGATCAGGCTGATATTGATGTCTATTGTTAACTTAGTTTTCAGTCATGTTGGGAAGATCAACTTGTAAGAAAAATGTGCACTTGGATGACAAAAAAAACTCTGTTAGCAGACTAAATTTAGATTTCTTGTTTTAACTAAGAGTCCTCATCCTCACAGTAGCAAAACTCCTTGCAAACATGATACTTCAATAATCAAGAAATCCCATTGGAAGGTAATCTTATTGAAAAGGGTTCAAAATTTTAGTCCCTCCATAAAAAAATAAAAAAAACAGAAAAGTACTTGATGTATTCCCAAAGTTCTAGAATGCAATAAGAGTTGTCTCAGAGATTGCAATATCCTCAATTATCGGAATTTATATCATGAAAGAATCAGCAACTTCAACTTAGGAGTATCCAAGTATGAAAGTTTGAATAAGAAGAATCTCACACAAGAAGAATCTGAGAGCTTGAACAAGAAGTATCCGAGTATGAACAAGAAGTATCCGAGTATGAACAAGAATAATTGTCATCATGTAGAAAAGAGTAATATGAGAATCTGAGTCATAGAACTTTTTCTATCACAGTTATAGTATCAAACTTCTTTCAACTTTCAACAATCATTGTGAATACCTTGCTTGAGTTAGTAACTATATCCTTTAAAACATGAATCTGAGGCTTTGATGAAGAAAATTATCAACAAATCTATTTGGCTCCAGTTTTGTTGCGGCTAGTCAACAGTCTCTTTTTTTGCGCAGGCATGCCAGCACCGTAGGGTGTGGTCGTCGGGGATGTCCCTTGACCTGATTTCTTTTAAGCGATTGTAGACAAGGAGAGCACTAATCTCATTGCGAGGTTCTTTCTATCTCGTGGGTGAGGACTTTGCTTACTTTCTTCAACACACACAATCGATACTCAATGTTGTAGATCGAGCAGAGTGAAAATCACCGGGAATTGGAAAAATCTTGTTATAGTATGACTTTAGCACTGTTGGTTTGCGAGGGCGTTACCCTTACTTGGCTGGTTCCGTCACTGTTGGGGGCGTGGCACTAACAGTCGGCTCCCGAGGAGTACGTTGATAGATAGGTTTGGTGGCACTAACAGTCAGCTCCTGAGGAGACTGAGACTGGAGTGTGGTCACCGGTAAGAGAATGAGAGAGATTGCTCCAGGGAGACTTGGATAATTGTAGAGATTAATTGATGAATTGGATGTATTTTCTTTCTTCGTGCTAGCCTCGGATATAGGCTATTTTGTGAACTCCCAGTCCTCAGAAAAGTTTAGAATGTCCTATTCTAGACCAAGGGTATCTGACTAGTAAACGCACTATCGTGGAAATCATGGCAGATGTTGCAGATTAATTGTTAATTAATCTGGATAATGTTAAAATATGAGTAAAGCTGGTTCCTTATTGGATGCGGGCAGTTGAGATATATTTGTTTAGCCTTATCCCGAGAGCGTTTCACCATAGTGGCGCACTAATGTAGTCATAATGCTATAGTCCTGTTTTTCTGCAAAAGTGATCAAATCCCATAGCACACCTAACATCTTTCTTACATGCGAGCTAAGCTGTATTGTACTCTTTGACCCCTACATGGGCAGGGAATCTAATGATTAATCAGTATGGTCCCCTGATCGTGGGCTCCAATTGGGCTTTCGTGGGGACTCCGCCTGGATTCCCTCACTGGACCTGCCAAGTTGCTCTCTATCTAGGTCGCTGCACTGGCCCGTAATGTCGATCATTCTTAGGATCCACCCAAAAGTACTTTTGAGCTCAAACATTACCCCCTAGGCCTCGAGATCAGGCCCGTGGCAAATTGTAACTGATCGAAGGGGGCTTGAAACGACACATACGTTTCAGCATAAACGAGGCCAATAATGAGGAGTGTGATCCATTAATGAAAAGTGGCGAGTATTCGGTATTGAAACGCCCTTTGGTCGCATCGTTTCCCTCACAAAATCTTCTTATTTAAATTTGGACGCCTTTGCCTCCATCAAATCAACAACATTGTCAGACCTTCTTGACCACCTTTCTTCTATCTTGCTTTTCCGGAGAAACCCAGAAGCAAACCCTTTCAAGTCTCTCTCTCTTTCTTCCGAACTTCGTCTTCCATTTTCGAAAAAACCCAGAAATGGCACCCAAGAAACCATTCGTTATCGATTAGGCAGATGAAATCACTGAGAAAGCTGCATTCACCTAGCAGACTAACATGGGTGTTCGATGCAGAAGTCAGACCAGAGAGGAGAGAAGTAGACTGATGGGCTTTGGTGGAGGTGATAATCAAGCTAGTTAGGATCCCACACCTCACGATCGTTTGCCAGATGATGCTATGACCTATTATTGGCTTCCCATCCACCGTCCCATAGCGGCTCTTCGGAAGGTGCTCGGTGATTTTAGCAATTGGGGGCTCAGGAGGAGAGTGGGTTTCTGGCCTACCATCACTCCCGAGGAAATTGTTTGGTATCAGGAGGTCCAAGCGAGAGATTTGGCCCATTGGGATGCAGTGGGTATAACCCAAACCATCGATCTATGCTTTTGGAACACCTCCAGCAATACATTCGATTTCCGGTTTGGCAAATGAGCATAACTCTGCTGGATGTTCTCACCATCATGGGTTTGCCCATTGACTTTGACCCCTATGTGCATGGTCAGTTTGATGGCATTCAATTCCCTTTGAAAATGGATATGGCTGTTCATGGGCATCACAGCAAATCCTACCCATTCTGGCGCGACTATTACTGCACCCAGTGCGACCATACATGAGGTATTGCATTCCGGGAATTCTAGCTTTGCAAATTTATCTTTTGCACTTCCTCCAACAAACCTATTGGGCCCTGAAATTCTTTGGCCACTGCTCTCTACAATGGTATTTGCGTTGGCCTTGGGCAACCTGTATTGAGTGCGTTATATCACTCCCTTTATAAAGTCGTAATGCGCCCCTTCGATACCGACACTAATAGCCCTGGCCTTTCTGGATCCTCGCTTTTGGTTGTAGATTTATTTCCCTCGCTTCCGTTGCAGTGATATTCAAAGGATCCTCTAGTCGACTCCCTTTTAGGGAATTGGCTTGGCCGCAACGTAAGATACGCACTGATCTCCACCCTATTCCGAGTGTTTTTACACACTTGTACTTGCTGGAAGAGATGCCGGACCCAGTAATATTCCTTTCTAGGTAATACTGCAGGTACAAATTTTGTACATGTTGTGTTGGTATTCCCATACAAAGCAGTGAAAGCATTGAAGAAGCCTACAAAGTTCATTTAAAACTGATCTCAGAGAATCCCTACAGGTAAATGCACTCCATGAGTCAGCACATATACTGGGATTGCAGCATGTGTCAGTCCTACGTTTTTAGGGAATTAGATCTTGGTAATCTTTGGTGTCAGTCCTAATTTTTTAGGATCTGTTCCTTTCAAAAAGAAAATCCTTGGTGTCAGTTTTAGGATCTAGTTGGAATATTTTGTTAACCCAAATTGTTGAAAAAAAATTGGTTTTGTCATATGTTCTTAAAGTCCAAGTTGGTAGGATTTGTTTTTGACTTTTCTTTTTTTTCAGAAAATCTTGGTTGTTGTTTTACATATTCAGAAGAATAGTTGGTTGATTGTGTACTTGGTTGTCTCCTCTATATATGCATGAATTTAGTATCACTAAGGTTATGTCGTTTACTTTGATATGATCGGCTACTATTAGTGATATGATCTGCTACTGTTCAAATCGAATTGATCTGCTACTTTATAGTTTATGGTTTATGTTAATGATATGATATTCATTGTTTATGGTTCAAATTGGCTACTGTGTGGAGGTGCAAAAGGGTGATGACACAAGAAATAATCAAACAAAACTAGTGAGAAAAAAAGCTCCAGCACGTAGGAAAAGATGCAGTAGTAGAACTGGACGAGTATGAGTGCAACAAGTACAGTAGTAGGATTGGCGAGTGCAGTAGCAGGACAAAAGTACAAGTGCAGTAGCAGAACTGGACGAGTATGAGTGCAGCGAGTGTAGTAACGAGATTAGATGAGTGCAGTAGCAGAATACGAGTACAAGTGCAATAGCATAACTGGACCAGTATAAGTGCAGCGAGTGTAGTAGCAGGATTAGATCAGAGAAGTAGCAGGATTAGGCGATGACGAGGGCAGTAGCAGCACTTTACGAGTGCAGTAGTAGGATTGGGCGAGTGCAGCAGCAGGATTAGGCGATGACGAGTGCAGTAGTAAAACAGGAGTAGCAGAACTGGACGAGTATGAGTGAAGCGAGAGTGCATGATTGGACGAGTGCAGTAGCAGAACACGAGTACAAGTGCAGTAGAAGAAATGGACGAGTATGAGTGCAGTAGCAGGATTATGTGATGAGATGTGAGATGAGTGTAGTAGCAGGATTATGTGATGAGATGTGAGTAGTAGGAGAGTGAGTTTTGTGAAGTAACATAAAGGGTCTCAAGAAAAAAAAAAGTAACATAAACGGATTGTTCTTAGAGAGAGAGAGAGAGAGAAAGAGAGACAAAAAAAAATTAACATAAAGTGATTATTCTAAAAAAAAAAGTAACATAAATGGATTGTTCTTAGAATAAGAAAAAAGTAACATAAATGAATTATTCTCAGAAAAAAAAGTAACATAAATTGATTATTCTAAAAAAAAAGTAACATAAATGGATTAAAAGTCAAAAGAAGTAGTTAAAGATAAAAAATAAATTAAATCATGATATGTGGTAAGTGGAGAGCACATTTTCCTTATTTGTAAAATTTAGTCCTTATATGTTTAATTCAATCTTTAATAGATGTATTTGTTAAATCATCTTTTATCAATAACTTATATGTAATTTATTATTTTATCTTCTGCTCAGCTACTTCTGTCGTCGGTTTAACTTCATTTGTTCCCTGGTTTATCTTACTAAAAACATGTTGCCGAATGGAAGATTTGAGATATTTATTAATCAATATTTTGTCTGAATTGAGTTTTGAGGCACTTTCTCATAGCCTTAATGGAGACATTTCTAGTAATTGTTTACACATGAAGACATGATGTCATAGGACATTAAAGACTCAAGAATCATTAATAAAAGTAATTATATGGTCCTGGTACAAGCTCGAGAAAGTGACGAGAATAAGGAAATTTAGAAATTTCTGACGAGTCTTATTATCAAGCACTCTTCAAGGCTGTCTTGGGGCAATGATCGAAAAGCTTTCTAGAAGATTTTTGCGCAGCTTGGAGAGAAGCTGCCAAATTCTCACTTTCAAATCAGCTCAGAAACCTTGTCAAAAGAGAGAGGGAAAAAACCAATCCTAGTTTACTTGGAAAAGTAGATTTTGTGTAGTTTTTGTCAACTAGATCTTTAACAGATTATTCTAGGATTTCCTATGGATTCTTGCTACATTATACTTACCAAAAGAAAACTTAAGAGGGATAGAAGATGTGGCGGCAAAGGAAGTGGAGAGAAGAGGAGAAGCAAACCTAATTCAAGAAGCATATGTGATAAGATTTCTATAGGCCTGCAAATTCAGTTTACAGTTCATTATTTTCTTAGCAAATGAAACAAGAATATTTAAAGTACATTCATACAAGCACTCCAGCGTAAATCAATCCTCTTCAGTTCGCACCATATCAATCCAGCCTCGCAAGAATCTAGGGCGAGCTGGGAATAAGAGCATTTGCTTCACGTTCTGGTAGCCTAGGGACTGGTGTCGGCCACCACGGGACCGCAACTGGTAAGTACTCATAAGTCATAAACCCTGGCATGATTTTCAAAAATCTTCAAAAACTATCCTGTACAAATGTTGTACATGAAAATATCTCCATGCGTATCATTATCACCACTTACATACAGATACAGGATACCGTCGTTATTGGGGTCGAAAGACAGAATATTCAGATCAAAAATATCATTTGGGACCATTTCCCAGTCCAGTGAATAAACCCTCTTCCTGAGTTCTAAACATGATTTTCCAGCTCCTCTGTGGACTTCTTCATTCAACTCCCAGACAAAAACAGCATGGGTATCATAGTCATAGTCGCCTATCTGCAGACACCCTTTATTGACACCTATGCATCTAAGTACAAGATCACCACACCCATCAAATTCAGTGAAAAGACATTCATACTGATCACTACCATCACCATCATCCGTAGTACTGCTAGTACTAGATATGCTATTACTGTTCCTGTTATCCATCATGAATGGGTCCAGTCCAATAATGAAGTTGCGCCAACGACTCATCCAATACTGCATTCCGTTGTGAGCAAAACCAATGGCTGCATGGACATGATGCAAACGAAACATTGATGGAGATGATACAATTTACTCTCTCCATACACCTGTCTCAGGAAAGAAGGCCTGCACTTTGAATTCACACGAAGGTATATACATCTCCTCAGGATGAAAAATAATTCTCACGACCCTGCACCTATACCCAGTATTAATCTGGACGTCAAGTCCTCCCAGATCGTTTTTCTTACAGTTGTAGTAGGGAAGGTCACACAAGAATCCCACCCCTGTGTACTCAAAGACTTGAGGAGGGGGAGGAAGAGGAACCCATTTGAGTGTGTATGGATTGCAGATGTAGTAATCACATTGATGACGCCTGCTCGCACAGCACAAAACCAAGTCGTTATAAGTACCTAACACAATTGGCTCTTCTTTCAAATGGTGGAAATTCATGAGTCTTTCGAACAAAGGCGTTAACGGCTTAGACGACGATGACATCCTAGTAAGGAATTCCTCCCCTCGGAAGTTTATCAAAAGTATGGGTCATGAATGTTTGCTTACCATCACTTTGGAGACACATAAACCAGCCAATAAAAGACGGATCAGACATGACAGTGCACCAACACTTGGACACACACTTACATTGAGCATTGTATTTATAGTAAGGAAGTCGGCCAAGGATTTCAACCAATACAGCCTCAGGGAGATTACTAATGTTGGTATTCATCAATTTTGATGATGGCTCCAAGCCTCATCCTCACTTTCAGCAGTCTTCTTCTTACTGTCAAACAGGTTGACATGCATATTCATTTCATTCCTAATGTTTACTGCCAATGTCAATGACCTACAGGAAAAAAAAAATATCAGTATAAGTAATACATTGCAGATATACAAAGTTCTACAATCAAATACATATTAAATTAAATGAATATCAAATAGTAGGATAAGCAATATAGCAATGTGTATCAACCTTTTTTTTTCCTTGATAAGCTTCGCATACTGTTGCAGAATCTACAGCAATGAGGTTAAATATGATCAAATAATCATATTGGGTATGTTAGAACTGTAATATTACATCGTTGTTACTCTCTTACAATTGTATGTTGTTATTCTGTTAGATTTTGGCCAAAAAAAACATGAGAGCTCATGCATATTTGGTCTTTTTGCTTATCAACATAAAAATGAGAATGAAGTGATCAAATTTCATGAGTTGCATTGAATATCATGTATTAAATCAAATGTCATTCCTGTATTGTTCTTTGTTCCATATGAGGCAAAACAATTGGTGAAGCTGATGTAAAATTGTTGCATATATATTCAATCAACCAATCATGCAATATTCATAAAAATTAAAAGTAAGCCAGACTTACCGGGGTTACTACTGGCTTTTCTGAGGGGTGTGTGTACTTCCGTTTGTGGAATGGTTGCTGCGGCAAATTTGTGTGGACAAAAAGCAACCTTGGTAGGATGTTGTCAAGATAAGGCAGCTCGCGACTCAGAGCGAGGAATCGGCAATGGAGACCTTGGAGAAAATCTCGACCGACAAAAGCATTAGAACCATCATTGGCAATGTAGTTCGGCTTCTTTGTTTCCATCAACCTATAGTTGATTTTGTTCAAAAGTTGGGTCTGCTAATAGAGATGTAATACCCGCAATTTTCATTTTAAATTCGAGTAATTGTATTGAACGATTATTGTGCGATTTCGCGAATGTTGTTCGATAATATTTCACTTTTGAATTATCGAAGGTTCGAAACGATTATTTTTAACGAAAAGCTCAAAATGCTCGGTTTGAGAAATCGACTTTTTTTACGTGCAAAATATGGAGAAACTTTCTTCATGAAAGTTGTAGAGCTCATCGATACGAGTCCGTACACGGGCGGAACACAAAGATCGGATTTTTTCTGAATTAGTTATTGAATTTAGAAGATTTTTCGAAACTTGTATATATAGAAAAAACCCTAGAAATTTTTGGAAACCCTATTTTTTTCCACCAGCCTCCCTTTTCCTTTTTTGGAAACCCTGTTCATTCTCTCTCTCTCGTTTTCTCTCTCGGCCGAAAGCAGCAAAAACAGAGCACGGAGAAACCGTGCTCCTATCCTCTCCTCCGGCCACCTCTCGAGCTGCAACCACCTCTAGGAGCTTCGCCTCGGCCTTGCGCAGCTGCCAGAGGCAGCCTTGCGCCGCGACACAGCCGGCAGTGGCGGCGGCACGGCCCAAACCGAAAAGGCTCGTTTTCTGTTCGATCTCAATATCTCAGAGCTATAGATCACTATTTCACTTGATTCTTGGCTCATTGAACTCGCCTCAACTTCCTCTACAAGCACCAATAAGGACCGGAACGGGGTCAAATGTTTTCACGTTCGTCGGAGCTCGACCCCGTGCGGATCGAAAAACCAACTTTCGATTCAAATATCTCGAGCTATACACGATCGTTTCTTGTGATTCTTGGCTTGTTGAGTTCGCAAGGAAGTTCTGAACAAGTTTCCAGAAGGGATCGAGGCATGAGGTTACAGTTTTTACGTCGGTTTCAAGCTAGCCGGTTTCTGAAAAAATTCCGGCCGCCGACTGTAATTGGTACTTTTCGATCCCTTCACGTCGTTTTTTGGTCTTGTGCTAGTTATGAAAGTTGCTCAGAATGATGACGAAGGGGACAAGCTCAGCCCCGACACCATTGGTGGTGGTCGGCGGCGGCTCTGTTCCTAACTCCGACGGCCCTTTCCGGCCACCTCCGGATGTCTAAAATTTGGTTTCTGTCCATTTTATGATTCTATGTTTCAATACAATCATTTCGACGTATTATACGCATTTTTCGGATATCGTATGAATTAGTTATGAATTTTGTGATTTCGATCGATTTCGATCGTTAAATTTATGATCTGTGAAATTAGGACCGTCAGATGAACTTATAATTTTGATATGATGATCATATGACTGTCCCAGAGGCTTTGTGTGGTCATGGGTAAAGATCCGACCGTTGGATCTTCGTATATGTGCAAAACGATAATTAGGGGAGCGATTCGTGAGAATCCGCTCGTCGGATTTTATTGTAAATTAGAATCCGGCCGTTAAATGGTAGTTCAATTATGTTTTGAAATTATTAGCTAAATTCGAATCACATTTGATTAGGTAATTGACGGATTGTATTTGAGTGGGCTATTTCGACGTTAATTATATTTGTATTGAAGACGCAGCGGGAATTTCGAGGTGAGTAAAACTCACGTGGTTCATATTACGAGCCGAGCGTTTTAAATTTATTTATCTTTGGTGATTGTGCGAAAAATATTTGCGGATTAAATATTTGTTTTAAAATTTCATAGTCTTGAATCACCACGGTCCATAGGTAAGTAAAATGAATTTTAATCATACAAATGAATTTCACGATTTTCTTGTGTGAACTATAGATGGTATTAGTAGTCATTCCTGAGTGGACGATTACGTATATATATATTTACGTGAAAAATATATATTGATGGGTAGATTGTGGAGTGATGATATGATTGAGTTGAATTGTAGAATTGATTATATTTTAATTGTGTAATTTCATAATAATATTGTGTATCTTGGTTGGGTTGATTTCAGTATGTGATATTACATGTTGTGCTCATTTATGGGTTTAGGTCAATGTAGTGACCGGTGTGGGGTAATCGGACGCTCTAATCCTGGGTGGATGATCGGATACGATTGGTTGAGTATGTGAAATTATCGGACGTTCTAAATATGTATATAAGTATATATATTGATGAAATACGATAATGATAAATATGTCGGATGCCATAACCTAGGCCAGGTGACGGACTACGATTCAGTTAGAGCTCTAGTCTGTCAAGTACCGTATTTTTATAAATACGATGTTGAGGTGTTGTGAAGTAATATGTGAGTTGGGGTTTGTCTTGATATATTGAATTGGTGTTTGATTGAGATTGTTAATACTTTGTGGATGTGGAAATTGTTGGGTGTTGATTTGTGTGGGAATAATTATGATTAAATTTAACAATAGTTCTTTCCTTTTACTCATACGAGCTTTCATAAGCTTACCGGATTTTGTGTTGTTACAATCCCGGTACACTATTCAAATGGTGTAGCGGATATTCCTGTAGGTCAGGATAACCAGGGAGATGACCGTGCTGCTTAGGTGTTACAGCAGTTATTGTTATTTCATTTAGTTGTGAGGTCTGTATGCTCATTTAGGGCTTTACAGTTCATGTTGTATTAGAGTTGTAATAATTAACCGAGACTAAATTCGGTTTGATTTTATTTCGTGTGGTGAGGATGTTAAGAAAAGAAATTTTCAGGATGATTATTTGAGTTTGTAGTATTTTTCATATTTCGGATTTTGAATTTTTATTCTAAAATTCGGACCGTGACAAGAGATAAGTAAGAGAAACCGCAAGATTTGAGAAACATGAAAATAAAAGCACAACTTGTAGAGTATGAAAATATGTCAATTTAAACTTCAGAAAATATGTCTGGATATTGATTATGTGTTTCTTGTACGATGTAGAAATTGGTTTTTTTAGTTGGTTCAGCTTTCTAACCTGTTTTTGCTGTCCTCATACTCATTGTTATGCTTTTGTTGTGTTACATTTAGCATAACTGTGAGTGGGGAACCAGAGGAACAATAAGGTGATTGTCCATTATTGTGGTTTCCGGATTGCTCTAGACCGGTGACTACCTCATCTGCAACAAAAGTTTTAACATGAGCAATAGAGTATCAATCACACAGCAAACAAACACATGGTTGGCATAAAAAAAGGTTCAACTTTTAGAATTAAAATGATTCTATATTACCTAGAGGGCTGAAGTAAAGTTTCTGACGGCGATGGAGAAGCCAAGGGTGATTTTGATGCTTTCGTTGGTCGAGATTTCTTCAGGGTCTCCTTTGCCGAGTCCTTGCTCTGAGTTGTGAGGTGTGTTATGGCGTCAGCATCTGGCCAAGGTTGCCTTTTATCTTCACAGATTTACTGGGGCAATAACTCCATAGATGGAGGTAGACGTACCTCTTGTTGCTCATCCCAACTCTGCTTCATGATCAAGTTTCGATTTTAATAGGAATTTTGGCTGGTTTCTACTGATTACTATGTATGGTAAAAATCCGAAATTTAAGTTGAAAATCATATTCAAGATGAACAATATAATAATGTGAAGTGCAACCAGAAAAAGATTGAATGTAAAGTAGTGAGAGATAGGCCATAGTTCTATTCATTAATTCTACTTTGCTGAAAGGGGCCGTTCTTTTCGTTCACAGAAACTACTTTTATCAATTCATTGAGGTTAATCTTTTTTATGGTTCCAATCAATCATCGAACTTCCGAACTCAAATACAAACAAAAGCCTTAGATACTAAAAACCCATAACAATTCAAGACTAACAACGACTAAAAACCCAGCTACAAAAAATAATAAACTCTTAGAGCATGTTCTTTGACAATTGAGACATTAATTGAAAAAGCATTGAAATATTCAAACCATTGCTGCTATTTTAGTTAAGCTAAGCTTTGATTTGTAAATTATAGTGCCTATTCGTTCCTTATATATGTGTTTCTTGCCTACTACTCAGTTGTGATTTAGTAAAAACATTTAAATCATAATCTAAATGCAGGTGCAGACTATCTCATGGCATCCAATTATTGTCATCAGTACGTCCCAAATGACACAGGGTTTGTTACATATTGTATACACTGACCGCAAATCATCCCCTAGGATATATGAAAGGAAATATATGAAGCATCGTCTTTAGATATATGAACTACTCTCTGAATCTTTTGTCACATAGTAAAGAAACACTATAATGTTGTCTGCAATGTGTAAGCAAAAACAGAACAAAGAGCTGAAGAACTAATGTAAACAAATAGCAGTAATTTCAGCTGCAGCGATATAGAAAATGCAATGCATATCAGAAACATTTGTATAACAATATTCAAAAGTAGTACCTTGTTGATTGCCATGTCTTAGAGGAGGATAGGTTGGCTGAGCTGCAGTTGTATTGTTTCCTGATAGGGATTTGAGCAGGGTACAATAGTATACTGTTTTTCCTGAGAATATTAATAGAAAAAGCAATCATCAGAAAAAAATAGATCGAAAGCAAGTTTTTGCAACTTTTGTCTAGTATTTAAATGAATTTGTGAATCTAAGTACCTTTTATCTACTCAACGTAAATTGAATAATGGGGAAAGAAAGAAGAAAAAAGAGGATAAACAAATGATAATGTTTTGTAATATGTCAATTGTAAAAACAATGAATTACAAAATGTTATATTTGTTATTATGATCAACAACATACCTTTTTTTTTTATTTAAAGCTTTCTCCGTAATGCAGCAGCATATGTTTTCTGTCTTTTCTTATTAAAACCTTGCTGTGCAATATCTGGAATCTTCTTTTTCTTTTTCTTTCTGTGTATATATATGAAATGGTGGTTCTTTTGAATCACGAAGATGAAGTGATGAAGAGAAAGGCAAGTAGCAATGGTGACAAAATCTTCATCTGAAATATTCAGCATGGTCTTTTTCCAAATGCAGGTTTTTTCAATCCAATACTCCTACTGCAACCAAATGTTTACATGAGATTTATAGTTAAAAATTCATAAGTTTGACATTGTAAAATTAAAATTGCACAAAAACATTATCAATCAAATGTAGTTACCTGGATTATTTTGATATGTTTCTAATTTTAATTCAAAGCATCATTCTATAGATATATTTTGAATAAATTATAGTCATAGCATCATTTCAAACAGAAGTTGATATTTTTATGTTTCTGTATGATTTAGTTATTCTATATGTTGCTGCTTTTATGAATGAAAAATGATTTTAGTTGTAAATGAAGATTGTTCTTGCTACTGTTATCAACTATGGAGGATGATACAGGTAAAAGTTTACGTATAATTATTCAAGTGCAGAAAAAATTCATCCCTTGATCTCATATCATTTGGTGTATAAATCATTTTTATGTAATTATTTCAACCTCGATAACTTGAATGCAAAGAGGATATGGGAAGTTAGTAGAAAAATAGTAATTACTACAAGACATAGTAGAAGATTATATTTTATTAATAGAACATAATTTTTACATAGTTTGACAAAAGGTAATACAAAAATGCCAGCTGTGAAAGTTTATGATGCATGAACCTGGCACAGATTACTGTACACTATCCAAGATGTCTAATGGTTCATGGTTCTAAGTCAGATGCTGCTAAAGCAACTGGAGTTGATTCACAAAAAGTAAGTCTGGAGTTACTTCCAAAAAAATACTTACTCCAGCTGTGGTTATACAAAATGCTCCAGTTGATTCAGTGACTACAGTAATTCAAAAACTGTAGTCAATGCAGCTGCAGGTAAATAACATATATTAGTACAATATCAAATATAGATACACACACACACACACGGTTCAACTTGCTTCTGCTCCTGCTTTTCTTATTTAGCTGTGGATGATGACATAGTCGCTCCATCTTCAGCTTCCCTATCAATTGAAAGCAAAGTCGCAGTTATTGATCAATGATTATCGTTATCAATTCAAAGGAAAGTGATAACAATTTTGATTCTATTAGAAGAATAGGATGGTATGATGATAATTAAAGTGATTAAAGTTATGATCGTGGATAGAATTTTTAAGTGGTAAAGTATGATGAAATAATCATGATATATATTATTTACCTCTTTATCCTTTTCAACGATGTCCTTGCACTTGTTTGAATTGCTCTTTTTCTGCTTGAAGGTACATCAGTTTATGTTGCAGTAATTGGCAGATTAGTTGATGTTCCAGTAATTGGCAGATCAGTTGTTGGTGGAACATGTAGTAAGTACGACATCCTTTGTACCACTAGTCGTTATTGTTATGTGTACTAAACCTGACGATTGTCTCATTCTGTATGTAGGTGTACATGTTGTTAAAATATGATATGAGTATATAAGGAATACAAAGAAGAAAACCAAAATAGAAAAGAAAGATCAAACGCAAAAGCAAAAGGTCAAAAACTTGGCTACTGTTTCATACCATGTATAATTTTGGATTTAGCGCATTGAGTTCAGCAACACTCTTTCTTGTCCGCTTTTGTTCTTCTTGTTCTGTCGGCTGCCTCAATCGATTTGGAATTACTTTCAGCTTGTCACCTGGTTTTGAGAATCGGCAGTTTCAATATGCAAAATATCTTTTAGTATTGTCAAAACTGCTATCAACAGAAATTACAAACTGCTATCAAAATTAATTGGTGAAGATCAATTGTATATGATATAGTTATAAACAGAATTGTCAGTTTTAATTCACTGATCAGGAAGAAACATGATATTCTAATTTTGGAATATCAGTTGATGAAGAAGAATTTTCTTGATACTAACAGAACAGAAATGATTTGAAATAAGATATCATTATTGCAGTAGAAATAAAAAAAGAAAATGAACATAAGATAAAAATAATCTGCGAGAGGAAAAGACTCGCTCTTTTATGTATTCTTCTCTCTGTGGAATATCCGGATCTATGATGACACAACTGTGGTTGTAGTTGATGAGCTAATTCGCTCTATCATGTTTGAAAACAAAACAGTTACAAAGGTGAGCATTTAGCAAGCAGTAATCTTTGACCTTTTTTAAGATCATATAAATAAAAATTTGTCACAAATATGTTTATTATTTTCAATGCTACTTACATAGGAACAGAGCAATTCTCAAGCTTGTAAACACGACCAACATTGGTGTAGAGTGCTTCTGAATTGCTTCTAGATCAAAGCGTCTTGCAACATCTCCCCACAGAGTGATCCTCAGATCTTGTCGCCTAGATTTCAAGTTTGAAGAGTACAGTGTTCAGTATTAGGTAGTTGAAATAAAATATTGAATGATTAAAAAGTTTCAGAATACTGTACTTCAGATTTTCGAGTGTGATGTCACATTTGGACTCCATTTTGTCTTGGTTCCTCACAAGTGTTTGATATTGTGGTACCACTGATTTCAGACAGCCATATACATCTTCGATTACACAAAAAAGAGTGTGTGAGTTTAGATGAAAAACAATATGACATATAAGTATTGAAATGATTTATTTATCCATGATAGACTTGCCTATAAGTACTTTCTGTTTGTCCATGGCTGCTTTCAGTTCATCAAACTCAAGGAGCAAGAATGAATGTCGAGGTATTGGTGGAAAGATGTTTTCAAGTCGGGTGAATTTTGTCTTTTGATTGAAACAGGCGACTGCTTCATGATCAACGACTTTGTATCTTGATGGATGTTCTTTTGTGTGAAATGGAAAGATGTCATACACAAAGCCTTCTTCGATTCTTTCTTTCACATGAGGTAACTCATTTTCTTCAATAATTCCACGAATTGGATCACCCTGCATTGAATGAATTAAAACATGTGTATTTAGATTTTCAAATTACAAAACCAATATTAAAGAGTTAATAAAAAATGTTACCTTTTCATCCACCAAAACACAGTGAAGACCATCATTTCTCTCACCATCATACTTTTTTGGTCTCCATATTCTTGTTACCCGACCTCTTATTTTCAAGTTGAACTCAAAAAGCTTTATGTCTCGTATCAATGTTGATCTCATCATTTCCTGATATGAATATAGGGAAGATAGACTTAGTAGCTTGACATGTATTCAAATATATCTATGTAGTATGAATGGTAACTACATGCTACGGTAGAGCAGACTAAAGTTTGGCTTGATCTTATATCTAGTATCAATGGTAATTGCATGTATACTGATATATTGTATTTACAATGACCAAAGTTAACAATATCAAATGGACAACAGAGAATGAATAAAAAGGAAGACACTATGACCAAGTCTTCGTAAGCATTTGAATAATTCCAAACCAATAGTTAAACTATAATAAGTTAAGAGACATAGTTAATTAGATGTGTAAAGATGAAATCAAAGAACCAAGATACATACTAAATTTTCAATCTTTTCTTGACCAAAGATACACAGTCTACTAATGAAACAAACTTTTTGAGTTTTGATATATGAAGAGCAAAGTCTTTAAGTTATGATTGTTAGTGTTCTTAATTCTAATCTCTGATACGGAATAAGTTTAATCAAATTTTAACACCAAATGAATTAATTCATCAGTATAAGAATGATTACTTAGTGAGTAATAAACCAAATCAAAAAACGGATTTGCAAGTTTGTTTTTTGATCATGTAAGAAAACAAACAAACCAAATCAAACCTGTTTTTCGGAAAACAAAGAAATCTGTTTTTTTTTTTTTCTTTCTTTCTTTAGGTATTGTATTGATTACTTAGTGATTTAACGGTATCCCTTTCCTCAATAAACCAAATAAAAAAAAACGGATTTGCAAGTTTGTTTTTTGATCATGTAAGAAAACAAACAAAATCATCACAGAAAATCATCACGATATGTTATATCATTGTGTGGTGTTCATAGTAAAGTAATTCTTTTCAGTTGATGAATGTTACATCAAACTATCTTTTATATCAAATCAAGAAAAAAAAAAAAAAACAGAAAGAAAAGTGATTTGCAGCTATCCCTTTCATCAACAAACCAAATCAAAGGTGATTTGAAAATATTGTATATATCGTATGAAAAAGGAGAAAAAAGATGAATTGTAACTATTGTTTTAGTCGACAAAAGCAATCAAAAACTGATTTCTCAAAAACTAATTCCTTTACATCATATTAAAAAACAAACAGAATGATGAAAATATTTAGATATTTAAGTAGATTGAAGCAGCCCTATTGCAATTGAAAGTATTTATTCGAAATAGGATTTCAATCGCATTCAAATAGATGGATTTAAGGAAAGAAGTAAAGGATAACGATTGGTGATGCTAACCAATTTCTTGTCAACACTGATGTCGACTGCGGATTTGAAACCGTGGTCTTCGTTTCTGCCAACACTTCCCAAAGAAACTCCACAGTCTATGTAATATTTTATATAAAGATGGTACATGGTAGAAGTGTAAATTATCTCAAAAGATGGATAGATCTAGAATATCAGAAAGAAGAAAAAAATTAGATAGTTATAGAAGGATGTAGAACGGATAATCTGGAAAGCTAATATTTGTGGAGCAATCTGGAAACCATGATTTGGAAAGGAAGGTTATGATTAGGTAGGAATACTGGGTGCTTTTCGAACTGTGGATGAATTTGGCATGAAGGTTTTAGGTCAGATCGTTGGTCTGAGAGAGAGGCTGTGAGACATGCAAAATTGTTGGCAACTATTTCAAAGTGATTACCCTTTTTTTTTCCGGTCTGTTTTTTTTTTCACTATGTTGTGCGTTGTTTATACTGAGTAACCATTATATAATTCTAAAACAGTAATATCAACACGGATAACTTTTGTGACATAGAGTGTGCAATCTTTTGGTCAAGGGTTTTCATTTTATTTTGGTTCACAATTATTTAATTCAAATTTGGACAAAAATTAATGAAACTTAGTCATCTGTTAATGTACAAATTTTGTAACACATCTTTATAAACTATGTTTTTAGTATATTTATTTGTAACATCATTATTATTAATTATTAAAAATTGTAATCCCTTCCTTGATGTAACTCTTGAAAGTGCAACGTATAATTGACCATGAGTAAAAACAAGTTTAGATAAATATATGCCAACGTAATTTAATGATTGACCTTGACTTTTATTAATGGTCATAGCGTAACAGGGTCTTATTGGAAATTATCACCTTTTTAGAATAAATGCCCATTTATTTTCAGATGCAGTAAGAACGATTCTAGGTATGAAAAATGTTTTTCCCACATTGTCTCCTGTTAATATTTTGGCTTCAATCAATCGATCAAATAATTTTGTTATTATCAATCTTGTCCCATTACATAGACCAGATATTTGATTTAAATTTCTTAAAAGCATAATTGGCATCCCATTTTTTAAAATCAATTTATGTCAAGGTAGTCCATTAAACTCAAGTTTATTTAAAAATTCTATAGTGTTCAAGGAAATCCAAATTATGTGTCTGACCCAAACTCTAGGTTACTTGACCTAGTGGTAATAGAGTTATAGAATGATTTAGAATCCTATTCAATGTAGAATTACTTTTCTTGTATGTTCAGATTATATGCATTGTAATCCTCTATATAAAGAGGCCCATATTATCAATGAGAATACACAACAATTCTCTCTCAATTCCGTTTCTCTAAAACACGTTATCAGCATGAGCTCTAATCCTAGCCCTAAAAACCAAAACCCTAAATCTCCACAGCGACCCCGCAGTTGCCCCTACAGCGACCTCGCAACATCCCCGCAGCAGTCGCGTCCCCACAACAGTCCTCGCGGCATCTCTACAGCGACCTCGCGACATCTCCACAACAGTTGCGTCCCCACAACAGTCCTCGCGGCATCTCTGCAGCGTCCTCGCGGCCTCGCGGCATCCTTGCAGCGACCCTACAGTATCCCTGCACTGCCAAGCTAACAACTTTACCAGCCAAGATTTCTGGCATCTTTTCGAGGTAAACTTTTCTAAAAGTTCCCGTTTTGAAGTTTTTCATTGATCTTCTTCTTTTTCTCGGGGACTTCCAACCTCCCTTCTTCTACCCCCCTTTCTTCTTCATAGGGGAGACCGAAAGCTGAACTGTGGGGGTTCGTGCTCACTCCAAGCTTGGAGCTTGTAGAGTCCTCCAAACTTAGAGTTTGTTGAGATGTTATGATCGACCGAAAACACATCATTGTTTCGATCTAATCGGATTTCTTAGAAGCAACTACGCTCAGAAATTTTACATGTTTTCGTGATAGCCTTTTTTTACGTTACGCTCCGAAACTAACCCTAATTTCTTGTTCTCTTTCAGGATGAGTAACTTGAACAAAATGGACTTTGCTCCATCGGGAACAACGGGCTCTAGATATCACAGGTGGGTTCGTGATGTTCGCCAGTATCTTAAGGCCGATGGAATCCAGGATACGATTCTCGAGCCTAGTCAGAACGTGCTAACTGTTGAGCAAGCTCAAGCTTTGGAAGCAAATAGAGTAGCCTTAGAGGCAAATAAGGTGAAAGCCATCATCCTAATGACTCGTTATATGGATGATTCGCTCCAGTACGAGTGTATGAATGAAGAAGACCCCAAAAGGCTGTGGGCCTCACTCGAAGAAAGATTTGGCAACGTCCATGACTCCCTGCTTCCTGACCTAGAAGTGAGATGGCATAGCCTCCGCTTCTGTGATTTCAAGTCAGTTCTTGACTACAACTCGGAAGCACTTCGCATTAAATCCTTAATGGAATTCCGTGGTAAAGAGATCACAAATACGATGTTGATTGAGAAGACTCTCTCTACCTTCCCCGTCTCTGCATTGATGGTTTCTAAGAACTATCGAATCGATGTTGTTGCAGAACGAATCACAAGGTTTCATGAGCTCATTGGAGCTATGAATGTCGCTGAAAAGCATGACAACATCCTTGTAAAGAACTATAATTCGAGATCTGTGGGAACATAGCATATTTCAAAATCCAATTATAGTCGTGCCCCAAAGCAAGGGCGTCAAGAGCGAAACCCTAATCTTAGGGATACATTTGGACGTTCTGGTCCATATAATCGCGCTACTTGGGAAGGTGACCGCCAAAATAGGCGAACACGGAACCGAATAGGTCAACGTGGAAAGAGAGAGGGAGGCAATGCCTCTGGCCATGTTGGTGGCGCCACCAACACTAAGAGCCATCTAAATGATGCTTTCAAAGTACCTTAATCAATAGAGTCTGAGCACAGAGATGTACGTTCTCAATGTGGAGTATTCGGTCATTGGGCACACATTTATAGAGCTCGTGAAGAAATTGTCACCGCCTACAAAGCATATTGTGAAGCAAGAGAAGCTCACAACGTGGAACAAGAAGATCAAGATGATGATCTAGAGTGAAGGGTTAAAGACTACAAATCTGGCTGGGATCAATAGATCGCCAATTCTGTTTAAGTCTTTATTTTTCCAAGAGATGTAATAGGCAATCGCCATATTATTTTTGTAGTAAATGCCTATGGTTTCATCTTTCTTCAAAGTAGGCTCACCCAAAGTAACTGTGATGTCTAGGAAGGTTCTGAGATTAGTGGTACTTAAGCGAGCCTTGCTCCACCGACATCTCTCTACTTACTTGATCACATTTATTTTGGAATTACCGAAAGAAGTTAGACGACTACCATTGTTTTGCATTAGCTAGCAATTTGGATTAGATTTTCTTTGGTCAAAGAGACAATGATGTAACTCCGTTGGCTTATGAATACAATTTCGAGTTCTTTTCATTATGACTCCATTTTGATTCAGAGCATATGACTTTGTGACTACGATGGCTAGGCCATCAGTATTAATTCAAGGACATGGAATAGCCCAAGTTCCCCTTGCCAAATGACACCTTGATTACTGTCACAGAAATTCTCTACACTCCTAGGGCAAATCGCACATATGAGTAGCCAACGGATACCATGCGAAAATGCATGTAGAGATCGGAAATGAGTTCCTTTGCAATACCTCTAATGATTGCCAACAAATGCGCATCTTAGAGAAGTTTATGTGTCTCTCTAGTGGACTCTATGTCACTATTCGAGCTATTAATCCAATAAAAGTTATGAGAGAAGATCTCTTGGATTTAGACACATATTGGCTTTGTCACGATAGGATAGGTCATCCTAGTTATGATATGATGATTCGTCTACAAAAGACTTCACATGGACATCCTTTCTCTCGAGCGAAACGAAGCATGAATCAAAAGTTGATTCTTGAACTTAGCAAGATCGCAACAACAGCAGCCTCTGGCACTGCAGCGGTCTTGGGTCGCCATAGGGCCGCCAACATCCCTTGTGATAATGCCATAAATGGCGCCAACCATGAGCATAACGCCATGGTTGTTCCTCCCAATGGCCATGATGCCATACATACTAAGTCCCATGGCTCCAACGCCATGATGGGAGATGTAGTCACATATTTTGCTTCTAATAGGGCTACAGACGCTCAGGCCCAACCAAAATCCTCATTGGTTGCTTCCAAGGCCTCTCGCTCATTTTGCAAAGCCTCTTCATTCGAGAAATTAGGATTGAGACCGTCCTATGCAAAGGATATGAAAATACTCGTTATGTTCTTACATCGAATCCGTGGGGATTCTGTGGACTGATTCAACCAACTTGCAGATGTTTAAATATCTCATGATGTTGGTTGACATGCAAACACGCTGATCACGGGTTGTGCCATTGTCCACTTGTAAATGCTGCTTCTGCTACACTCCTAGCAAATACCATATGACAACGGGCTCACTCCCCGGATCATCCTATTCCGTCAATTGGACTTGATGATACTAGAAAGTTTACATCGAAGACTTTCGATGGATATTGCAATGGGATTGATGTTGGACATCACATTCTCATGAACACACCCAAATGGTTTCATGGAAACGACTACTATGGTAGTCAAGACATTGGTAATGCGCACCAATCTCCCTATATTCGCTTGGGGTGATGCAATATCGCATGCAGTTATGCTAATTCGTCTACGACCTACCACCACTCAATCTATGTGTTACAACTAGTGACTAGGTACAAGTATTTTGTACTTACGCACATTTGAGTGAGTCATTTTTGTGCTAATTGCGCCACCACAACGCACTATAATAGGTCATTACAGACGAATGAGAAAATTAGATTTGAGACTCCAACCATCGTCCGCCACTTAATGCCCTTGCTAGGCGATCTCCTTACCACTAGATTTGCGGGTTGTCACTCTGCTGAGACAGTCTCTCCGTCGTTAGGGGGAGATAAGAACATAGATGTTCAACAAGAACGAAAGGAATTGTCATGGTCTGTCCCCACTATTCTTATCTCGATCCCTACTAAAAGTGACGAGATCACACATGTGCTGCAAATATGCCTGCAAGGAAGTACGTCGCTATAAGAGGACGTAGCGCCTCCTACACGGAGGTAGGCATGGTGCCAACGCCAAAGAGAGTGGCACTCTGGCATCATAGGCCATGGCCCCAGCTAGGATGCGTGGGAGGCCTGTGAGTTCGAATGATACTTTGGCACATTCCAATCCTTTGATCATCGACACTCAAAATCAGTCTCATGAGTATCTTTCGGGTTATGGTTATCATTGGGAGACGCCTCAACGTCAGAACTTATTCTTGAGAATATAGAGCTCTATGAAACTTACACTAGTGTAGATGAGACGTGGGATAGAAACTCCATCATAATTGATGATGTAGTTGCGCATTTCGTTGCACATGAGTTTGTTGAGTCCGATGATATCGAACCACTCTCCGTTGAAGCATGAATACCAACATAGAGAGATTTGGCCTAAATGGAAAGATGCAATCAAGGTTAAGTTGGATTCTTTAACGAAGAGGAAGGTTTTTTGAGCCAGTGATGCCAACACCTCCTATCATAAAACTTGTTGACTAATGGGTCTTCGTTAGAAAGCATGATGAGAAAAAGAGATGGCAATATCGCCTTATGGCACAAGGCTTCTCACAAAAACGCCCTGGAATCGACTACGATGAGACATATTCTCTCGTAATGGATGTCATTGCACTCCACTACCCTGTCAGTTTGGTAGTTTCCAAATAACTGATCATGCAGCTTACAAATGTGGTCACTACGTATCTATACGGGGATCTAGATACAGAATATACATGAAGGTTTATGGTGAACTTCATCTACCCAAGTCAAGTGGCTCTAGACCACAGAGCGCGTTTACAATAAGGTTGAAACGCTCACTAAAGTGACTACTTGATTGGAAAATGATACGCCCTCGCGTTTCCATAACAAGTTTCAGATTTTATCGCTGTTCATATTGGACATGACCTTCATTGGAAGCTCTTAAAGAGTTAAGGGAAACCGCTGAACACTTGAAATCCGAGTTTGAGATGAAAGATTTTGGGAGAACACTATTTAGAGTTAAGAGAAACCGCTGAACACTTAAGTGCAATACGCGCATTATTGTACTTAGCTCAATGCACAAGACCAGACATCTCATATGTTGTGAACTTGTTAGTTAGGTATAGCTCTGTGTCAACGCAACGCCATTGGATTGGTGTAAAAGATATATTTCGATACTTGAGATGTACGATCGATATGGGCTTATTCTATCCCTACAGAAAGATGATGGATTCGGACCCATCACACACCAGAAACGCCTCCAACGCTGGCCTGCGTTTCCTATCCCCACCCCAAAAAACATGTGTTTTGGAAGGTTTTACTGATATTGGGTATCTCTCTGACCCACACAAAGGTCATTCCAAACTGGTTAAGTGTTCACCATAGGTAAAGACCGTGATATCTTGGAGGTCTACAGAACATACCCTAGTCGCTATATCTTCGAACAATGCAGATATTATTGCTCTTCACAAAGTGGTTCGTGAATGTATATGGATTGGATCCATAATTACGCATGTTCGAACAGTTGTGGTTTGAAATCTACCACAGATGAGCCTACAAGCATATATGATAATGCTGCTTGTTTTGAAATAATGCTACATCAAAAGCGACAACACCAAGCATAATCAGCAACAACAAACTCTCCTCAAGATCGAAGTGAACTAAGTTCAATTTGAGGACAGTGCGGCAGGCTTGCTCACTAAGTCATTGCCTAAATTCCACTTTCGAGAAACATGTTGGTAGCATCGTTTGCGGAAGTTATCCAAATCCGCATGATCGTAGTCATCAGGGGGAGATGCAGACATCAGGGGGAGATGTCTACATGTATGGTCTCGAAACGTGAAGAGTGTATTGTGCTCTTTTTCCCCTTCGACCGAGGTTATTTTTGTCCCACTGGGTTTTTGTTACTCAGCAAGGTTTTTAATGAGGCAACGAGAGAAGCACCACGTTTGGGCGACACAAGGGGGAGTGTTCATGGAAATCCAGATTATGTGTCTGGCCCAAACTCTAAGTTACTTGACCTAGTGGTAATAGGTATAGAAGGATTTAGAATCCTATTCATTGTACAATTACTTTTTTTGTATGTTCAGATTCTATACATTGTAATCCTCTATATAAAGAGGCCCCTATTATCAATGAGAATACACATCAATTCTCTCTCAATTCCGTTTCTCTAAAACATATAGGATATAAAACATTAATGTTTTCATTATCTTCATAATTTAATAAAATGCTATCATGACTTAAATAAGTAGTTGTTTGACCTGGTAATGAATTTATAACATAATCATTTATATCTCGAACCATTGGATTTCATGGTGTGACGATTGCACGTTCTTTTAAATAATTGAAATTGTTGTAATTGATGTCAAAATTTGGATAAGTAGCAGTAAACCTTGCTTTTATTGGATCTGTATAACTATGAATAAGTAAATCATTTGGAATTTCAATCCAAGATGTATCTTCATCATTTTCATAATTTATTGAACTTATACAATCTTCCCCAATTTCTAATAACCAATTTACAAAATTAGAAATATTTTTTCTATCTTCGTCAGTTAAATTTCTTCTTGTTAATCTCATATTTTTTGTCAAGTGAAATATTTTAAATGATGACCAGATATATGAACTATTTAATGAGGCATCAATAATTTGCTCTTTACTTCCTCCTGTAACAACAGGTAGAATTTGTCTAAAATCTCCGCCCAATAAAATAGGTTTACCACCAAATGGTTTATTTTAGTCTAATAAAATGTCACGAAGAGATTTGTCTAGTGCTTCAAAACAATGTTTATTACACATTGGAGCTTCATCCCAAATAATTAATTCTGCTCTATCAATTAATTTTGCAAGTTGAGTACCTTTCTTTATTGGACATATTGATAGATTATTAATTACCAAAGATATTTTAAATCGAGATGAGCAGTTCTACCGTTTGGTAATAATAATGATGCTATTCCAGATGAAGCAACAGCTAAAACAATTTTCCCTTCAGATATGAATTTATTTATAATTTTGTGCCATAAAATATTCTACCAGTTCCTCCATAACCATGTACAAAAAAAGTATTACATGTTTATTGTTCGATACCTTTAATAACCTCATCATATACAATTTTTTGGCCCATATTTATTTGAGCGATTAAACTTGCACGCTGGCGTTTTAGTATAACACAGTTATAATCTAATTCTTCTCTTAAAAGTCTATTATTTAAGTCAAACATCTTGTCTGTACCAGGCATTGGTAATTGATGATCTTTCAATGAACTTGATGATTTATTGAATATTTGTTCCAATTCAAATAATACTCTATTTTTTAGCCCTGATTCAATAAGAATTAAATTTGGATTTCCAACTTCAATTCTAACTTTTTGTAAAATATCATCTGACATACTTACCCAATATAAATCAAATAGTGTTTGAGGATCTGCAACATCACAAAACAAAATAATTGTAACAAATAGTTGACGGAAAAGAAAAACACATTTGGAGGATTCGTTCACATCTATCTCTCTCTAGAGAAAAACCCTAGCTAGGAGAAAACGTAAACAGGGAGTCGTGCCTGTCCGGCAGCGCGCCCTTGCGGCGTCGTTGTCGGACGGGACATAATGGACCTCGTGTCCTGGAATAAGCGTTCTGGTCGGAGAAGAGGTTGCTGGCTGCTGATGGCGCTTTCCAGATCTCTTGGAGATTATGACGGCGAATGGCTGCGCTGGTTGGAGGGCAGGCAGGCAGGGTCGTCCTATCAGAGAATGGCGCGCCGACGACGTGGTGGTTGGCGGGATCGGAGGTCTGTTGGCAGTGACTGAGTGGTGTCGCTGGCTTCTTGGGGTTTCTGACCCGATCAAGTTGCTTTCATCGGGTTTGGCCAGATTTGCTTAGAGATGGGGAGGGGTGGCCTGGCTTGCTGGAGTAGTGGGGAGGACGGAGGTTTGGAGGGTCAGATAGCCCTTGCACGTCGTCAAGTTGGCGGTGATGGAGCTGCCGGTGGTGCGACGACGTGGGTGGAGCAGGCGAGATGGATGCGTCGTGCTCTCTGCACTTCTCTTCATAGACTTGGGCTTGTTGGTACATGGGCCTAGGCTTTGGCTCTAGGCCTAGTTTATTGTTTAGATTATTTATCTGTTTTGCTCTATTATTTTGTACTCTTTGTTAAACGTGGCTTTATGCCAGAAATAAGTCCCTATCGAATATTGTTAGGGCGACATGGGCTTCGTCTCAGATTGCACACTCAGTGTGCCTTGTCTGGCCTAGTGAGGCGGTGAGCTATTTGCTTGATCAAATGAACGCAACCTCCTAGTGGCAAGATGAAATTGTGTGTCGCCAGATTTATTTCCGTGCAGCAATATAGCGGGAAAGTTATGCTATTTGTAATGATGCTTCTTCGTTATAGAGTTATCTTTCTAGTATGTCACCGCTATTTCAAAGCAAATAGAGTAACCATTCGTACACTCTTTGCAATTGGTGCTTGTCAGAGTACATAGATTTTGTAGAGAGTCTTGATATTATTTCAGGATGTTCTCTTTATGCTTATTGTAATCTGGGGTTCAGGCTCTACGTCTCCCCTTTGTATTTTACAATTTCATTGATCAAGGCTTGAGGGCAGCCGCACCAGTCCTTTTCAAAAAAAAAAAAAAAACAAATAGTTGACGGATCTCAAAAGCTGTCGCAGCATGTAAAGAATTTTGTAATGCTTCAATCCATTATTCATCATCACCTAATAGACCTAAAGCTTGGCAAGTTTCTTGATAAGAAAGATATTCAATACCATTAATTGTTTTTATTGAATCAAAACTTTGACAATTGTTTTAATTATTTAATAAGATTCTCATATAATATAATTCACTCGGTATAGGATATACATATACTATTTGACCAATACTTTCAAATTTTTTTCTTGGTGTCCAACATTTTTTACGATCATCCTATACAAATTTACTTGGAAACTATGTATAAGTCAATTCAGATCCTTCAGAGTAAATCATATTTGCTTTAAATCATCCAGTAAGCGTTGTATCTTGTACATTTTTATGTTGAATTATTGATTCAATTGATTGTCATTCATTAAAAACAATATTTTGTTCCAAGGCCATATGAATATCTAAACGCTGAACAGCAAGACATCGAGAATGAATAAAATATTCAAACAATCTCCAAACAGAATCATGAGGAGTTAAATATCTACAATTAAGATATATTGCAATTTCATCATTTAGATCCTCACGTAATAAAATTCGAGCTCGATCTGCACCTTTATTAATGTATTTAAATAAATATTTAATTAACATAGACTGACAACATAACTCAACATTTATGTGAGTATTATATCTTAATAATAAATTTGAGTTATAAGGCACAACAAAATTATTTCCAATATGAACACCATTTTTCACTGCAAATTTCATAGGATCGTCACGACGTTTATATATAGAAGGCGTATTTAATTCAAACGTAGTATTTGTATTATATGACTTAGGAAAAAACTTTGAGCATTTTCCGTTTTTCATGCAAGGAGATTTCAAATTAAATTGTTCACATGGTCCATGAATCATAAATTCACTAACAATTTGAAAAAGTTTGGGATTTGTATTTTTATCTGGTAATTCAGCTGAAATGATAAAATCGATATCAACCGCTGTATAACATTTATAAACATTTTTTAACCAAAGTAACATATGAGCATGAGATAGTCCTCTTTTTTGAAACTCTATTGTATGAACATGTGCCTCAACTTTCCCAAAAGGTTCTCCAGATTTGATATAAGTTATCATATCTTCTAATTTCATTTTAAAAATTCTTGAAATTATATCAGGTCTATCTTCAGCTCTAAGCTTTGGTTTATCTTATAAATATTTTTGAATTTCTATCCATTTAACATTGCAAGTAAAAATTATAAATAAATCAGGATTACCATATTGTCTGTAAATTGTCATAGCATCTTGATAATTATTAATCACATTTCTTGGACTTCCTGTATGAGAACTTGGTAAGATGATTTTTTTTCCTAAATTCGAAGTTTTCTTCATTCCAGCTCTAGCAACAGTATACATCTCTTTGAAAATTTCAGTCCGAAAATTCTTTTGATTTTTTCTAATCCAATCTAACCGAACTTCTTCAACCGTTGCATAAGCATCAACTAAAAATGTTGGAATAATCGTCCACCTTTTAATAAAGTATTTATTTCATTATTTCTATCTTGAATGTGATATGTAATATAGTCTCGCATAGATATTCTTTGTTTTTTTTTGTAAAACTTCCTGTAGTTTGCTGCATTGTTAAATCCGGTTTATACCCATCTTCACCGTATGAGAAAAGTATTAGATATTGTAATGACATATATTTAGGATGTATTTTTGAAATCCTTTGTAAATGTCCATCATTTGATTCAATGATTAAATCTTTATTTGAATTATGCTCTCCTATATCACCAACAATTAAACCACCAATTTCTTCATTGATTGGTAACTCATATTGTTTGCTATCAATCGGTTGACGATTAAGTATAGTCATATTCAATGTAGGTACAGAATGACCTTCATATTTATCTCGTATAGTTTGGAATTCTTTTACCAATTCGTTAGTTTTGTTAAACATTTTAATAAGTCCCTCAACAATATTTAATCTAATATTCTTATTAATATGGTTAGGATCAATTGCATTAATACGATTTGTAACCTCATTCTTTGTATCATATATATATATATATATATATATAATTGAGCATATTTAGGAGGCTGTCCATCAGAAGGTAATAAAGAACCCATCAAATGATGTATTTGAATTATAAACTCTGATATTTTCTCTAAATAATTTGCTCTCTGAGCCATTATCAGGATTTAATAACTTTTCAAGAAAAATGGGTGTTGGTTTTGCTTGTTTGATTTTTGATTTGGCCTTTTTTACAACAGTTTGTATAAATAAGAGGTGCATTTGCAGATGATTTTTCAACAGTATCTGCAGACCAAAAACGTGCATTACAATAATCGCAGGTATAGATGTTATCGCCAAAATCCTTGTATGTGACAACCAATCCTACAGTGAAGATCACACTTATTTCTGTTAGATAATTTCATTATGGGCTAAATATTGGTTACTACCCTGTGGTTTAGGTCCAAAATTAATTCAGTCCCTAGACTTCTAATTTCATCAAAAACACCGCTGCACTTTTAATTTTGATCTAATAGATCTAATTTGTTAATATTCTGTTATGGGTTCAAGTTATAGTTGGATTATTTGTTGAAAAATAATTTATTTTTAATAGTAGGATTCATTCCTAAATAGAGTATGCAGGCTACCTCGAGGCCATATCATAAAACATAGGCCATATATGAGCCACGTTAACAAGTTAAATAACACAATTATCAGAAAACTAACAAATTGTGCCTATTAGATTAAAATTGAAAGTGCAGGGGTGTTTTTGATGAAATTAGAAGTTCATGGACTGAATTGATTTTGGACTCAAACTACAGGGTAGTAATCTGTATTTAGCCCTTTCATTATTTTTGAACAACAACACTACAAAGATCTGGCAAAACTAACCTTGTCTACTTCTTTGATATGATGCTTGACCAAATGGTTGTGAACATTCACCTATACACAATTTGTGAACATACTGATCAACACCAACCATTATAATTTGTGAAAATATCAAGATCGGAAAAAGCAGCAAATCATATTACAATGTTGGACCATACTTTCCTATAAATATTCCAATATTCCAATAAACTGATTTACAATGCGAACAACAAAAACGAACTTTGTAGCAGGCTCTTAAGAAAAGAGTGGAAGAGCGCCACTTAGTTATCATATCTACAGCTTTGATCGGAACTACATTACTTAATCATCAGATATAGAGAAATAGCTCATGAAAAACAGAGACGACACTAAAATTATATACACAATAGAGGTCAACAATTCCAAAGAGAAAAGGAGACCAGCGAAAGATGATGAAAAAGTGATGAAAACCATGAAACTAAAAGAGAACCAAAATTAATAATCTTAATCTCAGTAATCCACGGTAATAATTTCACAAAACTTCCCATTAAACAAAAAACAAATCCCTCAAGCACACACATATCAAACCATCAGTTAATGTTAGATACAATAAAGCATAACTATTATTAAAATTAACTCAGATTAAAATTAACTTAGTACATCAAAATAATTAAAGAAACTACCTTTTGCAACCATGAATGGATTTAGAGTCCAAGGCTAACATATGACAATCAATTTACTGATTTAGAATCCAAGGCAATTTGTCAGAACAAAGAAGAACCTTCTTCAGGATTGAATATGCATCTATTTAGTTTTCAGGAGTTTTATTATAAAGGGTTAAATACTGTTTAGTCCAAGAGCTTTTGCTTGAAAAACACTTCAGTCCTTGACCTTCTAATTTCACATGTTTAGTCAATGTACTTCAAAATTTCATACCAATAGGTCATTGCCATCTAAAAGTCACGGCGAAATGTCTATTATGCCCTCAGTTCTTTTTTAAAAAAATTAATTAATTTTTTTTTTTTTGGAAAAGGAATTTTTTTTTCCTTTTCTTTCTTTCTTTCTTTTTGTTTTTTTTATTTTTTTCTGTTTTTTTTTTCTTTCTTTCTTTCTGTTTGAAAAAAAAAGGAATAAATAAAATAAAAAAAAAGAATTTAAAAAAAAGAGAGAAATGAATAAATTTATTACAAAAAAAAAGAACTGAGGACATAATAGACATTTTATCGTGACTTTTAGACGGCAATGACCTATTGGTCTGAAATTTTGAAATACAGGGACTAAACGTGTGAAATTAGAAGGTCAGGGACTGAAGTGTTTTATGGTCAAAAGCTTAAGGACTAAACAGTATTTAACCCTATTATAAACATATCAATAGTAATCACCAATAGTTACCTGCGCTTTGTAAACAATGATATATACAAAACTATGCATATGGTTACCATGTCTCCAGTTTTCTTGAAAGCCATTACTAATGCCCCTCACAATAATCAAAAATCAAACAACATCAATATAAATCAATGATGGAGAGCACATACGATTAGACTCAATTCTTCCTTGCTCAGTTGCCTCTCCAATTTTGTGATTTTCAGCACGACATAGCGTAATAATTTGTTCATTCTTCTTGTCATACTCTTTGGTGCCAACTCTGCATCCTCAATAATGACATTCTCGCGTTGTCATGCCCCAAATTTTGAATAACAAATTCAAATCCGAAACATAAATAATAATTAATGCAAATAATGTTATGAATTTTTTTCCTTAACCAACGTCTCACAAACCATAATACAAACTTCATAGCAAACTATCACTTGAGTCAATTATTACAGTACCAACATAAATAAAATGTTACGCTCAAAAGAGTTTATAAAACACACCAAAATAGACCAAGTGCTGGTACAACCCTGCTGCCCCACTCAGCTCACTCTCCACCATGATTATCCTGACCTACAGGATTATCCGCTACACCGTTTGAATAGTGTACCAGGATTGCAACAATACAAAACTCGGTAAGCTTTCTAAAAGCTCGTGTGAGTAAATAAGAATGAACGGTTGATTTATTAAATCACAAATCATTTAATTCAAGTAAAACAATCCAACAATCCCAACACACAACAACCCAACAAATAAAATACCAACCCAACTCACGTGGCACAAAGTACTCACAATGCAATAACCCTGTTACCACCATGACCGTACTCCCACAACATACTAGAGCTCTATCTGGATCGTTACCTGTCACCTTGGCCCAGGTGCAAGCATCCGATATACTTTGGTTAATACTATAACCGTCAAACTTTGGGCATTTCTGCCCGCAGAACAAACATATTTCGTTTATCACAATGATAATCGTCGAACTTTGGACATTTTTTTCCTCATAACAAAATACTCTGGTTATGATAACAATCGAACTTTGGACATTTCAGTCCGTAGAACAAAATATAAACAGAATCCCTCCCGATTCACAATGTCAAGTCTCCACCCAAATCGTACTCACAACAATACCAATTATCATTATAATCATGGCAATTAAATCTTTCATTCAAGTATATAAACGAAATCATCAAAAATCCGCATAATTCAATGTTACACCATTCCGTATAAAATCACATAAATATATATAGTTGGTATATATATATATACATAATCATTCACACATGAATGACTACTAATACCAATTATAGTTCACACGTAGTAAAACCCAAGAAATTCATTTTATATATACTTTAAAACTCATTTCTTAAAACCATTTTCTCACACATAACAATTAATTGTGCAATTAAAGAAATTCGGTTCGTAAATGAACCAAGTGAGATTTACTCACCTCTAATCCCACTGCGTCTTCTCAACAGCTTCAATACAGTTCACAATGGTCCGCCAACTCAAATCCGTCAATCACCTAACCAAATACGATAATTAACTTAGCGTACAATTCAAAAACGCATTTATATGAAGATCCAACGGTCGGATCTTCACCCTTGACCATACAAGGTTATCGGGACAGTCCTATGATCATCATATCAAAACTACAAGTCTATCGGAAGGTCCAATCTTCACAGATCATAAATCGAATGATCGAAATCAATTGAAATCGTAAAATTCATAACTAATTCATACGATATCCAAAATTCACATGTTATATATCAAAATGATCGTATCGACATGTAGAATCTAAAAATGAGCAGAAACTGCTCTTGGGACCCCCGGAGGTGGCTGGAAAGGGCCGCCGGAGTTTATGGCAGAGCCGCCGCTGACCACCGCCAATGGTGTCGGGGCTGGACTACTCCGCTTCGTTTCATCATTTTGAGAAACTTTCATAACTAGAAAGTAGTGAGAAAACAAGTGGAAGTGCTCGAAAATACCTAAACAAGCCGATTCGGTCGGAATTTTCTGTAGTTTCAGATAATTGGTCCGTTCACCGTGAAAACAGTGGCTTCGGGTCCGGTCCTTCTTGGTGCGTGTTGTACTCCTTGATACAAGTTCAACAAAGAACTCGAGTTTTGGTGATGGAGCTAGGAGAAATCTTGGTTTGAACTCAACTCGGCCTCTAACCGATACCGAGCTATCGCCGCCTCCACAGGCCAAGAAGCAGTGCAAGGCTGCCCCTGGCAGCTGCGCAAGGTTGATACGAAGCTAAGGGAAGAAGTCTAGTGTGATTTGGTGGCCGGAGGAGGAAGAAACAGGCCAGCAAAGCCGTGCTCCGTTTTCGACCGACGAAGGGAAGAGATAGAATAGTAAACAGTAATTCGATAGTTTCCACTTTTGGATATTTCTGCTATTTTGGGATATTTCCCGAAATAGTAGCCGATATATATCCGAAATAGAAATTTTTCCAAATGCGATAACTTCCTCATACAAACTCCGATTATTGCGTTCCGCATTACACGAACCCGTATAGACGAGCTCTACAACTTTCATGAATGAAGTTTCCTCAAATTCCTTATGTATAAAAAGTTGATTTTAGTAAACCCTAAATAACGTTAAATTTCGATATTAAAATCATTCGAAACCAAATTTCTCAAACAACGACATTCGAATCACACACACAACTCATAATTGATATAATTTGACAAATATTGAATTACAAAATATCTAACTGAAATTTCGGGTCTTCACAGTCTACCCTCCTTAAAGGAATTTCGTCCCGAAATTCAAGCAAACTCATCGACAAACAGCCAAGTCTCTGACCCTTTCCAAAATCTCAAAGGGTCCAACATATCTCGATGCCAACTTCCTCTTCTTGCCAAATCTCACCAGCTTTTCATAGGTGAGACTTTCAAGAATACATGATCACCCAGTTCGAATTCCACATGTTTCCTTTTCCAATTCGTAATAATCCATTCCGTCCACACAGTTCCGTTCAAATCCTGCCCCTGAAGATTTGAAATCCTCTTAGGAGGCTCCTGAACAATTTCATGACTCAATAATTCTTCATCTCCAAGTTCTGCCTAACAGATAGGAGATTTACATGGCCTACCATAACGAACTTCATATGGCGCCATGTTACTCTTGGAGTGATCACTGTTGTTGTAAGCAAACTCAACCAACAGAATATTATCACCCCCAACTTCCCTTGAAGTCTCACTATATTGTTCACATAAAACTTGCACAAAGTATCTTCCGCGTATGTCTTCGACATAGGAAGAAAATATGCCGACTTCGTCAAATGATCAGCAATCACCCCCATTGAATCATGTCTTGTCTGGACTTGGCAATCTAGTCATAAAGTCCATAGAGATCTGCTCCGCACTACCATATAGGAATTGGAAATGGCTTCGACATAAATGCATGTCTCTGATTTTCTACCTTCACCGACTGGTAAGTGAGACACCTTGACACAAACTTTGCCACATCTTTCTTCATCCCACTCCAACTGTACCATAATCACTCACATTGGATCAATCGTAGACCTCTTCTTCAGTGCAGGCATATCAATAAATTTCGTCCCACCAAAAGCGCTAAGAGATAAGGCGAACTAAACGTCGAATCTTCACCTCTCACCAATATCACAACAGCTCCGACAGACCTCAGTCTTACTTCACTTTGAAGCTCAAAACACATGCCTTCAACATAATTTCATCAATCCACTGATAAAATAACGCACACATATTTAGAGTAATCCCTCATAGCCTCTAGAACAATCTTAAATGCTCGAGTTAAGACATGTCTAAGTCAAACAGCTAATACAGGTACAACACCTGGCATCACCACACTTCGATACACTACCCCTCCATTTGCAGTCGCATCAAACCTCTCATGCATCACAACTATGCAATTATAGCATCACACTAACTACTCAACCATTTAGGATCTTGTTCTCACAATAGTATCTGTATCACTTATCTGATAAAGCATCACCAGAACTCCTATAATTAAAAATGGAAAATTCACTTCAACTCAAACCTCATCATACTGTTCCTTCACATTTATATTAGCACGAGGTCACAACAAGCTTCCCATATATCAATCCATACATAAAATCTATCATAGTAGCAATGAATCATGCATCACTACACAACAAGTGTGAAGGAATGGATGGATTTCAAAACTTTTTAATTAGTGTGGAATTAATTTAACAATTAAACTACTAACTAAACATAAAATCCATTCCTTTAACCCATGATCTTGGCTTATTGTGATATGTATATAAACATAGCATACATAGTAAAGAAGAACAAAGAGGTAGTTTATGTTCTACTCACCCTTGGAGCGTGATTTTAATCCGATCCAAGTGAACCACCAAAGTTCCTCTCCTTGATCTCTCCTTGTGTGTGTTTCCTCCACCTTGAAGCACCTTGAATTAAGAACTCCTTCTTATGCTTGTGATCTTCTCCTTGATGTAACAAGTAAAGCCACAAAAGTATATGGCCTCTAAGGATCTTCACCAAGTGAATCAAGAGATGAAGAAAGATGAAAGAAAAGAAGAAATTATGCAAGTGTTCTTCTTTCATTTTAATTTTGTAATGGACCAAGAGAGAACTCTCTTCTCTCTCTCTCTCTCTCAAATCTGAAAATAATAGTGTTGAGACACACTACTCATTTTTGTCCATGCTTTCACTTCATATAATAGGAAATAAATCCAATTACTAAAAGAAAAATATTGACTTTCATAAAGCCAATATATTGGCTGGTCCATACATTCTATTGGACACTAAAAATGTGTCTTGGACTTTCATTTAAATCTCATTTAGTGAAGCCCAAGTCCACACCAAAAACCCGACAATCGTTTAGGCCCAATAGGTTCGGTTTTACCCGAAATTCCTAATTATGTTCAAATAATAAATCTAATTAATTATTTGGTCATAACCAACTCTTGTTTAATCTTCTTCATATGCAATCTCAATGATCCACTTATATGGTGTGCGATCTCTTAGGTTCTAATTAACAAGACAGTGAAGTTTATAGAAACCATTCTATTTTGTTTACGAATCAAAAACTCCATTTTTGATTCTCCCTTGTTATTAGGATTATAAATGTTTATTAATCCTCGGGACTTCACAAGTCATGAGTGACGTCTTGCAACATATCATGACTATCCTAGTTAATATAGAATAACAAAGAACCTATTCAATTGGAATTACAATACAATACGGTCATTCTCTAACACTATGTTCTAAATCACATTATCGGGGTATGAAATTAATATGTCAATCTCCTAATGTGATTTTCATTCTTATGTGATTCTTAGAATGTGATTAGAAACTCCTTTTTAATCTCATTCAATGCTTTGGCCAAAGACTCATTGAATCACATTTTTGAACATACACCTTATTTACTTAAGGATAAAGATTCCTTATTGTACACTCACATGTCTCCATGACCGAATTAATTATACCAATGAATGCATCTATTATATCCATTAAGGGACACAATATTATTGCATCATCAAGAGATAATCCATTTACTCATAAGACACTATGGTGTCTCAGTTCAAAGGACTAATTTGTATTATTGTAATTTAGAGTTCAAGTTTGACATGTAAATAAGACTCCATACAAGAACTCTAATGATCGCGTTCAGTGTACTCTTTAAATTAAGAGCACTCAGATACTTGTATTAGTGTCTCTACACAAATGACAAGAGACATATCATCCTCCATATTGAGCATACATAGTATGTGCTAGTCTTTCCGGATTATCAATGTCCAAGTGATAATCTTATGACTATGAACCTTTTAGGATAAGAGTGTGAAAGAGTAAAGGTCTCACACATCTAACTCTTTAGATTACTTTCTCTTTAACTCATATTCCTTGAATCTTGTTCAATCAAATATTAAATATAAGCAATGAACAATAAACTTGCCCTTTTGATTAATAATAAGTACAATAATAATTTCATCAAAATGATTGTTTTAGGACACAATTCCTTCAAAGTGTCCTACCATTTCAGAACACAAAAACAAGAATAAGGTCTAGCCTCAACTAACCCACAAACAGTCATCACATGGTATTTCACACCTAATCACTATCACACCGACCACTATGAGGTACTGCTAGACAAACACAACCAGTACTGCTACAGGAGTCCTATAAGCACTGCCACAAGGGCTGTCACATAAACACTGCTACAAAAGGCATTGCCACAAAGGTTGTCGCACAAGTACTGCTACAAAAGCATTTCACTACGTAGACAATATTACAATGAATATTCAACTATCTCGAGCCATAAGCAATAACATAGCCATGCTGCATCAACACACACTCTAACACTAAATAGATGTATTACTGTAGATAACTAAACCATCGCCACCAGTAGAACAATCAACACTGGAGTTGTAGTCAATCTAGTCTTCAGCTCATTAAATGCCCTCTCGCATTCTTCGGTTCATACCAGCTAAACGTCTTTCGTGGTCAACTTAGTCAAATCTGAAGCGATACTAGAGAACCCCTTGAAGAATCGCAGATAATATCCAGTCAAACTAAGGAAACTATGGGTCTTGGTAATAGTAGTAGGACAATTCCAACACATTACTATCTCAACTTTAGAAGGATCCACAGAGCTTCATCCTTCGATACCTCGTGACCAAAAACTTAATATCTTTCTGCCAAGATTTACACTTCTCAAACTATGCATAAAACTTTTCTTTTCTTAGAATCTCCAGCACAAACCTTAGATGCTCAATATGGTAGTTAAACGACTTGGAACAATTCAAGATGTCATCCACAACCACCATGACAATTTCATCCAAATATCTACTGAACATACGGTTCCTCAAGTCCATAATGCTGCAGGTGCATTAGTTAGACCAAATGGCATGACAATAAACTCCTAATGTCTATACCTAGTCCTGGAAGCAGTTTTAGAAACATCTTGTTCCTTCACCCTCCACTGGTGATATCTGGATCTCAAATCAATCTTCGAGAAAACGGTAACTTCTTTAAGCTATTCAAACAAGTCATCAATCCTAAGTAAAAGGGGTACAAATTTTTTATCTTCACCTTGTTTAACTGCCGATAATATACCCACAACTGCAGTGAATCATCCTTTTTTTTCACAACAATACAGGTGCAGCTTAAGGAGAAGTACTAGGTCTAATGAACCCCTGCTCAAGTAAGCCCTCAACTTGAACCTTCAACTCTTTAAGTTCAGTTAGTTTCATCCAATAAGGTGCTATTGATACAGGTACTGTACTTAGTATCACGTCGATAGCAACTCCACTAACCTCCTTAGAGGTAACCTATGTATCTCCTGAAAAACATCACTAAACTCGAAAACCACAACAATCTCTTCCCTAACTGCAGCTCTACTCACAAGTTCCACATGAGCCAAGAATCTTGTTCAATGGCTAAAACCCTAACCAAAATAAGTTCTATCGACTGGTTACATCAAGCTAAATCAAAGCATTCAGCCCCAGCTGAAACTTCATGATCAAACTCTTTGCATCTTTCTATCTCTTAAACCAATATGGTTTTGAGGACTCTGCCTCATAATCTCTCACACTCCTATCTCCTTGAGTTGGTAAGATCAATTCCCTTTCCAATTGTTCCCTCACTGAAACCGAAAAGTTCTTCTTCTGGAAGAGTTCCCCAAAACTATCCCAGGTCATGGTAGACATATCCATTAACCTCTGTGTGGAGTTTTCACCACACCCGTACGTCATCCTGAAGCATGTACGACACTATCTTCCTCTTCCTAAGGTCACCACAGATGACTATCTCGAAGTATGTATTCATATTCTCGATCCATTGATACGCCAACGTATAATCCATACTTCCTTAGAATGGGACTGCTCCTAGACTCCTAATCTCTTTTGCCGACTTCGACAAACGAGTAGCATCCATCATATCAACCACAGGTGGAACAGGCGACTCAACCTCTGATGCCTCCACCTCATCCTCGAATATCTCAATAGGAGATATACTGTTCTTACCTCGGACTCTACCTCTACTTCTGTGTCTATCTTGACCCCTAGGTATGCCTCCCAAAAGGTCCATTACCTAAGGAGCACAGCCTGGTTAATACATGTATAACACTTAAAACAGCATAAGTCAATACAAGTCCTTATTAACCAAGTTACTAACACATTGATATCAATTCAACTCCTAACACGTCCTAACGTCCTAGACGACTCCCTACACTCCCACATACCGAATGACATTGTCAATACCGAAGAGCACACGATGGGGATCCGCTGCAAACGGGCTATCAATCGAGGAGTACTGACTTGTCACCAAATATGTACCTTACGCTCTGATACCAAACTGTCACGCCCCGAATTTTAAATAACAAATTCAAATCCGAAACATGAATTATAACTACTGCAAATAACGTCCTGAATTTTTTTCCTTAACCAACGTCTCACAAACCATAATACAAAACTCGTAGCAAACTATCATTCGAGTCAATTATTACAATACCAACATAAATAAAATGTTACGCTCAAAAGAGTCTATAAAACACACCAAAATAGACCAAGTGCTGGTTACAATCCTGCTGCCCTACTCAGCTCGCTCTCCACCCTGATTATCCTGACCTACAAGATTATCCGCTACACCGTTTGAATAGTGTACTAGGATTGCAACAACACAAAACCCGGTAAGCTTTCTAAAAGCTCGTGTGAGTAAATAAGAATGAACGGTTGATTTATTAAATCACAAATCTTTTAATTCAAGTAAAACAATCCAACAATCCAAACACACACAACAAAATAAAACACCAACCCAACTCACGTGGCACAAAGTACTCACAATGCAATAACCCTGTTACCACCATGACCGTACTCCCACAACAGACTAGAGCTCTAACTGAATCGTTACATGTCACCTTGTCAAGTCTCCACCCAAATCGTACTCACAACAATACCAATTATCATTATAATCATGGCAATTAAATCTTTCATTCAAGTATATAAACGAAATAATCAAAAATCGGCAAATTTCAATGTCACACCATTCCGTATAAAATCACGTAAATAAATATATATATATATATGTAATCATTCACACAGGAATGACCACTAATACCAATTATAGTTCACAAGTAGTAAAACCCAATAAATTCATTTTATATATACTTTAAAACTCATTTCTTAAAACCATTTTCTCACAAATAACAATTAATTGTGCAATTAAAGAAATTCGGTTCGTAAATGAACCAAGTGAGATTTACTCACCTCTAATCCCGCTACGTCTTCTCAACAGCTTAAATACTGTTCACAATGGTCCGCCAACTCAAATCCGTCAATCACCTAACAAAATACGACAATTAACTTAGCGTTCAAAAACACATTTATATGAAGATCCAACGGTCGAATCCTCACCCGTGACTACACAAGTTCATCGGGACAGTCCTACGATTATCATATCAAAACTACACATCTATCGGATGATCCAATCTTCATAGATCACAAATCGAACAATCAAAATCAATCGAAATCGTAAAATTCATAACTAAGTCATACGATATCCAAAATTCACATGCTATATATCAAAATAATCGTATCGATATGTAGAATCTAAAAATGAGCAGAAACTGCTCTTGGGACCCCCGAAGGTGGCCGAAAAGGGCCACAGGAGTTTATGGCAAAGCCGCCGTCGACCACCTCCAATGGTGTCCGGGCCGGGCTACTCCGCTTCGTTTCATCATTTTGAGCAACTTTCATAACTAGCACTGTAATACCCTGAAAATTCAAATTAATTTCCGATGACCTTTTAAAAATGATTGCGTGGTCATAAGCACGATTACGAAGTTTGGAGAGGTGGTGGAATTAGTTTGGATAATTTTGTTTCAAAAACGAACGTTATTTAAGGTTTACGAAAAATCGACTTTTTATATGTACAGAATTTTGGAAAACTTCCTTTACGAAAGTTGTAAAGCTCGTCGATACGAGTCCGTGCATATACAGAACACAAGGATTGGAAATCGTATGAATTAGTTATCGCATTTTGGAAACCTTCCATTTTCATCCAGTCTCCATTTTTGGAAAGCACTGTTCCTCCCTCTTTCTCTCTCTCGGCCGAAATCGAAAATAGAGCACGCGCTCTCCGGGCTCTCTCTCCTTCCACCGGCCATCGAATGGCGTCGGACCACCTCTTTTGTCTTCGCCTTGGCCTTGCGCAGCTGCCAGTGGCAGCCTTGTGCCGCGACAAGGCCGGCAGCGGGGCGGGAAGTTCCGCCCGGTTTGAACTTGTTTTGGTTCCAAGCTTGATATCTTAAGCTACCGGTCACCACTCCTCACCAAACTCCATCCACGAGCTCGCGTCAACCTGCTGAAGCTCCCATAAGTGTCCTTGCACGGCGGCACTGTGCGTGATGTCGGCTAGAAGCCAGCCCAATTTGGATAGAACGGAACTTTTGATCCGGATATCTCATGCTCTAGAGCTTCGTTTGAAGTGATTCTTGAACTGGGGAGCTCGCCTTGAGGTGCTGAACAAATCTCCAGAAGGGATCGAAGTTATTGGTGGAATTTTTTACGTCGAACTTAAGTTCGCCGGATTCTGGAATTTTTCCGGCCACCGTGACTATTTTGGTAATTTTCGACCTCTTTCAGTTATTTTCTGATCTTGAGCTAGCTATGGAAAATGTTCAGAATGTTGAGACGAAGATTTCAGCCAAGTTTCACCGCCATTGGCGATGGTTGACGGTGGCTCTGCCGCCTTAAACTGGCTTTTCTAGCCACCTCCAGGGGTCAAAAATATAGTTTCTGTACATTTTAAGATTCTACATTCCAATACGATCATTTTGGTATATTATACGCTTTTTTTGGATATCGTATAATTTAGTTATGAATTTTGGCATTTCGATCGATTTCGATTGTTCGATTTGCGATCTGTGAAGTTATGACCGTCCGATGGACTTGTAGTTTTGTTATGCTGATCATATGACTATCCCAGTGGCTTTGTGTGGTCATGGGCAAAGATCTTACCGTTGGATCTTCGTATAATTGCAAAATAGTGATTAGGGATGCGATTCGTGAAAATCCGTCCGTCGGATTTTCGTATAACTTTGAATCTGACCGTTGGATTGTCGTTTAAGTATGTTTTGGAATTATTGGCTAAATTCAAGTCTCATTTGATTAGGTGATTGACGGTTTTGACTTGGGTGAGCGGTTTCGGGGTGAATTGTGTTAATTTGAAGATGCAGCAGGAATGTCGAGGTGAGTAAAACTCACGTGGTTCATATTACGAACCGAATACTTTTAAATTAATTTATTTTGTCGTAATTTTGTCAGAAATATTTATGGAATAAATATTTTTTTTTAAGATCATATGGACTTGATAAACTACGGTCCATGGGTAAGTAAAATGAATTTTAAGTATACAAAATGAATTTCAAAATTTTCTTGAGTGAACTATATATGGTATTAGTGGTCATTCCTGAATGAGTGATTACGTATATATATATATTTACGTGATTATATACGAATTGGTATGACATTGAAGAGTGTGGAATTGTGATGATTTAGTTTTATTATGAATTAAAATGTGACTTACTATATTTACGTGTATTATATATATAACTGGACGGTGTGGTATTGAATGACGAAATAATGTTTAATCTATTGAAATATTATTTCGAGCAATTGTTATCAGAGAATATGTACTAGTGATTTTGTGATGATATGCAACGTGTATGAGTGAGTTCGTTATCATTTTGGGGCTTGACTTTTCGGGAAACAATACGTTGTGAGAAATGGTATTTCTATTGTTTTGAAAGCTGTTTGAAGTTTTGGGAGTCACAGGTTGAGATTTCTCCCTTTTATGATTTGAGTAACATTTTGGGTTCAGTGTGACTCGTTTCAAATGTTTTGATCTAAGGGTCAGGTTGGCCTAAGGATCCGGGGTTGCAGGTTGTTACCTCAAGCAAAATATCGTAATTACGTCTTTGGCCGGGTTAGTGATTGCAATCAGTTAGAGCTCTAGTCTGTCTGTCAATGTGTCCAAGTTGGACCAGATTTTCATATTGATTGTTGGGTTAACATTTTCTATGATTTTGTCACGATGTGACTTGTAAGAGTCCTTTTGGTAAAAGGTGTTGAGTTTTGGATGAGTTTAATAGAGTGAGTTGATAATGTTGTAATTAATCTTTCTGGTGACTTCTTTTGTTTAAATGCTGTTTTTTTCGTTTTCGTTTATGTTGTTTAATATCTCCATTTATTTTCCTTATTTATTTCTTCCGTTTGATTTCCCTTTTTATTTCTCTTTTTCACTTTATTGTTTGATTTTAATGTAATCTCCTGAACTAAATTATATGCAGGGATTACTATGATTTTTGATTGCATGCAATTGGTTATTTCCTGCATTAATTTTTATGCATGATTTATGTTTTATTTGATCAATTGTGGAGGCCAGTGATGGGTGAGACTCGTAAAAACTTGAGAAATATTATTATGTATTGTGGAGATAATTGCATCTTGTTAAGAGGAGAAATGAGTGATTTATCTGATTGGTTGAGATTCAATTGATTTGAGTTTTCACGGGTATGACTTGCATATCCTTTGATTCTAGATATGCTCATTGCTTTGGTTCTCTGAATTGAGTTTAGATTCCGTATTTATTAGGGCTGGGATCGGGCCGAGCCCGTGTAAAATTTGATGGGCCCGGATTGTATTTTTTTTTACGGGTTGGGCCCAATTAATGATTTTTTTTTTGGGACCGACTAGGGCCCGGACAGATTTTTACGGGCCGGGTTTTCCGAGCTTTCAGGCCCAAAAACCTGATTATACAGGCCAGATTTTTTTCGGGCTTTCGGGCCCAAAAACCTTATTAAGGGGGAAAATTTACAACTCACTGATGATATCATTTAAATGAAACCAAATGAACAACAAAGTTACACACTTCAGTTTTCCACATTCCAACAGTTCAACTTAAAAGTCCAATTGAACAAGATCCACATTCCAACAGAACAAATTCCAGATTCAAATCTTCCAAGTTCCAAGTTCCAAATAAACAAGTTCATAATCAAACAGTCCCAAATAAAGTTAAAAACAAGCTCCAAATATTGTAGAATGATAAAGTAAATGGACATTCCAATTTCCAACAGCTTCATTCGCTATACCTTCCAGCAGAGAGTTCATTGAGCTTGGACAGAAGGCTTGTTCCCTACAATTCAAAAACATAACCAGCAGTAATTCAAAAATGAAAAACGTGACCAGCCATTCAAAAACATGACTAACAATTTAAAAACAATTAAGTAATCAACACTAACCAGGTTCTACGACAACACTCATAACAGTTTGCTTGCTTTTTTTTTTTTGGAGGCTTTTGCAGCCTTCTCTCCACTTTGTTTGTCTGCAAATTCTGTGGAAAAAATGTACACAGTTAATGACACACTAAGTCAAACATTGAAAACCATAAAACAAATAAAAGAAATACAAACATCAACGGTATTGTAAATCAGCTTCTCAAATTTTTCGAAGTGTTCCCAGACCCAACTCCTTGAACTTGGCTTTAGTGGCTTCACTTTTTCCTTCTCTGCCCTCTTTCTCTTGATATTCGATGAAGTTGGAGGTTGTTCTCCTTCTTTTCCTTCTTTTTCATAAGCTGGAACAATTTCTTTCTCCATTATCGAATCATCAGTGGCCATATTTAGAGTATAAGACTATGTGGCAACATGGTTGACTGAAGCTGATTGTCAGAACCAAATCAAGAGATCGATGACCAACATCCCAACAATGAACTGATGAAGTATAAAGGGAAGGCTTTACTTACAGTGGGTCGGAGAGGTCAAACCGGCGAAGACTCGAAGCAAAACGGAGGTAGAACTTTGAAGCGAGTCAAGCGACGACATGAGGATAAGGTGGGTCGGTGGAGGTTCAGCGAAAATAGCAGCCGTGACAGCGAGATTGACTGAAGTTGAGGAAAATAAAAAAAGAATCAAAATAGAAAGTACCGTTATCAAAACCAAATCAAGATATCGATGGGTCGGAGACCAACATCCCAACAATGAACTGATGAAGTATAAAAGGAAGGCTTTACTTACAGTGGGTCGGAGAGGTCGAACCGGCGAAGACTCGAAGCAAAGCGGAGGTAGAACTTTGAAGCGAGTCAAGCGACGACAGGAGGACAAGGTGGGTCGGTGGAGGTTCAACGAAAATGGCGGCCGAGACAGCGAGACTCCGAGAGAGAGAGAGAGAGAGAGAGAGAGAGAGAGAGAGAGAGAGAGAGTCGTTGTGTCCAAGAGACGAGAGAGACTCAGAGAGAGAGAGATAGAGAGAGATTGAGAGAGAGTCGTTGTGTCGAAGAGACGAGAGAGACTCAAAGAGAGAGAGAGTTGAAGTATCGGCAGTTTAGCGAAAATGGTGGCTGTCTGGCCAAGACTCCGAGAGAGAGAGAGAGAGTCGAAAATTTCTAAGAGACGAGGGGCTGCGGCTGTTGAGTTGCTGAAGACTGAAGAGAGTGAACTGAGAAACAGAGAAAGTGAGAGACTGCGCGGATTAGGAATTAGGGTTAGGTCTTTAGTTGGGTTAGGAATCGCCTGTGCACACATACTGTAAGCCATTATAACTACCACTAATATGCAAACATCTGTCGATTATATCCATCTTCGGGCCTTCGGGCTTTTTGTTTTTTATTTCTTGGGCCCGGGCCCAGACAGTATTATATTAATTTCAAGCCGGGCCTTGCAAAACTGGTAAAATAAATTCTAAAGCCCGGACCCTTAGGGCTGGTCCAGGGCCGGTTCCGGGTCGGGTTTCGGGTTTCCGGGTTAAATCCCAGCCGTAGTATTTATTCTTGATGATTTGGTAATTGATTATTGAGATTGTGGTTATTTGTGGATATTGAAATTGTTGGGTGTTGACATTTATGAAAATAAATATGATTTAATAAAACAACCGTTCATTCTTATTTACTCACACGAGCTTTCAGAAAACTTACCTGGTTTTGTGTTGTTGCAATCCTAGTACATTATTCAAACGGTGTAGCGGGTGAGTCTACAGGTCAGGAGATTCAGGAAGGTGATCGAGTAGCTTAAAGTAGCTGCACTTGTATCAATTTGATTTTCTTTTGGGAGGTGTGATATGCTCCTCTGAGCATAAATTTTATTTGGAGAGAGTATGTTGTAATATTTAATACGAAACTTATTTCGGGATTTGAAATTGAGAATCATGTGGTGTGTTTATTTAAGAAAAAAAAAATTCATGATGATATTTGCTGAGTTGTAGAAATTCATGTTTCGGATTTTCGAATTATTATTCTAAATTTCAGGGCGTGACAAGCACGCAGTGAGAAAACAAGTGGAAGTGCTTGAAAATACCTAAACAAGTTGGTTCGGCCGGAATTTTCTGCAGTTTCCTATAGCTGCTCCGTTCACAATGAAAACGGTGGCTCCGAGTTTGGTCCTTCTTGTTGCGTGTTCTACTCCTTGATATGAGTTCAACAAGCTAAAGAACTCGAGTTTTGGTGGTCAGAGCTAGGAGAAATCTTGGTTTGAACTCAACTCGACCTCTAACCGAAATCGAGCTCCTACCGCCACCACAGGCCAAGAAGAGGGGCAAGGCTGCCCCTACCTCGGCCTCTACCCCTACCACAAAGTCTGCCTCTACCTCGACCTCTAGCTTCATTTCCCTCAATCTCTGTTACCTAATAAGCATGGCATACTTGGTTAATACACGCATAACACTTAAACATGACATAAGTCAAATGCAAGTCCATATTAACTAAGTAACTAAGCATACAAGACAACGCCTAAAGTTCTTATGACATGCTAACGTTCCTAGCCAACCTAACGCTCTCACATACCCAATGACATTGTCAATACCGAAGAGCACACGATGGGGATCCGCTGCAGACGGGCCATCACTCAGAAAGTATTGACATATCATCAAATATGTACCTTACGCTCTGATACCAAACTGTCACGCCCCAAATTTTAGAATAAAAATTCAAAATCCGAAACATGAATTACCACAACTCAAAATAATCATCCTGAAAATTGCTTCTTTTTTTTCTTAACAACCTCACCATACAATTTAATTTCAAATCCCGAATTTAGTCTCGGTTAATTATTACAACTGACTCACAAATTAAATTGTAAAGCTCTAAATGAGCATAACAAACCGCCCAACTTAAATGAAAACAAATAAATGCTGCAACTCCTAAACAGCATGGTCACCTCCCTGGTTACCCTGACCTGCAGGAATATCCGCTACACCATTTGAATAGTATACCGGGATTGCAACAACACAAAACCCGGTAAGATTTCGAAGCTCGTATGAGTAAAAAGAAAGAACGGTTGTTTAATTAAGTCATATTTATTTTCATCCAAGCGAACATCCAACAATTCTCACGTCCACAAAGAAACCACAATCTCAACAATCAATCATCAAATCAACAATTAAACACGAAACCTATACTCACATCTTTCTTCTCAAAACCCCGAAATCGTATTTATAAAAATACGGTATTTGACAGACTAGAGCTCTAACTGAATCGTAGCCCGTCACCTGGCCCAGATTATGGCATCCGACATATTTATCTTTGTCGTATTTCATCAATATATATATATATATATATATATATATATATCTATGTATATACATATTTGGAACTTCCGATACTAGCACTTAATATAGCCTCATTACTCGACAAGGGTTGTGGCATCTAACTCATTCAACCAATCGTTCTCATCCTCCACCTAGGATTAGAGTGTCTGATTCTCACATACCGGTCATTACGTTGACCCTAAATCCATAAATGAGCACAACAATATATTTTCACACAATAAAATCAACTCATTCAAGATACACAATATTATTATGAAATTTAAGCATTTGAAATATAATTCAAATCATCATTCCAACTCAATCACTTCATCACAGATCAACACACCACCCATAGATATATATTCCACGTAAATATATATATATACACGTAATCATCCACTCAAGGATGACCACTAATATCATCTATAGTTCATACAAGAAAATCGTGAAATTCATTTGTATAATTCAAATTCATTTTACTTACCTATGGACCGTAGTTGATCAAGTCCATGTGATTTTAAAAACAAATATTTAATCCATAAATATTTTTCACACAGTTACGAAAATAAATAAATTAATGCACTCGGTTCGTAATATGAACCACATGAGTTTTACTCACCTCGAAACCCCCGCTGCGTCTTCAATTAAAATACAAATCAAAATAATCCAAATGCTCGTCAACTCAAGCCGTCAAGTACCTAATCAAGTACGGTTTTTACTTCGCAAACGACGCATGAAATAAACTTAAATGATGATCCGACGGTCGGATTCTAAAATAAAGACAATCCAATGGTCGGATCAAATTTAAAAGATGATCCAACGGCTAGATAGAATTTAAAAGATGATCCAACGGCTAGATCCTCACGGATCGCCCTTGGAAACATCCTATCACAATTATACAAAAATCCGACAGACAGATCTTCACGAATCGCCTCCCGAATGACTGTTTTACAATTATACGAAGATCTAACGGTCGGATCTTGGCCCGTGACCACACAAAGTTATCGACACAGTCATATGATCATCATATTAAAATTTGAAGTAAAACTGATGGTCTGATCTCAGTAAATTGTAAACTGAAGGTAAAATGTAAAAACCGTAAATAGTAGCGTAAAAACTTAAATTGATTATTTATCAACTTTTTATAACATGACCATGTTATATATCAAAACACTCGTATGGATGCATAGATCATCCTCCAGATAATATAAACTCAAAATATGGTCCGACGCGCCGCCACAAGCGACGGTCAGACGGCGGTCAACGCGGCGGTAAATGCCGGTCAACCACCTCAAATGCAAAAATTGTCAACTACAAACTTCTTCAAAATAAAATTATGAACAACTTTAAAACCTGACTTTTTTCGAGATGAGGTCTAGATCGTCTTAGATCGAGCTTTGAAGTTGGATTAATCTCGGTCGCTCGATTAGATTCCAGATCAAATCAGGGACGTCGAAACCTTCAACTCTTGATCTAAAACTCTACACTCAAAATCGTGATACAAGCCACATATGGGATGATCAGGAGGAAAATGACATCACGAAAATGGGGAGGATCGGCCCGGGTGATAGGAGCATTATATGCGACATTTTATGTGTTTTTTTACTCACATTTTGCTAAGTTATTTCCTTTAACTTAATCATATTAACTTATTTTAGTGTTTTTAGGTACATCTGAGCTACAAATGAAGAAAATGAGCTTTAGGAAGCAAGAAATGAAAGAAATAACGGCAAGGAGGAAATGAGGCGCAGAACTAGTCAAGAAATGAAGAAATGAAGTATTCATAATCTTACTATGAAAAGGAATCGCCTCTAGAAGTAGGAATCCTGGATCAACTAGGAGACCATGTGGCTTCATGATGGAAGATAAATGATATTTTGGCAAAATATCTCTAGAAGATAAGAGATATTTTAGGAGGAGTTCTAATTCAATTTGACTTCTACATCCTAAAAGAGATATTTTGGCAAAAAGAAGAGTCCTGATTCAATTTGACTTCTACAACCTAGAAGAGATATTTCGAAGAAAGAAAGAGTTCTAATTCAATTTGATTTCTACTTGCTTGTGGAAGATTCCTATTGGTCGAATTATAAAGAAATATCATGACACCAAGGCTATAAATAGGGGAGAGTTAGACATCAAAAAACCATCTTTCAGACCCTAAATCAATTTCGCAACTCTCTCCCTTTTCTCTCTCAATATTTCGGCCTCCTTCCTTTGAAGTCGTGAAGCAAGCTCCATCATCTTCATCACGTCCTTGCCGTAGCCTCCATCCTTTTGAAGTTCGTCTTGCGTTCTTGAAATTCTTCAAAAGTGTCATCTTGATTTTGTATTCGGTTTCCTATGTTTGTAATTCAAAACATCTTGTTTTGTTTTGCTGGATTCGAAACCTTGTAAGATTAAAGAGTATGTTTTGATGTTTAGTTTTCTATAACCTTGAAGCATGAAAATGTTTTAGGATTCTTAGGTTGTGAATTACGATTCCATTATATGCTATTAGATGTTTGTTGATTTTGTGCTTCAATCCCACCTTTCATGTTTTCGTGTTCTTTGATGGCTAGCTTAGGACTTAATTGCATGATTGAATCTAGATTAAGATATGCTAGCGTTCTAGGTCTTAATTGCTAAGTGGAAAACATATAGTTCCATTGGTAAATCAACAAAGAGATTTGCATGCTTGATTAGCATTCTAACTTATGTGTTCTTCTTAAATTAATCAAACTTTCATGGCTCTTATTGAGTTAAGTGTGTTTTGTTAGGGATTTGATCATTCACTAGCATTGCATGTTTAATGGAGTTAACTATGGTGCGTTCATCTAGTTAATCTAACTAAGGAAGGTAAAAAGAACTTTGTAGGCGTTCCACTCTGTTCTTGATTGATTTCTGCCAAATACATATTTTGATTCTTAATTTGTAATACCCGTAATTTTCATTTTAAATTCGAGTGATTGTATCGAATGATTATTATGCGATTTCACGATATATGTTCGATAATCATTCATTTTTACAATTATCAAAGTTTCGAAACGTTTATTTTAACGAAAAGCTCGAAATACTCGGTTTGAGAAATTGACTTTTTCTACGTACGAAATTTGGAGAAACTTCCTTCATGAAAGTTGTAGAGCTCGTCAATACGAGTCCGTACACGCACGGAACACGAAGATCGGATTTTTTCTGAATTAGTTATCGAATTTCGAAGTTTTCCGAAACATGTATATATAGAAAAAAAAAATTTGGAAACCCTAATTTTTCCCTACCGGTTTCTTTTTTTTCTTTTTCTTCCTCTTTCTTCTTCTTCTTCCTGTTTCAGAAAGAAACTGGATTTCTCTCTCTCTCTTACAGACGAAATCGGCCGAAAGGGGAGGAAATTTTCTCCTTAATTGTTCTCCCTCCACAGACCACCTCTCGACCTCAAACCAAGTCCCAGGCGTTCGTCTCGAGCTGCTCTAGCTCCCGGAGGTAGTTTCACAAGGCGGCGCGGCCCGTGGCGGCGGCGGCACAGCCCGAACCGAAAACGGCTATTTTCGGTTCGATCTCGATATCTCGAGCTACACTCCATCATTTCACTTGATTCTTGTCTCATTGAGCTCGCCTTAACTTCCTCTACAAGCACCAAGAAGGACCGGAACTGGGTCGAACGTTTTCACGTTCGTCGGAGCTCGACCCGAACGGATCGAAATACCAAAACTTTCGATCAAGATATCTCGAGCTATACACGATCGTTTCTTATGATTCCAAGCTTGTTGAGTTCGCAAGGAAGTTCTGAACAAGTTTTCAGAAGGGATCGGGGCCTGAGGTTGCAGTTTTCACGTCGGTTTTCAAGCTCACCGGTTTCTGCATTTTTTTCCGGCCGCCGACTGTAAATCGGTAATTTCGATGCCTTCCGGTCATTTTTAGGTCTTGTGCTAGTTATGAAAGTTGCTCAGAATGATGAAACGAAGGGGACAAGCTCGGCCCTGACACCATTAGTGGTGGTTAGTGGCGGCTCTGTCCCTAACTCCGGCGGCCTTTTCCGGCCACCTCCGGAGGTCTAAAATTTGGTTTCTGTCCATTTTATGATTCTATGTTTCGATACGATCATTTCGGCGTATTATACGTATTTTTCGGATATCGTATGAATTAGTTATGAATTTTGTGATTTCGATCGATTTCGGTCGTTAGATTTTTGATCTGTGAAATTATGACCGTTGGATGAACTTGTAAATTTGTTATGATGACCATAAGACTGTCCCAGAGGATTTGTGTGGTCATGGGCGAAGATCCGACCGTTGGATCTTCGTATATGTGAAAAACGGTAATTAGGAGAGCGATTCGTGAGAAACCGCTCGTCGGATTTTAATGTAAATTAGAATCTGACCGTTAATTAGTGGTTAAATTATGAGTTGAATTTGTTGGCTAAATTCGAATCACATTTGATTAGGTGATTGACGGATTTTAATTGCGTGGGCTATTCGGCGTTAATTATAAATTTATAATTTATAATTATATTGAAGACGCAGCGGGAGTTTCGAGGTGAGTAAAACTCACGTGGTTCATATTACGAACCGAGCATTTTAATTTATTTATTTTTGATAATTGTGTGAAAATATATTTGCGGATTAAATATTTGTTTTAAAAAAAATTCATGGACTTGAATCACCACGGTCCATAGGTAAGTAAAATAATTTTTAACTATACAAATGAATTTCATAATTTTCTTGTGTGAACTATAGATGGTATTAGTGGTCATCCCTGAGTGGATGATTACGTATATATATATATTTACGTGGAAAATATATATTGATGAGTGGATTATTTGATTGATGATATGATTGAGTGGAATTGATGAGTTGATTTTATTACGATTGTGTAATTCTATAATAATATGATGTATCTTGGTTGGGTTGATTTCAGTATGTGAAATTATATGTTGTGTTCATTTATGGGTTTAGGGTCGATGTAATGACAGGTGTGGGTAATCGGACGCTCTAATCCTAGTGTGGATGATGGGATACGATTGGTTGAGTATGTGAATTATTGGACGTTCTAAATATGTATATAGGTATACATATTGATGAAATACAATAATTGATAAATATGTCGGATGCCATAACCTAGGCCAGGTGACGGGCTACGATTCAGTTAGAGCTCTAGTCTGTCAAATACCGTATTTTTATAAATACGATGATGAGAGTTGTGGGGAAAGTTGTGAGTTGGGTTGTCTTGATATATTGAATTGGTGTTTAATTGAGATTGTTATTATTTGCATATGTGGAAATAATTGAGTGTTGCTGTGTGTGGAAATAAATGAGATTAAATTAAGCAACAGTTCATTCTTTTACTCATACAAGCTTTCATAAGCTTACCGGGTTTTGTGTTGTTGCAATCCCGGTACACTATTCAATGGTGTAGCGGATATTCCTGCAGGTCAGGATAACCAGGGAGGTGACCGGGCTGCTTAGGTGTTACAGCAGTCATGTTATTTATTTAGTCGTGATGTGTGTGTATGCTCATTTAGAGCTTTACATTACATTTGGATTTGAGTTGTAATAATTAACCGAGACTAAATTCGGTTTGATTCTATTTTGTGTGGTGAGTATGTTAAGAAAAGAAAAATTTTCAGGATGATTATTTTGTGTTGCAGTATATTCATGTTTCGGATTTTGAATTGTTATTCTAAAATTCGGGGCGTGACAGTTTGGTATCAGAGCGTAAGGTACATATTTGGTGATATGTCAATACTTACCGAGTGATGGCCCGTCTGCAGCGGATCCCCATCGTGTGTTCTTCGGTATTGACAATGTCATTGGGTATGTGAGTGCGTTAGGTTGGCTAGGAACGTTAGTACTTTTAGGAAATTTAAGCATCGTTATGTATGATCAGTACTGGGTTAATATGGACTTGCATTTGACTTATGTTTTGTTTAAGTGTTATGCGTGTATTAATCAAGTATATCATGCTTATTAGGTAATGGAGATTGAGGGAAACGAGGCCAGAGGTAGGGGTAGAGGTAGACCTCGTGGCAGGGGTAGAGGCCGAGGAAGGGGTAGGGCCCCTCCAGTCGAAGAAGTATTCGAGTCGGAGGAAGATGCACCTTATGAGGATCAGCCTATTCCTCCTGTAGCTGTTGTTGATAATCCTGCTCGCTTGCTGATGCTAGCAAGGGAAATTACTCGCTTGGCAGCAACCAAATTTGGAGGAGGCACAGATTATATGGTGGCGGATCGTTGGATAGAGGATTTGCAGACTTATTTCGATCTGCTTGATTGCACTGAGACTGATAAGAGGAAGCTAGACGCTTTCATGCTGAAGGATGAGGCTAGGGTGTGGTGGAACGTCACTCAGAGGAGCATTGAGGTGTCTACCTTGACATGGGACGGCTTTGAGAGGCTGTTCAGGAAGAAGTACTTTCCACCAGCAGTGAAGGAGAGGTTGGAGCAAGAGTTCCTTGCACTTGTACAGGGGAAGATGACCGTAATTGAGTATGATGCGAAGTTCTCCAGATTGTACAAGTATGTGAGGCAGATGGAGGATGAGGACTTGGCCAAGAAGTTTCAGAGAGGGTTGAGTCCTTCGATTGAGCGTGATGTAGCTATCTTGGAGCTGAAGACCAAGAGAGAGATCTTGGCTAAGGCACAGATCATTGAGCAGCAGAACCTGATTCGTAGAGAGAAGGAGTCTGCTGAGAGAGACTTCCAGGGCAAGGGGAAGGCCATAGCAGGGAGCAGTAGAGCTAGAGACTTCAGGGGTGGGTTCTGGAAGAGACAGAGGACTCAGTTTCAGCATCAGGCTCCAGCTAGGGCAGCAGTAGCTCCTCCTGTTCAGGCTATGCCTATCAGGCAGATAGCACCAGCAGCTCCAGTGAAGTGCTTTAACTGTGGCGAGCCGGGCCACATCTCTCGTGCGTGCACGAAGCCACGGGGTAGGTTATGCTACAGTTGTGGACAGGCAGGGCATCAGGCTAGGGAGTGTCCTCGGATTCAGGGTAGAGTGCAGGGTAACCAGCAGAGGCAGTTACCACCTGCTCATGCTAGGGTCTTTGCCATCGGTCAGGCAGACACGGGAGTGGAAGGTACCTTATCTATTTATCACTTTCTTGCTAGAGTACTGTTTGATACGGGAGCCTCACACTCTTTCATATCTAGTTCGGTTGTGGATGTTTTGGGTTTGATTGCTATGCCTCTGACTAGATCATTGTGTGTTACATCACCTCTCGTTGTGTCTCTTGAGCTTAGCATGCTTTGTGATGATTGCCCTATTGGGATTGGTGGCAGAGAGTTCTCTGCATCTTTGATTGTGATTCCGGATCACACGTATGATGTGATTTTGGGTATGGATTGGTTGAGCCGGAACCATGCTGTTATTGATTGCTTTAGGATGATTGTGTCCTTCCATGTTCCGGGACAACCGGTGTTTCATTACCGTTGCCTGAAGTCTGACATCACCATGAGGATAGAGATTTTGGCCCATATTGAATCAGGGAGTAGTACTTCAAAGATTACAAGGATTCCTGTAGTTTCAGAGTATGAAGATGTGTTTCAGGAGATCCTTGGGTTACCCCCGAAAAGGGTAATGGACTTCTCCATTGATGTGATACCAGGTACTTCACCTGTGTCAAAAACACCTTATCGAATGGCTCCAGCTGAACTTCAGGAGTTGAAGGTTCAGATTGAGGGCTTACTTGCACAAGGGTTCATTCAGGCAAGTGTGTCTCCTTGGGGCGCACCAGTGTTGTTTGTGAAGAAGAAGGATAGTTCACTTCGTCTATGTGTGGACTATCGACAGTTGAACAAGGTGACCATCAAGAATAGGTACCCTTTACCTAGGATTGATGACTTGTTCGATCAGCTTAGAGAAGCTACTGTATTCTCGAAGATTGACTTGAGATCTGGATATCACCAGTTGAGGGTGAAGGAGGAAGATATACCAAAGACAGCGTTCAGGACCAGGTATGGACATTTTGAGTTTCTTGTCATGCCTTTTGGTCTCACGAATGCCCCCGCAGCATTTATGGACTTGATGAACCGTACGTTCAATCCTTACTTGGATCAGTTTGTGGTAGTGTTCGTTGACGACATCTTGATTTATTCAAGGTCGTCAGCTGAGCATGAGAGGCATCTGCGAATAGTGCTGCAGACATTGAGAGAGCAGAAACTATTTGCCAAGTTCGAGAAGTGCGACTTCTGGCAGAGTGAAGTCAAGTTCCTTGGTCATGTGGTCTCGAAGGATGGGGTTTCTGTATATCCTTCGAAGGTTGAAGCAGTGATGAGTTGGAGTCGCCCTACTACGGTTACAGAAATCCGTAGTTTCCTTGGATTGGCCGGTTATTACAGGCGCTTCATTGAAGGGTTTTCTGGTATTGCTTCGGCTTTGACCAAATTGACCAGGAAAGACACTCAGTTCGTATGGTCGGATAAGTGTGAGAAGGCTTTCATTGAGCTGAAGACTAGATTGACTACAGCTCCGGTGTTGACTATCCTACTAGTGGTGGTGGATTAGTCATTTACAGCGATGCATCTCATCAGGGTTTGGGGTGTGTGTTGATGCAGAATGGTAGTGTTGTTGCTTATGGTTCTAGACAGTTGAAGGTACATGAGCGGAATTACCCTACTCATGATCTAGAGCTAGCAGCTGTGGTGTTTGCCTTGAAGATTTGGAGGCACTATCTTTATGGTGAGAAATTCAAACTCTTTTCTGATCACAAGAGTTTGAAGTATCTATTCTCCCATAAGGAATTGAACATGAGGCAGAGGAGATGGATGGAGCTCATTAAGGACTATGATTTCACCTTGGAGTATCATCCCGGAAAGGCGAATGTGGTGGCGGATGCTTTGAGTAGGAAACCGCAGGTAATCATGGCATCGATTATGGTGCGGGAGTGGCGCATGTTAGAAGCTGCATCTGAGTTCGACCTTATGCCCGCAGAAGCAGGACAAGGAATCTTTCTCGGTAGTATCACCTTACAGCCCACCTTGATCTCCAGGATCATTCAGGGCCAGACACTTGATGAGTTTGCTCAGGCGAGGATTTCTGAGATGACTGCTGACCCGGATGTGGAGGGTCCTTCTGAGTGGATGATTGGGGCTGATGGAGGGTTGAGATTTCGAGGGAGATTGTATGTACCGAGTGTTGATAGCCTCAGGGAGGAGATCATGCGGGAAGCACATAGGTCTCGATATACTATACATCCAGGAGGTACTAAAATGTATATGGATCTACGAAGGCAGTTTTGGTGGTATGGTATGAAGAGGGATGTGGCGGAACACGTGACGAAGTGTCTTACCTGTCAACAGGTGAAGGCAGAGCATCAGAGACCAGCAGGAATGCTGAACCCCTTATCGATTCCTGTGTGGAAATGGGAAGACATCTCTATGGACTTTGTGACTGGATTGCCCAGATCCAGGCAAAGTTATGACTCGATTTGGGTGATTGTTGACCGGTTGACTAAATCAGCACACTTCCTTCCGGTGGCAAAAACGTACTCAGGTGATGCATTGTGTAAGTTATATGTGAACGAGATAGTGAGGCTTCATGGAGTGCCTGTGACGATTGTATCGGATCGTGATGCTCGTTTCACATCAGAATTCTGGCGTAGGTTCCACAAGGCATTTGGTACGTCTCTTGCTATGAGCACTGCTTTTCACCCACAAACAGATGGACAGACCGAGAGAGTGAATCAGGTGATGGAGGACATGCTCAGAGCTTGTGTTCTGGATTTTAAGGGTAGTTGGGCGGATCATCTGCCATTGGTAGAGTTTGCCTACAACAAAAGCTATCACTCTAGTATCGGTATGGCTCCATATGAGGCTCTTTATGGGAGGCCATGTAGGACTCCTATCTGTTGGGCAGAAGCAGGGGATAAAGGGCTAATCGGACCTGAGATTGTACAGGAGACTACAGAGAAGGTCACTACTATTCGGGACAGAATCCGAACCGCTCAGAGTAGACAGAAGAGTTATTCTGACTTGAAGAGGAGACCGTTGGAGTTTGAGACTGGTGATCTTGTGTTCTTGAAAGTCTCACCAATGAAATGTGTGGTGAGATTTGGCAAGAAGGGAAAACTCGCACCGAGGTATGTTGGACCCTTTGAGATTCTAGAAAGGGTTGGTAACTTGGCATATCGTCTTGCTTTACCTGTTAGCATGCTCACCGGTTTCTGCATTTTTTTCCGGCCGCCGACTGTAAATCGGTAATTTCGATGCCTTCCGGTCATTTTTAGGTCTTGTGCTAGTTATGAAAGTTGCTCAGAATGATGAAACGAATGGGACAAGCTCGGCCCCGACACCATTGGTGGTGGTCGGTGGCGGCTCTGTCCCTAACTCCGGCGGCCTTTTCCGGCCACCTCCGGAGGTCTAAAATTTGGTTTCTGTCCATTTTATGATTCTATGTTTCGATACGATCATTTCGGTGTATTATACGCATTTTTCGGATATCGTATGAATTAGTTATGAATTTTGTGATTTCGATCGATTTCGGTCGTTAGATTTTTGATCTGTGAAATTATGACCGTTGGCTGAACTTGTAAATTTGTTATGATGACCATAAGACTGTCCCAGAGGCTTTGTGTGGTCATGGGCGAAGATCCGACTGTTGGATCTTCGTATATGTGAAAAACGGTAATTAGGGGAGCGATTCGTGAGAAACCGCTCGTCGGATTTTAATGTAAATTAGAATCTGACCGTTAATTAGTGGTTAAATTATGAGTTGAATTTGTTGGCTAAATTCGAATCACATTTGATTAGGTGATTGACGGATTTTAATTGCGTGGGCTATTCGGCGTTAATTATAAATTTATAATTTATAATTATATTGAAGACGCAGCGGGAGTTTCGAGGTGAGTAAAACTCACGTGGTTCATATTACGAACCGAGCATTTTAATTTATTTATTTTTGGTAATTGTGTGAAAATATATTTGCGGATTAAATATTTGTTTTAAAAAAAATTCATGGACTTGAATCACCACGGTCCATAGGTAAGTAAAATAATTTTTAACTATACAAATGAATTTCATAATTTTCTTGTGTGAACTATAGATGGTATTAGTGGTCATCCCTGAGTGGATGATTACGTATATATATATTTATGTGGAAAATATATATTGATGAGTGGATTATTTGATTGATGATATGATTGAGTGGAATTGATGAGTTGATTTTATTACGATTGTGTAATTCCATAATAATATGATGTATCTTGGTTGGGTTGATTTCAGTATGTGAAATTATATGTTGTGATCATTTATGGGTTTAGGGTCGATGTAATGACAGGTGTGGGTAATCGGACGCTCTAATCCTAGTGTGGATGATGGGATACGATTGGTTGAGTATGTGAATTATTGGACGTTCTAAATATGTATATAGGTATACATATTGATGAAATACAATAATTGATAAATATGTCGGATGCCATAACCTAGGCCAGGTGACGGGCTACGATTCAGTTAGAGCTCTAGTCTGTCAAATACCGTATTTTTATAAATACGATGATGAGAGTTGTGGGGAAAGTTGTGAGTTGGGTTGTCTTGATATATTGAATTGGTGTTTAATTGAGATTGTTATTATTTGCATATGTGGAAATAATTGAGTGTTGCTGTGTGTGGAAATAAATGAGATTAAATTAAGCAACAGTTCATTCTTTTACTCATACAAGCTTTCATAAGCTTACCGGGTTTTGTGTTGTTGCAATCCCGGTACACTATTCAATGGTGTAGCGGATATTCCTGCATGTCAGGATAACCAAGGAGGTGACCGGGCTGCTTAGGTGTTACAGCAGTCATGTTATTTATTTAGTCGTAATGTGTGTGTATGCTCATTTAGAGCTTTACATTACATTTGGATTTGAGTTGTAATAATTAACTGAGACTAAATTCGGTTTGATTCTATTTTGTGTGGTGAGTATGTTAAGAAAAGAAAAATTTTCAGGATGATTATTTTGTGTTGTAGTATATTCATGTTTCGGATTTTGAATTGTTATTCTAAAATTCGGGGCGTGACATAATTGCAACTTGATATTCTGTTTCTATGTTCATGGTTGATGACTACATCTTACATCTTATCCATCCATCTCATCTCCTTGATTCTTGGTTTGATTGATCATTATAATTAGTTAATTAGATTAGAATACAAACTTTTCAAAACCCCTTTTACTTTGTAATTTTTGTAAGTACCATATACTTGTGAATAGTAATTCTTTCTTTGATGTTTAATTCACAGGAGTACCCTCAATCCCCGGATAGAAGGATCCCTACTTGCTTTATACTAACAACTGACAATAGGGTTAATCTTGAGCGCTCATTCCGAGCGCATCACCGTGCAACGCCGGAAAAGTGGAATTCTGGCTGGATCGGGTCGCACGGACTAATGGCCTCTTCGATCCGGACCTGGGAGCAGCAAGGGGCGGTTGGGCAGCTCAGGGAGCACGAGGGGAGTACCGGGTCGTGGCCAGAGGTAACGCGACGGCTCCGTTGGTGTCAGGTCGGCAAGCAAGGGGAAGGGTTTCGCACGAGAGAGAGAGAGAGAGAGAGAGAGAGAGAGAGAGAGAGAGAGAGAGAGAGAGAGAGCGGAGGGGGGAGGACTGAAATGCAAAATCTGATTTTTCTCGTCCTTAATGAAAAATCAGATTTTTCTTGCTATTTATAGAAAAAATCTAATTTTCAAAAATTCATAACTTATTCATACGAACTCCAAATATTACGTTCCACATATGCACGAGATCGCATCGATGAGCTCTACAACTTTCATGAAGGAAGTTTCTCTAAATTTCAAACGTATAAAAAGTCAATTTTCACGACCCCCTAAATAACGTTCGTTTCGAAAAAAATTCGTTCATAACCCCTTTCCTCACACAACAATATATGAAGCAAGCCCAAAATTCATAATTTATATCATTGAACAAATATTGAATTACATTTAATTTATTTAAATTAAATTTCAGGTCTTCACAATCATACTGGAAGCTGCCTTATTTTCTTCTGTTTTTGGGCCGCATTTTGAAGATGTTTCGAGTGTATTTTGGCAGAAAATCTTGACTACATTTGAAACCAGATGTTTCAATACAAACTTAACCAACAAAGTGTTAACAATAAAGTCATAAACTTTTCACAAAGTAGCCATCTTGAGTAGCTTTCCTCCTTCAGTCTTATTTGCAAAGCATATTAAGCCATCTTTTGGAGACTTTTTTATAGAGTCCTTTGGAAGGTTATTGTTTGGACGTCAATAAATGATGCCATAGGGCATTGTAGGCCTGAGAATCATTCGGAAAGATTGCTACAAAGCCGTTCTACAACCCCATAAATTTGACCCAAAAATAAGGAAAATTTAGAAATTTCTGACTGACTTTATTTTGAAAACTTTTCAAGCCTCTTTTTTGGGCAAGGAGTTGAGGGGATTTTTAGAAGATTTTTGCATACTTTTGAAGGTCAACATCTTTTACCTGCTTGAAAATCACATTCAAAGCGGAGATGGAACCTAGTTAAAAGAGGGGCTAAAAAGGCAATCCTAAGTGAGGCAGAAAAAGGATGTTAACTTTTGTATCTCCTGGCAGATTGGTTTGAGGCTTCTTGGGAACTCTTTGTTGAGTTGTACACACACTATATTTCTAGAAGTCAAAAATTTCAGCCCAAGAAGAGGAGTTCACATTGGAGAAGTAAAAAACTCAACTTAACTGCAAGAGTACCCTTAAACTTGTAACTCCTATATAAAGGGCCTCCTTCATGGTTTTCATAACCAAACACACATCATCTACTGCCCTAAATCAGAGAACACACCTCCATACTCTCCCCTTATCATAGCTCATGATATCCCCACTCCAAGGAAAAGCCGTAGACTCCATCTTCCATCAGATCATCTTCCATCATCCTGTCGTGCTCTTGCTTTGAAGACGCCTCAAGCTTTTTTGGAGAATATTCAAAGTGAGATTGTGATATATACTGCTCTCTATGGTTTATTCCTTATGTACTTTTCGATTTCAGTATGTATATGTTGTTTTTGGATTTGAAACTATGAGCGAGTAATTTTCTTTATTGAGAACTAGTATGAAACCCTGGTTATGTGATGGATTTTTAGCTTTTGAATCTCTTTTTCGATTACAAGGTTTTGTGAATGCTTTGTTTGGTTTTCTTTTATAAAATCTTTTATAGGTTTATGTCTTAGATTGATCACCTAAAATATGAGCATGTAATTGGAGCTAGTTTTAAAGTGCAATGCATTCACGATCTTAAAACACTTAAGTAGTAAAGCCTACATGTTAGGTGAAATCAAACAAATAGAATGCATGCTAGGATGACGTTTCTCACTAGTTTTGTACTCTAGAATCAATCTTTCCAAAGAGCTTAGTGTGTTTGTTAGTACTTAATGAATTAATTTGATAGGGTAGCGTGTTCTACACCTTGATTGCATATAAGCAAGCTTATGACGCAATGCGTTAACGGTTCTAAGTAATTTTAGGAAAAATAAGGCTTTAGCGGCGATCTTAGAGTTCTTGATTGGTTTCGTCACATGCCTTAGTAATTGAAGATTAGGTTAAATTGTCCTTCTCTAACATAACTAGAGGTGGATTACAAAGTTCTCAACGTCCATACATTTGACATAGAAACCCTAAAAATTGCAACATTTTCTTCCTTTTATTATTGTCTGCATTTTCAAAACCCCAAACCCCTCTTTCATTTAGTTTTTGTGTCAACTTTATTTTTTCTTTTCTTTCTTTAGTTTTTGATAATTTTGTTCAATTAGAACAATTTGTGAAACTACCCTAAATCCCCGAACTGAACGTTCCCTGCTTATCATATACTAATAACTAGATTTTTTCAGGGTTAAATTGCACGCTTGTTTTTAGAGTATTAGATAACTCAAAGGTTAAAGTTCTGCGCAATTATGAGATTCTCAGTTTTGATATAAAACTTGCATCCTACAAAAGACTAATTCTAGCACACATCAATCCTCCATATTATATATATTGTTGCAGGATTTGTTTTCACAGTTGTATCTGTTCCCTATCTTCAATCCAAGGTTGGTAGTTTACATTAACATCACTCTGCTTGATATTTCTATATGTCTTCTTTACTAGTGATCTTAAACCTGATTTTATCATTAGAAAATTACAACCTCACCGATTTGGAAATCCTTCAAATTCTCCTTCCACAGTGAGAATTTTAGCTAGAAGCTTTGACAAAAGATGATCAGTGACTCAAGGCGCTCCTAATAGGATCGGTTTCACTTCCGAAAGTGGCCAAAAAATGGAGAATTTCACCGGAGAACACAACTACTATAGTGACAGTTTTGGCCAAAATTGATGGTTTTCTGGCCAAATCGCCGTGATCCAAGGGTACCAACGTGTAGAGGAGAAAGAGAAGGTTCTTTTATGGGTGGTGGTGCGCCGTTTGGTTGCCGGATGCCGAAGAAATCAAAGAAAAACGTGGGGGGGGGGGGGAGAGAGAAGAAGAGAGAGAAAAGTGGCTAGGTAGGTTTCTGACCTACCCACAGTAACTTTCCATATGTATACTAATTATCATGAACAGCAACTTTCGTATTTCGCTTATAACTTTTGTAAACGTAGTCCGATTTTTACGAACTAAATATGCACGCATTCGGTTTAACGCCCTCTACGACTTTCATGCAGAAAAACTTTTTAAATTTTGACCCGGTCAAAAACTCAACTTTTAGGGCCTTCTAAAATATCGAAACTAAAATAAATTGTGTAGAATATCGTCATTCCTCGTTTAATAACAACTAAACATGAGAAATTTGATTCAGGGCGTAACAAAGGTTCTGCAGTTTACTTTGATATATATGAGGAGCAGATTCATGAATTTAGTATCAATAAGGTTTTGTGGTTTACTTTGATATGATCGACTACTGCCAATGATATGATCTGCTAGTATTCAAATTGAATTGATCTACTACTTTATAGTTTATGGTTTATGGTAATGATATGATATTCATTGTTTATGGTTCAAATTGGCTACTGTGTGGAGGTGTAAAAGGGTGATGACACAAGAAATAATCGAACAAAACTAGTGAGAAGAAAAGCTCCGGCACGTAGGAAAAAGTGCAGTAGCTAAACTAGACGAGTATGAGTGCAGCGACTGCAATAGTAGGATTAAGCAATGACGAGTGCAGTAGCTGGACAAGAGTACAAGTGCAGTAGCAGAACTGGACGAGTATGAGTGCAGCGAGTGTAGTAGCAGGATTAGATGATGACGAGTACAATAGCAGAACAAGAGTACAAGTGCAGTAGCAGAACTAGACGAGTATAAGTGCAGTAGCAGGATTGGACGAGAGTAGTAGCAGGATTAGGCGATGACGAGTGCAGTAGGAGAACACGAGTAGCAGAACTTGACGGGCAGGAGTGCAACGAGTGCAGTAGTAGGATTGGACGACTGCAGTAGCAGGATTAGACGATGACGAGTGCAGTAGTAGAACATGAGTAGCAGAATAAGACTAGTATCAATAAAGCGAGTGCAGTTGTAGGATTGGACGAGTGCAGTAGCAGAACAGAAGTACAAGTGCAATAGCAGGATTAGGTGATGAGATATGAGTAGTAGGAGAGTGAGGTTTTGTGAAGTAACATAAAACGATTATCTCAAAAAAAAAAAGAGTAACATAAACGGATTGTTCTTAGAGAGAGAGAGAGAGAGAGAGAGAGAGAGAAAAGGTAACATAAAGGGATTATTCTAAAAAAAAAAGTAACATAAAGGGATTAAAAGTCAAAAGAAGTAGTTAAAGATAAAAAAATAAATTAAACCATAACATGTGGTAAGTGGATAGCACATTGTCCTTATTTGTAAGATTTAATCATTGTAAAGAGATTAGAAGTCAAAATAAGTAGTTAAAGGTAAAAAAGTAAATTAACTCATGACATGTGATAAGTGACAAATGGAGAGCACATTATCCTTATTTGTAAGATATAGTCCTTATATGTTTAATTCAATCTTTAATGGATGTATTTCTTAAGTCATCTTTTGTCAATAACCTATATGTAATTTATTATTTTATCATCTCCTCAGCTACTTCTGTCATCGGTTTAGCTTGAATTGTTCCTTGGTTTATCTTACTAAAAGCATGTTGTCGAATGGAAGTTTTGGGATATTTATTAATCAATATTTTGTCTGCATTGAGTTTTTGAGGCACTTTCTTGTAGCCTTAATGGAGACCTTTCTGGTTATTGTTTACACATGAAGACATGATGTCATAGGACATTAAAGACTCAAGAATCATTCATAAAGGTGATTATATGGTCCTGGTACAAGCTCGAGAAAGTGGCAAGAGAATAAGGAAATTTGGAAATTTCTAACAAGTCTTATTATCAAGCACTCTTCAAGGCTGTGTCTTTGGGCAATGATTTGAAAAGCTTTCTAGAAGATTTTTGAGCAACTTTGGAGAGAAGCTGCCAAACTCTCACTTTCAAATCAGCTCGAAAACCTTGTCAAAAGAGAAGGGAAAAAAACCAATCCTAGTTTACTTGGGAAAGTAGATTTTGTGTAGTTTTTGTCAACCAGAACTTTAACAGATTATTCTGGGATCTCCTATGGATTCTTGCTACATTATACATACCAAAAGAAAACTCAAGAAGGGAGTAAAAGATGTGGCGGCAAAGGAAGTGGAGAGAAGAGGAGAGGAAAACCTAATCCAAGAAGGATATGTGATAAGATTTCTATAGGCCTGCAAATTTACTGTTCTATATGCATATTCTACTGTAAGCTGATTTTGACATTGGTGTGTTTGGTTTACCATTGCGGAAGCTACAGGAACAAAATTAAAAGATGTTGTTTCCCAGGCATTTGTTAAACATCTAAATCTAAGTTCCTGTAAATTTTCAACTCCATATTCTCACTGATTTAGAAACTATAGCCTTCTTATGTCAATATACAATAATTTTTTTTTCTCTAGTTCTCTTTGACAACTCGTTTAGGTTACTTCATAACTAATTGACAAACCCATCAGAAACACAAGCTATAGTTCAATATTTTGGTTTCAAATCAAATAAAGAAATAAAATAGTTAAGGGATCATACATAACAAAGGGACATTAATAATGAATGTCATAGGATAAGTTAATATTGATGCAAGTTTATTCACATCTATATAAAACTAACAGTGTGATGCTTGTACATGGGTACAATTGATTGGCTCACAAAGAATAGTCGTGTAGAACCAACATAAACAACTCTCAAAGGAGGGGATGCGCTTAAAAAAAATAAAAAAATAAAGAAACTATTAATACCCCGCTTGGCGTGAATTGATTTGTACAATCTTCCCTGCTTTCCAATTCAACCCCACTATATTGAGTAGATTCATTGTCATCTTGATTTTGATCCTACATACCAATAAATCAAAATAATATACTCATCTCCCCTCAGTTATTTGTATAGGAGAAGGAAGAAGAAACTGGAAATTCTTAGCCCATACCTTATCCTGAGGCTCAGTCATGATGATTTGACTCTCTATTGGTTCGCGCATCTTCACTTTCTTCCATAGGGTTTAACGTATAATGTTCCTTTAGGGTTTTGAATTTGAATGTTATTCATGGTTTACCGTTAACGAATATGGGCAACAAGTTAGATGCTTATATGATTTCAGGAGTGAGACTCTAATGGGAAAGAATAGCAATTTGAAAATTTCTACAAAGATATCACCTTGAATCCAAGCATGAGAGATTGAAGGGAGATTGTACATTGAAAGTGTAAAGAAAGACTAAAGAGATTTGTCATACGTGGTGGTAAGTCTTTTTTTTCTTTTTCTTTGCTCCTCTATCTATTTATCCTTATTTGTCTTTTCATATTAGTTGACAAAGTCAAAGAAAAACTAATAAAAGATGGAGGTCTAAATAGTAGATTTGGAGGTCCAACTAGAATCTCCATATAGTAAATTTATGTTTTAGGGAATTAGAATATGGGAAAGAATGAGTTGTAATTTCATTAATAATAGGGGTCTATTTATATAGAGAATTACAAGCATAAAGTTACAATCTTACAAGAAAACTGAATCGTATGATTGAAATATGAGTAAAAACTCTAAATAGTACCTAGAGTATTGCGTCATTATCAAGTATAGTATCTCTGTTAACTTTTCCGTTAAAATTACTTGCATGGCATGTACTTTTTTAGATAAAAACTCCAAATAGTACCCAAACTATTGCAAAATGCACTTTTTGGTACCTGTAAATATTTTTTTACCCAAATGGTACCTCAAGTATTATGCCTTTACTATATTTTTAATCATAATATGAAATTCATTCATTGGAAGAATTGTTACAAATAGGTTGAAACAATATAAACCCAAGCCATTATTCGTTACTTATAACACAGTTCAGGCCATCAAGCATAATATATCTTCCATACTTCTACAACACTTTTTTCCGCCAACCTGTAATCCCTTAGGGTAATCTTCTTGGAAAACAAAAGAAAGATGATTTAGACGAACACAAGTTTGGTATAAAAAAAAAATCTAATATTTCATCAAATTAATTATTTATTTCTAGCTAAAATTTATCAACATAAAAGATTTTGGGGCAATTCTTAGGTATCATTTGGGGGTCAAAATGGAATTTCAATACTAAGATATTTTTATACTAAGGCGCCGCTCTGACGCTCTCAAACCCTAAACCTAAATACAGCGACCTGCGTCGTTGTCTTGTGCTCATTGTGATTGTCCTTCCCACTGCTGATTCCTCTCTCAGAATGGCCTCTTCCATTGATGCGGTGACTGCCAGTTTTGCGACGTCCCTAGCTTTGGCGGGGGAGGATGTCGTAGACATATCTCGTTTGCATGGATCTGCACCACAGCGCATCTCCCAATCTTTGCTGCTAGCGAAACCACTAACTACGAAACCATTTGCTCCTCCGACCTCCAACGCCACTTCAGGAGGGTGTGGGTTCTTGATGGTCGTTTCAAAGTCCAGGAACGTGCCCACAAAAACTTTGCTTTTGCATTTGATCTCAGGAAGGATCGAAATAGGGTGCTGTGGGGAGGACCTTGGTACTTTAATCGTGCACCGATGATTATACAGGAGTATGGTGGTCTAATGGCTCCCTGTACGTTGAAGATGGACTCTCTCTTCTTTTGGGTCCGGATCGAAAACATCCCGCCGGCGTTGGAGGTGAAACAAACCATTATCAATGTGGCATCCTTGGCTGGTCAATTTCTTGATATTGACAAGAAGCTCTTTGATAATACTGGCAAAATTAGGGTTCGTGTCTCCCATGAGATCTCAAGGCCTTTCTTCCTAAAAAGAACTCTAAAGTTAGCTCCTGGCATTGTGGAAGAGATATCTTATTTCTTTGAAAATCTGAATTGAGTCTGTCAGATGTGCCACTTAATCCTTCACGAGGATGGTAGATGTCGGAGGGCAACTCATTCTGACTTGCTGCAGGAGGAGCACATGAAAGAAGGAAAAAAACTCGATATGCCTAACCTTTTTCAGAGTGTTGCAAATGGCATGTTTCACAATGGGACTTTTCGTTTCAAGGGCATACAAACCCCGATTTTGCCACCACTGGCTTGCAATCTCTTTGGCACCAAGGATGCAACAAAACAGTGGAAACCGGTGATTCTTCACAGTGCACAGCTAAAAAATTCTGAGGAAAGTGATAAGGCACTTGCGCTAGTCCCTTTTGACGAAGCATAGGTTCTGCCCCAAGAGAATGAGTCACAGGAATCGTTGAAGTGAGGTAGACCTTCTTCACCCTTTGCTTCTCTAAAGAAACTAAAATTCCTGCTGAATGATGGACTTGAGGGGAAGGGAGATACTAGCATGCCCCTCAAAAAGGTGAAGCTCCCGGCTATGCGTTTTACTGCAAAGTCGTTGGGATTGATAGAAGCACCAAGAGGCATGCTTGTGCCTGCTGAAGTGATGATGCCAAAGGAGGGCACTCAAACTGAACAAGCAGCTACCAAAAAGAAGAGAGGCCGCCCTCTTGGGTCCAGAAACAAGAATCCATCGAAATCCAAGAAGGTACCTGTTGAGGAGGTGTTGCGCACGCTCTACTCAGACAAGCCTCCTATGTAACGTCCCGAACCTAAATTTACCCGTTTACTAGTCATTTGGACGGTAAATGATAACTAATTTCATTTTTACTTTGTTTCGATACTTTTAGTGGCCCTAAAAATTGACTTTTTGTTCGGGTCAAAATTTGAGAAAATGTTCTTCATTAAAGTTGTAGAGGACGTTAAACCGAGCGCGTGCATATGTGGTTCGTAAAAATCGGAGTTCGTATGCGAAAGTTATAAGCGAAATATTAAAGTTACTATTCATGGTAAAAAGTATAAATTTGAATTTTTACTGTTGGGGTCGGTAACTTTTCTTTTCTCTCTCTCTCCTCCTCCCCCGCGTTTTTTTTCTTTCTTTCTTTCTTCTCTCTTCGGCCTTCTCTGCAACTCCGGCCTTCTTCCTTCTCCGGCCACCTGAAGACGTAAAGCCAGCATCTTTGGACTCGCCTCCTCTCCCTCTAGGCGCCTGTGGTGGTATTTTGCGGTGGTTCCGCCCGTGGAACTTGGATTTAAGCTTTGAAGTTTACTGTAGCAGTTTGCGTGTTTCGTCGATTTCCGGCGATTCCAGCCATTTCCGGCCACCAAACCAGCGTCGAAGGTCGGGTTTTTGCCAAGGATCATTTCCCCCCTAGCCTTGAGCCACGATTTGCAGTGTAGAGGAGGAATTAAAGATTTGAAATTTCGGGTTACTATTCACGATTCGGGTACAAACTTCTCCTTAATTGTTGAGGTACTTCTACTCATTTTCTGACTTGGTCATAGTTGGGAGAATTAATGGGTGTGTTGAGAAGGTGCTGCTGCCAAAATTTGGTGGCCATTGGAGCTGGTGATTTTGGTGGCGGCGCCGCCACTGTGGGCGGCGGTAGCGGTGGCTAGGGTAACTGTTTAATTCCAATTTCTGACTAGTTAAATCCTATAATTATCCTAGAACTTGTATATGAAGTTTGGTGAGGATTGGTGGAGTTTTGAATCGGTTATAAATTTCTAAAGATTTGGATTTCGATTAATGTTAATCGTGAATCCGATTGTCGGATTTTCTCCATAATTGTTGTAAAGTCTGAATTTGACGATTGGGCGGTGTTGGTGAAGTTTGGTTGGTTGTAGAAGAGAATTGGAGGAATTGAGGTTATGGGTTTAGGATTTAATTATTGTTTATCGTAACATTATTTTCTTCCGTCCGGTAATTGTTAGTTACGAATAATTATGTACAGGACGAGGTACCGACTCATCACTCGACGAGGATCCTTACGCTTGGATACCACGTTAGCCGTATACTGTGAGTGGACTTTTGGTTTTCTAAATATTGATGCATGCAATTGATTTTCCGAAATAAGTATTTACTTAATTAATGAACATATTATTATATTTTTACTTTCGGGAAATTGATATTGATTATTGATTTTGTTTTGGGAAATGGATTAGTAATTTAAATTATTGTTTTAATTTATCGAGCATATTATCCGATTTTTAATTGTGGAATTATTTATCGTTCGAATTTCGGATTGGAATTTGTTATGCTCCATTTTAAATTTGTTATCTGAAATAATTTTCGACGAGTTGTTTTCCGAGATTATTTCCGGAAATGAAAGTATTATTTATTAGCGGATTTGCTTTTTCCGAGGAATCCTCGGAAATGGGATTTTTCATCGGAACTTAGAAACTTATTTGATTTTCGTTTATTGGTTTATGATTCCGAATTTATATTGGCGTGCGGGGTCACGTCGCTGGACTAAATTTCTTTTCTTGTAAGACATTGGGGATGTCTTACTGATTTTCGATTTTCGTATGGTTTTTACCCACCATACCTGGGTCGATATATTTTATTGCTAGCTAGCCTATTAGTACTCCTCCCTGCTTACTATGTGTTCGTGGGTGAGTAGAGCAGAGCATGGGATGCTCTAGAGTGTGGGACACTCCGACCCGAGCCGAGAGGCTCCCTTCTATCGTATGGTGATACTTCTTCCCTATATATTATTTTATTATTTTGACTAGCGGGGCTAGTTCGATTTCCCTAACCAGAGGGGCTGGTCTTATTTTCTTGAGTATCGGAATTCTTTCCTTTGCTCGGTTGTGACTAGCGGGGCTAGTCGGTTTTCTTGAGCTGAACTAAAGTTACTGTGTTTCTTTAAATTGCTGCATGCATCGGGTTTTTAAGAAGATATGTGCGGGAAAGTATAAATTTATTTTCTCCTTACAATTACTTATTTTTGTCCACTCACGCTAACGTTTTTATATACTTTTCCCCTGGGCCCTTCGTTTTCAAATGCCCAGTCTGCAGAGTAGCTGGTTCGGCATAGTAGGATTCGAGGCATAGCATCTGCTGCTGTTGTCTTCATTGTAGGTTAACTGTGGAACCTACCTGTATTTTATTTTCTCTTTCTCTTTTAGATTGCTCTGATAACCTGTGGGATAAATGTTGTATGATTCGTATTTTAGTTGTAAATTGTGGAGTTGTTGTGATTTGGGGAGCAGGGTGGCTCCAGAAGAATAAGGATGGTTTATTAGAAGTGTGAATGTGTTATTTATAGGTTTTTGGGTAGTCCATTTTAGGGGTGACTCTGCTGAATTTTTGGTAGAGTTATTCCTAAGGTGGGTCCCACAGGGCCACCTCGGATTTCAGGGTGAAATTCGGGGCAGGTCCTGTCAACTTGGTATCAGAGCATTAGGTTGTTAGGTTCTGTAGACTTCTTTCCTTCCTACTACTTTATGTGCTTAGTGGCACCTAGTACCTTCCGAGTGATGGCCCGACCGCGGCGGATCCCCATCATATACTCTTCGGTGCTAGTGTAGTCATTCGGTATGCAAAGTAGATAGGTTAATGTCCTGATTCTTGAGCTTTATTATCCTTCTCTTCTTCAGGTGCTATGCCTCCTAGACGCCGAAACCGCAGGGAGACTCCTCCCGCTTCAGGAGATGGGATGGCTCCTGAAGGATTAGCGAACGCCTTGGGACATATTGTCCAGCAGTTGACTGCAGCGATTCCTGGCTCCAGAACTGATTTTACCATGGAGCGAGCAAGGAGACATGGAGCGTATAGTTTCTCCCATGCTCCTGATGCTATGGACACTCAGAATTGGCTGAACAAAATGGAGAGAGTTTTTACTCAGATAAATTGTCCGGATGACCGTAAAGTGGGCTTGGCAGTAGACTTTCTCGACGGTGTTGCTTATGATTGGTGGGACATGACTAGTAGGGAACCAGGAAATGTTGGTCCGACGACTTGGGAACAGTTTAAGGTACATTTTAATAGGCGGTACTATGGCACAGCTATTCGTGACAGGATGAAGTATGAGTTCTTACATCTAGAGAAAGGGGACAAGACCGTGACGGAGTTTGAGCAGCGGTTCACTCAGCTAGCCCAGTTTGTGCCAGATTTGGTAGGCACTGAGGAGGAGCGGATCTATAGGTTTATTGAAGGATTGGGGGGTGATTATCGTCTGCAGTTGACAGCTGTACCATTCTATACTTACCATCAGGTGGTTAATGCTGCTTTGAGACTCGAGACTATGTTTTTGTCTGGTGTTCGACCTCGAGATGCGGGTGGCCCTAGCCAGGGTCCATCTAAGAGAGCTGCTTCCATTTCTGGTTTAGGATCTTCTGGAGGTAGTAGACGTGTCAGTTCGGATTCAACCACCCTATCGGATTTTGGAGGACTTAATATGGGAGTTGGTCAGTCTGAGTGGCAGTTCAGTGACGGCACGAGTCAGTATGGTGGTACCTCAGGGAGGTTCCATACTGGGAGTGATTATCCCCAGCGTCAGACGAGGAATGTGACGTGTTATCAGTGTGGACAGCCGGGTCATTATAGGAGGGATTGCCCTACATTGACTCATGGTGTTACTCTGGACGTCGGTCAGGGTTCTAGTCACGTATCAGGAGGTTCATCTAGCGGCACTCCCACTAATTCTACCAGGAGCGGCACTCCCACTAGTTCTGCCAGGGGCAGCACTCAACGAGGTAGTGGTCGTCGTGGACGTCCAGCGACTCAGACGAGACTTCATGCCATGTCTCAGCAGGAGAATCACGTTCCTCCAGATACTCATGACGGTATGACATTCTTTCCCTTGAGTTATTTCCTTATATTGTTTCACCGGGGAACGCGTAACCAGTAGAATTGGTTTAGCTAAGCCTTTAGTCGTTCGTGTGAATTTCGAGGACGAAATTTTTATAAGGAGGAGAGATTGTAACGTCCCGAACCTAAATTTACCCGTTTACTAGTCATTTGGACGGTAAATGATAACTAATTTCATTTTTACTTTGTTTCGATACTTTTAGTGGCCCTAAAAATTGACTTTTTGTTCGGGTCCAAATTTGAGAAAATGTTCTTCATGAAAGTTGTAGAGGACGTTAAACCGAGCGCGTGCATATGTGGTTCGTAAAAATCGGAGTTCGTATGCGAAAGTTATAAGCGAAATATTAAAGTTACTGTTCATGATAAAAAGTATAAATTTGAATTTTTACTGTTGGGGCCGGTAACTTTTCTTTTCTCTCTCTCTCCTCCTCCCCCGCGTTTTTTTTCTTTCTTTCTTTCTTCTCTCTTCGGCCTTCTCCGCAACTCCGGCCTTCTTCCTTCTCCGGCCACCTGACGACGTAAAGCCAGCATCTTTGGACTCGCCTCCTCACCCTCTAGGCGCCTGTGGTGGTATTTTGCGGTGGTTCCGCCCGTGGAACTCAGATTTAAGCTTTGAAGTTTACTGTAGCAGTTTGCGTGTTTCGTCGATTTCCGGCGATTCCAGCCATTTCCGGCCACCAAACCAGCGTCGAAGGTCGGGTTTTTGCCAAGGATCATTTCCCCCCTAGCCTTGAGCCGCGATTTGCAGTGTAGAGGAGGAATTAAAGATTTGAAATTTCGGGTTACTATTCACGATTCGGGTACAAACTTCTCCTTAATTGTTGAGGTACTTCTACTCATTTTCTGACTTGGTCATAGTTGGGAGAATTAATGGGTGTGTTGAGAAGGTGCTGCTGCCAAAATTTGGTGGCCATTGGAGCTGGTGATTTTGGTGGCGGCGCCGCCACTGTGGGCGGCGGTAGCGGTGGCTAGGGTAACTGTTTAATTCCAATTTCTGACTAGTTAAATCCTATAATTATCCTAGAACTTGTATATGAAGTTTGGTGAGGATTGGTGGAGTTTTGAATCGGTTATAAATTTCTAAAGATTTGGATTTCGATTAATGTTAATCGTGAATCCGATTGTCGGATTTTCTCCATAATTGTTGTAAAGTCTGAATTTGACGATTGGGCGGTGTTGGTGAAGTTTGGTTGGTTGTAGAAGAGAATTGGAGGAATTGAGGTTATGGGTTTAGGATTTAATTATTGTTTATCGTAACATTATTTTCTTCCGTCCGGTAATTGTTAGTTACGAATAATTATGTACAGGACGAGGTACCGACTCATCACTCGACGAGGATCCTTACGCTTGGATACCACGTTAGCCGTATACTGTGAGTGGACTTTTGGTTTTCTAAATATTGATGCATGCAATTGATTTTCCGAAATAAGTATTTACTTAATTAATGAACATATTATTATATTTTTACTTTCGGGAAATTGATATTGATTATTGATTTTGTTTTGGGAAATGGATTAGTAATTTAAATTATTGTTTTAATTTATCGAGCATATTATCCGATTTTTAATTGTGGAATTATTTATCGTTCGAATTTCGGATTGGAATTTGTTATGCTCCATTTTAAATTTGTTATCTGAAATAATTTTCGACGAGTTGTTTTCCGAGATTATTTCCGGAAATGAAAGTATTATTTATTAGCGGATTTGCTTTTTCCGAGGAATCCTCGGAAATGGGATTTTTCATCGGAACTTAGAAACTTATTTGATTTTCGTTTATTGGTTTATGATTCCGAATTTATATTGGCGTGCGGGGTCACGTCGCTGGACTAAATTTCTTTTCTTGTAAGACATTGGGGATGTCTTACTGATTTTCGATTTTCGTATGGTTTTTACCCACCATACCTGGGTCGATATATTTTATTGCTAGCTAGCCTATTAGTACTCCTCCCTGCTTACTATGTGTTCGTGGGTGAGTAGAGCAGAGCATGGGATGCTCTAGAGTGTGGGACACTCCGACCCGAGCCGAGAGGCTCCCTTCTATCGTATGGTGATACTTCTTCCCTATATATTATTTTATTATTTTGACTAGCGGGGCTAGTTCGATTTCCCTAACCAGAGGGGCTGGTCTTATTTTCTTGAGTATCGGAATTCTTTCCTTTGCTCGGTTGTGACTAGCGGGGCTAGTCGGTTTTCTTGAGCTGAACTAAAGTTACTGTGTTTCTTTAAATTGCTGCATGCACCGGGTTTTTAAGAAGATATGTGCGGGAAAGTATAAATTTATTTTCTCCTTACAATTACTTATTTTTGTCCACTCACGCTAACGTTTTTATATACTTTTCCCCTGGGCCCTTCGTTTTCAAATGCCCAGTCTGCAGAGTAGCTGGTTCGGCATAGTAGGATTCGAGGCATAGCATCTGCTGCTGTTGTCTTCATTGTAGGTTAACTGTGGAACCTACCTGTATTTTATTTTCTCTTTCTCTTTTAGATTGCTCTGATAACCTGTGGGATAAATGTTGTATGATTCGTATTTTAGTTGTAAATTGTGGAGTTGTTGTGATTTGGGGAGCAGGGTGGCTCCAGAAGAATAAGGATGGTTTATTAGAAGTGTGAATGTGTTATTTATAGGTTTTTGGGTAGTCCATTTTAGGGGTGACTCTGCTGAATTTTTGGTAGAGTTATTCCTAAGGTGGGCCCCACAGGGCCACCTCGGATTTCAGGGTGAAATTCGGGGCAGGTCCTGTCATCCTAGCCCTAGTCTAAAGGGCAAAGAGAAATTTTAGTTTTGTTTAAATTTAGTCTATTACTATGCTAACTGTTTCATAGTTGAATAAGTTTGCTTTGAATAAGTGAGCAAGACATGTTGAATGAGTAGACCTATCCTACATACCACCGTGTTACCTTCACAACTCTCTGTCTATCTATAGATGGTAGCGGGAGGGTATGTAATTGCTACTCTGGCCTGACCTTTTATTAATGAAAATATCTATGGTGATGTTTATTCAAAAAAGGTATCATTTGGGGCAAAAAAAAAAATTATAGGTGCCAAAAAATATTTTGCACTAGTTCGGGTACCATTTGGAGTTTTTTATTACAAAAATACATGCTATCTAGGCGACTTTAACGGAAAAGTTAATGGATGTACTATATTTGGTAACAGTGCAATACTTTAGGTATCATTTGGGATAAAAAAAAATACATTTCACAATAGTTCATGTACTATTTGGAGTTTTTGCCCTTAAAATATCTAAGTAGATATCTATAAGACTAACCTATTACAACTCGAATAAGTAATTAGAGTTTGGACCAGACACAAACTAAGTGTCCTTAAACACCCCCTCTTGTGTCGCCCATAAAGGAAAATAGAGAGAATTGAAGAAAGCTAGACATGAAAGACTTATGAATTTTTATTGGTTGTAATATTTTGTTATGTACACAGCTATTTATACATGAAGCTAGTTAACTTATCTCCTAAACTTTTGGAAGGAAATAACTAACGGATTCTACATTCTTCTAGATTTGGTTACATCAGGTATGATCACGTTTTCCTTGTGCAATAGACTCTTGATCTGGTGTGGCACTTTGTGTATCCTTTGATGAGTTTTGATTGTGTGCAGCGAATGTATGCTTAATAGCCCAAACATGGTGCTCCTCTCGTTTCCTCATCAGAAACCTTGTCAAATAATAAAAACCCAATGGGACAAAAATAATGTTGGTCGAAAGAGAAAAAGAGTACAACACACCCTTCATTTTTCAAGACCAAACATGTAAACATCTCCCCTGATGTCTGCATCTCTCCCTGATGACTAACATCATGGGAGTTCATATAACTTCCGTAAACTGATGCTTGCCACATGTTTCTCAAAAGCAAAATTGGGTAATGACTTAGTAAACAAGTCTGCCATATAATCCTTAGATCGAACATGATTCACTTTAATCTTGAGGAGAGTTTGTTGTTGCTGATTGTAGGAAAACTTGGACGATATGTGCTTGGTGTTGCGCTTTGATGTAGCCTTGCTTCATTTGTTCAATGCAAGCTGCATTATCTTCATAGATGCTCATAGACTCATTTATGGTAGACTTCAAACCATAATTGCTTTGAATATGCGTAATTATGGACCTCAGCCATATAAATTCACGAACTGCTTCAGGAAGAGCAATAATCACTGCATGATTCAAAGATATAGCGACAATGGTCTGTTTTGTAGACCTCCAAGATATCACAGTCTATCACATGGTGAACACATAACCAGTTTGGAAACGACCTTTGCGTGGTCAAAGAGATACCCTGTTACATCTCATACCTCAAGTTATCCGTTTACTAGTCATGCGGACAGTAAACGACAATTACTTTCACTTTTCACTTCGTTTAGTACTTTTCGTTGACCAAAAAGTTGACTTTTTGTCTCGTTTCTTGTTTGAGAAAACTTTATTTTGAAAAATTATAGAAATTGTTAAACCGAATTCGTGGATACGCAACACGCGAGAATAGAAATTCATATGAATAAGTTACGGTTCATGGAAATTTATTTCTCTGTTGGGATTTGCTCAGAGATTTTTGAAGGAGGTAAAATCAACTTTCCACCTAAACCCTAAACCCTAAACCCTAAACCCTAAAACACTCTCTTCCTCTTACCCAGCCTCGCTCCCCTTTCTCTCTCGCTCTCTCACCTTAGCTTTCTGCACCGCCGGAAAATCCCATCTCTAGCCATCATCTCTTGTCACCGCCACCATTAATCGACACAGCACCTAAATCTGTTCCAAACCCAAGAGAAATCAACCATGCATCAACTCCAGCCTCGGCATGCGACCCTCCAAACAGCGACGCCACTATAGCTACTTCTCTAGGAATTTCGGCTACCACATCGCCACACCATCACCTTCGCTCAACTCAGTGGACCACGGAGACCAAAACTAAAAGGCAACTTCCCTAACCGACACCGGAAAACAGCAGTACACCCCACTGCCCGTAACATTGAATCTGCTTGCTCTCATTCTCTAACCTTGAGCTTGAATCGATGAAGCTAAACAACCTCCATAAATGGAATGAGTGCCTCACTACCCACCTGTCTCCAAGATGCTGATCTCCAATTCTAATTAAAGCTATGTGTGGACCACTGTAGCTCCGGCGTCGATTTTCCAGACCTCCTCTATTATGTAAATTGTTGTCTTTTCTCTTTTATTGGAGCTGCTAATTTGATGAAGAATGAACCTCTAATCTTATTATTTGATTTAGGGTCTAATGTTTGTGAAATTCTACATGTTGGAGAGGAGAAAGCTACTGCGTCAGTTTTAATTTAGATTTTGTTTGAAATACAACTTTGGTGAAGAGATGGGTTGTTGATTTTCTTATGCTCGATAAGTGTCAAAACTGTTGTCGACGGTGGATTGCAGCAGCGAGGAATTAACTTCCAATGTGGAAAAAAAGAATGGTAAGGTTTGGATACTTGGATCTGTTACTTGGTGAAGTTGTTAGAATCAGCAGAAAGTTGTTTGTAGTCTAATGAATGGGAAAGAATAAAAATGGTGAAATAGTGATTTAAACGTTTGGTATGCTAACTGTGGTGACTATGTGATTACTGAAGATGTCAAATGTTTGTGATTTAGTTTTGTTTAATTAAGGAGATGAATTTGTTATAATTGTGGATTTGTCATAAATGCAAATTTGGTGACCTTTATGTGATTGGGTGAAATTAGGATATTTGACTACGATAAATGAAGTAATTCACAAGTGGAGTACTTTGACGATATCATATCCCAGAATGACATTTGAAAACGAAATCATTCGGCAATAGTAATTTTCATTTGCTTCTTAACATAGAAAGTGCAAAACAAAGTGGATCAATTAAGTTGACCCGAGCTTTACATAACTTATGGAAAGAAGTATAATCACCATTTTCCAAATGAGCTTAGTACGTTAAGTGGATTGTTCGGGAATGGTCACCAATATCGGTTATGGATGAATTTATGACTTATAAATGTTTTGGTTACTTAAGGAACTCTTCATTGTTAATAAGTCACTAGCTAATTCGATTTAATTATTTTACTAAGGACTCGAGCATGACTACTTGAAATAGAACGAAGGTTCAACATTAAAAAAATGACTAAATGGAGGAATCTCCAAGCTCTAGGCTTGGGAGAGATAAGTTTGACAGCTATTACAATCTATTCACTGTGAATGGACACTTTCGTTTTAAATTATATGCATGCAATAATGTTTCATAAAAAATCGTTTTATTTTTATCTTGGTTTCGGAATATGATTTTTGGGATTTTGAATTGTGATTTATTACTTGAATTGATTTTTCAGTTATGATTTCGAGGATGGTTTAGCTTTACAATTTGATTTTGATAGTGACCTTTTTGTTGAATTTTCCAAAACATGTTTATTGATCAAATAGTGCATTTATTTAATCTCGCACTTTATTCATTATTAATTTGGAAAATTGTGTGGTGTCTAAAAATCACATTTTTCATTATTTTATGAGCATGATTTTACTTAAGACTTTCCCGATTATGGTTGGGAACCATATTCGTGCTTTAATTGTGATTATTGTTTATTCCAAGATTTTGAGGAAGCTTTTCTGAGTTTCGGTTTTCATATTAGTTTTTTTCCTATACCATATTTGTTGCGATCAGATTACCATGCTAGCATGCCGTTCTGCCTTTCGAGGCAATGTGACTACTACAGTCATAAAAGCCCTTTTCGCCTTTATGGTGATGTGGTGCTGCCATAATAGCGGTATCACCAAACCCTAGTACCTTATCAGCCTCTGTGGCGTAATGTACGAGAGTATGAGAGTACGTACTTCCAGCCTGGGAAGCCCTTATCTGAGCTTGGGAGGCCCTTATCCGAGCTTAGGAGGCTCACTTATATGGCTACTATCTTTCCCTATTTTGTTTTCCTATTTTGACGAGGCTACTTGATTTTCACAATTATTATTCTTCAAAACATTCTCATACAGACTTGCATGCATCATTGATTTTACGAAGGTAAATGTCGGAAAGTATTGAGTCAACATTTTCATCCACTCACACTAACATTTTTCAACCACTTTCCCCTGGGCCCTTTGGTTTCAAAAGCGCAGTTTGCAAATTAGATTAGTTAAGATCGGACGTAGATGGAATCGAGGCATAGTTAACAACACAGCTTCCACATATTCATTTTGTCCTTATTTTCCTTATTTACCTTTTATATTAGAATTGCTCTGATAACCTCTAGGATTGATATTAATAAGTTGAGACTCGTACTTGTGAAATAGGTGATGTTGTGATTTGGGGAGGAGTGTGGCTCCAGGAGAATAAGGTTGGTTTGCTAGAAGTGTATTTGTGTGGTTTGAGGTTTTGGGTAGTTCGTCGTTAGGGGTGACTCTGCCGAATTTTTGGTAGAGTTATTCTTAAGTCGGCCTGGTAGGGTCACATCAGATTTCAGGGTGAAATCTAGGGCAGGTCATGTTGTTTCTATTGAATAGATGAGTGGTCTAGTCCAACAAAATCACAGGACGCCTTGCCACTATCGCTCTCGGTCTCATTTATCTGTAAAACAAACAAAGGTCATAGGGAAGACCGGGTGTGCCGGTCTTCGACGCTCCGATGCCTAAGTTAATATTGTTGTAAGATAAAGATAATGGAAAACTATAGTAAACAATTACCTGCTTAAGATGTTGGAGATGACCTATTTGTAGAGGATTTGGGGGGATGTAGCTCCCTTACTTCTAATGTGGGATGTTCTGGTTCCTGATACTGCCCTAAAGGGTATCCCGATTCTCGTGTAGGAGTGTTTTTGTTACTCTTTGTAGCTAGATGAGCCTTGTGCTTCTGGTATTTGTGTTCGGGAGGTATATATACCAACAAGTCCCCCAACTCCCCGGTGGAGAGTTCTCTTGGGTCAGGAGTTTGTTTTGGTAGAAATATCGGAAGTGCAAGGTGAGCTTCCTTGCCACATAGCTTCCGTACAACCGAACCCTAGTCCCCCAAGTCCCCGACTAAAAGGAGTTTTGACTGGGGTGGAGGGTGCTTTTCTGTTCTCCTCCTTTTTTCTTTTGCTGTATCTTAATTGGGTAGTTGGAGTAGGGTTTTAGGTGTCTTTTGATGTATTTGCTATGCCCTGGCGACACGTGTCTTGCTGTTATTTGTTTTTTGTGTACAGAAAGTCCAGTGTACTGGGTTCCATCACAGGTAATAATGGAGTAGCTGTTGCGCTCAGACATGTCTGACACGTGGCGAGATCTGGTGTTGCTGTCCTTGCACGTCCAACAGTCCCTGTGCCTTTGCGGACTCTATATATAAACAGGTGGAGGCGAGAGACGGGGATGGTTACTGTTCCTTTGTACTCTGATCAAATTTCAAGGGTAGAAACCAGATAAAGTTGGGATATTTAGCTTCCAGAAAGGTTGAATCCTGCCCATCGCCGGAGTTCTTAAGGTTTGGAAGAACTTAGTGACGTCTGTGACCGCCGTTTACTTCAACCATTTTCATTAAGAATAACGAACATGTATGATTGTTTTCTTTTCTGCGTTTTGGTTCTGGTTTTGTTTGTTTTTTCAAACAAAAGATAACCCCACTTGAACGACAATACCCATACACCTACCAAAACCCACTCCTTCAAAACCCACCACAGCAACACCAAGATCAAAGCTTTCCCTGCCAAAACTTACCTAATGCCACAGGTATATATCCACTCCAAACCACAATCCCTAAAAAAAGAAAGCAAACAAAACTAGAACCGAAACTCAGAAAACAAAAAATCATACATGTTCCTGCTACTTGACGGAAATTGAAACAAACGACGATCGCGGACGATTATTCAGTCCCCCTAAAACTCAAGAATTCCAAAATGGGCAAGATTTACCCTTTCTGGAAACTAAAGAGACTAATTTTATCCAGTTTCTTCCTCTAAAATTTAATCAGAATGCAAGGAACAATAGCCACCCCCATCTCTCCCCTCCATATATATAAAGGGGCTGCAAGGGCATAGGGACTGACGAATGTGTTGTACTTACATAGGAATTTGCCAAGCATAATCAGCTATAATGAGCCACGCTTACACTACCGCCAGTGGTACCAACGACTATCAATGGTATGACCTATGGAAATACTTCCAGTGAGGCTATCGCCTAAGACTCGGATCACCGCTGACGGGTCGGTACGCACCTCTCAGAAATAGCATCAGAAACTCCAGAAGCTGGGAACTGAAGCATATCAGTCCCACATCAAAAACATGGAAGAGGTTAGCCTCTTCCTCACCTATAAAAGGTTCATTCCTCTCTCCTCATTAATTATGCATTTACTACTTACCTACTGTTATCCTATCAACATAAATACATTGACTAACTTAGGCATCGGAGAGGAGAAGACCGCCCACCGCGGTCTCCCTTTGACGCCCTTTATATTTTATTTGATAGGTAACGGAAACAAAGCATCACAAGTAACGTTCCGCCCATCGGACCAGCGTTAACCAAGGTTCAGCCACCACTAAATTTTTAGACATTAACATTGGCGCCGTCTGTGGGAACCTTTGAACAAAAGGTCATCCCGTCACAACAATCACCATGACCAACAATAGCGGGGGAAACGCTGAAGAGCAAGCAGACCAATCCGTCAACCCCCAACCCACCAACCCAACGGTTGACGTTAACCCAACTGCCAACGACAATCGCGCACTATGCACCACTCCGGTCAACCCCAGCATGGAACCCCAGATCCTACAAACTGAAACTACAGCGGAGGCTCAACCAGGCAACAATCGCCGACCTCTGGGCCATGATATCACCACTATGTATGAGCTGGCATTAGCGGATCTCCACAGGGCCAACAAGGAGCGCGAACAGGAGCGCAAGGAAAAGGTCGAGGCCCAGAAACAGGTGGCCATGCTGATGTCCAGGTTCGACAAACTGAAGAGGGCATTGGAAGAAAAAGTTAACCCAACGCAGAGCGAGCAATCGTAGAGTACTAGGCATAGTCGACCCAATGCTAGAAGATTAATACCAGCACCCACCATGCAGATGCAAATACCGTTGAACCCACTCGAGCTATTAGGAATGGATTTGCGACCCCCACCGCGGCTGATAGAGCAAGAAGCGGAGTCACAACCACAACCTAATCGCTCCGCCATCAAGGCCAAAACTGAAGGAAATCCACCTATTCCGAGGCGACAACTGGCACAGCGGAACCTCCAAGCAGGGCCCGCTGGTGACACAACTGCACTGATTTAGGAAAGAATGCAGCAACTGAATCAAAGGCTTATCCGAGCAGAGGTAGGCGCCCCATTGCCAACTCAGAATCCATTGTTTGCGTCAAGGCCAGGGCCATTCACCACTAGAATCCTACATGTCGTCAGGCCAGCGCATGCAAAAACACCAAAGATGCCACAGTACAATGGCCTGACCGACCCCTTCGTCCACATGGATACCTTCAAGAACATCACTAACAATAAGGGATTCGACGATGCCACCTTCTGTCACTTGTTTAGTGAGACATTAGACAGTGAAATGATGAGCTGGTTCTTTAAACATCCGCCAAGTTCAATAGACTCAATCCACGCACTATCAAACGCTTTCTTATCAAGATTCATCCTGCTAGCCGCCGGACACCACAACACAAACCTCCATAATAGTAGAGATATGTACAGCTTGCTCTAGTTAGCTTTAGAGAGAAAGAGAGAGAGAAGACACATGAAGTATAGTGATTCATGATCTCCCGCCTTAGCGGGAGATTACATCCACTTAAATGTTTAACTATATGTATTGGGCCTTGCAGCCCAAGAGGATTGCATGAGTTGTAATGGGATGATGAATAAGTGGGAATGAGTCTCCTTATATAGGGAATGAGCCTCCCTTCCTTTACATTTTCTTTAATGTGGGATGCAAACCCACTATTCTAGTCTTAGAAAGCTTATCATGGAGGCATGTTTGCAAGGCCAGGAATGTGGCTTTCCTGCGAGGTATTGGCTGTTTGCCACCGCTTCAAGTTTCATATAAGTCCAAAAGCAAGTATGCCGTGCAAAATATTAATTATGAAGGTACAAAGGATTGAACGTGCATAATCAATCCTAGAAAATATGAGATTACCTCCTGAATAGCTACCCAACCGGGTCCACACTTCTCCAAATGGTACCTTTGGAGTACAGAGGAGGTTAAAAATTGTGTGAGCGAACCGTGAAATAAAAGCGGGATGTGGCCAAAATCAATTACTCACTTGAAGCAGATCACCATGGTTCCGTTGTATGATTCGGCTACAAGTGAAAAGCGGCACAAAGCCAATTGCATAGCTCGACATGACAGACGTCCAAATCAAATCAGCGGACACTCTACCAAATTGGGTGTCCAAAAGAAATATATTTGACGAGTTCAAAAAAATATATACACATCCGTGGAACACAAAAGTGGGTACAAAACCGAAAATTCAAATTGTATGAACTATGGTTGGTTTGATCCCACAATAAGTATGTAGTCAATTTAGCGACCCACTAGATGCAACCACAAGTCCAAACAGAATCTCTGACTCCACCAATCAAATTATGTCAGTCTCAAATGAATCACTGACTCCAGTCAAATTCTTCTAGCACCAGAAAATCAAATTATTCCCAAATCACACAAAATTGAAATCTCTCAAACACAAATCCAAAATAAATGGGTCATCTACCCATTTAAATCTCAAATGCCGAAACTACATGTGGTTTGATCCAGAAAAGGATATGTAGGCAATCTAGAACTAAATTTATCTAGATGCAACCGCATCCTAAACACAAAATCGAATCTCTGGTCCACTTAAACCAAATTCATCCTAAATACTACTCTAATTCCAAAATCAAAGCCCTTCAATGAGTCATCCACTCATTGGAACTCTTGAACTACGAGTGGCTTGATCCCCCTCCAAGGGTACGTAGGCAACCCAATCAAATATCCGGGTGCAACCGCAAAAACAAACAAACACATATCCACAATTGGTTTCTTCATAAATGGAATCAAATGGTGTTTCCCTGTAACAAGGGATTGTAATTAAGAGACACATTCTGTCTTGAATTGGTCGAACTCGAAATAGTAAAAACTCTATTCACTAAATGAATACGAGTGAAATTATGTTGGGTGACATTTTTGCTCATTGTTTGCAATTTTCTCTCAACAATGTCCAACCCCTTCAGTTATATGTTTTAATTGAAAATAATAAAGGCGTGAGGATGAGCTTCCCACTGGGTTCCAAACCTCAAAAAATTATAAAGAGAAATACTAAAATTTTTGTGCACTTATAATTAGCCTAGCCCATTTTTGGATCCTGGTTCCGCCACTGATTCGATCATGAGCGATTCAACCAAACCACTGCCGCTGCCCCGAATCCCCACAACTGCTACCAAGACCTCAACGCTCCGATTAAGAAGGTCTACTAGCTCTCAACTTCGCTGGAGCATCTCGATCCCAAAAAAGCTTCATAACCTTACATCCCTTGGGAAACAACCTTCAGAACTACACCGGTCTTTACTTCATCTCTGGCTAGACAGTCAGAGTCGTCCACACGGCGGTTCTGGGACTCAAGGCAGCTAGCCTCGCCCCCTCAAAATGCTCATGTGGCTTCTTCCTCGGAGAAAAGGAATTGTACTCGTCGCTGGAATAATAACAGGGTTTTTCTCATTCTCGTTATAAAGTCGGAGCCCATATCAGAGTATGATTTCATGGATTACGAGGATGATTTTATGATTTTATGATGGAACCTCTAACTCTCTAATGAAGAAGGTGATGACACTGGAGAAGGTTGTTCTGGGGGTTTCGAGATCTGGGTCCATCAGGAAGTTGTAGAGATACGCATTCCATTCTCTCATTCAAAGTAGCTGTAGTGAAAATTGGCCAAAGTTGCCTATCGCACAATAAAAAGACATATGTTCACTCACAATAATGACTCCAACAAGTATACACATGATACTCAAATCTTAGTTACAGGAAAGAAAATCGAACATGCAGCGCCACTGAACATTGTGTAAAATTGCAATTCTTTCATGGCTTGGTAACTCAAATACCATGACATCACCCATATTTATTCCAACAAAAAGAATGAAATCACTTATCAATAAACGAAAACACAAAAGCTAAAATTTAACTTTGAAAAAAAATTAAAAAGAATAATTTGCTTGGAGTAAGACTGGTGATCAACGCTTTATAAAGCTACAAATATATGTGTGTGTGTGTGTTATATGTGTGGGTACATATATATATATATATATATATATATATATATATATAGTCCTTCTTGGTTAAGGACGTCCTTAGTTTTTCTTAGGTACGGATTTCCGGTTTTAACCCACTTTCCGATCACATTTTCACATCTTAACCGTTCAGTTTTTAGGTCCTAATGTATAGATCACCTCTGAAAATTTTCAGCTAATTTGGTGATCGTTAAGGTATCCAAAACTGCAATTTACCATTATAAATACGAACGGTTCCTGTTCTACAGATTCGGTTCGTTCGTGTAAATTGCAGTTTTGGATGTCTTAACGATCACCAAATTGGCTGAAATTTTGCAGGGGGATCTATACATTAGGCTCTAAAAACTGAACGGTTAAGATGTGAAAATATGATCGGAAAGTGGGTGAAAACACCAAATCCGCACCTAAGAAAAACTAAGGATATCCTTACCTGAGAAAAATCCTATATATATATATATGTGTGTGTGTGTGTAAATTTTATCCAGAGCGGAGTTCTGCTTTGAAATTAAAGTGTGAACTTTGAGTTTTTGGTCTTTTTTCGGTCGTATATCTATATCTCGACCGTTCAGTTTTTAGGTACTAGTGTACAGATCATCTTTGCAAATTTTCAGCCAAATTGATGATCGTTAAGGCATTGATTACTACCTTAAAGTTAGTACGGTTCAGGTTGGACAAATTCAGTTCATCGATTGTTTTAAGCGAGTTAGATACCTTAACGATCATCAATTTGACTGAAAATTTACATAGATGATCTCCACTAGTACCTAAAAATTAAACGGTCGAGATGTAGATATGCGACCGAAAAGCAACCCAAAACTTGAAGTTCACACTTTAATTTTAAAGCGGAACTCCGCTCTGGATATGTGTTTGTGTGTGTGTGTGTGTGTGTTCAAATACCATGACATCACCCATATTTGTTCCACCATAAAGAATGAAATCACTTATCAATAAACGAAAACATAAAAGCTAAAATTTAACTTTGAAAAAAATTAAAAAGAATAATTTTCTTGGAGTAAGATTGGAGATCAACTGTTTATAAAGCTATATATATATATATATATATAACATATATATATTTCGGGCCGGTTCTGAAGCGGACGTCCGCACTTCGCTAAAGTGCGGACGGTGACGCAACAACGGCGTTCTAGGTAGCGATGGCGGCTCGGGGCTTGGCGAACGAAGGCCGGAGGCATCCCAGACGGTTCTGGGCAACGATTGAGGTCAGAGGAGGTCGAGGTTGCAGGTTCTGGGCAGCGACTCGACCTACAACTGCAACTTTCTCGGCAGAGCTGCAACCTTGTCGCCGGCGACTCCACCCGACTGCAGACCAATCCGTCCTACCCCTGGCCTCCGTTAGGCAAGTGGTGTCGCGCTGTCAAAGCTTGATCAAGGCTGTTGCGTCGACATCCGCACTTTAGGGACAATGCAGATGTCTGCTTTGGAACTGCTCTGATGTATACACACACACACACATATGTATATATAAGATATCTTATACAGTCTGGCTACACTAAGGACGTCCTTAGTTTTTCTTAGGTACGGATTTCCGGTTTTCACCCACTTTCCGATCACATTTTCACATCTTAACCGTTCAGGTTTTAGGTCCTAATGTATAGATCACCTCTGCAAATTTTCATCCAATTTGGTGATCGTTAAGGCATCCAAAACTGCAATTTACCATTATAAATACGAACGGTTCCGGTTCGACAGATTCGGTCCGTTCGTGTAAATTGCATTTTTGGATGCCTTAACGATCACCAAATTGGCTGAAATTTTGTAGGGGGGATCTATACATTAGGCTCTAAAAACTGAACGGTTAAGATGTGAAAATATGATCGGAAAGTGGGTGAAAACACCAAATCCGTACCTAAACCTTAGGTAAGGACATCCTTACCTGAGAAAAATCCATATCTTATATATATATGTGTGTATGTGTGTGTGTGTGAGATATATATATATATATATATATATATGTGTGTGTGTGTGTGTGATATATATATATATATATGTCTGTGTGTGTGTGTACACACACACGACCTTTCTAGTGAGAGATTCTTTTTTTTTTTGGTCTTTTCTAGGAATAGGGCATTAGACCAAATTTTCGATCATATTTTCACATTTCAACCGTTCAGTTTTTAGGTCATAATGTGTAGATCACTTCTGCAAATTTTCGGCCAATTTGATGATTGTTAAGACATCTAAAACTGTAATTCACTATTATAAACACGAATGGTTCATGTTCGTGTAAATTACAGTTTTGGATGCCTTAACGATCACCGATTTGGCTGAAAATTGTAGAAGTGATCTACACATTAGGATCTAAAAAATGAACTGTTGAGATGCTGAAATATAATCGAAAAGTTTGTCTAATGCCTATCCCTATAAAAGACCCAAAAAAAGGATCCCTTAGTGGAAGGGCCCTATATCTATGTGTGTGTGTGTAAGATCTTATCCAGAGTGAGACCTCGCTCTGAAATTAAAGTGTGCTTTTAGAGTTTATGATTACTTTTCGGTCGCATATCCACATCTCGACTGTTCAGTTTTTAGATATTAATGTATAGATCATCTCTACAAAATTTCAGCTAAATTGATGGTCATTAAGGCATTGATAACTACCTTAAAGCTAGTATGATTCAGGTTAGACAGATTCAGTCTCTCCATTGATTTAAGTGAGTTAGATACCTTAAAGATCATCAATTTGACTGAAATTTTGCAGAGATGATCTATACATTAGTACTTAAAAACTGAACGGTTGAGATATTTATATGCGACCGAAAAGTGACCATAAACTCTAACATCGCACTTTAATTTCAGAGCAAGGCTTCACTCTGTATGTGTGTATATATATATATATATATATAAATAAATAAAGCGTCAGCCAATAACTTACTCATGTTTGTTGTTTGGGTATGGTTCTCATATCTCCATGATGAAGGAGAGCAGTAGCAGTTGTGGCCTTGTGGAGGAGGAACAAATCAATTTGTTTTCGGAAGGTTGATCACAAGTAGCACTAGTATTAAATGTCACACAGAGAGGTAGATACAAACCCAGAAACTTAGATTTTACCTGATCAGTACGTGGCATAAGAAAATCCTTGCTTGTAAGTTTGTAACTGCTAGAGGATTGAACTAAAGAGAGGAATGAAGGATTGAAAGGATTGAAACTAAAGAAGTGAGGGCGTGAGGCTGTGAACTTTAGAGGAAGAGAGGCGGAAGAGATCCAATGGTACTATAATTCCTATTCATGTCCCTGCATTCCCTCTTTTGGTCTATATACATTCTAGGAAATTCATACGCTCCATGGACGGAGCGAAAAGTAGTCTTGGTCAGAGCAAGCAGGCGGGGTTGGGGGTCGAAGTAATTAGAAGAAGATTGAATGGATTATCCCTCCGTTGCACGAACCATTTATGATGGCCGCATTTGGGTGGAGAGAGGAACCGATATAAGGCTATGAGGAATTATTTATATTGCAACCTTAGGGTTTCTGACTTAAAACCAAAACGTCGTTTTGGTAACTTCGGTTTTGTTTTTGGTTCGATTTGGTTCAATTCAGTGCGTTTTTTTCGATTTTCGGTTTCGTGAACCCATCCCTATTGGAGAGCATCAATTTTACTAACAAAGATCAGAACCTTGTGCAACAAGTTCAATTCCATAACCTTCAAACATTATTTCCCAGAAAATGTGTAGCAACTTTACTAGATTCTTTTGTAATTTGTTTTTTTTCGAGGAATAGAAAAAAAAAAAAAAGAAAAAAGAGAAAGGAAAATATGGACTCTAGACGCGTGGCGGGCTCAGTATTGGGTATTAGCAAATTTCATGGTGTTGATTCGGCACCGAAGCATATGAGCAGCATTAATCCTACAATCCCTAACCCCGCTACGACGGCATCTTTCTTTCTTTCTCAATATTTCTCAGCGCCTCCGTTGTCGTCTCCTGCGCCCGAAAACCAGAAATTTCAGGCGATCTAACGTCAAATCTCCGGCACCTCAAGTAAATCCTAACTTCAAAGCAAAAGCATCAGTCTTTCTTCCTATATTCATACGTGCCTGTTAGTATTTTTCTTTATTTGTTTGTCTGATTCAAACCCACCGCGATGAAATTCGATCATGGAATAGTTCTAGGTAATCGATTCCAAACTAGGTACGCGATTCAGGCATTGTTTATTGGATATTCGTCTGAATTTGTAGGTCGATTTCGTGAAATTGATATAGATTTTAGCGAATATAGAACTCTGTGGTGATAGGCCCTTTTTTGAACAAGGTTACTCCAATCTTCGTGTTCGTGATTCTAACTTCTCCAAGAAGAAGCTGAAAGTTTGAGACTTTAGAGATACTTTGCCCAGCCAAGAGAGAAGAGTATATGATACAGAACACCCTTTTCTGTCATTCTAATAGTTATAGTGACAAAAGTAATTTTCTTTAAACACAAAATGCTTCGGCGGCATCGAAGCCTCTATTCATCATTCTTATATTCTTGTTGAATTTTTTTTGGAAAGCTCAAGCCTCTTGCCGTGTTCATCAGTTTGTTGTAAGCGTTTCTCTTAGTTGATTAGGTTCAGTTACGGGATTAGTTTAGGGTCTATCGGTTTAATTCAATTCATAGGGTTCAATTGGGCTCGGGTTCAGTTCAAATCGTTTGAGATTTCTGGTGTTGCTGCTGGTCAGCTTATTGGTTATTGCTGAACCAGATTACTAATTTTTTTAATTTTTTTTATTGTTCTGTGCTTCTTGTATTGCTACTATGTTTGCATATACGGTACCTGATTTGCTTATTGTTATTACCTTTACCATCAGGTGTGAGAATAGTGGTTTTCTTCTACATCTTGTGTTGCTGCTATTTCGATGACAAAGTTGGATCAAACTCTAAAATGGAGATGAGCTGCCAGTCAAATGGCAATTCTAGTGATATTCAACAGCTCTGTAACTCTGGGGGGGCCTCATACCAGGACAAGACTTACTCGGGCCATATGCCTCCTCCCCCTTTTGTGAGCGGATGGATGTATGTTAATGAACAAGGACAAATGTGCGGCCCGTATATTCAGCAGCAGTTATTTGAAGGTTTATCTACTGGTTTTTTGCCAGATGAGCTTCCTGTATATCCTGTGGTAAATGGGGCATTAATAAACCCAATACCATTGAAGTATTTCAAGCAGTTCCCTGATCATGTTGCTACTGGGTTTGCATATCTGAGTCTGGGCAGCATCTCGAGCACAAGCACGCCTACAAATTCTCTTAAATCTTGCAATGGGGATTTGGCTACATGTAGTATACCTACACCGGTTGCTACTGGTTTTCCTGATTTACAGTATGACTCCTCTTCACAGGCCAGCTACGACACTAGTGTTTCCAATAAGCTGATATTGAACTCCGAAGCACCTAATCACGTTACTTCAAATCAGTCACTGGTATGTACACTTGTCTACTTGAGCTTCCGTCCAGACATGAACACACCCTATATGTTATGTATCATTTTATAATTCGTAAACCTGTCTTACTAATTCTATGTCCTCTTTTGTTTCTGTATCCACTTGTTTGATGTATATCCTAGTCAAGTAAAGAGTCTTGCTGGTTGTATGAGGATGAGGAAGGGAAGAGAAATGGGCCATATTCTCTTTTCGAATTAAATTCTTGGCATCGATATGGATATCTTCGGGATTCGCTGCTGGTAAGATATGAGATATTATGATGTTTCTTGGATGTTTTAACGCAATTTTATAAGAAAGGCTATGAGAAGTTTCAGAAACAATCCTATTGGCATCTTAGTTGCTTGGTATCACATCCTTCAGGAATTGTGCACTCAAGTTTGAAACAAATACTTTCATATCAACACCATGGTCGTAATTATTCCCCATTATGCAGCTGTTAATTTTGACAAATCGCCTCGTATCAGGAACCGACAACGCCTTATTTAATCAGAACTTTGCATTTTAGTAATTTACATGCTGCAACTCCATGTATTATATGCAAAAAAAACCAAGTCAAGTGTCTTTATTTGATAAGATAGAAGGAATTATGAAATATGTAGGTTATAAGTGAACAATATCTCTGATGCCTGCTACATTTCAAATGTTTATTATTAATTACCTTATATTATTAAGTACATGTTCCTGTCTCTTGGCTGCTTTTTCTCATGTTATTTTTGGAATAGATTTGGGGCCACTTCATTCATATGCTTTTGAAGATTGCTTATGGAATCTCTTGAAGTTTATGTGTTCTAAAAGCATGGAGATTCTTATGGACTTGCTAGATCTTCAATGTTTTTTGATTCATGGATTTCCTGTTTTCTGTTGCAGTTTTGTTGAGACTTTTGATCCGACTGTTGATATGCTTTTGCAGATTTATCATGTCAAGAACAAGTGTAAACCCTTCACACTGTCATCGGTTCTCAATTCATGGAAACTTGATGGACCTGAAACCATCACCAAATTTGATGCCAAATGTAATGAGTCTGGCCCATTGGCAAGCATTATATCTGAAGTCACAGAGGGAGTTTCTTCCCAACTGCACTATGGAATTATGAAATCAGCTCGTAGAGTTGTTTTAGATGAGATAATCAGCAATGTGATTGCTGAGTTTGTTACCACCACGAAAGCTCAGAGACTTAACCAGGATATGAAGACCTGGTCCTTGGATGCAAAAAAGGTGAGTTTTAAAGCATTCTACTTAGGTGTACTTGCCTACAAAAGATTTGATATGAAACTAAACTGCTTCTTGCAAACTCATCTGGAAAAACTTCTCGTGAAAGTACTAATTACATGCTGCAAAGGCACTAAGGGATTATTTGGGAGTGCTGTTGTAGGTCAGTTCTGTTATAGTTCATAAAAGTTCATTAAAAATGCTTCACATATTTGGAAGCAGATATCGGGTGATCCTCCAAAACCCACCGAAGTGATTCCACAATTCCAAATGTACTTGTAGTTATTGCTGGCAAATGCTACCAAAATGACTACTGATTATCTGAAAGCCTTTAGCACTTAACTCCCTTATGCTTCTTTGGCCCCAAAGAATGCTCTTACTTCTTTCATTCTTTTTGGTTGACAGAATACATCTATTTTTTTATTTATTTTTTATTTTTTCAACCAAATGCTACAAAATGCTGTTTTGGTTGTCAAAAAGTGCTTTCTTGCCAAAAAAAGTAAACACAGCTATTTTTCTTTGTGAGATAATGATTTTTGTTTTTGTTTGAATAGTCTGAAATTGACGGTAAGAACACAGCTCTTTTATGTGAGGCTGGAGCTTCCGACTATGTTGCTGAAAGGACATGTATCAATCAAGATTCGTCTTCACCAATGACTAAATCTGTTGGAAGCATTCAGAACTTTTGGGATTCTTATGCAGTTGTTTGTAGAATGCTCTTTGATTACTGCATGGAAGTCATGTGGAATGCTGTCTTCTATGATTCAGTGGCAGAATATTCATCTGCTTGGAGGAGAAGGAAACGATGGACTGGCTCTCCATTGTTGTGGAGACCTCCTAATAGATGTGGTGACTGGGTGGAAAAGATTACAAAATTACCTCATGAAATTGTAAGTCATCAGCATGTTTTAGTTTCTCATTATGTTGTCAAATTGTAAATTTTTAATATTCCATTTGTTCATGCAGTTATCTGATAATGATGATGATCGTCCCCCTGGTTTTGAACTGTTGGGAGCTAAGTTAGGGCGTCATGCTCAGCCATCATTGAGCTCTTCATTGTTTCTAATGGAGGAAAAGCCACCTAGACAGATAGGTCCCTCTTACGAAGACATGAAGTACATTGTAGAGCATATAGAAAATGAACTTCAATTGTCTGCAAAGAGTTCCTTGACCGAGTATGTTGGATGCTTTGTTGATGAGGAAGTGAGTAAACTAGTTAATTCGTCCGCAGAAGAGAATTCAATAAAGGTAATCCCGAGACATTTCATTGGTTTCCTTCTTCTCCCTCCTGGTTCCTGTTTTACTGTAACATTTTAGTGATAGCAGACACTTAGTCATTTCCTTTGCATAGACAAGCAATTAGTCACTCATCTATGCTTAATTTACGATCACCCGTAACGTCAGAGTAACATTTTTGTTTTTGCAGGAGAATATTGACTGTTCCCCGAGGAGCATAGGTGGCTCATCTGACCTATGTGACAATTTGAGGACTTCAAATAACACATCTGCAGAAATGATTCTGTCTGAGATATCCCTAACTCCAGAAGTAGAAAAACCCTTCCATAGTTCTTTTCCTGAAAATTGTATGTCTAATTTTCTGGCAAGTGCTTTTAAGGAGGTCTGTTCTCATGTTGATGATCTTGATGGTGACCAAGAAGTAAATGAACCATCACCCCCTGGACTCATAGCCAATGTTAAAACTCTTGGACAGTCACCTATTTGCAAATTCCGACCTTCAAGGTCAGAAGAATGTATTCCTAAGATTGGAGCATATGTTGCTACAGCAATGTTGCGGAAGAAACTCCATGATGATGTTATTGGAGAATGGAAATCATCATTTATTGATCTGGCTCTTAATAAGTTTCTTGCATCATTGCGAACTTCAAGGAAGAACCATATCCGTAATGAGGTATTGTGCTCCTGCTTTCTGCACCTCCCTTTCTTTATTTAGCAGTCTAAATGACCTGTCACTGCTGGTGATATTAACTTTTATTTTAATTTTACTTATCTAGGAAAAATCATGCAACACCAATAAAGAAGAATTAAAGCATTGTCACAGTTCTATCACTGCAGAAGTATCTCCAGTGATCGATGAATATACATATCAGCGCAAGAGGTTGCGGAAAAAGTCGGGTTCTTCTGGACTTGTAACTGTAATTGATACTGGGTTAAAGAGTGAAACAGTGGAAAAGGCAAAGAAGCTACATGTTGCTAGAAATGTGCCGAAGAATGCTACTGTGATTCCTAGAAAAAGAGGTCTAAGCAAACCCCAAACTGAATCATCTGTTGATGCCATATCTGTGAAAGTTAATTCTAAAAGGCTTTCATCAACTGATAAGTCAGCGGCTAAGAATGCTAGTAGTCGGAAGCCATTGAAGGGTTTTCATGAACAAAGTATGCACTTTCACCAACCCTATTTTGATGCTTTATGGTTATGGATTTCACATGAATTAACACAGATTCCATTTAGCTTTTTTGATTTAGCTGTTTAATTAACACATACATTCCATTTAAATTTTTGTATATTGCTTGGATCTTGTCTGCTTGTGCACTGGATTTGTTGCTCAGAATGGAATTCATATGTTAACAGGGGATTTTGCCTGTTTTGTCCAGGTTGTGAGCACATTGGCGATGTTATTGATGGCATCAGCTCAGTTAGGGGATCCCAAACTGAATTATCTGTTGGTGCCATTGCCTTGCAAGCCATTGATAAGAGGTGTTCATCCACTGATACATTAGTAGCTAATAATGCTATTAGTCAGAAACGATTGAAGGTTTCTCATGCAGTGAAAGGTAGGTCATTTTTCAACATTTATTTTGGTTTTGCAAAGTTTTATATGGTGATGGACTATAAATTTGCTGAATTAGGGCATAGGTTTTTTATGTATTTATCTTTTATTTTCTGGTCCCCTGCATGTGGCCTTGTATGCTCTACCTGTGCAATGAGTTTATCACTCAGAATCACTCAGAATGGAAATTATTGTTTAAAGAGATGTTGACTGTTCCATTCAGGTAGTGAACCCATGGAATGCACTCCTAAACCTAGTAAAAGGATGGTTTCAGCTCATGTCCAGGATCACAATGATATTGAGAATGTTGTCAATAGCCATGGTTGTGATGATTGGCTTAAAGGAGAGCCTTGTATGTGCCTGTTCTCAGATTCTTTTTTTATTTTATTTTTCTATAGATGGTGGTACGTGATTTAACATTTTCTTTTTGTTCTCTCTTTTTCCGTATTCCTGGTTCTGTGTACAGTAACTAAAGTGTCGAAGCTGAAAAGGGAGCGTCCAGTTGGCGGTTCACAATTGCCACATCCCAAAAAGGTCTTGAAAGTAGCCAACGATGTTCTCAAGCAAGCAGCAAATATCCCAGTTGCAGTAAGAAAGGCCCGGTCTAGTAAGTCAAAGACATCAAATCCTTGCCCTAAATCTGATGGATGTGCCCGTGCTTCAATTAATGGCTGGGAATGGCGTAGATGGTCACTAAATGCAACTCCTGCTGAAAGAGCTCGTGTTAGGGGAATCAAATATGTTAATGCCCAGTACCGGACTTCTGACACTAATACATCACAGTGGTCAAATGGCAAGGGTCTTTCTGCAAGAACAAATAGGGTGAAGATGCGCAGTCTTCTTGCTGCTGCTGAGGGTGCTGACCTTTTGAAAGCCACTCAATTAAAGGTGATATACAAATTTAACCAAAATAGATTTAATTGCCCTTTAAACAGTATTTTTATGTGATGTTCCGTGCCAGGCTAGGAAAAAGCGTCTACGTTTCCAGCGGAGCAAGATACATGATTGGGGTCTTATTGCCTTGGAGCCAATTGAGGCAGAAGACTTTGTTATTGAATATGTTGGAGAATTGATTCGTCCCCAGGTATAGCTTTCTTTGACTGTATTAGCTGCATGACTTGCATATTTGTGTCCTTTTCTTTTTGTTTGTTTTCTCTTCCTGGCATGCTCAATATTGCTTTCTGAATTTGCAGATATCTGATATACGCGAGCGTCATTATGAGAAGATGGGAATTGGCAGCAGTTATTTGTTTAGGATTGATGATGGTTATGTGGTGAGTGATGAAAAACACTGATGGCTACTTTAGTTTTAATAGTTACAAATTCTTTCTTTTTCAGTTTTGTCTTTTGGCCTCTTTGAGTTAATTTCTATGTGTCTGGATTATTTTCTCAGTATAATTATGTTGTACCTGATGACTGATTAATCATTGTGAAAATTTGCACTGACCATAAACTAATTAAAAGTTAAAAGAATACCTCTCTTTTGCACGTTTGTAATAATTGTTAAGCAGCATTTGCACTGTAGTATTTCTCATCTTTACTAATCATTGTGGAAATTTGCACTTTGACCTTATACTAATAAAAAGTCAAAACAAAACCTCTTTCTTGCTTGTTTGTACTTATTTTAAAGCAGCATATGCTCTATAGTATTTCTCCTCTTTACTACTTGTATGTGAGGCGCATTCAAGAAGCCATTTTTGACCTTCTGTTCTCAAACCTAGTTGCGCACAATTGTGCAATGCAGGCTATTGCCTATTGATCTAGTATTTATTTTTTTTTCCTGAAACTTGCAGGTTGATGCTACAAAACGTGGGGGAATTGCTAGATTCATAAACCATTCTTGTGAGGTAGCTTCTTTATTAAATAATAATACAGTTTGCTGCATCAAATGGAGTTGCATGTATTTGGAACTCATAATATGCACCAATTGTTTTGCAGCCTAACTGCTACACCAAGGTTATTAGTGTTGAGGGTGAGAAAAAGATTTTCATTTATGCAAAACGACATATAGCCGCTGGTGAAGAAATTACTTACAATTATAAGTTCCCATTAGAGGAGAAAAAGATTCCATGCAATTGTGGTTCGAAAAGGTAACTGCATGTTCTTGTGGTTATCTTTTTCAAGTTGTACTATTTGTCACTAAGTTTGCTTGTAAAAAAACCAGGATACTTTAGAGGGATCTTTAATTTACTAATAATGATGTCTTTTGGTCAGGTGCCGTGGTTCATTGAATTAGGAATTTGAGTTCTCCACATGAGTAATGTACATAATTCTTCCTCAAATGGAGTTTTGTAGCTGGATTCATGTTCATGCCCTTATCGTTCAAAGTTTTGGCAGGCCATTTTGAAGTCATGTGTTGCTGTTGGGGTGGCAGTATATCTGGAGAGGTGCGGTTCTATGTTTTTTAACAGTTGACTCCTTATAGTTGATTGCAGCTTTTGGCATCCATCAGGTGTTGCATTAGATTTTAGTTTTCAGGTACTTGGCCTCTAAATGAAATCACTTTTTACGTCCGACTGCATCTGCAGTTCATTCCTTTGACTTGCCTCCTCCCTTGCTGTGTGTCTTCACATGTGAGAACTTTTTTCAATATCTAACGAAAATATCGGCCTTGAAAGTCCTAGATAGTAGGCACCTCCCTTTAAAAGTTCATCCTGTTGGCAGCCTGCACTTCCATGAAAGATATATTTGTTTAATCCATTTGGTAAAAAAAAAAAAATGCTGTTGTCAGAAATAGTAAATGTGTTTTCTAAAAGTGATTTAATCTTGTCAATGCAGTTTTATACTTTGATGTGCTTGGAGGTGCTGGAGTTCTTCCGTGATAGAGAGCAGCCTGCCCTTCGCAAGCTGTTTGAATACTTTGGACGCTGTAAATAACAATGGGAGGGTCACATCAGAGTGCTTTGGCTGGGTTCAGCATCAATTGTATGTTTCTGAATCACAAAACTGTTCACATAAAGCTGAGCGGTTTATGTTTTAAATTTTTATACTCTTCTGTATGTAACCTTTTCTCTTTGTTTATAACTATATTGTATGAGTTTTGGTCACGCCTGGGAAGTAACTGCACTCTGATGTGAACTTTACAGTTTGCATTTTGTCCTCATACTCTGAAAATGCAGTGGTTGGTAATAAGCTTCTGAATGCTTTTTTCAAAAGTTTTGGTGGTTAGTTACTGTGCTTTATAGTGTTTGGTGGTTGCCTAAACTTTCTTAAACAGCTTAAATTTAGATTATTATGCCGGCAACCACCAAACACATGAAGAGTGTACAGCATTCAACATCCTATTAAGGCTAAATGAGAAATTTATATATTTTGATGGGGAGTTCTAGCGGCCAGAAAATTTGGGCTGAGTTTGGATTTTCACATTTGAATGCATTTTGTTTCTTGACTTTAACTGCTTTTTAGTCAGGATTTCTTTGTGTTACAGTGACTAGCATTTATATTTCTAGGGAATGTTTCTATTGAAGAATTTTACAATTATTATCCATTTTTCTGCCACCTGTGTAAATCACTGTTGTGGGAATTGATGCAAGTTTGATCTTCTTTCAGGTTAGGGATCAGTGTTGACATAAAAGACTGGATAATGTGGCCACAGTGACACTAAGAGAATTTTGCCTACTTTTCGAAGATATACCGACTGACCCATGACCCATGTGCATTCTTGTAGATTTCTCTGTTGCAGATGAGTTTCTCCTCTTTAGAAACTGTAAATCAATTGATTTCCTGCACATAACAAATTTTGGAATATCAAATTCTTGTATAAACATGCATTACTTTATTTAATAAAAAGAAATTGAATTTTGACAGCTTGGAATGCTTCTCTTTTTAGTTTACAGTCAATGGTAAAAACCATCCTACCTTTGCATTCAAGGAATGCGTTTGTCCCAAGTCTATCTATGTTGTGTGGAATGAGTTTCAAGAGAATATGAATTTGTTGCCCTAATGTTTGGTGTCATTTACAATGGACTAGGGCAACTGTCCAGCGTTTAATGCCTCGGGATTCCTTCTTCACCCGTTTCTTCTTAGTTGGACCATCACTACCTTTTGTGCATGGATCTGAACCTACAAGTTTGTTAAATATGCATCTCTTGCGGTCTATCTAATCTTGGTATATTGATTTATCACGAGCATGTGAGAAAGGAACTCCCATTTACTGAGATTTGAATGGAAAGCCTTGGCATGTAGTTAAAAAGCTTTTACAGTTATAATAGTCAAACTATTGTGTTCAATGATGTGGATGAGAATGAAATTGTTGCCATGTGACTATGGGTGTTGATCCGGCCATTTGTTGTAAGTGATGATTTTTACCGATAATTAGTGGCCAAATGGTGGTTGCTTCATGGTGGATGCATGCATGCATATATGTTGTGGTGTTCAAATTATGTGTACATGCCCTTGTTTCCCATGTGTTTGCTTTCATTTTCTTCATTTCTCATGGTTGCAGGAGTAGATGAATTAGGATAACAAACCACTTTAGCTGCTTTGGGCGGAAGTCTTTTGTGCCCTCTGGTATGTATCTCCCTTTCATCTCTTTACCATCACCTCCGTTGTTGTCTACTTGTTCCAAAGAATGGCAATTTTTGTTATGGTTTAAGATGGTACAACTTGGTGGTCAACCTCGTTATGTGGTCCAATTGTCCGAACCATATCTTAACAAGCAAATTTCCAGAAATAACAGCCAAAATTGACAATCGTTTACCGATATGATCCGATGTGCCTATTTCCATCACAATCGAATGACTTAAGGTATTCGATAATCCTTGAGAGCCTAATTAATAGATGGTTTGGATGGTTGGATCATATTGTGGGATGGCTCCATACCCCATGAGAGCTCCTTTGATCATAAAATGAAAAGTTCAGATGGAAGGGATCGTCGAAATTGAACCAAATTACTATGGTGCAATAAGCTGTAGAGTGGATTGGCCGATATGTCCAACTCAACCAAACGCGCAAGTACAAAGTTCATGTATCCTTCACAGAGCCAAAAGGAGGGGGATTCTACCTTCAAGTAGAAGTTTAGCCCGGGGAAACTTGGCAACTACTGAGTGGCTTCAAAATGCTGGCTCTAGGATAGTAAGCAATTTGCAATTAAACATAAATGGAAATGGCATTTCCGTCAATTAGATCTGACTATGGTTGTGCTGCTCAATTGTGATCATGTTATTATGAAAGTCAGAGATAGAGGAAATGAAGTGGGATTGGGCTCGAGTACCACTCCGAAGAAAAATATATATAAATAAATAATAAATAATTACAAAACTGGTTTAGGCTTTTTACCACACTATTGTTATAGATTAAAATTTTGCATTAGCATTGGAAAATGAGGTGACGAAAGTAGGGTCTGTTAGTGGTTTTGGGTATGATAAAAAGTGGAATCAAGATCTGAGGAGGTACTTAGAATCTGGTCATGTTAGAGTGTGGAAATGAAATTAGAAAAGCAACTCCGCCTGTGTATTTAGACACAGCCGGTCCCAAGCCCGGATAAAGGAGGAGGGTAAACACAACTTATGATGATTGTATGCTATTGCAGTGTGTTGTGTTTTGTGTCATACTGCAGCTCCTAATATGTTAGTATATGCAAGAGAGTGATTCCATAAGAAATCATGATTCCATAAGGTAAATCATGGTCTTTCTGTTAATTTTATTATTTCCAAGAGATCACCAGGGGTTGGCCTATGGGTGGTGGTGGGATGGCGCTGGCGTGGTTGAGCTCGTTTGCTCCGGTGGTCTTTTGTTATGGGCTCAGATGGTTTGATTCTAGTGATTCTCGGGATCTTTGACTATGGCGCGCTTCGATTTTTGGTGGTTTTTATTATTTTATTTTTCATGTTTTTATAAGTTGTTAGTTTTTGGATATGTCTACAGATCTCAAAATGAGTCCATGCTCTTTTGAGATTGAGTTTTTATCTTGGATTTCGACGGGTGTCTGGATTTGGGTAGCTGACCCGGTCTCACTAGGATGTAGCTCCCTATCGTTTTAAAACCGTGCTAGTAATAGTCTGTGTTGATGCAATCGTGAAATTTTGAGATGGTCCATCCAATAGTTTATTATAGTCGCGTTCACTTACTGAGTAAATTGTTTACTTAGTTGTGTTAAATTGTCATTGGAATGTGTGTGTTTACTTCATTATTCTTTACCACTGGATTTAGTTCTAAAGACAGTTGAGCACAGTTGAGTAAAAGTTTCATTGATTAGATGAACAAAACTTGTTCATATCGTGGCCACTTGTCCCAGTTATTGTTAATTTTTTTGTCAATTTGGCTCAACAGTTGTCTAATATTGTCTCATTGTTGGATTCATCAAGATGTCAGTCTCACATCTTTTGAATGAATGTCCTTTGTTTTACTTCAATGTTTTGTCATCATGGTTGTAAATCCTTTTTAGGTGTTGTACTTGTGGTCACTGTGTAATTCTAGCTTGTTAGAGAGATTTAATTTGATAAAGAAGAATTTTTGGGTGTTGTAATTGCAGTTATTGGAACGAAATTCAATTTGATAAAAAAATGAAGAGATTACTACTTCCATTTGAATGCATGTGATTTCAATACTGTTTACTAGAATGCCAATCAAAGGGGAATTAAATTGGTTACAAACTACATTTTCCCTTAATGAGTATTTTTTTCAATGACATGTGCGTGAAGGAGGGGTGCGACTTGCAAAAAAAGGTACCAATTTCACCTAATTAAAACTAATTTGATTACTAAAGCTATAAATTGGAATTAGTTCTCTCAGTGTTTATATTAAATCATGTGCATTGGAGGGAGAAATTAGCATTGAATCGACCATGATCAGTTTTCAAAACCGATTGTGTTACCAAACCGTAGAAATTGGTATGCCAACAAGTTGGTAAGTGATTCTTCAGTCGGTTTCGGTTTGGTAGGGCATAAAACTGATAAATTCAGTCCAGGTCTGATAATGATGAACAACTACTCTATATCTCATATTTAGAAGTAGACCAAATCGACAGTGATGAGAGCTAGAGTTCTGCAAATTCAAATGATATGGAAGTGGAAGAAATAAGAAAGAAAAAATAAGAAACAATGAAGAAAGTAAAGGATCAATAAATAGCTTAATAAAAATTACTATTTTTATACAAAACTGATTGAGGTTCGAAATTTGGTGGTTGAGGTGTGAATTCTATATTGAGAAGTGTGATGTTTGATAAGCTAGTTCAATGTTGTAACTAGTTTTCGTAAACATGAAACAAAACTGAATTATTTGGACTATGTAACTGATACTTGAAATTTTTATTGATTCAGTCAATCTGATTAGCTTTGCTTATTTTGGCTGAAAATGCCACCATCACTATATATTCCATACCTTACAATTATCCATGATCCATCAAGAAAGTTAAGTGTTATGCATTCCCACAAGACTATGTTGGATGATTTCCTCACTAAACCCACATCCTCAGTATCTCCCGGTTGAACTAAATCTTAGTCAAAATGAAGTCGCCACATGTAAGAGAAACTCATTACAAGCTCTCCATAATTTTTTTTTGGGAAAATTACTGGTCTCCCCTATACTTATGATGTGTTGATAGTTTAATCCATACTATTCCAATTTTAACAGATAACTCTCCAAACATTCAAATTTTACACAATTTAATCTAAAATTACTATTTTACCCCTCACTATTCTTTTTTTATATTATTCCTCTCTCTCTCTCTCTCTCTTTTATATATATGTATATATGTGTGTGTGTGTGTTTTTTTTTATTTTTATTCTTCTCTCTCTCTTTATATATATATATATATATATATATATATATATATATATATATATATATATATATATATATATATATACAGTTCGGCTACACTAAGGACGTCCCTAGTTTTTCTTAGGTACGGATTTCCGGTTTTCACCTACTTTCCGATCACATTTTCATATCTAACCGTTCAGTTTTTAGGTCCTAATGTATAGATCACCTCTGCAAATTTTCAGCCAATTTGATTATCGTTAAGGCATCCAAAACTACAATTTACCATTATAAATACAAACGGTTCCGGTTTGACAGATTCGGTCCGTTTGTGTAAATTGCAGTTTTGGATGCCTTAACGATCACCAAATTGGCTGAAATTTTACAAGAGGGATATATACATTAGGCTCTAAAAACTGAACGGTTAAGATGTGAAAATGAGATTGGAAAGTGGGTGAAAACACCAAATCCGTCTCTAAACCTTAGGTAAGGACATCCTTACCTGAGAAAAATCCTATATATGTGTGTGTGTGTGTGTGAGTATGTATGTATGTATGTATGTATGTATGTATGTATGTATGTATGTATTTGTGTGTATATATATATATATGTATGTGTGTGTATATTTTTATTCTTCTCTCTCTCTTTTTATATATATTTATATGTGTACATATATATATATATGTAGATATATATGTATATGTATATGTATGTATACATATATATCTAATGTGTTTATGTATTTGGTAAGTCTATATACTATGTTTATGTTTCATATTATAAAAAAAATTTACAAATTACTTTTATATATCTAATGTGTATGTGTGTGTGTGTGTATATATATATATGTATGTATATGTATATGTAGATATATAAATATATGTATAATTTTATACATATGTGTGTATATATATAATGTGTATGTGTGTGTATATATATGTATATGTATATGTAGATATATGTATGTATGTATGTATGTATGTTAGATATAGAAAAAAGAGGAAGTGAGGGGTAAAATGGTCATTTTGGATTAAATTGTGTGAAATTTGAATGTTTGGGGAGTTATCTGTTAAAATTGGAATAACAGAGACTGAACTGTCAAATCCCAAAAAGTACAGGGGGCCCAATAATTTCTCTTTTTTTAAAAAAAAATTTATTGGACAACTTTAGTCCCCTCATAAGGCGCCAAATTGTATGCAAATTATTCTCACCTCCACTCCCCAAGGCATCATTACGAATAGCTCTATCCTTTGCTTGAGATGCAACCTAGAACCAGAACTGGATAAAGTGGTTTTTGTTTCGATTGTCCATAGGTAACATAATAGATAACATTGTTGTTGCCTCGTGCTCAAGAAAGTGTTTCTCGATCAAACTCAAATTTTATTCATTCTGTGTAGTAATCAAACCACAACCTTAAAGTCTCTCGAAATAGTAACAGGGGAGCTAACTTTGAAGCTAAACGGTTGAGGAATCCAACGATTAGATTTTCATTGATTAGAGAGCCATCACCAACCCTCCATCATATTCCTACCTCCAATATTTCTCTACCCCACATGATGCTTCTCCATACCAATGAAGGCATATTCCCAAGTCGTGCAATCATCCATTCCAAATTTGGGGGATAACTGGCTTGAAGTAACCTGCCCATCAGAGAATGAGGTTGCTTCTTGATAAGCTAAAATGTTTTAGAAACTAGGAGAGTCTAATTAAACACTTCCAAATCACGAAAACTCAAAACTCCCTCTTGTTTACTCTTACAAAGTCTTTCCCATTGACACCAATGATTTTTTTTTCCCTCTCCTTTACCCTACCAGAAACAAGTAATTTTTATCAAAAAAACTTTTGAACTCCTTTGGGACAACATCCTGTAAGTAGGAAATGTTTGAGCTATGTTTTAATTCATGCCGCTTTCCTCGCCTTCGATATGAATTTTCTTTGATCCAACATTTCTTGCATCTTCCTTTTGCAGGATGGTTCAAGCCAACTCGTGGAATAAGACAAGGAGATCCTTTATCTCCATATCTATTCTTCTTGCCATGGAACCTTTCATAACACATCTAAATTGTCTGGCCAGCAATCATAGATCTCAGGTTGGTTTATTATCTTCACCACTTGGTTTTAGAATATCTAACCATATGTTTGCATATGGTTGTCTTATTCTTGCTAAAGCGTCTAAGAAAAGTGCTCGAGCTATTGCACATATCATGAACCGTTTCTCAGCAGCCTCTAGATAAAGAATAAATTATAATAAATCCTCTTTATACTTCTCCCCTAAGGTAAATGCTTCTTTAAAACTTGACCTTGTTAATATTCTCCAAATTCAGCAAAAGTCTACTATTGGAAAATATCTTGGTATTCATAATGTAATTTTCTGGAAGGATTCTGTTAATGCTACGAAGCTTCTCATGAAAATTTCTAATAGTCTAGCTGGTTGGAAAAAAGGCTCTCTCTCAAGTGCAGGTAGACTAACCCTCATTAAATCCAACTTTGCTGGTATGCCTAACCATGTAATGACTTATTTCAGGTGTCCAAAAAGGTTAACTAATGAAATAGACATGTAGACCATATCCTTCTTTTGGAGATCGGACTTAAAATGCCCTCTTGTAGCTTGGGAACAAAATTTTCAGGCCTGAAACCTTAAGTGGTTTATGAATAAGACCGGCTGCTTTTTTCAATAATGCAGCTCTTGGTAAACTGGCCTAGAAAGTTGTTAATGACCATGATAACTGGTGGGCTCAGATTATCAGGAAAAAATATTTAAGGAAAATTTCATTTTTTTTAGGCAAAGAAGAAGCAAAGCAACTCTCTGGCTTGGAATGGTATCCTGGATGCAAGGCCTTTGATTCTTAAAGGCATGTGATGGATTTTAGGAAATGAAAATGACATCAAATTCTGGATTTTCAACTGGGCTCTGGACCACCCTCTACTAAACTATATTCCTAAAGACAGAAGTCTAGGGCCCTACCTCTCATGGTAAGTACACTATTAAATCTGTTACTTGGCTAGAACTCTCTAATTTACATAAACATGAGCAAATAGACCTTATAAATAAATTATGGAAATTAAATGTTCAACCAAAAGTTAAAATGTTTGGCTGGTTGCTCCTTAGAGGAAGACTACAGACTAGAGATAAACTCTCTATGTTTGGAGGATAAGTGATAACTCCTGCCCCCTGTGTCAAGAGGATAATGAAACAACCAATCACCTTTTTGGCTACTGCAGATTTGCCAAGGAAGTTTGGAATCTTGCTAATAGTTCCCCCAGTCAACTGGGAAGAGGGCTACCTTAAGGTGTTCAAGGAGCTCTTCCTTCTACAACCGTTTTGATGGTTTATTGTTTGAAAAAAATCATTACTATTTGTTGGCAAATCTGGAAGGCCAGGAATGATGCCATTTTTCGTAATGCATCTCCTAGTCCAAGATCTGTCACTTTAGCTGCTTCTATAGTCATGCAAAATAACTCTGACCTACCCACTGTCTCTAGCACCGGGTTGCCATCATGTCATCCAAATATAATCAAATGGCAACCCCCTACTAAGGATTGTGTTAAAATTAATTTTGATGGCTCTGTCTGTCAATAGTCTGCTGCAGGAGGTTTTGAAATTATGGATTCCTTTGGAAGACCTCTGTTTGCATAAGCTCGACAGTTTGGGAAGACTACAATTCCAGTTGCAGAAGCTACTGCCCTTCGAAATAGCTTGGAGTATGCTAAGGCAAAAGGCTACATGCGAATTGAGGTAGAAGGAGATTCAAAGCTCGTGATAGACGCTATAAGAGGAGCTATCACACCACCATGAAGACTCATCACTCTTATTAATGATATCAAGAAACTAGCTACTCATTTTCAATCGATCATCTTTAAACATGTGTTTAGAGAGGAAAATTTTGTGGCAGATGCAGTTGCAAACTTAGGTCATTCTTGCCCTGATAATGTATCTTGGTTTGATGGGGTTCCTATTGATGCCTCTAGGGCTCTGCTTTTCGACATTGTAAACTCTGGTTGTCCTAGAGGCCTTAATATCTAATTTATTTTAACTTAAAAAGAAACATTTCTTGCAGCTATAGATACATCTCCTTCTTGTTATTCTCTGCCATTGTTGATAAACCCAAGTGACGCTCATGAAGGGTACAACCTGAACACTAAACCTTCTTGGTATGTCAGCTTGTAGTTTAAAGCCAACACCTGGACCAAAAGCAATCGCGAACTTTTGAAACACAACGTTTTTGTCCGCAACACTCATACAAGAGTCAATTTGTTTCAAGTTAATAAATTTCAACTTTTCCTATCATTTTAATTAACAATTCCTTAAAACGTCGTTTTGCCATGAAGGAGAAATTGTTGCTATTCATTTAAATGTTTTCCAGTCCATCCATGGAATGTCATTTTACAAATGTTCATTTGCCTCAAATTTTTCTATATAAATTGTACACAACATAACATTTGCATTCAAGGCATCCAATACAAATCCATAATTTCCATTGACGTTTATATGCTCTTAACATATTGGGATTGTTTATAGTATTTTACCTTTTCTTGCTTCTATGTTAACATGAAATTAGATTATTATATCGCTCTCTCTGTCACGCCCCGAATTTTAGAATAACAATTCAAAATCCGAAACATGAATATACTACAACACAAAATAATCATCCTCAAAATTTTTCTTTTCTTAACATACTCACCACACAGAATAAAATCAAACCGAATTTAGTCTCGGTTAATTATTACAACTCAAATCCAAATGTAATGTAAAGCTCTAAATGAGCATACACACACATCACGACTAAATAAATAACATGACTGCTGTAACACCTAAGCAGCCCGGTCACCTCCCTGATTATCCTGACCTGCAGGAATATCCGCTACACCATTGAATAGTGTACCGGGATTGCAACAACACAAAACCCGGTAAGCTTATGAAAGCTTGTATGAGTAAAAGAATGAACTGTTGCTTAATTTAATCTCATTTATTTCCACACACAGCAACACTCAATTATTTCCACATATGCAATTAATAACAATCTCAATCAAACACCAATTCAATATATCAAGACCACACAACTCACAACTTTCCCCACAACTCTCATCATCGTATTTATAAAAATACGGTATTTGACAGACTAGAGCTCTAACTGAATCGTAGCCCGTCACCTGGCCTAGGTTATGGCATCCGACATATTTATCAATTATTGTATTTCATCAATATGTATACCTATATACATATTTAGAACGTCCAATAATTCCACATACTCAACCAATCGTATCCCATCATCCACACTAGGATTAGAGCGTCCGATTTCCCACACCAGTCATTACATCAACCCTAAACCCATAAATGAACACAACATATAATTTCACATACTGAAATCAACCCAACCAAGATACATCATATTATTATGAAATCACACAACTGTAATAAAATCAACTCATCAATTTCACTCAATCATATCATCAATCAAACAATCCACTCATCAATATATATTTTCCACGTAAATATATATATACGTAATCATCCACTCAGGAATGACCACTAATACCATCTATAGTTCACACAAGAAAATTATGAAATTCATTTGTATAGTTAAAATTCATTTTACTTACCTATGGACCGTGGTAATTCAAGTCCATGAAATTTTAAAACAAATATTTAATCCGCAAATATTTTTCACACAATTACCAAAAATAAATAAATTAAATGCTCGGTTCGTAATATGAACCACGTGAGTTTTACTCACCTCGAAACTCCCGCTGCGTCTTCAATATAATTATAAATTATAAATTTATAATTAACGCCGAATAGCTCACGCAATTAAAATCCGTCAATCACCTAATCAAATGTGATTCGAATTTAGCCAACAATTTCAACTCATAATTTAACCACTAATTAACGGTCAGATTCTAATTTACATTAAAATCCGACGAGCGGTTTCTCACGAATCGCTCCCCTAATTACCGTTTTTCACATATACGAAGATCCAACGGTCGGATCTTCGCCCATGACCACACAAAGCCTCTGGGACAGTCATATGATCATCATAACAAATTTACAAGTTCATCCGACGGTCATAATTTCACAGATCAAAAATCTAACGACCGAAATCGATCGAAATCACAAAATTCATAACTAATTCATACGATATCCAAAAAATGCGTATAATACGCCAAAATGATCGTATCGAAACATAGAATCATAAAATGGACAGAAACCAAATTTTAGACCTCCGGAGGTGGCCGGAAAAGGCTGCCGGAGTTAGGGACAGAGCCGCCACCGACCACCACCAATGGTGTCGAGGCCGAGCTTGTCCCCTTCGTTTCATCATTCTGAGCAACTTTCATAACTAGCACAAGACCTAAAAATGATCGGAATGCATCGAAATTACCGATTTACAGTCGGTGGCCGGAAAAAATGCAGAAACCGATGAGCTTGAAAACCGACGTGAAAACAGCAATCTCAGGCCCCGATCCCTTCTGGAAACTTGTTCAGAACTTCCTTGCGAACTCAACAAGCTTGGAATCACAAGAAACGATCGTGTATAGCTCGAGATATCTTGATCGAAAGTTTCGGTATTTCGATCCGTTCGGGTCGAGCTCCGACGAACGTGAAAACGTTCGACCCAGTTCCGGTCCTTCTTGGTGCTTGTAGAGGAAGTTGAGGCGAGCTCAATGAGACAAGAATCAAGTGAAATGGTGGAGTGTAGCTCGAGATATTGAGATCGAACCGAAAATGGACGTTTTCGGTTCGGGCTTCGCCGCCGCCGCCACAGGCTGCGCCGCCGTGTGAGACTACCTCCGGGAGCTAGAGCAGCTCGAGACGAACACCTGGGACTTGGTTTGAGGTCGAGAGGTGGTCTGTGGAGGGAGAACAATTAAGGAGAAGTTTTCCTCCCCTTTTCGGCCGGTCGCGTCTGTAAGAGAGAGAGAGTCCAGTTTTTTTTCCAGAAACGGACGAGGAAGAAGAAGAAAGAAAAAAAAGAAGAAAGAGGAACCGGTAGGGAAAAAAAATTAGGGTTTGCAAAAATTTTTCTATATATACAAGTTTCGGAAAACTTCGAAATTCGATAACTAATTCAGAAAAAATCCGATCTTCGTGTTCCGCACGTGCACGGACTCGTATCGACGAGCTCTACAACTTTCATGAAGGAAGTTTCTCCAAATTTCGTACGTAGAAAAAGTCGATTTCTCCACCCGAGTATTTCGAGCTTTTCGTTAAAATAAACGTTTCGAAACTTCGATAATTGTAAAAATGAATGATTATCGAATATAAATTGTGAAATCGCATAATAATCATTCGATACAATCACTCGAATTAAAAATGGAAATTGCGGGTATTACACTCTCTCTCTCTTAGCCCTAGTGCCGTGAAAGAGCCACTACACCACCGAATCGTTCCCTGTCTAGCGACGGCCGTGGATGGTGCCGGCATCGCTGCGTTGTCACTGTGCTGGTTGCCAGACAGGTGCTTCAATGCCCTGGGCTGAGGTCAGGAGAGAAGATGTTTGGCAGGTTGGTTGATGGCAGGTTTTGGACTGCTTTTTTGGCCTTTTGCGGTGATTTTTTGTGCAAGGATGGTGCGTACGTTCCAGATCCAGCAGCGGCGTGGGTCTTGGAGCGTTTGGGCAACGGTGTGGGCTCATGGAGCTCGGGGCATTGTTGGTTCGTGGCGGAGCTCGACGGTGTGGCTCGTGACGAGGCTGGTGGAAGTACTGGTTGCGTGGTGGGGCTCGTGGTAGGCAGTGCAGGCGTGGTGGAGTTGTGGTTTGGGCATGGGTCATCTATGTCTTGTTGGGCCTTGAGTTAGGTCTCTTCTCTTTGGGGCTGCCCTATAGGCTTTCTAATTTAGGCTGGAGTTTTTTACCCCTAAGCCTTTCCTATGTTTTTTTAGTTAGTCTAAATTCCTTGTATTTAGGAAGCTAAGCACCGATGTGCACTCTGTGTATCTCTAGTGCCTCTAGAGTAGTACTAAAGGAGGGTCTCCGCTACCTCTACGTATCTGAATGTATAATGAGTAGGTTTATTTCTATATACCATTTATGGGTACTACCACTAGCTTCTTACCTATCTATGTCCTTAAATGACAACGGAAGGGTATGTAACAACCTATTCTAGCTTGTGATGGATACACTATTTCCCCCTGTGAGCTTGATTTAGAATAAAGAAAAAAAAATGTTACCATGAAATTTAATACATCGCAAACATAAATAACCGTTATATATCTTATACCTTAGTTATCATTGGAGGTTCAGTTATATAACAAGAAGGTGAGACACGTCAAGACAAAAGCAGAAGGATCAATATATCATTTCTATTTATAGAAATCCAAATATTTTAACCAATCATATACAATTTTGAAAAATTAAGAAGGGTCAACTTCTAGCCTTATAGTAGCTACGCCAATGAGTGCAGTAAACAAAGAGCATAGCCAAAGACTGCAAAATCCACTTATCATAAAACCATCGTGACGACATGAAGTTACAAAACCTGCACCAAAACTATGGATAAGGATGATTGATAAAAAAATAAAAAAAAGAAAAATTCTTAAATTTGCTAAAGGAGAGGATCAAAATAGATGCTTAGGAGAACATTGAAGAATGCGCTGAGGTAAAAACAAATAATATGTAAGAAAATACCATACAAATATCAAGTGTTAAACTGTACTTGTTGCTTATTTAAAATAACCAATATCGTAGAGATTTCATATTCAAATCTCATTAGTATCATGAAGAAAAAAAAAATTTATCCTTCCTCCTAAAAAGAGTACAATTTAAGAAATTAGCAGTAATTTCAACACTAAATTCCAAAAAAAGAAGAGAGAATTGTAGGAAAAAAGAAAAGAAAAGTAAGCTCATTTGGGGTCCAGGTTTGCATTTCACACATTTCCGATCCCATTCCCCGAGTCTTGAATATAAAATCAAACATTACTATTCCTTTTTATATACAACAATAGGCTCAAACTTTAATGGCGTCTTTCTCTTTTGCCCTCTCTTATAATCTCCTTGTCTTATTTATTTCTTCGTCTTTCCTTCCTCAAGCAGAAACGCACAGTTTTGTTTTATTTTATTTTATCTATTTAATAATTTTATAAAAGAATTACAAATAATTAAAAGGAAAAACATCACAAATAGTGTATGAAGTATGAGTCATTCGACATTTTGGTATACAAACTTTCATAACTATTAAAATGGTGTATTAAATTTGCTCTAATCCTTCATTTTAGTCCGTTATTTTTACAAAAAAAAAAAATGACAAACAGTTAATGGACTGATTACCCATACTTCATACTGTTTGTGAAAATAATTCTAATTAAAAAAAAAAAAGAAGCGGTGTTAATTCTTTGTTTCTCTACTACAAGTCATAGAGTCATAGAGATTAGAACGAGGAGTCCCTTTCTCTTTCTCTTTCTCTTTCTCTTCACTAGTTCAATCTTTTTCGCTTTTGTCTTTCCCTGTCCTTTGATCTACAATAATATCCTCTTCCCTTTTTTTTTTTTTTTTTTTCTCCCATTTAATAACAGCCCAATTTGATTTCTCCTTTTTCTTTCCGCGATTGTTTTCGCTTTCAGATTTCGGCTTTATATTTCGTTTTAGGACTCCTCATGGGACACTAAGCAACAACACAACTGACCCAAATGCGACACCAGTAGAGAAACACTCAACTGGCTTCGTTTGTCTCACCTTGAACCTCAGACTCTGGCCTTAATGGGTTCCGAGCAGAACAGGTTTCCTCAGCAGGAACGGGTATTGCTTCTACTCTCTATCTCTCTAGCTTTTTGTTTCTGTGTTGTTCTTTGATTAAAGTAATAGACCCTTTTTGTGTTGTTGTGGTATGAATGAGTCAGGGAGGGTTTGGGTGTCAGATCTGGTGCTTTTTGCCCAACATTTTGGTGTGTTTGGCTTTTGGGTTATGTTTTGTGTTGTGGGTTTTGCTCAGATCTGGGGATGAGCTATGCCAGGTGTTTTTGGGCTGGACAGATCTGCCTTTTATATCCATTTATTTAGGCTGTGCATGATTGTTGGTCACCAATCACTGACCAATTCTGGATCAAACTTCTTTTTTCTCCCATTTTATCTACCTAACATTTTGTCATTATCTTGTACACCTGAGTGAAGTATTGGGCAATGCCGGGTTTCTATCGGTTTTTGATCATTTGACCTCTAAATTTGTTGCTTGGATGACAATCTATCCCGATAAGTTAAGACCCGAAAAGGACCTTAGGAAGTTTGATCTTCCAAACTGAAATGCTTGAACCTTGGAGAGCAATGTTTTCTAGAAATGCATCTGCTATAAAACTCATATATTTGATCGAGGGAATGTCCTTAGTTTGACATAGGATAGTGAGAAGTCTGTTCTCTTCGGTAATGTACGAAAGATGATTGATTTCTGGTTACATGATGCATAACCATCCAGTGCTAGGGAAGTTGGGGAGTGATTCACATTCGTTGTCTCGTAAAATCTCACTTTGACGTACTTGGACTGTGATGTGTCTGTTTATAGAATATGCTAATATATGCTGGGTTTTTAATTGTTTCTATATTTAATGCTCAATATCCAATTAAGCTTATAACGCCCTTCTGTGTTGACAGAGAAAGAGATGGGGAGGATGTTTGGGTGCATTCTCTTGTTTCAGTACACAGAAAGGTGGAAAGCGTATAGTCCCTGCATCTCGTATACCTGACGGCAATGCATCAGCGACCCAGCCAAATGGACCCCAAGCAGCTGGGTTGGCAAACCAAGCAACAGGATTAGCTCCATCTCTTTTAGCTCCACCTTCATCGCCAGCATCATTTACAAATTCTGCTCTTCCTTCAACAGCTCAGTCACCCAGTTGTTACTTGTCATTAGCTGCAAATTCACCTGGAGGTCCTTCAAACAGAATGTTTGCAACTGGGCCATATGCCAATGAAACACAACTGGTCTCTCCTCCTGTTTTCTCAACCTTCACAACTGAGCCGTCCACAGCTCCTCTTACTCCCCCTCCAGAATTGGCGCATCTAACTACTCCCTCTTCCCCAGATGTGCCATTTGCTCGTTTCCTCTCATCTTCAGCGGATATTAAAAGCACTGAGAAGACCAATTACATTGCGGCAAATGATCTTCAAGCAACATATTCACTGTATCCTGGGAGTCCTGCTAGTAGTCTCAGATCTCCAATTTCAAGGGCATCAAATGATTGTTCATCATCATCTTTTCCAGAACGCGATTTCCCCCTACAGTGGGATCCCTCAGTTTCTCCCCAAAATGGAAACTATCCAAGGAGTGGTTCTGGCAGGTTGTATGGGCATGACACAACTGGACCCTCTGTGGCATCTCAAGACTCAAATTTCTTCTGTCCTGCAACATTTGCACAGTTTTATCTGGATAATCCACCATTCCCTCATACTGGAGGAAGGTTAAGTGTTTCCAAGGATTCAGATGCTTACTCAACTAGTGGAAATGGAAATGGAAATGGAAGTCAGAACAGGCACAATAGAAGCCCTAAGCAAGATGTGGAAGAATTAGAAGCCTATAGAGCATCCTTTGGGTTCAGTGCTGATGAAATTATTACCACCACCCAGTATGTTGAGATTACTGATGTCATGGACGACTCATTTACCATTGGCTCTCATAAATCTCCCCCAGAGGAAAGCGTAGAGCCTAAATCTTCTGTTGCAGGACGCTCTGACTTGCCAGTATTGTCCAATGGATATGAAGGTGAACTTTTATCTTTTGATCTCAGGATGTTACTTGATTCTAATATACTATTGTTCGTTGGTTTTCAGAAAGCAAGTATGAGGGGGGAAATTAAAAATCAAATTTTGAATTCTAAAACTAGAACCTTATTTAATCATAAGATTCCCTATATGCATGTTTTCTTTGCAACCAGATTAAACAATTACTTTAAAACTAGATTGTTAGTAGATGTCTTTAAACTCTCTTCATTTAACACATTTGAACAAGTCAAAATATATGACATAGCTGCCATTCACAGTTGTGTATATGAAATTTGAGGAGACTAACATTTAAACCTGCACTAATTATGTATTTCTTTCTTTATACATCTTCTGTTTCTCCAACACCTCCCATCTCTGTCATGTGTGTGTAATGAAAGAAAAAAGAATAATTGTCGATGTAAGGGAGAGTATTGTGGGATGGGTAGCCTTTCACCTTATTTGAACTATCTTCCCCTTCCTTTCTTCTCCCATGGTCATGTAGTTATTTGTAGATGGTAATGTTCCTTTCTTGTATGACTCAGATCAAAAGTCCCGAAGACAGCCTTGTGATGTCTCTCGATCAACTACGCCTGGTATGCGTACGGTGACTAATGAAGAAGACATATTCTCAAAGATGGGGTCATCTAAATCGAGCAGAAGGTACCAGATGGGGCAATCCTGCTCAGATGCGGAAATCGACTACAGAAGAGGAAGAAGCTTACGAGAGGGCAAAGGGGATTTCACATGGCATGACAAAGAATAAGCAGCAAACCAGATTGTTAGTTGTTTGGCAAACGTGTTATGTGCTCGTCTTTCGTCCTATGCTTTCGTTTGGGCTTCTGTGATTGGTGGAATTTATCTAACCTATGATCTAACCTGGTCTTTCTCTCTGCTGTGTGACCTGCTGTGTCTGATTGATGAATGCATCAATTGATATATATGTATTTGGTGGAATGCGGTTAGATAAATGTATTAGTGGAACATGGGTTTAGCTTGTATTTCTGGCTGTGTTTTGTATACCATGTGGCACAGTAAGCTAATATTAGAACTTGAAGGGTTTTTCCCTTCAAGTGATTCTGTAAACCTGCTCCAATGTCTTTGCTGATTTATAAAGGACTAACTAACAACAGAGAGCCCAGTGCTTTTCAGTTGCAGATGCTTTGATGCAATCTTTTTAAACACCTTCCACCTAAATGACAAAAACACCAACATTTTGAGATTTACCCCTTTGGTGAGGTCAAATGTCATTGTATTTTTAACTTTCTAACGCATTAGTGGTTGATTCTTACATCATAATAATGTTCGTAGTGCCAAAAAGTGACATGATAATTGACTGATACATTGGAGTAGTCCAAATACTAAGAAATTTATCGAGAGATAGTGCCAATTGATGGACCTCTACTGCAAACTTCTTTGCATTTAGTAAGAACGTGGATTCAACTGCTCTAATCTAGGGCCTCAGAGTCAACTAGAAATCTTTCGAAAGCTCCAAAACAGCATCTCTTTTATTGACTCATCAAAATTCTGAAATTTAATCCGTGCATGGCACATTTTTTAGCATTCAAACATTTTTTTTTTGAATTTAGTTATTTCTTTATGAAGCAAAGTTCCACATAATAATTAATTCTACTAAGACGATAAAAGAAACACTACCTAAGGAATTCTGAAAGGCGGACACAAGCCTGTGTAAATGTAGGAGAGCAGAATATGGACCATTAATGTCATATTTGGTTCACAGATTTGAGGAATCAGGAGAGGAAAATCGTTCATTTCCTTTGTTTGATGGACACAAACTTGAGAACTATTTTCCTGATAGAGGGGAAAATATGGTGGAAGATGGTTCCTTTCATAATCCATGGGATTGATTTTCCCTTCCTCTTTCCCAGCATTTAATACGAAAATTTAGGACTACAGTATCCCTTCTCAAATGTTATTGCCAATTTCACCCATAATGATAAATTTTAAAATATAAGGGTATTATTGGAACATTGATATATTTCTCTTTCATTTTTTGAATCAACCAAACACTGGAAGGGATATCAAATAGTTTTTCTTGATTGTTTTCCCTGCTTTACCAAATACTGAAAGAAAACCTGACATGTATTTTAATTTCTCATCCCCATGGGAAGACAAAGGAATTGATTTCCCTTCTATGAACCAAATTAGGCCTCTAATTCATAAAGGAGTAGAAAAGTGAAAGCCACCATCGAACAAAGCACCACGGGAAAAATGGGTCGTTATGGTCAAAGTTAGGATTGGAGCCAAGTGAAAATATAGCATCTGGTCTCTAATTCACATAACTTGATTTAAAGGTTTTTTTTGTTTTTTTTTTGTTTTTTTTGTAATAAGTTACAATGATCCAGAGGTTTCTTCCAACCCGAAAAAAGGAACAAGAGAAGAGTTGATCATTCTCCTCCCACCAAAATAAGCATATAAACAAGAAACTAGCAAAGTTAGAAGACCGAAGGAGCCCTAAGCAGAAAAAAAAAGACCTATGTAGAAAAAGAAAGAACAAAAGCAGGAGGCCGGTCTCACCAAACCAGACATGTTGAATTAAAGCTATGATTTGCCCGACGCAGCTGCAACTTGATTACTATCATGAAAAATGTGAGAAGCAAGAAATTGCATATGAGAAATCCGGTGCTGGCAATTTAAACGCTTATATACCCTTAATGTAGAATCTAATCTCTTTTTTAGCATTCAATATTGAATTTGGAGACATCTGTGTTGGATTAGCATTTACTCTCTAATTCGCCACAATAACTTCTTTTTTTTTTATCGTGAAAAATAATATATAAGGCATTTCTTGTAAAAGATATTTTTTTTTTTTTATGTTTTCAGGGATTGCTCGTAGGATCCACTTTTTGATTACATCTCAGCATCTCGACCTTTTTTTTTTTAGGTCTCTATGAGTATATCACTTTGCAAATTTTCAACCATATCAACAATCTTTAAAGTATTGAACTAAATCAAATCAATGAACGAACCAAATATGTACAAACTCAACCACTGATGTTCATAATGAGTCTTGTGGTTATGAGTGCCAAGATTATTTTCAATTTGGCTGAAAACTTGTAAAAGTGATCTACTTTTGCAAACCAAAAAATTAAAGGTCAATTTTTCGAGATGTGATCAAAATATGAATCTCACAAACAATCCCCTAAAATGAAAAAAAAAAAATTCTCTTAATGCAAGGGCCCTATATATGTTATACTTTTTTTTTTTATTAATTTTGTTTTTCCATATCAGATATACAATTTTAAAAACGAAATTGTGATCGGTCAACCAACAAAGGCCTCAAAAGCCTGAAAAGGTTCAAAGCCTAATAAGCAATAATAATAAAATATATATATATATACACACACATATATATATATATATATATATATATATATATATATATTATAGAACTAGTTTCCTTACAATCTAGTTGGAAGGATTAATACGAACCTCCAAGCCATTAACAATGAGAGACCTAGAACAACGGTTGATCCAAATTGAAGCATGGATATGTAAGGCAATCTAATCATTAAAAACCACCATGTCAAAGTCAACTAATATTATGTAAACGATTATTTGGACTTTAGTAGTCTCTGTAAATTAGTATAAATCAGTATTGTGGTTAGAATTCATGCATACTAGCTCATGGTATTTTCTGCCCCCAGTATATGCTTGCAAATGGAAATGTCTAAATTCTATCCTAAAATTCTTTTTGGATTGGATTTCTATCCTAAAGTTGGAAAAAGACTAATATGTAAACAATTTCGACCAAAGAAAATAAATTTGGTAAACAATTTGCAATTTCCATTTTTTTTCTCTCACTTTTTGGTCTTGACCGTCTTAAAACGGTGACCGACGTTGTCCATATCTGGAGACAGGTGGCCAGGCGGGTACTAAAAAGCGTACGACACTGTTCCCACGTCTGCGATTTTCAGACTAATAATCAAGGCAGAAATTACACGAAATGGACTACTGCAACTCCCACGAACCTTCCCTCACGCGCTCAAACCTCACCCTCCGTCACGTATAAACCAAAACAACTGGCTTAGGACGGCACGATCCATCACACCCTTTCTCCTTTATTAATTTTAATTTGGCTGCTCATCATCAAAACCGTGTTCTCCTCCATCTTCCCCTGTAATCTAGTTATCTCCTGTGTCATTCCCAACCATATCCATACTTATATAAAGGCTAGACCTTCCACGTCTGTTACACACCAACATCCCCTTCCTTAATATTCTAATCTTTCCTTCTTCTATAAATAGCAAAGAGACACCAGAGAAGTCCATTACACATTTTACAAGTTCGGTTCAAGTTCCAAGTCCAAGTTGAAGTTCAAGTTCTCCTGCTATCTGGGATTATAGTAATCAAGCTCCAATATACTCTACCATGACAGTCGACGCAGTTTCTTTGACTCCGGCAGCTTCCATGGAGATGGCGCAGCAGCAGCAGCAGCAGCAGCATTCTCCGAAGTCGACCTTGGCAAAGTTGTGCCGTAAACTGTCTTCGAGAAAGGCAGAGAAGCGCACTCTATCGAGTCCAACGAGCAGCTCATGCAGCAGCGAGCTCGAAAAGGTGTTCTATTACTTTGACGAGAACGGTGACGGTAAGATATCCCCGGCAGAACTTCAGACCTGTGTGAGGACTGTCGGAGGAGAGCTCTCCGAGGAGGAAGCGCAAGCGGCCGTGGAGGCTTCGGATTTGGATGGTGATGGGATGCTGGGATTTGAAGAGTTTCAGAAGTTGATGGAGGCCACAAATGGAGACGAGGAGAATAAGAGCAAAGAGCTCAGAGATGCTTTTGGGATGTATGAAATGGAGGGCTCGGGATGCATAACAGCAGCAAGCTTGAAGAGGATGCTGGGTAGGTTGGGCGAGTACCGCTCAATTGAGGATTGCAAGACCATGATTCGCATGTTCGACCTCAATGGAGATGGAGTTCTCAATTTTGATGAGTTCAGAATCATGATGGCATGAATAATGATGCCCCATTGTTTTTGTGTATATAAGATTGTTCATTGTTGCTTTCAATTCATTAATTTTTTTTTTTTTTTTTAACAATGTAATTTTTAACAACAGAAATTTTCACTTTTCCTTCTGTAGTATGAACTCATAATATTCATAATAAAATGAAATATTATATAATTTTTCCACGTAGCCCTTACATTTCTAAAGTCTGCATCACAGAACTTAAAAGTTTTTACAAGTACCTATGTATTATTAGTAATACCAGATATTCAGTTTTAGAAGTTGCAGACAATAGCATGTTAACATCTCATTAACCAGTAGATGCTTAAGTACAACTTCATTGGCAAACTGGATGAAAGAAACTATGAAGTTCCAAATTACAGCATCTCATACTCCATTAAGGGTGACCACAACTTTCCGAGCAGTGGGTTCGTCACGATGCTCACACAACCATATTCCCTGTAGCAATTGATAGAAGGAGATAGTAAACGATATGCCATAAGCTATAAAGCAGACAAAATTCAAGACTTTCGTTTTAGGTAAAGAGTTCAACAATGATGAAATAGAAACCGATTCTCCATCAAACAACATACAAGGATAGGCAAGTGAAACAGTAAGTAAAAGAAAACCAAAATTATAGTTAAATCATATTGTTAGCCACCAGAGATGTAAACTTCCATCGTGCCGTGATTCTAGTTTGTGAATGCCTGATCTGTCTCTTTCAAGTTAGAAGCATCTGTGAAATGTCAAGAAAAGCCCTGTTTATATCTTATTTAAATCCCAATTACGAGAAATTGCATCCCGCTCTCTTCAAAAAGTCCAGCTGCTTACAACTAGATTTTGGAAAATGTTTAACCATGCTCTAGCATCATTGACCAACTGTCTTCAAATCCTTTTACATACACAAATTTATATGCAGAAGACATTCTAGTCCTTTGACTTACAAAATCATGTACATATAGTCAAGGCCTAGGATTCAAAATGAAGGTTCTGGACACTGTATTATCATACAGTAACGAGGCAATTGCCATCCCCCATCACTACTTTTCCACCACCTTATTTTCACCATTCACGAAATAGAGAAGACAAATAACCTACTTGTGCCACCCTCATAATTCCCATAATTCCCTTAATTCGCAAACTGGACCACTCAACAAGTCACCATCAAACACTCCTTACAAAACGAACCCTATAAATAATTTACGACTATAGATGGTCTTGACTATGGTTGTGCCGTCATTTGAGGAAGCTGGAGAAGGTATCCGGCGGTGATAAGTGGGAGCAAAATATTTGAAGATCCTATGTCACTTGGAACTTGGAAACTACAGCAGTCTGTGGTTATGACCAAACCAGATCCCAGACTCTTCCATCACTACATCATGCCACTCACTGGATCTCAAAAATATTCAGTTTTCTTTGAATCCATTGCACAGTTAAACTCAAAGCTATTTTTTAATGGAAAATATGAGAACTTGGACACTTCTGGCCAGTCATGCTACACCTTTCTATATTCTTTTACAAAGAATACTTCATGTCAGCAAGAATTTAATCATTCTGGAAGTATTTAGCCAATCACTCAATTTTTTTAGCACTGCTTAGTGCTCTGTGGTTCACCTTTCCTAACCATGATGCATTTTATGTCCGGCATTTACCCTTTTGTTCTATTTCCATACCTAGTAATTAGCCCATCACTCAAGAAATTTAATAAGCAGAGCAGCCATAGAACACCTTGCTACGTATGACGATAACAAGGTGGAGAAATGCAGCTCTTAACAAGTAGAAAACTACTGTAGTTTAAATGACTGGTTTCACATACCTGCCAAGTTCCCATGTTAAGCTTCCCATTTGTGATTGGAATCCTACATAAGAACAAGGAACATGTATATGTCACTGAGGGAATAAACTTTTTCATAGGAAGCAGCCAGTTCATATCAAGCTCATAAGATATCCTTACGAGAGTTGGCAGCCAAACATTGATGATTTAATGTGTGCCGGCATGTCATCTGGGCCTGCAAAGCTCACAAAAATTCAGAACTAACACTCCCCAATATCAGAAATACCAATCATATATTATACCTAATGCCACTCAAACATATAATAAACCAAGTTATAAGCTTTCATACGTAGTAATTTCGAGCAAACCAAAGACTTTCACAGAACAAGAAATCGAAACAACTGTCTTATCCAATCACCTCAATCCAATACTAACCTTCAAGGGTATGTCTCCACGGTGCAGATGCCCCCTGAAAATAAAAACATGGAAACGTCACACAACCCATCTCCTTAAAATCAAGTATGCTGCTAAGGCTACAAAAGATTTTACAGTACAAAACTAACCTCAGGAACTACCCTATTGAGGAATGTCTCTGTGTCGGTACGAACATCAGAGTCATAGTTCTCATTGATAGTAAGAGAAGCACTTGTGTGTTGCACTGAAATAGAATATAAACAAAGGTTAGTTCAAAAGATGAGAAAAGGGAGGCAGGTACAAGTTTAGACTTGGGACCTACAGAAGAGGTGAGCAAGTCCGCAGTTGAATCCAGACAAGTCCTGCCCGATTTCCTTCATTATCTGAAATGAAACAAGTAGAGATGCAACTATGATTAGATTTATTGAACTGGGGTTCTGGGTTTTGGACTTAACAGACCAGAGACGATGATGGGTATTATTACCTTGGGGGTGATGAGATGGCAACCTCTTCTCTGGGGAGGCAGAGTTATGGTCTTCTGGGCCCACTTGGGACCGGAAGCTGCCATTGAATTGGGGTCGGTGGTGCTTGGGGCGGTGAACAATGAACAGTTGATGCGAACCGGAGATGAGACTGAGCGGGGCTTCGCCACAGAGAGGAACGACAGTGAGCTTTGCATTGCGGACCAAGCTGTTTAAGAAACAAGAAAAAGCCCAAATCTACGAAATTGGGAGAAATGCTGTGGAGAGTTTTGGGTTATAAAACTAATAAGCATTTCCACATCATCTCACCTCTGCCGCACGTTACTCCCTCCACTTCTGGTCCACTAAACAAGTGCTTAGTTTTGTGCATCATTCCCTAGTGTTGATGTAACAATCGGTGGTTCTAGTTCTATGCAAAAGTACTTCAGTATTTATCAGATTCGATGAGTGACCAACTTTGAGAAGAGAGTCGATAGGCAGAGAGATGGGAGGAGTAGATCTTGATCAACCTGTAAAACAAAAGAAATAGTTAGAGAGGTTAGTATGTATCGGTTAAAGATCCTATGATGCTCAAATTACTTAAGTAATGAATTTGATAGCGGTACTTTTTTTTAAATTATCCAGAAAGATTGTATTTGAATATGAAAGCCTCTAGGACAACTAATGTTTATAACACTAAATAGCAAGGCAGTTGATGCATTTCTCATAACTGTATTGGTCCAAGAGAAACCATCGAATGTCCTATGGCCTACATTTGCAATTGCATCCGCAACAAAATTTGCTTCCCCAAAGACATGCTTGAAGGAGATAGAGGCAAACATAGGAGCAATCTTCTAAATGTCTTGGATGTACGATTTTCGCTATCCTCTGTGGTGGTTGTATAATACCCTTTCCGCATCAATAACAAGTTTTGAGTCGCCATCAACCTATAGTTTCGAAAAGCCTTGTTGTTGTGCACTGACGAGGCTATTTCGTAGAGCTGTTGATTCTGCTACCGGAACTATGGTACTCCCAAATTCTTTTGCAGCTGCATAAAGCGGTTTATCGGAAGTATCCCTCATGATGAAGCCTCTTGCTGCAGAGATTCTCTGTCCAGATCCATCAAAGTTAATTTTGACATAATATATGGGGGGAGTTGCCATATAATAGTGGCCGGATGGTTTTGCATAGTCTTCCCCCATTTGGATATATCGTTTCTTTGATATCATTAAGAATAGCAGCTAAGGCTACTAAATTGCATTTCGGAAGCTGATAGCTCCTCTAAGGAAAGTTTCATTTCTATCTTTCCAAATTTGCCAACAAATTATTAGCATCTTAGCAAACTTCCGGCTATCATATGGTTAATCATCAATCAGCTCCTGAGAGACCTTTAATTAGCCTTCCTCCCAGTCTATTGGGACCTAAACTGGAGCTAGTCTCCTACATTCATAATAGCCAAACAAATGATCAGCAGTTTCATTATCATTATCACAAAGTGGATAGGAATTCTCATTAATGTAACCAAACTTGGAAAGTCGATCTATTGTTTTCAATCTACCTCTCACAAAAGCCAACCAAAAATTTTAATTTTTGGAGGAATCTTAAGCTTCAAGCGCTTACTTAGAAGCTTGATATTGTTGGGTTCCTCAGTATTATCAAGCTGCAACCAAGTTGCAGTCTTAATAGTAAATTGACCATTGGAAGAAGGTCCCTAAACAAATTCATCTTCCTCATCTGTGCAAGGGATAGGAATACCAGTAATCTGGTTGACAATATTATGGTCTAGATAGTTTAAAATTTTGGTTCTATGCAAAACACTTGTTGGAAAATTTGGTCGATGGAAGCTACTTTCGTCACCAGATTTCACCTCCTACAAGATCTCAAAAATACAATATATTAATAACAAATAATAATCATAATATTATTGTCATAATAGATTAAATAACAAGAATTATAGAACTTATCTCTTGGATTTATAGGCTTCCGAAGGACACATTATTCGAAAAGAGTTTAAGGTTGAGACGCGTAAACACTGCCCTTAAGAGTAGATTTCGCCCCTCGGAGACAATGTCTTGATGTAGCAAACTTGTGGTGCCCTACCCTCTAGGGTACAACAACCGTTAATCCTTGTAAGCATACACTCGCAAACTTGGATCATAGAAATGCTTGATTTTTTCCTTTGGCATTATGGAAGAGTAAGAATAAAGCACACTCTAGAATATGTATGAACTCACTAGAGTAATAGCTATGGAGAGAATTATAATAGCTATGAAGAGAACTATAAAAGATAATGAATTTCATTGTGTGTGTAAGACCAAGAAGTGATAGCTATATATAGTAGATGAAAAGACTTAGAGATATTATGCAAATTTAATAAGATAATTATTGGAATATTGTAACTCTCGTAACAACCTAATTATGAGCATAATGAATTAGTAACATTTTAGAATAAATGTATAACAAAAATTTTTCTATGAATTGGGAGTTACACAAAGTATTTTGAAATATTGAATCAAAATTTCCAACAATCCCCCACATATTTCAAAATACGGAAGCTGCTAAATGAAAAAGGAAATTATAGAGTGCCAAAGGAAAATGAGAATCCAATGCTTCTAAAATGGAGTCTTTTGGACTATGAACCACCCATAGGATAAATAATTGTGATCCATAGAAATTTGGTGAAAATTAAATTTTCTATGAACCCAAATTTCTTAATATGAATCAAAGAACTACCATCCACATTGAACTCTCTAAATCATGCATTTTCCGCGGGTGGGCACGAATAGGCCATACGCCCCTACCTAGATATTCAGGAGTGCTCTAGGAGACTTGTCCAAGTTTCATAGGAAGCGGCCCTACTTCCACACTCATATAGGTAAGTCCATCAAGTGTGTACTAGAATCAAACACACCACCCATGTGTAAGGGCTATGGTACTTATTGAGAACAAAGTTCATCCATATACGTTCCAGTTAAAAAGCACTATCTATGTATCATAGGGATGGACTCCAAATTTTATTTTGATAGTGCATCATTGATCAACAAGTGACTTGTTGTTACCCAAATGAACCTACTTCCTGGGATCGCCATTCACATAGGTTGGGTTACCATCACTGTCGACCTTTGTTATAGGCATAATCTCATCCCCCTCGATGTATTAATCACTAGCTTTGGCCTTTAGCCTAGTGATTTTGTCAGAGTATTAGCCAATATCTACTTTAACCTACAAAACTTATTGAATGATCTCATAAGTAATCTTCATTGGATTTTTAGTTATCCAATCTCATTTAAATATAAGAGCCTATTTTTTCTTGTTTTTCCTTGACCCCCACATTTTTGAGTCTTTCTGAATTAGCCTAGACTCGTATATATAGGCAAGATAATATCAAGCCACATATATTTAGACAACAAATCTTCACAGGTCAAGGACTTGGGAATTTAATAGGTGACATTATTTACCAACTTCATAACTTCGGATACGTTAGTCATCCCCACATTTGGAGCCATCAAATATCTCTATACTCTTGTTCAAAATTAAATTTGATCATGGAGGCACATTAAATGTCCATTTTCTCAAAGCATAAACCGAAGACAGCAATTAATGAGATAGTTTTGTAGGGCATCAGAAAATGTATATATTTATTTGTTTTGAGGCAACACTGATCAAAAGGCAACAAAAATTCGAAAGGCAACCCAAAACCTTTAAGGCAATATACTGAGCTAATCATCCGAGCAAATACCGTAGTAAGCAACAATATATAATTGTGGTAACAATATTGACGCCTTCAGTGGCTAGAACCATGTTTAGAGACTTGTTGTCTCTGTATTATAACCGGAAGCACTGATAATATATAATCAGGCAACTATTTTCTTGGTATCCAAATTCTCAAGGCAACCATGTTCATTACCATTAAAGTATCGAGGCAACAATTATATCTAATCCATAGGATAGGGTCCGATTTATCATTCAAGATGTAAATGAGGCAACCCTTATTACTTGTAACCAAACTTTAAGACAACATTTTTTTTTTCATTTTGGAGGACATTAACCGTAGGGACATTAATATTCCGAGGCATCAAATTGCCATAGGCAACCGTCAATGTAAAATTGAGAAAATAATTTCTCAATGCGTTATTCACGATAACACATTTTTTCTAGGCAACCGAGACATCATCTTAATCAAGAGGCAATGGAAATATTGAGAGGCAACAACTTTATTATTTCCGAAGAAATAATAATCCGAAGGCAACATTTCAATTTTTTTTTTTTTTTTGCCTTGAAGAAAAATACTTTGAAGGGACTTATTCCCAAGGCAACAACAAAGGAACAACTTTTCAAGTTATAACGGTAAAAAATATTTTAAGTGCATAGAAAATAATTATGTTCAAATCATATAACAAAGAGAATTAAAAACTCTTGCTAAACCATAAGGTAAATAGCAATGATGCAAAATAAATAGTACGAAAATGGTAAAACGATATTATACACAGAAATTAATATAGAAAAGTAAATGTGCGAAACGGTTTGTTTTTAAGTTACAAACATAATTCCATTGAAGAATGAAGCGAATGCAAATGCACTAAAATTAAAGGTAGCACACAACTCAAAACATCATTACACCATGCATTACTAACCGAAAAATGCACATTATAGGATCAACATTCAAATGCAATTGAAAACCCATCAGTAATTAAAATATATACACTTTACTATCGTAACATATATTAAAAGACGATAAATTACAATAAAATCATGTATGTAACCGTAACCGTGCAAAATAAGTAGTATTAATAGAGAAAATAGTATTGGAGCAAAACAATAACGTACGACTGCATGTAAAACGGTTTTGTTTTTCAAGGGACAACGAAGGCATTGAATGAAAGGAATGAATGCAATAGATTGATAATGGTCCAAGCATATTGAGATTTATTTGAAAGGCTAAGCAGACCTCTTATAATCATAAGCCAAAATAAAATAAAAATGGAGCTTAACGCATGATTAAAATGCAATGGATATTTTGCAATTTGCAGGAACCTAACTGCCATACTAATAATTCCAAACCTAGAAAAAACTCACGCTAGATTCTTTTCAAATTTTAGAGCAGAAAGGCAATATGTTTAATAAGAAAAAGTTATACTCGCAACAATTAAATGATACCAAACTTATCTTTATGTCCAAGCTTTATTTCCGGAAGGGAAACATCCACCAACGATATCTACTCTTAAGATTGTTGGAAAATTTGGTCGATGGATGCTACTTTCGTCACCAGATTTCACCTCTCAAAAATACAATATATTAATAACAAATAATAATCATAATATTATTGCCATAATAGATTAAATAACAAGAATTATAGAACTTATCTCTTGGATTTATAGGCTTCCGAATGACACATTACTCGAAAAGAGTTTAAGGTTGAGTCGTGTCATTGCCCTTAAGAGTAGATTTCACCCCTCGGAGACATTGTCTCGGTGTAGCAGGTTTGTGGCGCCCTACCCTCCAGGGTACAACAACTGTTAATCCTTGTAAGCGTACACTCGTAAACTTGGATTCTAGAAATGCTTGATTTTTTCATTTGGCATTATGGAAGAGCAAGAATAGAGCAAGAATAAAGCACACTCTAGAATACGTATGAACTCACTAGAGAAATAGCTATGGAGAGAACTATAAAAGATAATGGATTTCATTGTGTGTGTACAATTATCTTGCTCTTACTCGGCTAGGCTAGGAGAATTGAGCATCATGGGTACCAATAAGGCTTATTCCTCAATGAGGTGTTCAACTAACTAACTCGATTTAGGAGATGGAGCATATATGCGATTTTGTACCAAATTAAGAAAAGATGCAAGGTTGAAGCTAAACAAATGCCCATGCCATTTATTACGTGGCCAATGAACTTCACGAGGTTTCGACATATCATTCGTAAGCCCACATCTTTGTCTAGATGCAGCTGTGTGAAGACCCGAAATATCGTTTAATTAATTCTTGTAATTCTATATTCGAACAATTATTTGAATTATGAATTTCGACTCAATTCGATTGTATTTACACGATAAAATTAAATTCGAATGATTTTAATTTCGAAAACGAACGTTATTTAGGGGATTGAGAAAATCGACTTTTTATATATACACAATTTCAGAAAACTTTCTTCGTGAAAGTTGTAGAGATTGTCAATATGAACTCGTACATATGTGAAACGTAAAAATCGGAGTTCGTATGAATTAGTTATGAATTTTGGAAGATATTTCTATTTTGAGATAAAATCAATTTCTATTTCCAGAAATTGCAAACAATGACAGAATTTTCCAAAAAACCTAGAAACTGACCCTCTCTCTCTCTCTCTCTCCCGAGTCCATGTCGCACCTTTCCTTTCGCCGGCGCTTCTCTTCGTCCTTTAGCCACCTTAGCCGGTGGTTCTTGCAGGGTTTTGTATCCCAGAGGATGTAGGTTCTTTCCCCCAATGTGACTTGCAACGACTCAACCTGTGGAGATCGAATTTTTAAGATTTCAAAACCAGGGTTCTTCGGATCCGAAAGCTTTCGAGATAAATTCCGGCCAATTGGCTTATAATTTGACTTTGATGTAGTTGGGAAAGTTGAAATTCATGTTGTGAAGAAGATCTTTTGTGTTGGAAGTTTTGTCAAATTTTGACTTTAGCCAGGTGCTGCCATTGTGATGGTGTTTTTTGGAGACCTCCGGCCACACCAACGACAGTTTCTATCCATTTTTGTGTTCTATGTATCGATACGATCATTTACATATATAATATGTAATTTTTACAGACCATATGAATTTATTATGAATTTACAATTTCGATTGTTCAGTTTGTGATTCGTGAGGATCGGGCTGTCCGATCAACTTGTGGTTTTGATATATTGACCGTAGGAGTTTTTCGGAGACCTTGGCTGGTCTCGGATGAAGCTTGGCCTCAATTGGCATCACTTTCTGATTTTTGGATTAATCCAGGAGTTTCAGAATTAATTGTTTTGGTAAATTGTGTACTGAATCGACGTTGTAATTACTTTAGGTGATTGGCAGTGCATCCAATAGTTACGTAATTTTTGTGAAGACGCAATGAGAATTTAGAGGTGAGTAAACCTCACATGGTTCATATTACCAACCGAATACTTTTAATTGCCTCATTTATATCATAATTGTGTGAAAATATTTATGGAATAAATATTTGTTTTAAAATATATGGGCTTGATCTACTACGGTTCATAAGTAAGTAAAATGATTTTAAACTATATAAAAATGAATTTCACAGTAATGAATTTCACAGTTTTAATACGTGTGAACTATAGTTGGTATTAGTGATCATTTCTGAGTGGATGATTACATGTGTGTGTGTGTGTGTGTATATATATATATATATATATTTACGTGATTATATATGGAATGGTGTGACATTGAGGCGTGTGGAATTGTGATAATTTTCAGTTATAATATGGAATGAAATGTGTATTACCATATCTATATGTGATAATCATGGTTGTCGTTGTGGGTCGTATAGAAGGAAGAGAATGTAGGGTTTCGAAGGCCTGATGGTCTAAGGTTCGAAGGTTATAGTGATAACCGAAGTGTGTTTGTTTTGAAGATAGGGGGTGTCCAAAGTTCGACTGTTAAATAATAACTGAAGTATTGTTCTGAGGACAGAGAGCTCCAAAATTCGACGGTTTAATAATAACCAGAGTAAATATTGTTCTGAGGGCCGAATGGTCCAAAGTTCGAGGGTTATTAAGTTAACCTGGGAATATGTTGATTACTTGAACCTTGGTCGAGATGACAGGTAACAATGTAGTTAGAGCTCTAACGTGTTGTGGGATGAAGTTAAGTGGTAACGTTGTGAGTTAGGGGATTGTGGGGATGTCTCCTTTGGTTTTTTCCGTGAGTTGGGTTAATAATTTCTTTGTGGATGTTGAGGTTGTTGAATTGTTATTTGAGTTGAAAGAATTGTTATTTAAATTGTTAGCTAGTTTCACTTTATGTTTGCTCATACAAGCTTTGCAAAAAGCTTACCGGGTTTTGTGTTTGCAATCCCGGTATACTATTCAAACGGTGTAGCAACTAATCCTGCAGGTCAGGAGAATCAGGATGGTGATTGAGTTGGGTAGTGCAGCGGTGTTACGAGCAGCACTAAGTTTTACTTCAATGTGTTGGTCTGCTCCTGTGAGCTTAACTTTTATTTGAGTTGTTATCTTAATAATTACTTGAGAATTAGTTCCTTGAGATTGAGATTCAATTTGAGTGACGTAAGTTTATTTTAAAAAAATAAAATAAAATAAATTATGTGTGTTTGTGAATAGGTTAGTATGTTATATTCGCGTCTCGGATTTGAATTGTTATTTTAAAATTCGGGGCGTGAGAAAGTTGGCATAAGGATTGCCCACATACGAACCTTGCTTCCGACTCTAATGCACAATATTGGCCTTTCTTGCGCTAATACTGTCCACGAAACTCCTTGGCTCGTGAAAACACATGTTGCCCTTTCTCACGACATTCGCCTACCTTCTTGGCCCTAGTGGGTGCCTAGAAGAAGCTCACTTATTGGCCAAAGAAGGCTGGCTATTCAGGTGAGATCTAATGTAGATCCAACTTTCTATTCACTCGTGGGATCAGGGAGGGACCACCACTGCTCCTCTCTTCTCGAGAATCCATACATCCCTTATCATAATAGGATAGATGTCAAAACCGTATGAGATGGGCTCAGTAAAACCGAAAGAGAAAGGAAAAAAAAACTGTTTAAGGAAAACAAAATTAAGAGAGAATTGAGTTATATTTTCATTAATAATAGGAGTCTCTTTATATAGAGGATTACAAAACATAGAATCAGAGTTGTACAGGGAAAGATAATCTTACAATTAATCGGATATCTATAAATATCTTCGAGAAAATTTCTAACTCAAAACTCTATTACAGCTAGGTCAAGTAACCTAGAGTTTGGGCTAGACACATATTCTGGATTTACTTGAACAAAAACCATATTCTAGGGAATCAATTTCCTCTCAATTTTACTCTCATCGCCAAACCATGATAGGCAGGAAACCAGGAAAACGCAAAACCCTAGCCTTTATCGCAGACGGCAGGATCTATAGCAAGGCTGGGGCTGAGCAGAGCAGGAAGAACGCCCGGAAATCTGGTATGTTTTTGATTTTCAATTCAGCCATTCGTGTGCTTTTAGCTTTTCAGTAATATCATCCAATATTACCACCAACAGGGAGCAAGCTCAAGGCAGCAAGGTCAGGAAACGAAACGAAAATAGGTAGCAAGGGTCAAGCGTCCTGGATCTTCTCATAGTAAGATTTTTTTTGTTTTTATTTTTATTTTTTTGACGGTTAAATTTTCTGGGATATGTGCTCTTGATTTTTTGTTTTAAGGTTTGGGAATATCCTTCGGCTCTTTGTTTTAAAAGTTTATGAATACTTTCGTCATCATTTACCTTTTTTTTTCCTTGTAATGAGGTGAAATACTGTGTGATCAATTTGGTCACTAGCTTAATAATCCAAAAATTAGGTGAAATACTATTTGAATGGAGTTAAAGTAGTTTAAGAGTCCGCTTAATAATCCAAAAATTAGGGTGAATTTCAGATGCTTACCCTGACCGATAGTCTTGCACATTTATCTCCAATTTAATCAAACTGCTCCCTTGCTTTGCAATTCTTGGTATTAATTGAGAATCCTTATCTCTTGTGCTGATGTTGTGTTTTGGAGTCAACAGAATTGATGTCTTTTAAATATTGGAAAAATTATTCGAACATTAAAATAACAAAATAATATATAGATGGGAAGATAAGTAAGATAATCAATTAGGTAACACCTTTTCTAACGCCCATATTTTGGTTACCTTCCCAATTAGTGTCGTTTCCATTGCATATGCAGCTTCTCCTTTTGAGTTTGTTGCTCCATTTGGTGTGGTTTTGATTTTCGTTTCGTATTGTTTTTGAAGAAATAAAGTGTTGTCAATTACTGTTGGGTTCTGCTTTTTTTTATTTGTTAATTTTACTTTTGATCGATTTATTATAATTACTTTTATTTAACAATCTTACTTTTATTAGGGGGTGTTTGACATGTGGTCTGGGCACTGGTATTTTTTATTTATTTATTTATTAATTTTACTTTACTTTTGATTTATTATAGTTATTTAGCAATGTTACTGTGAAACATGCGTCAAACTGAAAGAACGACCTGTGTCTCGCTATGCGAAAGGTATGTTTTTATTTTCTATTTTTTTTCAAGCGAAGTTATTTGGTCTTGCCTATATGAATGTGTTGATTCTATATAATGTAATTTGACAATAACTTTTGGAGATAACTTTTCCTGTTAAGTCATATTGGTCGGTGCATAATGTGTGGTTAATACACTTAATAACTTAATGGGATCAAAGATCATTTTATGCATTGCAGCTCCTTATGTTTTCCTAAACCATAAGGGTCAAATGTCCCATTTACCCCTGTGTGTCAAATCTAATTACAAAAAAAAAGGGGTATCCAGCTTAAGATAGAACACCTTAACAAAGCAAATCTGTCTATCCAATTGTCAATATACAACAGAACTAGAACACTGTTAATAGAAGCAAATCTGTCTCCTCAAAACAAACGGCGTGCTTTGAAGGCATTAAATCCAAGTCAAGTGCCTAAAGGATACTTTCTTTGGCCTATAAGATCTAGACAATACCTCAACCATGACATCTTACCATCCTTGATATTTAAAATACTTGCCGATGGCTCCTGGGTGGGCTTCATCATAATGAACCTGGCAGGCTCAGCTTTGCCTTTCACGTCCACAACAACTGGATGGTCTTTGACAAGCTCCACCGCCTCCTCGCTATTAAACTTGATGATCCTCACTATATCTTCTTTATATCAGTCCTAATTCCCTGAATTCGCACTCGTACAACCCCAACGAACTCCTTAAGAATTAGCTTCTTCAAGGCCTTCTTATTTTCAACGGAGTAGGGCCACCCATCAGTCACAAACAGCAGTGTATGATGAAGTTCTTCTTCAAGATCCTGGAAGAATTTTCCCAATAGGTTAATGAGATGGTGTCTCTTTTTAGTGATCTTCAAACAATTCAACGACATGGTAGCTGCCTGCAAGTACCCTCCTGTATCGAGATCACGAAGGCCTGCTATTGTAACACATTGCATCAAACCTTCAATGGTGGCTACATCGGATCTGTCAAAATGATGCTCCTTCTCCAATATCTTGAACCATTTGAGAGCATAGTCTCCACCTGATCCACTCACACAAGCTTCATGACCGTGATACTCACGGCTGTCACCCAAACTTCTGGATCCAACTAGAAACACTGATGTCGTACCACTCTGATTTCTCTTATACCCCATAGGTCCTATCTGAGCAGGATAGATTATGTTCTCTCTCTCTCCTTAGAGCTCTGTCCGTCCTTTGTTTCCTTGTCGAAGTGCCAATCATCAATCAAACCTTGAAGGTCGTTAACAATCTGTCCGATACTTTTGTAATCTTGTACTTACTCCAGTACCTTCTTTATCATATAATCACACCGAGTAGATTCAGCAGCTGTTGTGGCCAAAATTCTACCGTGGACATTGACCAGGTTTTTGCACTTGCCTCCAACTATTTCGTTTGTTTTCACAGCAGTCTCACGCCTACCCCCAACAGCATATATGCAACCATTTCGTTTCATGGAAATTATCGTGCTACCTGTCTAGGCTTTCCTTCTGGAACTGCATATAATAATTTCAATAGGGAAATCAGAACATAAGAATATTTGGAAAACAGACAAAGAAAATCCATGTAGATTGAAAGGAAGGGATTGAAATCCGGGATCTGAAGCTTACTCTTTGCGAAAAAAGTCACCATCTAGATACTGGTCCAGCTTCTTCACTTCTTCAACTGCAGCAGAGTAATACAACAAGTCCTTACTAATCCATCCACATGAAATGACATCATCCAGAAAGCCACCATCATTGAGATAAAAGGACAAAAACAAAAAAACAAAAAAAGAAGATAAAAATCGGACTTGAGAGAAACTCTACCGATACAGATGCACAAGGTAGCATGTTGATACGTTCAAAGTGAGTGTCAATTTAAACCCTGCATCAGATTGTAGTATAGAATAAGTAGGGTATCGTTCTAAGCCGGGGATTTTGGTATACTTCTTGTCAAAAACGTTAAACAAATTAGTATTATTCACAAAGTATAAAACAAGAATAAAACAAAATATATATTTATGGAAATTACAAGATAAATGAGATATAAAAGAGTTTGTATTCTAATCTAACTACTAAATATGATACAAGTGATCGATCAAACCATGAATCAAGGAAAAGATGGACGGATAAGATGTAGAGATGAAGTTAACAATCATTAACACAAAAACTGAATACCAAATCATAAATCACAAATCAAAATATGATGAAGATAGAAATCAATCAAGAACAGAAATGAACACATACAAAGTTCTTATTACTTCCCTTAATTAAATTAACTAGATGAACGCATCATAGTTAACCTTATTAAATATGCAATGCTAGTCATAGAGAGCTACACACTAACAAAACATATTTAACACAAAAAGATTAATTAAAGTTTGATCAATTTAAGCCAAGAACACAAGTTAGAACGCTAATCAAGCATGCAAGACTCTTTGTTGATTTACCTAAGGAATTATAGGTTTTCCACTTTAATTAATTAAGACCTAGAATGCTAGCATATCTTAATTTGGATTCAATTACATGCTCAACATTCTAAGTTTGCAACCAAAGAACACAAACATATAAATGGTGGGATTGAAGCACAAAATCAACAAACATTCATCATCAATATCATGAAATCGAAAATTAATAATCTGAAAATTCTAAAACGTTTATCATGCTTCATGCTTAAAGAAAACTAGACATCAAAACATACTCTTTATTCTCACAAATAATCGAAACATCCATTTAAAACAAAAACCTAGAATGCTACGTATAATTGTTTTTAACATTACAAGCATAAGAAACCAAAAATAAAAGATAGAAGGGCATGGTTACACTTTTGAAGAGATTCAAGGGTGCAAGGACAACTTCAAAAGGATGGAGGATGTTGATGATGACTACGGCAAGGAGATGAAGATATTTCATGGCTTCAATGCTTGAACAATGGAGAGGGGCCAAAATTTAGAGAGTAAAAGGGTGGAATTATGAATTTGATTCTAGGTTTGATGATTTTTGAGTTGTGGAAGGGGTGGACATTTATGGAGGGAAAGAGATGGCTGAATGGGGTGAAGGAAGATGTAAAAAAATGTCCAACATAGCTGAGTATATATAGAGAAGCTTCAGACGTCAATCCTAGCTCTCCATCTTCAATTCTGATTCACTTTCCCTTCTTTGTGTTGATGTAGATTTCCTCTTGAATTTTCTCATTGGTCCACATCATCATGGATGCAATATATCCTCAAAATCAGATCAAATATGGAGTAGAGACCTTCCCAAACTCGTCCAAAAAGATATTCATGTCCAAACTGTCCTTATTCGCACAAAACAGATTCGAGGGCAGATTGACCTTCGTGTACTAAATCGGCTATAACTTCTTCTAGAAAACTGACATTGATGAACCGTAAAAATTTCTGGAAACTAGACATCTGTAACTTTCCAAAAATATAAAGATCATAATTTTTTTCGTTCTGAGTTGTTCTCAGGACTCTGTCGAGTTTGGAAGATCTGCAAAGGCCGAATTCCTAAAAACTCTCCCTTTTGGGATTTCCGAAAATATTATTGAATATTCTTTATTTTTCACGGTAAAAACCAAATGGAATTAATTTAGAATTTCTCCAAGACATCAAGAAGGGTCTAGAAACTCATGTGCAAGTCATATGCTTCAATCTTTGGGCCAGGCTTCTCAATTGACAATTTCAAAGCTCATTCTTCAATTGTGACGCCAACTATGTCTTCTAGAACATTCTTAAACTATCTTGAGTCATCTTGAAGCCCACAGCATCTTCCAGTCTCACCAGGTCTCCTGGAAGCATCAACACTCCTAGTGTGATTAGGTTTCCTAGTCCAACTGGGACTCTTCAATTTCTCATTTCAGAGGATCATTTTTCTGAGCTCACTCCTAGTTGACTTAGGATTCCTACTTCAACTAGGATTCATTTTCTTGGTAGAACTGGGAAAACTTCATTTCTCCATTTCATTATTATTTTTGCGCCATTTCCTCCTTGCCTTCCATTTTCGACTCAAAACTACCTAAAAACACAAAACTAAGTCAGAAATGATAATGTTAAGAGAATAATTAAGTAAAATGTAGAGAGAAATTTCTTAAAAATATAGAAAATATTTGTCTGGTCACATGCTTTTTCTCTTACAATAACTTATAATTACCTCCATTCTCTGGAATGTCAGAAGTCCACAATGTAAGGTTGTGCCTCAAGAGTTCCATGATTAAGGTGCATGTTGCCTTGTATGATTCCTCATACAGAGTATCCAGCTTAGAGATAGCTTCATCAAAAGCTTGCTTCGCAATTAAGGTGACAAGCTCTGGTAAAAGTCACCAATGTACAACCAAGTAAATTTCTTTTCTTCTGCTTTTGCTTTTCGTCAACGAACAAAACATTACATAAAATTGTTAAAAGAAAAATCTATAGCAGGAATATTGGTAACAAAGAAATGCATACCTTTCAGGAGAGTTCAAGATTTCATAGTAAAAGACAGAGAAGTTCAAGGCCAATCTCAGCCTGATGGGATGTGTGGAAGGTAAATGAGTCTTTGCTTCGCTAGAAGCTGCCTGCAAATAGATAAACAAAGAGAAATTTTGGTGCCAAACCAATTATGCGTTCATTTGTACCGCGATCTAAAAAACAGTAATGATTTAGTTTACGTATAGGAGGAGAAATTTGCCATAGCCATTTCAAATGCCCTCCACACTTTTTCGTACTATCACATTGTAAATATATCATATGTACATCGTAAGCAAGACAAATGGCCAGAAGGAAAACAAGAAATATCAGGTACCTAGCAGGGATCACGCACTTAAGGACTCATTAGTTGACTGCTTTGGCTGTTACGTCCCGAACCTAGAATTTTCAATTTTCTAATTAATTTGACGGTAAATGTCAGTTACTTTTAATTTTTACTCCGTTAGACGATTTTAGTGACCCTAAAAGTTGACTTTTTGTTCGGGCCATGATTTGAGAAAACGTTCTTCATGAAAGTCGTAGAGGATGTAAACCGAGAACATGCATACGTGGTTCGTAAAAATCGGAGCTAGTATGCGAAAGTTATAAGCGAAAAACTAAATTTACTATTCCCGGTTACTGTTCATAGTAAGTTTCTTTAAATAGTAAGTTACTGTGGTAAGTTTCCAAATTTCTCTTCTCTCTCTTCTCCCCCGACCCTTCCTCCTCCCGTTCGGCCCGATTTCCCCTCCTCCAAATTTCTTCGTTTCCGGCCACCCCATGACGAAACCCAGACATCCCTAGGTTCGCCTCCTCCTTCTCGTCATGCCCATGGTCGTATTTCACGGCGTCTCGACCGGAGAAGCTCAGAATTGAACCAAGAAGATCACTGTAGCAGTTTCGGTCTTTTGACGATTTCCGACGATTCCGGCCGTCACCGGCCGCCAAACCGGCGTCGAAGGTTCGGTTTTCATCACTGATCATTTCCCCTATGGCCTTGTATCACGATTTGTTGTGTAGAAGCCGAATTGATGAAATGAAATTTTAGGGTTCTTGGAAAATTTCTGGGTTTATGTTCATCCATTGATTTCGGCCGGTTTTAATTGTTATTTGGATGTGTTGTAGTTGAATGAAATGACCAGTGGGTAGAATTGATGTTGTACATGAAATTTGGTGACCATAGGAGGAGGTTGATTCCAGTGAGTAACCGCCACTCGCCGCCACTGTGGGCGGCGCGTGAGGTGGTGTAGGGCAGGTTTCCGACTGTCGTAATTTAGCTATTTAATCATTGGTATAATGTAGTTTCCATATTGGTGACCTCGAATTAATTTCGTGAAGTGTAGATATGGTTTTCATTATGGTGTGAAATTTGTTAATTAATTTACGGATAATCCGTGTATCGGAATTCCTTAATCGGAAGCTCAAAGTAAAGAAATGAAGTTAGAAAAGTGAAATTGGAGATTTTTAAGTAAATAATAACAATTGGGATATGGTTGTGTTTTTGGTGAATTTAATTTTTATCCGTCCTGTACTTATCGGTTTATGAACGTTACATTGTACAGGACGTGAGGAGGATTCTAACGAGGAGGGTTCGGATCGACGGCAAGCTTAGCCGTATACTGTGAGTGGACGTTTGATTTTAATTCATGCATGCAATTAAATTTTCTAAGTTACGACATTATTTATATTATCTTTTATTTAATGAGCGTATTATTCGATTTTTGATTGTGGAATTATTTATCATTCGAATTGCCGATTAGAAGTTGTTATGTTCCATTTTGAATTTGTTATCAGAAATAATCTTCGACGAGATTATTTCCGGAAATGAAAGTATCATTATTTATTAGTAGATTTGAGCTTTCCGAGAAATCTTCGAAAATGAGAGATTTCTTCGAGAAACTTACTTTATTTTCGTATATTGGTTCATGATTTTGAATCATGTTGACGTGCGGGGTCACGTCTTTGGACTAAGCTCCTTTCTTGCGAGACTTCGAGGAAGTCTCACTAATTCTCGATTTTCATATGGTTTTTACCCACCATACCTGGGTCGATATACTTTATTGCTAGCTAGCCTATTAGTACTCCTCCCTACTTACTTTGTGTTTGTGGGTGAGTAGAGCCGAGCATGGGATGCTCTTGAGTGTGGACACTCCGACCCGAGCCTTAGCGGCTCACTTTATTTTATTGTATGGTGATGACGTCTTTCCCCATACCTTTAAAATTATTTATTTATTTATTTATTCGTTCGACTAACGGGGCCAGTCGAACTTCCCTCAAACCAGCGGGGCTGGCTTAGTCATGAAAGTGATTTGAAATCTTTAGTTCCCTATTGCATGCATAAGAACGTTCTAAACAATAAATGCGGGAAAGTAAGAAACATTTCTTTCTTAATTAAATATTTTTGTCCACTCACAACTAACGTTTTATTGCTTACTTTCCCCTGAGCTTTTCGGTTTCCTTTGCCCAGTTTGCAGTGCTGCTGTTCGGCGTAGGATCGAGGCTTAGCACTAGTCCTGCCACTTGCCTTTCGTAGGTTAATATTAACCTACCTCATGTAATATATTTGATTTTATCGTAGATCACTCTGATAACCTTGAGAGGTTTAGTACTATTGTGTATTAATTTCGTTGTCGGAGATGTGTTTTATTTGTGGAGTTGAAGATTAGAACCCCCAGGCTATATTGTATAAATTTTACTGCCTTTACGCTTGATTTTTAGCTTGGTAACTTGTGGTGGTTGTGAAATGTAGGATGACTGCATGTTGTTGGATCTTGGATTTAGAAAAATTTGCTTTTGTTGTTTTTCTTACAGGTTGGGTTGTCCACTTTTAGGGGAAGTTCTGTCGAATTTTTCTTAGAAGTGGGCCCCGCAGAGTCCATCTTGAAAATTTGAGAGGATTTTCGGGATGGGTTCTGACAGCTTTGGCCAACAATAATAACCTTCACAATTTATATGCAAACTACTGTACAATCACTAAACTGGTAGGAATACCTACACATGCCAATCTTGCAATGTACAAGAACTTAACCTAAGACATAGATATACCCCGGCGCACTGCAACTTGTAACACCCAATCAAATGGAGGATGTGATTGTCCACTATGATAAAAATCATCACATGAGGTACAAAGAATCCGAGCAATAACAGTCATCTTTAACGCAAAAACTGGTGTTAGATAATACCGACATTAATTTTAGCCAGGTGTAATTAGTCTTGGGTATTATCAGCTATAAGTTTCTACTTCTTCCATGTTCAAGCAACAAACAAGTTTTTGATTTCTTTCTTTATCTTAGTCCTTGTTTAGGACAAACAACGGATAAACCAATTTAAACACCGTCCTGTATACCTGATAAGCTTTCATTAACTGATCAACAACTTTTTTTCCTCTCATCTAGGGACGACAAAAATCCCCAGTGGGGCGGAGCTTCATTGCATACCCGCCCCTAATTGAGGGAGAATTCTGGGACAATTGGGGAATGGGGATGGGGATCCCCCACTACTACAAAAATTGAATTAGACGACGGCTTAACCGTCATATATCGAGGCGCCGTCGTCTGATATGGTGCTAAACCGTCATATATCGAGGCGCCGTCTGATGAAGATCGATTGTAGGGAACCATCGTGTGAAGGGCTCGGCAGCATGTAGACAGGCTGCTAGCATGCTGTCAACAGTATTAGCTGTAGTGTGACTGTTATTCAGACAACGGGCAGATTTAGAAATTGTTGTGTGATTTGGATTTACAGGTCACTTTATTTTGTGCCCATTGTGTGAGTTTAAGTCACACAACGCTCTTTACAAGGCAGCTGTTGTGTGCTTAAAATTCAGACGACGCTTGTTTATTTTTTGTGCGTTGTGGGACGTTCATTCACACCACTCTTTTTGTTTGTAAGCATCCATTGTGTGCTTAGAATTCAGATGACGCTTGTTTATTTTTGTGTGCGTTGTGGAACGTTCATTCACACCACTCTTTTTGTTTGTAAGCATCCATTGTGTGTTTTGAATTCAGACGACGCTTGTTTATTTTTGTGTGCGTTGTGGGACGTTCATTCACACCACTCTTTTTGTTTGTAAGCATCCATTGTGTGATTAGAATTCAGACGACGCTTGTTTATTTTTGTGTGTGTTGTAGGACGTTCATTCACACCACTCTTTTTGTTTGTAAGCATCCATTGTCTGTTTTGAACTCAAATTATAGAAAATTAGCTAGATGTAGGCTTTCACACGACAGTCCCAAAATCAGTAATTACCAAATGAACAGTAATTAGATTTATATATATATATATATTGATCAATCTAACATTGTTATAACCCACATAATTGTACCTAAATGGATTGCACGATGCAAAATAAGGAGTGCATATGTATAGGCTACTCCAATAGCAAAATAAGGAGCACATCTATATTTGATACTCCAATAGCAAAATAAGTGAAGAAATGTACTTTAAATCATTATTTCAGACCACAAAAACACATTTGTTGCCTATTTCACTTCAGAGGTTTTAGGCCATGAACAACTGCAGAAATTACAACTTGAGGATGTTTTTCAGCACATAACTTGCAAGCTCATTACGCACTTCATCAATTTCCACTTGACTATAAACATGGTTAGCTCTCCTACCCCACTGTAATAGTTTACAAATCACAACTTAAACTCATGCCATGCCATTTGAGAAACTTAAACAATAGTACGTACTACTTTGAAAACTAACAGCAAACCTGCAGACTTTGTCATTTCAAAATAGCAAACTAACAGCAAACTCAGTTACCTTTTTTGCAAAACCTAAGTTTGTATCATGTATGATATCCCTCATATATCTCATCACAAAATAGCGGCACTGTTTGTCGTTTGGCGGTGATGGAATACCCTACAAAAATACACAACTTGCACCATCAATCAACAACATACATATACTACTCATTATTGACTGAATTATTATTCAAAAGAAAATGACTATATCAAACACATACTGCCATGTTCTTCCATTGAGGAAAACCTCGTCCTTTCTTGTTGTGATTAGCTCTAAACATTGATATGGCACTATATATAAGCAGATCAACATTAGAAAAGACCAACAATGTATAAGGTGACCAACAATAGAAAGGACCAGCACAGTTGAACAAACTTCCAGTGAACAAGTCAGTTTTGAGCAACTTACGTGTCAACATTATCTTTCCATTCTCCGCTACCCCCAAGGCGTCTTTTTAACGGATCCATGAAATAGACAGTGTCATTGTCCGGATCGATCACAGTCAATATCCAATGAGCACTACAATTCATTAAAATCATTTTAGGAAACTATCCATGCGCATGAAAAAGCGGCAAATATATGAATAATAAAGCTTTGGTTTAAGCATATACATACGATGCATTGTAAGGCACCAAGAAAATCTTATTTGGATAAGCACTTATCAGGCAATCTTTTATACTTCGGGACCTCGTTGTTGCACTTATGTAAGAACATGGTCTAAATGTAGCCATTTAAATTTGAGGCTTGTCTCTTATTAATTGGACTTCTCTCCTTAAGAAGTTGGAGAAAAGATGGTGGAGGGAAATTTCCCTCCTTTCAGTGAGACATATTTATTAGACCACATGTTTAATGTTTATCGTCGTCTGACTAATACATGTGGGGGAAAATTTAGGGCTTCAGATGGGTCTGGCACCACAGAACATGGTGGGAAAGTTGGCGCTCAATTTTTTTTAGGGTCATACAATGGTTTTGTCCTTATACGTCTTCTGAGTTAATTCATAATTTCATATCAGACGACGGATTTTTTAAAAACAACGTCCAAAATCTAAAAAATCAATCAGACGACTGAAAACTATAGTGCGTCGTCTGATTCAATTTTTGTAGTAGTGCCTAATCCCCACTATCTAAGATTGGGGATGGGACGGGGATGATATTGTGATCTCCATCCCCAAACCCGCCCCAATAATATATACACATATTTAACTTATATATATTTTAATTTATTTTTTATAATATAAATCACAAATATATATTTTCTACTTTACTTTAATGGCTACACTTTACTTTAATGATGTTTTGACTTTTGCACTCACTGAATTATGATTTATGAATTTAATCAAGTCTTAAATTTATTTGTTGTAGATTTTGATTTTAAAAAAGGCAATATGAGAAAATTATTTTATTTATTAAATTCTTATTGGGGATCTGGGGCAGGTTTGGAGGCTTAGTCCCCAGTGGAGATGGGGAAGGGGAATCCCCAACATATTTTTATTGGGGATTGGAGCGGGGATGGGGGTAGAGAATGACCCCGGGGATGCGTATGGTATTGTCATCCTCATCCCCAACCCCCCTATTGTCATCCCTACTCTCATCGCTAGTCTTACACTCTGCCAAGTAGCGATAGTAATCTCCTTTCCTACAATCACACAAAACAAACCACTAAAAACCCAATCCACACCCCATCCCCAAAAAAAAAAAATAAAAAAAAAATAAAAGACAAAATCTTTGAAACCACACTCACATTTGGTAGAAGATAACAGTGGACTCGAAATCTGAGCAAGATGGAAGGAGTTGCTCATCAATAACCTTCATGATGTCAGTGCAAATGCTCGGGAGCTCAGTCTCCACCTTGTTGCTGAACTCCTTGATACGGCTCACATTCTGCTCATTCCCTTCACTCTCCTCCTTCTACTTGATCGACGACAGTATCCTCCACGAAGCTTTACGAGCTCCAGTCACGTTCTTGTACCCCACAAACAGAAGATTTCACCCCTTGACAGTGAGCTCCACTCCAAGCTTCACCACTTTCGTCATCGCCTCCAGCGTTTTTGTCAAAAGTCCAAAAGATAAAGTAAATACAAGTTCCAAGCTCAAACCCTAACCCTAGGTTGGATTTCGCTTTAAAAAAAAGCACAAAAGCTAAGAAACTAAAGGCCTAGAACTCAATTTTCCTGCCTAACACTATTCGTAGTCCAGATTCTCATCACAAACAAATTAAAATAAAATTCTTGGCGGTGTAGACGTGCTTCTTTCTCTCATTCATGGTCAATCTCAATCCCTCGGTAATTTTTTTTTCTTTAATCTCTGTGAGCTCTCTTTGTTTCTCAACGTTCCTTCTTTGTTTTATGAAAACGTGGTCTGGAGAAACTGTTGAATGGGGTTTGGACTTGGGTAAGGACTTGTGTCACACCCCGAATGTTGAATAATAAATTCAAATCCGAAACATGAATGATAACAAATACAAATAACGTTCTGAATTTTTTTCTCAGAAACCAACACGTCTCACATCATTCAGTATTACATAAACCAAATCCTCAAGTTACTTATTACAGCACGCCCTGACCAAATAAAATAGTAAAGCTCAATGAGCATAATAAACCTCATCATATAACGCTGTAAAACAATACTATCACTTTAAACCGCACGATCACCATTCAGGTTCTCTTGACCTGTAGGATTATCCACCATACCGTTTGAATAGTGTACCGGGATTACAACAACACAAAACCCGGTAAGCTTTTGAAAGCCCGCATGAGTAAATAGAAATAAAACAGTAAATCAACAACTTTTTACCCAAAATAATCTCAACTCAAAACAAAACATTCAATCTCAATTTCAAAAGTGTATTCATGATCACGAGTAATCCAACTCGCTGCTTTCATGTCATACTATGACAGACAGACCAGAGCTCTAATTGATCGTATCCACTAACCCGGCCAAATGAGTGGAGTTCCGATTTTTCTACCCACGATCATATTTGATCCACGATCCCAACTCGTAAGTCATTGGATCCATGGTATAAATACCAAAATATTTAAAGAAGTCGCACTAGACCCAAAATGTTACAGATACACAATACTATTCAAAACAGATATTTATTTCCATAAAACCTTTTTCACTTTAATCACAATATAAATAAGGAAATAAACGACATTTGATTCGTAATATGAACCATGTGAGATTTACTCACCTTTTATCCCACTGCGTCTTCTCAACAGCTTAAATAAGTTTCAAAATCGCCCGCCAACTCAATTCCGTCAATCACCTAACCAAGTACGATAATTAACTTAGCGTACAATTCAAAAACGCACTTATATGAAAATCCAACGGTCGGATCTTCACCGTGACCACACAAGGTTATCGGGACAGTCCTACGATCATTATATCAAAACTATTAGTCTATCGGTCAGTCCAATTTTCACAGATCACAAATCAAACGATCGAAATCAATCGAAATCGTAAAATTCATAATTAAATCATACGATATCTAACAATTACGTATAATATATCGAAATGATCGTATCGAAATGTAAAATCTAAAACTGAGCAGAAACTGCCCTTTGGACCCCTCGAAGGTGGCCAGAAAAGGCCGCCGGAGTTAGGGACATAGCAACCGACGACCACCGCCAATGGCGTCGGGGCCAGACTGCTCCCCTTCATTTCATCATTTGGAGAAACTTTTATAACTAGCATGAAGTCAGAAAATGAGTGGAAATAATCGAAAAGTACCTTGGAAGCTTTAGTTTGGCCGAAAAATTTCCATAATCCGGTAGGTGCTCAGTTCGACGTCAAAACTTCAACTGCTCGGCTCGATTCTTCTTGATGCTTGTTCAGCTCCTTAATACGAGTTCAGCAAGCCAAAGAACACTAAGATTGGTGGCCTAGAACTCGAGATATCGTCGTTGACTTCAAATTGGGCTCAAATCGGTCTCGAACTCCTCCGCCGCGTAGCCGCCATTAAGGGAGGAAAGGAGACCACCAGTCCACTCATTGAGAGGAGGCGAGCTGATCTGGGCTTTGTTTCACGTCAAAAGCTCGCCTGAGGAGGGAGAAATCGCCCGAAGAAGATGGAGGCAATTTCCGGCTGGGTTGTGCAGCTTCTCGGCCTTGTAGCACCTTCCACAGTCTGTTTCTTCGTAATACTCGTAATTTTCATTTTAAATTCAAGTAATAGTATTGAACGATTATTGTGCGATTTCACGAATATTATTCGATAATAATTCACTTTTTGAATTATCGAAGTTTCGAAACGATTATTTTTAACGAAAAGCTCGAAATGCTCGGTTTGAGAAATCGACTTTTTCTACGTGCAAAATTTGGAGAAACTTCCTTCATGAAAGTTGTAGAGCTCGTCGATACGAGTCCGTACACGTACGGAACACAAAGATCGGATTTTTTCTGAATTAGTTATTGAATTTAGAAGATTTTCCGAAACTTGTATATATAGAAAAAACCCTAGTTTTTGTGGAAACCCTATTTTTTTTCACTGGCGTCCCTTTTCCTTTTTTGGAAACACTGTTCACACACTCTCTCTCTCTCTCTCTCTCTCTCGCGTTCTCTCTCTCAGCCGAAAGCTAAAAACAGAGCACGGCTTCACCGTGCTCCCATCCTCTCCTCCGACCACCTCTCGAGCTGCAACCACCTCCAGGAGCTTCGCCTCGGCCTTGCGCAGCTGCCAGAGGCAGCCTTGAGCCGCGACACGGCCGGCAGCGGCGGCGGCACGGCCCGAACCGAAAAGGCTCGTTTTCGGTTCGATCTCAATATCTCGAGCTATAGATCACCATTTCACTTGATTCTTGGCTCATTGAACTCACCTCAACTTCCTCTACAAGCACCAAGAATGACAGAAACTGGGTCGAACGTTTTCACGTTCGTCGGAGCTCGACCCTGTGTGGATCGAAAAACCAACTTTCGATCTAAATATCTGGAGCCATACATGATCGTTTCTTGTGATTCTTGGCTTGTTGAGTTCGCAAGGAAGTTCTGAACAAGTTTCCAGAAGGAATCGGGGCGTGAGGTTGCAGTTTTTACATCGGTTTCAAGCTCGCTGGTTTCTGAAAAATTTCCGCCCACCGACTGTAATTGGTACTTTTCGATCCCTTCCCGTCATTTTTTGATCTTGTGCTAGTTATGAAAGTTGCTCAAAATGATGAAACGAAAGGGAGAAGAGCGGCCCTGACACCATTGGTGGTGGTCGGCGGTCGGCGGCGGCTCTGTCCCTAACTCCGGCGGCCCTTTCCGGCCACCTCTGGAGGTCTAAAATTTGGTTTTTGTCCATTTTATGATTCTATGTTTCAATACGATCATTTCGGCGCATTATACGCATTTTTCGGATATCGTATAAATTAGTTATGAATTTTGTGATTTCGATTGTTAGATTTATGATCTGTGAAATTAGGACCGTCAGATGAACTTATAATTTTGATATGATGATCATATGACTGTCCCAGAGGCTTTGTGTGGTCATATGTGCAAAACGGTAATTAGGGGAGTGATTCGTGAGAATCCGCTCGTAGGATTTTATTATAAATTAGAATCCGGCCGTTAAATGGTAATTCAATTATGTTTTGGAATTATTGGCTAAATTCGAATCACATTTGATTAGGTGATTGACGGATTGTATTTGAGTGGGCTATTTCGGCGTTAATTATATTTGTATTGAAGACGCAGCGGGAGTATCGAGGTGAGTAAAACTCACGTGGTTCATATTACAAACCGAGCGTTTTAAATTTATTTATTTTTGGTAATTGTGTGAAAAATATTTGCGGATTAAATATTTATTTTAAAATTTCATGGACTTGAATCACTACGGTCTATAGGTAAGTAAAATGAATTTTAATTATACAAATGAATTTCACGATTTTCTTGTGTGAACTATAGATGGTATTAGTGGTCATTCCTGAGTGGATGATTACGTATATATATATATATATATATATTTACGTGGAAAATATATATTGATGAGTGTGTTGTTGAGTGATGATATGATTGAGTTGAATTGATTAATTGATTTTATTTCAGTTGTGAAATTTCATAATAATATTGTGTATCATGGTTGGGTTGATTTCAGTATGTGATATTATATGTTGTGCTCATTTATGGGTTTAGGGTCGACGTAGTGACCGGTGTGGGGTAATCGGACGCTCTAATCCTGGGTGGATGATGGGATACAATTAGTTGAGTATGTGAAATTATCGGACGTTCTAAATATGTATATGAGTATACATATTGATGAAATACGATAATGATAAATATGTCGGATGTCATAACCTAGACCAGGTGACGGGCTACAATTCAGTTAGAGCTCTAGTCTGTCATGTACCGTATTTTTATAAATACGATGTTGAGGTTTTGGTGAAGAAAGATGTGAGTTGGGGTCGTCTTGATTTATTGATTTGGTATTTGATTGAGAATATTAGTACTTGGTGGTTGTGGAAATGGTTGAGTGTTGACTTGAGTAGAATTGATTATGATTAAATTAAACAACAGTCTTTTCTTTTACTCATACGAGCTATCATAAGCTTACCGGGTTTTGTGTTGTTGCAATCTCAGTGCACTATTCAAATGGTGTAGCGGATATTCCTGTAGGTCAGGATAACCAGGGAGGTGACCGAGCTGCTTAGGTGTTACAGCAGTTTTTGTTAGTTCATTTAGTTGTGAGGTGTGTATGCTCATTTAGAGCTTTACAGTTCATTTTGGATTTGAGTTGTAATAATTAACCGAGACTAAATTCGGTTTTGATTTTATTTCGTGTGGTGAGGTTGTTAAGAAAAGAAATTTTCAGGATGGTTATTTTGAGTTGTGGTAATTTTCATGTTTCGGTAATTCGGGGCGTGACAGTTTGGTATCAGAGCGTAAGGTACATATTTGGTGATATGTCAATACTTACCGAGTGATGGCCCGTTTGCAGCGGATCCCCATCGTGTGCTCTTCGGTATGACAATGTCATTGGGTATGTGAGAGCGTTAGGTTGGCTAAGAACGTTAGCACGTCTTAAGAAATTTAGGCATCGTCATGCATGCTTAGTACTTGGTTAATATGGACTTGCATTTGACTTATGCTTTGTTTAAGTGTTATGCGTGTATTAATCAAGTATATCATGCTTATTAGGTAATGGAGATTGAGGGAAACGAAGCCAGAGGTCGAGGTAGGGGTAGATCTCGTGGCAGGGGTAGAGGCCGAGGAAGGGGTAGGGCCCCTCCGGTCGAAGAAGCATCCGAGACGGAGGTAGAGGCACCTTATGAGGATCAGCCTATTCCTCCTGTGGCCGTGGTTGATAATCCTGCCCGCTTGCTGATGCTAGCAAGGGAAATTACTTGCTTGGGAGCAACCAAGTTTGGAGGAGGCACTGATTATATGGTGGCGGATCGATGGATAGAGGACTTGCAGACTTATTTTGATCTGCTTGATTGCACTGAGACCGACAAGAGGAAGCTAGCCGCTTTCATGCTGAAGGATGAGGCTAGGGTGTGGTGGAATGTCACACAGAGAAGCATAGAGGTGTCTGCTTTGACATGGGACGGCTTCGAGAGGCTGTTCAGGGAGAAGTACTTTCCACCAGCAGTGAATGAGAGGTTGGAACGAGAGTTCCTTGCTCTTGTACAAGGGAAGATGACCGTAATTGAGTATGATGCGGAGTTCTCCAAACTGTACAAGTATGTGAGGCAAATGGAGGATGAAGACTTGGCCAAGAAGTTTCAGTGAGGGTTGAGTACTTCGATTGAGCGTGATGTGGCCATCTTGGAGCTAAAGACCAAGAGAGAGATCTTGGCTAAGGCACAGATCATTGAGCAGCAGAACCTGATTCGTAGAGAGAAGGAGTCTGCTGAGAGAGACTTCCAGGACAAGGGAAAGGCCATAGCAGGAAGCAGTAGAGCTAGAGACTTCAGGGGTGGGTTTTGGAAGAGACAGAGAACTCAGTTTCAGCATCAGGCTCCAGCTAGGGCAGCAGTAGCTCCTCCTATACAGGCTATCCCTATTAGGCAGATAGCACCAGTAGCTCCAGTAAAGTGCTTTAACTGTGGCGAGCCAGGCCACATCTCTCGTGCGTGCACGAAACCACAGGGTAGGATTTGCAACAGCTGTGGACAGGCAGGGCATCAGGCTAGGGAGTGTCCCTGAAATCAGGGTAGAGTGCAGGGTAACCAGTAGAGGCAGCTACCACCTGTACCTGCTAGAGTCTTTGCCATCGGTCAGGCAGGCACGGGAGTGGAAAGTGCCTTATATGTTTATCACTATCTTGCTAGAGTACTGTTTGATACGGGAGCCTCACACTCTTTCATATCTAGTTCGGTTGTGGATGTATTGGGTTTGATTGCTATGCCTCTGACTAGATCATTATGTGTTACATCACCTCTCGGTGTGTCTCTTGAGCTCAGCATGTTTTGTGATGATTGCCCTATTGTGATTGGTGACAGAGAGTTCTCTGCATCTTTGATTGTGATTACGGATCACACGTATGATGTGATTTTGGGTATGGATTGGTTGAGCCGGAACCATGCTGTTATTGATCGCTTTAGGATGATTGTGTCCTTCCATGTTCCGGGACAACCGGTGTTTCATTACCGTCGTCTGAAGTCTGACATCGCCATGAGGACAGGGATTTTGGCCCATATTGAATCAGGGAGTAGTACTTCAAAGATTACAGGGATTCCTGTAGTTTCAGAGTATGTAGACGTGTTTCGGGAGATCATTGGGTTACCTCCGAAAAGGGTAATGGACGTCTCCATTGATGTGATACCAGGTACATCACCTGTGTCGAAAGCACCCTATCGAATGGCTCCGGCTGAACTTCAAAAGTTGAAGGTTCAGATTGAGGGCTTACTTGCACAAGGGTTCATTCAGGCAAGTGTGTCTCCTTGGGGCGCACCAGTGTTATTCGTGAAGAAGAAGGATAATTCACTTCGGTTATGTGTGCATTATCGACAGTTGAACAAGGTGACCATCAAGAATAGGTACCCTTTACCTAGGATTGATGACTTGTTCGATCAGCTTAGAGAAGCTACTGTGTTCTCGAAGATTGACTTGAGGTCTGGATATCACCAGTTAAGGGTGAAGGAGGAAAATATTCCAAAGACGGCGTTCAGGACCAGGTATGGACATTTGAGTTTCTTGTCATGCATTTTGGTCTCACGAATGCACCTGCAACATTTATGGACTTGATGAACCGTACGTTCAGTCCTTACTTGGACCAGTTTGTGGTAGTGTTCGTTGACGAGATCTTGATTTATTCAAGGTCGTCAGGTGAGCATGAGAAGCATCTGCGGATCGTGCTACAGACATTGAGAGAGCAGAAACTATTTGCCAAGTTCGAGAAGTGCGATTTCTGGCATAGTGAAGTCAAGTTCCTTGGTCACGTGGTCTCGAAGGATGGAGTTTCTGTGGATCCTTCGAAGGTTGAAGCAGTGATGAGTTGGAATCGCCATACTACGGTTACAGAAATCCGTAGTTTCCTTGGACTGGCGGGGTATTACAGGCGTTTCATTGAAGGGTTTTCTGGTATTGCTTCGGCTTTGACCAAATTGACCAGGAAGGACACTCAGTTTGTCTGGTCGGATGGGTGTGAGAAGGCTTTCAATGAGCTGAAGACTAGACTGACTACAGCTCCGGTGTTGATTATTCCTACTAGTGGTGGTGGATTAGTCATTTACAGTGATGCATCTCATCAGGGTTTGGGGTGTGTGTTGATGCAGAATGGTAGTGTCGTTGCTTATGGTTCTAGACAGTTGAAGGTACATGAGCGGAATTACCCCACTCATGATTTAGAGCTAGCAGCAGTGGTGTTTGCCTTGAAGATTTGGAGGCACTATCTTTATGGTGAGAAATTTGAACTCTTTTCTGATCATAAGAGTTTGAAGTATCTATTCTTCCAGAAAGAATTGAACATGAGGCAGAGAAGATGGATGGAACTCATTAAGGACTATGATTTCACCTTGGAGTATCATCCCGGAAAGGCGAATGTAGTGGCGGATGCTTTGAGTAGGAAACCTCGGGTAATCATGGCATCGATTATGGTGCGAGAGTGGCGCATGTTAGAAGCTGCATCTGAGTTTGACCTTATGCCCGCAGGAGCAGGACAGGGAATCTTTCTCGGTAGTATCACCTTACAGCCCACCTTGATCTCCAGGATCATTCAGGGTCAGACACTTGATGAGTTTGCTCAGGCGAGGATTGCTGAGATGATTGTTGACCCAGATGTGGAAGGTTCTTCCGAGTGGATGACTGGGGCTGATAGAGGGTTGAAATTTCGAGGGAGATTGTATGTACCGAGTGTTGATAACCTAAGAGAGGAGATCATGTGGGAAGCACATAGGTCTCGATATACTATACATCCAGGAGGTACTAAAATGTATATGGATCTACGAAGGCAGTTTTGGTGGTATGGTATGAAGAGGGATGTGGCAGAACATGTATCGAAGTGTCTTACCTGTCAACAGATGAAGGCAGAGCATCAGAGACCAGCATGAATGTTGAACCCCTTATCAATTCCTGTTTGGAAATAGGAAGATATCTCTATGGACTTTGTGACTAGATTGCTTAGGTCCAGGCAAAGTTATGACTCGACTTGGGTGATTGTTGACTGGTTGACTAAGTCAGCACACTTTCTTCCGGTGGCAAAAACGTACTCAGGGGATGCGTTGTGTAAGTTGTACGTGAACGAGATAGTGAGGCTTCATGGAGTGCCTGTGACAATTGTCTCTGATCGTGATGCTCATTTCACTTCAGAATTCTGGCGTAGGTTCCATAAGGCATTTGGTACGTCTCTTGCTATGAGCACTGCATTTCACCCACAGACAGATGGGCAGACCGAGAGAGTGAATCAGGTGATGGAAGATATGCTTAGAGCTTGTGTTCTGGATTTTAAGGGTAGTTGGGCGGATCATCTGCCATTGGTAGAGTTTGCCTACAACAACAGCTATCACTCCAGTAAAGGTATGGCTCTATATGAGGCTCTTTATGGTAGGCCATGTAGAACTCCTATCTGTTGGGCGGAAGCAGGGGATAAAGGGCTCATCGGTCCTGAGATTGTACAGGAGACTACAGAGAAGGTCACTACTATTCTGAACTGCTCAGAGTAGACAGAAGAGTTATGCTGACTTGAAGACGAGACCTTAGGAGTTTGAGACAGGCGATCATGTGTTCTTGAAGGTCTCACCTATGAAAGGTGTGGTGAGATTTGGTAAGAAGGGGAAACTCGCATCGAGGTATGTTAGACCCTTTGAGATTCTGGAAATGGTTGGTAACTTGGCATATCGTCTTGCTTTACCTGTTAGCATGTCGGGTGTGCACAATATCTTCCATGTGTCTATGCTCATGTTTCGGATTTTGAATTTTTATTCTAAAATTCAGGGCGTGACATTCTTAACCTCGATGTGTTATGGGAAGTTGTAGATGACTTCAAGTCGAGCAAAATTGCTTTTGGAATTAAGTCATTTGGTGGCCTGAGGAGGAAGATATGGTCGGAAGAAGAGGAGCCTAGATTTCCGTCGAAAATGGAGGGGCTCTCGAGGGCTGAAAAGCAAAAATGAGAAGTTTTGGGATTTATGAAAAAATCTCGGAATTTCTCATATTTATATAAATTTCCCAACTTTTAAACGCTTAAAACTTTCTCATATGAACTCCGATTTTCGGGTTCCACATATGCCCGGACTCGTATCGATGAGATCTGCAACTTTTATGAAGGAAGGTTTCCCAAATTTTGTGTGTAGAAAAAGTCAATTTTCACGACCCCCTAAATAACGTTAGTTTCGAAAATCGATTCGAAACCGAATTTCTCGAACAATGACTTATAAAATGGTCTCAATATTCATAATTTAAATAGTAGAATGAATATTGAATTACATAAATTTATTATATGAAAATTCAGGTCTTCACAACCTGCCCCCAATTCCACTATGCCACCATAGGGCCCAGGCCTCGGTTCAGACACGCCTCCACCACGCGCTGATGGACACGTATGGCCACGTACTATTTGGTTTGGTGGGAAATAGAGTAATAGACTAGTAAAGGTCGGGAGCGTGTATTTTACAGGGAGAGGAGAAGGATTTGAATGATATCGTTGTCTTTTTTCTTTCAAGTTTAATCGATGAAAAAAAACCCCTTTTAAACGGGAAACATGTGTCTGTTCTTGTGTGAGCGGTAAGCCTCGAAACTTCTTAAAAACTAAAATAAAAATAAAAAAGTAACTAAGTAAAGCTTCTCTCTCTCTCTCTTTTTTTTTTTTTTTTTTTTTACATATATGGAAGACTATTTCAGCTAACCACTTTCGTAGCGCCATCAAGAATTTCATAGTATATTTAATTTCTCACCGTCATACAAAAAATTAAGAAACTGATTTTATTTTCAATCATCCAATAATAATACTGCTACTAATAATAATCAGAGAATTACATGATAACTTTTTTCTTTTCATTACAAAACTTTACCTAATACTAGCTTTTGGCCCATGTATACGCACGGTAAACTAGACCATATTAGCACAGTGGTGGTTGGAATAAGTTAACTAACATTATGTAAACGATTATTTGGATTTTAGTAGCCTCTGCAAATTAGTATTGTGGTTAGAATTTATGCATATTAGCTCATAGTATTTTCCGCCCCCAGTATATACTTGCAAATGGAAATATCTAAATTTCTATCCTAAAGTCCTTTTTTGTTGGATTGGATTTCTATCCTAAAGTTGGAAAAAGACTAATTGTTTACATATTTCGACCAAAGAAAACAAATTTAGTAAATATTTGTGTAAATAGTTTTTTGATGATATTTTATATACACACACACACAAGAAAGCGTACGACACTGCTCCCACGTCTGCGATTGTCAAACTAATAATCAACGTAGAAATCACACGAAATGAGGGACAGCAACTCCCACGAACCATCCCTCACGCGCTCAAACCTCACCCCCCGTCGCGTATAAACCAAAACAATGGGCTAGGACGGCGCCGGTCATCAAACCCTTTCTCCATTGTTAAAGTTCGCTTTGGCTGCTCGTCATCAAAACCGTGTTCTCCTCCATCTTTCCCTGTAATCCAGTTATCTCCTCTGTCATTCCCAATCATATCCATACTTATATAAAGGCTAGACCTTCCACGTCTGTTACACACCAACATCCCCTTCCTTAATATTCTAATCTTTCCTTCTTCTATAAATAGCAAAGAGACACCAGAGAAGTCCAATACACATTTTACGAGTTCAAGCTATCTGGGTTTTATAGCAATCAAGCTCTACTACTTACCATGACAGTCGACGCAGTTTCTTTGACTCCAGCCGCTTCTATGGAGAAGGCGCAGCAACAGCATTCTCCTAAGTCGACCTTGGCAAAGTTGTGCCGTAAATTATCTTCGAGAAAGGCAGAGAGGCGCACTCTATCGAGTCCAACGAACAGCTCATGCAGCAGCGAGCTCGAGAAGGTGTTCTATTACTTTGACGAGAACAGTGACGGTAAGATATCCCCGGCAGAACTTCAGACCTGTGTGAGGACTGTCGGAGGGGAATTGTCCGAGGAGGAAGCGCAAGCGGCCGTGGAGGCTTCCGATTTGGATGGAGATGGGATGCTGGGGTTTGAAGAGTTCCAGAAGTTGATGGAGGCTACAAATGGAGACGAGGAGAACAAGAGCAAAGAGCTCACAGATGCCTTTGGGATGTATGAAATGGAGGGCTCGGGATGCATAACACCAGCAAGCTTGAAGAGGATGCTGGGTAGGTTGGGCGAGTCCCGCACCATTGAGGATTGCAAGAGTATGATTCGCATGTTCGACCTCAATGGAGATGGAGTTCTCAACTTTAATGAGTTCAGAATCATGATGGCATGAATAATGATGCCCCATTGTTTTGTGTATATAAGATTGTTCCTTGTTACCTTCACTTCATTAATTAATTTTTAACAACTGATATTTTGATTTTTTTTTTTTGTTACAAGATATTTTTCATTTTTCCTTCTGTAGTATTAACTCATAATAAAATGAGATATTATAAAATTTTCCCACGTAGCTCTTACATTTCTAAAGTCTTCATCACAGAACTTAGGTTTACACAAGTACCTAGGTATTATTAGTAAGACTAAGACCAGATATTCAGTTATAGAAGTTGCTGACTATAGCATGTTAACATCTGATTAACACAGTAGATGCTTAAGTACAACTTCATTGGCAAACTGGATGAAAGAAACCATGAACTTCCAAATTGCAGCATCTCATATTCCATTAAGGGTGACCACAACTTTCCGAGCACTAGGTTCGTCACGATGCTCGCACAACCATATTCCCTGAAGCAATTGATAGAAGGAGACGGTAAACGATATGGCATAAGCTATAAAGCAGATACAAATCTAGACTTTCATTTTGCAGCTTAATCCAACAGCTGTAACAGGACCAAAACATTCTCATTCTCCTACTGCCTGCTCGCTCTCCTTGTTCTTCGTCTTAATCAACTCCAGTCCTCGACCTATCTCTTTCTTCATGAACATTCTGATTTTTTTTTTCTCTCTCTCTCTCTCTTGCTCTCTTCAATTTCATACAGACCCAAAAAGTAAAAACAATCATTCAGATATCAGGAACTTGGGTAACTGAGATTGGACCTCAGCAAAATCTCAAGCTTGGTTAAAACCGGTGCCTTGCCCAAATCTCATTCTGATTTGATTTGTTTCTGTTTCTGAGAAAAGAAACCAGTTTCTGGGTAAAATCTGAGATTGAACCTCAGGTCCTCATCAAAATCAAATCAAATCAAATAAAAAGATGGAAACATCACATAACCCATCTCCTTAGAATCAAGTATGCTCCTAAGGCTACACAAGATTACAGTACACAAGCTAACCTCAGGAACTATCCTATTGAGGAATGTCTGTATCGGTACGAACATCAGAGTCATAGTTCTCATTGATAGTAAGAGAAGCACTTCTGTGTTGCACTGAAACATTAACAGATGTTAGTTCAAAAAAGGCAGCTTCAACATGAAAAAAGGGAGGCAGGTACGAGTTTAGCCTTGGGCCTTACAGAAGAGGTGAGCAAGTCCACAGTTGAATCCAGACAAGTCCTGCCCGATTTCCTTCATTATCTGAAACGAAACCAGCATAGATGTAACTATGATTAGATTGATTGAACTGGGGTTCAGGGTTTTGGAGCTAACAGACCAGAGATGATGATGGGTATTGGGGGTGATGAGATGGCAACCTCTTCTCTGGGGAGGCAAGGGCCCACTCGGGACCGGAAGCTGCCATTGAATTGGGGTCGGTGGTGCTTGGGGCGGTGACCAAGGAACAGTTGATGCGAACCGGAGATGAGACTGAGAGGGACTTCGCCACAGAGAGGAACGACAGTGAGCTTTGCATAGCGGACCAGGCAGTTTGAGAAACAAGAAAAAGCCCAAACGCACGAAATTGGGAAAAATGCCTCGGAGAGTTTTGGGTTATAAAACTAATAAGCATTTCCACATCACCTCACCGCTGCCGCACGTTGCTCCCTCCACTTCTGGTCCACTAAACAAGTTTTTAGTTTGGGATATCTTCACAAATGATGTATGAACTTTAGGTCATTCTACACTTTGATGTATAAACTTTCATAACTATCATAATGATGTATCAAGTTTGCTCAAATCTTTCATTTTGGTGTATGCCGTTAAATTTTCCGTTATCTTTGCAAAAAAAAAAAAAAAAAACTGACAAAGCTAAAGGAATGATAACTGAATTTTTTTTTTTTTTGCAAAGATAACGGAAAATTTAACGGCGTACACCAAAATGAAATATTAGAGCAAACTTGATACACCATTCTGATAGTTATGAAAGTTGGTACATCAAAGTGTAGAATTACTTAAAGTTCATACACCATTTGTGATGTTTTCCCTTTTAGTTTTGTGCATCATTCCCTAGTGTTGATGTATCAATCGGTTTAGTTCTATGCAAAAGTACTTCAGTATTTATCAGATTCGATGAGTGACCAACTTTGAGAGAGTCGATAGGCCGAGAGATGGGTGGAGTAGATCTTGATCAACCTGTAAAACAAAAGAAATAGTTAGGGAGGTTAGTGTGTATCTGTTAAAGATCCTATGATGCTCAAATTACTTGAGTAATGAATTTGAGAGCGCAAGAGTTTTTTTTTCTTTGTGTGGTCCGAAAAGACTGTATTTAAATATGAAAGCCTCTGGGGCAACCAGTGTTTATAATATCAAATAGCAGGGCAATTGATGCATTTCTCAGAACCGTATTGGTCCAACATAAACCATCAAAGGACCTATGGCCTACATTTGTAATTTGCCTACATTTACAATTGCTTCCCTAAAGACATGCTTGAAGGAGATAGAGGCAAACATAGTAGCAATCTTCTAAATGTCTTGGACAATTTTTGCTATCCTTGATGGTGGTTGGATAATACTCGTTATCACATCAATAACAAGTTTTAAGTCGCCTTTAACCTATAGTTTCAAAAAGCCTTGTCGTTGTGCACTGACGAGGCTATTTCGTAGAGCTGTTGATTCTGCTACCGGAGCTATGGTACTCCCAGATCTTTTTACAATTGCATAAAGCGGTTTACCGAAAGTATCCCTGATGATGAAGCCTCCTTCTGCAGAGTTTCTCTGTCTAGATCCATCAAAGTTAAACTTTGACATAATTTCTGGGAGGAGGTTGCCATATAATAGTGGCTGGATGGTTTTGCATAATCTTCCCCCCATTTGGATATATCGTTTCTTTGATATCATTAAGAATAGCAGCTAAGGCTGTTAAACTGCATTTGGGAAGCTAATAGCTCCTCTAAAGAAAGTTTCATTTATGGCTTTCCAAATTTGCCAATAAATTATTAGCAACTTAGCCAACTTCCCACTATCATATGGTTGATTAACAATCAGCTCCTGAAAGACCTTTAAATAGCCTTCCTCACAGTCAATTGGGACCTAAACTTGAGCTAGACTCCAATTCACTAGTAAATTCACAATAGCCAAACAAATAATCAGCAGTTTCATTATCATTATCACAAAGTGGACAGGAATTCTCATCAATGTAACCAAACTTGGAAAGTTGATCTATTATTTTCAATCTACCTCTCAACAAAAGCCAACCAAAAAATGTAATTTTTGGAGGAATTTTAAGCTTCAAGCGCTTACTTAGAAGCTTGATATTGTTGGGTTCCTCCGTATTATCAAGTTACAGCCAAGTTGTAGTCTTAATAGTAAATTGACCATTGGAAGAATGTCCCCAAACAAATTCATCTTCCTCATCTATGTAAGGGATAGGAATACTAGTAATCTGGTTGACAATATTATGGTCCAGATAGTGTAAAAGTTTGGTTATATTCCAAACTTCACGAGCTCTTCATCTTTTCCTTGGGCTTGGATGATTTGACTAATTATGGTGGGTTGCACCACTAAATTTCCAATAAAAACTCCATTCATGTTCACTTAAGGGGTAAGATTTAGAGTTCCCAACACGCTCTAATGATCTCTTATTATTGAAGCAAGGTGGCTTTGAGGCTTTCCGCTTAAAGCGTCAGCCACTATATTTCTTTCCCTAGGTGGTATTGCAAGGTGAAGTCATAGTCCTTGATAAGCTTCATCCACCTTCATTGTCACATGTTTAGATCCTTCTGGGAGAAAATGTACTTGAGACTTTTATGATCAGAGAATAGATCGAAGTGTTCCCCGTACAAATAATGTCTCCAAATTTTCAAAGCAAAAACCACAGCTGCTAGCTCGAGATCATGGGTTAGATAATTCTTCTCATGCACCTTCAATTGGCGATATGCGTATACTACCACCTTTCCATTTTGCATGAGTACGCAACCAAGTCCTTGATGTGATGCATCACTATATATGACGAAAGGAACTCCGCTTTCTGGAATGGCGAGAATGGGTCCTGTCGTCAATCTTTCCTTTAGCTTTTGGAATGCTCGTTCACAATTATCATCCAAAATGTACTTCACATTCTTTCGAGTCAACCTCGTCAATGGGAGAGCAAGTTTTGAAAAACCTTCTATGAACCTTCGATAATATCCAGTAAGGCACTTCTGTTGGAGTGGTGGGAGCTTTCCATTCTAACACAACTTCAATCTTCGCAGGATCCATTGTTATCCCCATTTGAGAGACTACATGGCCTAAGAACTTCACTTAGTGTCGCCAGAAATCACACTTCTCAAGTTTCACATATAGCTTATGTTCCCTAAGCACTTGTAAGGTATTCTCCAAGTGTTGTGTATGATCTACTTCATTTTTAGAATAAATCAAAATATCATCAATGAAGACGATAATGAATTTATCAAGAAATGGACTGAAAACTCTGTTCATCAAATCCATGAATATGGTTGGTGCATTGATTAATCCAAAGGACATTACCAACCACTCATATTGCCCATACCGCGTGTTAAATGCGGTTTTATGGATATCATCCTTCTTGACTAGAAGTTGATGGTACCCAGAGCGTAAGTCGATCTTTGAAAATATTCGAGCTCCTCGTAGCCGATCAAATAAATCATCAATTCGCGGCAATGGATACTTATTCTTAATAGTCACCTTGTTCAATTGTTGGTGGTCGATACATAGTCGGAGAGATCCATCTTTCTTCTTCACGAACAAAACAGGTGCTCCCCAACTAGAAGCACTCGGCCGGATAAATCTGAGATCGAGAAATCCTTTGATTTGCATCTGCAACTCCTTTAATTCTTTTGGTGCCATTCTATAGGGAGTAACAGAAATTGGTCTGGCTTCAGGTATGAGGTCCATGCTGAATTCAATATCTCAGCTTGGAGGTAAATGAGTGATTTCTTGGAAAACATCTTTAAATGAGTTTACGATAGGGATTTGGTCTATTAAAGGTTTTGAACTCTTTAATTCGACATTGGCAAGAATTTTGGAAGGTATGAATTCTGTGGGCAAGTCACATTGAATTTTTCGAATGGGTTGGCCAGGAATCGAGAAGGTGATAGTTTTCTCATGAGAGCCTATAAGGGCATGATATTTGCTTAACTAATCAAATCCTAGAATTAGGTCAAATAGCCTCAAATTTATAACTACGAGGTCCATGGGAAATTCTGTATCTAGAACATGTATAGGACATGATTTGCATACTTTGGTTAGGGTGGTAGATTTTTCTAATGGTGTTGAAACCGTTAAAATTTGGTCATGTTTAGTTGGTGTCAACCCCAAGTTTTGACAAATGCAGCAGATATAAGGGAATCGGATGCGCCAGAATCAAATAGCATATGAGCATGAATAGTATATACGATTAGCGTACCTTCCCTCACAATGTTCTCAGAAGCTACGACATTTAGTTGGATGGGACGAGGTGGTGGTGGATTATTTGTTTGCCTCAGTGCATCGCACTGATTTGAGAAATGTCCCATCTTACCACAATTGAAACAAGATCCTGGAAGGCGACGTGGCTTTGGCAGGCATTAGACATGTGCCCCGTTTCTCCACAGTTGAAACACCGAATTGGGCCTCTTGCCACCTCCTTTCCTTTTTGAGTTGATGTTGTCGGCTTTTGAAATGCGTCTCTCCGTTTTTGCTGCTTCCATGGTTATCCGCCTTTCTGGTTAGGCATTTGATGACTTCTTTTTCCTCGAGAGCCATTATCATTCTTCTCCATGCGATACTTTTGATTTTCCTCCTCGTGAGTTAAGGCTTTGTCCACAGCTTCTTCATACGTGATTCCACGTGAAGTGACCATTCTTTGAATGTTCGAATTTAGTCTTCCAATGAATTTTCTTGCCTTTTTATCATCTGTATCTACCATATGTGGAGCAAAACGAGAAAGTTTAGTGAACTTGGTCTCATACTCAATCACAGTCATCTTTCCTTGAGTAATTTGAATAACTCTAGTTCTTTCTTGTCTTTCTCAACTTGTGGAAAATATTTTTCCAGAAATTTCTCTTTGAAGGTAGCCCATTCCATGAGTTCCATTGTGGTAGGTAGTGTGACACGTTTGACCGAGTCCCACTAGAAATGAGCATCTCCTTCTAAGAGGCATGTAGCCACTCTTCATAACTCTACCTGGGTATAGTCCATCATTTCAAAATGGATTTCCAGATTGTAAATCCATTCTTTAGCCTCGTAAGGTTTTCCTCCACCAAATTTCCTTGCTCCTAGACTCCTTATGTGTGTTACTAGTCGTCCTAGCCTCCCACCGACTTTATTTGCCTCCATCCTTCTTGTGAAGGCTTCGACGAAATCGTTTGCGTCGACAGGTAGATTTCTTCTATCGATCATGGTCCTAATTAAAGAATGTAATCTATAATTTAAACCAAAATATTCTTAAACTGAATATTTTACACTAAATATAATTTAGCATAACGGATTATGCATAGCTAAGAAAAGGCATCCAAGAGCTACTTTCTAAAGACAACTTAACTACAAGCATAAGAGTATCAAACAAGGCCTTCATAAAATATTAACAATATAATTCAAACACAAAACTTCAAGATGCAAGAAACTATAGGTGAGAACGTAGATGCAACTTTTAAATCTCGGACAGTACATACACATATAAATATAACCCTCCCCGTTCTTGTTAAGTTTTACAAAAAATATTTTTTTTTTAAAGGCAAAATTTAAGAGAACAAACGCTCTGATACCAATCTGTCACACCCCCAAACTTGAGACCAATATTATACTGAAATATGGTACCCGAATTTGCGATGTGAGTTAACATAAATAAAACTTCCTTTTTGAATAAATTGAAAGAAAGTAAAGGACTATATATAGATATATATGAATAGGACTTTTATTAGAAAACGAAATCATTATTTGTACAATACAAAAGTGAAACTTAGTATCACTGTAGAGCACTCTAAGATATCTTAAACTTAGAAATAATCCAAGTATCTTCTAAGCATTTTTCCGTTTAGAAACCGATGATACCACATGCTATGCTTACAAGTCATATAGGTAATTTTTCAATGTTAGAGTTCTAGTAAACTTAGTAAAATACCTTAGTTAGTATTTCTTGTGTACACTCGATATATTGAGCTCAAGACTCTCATCTATATTATTTGTATGATGCATGTCATTTTAGTACTAGTTATTGCTAACACATATTTTGAATCTTAAGAAATGGCATATCAATATTCGTATTAGATTGAGCAAATGTGTATCTATGTGTATATCTATATGTATATATGTATACATAATTCAAATGCCAATACATCTAGAAGAGCTAATCTAATTTTTTTTTCTAACAACCATAACATTATTGGAAATTTCCTTAATTGTAAATGCTTTTAGTCTAACTATGTAGACTTCCAACTCACTTTTGACTTACAAGTCAAGTAAGGTTGCTTACTATGATCAAAAATGTGTATCTATGTGTATATCTATATGTATATATCTATACACAATTCAAATGCCAATACATCTAGAAGACCTAATCTGATTTTTCTTTCTAACAACCATAACATTATTGGAAATTTCCTTGTAAATACTTTTAGTCTAACTATGTAGACTTCCAACTCACTTTTGACTTATAAGTCAAGTAAGGTTGCTAAAGATTGATTTTTAATGCATCTTTCTAGCCTATATAAACATGGATTTGTATCATTTTTCTTCCTTCAAGCCTTAAGATCAAGTGCAAAACTGATTTGGAAGCCTTAGTTGTAGAGAAAACTCACCTCACTAATCCTTCATCATTTTTCTCTTACGAAGCTCCCTTTGTTTTTCTCAAAGAAGTCTAAGCTTGGATCCAAGACCAAAATATTCACTCCATCTCTGAGTTTCTTAAGTAAGTATATGAATACATTCCTGTATTCTTTTGCCTTTAAGATTTATCAAAATGCATAACCGATGATAAAATGGAAAAAAAATCTGTTTTGCTGCAGTCATATATTTTCGTGTTTGCTAAAAGTTGATCTTGTTAAAACTAATTATATTTTCAGTTTATTCATGAAAAATCCTTCAGTTTAGGCTTTTAAATCACTAAAAAAGGTTAAGAAATGAAGAAGTTATGGCTAATCGAAGTTTTCATTTAGTAAACTTGCTGAAAATCTCATACAGCTATCACCACTTCAAAAATTTATATCTCCCTCATTTCTTATCGATTTTCTACAAACTTTATATCAATTTGAAGCTTAGGACCTCTACTTTTAATCTGGAAATTTTTAGAAATAGTAGTAATTTATTCACTATGCAAGGACTTTGACATCAAAGTTTAATATTAAGAAAATCAGTTTCTGTGCTGTTCTGGTCTTTTACCATTTCTAGACTATATCACTATGATCTAGACTACATGACTTATTCTATTGAATTCCTTGTGAAAAATCCTATGATATGGTGTCATCACTTGCCTATTTCGGACATGAATTGAATAAGTTATAAAAACAGAAAGATGATAGTTCTTAACACTATTATTTTGGTTGACGAATGGACACTTCGGACTAAGATTTGTAATACTATGAAAAGAGGACTATTAACTCTTTGACTACTAACTAATATTCTTTTACTACTTCTAATTTACAGTATCTTTATTTTATTGCATATTACATTCAAGTTTATTTATATATATATGTACGTATGTATATATATGTACGTAACTATGTATATATTAATTTATCCACACAATTTCAGTTATGTTTACTTATGTAAGCTTGTATATATGCTTTGTTACTATTTATGTAGTTGTTTTATTTACTACTTAAAGCTTACTATACTCTATTGACGTAATTATATCTGGAGATGTGAAGCTGGGTGATTAGTACTACCCCGTGCTTAAGTGAATTACTGGTAAAAGTGTTTTGTGATATGAAAAGTTAGTCTGGACCCTAGTCCCTACAGATAGTGCACTATTATACTCATAGCAAGGAAGTGTTGACCTTGAGTATACATACTTTAGTAGTATCCTCAGTATGCTGTGGCTTACCCGTGCTTTGGTATTATGGACCTAGCACATGGATTTATGAATTATTACCAGTTAATCCAAAATATTCACTGAGAAAAGAAGTATATGTATATCATATTGATCAAATATTTGTTTGCAATATATTATTAATATGTTATACTGTTAAGTGAAAAGAGAATCAAGCATGCATTGTTTTGAAGTTATTTGCACCTATTAATGCTGCAGAAATTGTTGATTCGATAAAGAGATGTGACTATGTGATTTATTACCAGTTTTATAAACATTTATATATGTCTGTACACAGATACATATTTAAGATTTGGTGTGAACATATAAATAGTTCTCGGTATATTTTTACTTGGTTGTTCAGTTTTGATTTCTTATAAGACACATTAATATAAGAATGTAAGTTGTACTTACTGGGTCTATGTTACTCATGATGCTACACCTTCATGTTTTCAGGTAATGAGTAGATGCATGGGAAAAAGGGATAAACCTACTAAATATAAGAAAGTTTTATTACACTCATTCTCTTGAAATAGTAGTAGGAAAATAAAACTTTCTTTTATTTAGTAGGTTCATCCATTTTTCCCCATGCATCTACTCGTTACCTGAAAACATGAAGGTGTAGCATCATGAGTAACACAGACCCAGTAAGTACAACTTACATTCTTATATTAATGTGGCTTATAAGAAATCAAAACTGAAAAACCAAGTAAAAATATACCGAGAATCATTTATATGTTCACACTCAATCTTAAATATGTATCTGTGCACGCACATATATAAACATTTATAAAACTAGTAATAAGTCACATAGTCACATCTCTTTATCGAAACAACAATTTCTGCAGCATTAATAGGTGCAAATAACATCAAAACAATGCATGCTCGATTCTCTTTTCACTTAACACTATAACATATTAATAATATATTGCAAACAAATATTTGATCAATATAATATACATATACTTCTTTTCTCATATTTTGGATTAACTAGTAATAATTCATAAATTCACATGCTAGGTCCATAATACCAAAGCACGGGTAAGTCGCAGCATACTGAGGACACTACTAAAGTATGTATACTCAAGGTCAGCACTTCCTTGCTATGAGTATAATAGTGCACTATCTGTAGGGACTAGGGTCCAGACTAACTTTTCATATCACAAAACACTTTTACCAGTAATTCACTTAAGCACGGGGTAATACTAATCACCCAGCTTCACATCTCCAGATATAATTACGTCAATAGAGTATAGTAAGCTTTAAGTAGTAAATAAAACGACTACATAAATAGTAGCAAAGCATATAAACAAGCTTACATAAGTAAATATAACTGAAATTGTGTAGACAAATTAATATATACATAGTTACATACATATATATACATACATACATGTATGTGTATATATATATATATATAAACTTGAAAGTAAATGTGCAATAAAATAAAGATACTGTAAATTAGAAGTAGTAAAAAAATATTAGTTAGTAGTCAAAGAGTTAATAGTCCTCTTTCCATAGTATTATAAATTTTAGTCCGAAGTGTCCATTCGTCAATCAAAATAATAGTACCAAGAACTATCATATTTCTGTTTTTATAACTTATTCAATTCATGTCCGAAATAGGCAAGTGGGGGCACCATATCATAGGATTTTTTACAAGGAATTCAATGGAATAAGTCATGTAGTCCAGATCATAGTGCTATAGTCCATAAATGGTAAAAGACCAGACAGCACAGAAACCGATTTCTTAATATTAAACTTTGATGTCAAAGTCCTTGCATACTGAATAAATTACTACTATTTTTCAAACTTTCCAGATTAAAATTAAAAGTCCTAAGCTTCAAATTGATATAAATTTTGTAGAAAATGGATAAGAAATGAGGGAGATATGAATTTTTGAAGTGGTAATAGTTGTGTGAGATTTTCAACAAGTTTACTAAATGAAAACTTCGATTAGCCATAACTTCTTCATTTCTTAACCTTTTTTAGTGATTCAAAAGCCTACACTGAAGGATTTTTCATGAAGAAAATTGAAAATATAATTAGTTTTGACAAGATTAACTTATAGCAAAACAGATTCTTTTCCATTTTATCATCGGTTATGCATTTTGATAAATCTTAAAGGCAAAAGAATATAGGAATGTATTCATGTACTTAATTAAGAAACTCAGAGATGGAGTGAATATTTTGGTCTTGGATCCACGCTTGGACTTCTTTGAGAAAAACAAAGGGAGCTTCTTAAGAGAAACATGATGAAGGATCAGTGAGGTGAGTTTTCTCTACAACTAAGGCTTCCAAATAAATTTTGCACTTGATCTTAAGGCTTGAAGGAAGAAAAATGATACAGATCCATGTTTATATAGGCTAGAAAGATGCATTAACAATCAATCTTTAGCAACCTTACTTGACTTGTAAGTCAAAAGTGAGTTGGAAGTCTACATAGTTAGACTAAAACCATTTACAAGGAAATTTCCAATAATGTTATGGTTGTTAGAAAGAAAAATCAGATTAGGTCTTCTAGATGTATTGGCATTTGAATTGTGTATACATATATACATATAGATATACACATAGATACACATTTGCTCAAACTAATACGAAGATTGATATGCCATTTCTTAAGATTCAAAATATGTGTTAGCAATAACTAGTACTAAAGTGAGATGCATAATACAAATAATATAGATGAGAGTCTTGAGCTCAATAACAAATATCGAGTGTACACAAGAAATACGAACTAAGGTAGTTTAGTAAGTTTACTAGAACTCTAATATTGAAAAATTACCTATATAACTTGTAAGTATAGCATGTGGTATCTTCGGTTTCTAAACGGAAAAATACTTAGAAGATACTTGGATTATTTCTAAGTTTAAGGTATCCTAGAGTGCTCTACAGTGATACTAAGTTTCGGGTTATTACAGGCACAATATTATCCCAAATGAAATTGGTATTCGAGAATATCCTTGCTAATGTGAGTAAGCAGGACAAGGTTGTACAATCAGCTTGCTCCTACTCAGCTAGGTGAGGAGAGTTGAGTATCGTGGGTACCAATAGGGCTTACTCCTCAACGAGGTATTCAACTAACTAACTCGATTTAGGAGATGGAGCATGTAAGCGATTTTGTACCAAACTAAGGACAAATGCAAGGTCGAAGCTAAACAAATGCCTATGCCACTTAGTATATGGCCAATGAACTTCACGAGGTTTCGGCATATCATCGCCCACATCTTTGTCTAGTTGGCCTAAGGATTGCCCACAGACGAACCTTACTTCAACGAGTTAGACACTAGGTCTCCTCCTATAGACCATATCCGGCAAATTCTCACCCATCAATATGTATAAAGAGTCATAATGGACCATAATTAATCCATATAATCTTCAAATGACATGCCGTTAAGTGCATTGAACTCGTCTCGACCTTCTCGATATTTCTCATGTTTTAAGTCTTCCCAAATTCCAAGTTGAAATACCTTCAAACTGGAAGCTACAAAATTATACTTATTTACTACAATACCACTTATCCCTCATTTATTTTGAGGCTCGCCATTTGGTCTCCAATGCTCGCTCCTAATCATCTCTTTCATGGAGTGTCATACTGCACTACTCTTCAGTATGGCTCGTGACACATGGCAACATGTGATTACTTATTTCGTGACACTTCAATCACTGACCAATCATAGGTAAAAAATAAAATGGCTAAATACTGGTTACTATCCTGTGGTTTAGGTCAAAATCAATTCAGTCTCTAAGCGTCTAATTTCATCAAAAACACCAATGTACTTTCAATTTAATCTAATAGGTCTAATTCGTTAATCTTTTGTTGTGAGTTCCAGTTATAGTTGGGTTATTTGGTTAAAAACTTTTTATTTGATAAATTTCTAATAGTGAGATCCACTTCTAAATTGACTATGCATATCACCTCAATACCGAATCATAAAACATAGACCTCATATGACCCACGTTAGCAAGTTAACTAACTCAATTAACGGAAAACTAATAAATTTGACTTATTAGATCAAAATTGAGAGTGCATGAGTGTTTTTGATGAAATTAAAAGTTCAATGACTGAATTGATTTTGAACCAAATTACATGATAGTAATTAGTATTTAGCCCAAAATAAAATAAATAGTTTCATAGTTCAAACTTAAAACCTCATCCGACAAAACCCAAAAATGTTTTCGAAATACCACCAAAACACAAAAGAAAAAGAAGCAGACACTTATAAAAAAAGAAAAAAAAGGAAAGAAAAAGGTGGAAACTGGAATTTCCTTTCTTTCGTCTTTCCTGAATGAAAGTGATCACTAGTTGGGGGTACATCTGCACTGCGCGAGGACGACCCAGAGAGGGAACACTGAAGTTGAGGATTGAGTAGTGGTGGTCTACCTCCATAACTCTATAGCAGGCGCTTTAAATGTGCAATGCCTTTGCCCTTTCTGCTTTTTACTTCAATAAAAAACGAGAAAACCATTTCATTTCTCAATCTAATTTAATTCTACGTCCTCTTAAATTTCTGGTTTTACCTTTAGAAAGTCGTTCCCCCACGATTTGGTGACGCATTTAACCCCAGAAAATCAGCTTCCCTTTATAATTCTTCCTTTTTCTGTCCAAAGTATTAAAATATTTCCTTCACAGATTAGTAAATTAGATTTTCTGGATTAAAGTGTGATCATTTAGAAATGGAAAGAATCATCATATGAAACCCAGAAGCCCATAGCTGCTGGCTTCTTATTAGATAAGAAAACTAAACAAAGACAACTGAAAAGAATTGGGAATTGAGAGAGAAATGGGGTTGGGCTTGAAGTGGTGGTGGTGGTGGTTGACGATGACGGCGGTTGGAGTAGGAGTGGTGGTTACTTCTGAGACTAAGCATGAGAATCTTGTTAGTCGTATTGCTTTTGGATCATGTGCCAACCAATCTGCTCCCCAGGTTTGTACTCTCTGCACTTTCACCCGTCCTTTTTTTATTTTGTGAATTTCTTTTTGGGTTTTTACTGCCTTTGGATATATATATGTGTTAAATTGTTTGATATTCATATTCCTAAGAAGTTGGCCAAATGCCAAAAGCAATTTGGCCACAAAGAAACAGCATAGATAGAGATGAGCCCACTTCCACTGACAATCTGCTGTTTGCTAAATTTGAGTCCTAGTGTGTTCCCACTTACCCTTTTTGACAGATTGTTCATGTAATGACTTAAAGCTTGTGCTTTTGTGCAGCCCATATGGGATGCAATCATAAAGTTTGATCCCCAAGTTTTCATTTGGCTGGGTGATAACATTTATGGAGACATCAGGTTGCCTAATAAGCCTTTTGGGAGGAAAAGAAATATTGGTCCATGGAAGAATACTGAAAGGTTTGTTCCTGCTAGCGAGCAGGAAATGAAATCCAAGTATGAGGAAGCCAAGTCTAATCCTGGTTATTCTCGTCTTCGACAGAAGACTAAGGTGTTTTATTCTTGATTCTGTGACTGGATAGTTTTTGTTATTGCTCATCCACATTCTTTTCATGTAATTTATCTTCACTCAATGTCAACCGTGTAGGTCATAGGCACATGGGATGACCATGATTATGGATTAAACGATGCAGGAAAAGAATTTGCTGGGAAAGTAACTAATCAGAGGCTTATGCTTGATTTCTTAGATGAGCCTCAAGATAGTCCACGGTAAGGGACTGTTCACCTTTATGTAGTGGTATTATGGACTTCTTGGTATCCAAAGATGTTGGTGTTGAAGTTGTTACAACCTCCCTTGCTTTCTATGAACATCATTTACTGTGGTGGAGGCAATGTTATTATAATGCCCAATTCTTTCTGATCATAATGAATTGCTACTGTGGTTTCATTGTAGGCGCAAACAAGCTGGTGTCTATACATCTTATACATTTGGCCCAACAGGTAGACAAATCAAGGTATCAAATTGACAGGCTTTTTTTTTTTTTTTTGGTCAGACAGGTTTTTAGTTATATCTCTGCATACTGTTTTCTCATAGAATCCAAAATGAGATTTCCCTGCATTCTTCAGCATGCCATTTGTGGACAGCTATTCTATTGAGCATAATTTTCATTTAGCATGGTATTCTCAATAGGGTACATTTCTGCAACTGCAATCATGTCTAAGAAAACAAATGTTTGGGTAAGGATACAGTTTGTACTAATTCTGGGCAATAAACTTCCTCAGGTTATCCTATTAGATACTAGATACCACCGAGATCCTCTACGTAGTGACGGAAGTATTTTGGGGAGTTCACAGTGGACTTGGTTAGAGAAAGAGCTTTATGGTTTGCCAACAGCCATTACTATTATTGGATCATCTATACAGGTAAATTATAAACTTATGCCTTATATGAGGTATTGTGCTTGAATATGTGCAGGGTGTCTTTACCATCCTGTTAGCTATGTAATAATTCAAAAAAACATGTGCCCATTCCCAGGTGGCTTGAGAGTCAAGTTCTTTTGCATTTGTCAATTTATGCCTTCATTATCTCTAAGTTTTGTTATTCATCCAAACTCGGAGTAATTGTTTTTTATTTATTTATTACAATTCAGGTCATATCAAATCTCTCAGCAACAACTGGGCCCTTTTTTTATATGGAATCATGGGGGCGTTTTCCAAAAGAGAGAGATCGATTATTTAAACTGCTGGCAGATAGTAAGGTGGTATATATGTCCATGCTGTCAGTTCAACCTCTTTTAGTAGCAATTTCATATTATACAACCAATAGATGCATAAAGTGTGGCATGTTGTTCTTTACTTTTACTACTTGCTATCCCTCTCTGTGGGGTGAGAGCTATCAGCTCCAGCTTTTACAAATCTTGTTCCTTGTGCAGAGGGGTGGAGTGTCTTTCATTAGTGGAGATGTTCATTTTGGAGAAATTACAAGATATGATTGTGCCACTGGATATCCATTGTATGATGTAACTGCAAGCGGAATCACCCAAGCAGTTGAAAAGGTAGTTCCAATGCCGCTGCATTTCTTAGTGAGATTTCTGGCATGGTTTACTCCTGCCACCTTGAGAGTAATGGATGGAAACTGCAGACGCAAGTCATGCACATATGGTATGCATGTCATCTTAAACTTGATTTGTGTAGAGTTCTCTAGTGAAAAAAATGTCTAGTTTTTGAGTTTCCAGATGTATATTTCTCAGGCATGCCTAATTTTGGAGCACTTGAGATAGACTGGGATGCAACTCCTGTGACATTGAAAATTCAAGTGAGGGATACGAATGGTGATCCTGTGGTAGGTGTAACTGCACCATTATCGGAATTGCAAGCAAGAAATTTCAACTATGTGACTAGCAACAAAGTAGGAAAGCACCAAAGGCACTGCTATCTTGAAATCAATCAACCAGGGATTGTCAGATATCGCTTGGCTATTTTAGCTTATTCTGCTCTATCTGGTATGTTTGTCTACACTATCAGCCTTCTGTTAAATGCATCTTGTATAGTTAAATCTGCTGATTGTGATAATTTACATCCATTGTTGCAGTATTGATCCTCTGTGTGATGGGTCTGATTTGGCTTGCTACATTATGTTGCTGTCGATGTTCCCGCAAGAAAAAGCGCGAGTGACTGATTGATTGATGGATCATGGTACTTTGTTTGTTCGCTGCAGAGACTCTCATCAGGGAAAACCAGTTTTGACTGGCTAGTATCTAGAACTGTATTGACCAAATAGGAAGTGCATGGACGTATTTCTGTCAGATGTTCAAGTTCTGATTAACATTGATAGTGAACTTTTGATAGACTATTGGAGACCTCAAGTAGTAGTTCACTTATATTAGAACCTGTGTTAAAGTTCTGCGAGCGATTATTCGCCATCAGCTGCATCTCATGATTCTCATGACTGCCACTAGTTCACAGGGGTTATTTTCAGAGCCTCTATATCTTTTACACGATGAAGGTTTCTGTATCCAGACCAAGGGCAAAACCAGAAATCATAATAGGGTGGGCTAAATCTATCAGGGATAAGATTTTTCTTTATCTAAATGGACTAAAATCTATGTAGAATAGGGCTGAATGGCTGATTAATTATCAGTATTAATGTAAAATTGGTAAAATTATCTGGTCAAAGGAAAGAAATAATGTGTTAACCTGTTTTAATATAAATATTATTTTCTTGGTTTTATAATCTACATGTTATAAGAATAAAGATTATTTACACTACAGTGGTGGGTTATTCGAATATAATTTTTTCTCTGGTAACTTATTATACATTTGCGATCAAATAACAACAAATGAATGCCATTTTTAATGGATAATGGTAGTGCTCAAGATTTTGGATAGAAACTTATTTGTTCTGGCCAATAAGGAAAATCTATTTTGATTATGACATATTATATGAGATTTAAAAAGAAAAAAGAAAAAACGTAAATTGTGCGGTGCCTAAAGGCTAGAGCATTGACTGGACGACCATTTCTCGCACTCACGACCGTCTTTTTCTCTTCTCCGGCTCTCTTGCTCCTCCAAATTTTGAACTACATGGCTTCTATTATTGCAAGCTTGCCTCCCCCATTGTTGGCCCAAAGTAGAAGAAACACCTTACTCACAGCTCTCCCAAAGCTACCAGTGTGTTCCTTTAAAGGTAAGCTTGCAGCTGTTCTGGGTTTTTCCTCTTTTGGGTCTCATACATTTCTTTCTGTAAACAACATTTATTCCTAATCTAGCTATGTAACAACATTTATTCCTAATCTAGCTATGTTTGTTTGCTTGTGTTAGAAAGATTAGTTGACTTGATGAGTTGGAGGTAGAAATGTATTGGATTTGTATGTTCAAGAGTATTTCTTTGTGTAACTTTGAGTCTAGTTTGAAGTTGAAGCTCAGCTAATTGGGACAAATGGGTCAAGATACCTCTGTTCTTTCGTTAAATTATCTAGAGTTCAGTTCTTAAGTGAACCAAGTTAATGAAATACATAGTGGTCTTTGTGAAAACTGTAATGTAATCCACAGAAAAGGTTTCAGCAAAATTTCTGTAAGATCTTTGTATGGCACAATGCCCATACATCTTCAATTCCACTGTTTTTTTAGTTCAATTTGAACATAGTAATGTGTTTAAGGATTGTGGGTTTTCAGCATTTATCTATTTTCAAGGTACTTACGAGGAGGGGAAATTTATTTAATTTTGGTATTTGGCCATATGATTCAAACGGATTGAAAGAAAAACAACTGTACGGGTATATGGTTCCGGAAAACTCACTCAAAGTAGCTTAAGGAATATCAGATATCAATTTGTGGTACTAGTAACAGAAGCAAGTATAGTGGTCTTTGCCAACTGATAGACTTGAGAATCTGTTTTGAATTCGTGGAAGTAGTTGAATCCAGAATACCGAGTCTAAGCGTTATTTAAAGGTTTTGAAGGTTGATGATTATGGGTCCAAATGCAATTTGACATGGTTTTATTTTTTATTTTTTTTATTCCATGCATTGATGCATTCCTCTCTCAATCTCACATTTGTGAATAACTTTTACATACAGAGCGACAGAACCGTGTTGCTGTTGTGGTGAGGGCTACTAGTGATAGCTCCGAGTCCTCTACCTCACTCAGTGTAGTTAAGTCTGTTCAGAATGCTGTAAGCTCTCCTGCTTCCCTATCCTTTTGGTTATCAAACTTATCCATATGACGGATAAGAATTATTTGGTATACGACAGTTGTCTTATTGTGTGGGTTAGCATGTATGTGCATGCAACTTTCATTCCATTGTTCCCTTTAGTGGTTCTTAGTGTTGTACAAGGTTCATAACCCTTCCTCCTTTTGTCAAACACAAGAGTGAGTGCTTGTTTCCTACTTATGTGATATTTGGCTGTGATAAATTCAGCTAAACGATTAAAAAATTTATTGTTCTCTAAGTTTTGGTCAGTTCATTTGCTTTTCACCTCAAATATCAGTTCTTCATTCCATATAAATGAAAGATAATTTGATTTTGGGTCCATGTTTCTTATATTTTTTTTTTTTTACTACCTGGATTGGACTAAAAACAGTGGGATAATTCTGAGGATCGAATAGCTCTTGTTGGTTTGGGATTTGCAGCTGTTGTGGCTCTTTGGGCATCAGCAAATCTGATTACGGTAATTTATTGACTTCTTTCATCTACGTAGTTCTTGAAACAATGTGTTTACTGAAAATATACAATTTGTAACTGTAGACTAGAGTTGAGGGTAATAGCTTCATATGAGGTTTATATTCATCTCTCCTCAGTAAGGCTATGAAATTGAAATTAAAAAAAAAAATTATCAATTTTCAGAGCCTTGCAGTGGAGTTGAGAAGAAAAAAATTTCAAACTTTTGCCACCCTTAATTCCTCCTACATATGAAAGATCTTTAGCAGATCCTTTTAACTACGCCATGCATATGCTGTGTATGTGAGTGAACTGGCCTTCAGTTAAAAAATAGTTCTAACGGTTTAATGCTCCTCACCCCTGTCGCTGATCCTCATTTATGTGAATAGGCAATTGACAAGTTGCCGCTTCTCCCAAGTGTGCTAGAATTTGTTGGAATACTCTACTCTTCGGTAAGTATGTGACATATGTGTTTGCAACCATAGGCAAGTTTCACGTTCTGCACATGTAATCTTTATTTGCCCTGTTTACACTTTTCTCTTGTTCTGTTCAAAGATTAACTTGCCTCTGTATTTGTTTCAGTGGTTCATATATCGTTATCTCTTATTCAAACCTGATCGGTAAGAGAAAGTCTGCTTAGTTACACTTTTCTTTTGCTTTAAGTTATGCAGATTACTTTAAGCAGCAGCCTCATGTAGTGCAGCCAAATATCTATGTATACAATACAAGTAGCAGATATGTAGTAGAATTTCTTCTAGTTAGCTGGGAGCTCATTTGGATTTCTTCTTGTCCACAGGGAAGAGCTTTTTCAAATCGCCAACAAATCAATATCAAATATCTTGGGCCAGTGATTGAGGGTGCAAGTCCAGATATAAAGATGTTCTTTTGGAGGAAGGGGTGACACGAACAAGTTACAACAATTCGTATTGCAGTGGCAATGAACACAATTTGTATTTGGCGCAAGCCTTTTGTTGTCCTATCTGTATTCTATATTCTATTGAGATTGTTGTCTTTGGTGTTGGTTTTTATCCGCTTTAGTTTTGCTGTTTTGGGCTCTTCGCTTATGTTGTTCTGTTGAGCTTGGTGTGTTTGAATGTTAGATGTCTTGGAGTCTATCACAGTCCAAGGACAAACTACATGCACCGATGATTACCTAGCTAGAAAGCAACTGTAAGCAAGCCAAACATGGCTCTAACAAAGTCATTACAAGCAAACTCTGAACAGCGCTAAAGTTACAATGAAATGCAAAAGCTAAATAAATTAGATGAAGCCCACAGGCCTCATTAACAGTTACCAGTCCTTTTAGGGACTGGTTTCCAAAGCAGGTGTTCCCACATCAAGCAGAACACCATGGCACCTTGTATTAGCATCTTCTTTACAATTAATTTGATTTATGAATTTATTGAATGTTGCTGCAGGCAAAGGAGGAAATGTCAATGGAAGTATGCGTTACTTGGAAGCCATGATAATTCTGCTTGCTTCTGGAGAAACTAGTTGTCTTTATTTGGCAAGGGTTTTGCAGGAGTGTTTGTGATGGGTTTGAATTCTGATGTCTAGAGGCAATGGCGATGGTGGGAGAATACCAACAAGCCGTTTCGGCAGCCAACCTTGGAGGAAATAATGTGCAGGCCGAATATATCAGCAACTGCGCTTGATGAGGCTAATTGAATCTGTATCCATGTGTTGAGTATTTATTTTATACACGAGACAGTGAAACTAATGAAAGTGGGATTGTAATGTCTATAGCGGCATAATCGTCGCAGAAATAGCTCACAGGTTGAGGCTTCCTCTTACAAGGAAGGGGAAAATAAAAAAACAATATCGCCGTTGCCGGGGATCGAACCCGGGTCACCCGCGTGACAGGCGGGAATACTTACCACTATACTACAACGACTTCTTGTGTATTGAGTCTTAACATTCGTTATTCTAAACAAAATTAGGTTCCCTTTCGACGTAGCAAGCAATAACATAGTCAACAAGCTTGCAATCCTTCTGCATACTATATTAAGCTAATTAGAGATTTTCCAATAGATCTATCATTGTATACTAAATTTGAATTCAATAACTTATTTGGCAAAATGATTGCTTAGCCAATAGCCGTTCACAACTCCATCTGAGATACTTCATAATAGTAGATCAACAGCTGAATAAATAATTGAGCAATTTAATGCAAAGCTTTTAGAGAAAGATGGCCGTTCATAGAAAAAAAAAACAAACAAAGTAGATTTAGACTTCTGTAAAGAAATAAAATAAATTGTTTTATATATTTATCAATGATGCCGATTGACTGAAAGTTATTTGAGTGAAGATATCTTAGACTCTTCATTCATAAGTAATTATAACTTCTTTGTACAAATAAGGCCACTATACCTCCCATCTTTTGGGGTAAAATATAACTCCCAAAACTTTGAATGGTAATCAAGAATTTAGATGGCATGGAGTTCTTATGGTTTAGTCTTTTATCATAAGAAAAGGAGTGTTGTGCTGCTCAAGTCTATACGTCATTATAACAATACCAAAATTTTCTATTTAAATTTCAAGTCCAACAATGGAGCCTTAGAAAGATGGGTATAAATTAGTAGAATGCATGAAATGCTTTGTTGTCTTGTCGTGGCTGGTAATCTGGTATGTCCCCCAGACATTGTTCATTGACCACTGACTCCCAATTCAAGTTCAACCAATCCAAAAAGAAGCCAACCTACGTTTTATTTTTCAATACAGAACCCTAGTTTCGTACAATGACAGCATTATCTGGGCCACAAAAGCTAATGAACGACAGTCGGTTGGAATTTTATGTTGTTTCTTCTTTTATTTATTTGAAAATTTTTAAAATTCTCATAATACAATAAAAATTGACCAAGAATATTGAAACCCAAAAAAAATAAAAATTAACTAAGAATATTATGTGAATGTACACCACCTTATTCAGTTGTAGACGAGCATCACAACATCACGTAATGATAAATTAGTTCTACATCATCTCGAACTAGTCTACGAACAATTAAACACTATTATTATAGAAAGTTAGCATGCCTTAATACAATATTTATATAGCGAAGACTCGTAGCATCATGATTAGCGAAAACATTATGAGGTGAATCAGTGTATCAAGATGCAAGATCAAAAATGTAAACCGTAAATCTGAGATCTTATTTCGGTTCCATAAATCCAGCCACAAAATTGACCCCTTTCCCGACGTAATGGTAAGTACAAAACCTCATGTTAAACAGAACCGGTGTCCCTTCCATACTCCATGGAGAAATTTTGAAACATTTTATCATACGTGTGAGAAATGAAACTTAGTTGATGCGGACTCGACTGACGGATGTAGCCGCACCCCATATTCAAATCAGAGATGATGGGTCAATAGTGCTCCGTTAAAGACGCGTTGAATAATCAACATTTTGGTCGTCGTCTCCTCCATCCAGTCTTTTATAAACTCGGATACAAATTAATTCAAACCTTCATAACAACCCACCATGTGGTATCAGCTATCTGAACAATACCTGAAGAAGATGAAGTTGCTAACGTTAATGGTGGTCTCTGTTCTTCTAGTTGCAGCTGTGCATGGGCAGCAGGCCTACCTAGCCAACAAGCAGCTCGACTGCTACAACAACTTCAACTCCACCGACGGCTACGTCTGCAACGGCGCCTCCCCCTCTTGCATCTCCTACCTCACTTTCCGCTCTATCGACCCTCTCTACAACTCCCCAACCTCTATCGCCTACCTCCTCGACTCCACCGCCTCCGAAATCGCCTCCGCCAACAACATCTCCGACGTCACCCCCATCCCCGCCGACACCCTCGTCCTCGTCCCCGTCAACTGCTCCTGCTCCGGCAACTACTCCCAGCACAACGCCTCCTACATCCTCAAGACCGCCTCCGACACCTACTTCGGCGTCGCCAACAACACCTACCAGGGCCTCACCACCTGTCAGTCCCTCATGCATCAGAACCCCTACGGCGACCGGAACCTTACCGTCGGCCAAAAGCTCGAGGTTCCCGTCAGGTGCGCCTGCCCCACCGCCGCCCAGGCCGCCGCCGGCATCAACTACCTGCTCGTCTACCTGGTCACATGGAACGACGCAACTGAAGCAATCGCTCAACGCTTCGGCGTAGATGAGTCCACCTTGCTCGCCGCCAACGACCTGTCGTCCACCGACACCATCTTTCCCTTCACGCCCTTACTGGTTCCTCTCAAAACGAAACCTTCCCCTCTTCAGCTCCAGCTCCCAGTCTCACCTCCTCCATCTGCGCCGTCGCCGCCGCCTCCCCCGCCGAGCGGCGGGTCTTCCAACAACAAGTGGGTCTTCATCGGAGTCGGCATCGGAGCTGGTTGTCTCCTCCTCCTCACCGCCCTCGCCGCCTTCCTCTTCTTATCCAAACGACGCCGCCGTCAGCTCCGCCAATCTCCCAAACCCGACTTGCGTCCAAAGAGCTCCGGTGACTACACGCCGAACTCGCTGCTACCCACCACCACCTCCAACGACACAACGAAATCGTGGTCTTCCAGCGGGCTTAAAATTGCGGTGGAGTCCTTGACCTCTTACAGATTCCAAGACCTGCAGAGGGCCACCCAATTCTTCGGCGAATCCAATAGAATCAACGGCTCCTCCGTTTTCAGAGGAAACTTCGACGGCGACGAAGCCGCCGTCAAGGTGATGACAGGCGACGTGGCACTCTCCGGCGACGAGATCAACATTCTGAAGCGGATCAATCACTCCAACATTGTCAGACTCTCTGGATTCTGTGTCCACCAAGGAAACACTTACCTCGTCTACGAGTTCGCTCCTTCTGGCTCACTCATTGATTGTCTCCATAAGGGCGCCATTAATCCTCTGTCATGGAAGCAGAGAGTTCAGATTGCTAGTGACGTGGCCAGTGCGCTCAACTATCTACACAATTTCACAGAGCCTCCATTAATCCACAAGAACCTCAACAGCAGCAACATTCTCCTGGATGCAAACTTGAGAGCCAAGGTTGCCAATTTTGGTCTGGCAAGAGCTGTCGAGTTGGATAACGAAGACGAAGATGGAGGACAGGGATTTCAACAGACGAGGCACGTGGTGGGTACGAGGGGCTACATGGCGCCGGAGTACATTGAAAACGGAGTGATCACTCCGAAGCTCGATGTGTTTGCATTTGGGGTTGTTTTGTTGGAGCTCTTGTCTGGAAGACGAGCCTCAGGTGATGACGAGCACACATTGCTGTGTGAGTCCATTAGTGGGGTGCTTGAAGGAGATCATGTGAAGGACAAAATTAAAGAGTTTATGGATCCTTCTCTCAAAAGCGAGTACCCTTTGGACCTGGCGTTTTCGATGGCTCAGCTCGCTAAGAGCTGCGTTGCGCCTCAGATCAATTGTAGACCCACAATGGCTCAAGCTTCTAGGACTCTATCGAAGATTCTTTCGTCGACTCTAGACTGGGATCCATCTGATGCTGAGGACCTTAGAGATTCAAGGTCAATGAGTTATGGCAGATAGACACTCCTACTTAAGATTTTACCCAGCATTGTAAAATTTGTAACCTTGTGTATGGTTTTGTTGGTATACTCTCTTGTATCAGTACGAGAACATAAGTTATTATTTTCTCTATACTGAGGGTCAACAAGAATTTCTTCAGTAATTCCTATTTAAAAGATAAACATTCTGTAATTTTTTATCTTCTTGTCTAAAATTCTTGAGAAGGCATTCTAAATAAACTTCAGAGCAAAAGATAGTGAATGGCGCTGGTTGGTGCAACACCATTGGTTTCTCTGTTTATACAGGGAAAGGAAAACTGTGAGGAAATGTCTTAGGAAAGACTAGGTTACTAGGAAACCACTGTAATTCTGCTTACTTCTGGGGTTTGGACTTTGGAGTAGTTGAATTAATTGTCTCTATTTGGCAAGGGTTTTGTAAGTGTGTGTGATGTGTTTGAATTTTGATATATAGTGACCGGCAATGGCAAAGGTGGAAGAGTACCAACAAGCCGTTTCAGTGGCTAACCATGGAGGAAGTGGAGATGTACTGGCTGTATATATCAGCAACTGGATTTGAAGAACTCTCCTTAGGTTTGATTTTGTCGTGTAATTCGAGCTTGATTTTGCTTTTATATGTCATTGGTTTGAAATGTATTTCACATAATGCTAGCTGTCACTCTCCATGGGATCGATCTGTGATGTAAAATTTCTTGCTAGAAACTCAACAGCAAAATCAAAGGTCCTTCGACTAGTTCAGTCCAAGATACAAAGCATACAGACAGTCGGAGACAAACATCAATTCTACAATGAGATTGGCTATGACAACTTTAAGAATTCGGGATAGTGAGGCAATGGCAATGGCAATGGCAATGGAAGAGTACTAACAAGCCGTTTCGTTGGATGAAGTCGAGATGTGCAGGTTGGATATATCAGCAACTGGTTGGTGTCTTTTGTTATCCTATCTGTTCTATAGAACTATTGGTGTCTTACTGTTTTTGAATGGCTTTTATCCCATTTAGTGTTTTGCTGTTTCATTGCTTTTGTTGTTTAGTTGAGCTTAGTGTGTTTGATGTCTTGTAGACGGGTCATCTTCTTCAGGGAAAAACAGTCCACCACTGTCATAGGACGGCCAGATGTCGAACAATTATATGATTGTTTAATAATGTTGACTTTTCGTGTGCCTTGTCAAAGTAGGTTTATTTCTATAGTTGTAATAGGAGAAAAGGTTCTAGAATTCCTAATTCTATTCAGAATAGGTTTCCTTGTATCACAAGACAATGTACTTTTTAATCCCTATATATAGGGCTCCTATTATCAATAATAGAACACACAATCCTCTCTACAATTTCTCTCCAATCCTTTCTCCTTAAACGCGTTATCAGCACGAGTACTAACCCTGAAACCACAAACCAAAAAAGGAGAAAATTCTCCACCGTTAGCCTCGCCAAGCACCTAGCCCCCTGCTAGCCTGTCTGCCCCTGTAGCCCTTTCCACCAGACCTGTTGGCTAGCCTTCGGCCTACACTTAGCAGCCCATCCGGCCGCGTTCAGCCCACCTCGGCCAGCACAGCATCCAGCCCCCTCGGCCACGTGCCGGGCAGCAACCAGTAACTTCCGGGGATTCTCCCGACCAACCATCAACGACTCCCGACCATCCTTCCTCACTCAGACCAAGAGCACCAAATCGACTTCAAAGCTAAAGCAACAAGGTTTCAAGCTCCGATTCAAGCGAGTAAGTGTTTATATTAAAGTTCCTGCTTTCCGTACTTTAAATTTCTCTTCTTTTTCTGGGGGACTTGCAATCTCATCTTCTACATCCCATCTTTTTGTAATGTGGGTTCGATTCTTTAGAAACAAAATCCTGGGGATTCACGCTATACTAACTAAAAGTGTTCGTAGACTTCAGACTAAGAGCGTCTGTAAGCATCAATTTTGACCATTCAAACACCATTGTTTCTGTCTAATCCAAATATTCTTGGTACTGTAGTTAGGAAATATTATTATTATTAGTTGTCATGGAAGCTTTGACTCCGAAACTAATCTATCTTCCTTCTTTTTCAAGATATCGAATGATAATACTAAAAAAGCTCGACTTTCCTCAGTTGGATGCATCAGGCACAATTTACCATAGTTGGGTAACAGGTGTTGAGAATAATCTCACGGCCAAAGGGATCTTAGCCACAATTAAAGCAGCTGGTTTTGATGCACAATTTGTGCATACCACTGTTAAGAGTGCTCAAGCTCTCATCTTGATGCAACGCCACATGGAGAAATCACTCCGACTAAAGTACATGTCGATCAAGGACCCGAGACAATTGTAGGTTGCGCTAGAAGATCATTTTGGAAACATCCAAGATTCCCTCCTCCCTGACTTGAAGGTTCAATAGAACAACCTGTGCTTCGTCGACTTCAAGTCCATCTCTGAATATAATTCAGAAGCCCTACACCTCAAATCCATATTGAGGTTCTGTGGACAAGAAATCACAAACTAAGAGCTAATTGAAAAGACTCTCTCCACCTTCCCCGTCTTAGTACTTCTGGTATCAAAGCAATATAGAAGTGAAGTCAACATATTGGACAGATTACGAGGTTCCATTAGCTAACTAATGTCATGTCTGTAGCTGAGAAGCATGATAACATCTTTGTGAAGAATTATAATTCAAGGCCCGTTAGAACTAAGAGCGTCCACGAAGCTAATTACAATGTACCCAAAGGAGAGCGCAAGGAGCGAAACACTAAAGTTAAGGGACAAAACGGACGTGTGGGTCCATACAACTGCCATACGATGGAAGGTAACTGCCAAAATAGCGTGGGATCTCGTGGCAATAAAAGCAACATGGGAGAGGGAGCATGGCGCCGCCAACCATGGTGGCAACGCCGCCAGCCATAGGGGAGGCGTCATCGTCCAACACGGACACCAAAAAAGCCACATGCACAAGGTGCACCTCAATTAAAGGGAGGCAATCACAACGATGCATGCCACAGATGTGGATCTATTGAACATTGGTTCAAACAATGCAACGCAAATAACAAGTTAGCTGCACATTACAAGGCATATAGGGACTTGAGGGAGCAAGAAGCCTATCTTGCAGCAGAAGGAGAATATGGTGATGACAATGACATCAATCTCACTATAGAGAACTTTAAATGTGGAGAAGAAGTGCACAAGAATGCCACAGATTTTGATTAGAACAATCCTTATAATTTTCCAAGAATTATGTAATGGCAATTATGCCTTAATCAATTAATGACATTTATATGAACTCTTTCTCACTGGGCTCATCCAATTAATTGTGATGTCTAGGAAATGTTTGATTTGAGAGAACGGTTTACAAGAGAGCATAGCTCCACCAAAATCTCGCATTTCCTTACCTAGTCACAAGTCACAACCAACTTGGAGTTACCAAAAGGATTGAGTGTCTATGATTTGTCTTAGTTTGATTTTATTATTTTGGATTAGATTTTGGTCAAGAAACTTTGATGTAATCATTGGCTATTTTCATTAATAAAGTATCGATTTATGTTCATTGAATGTCTTGGAAAATATTTTAATTTTGAACTTTATTATTTTTCAGTATGTTTCCCGGAGAGCTAGAATGCATCATAGTACGCACACTATACCTTGAAATTGGCAATTGTTCTTATGGATGTCGCCTACTCAATCTTCTGTGACTACAATGCCTGGATCATCAAAATTGATTCATGGTAGAGGACTAGCCCAATTTATGTTGCCAAATGGCACAAGTATTAATTTCACTGAATCTCTATATGATGCTAGGAATGGAAGAACCCTATTGAGTTTTAAAGATATAAGAGTCAATGGTTTTCATGTAGAAATACATTGTGAGAATAGAAACAAATTCGTTTGCATCATCTCTAATGAGTACGGACATAAACGAGTATTAGAGATTATGAGTCGTTCTAGTGGTTGTATGCAACCACTATTCAAATAATTCAATCCAACAATGTCATAAGCGATGATATTTGTCATTCTGACACGTATAGGCTTTAGCATGACCATTTGGGACACCCCGGTCGTGATATGATTATCCGTATATTAAAGCCTTCACACGAACATCCATTCTTCATAATGAAGAGAAGTAAAAACTAAAAATTGGTTCAAGGAGCTGCACATGCGCCATGACTGTCCAAGACCAGCCACACATGGCCGGCGCCGCCTACCCCCTGCGGCAACAACATGGCTTTGACGCCATGAACCCTATTTCGACTCCTCTTGTTACTTGTAAAGTCAATTGTGACTTCATGGCTCAACCAAAATCCTCATTGGTTGCTTCTGAAGCCCATATTCCATTTGCAAAGCCTGCTCTTTAGCAAAATTAGGATCGAGACCATCTTATGCAAAGGACACAAAAGAAAACATTCCATTCTTGCAAAGAATCTAAGGTGAAAATTTTGAACCTATTCAACCACCTTGCAGACCATTTAGATATTTTATGGTGTTGGTTGATGCATCGACACGCTGATCACATGTCATGCTATTGTCCACTAGGAATGCTGCATTTGTTAAATCCTAGCACAAATCATTAAATTAAGAACTCGCCACCCTAATCATCCTATTCAGTCAATACGACTTGACAATGATGCGGAGTTTACACCCAAAACTTTTGATTATTATTACATGTCTATTGGGATTGAAGTTGAACATCAGTTTCTCATGTTCACACCCAAAATGGTCTCGCCAGAAGCTACCATTAAATGACTACAAATTTTCGCTAGAGCATTGGTAATGTGTACCAATCTCCCTATTTCAGCTTGGGGCTATGCAATACTGCATGCACCTATGCTTATTCGTCTGAGACCCACTGCCACTCAACCTTTTTCAGCATCCCAGATGGTGACTGGATATGAGCCTGATGTCTCACACTTACGCATATTTGGGTGTGCAGTTTATGTGCTAATTACGCTGCCATAACATACTAAAATGGGTCATCAAAGACGATTAGCCATTTATGTTGGATATGATTCTCCAACCATTATTTGCTATTTAGAACCCTTAACAGGCAATCTCTTTACCGCTAGATTGGCGAATTGTCACTTTGATGAGACAGTCTTCCCGTCGTTAGGGGGAGATAAGAACAAGAATGTTCAACAGAAATGACAGGAATTGTCGTGGTCTGTCCCACTCTGTCTCATCTTGATCCCTGAACCGTACAGTCCGACATTGAAATGCGGAGAATTCTTGTTATTCAAAACGTAGCAGATTCAATGCTTAATGCATTTACTGATATCGCTAAAGTGATAAGATCACACATACCTGCTGTAAACGTGCATGCAAGGATTGATGTCCCTAGAATTAAAGGACATGACGCCACCTCAAAAGAGACTGAACATGGCGCCGACATCCCCTCCTATGGTGACGTTATGGCTAGGCCTACGGCTCCTGCCAGAAAGCGCAGGAGTCCCAAAGGTTTCATGGATTCTCACCTAAGGAACAAAGCGAGTTTGGCACAAAATGATCCATTAATCATCAATATAGATAATCCGTTTCATGAAGATATTCCGCATTATGGTTATATCCAAGAGACATCTTTGGGAATGCTCCAATATCAGATCCAACTCAAGAGAATAGAGAGATCTCAATAAATTACACTAGTGTACATGAGATGATGAAATATGGATTCTATTATCCTTGATGATGCCTTTGCATATTCTGTTGCAAAAGGAATCATAGAACATGATGATATCGAACATCGCTCAGTTGAGGAATGTCAACGAAGAGTGGATTGGCATAAATGGAAAGATGTGATCCAGGTCGAATTAGATTCACTAGCAAAAAGACAGGTATTTGGGTCTATAACGCTGACACCCTCAAATATAAAGCCTGTTGTCATAAATGGGTCTTTATTAGAAAGCTTAATGAGGAAAATGAGGTTGTTAGATACAAAGCCCGCCTTGTGGAGCAAGGTTTCTCACAATGCCCTGGAATCGACTACGAGGAGACATATTCTCCCATAATGGACGTCATAACGTTCTGTTACCTTGTCAGTTTGGTAGTTTCCGAAAAACTTGACATGCAGCGTATAGATGTGGCTATAGCATATCTCTATGGGAATCTAGTTATATATATATATATATATAATATATGAAGGTTCCAGATGGACTTCAATTACCCAAATCAAGTGGCTCTAAATCACAGACGGATGTGGCATAACTATTTGAGTGACTGCTTGATTAGGGATATATAAATAATGAAATATGCTCATGCGTGTTCATTAAAAGAACATGTTCCGGATTTGCAATTGTAGTAGTTTCTGTTGATCACATGAACCTAATTGGAACTCTAGATGAGCTAAACGAAATTACAAATTACTTGAAATCCGAATTTGAGATGAAAGATCTTGGGAAAACATGTTTATTTCGGATTAAAACTCAAGCACCGTAGTGATGGGATTTTAATCCATCAGTCAACATATACTCAGAAAATACTAAGACGCTTTAATGAAGATAAAACGAAGCTTATGAGTACTCCCATGATTGGCCCTACTCTTGAGCCTAGAAAAGATCTTTCCATCCAAAGGATGAGGATGAAGATCTATTAGAGTCCGACGTGCCCTATCTAAGTGCAATAAGCGTATTATTGTACTTACTCAATGCACAAGACTAAACATCTCATTCGCAGTGAACTTGTTAGCTAGGCATAGCTTTACGGCCAACACGCCGCCATTGGATTGGTGTAAAGACAATATTTCGTTACTTAAAAGGTATGATCGATATGGGCTTGTTTTATCCCTACAAAGAGAATAGGAATAACGAACGTTTGGGATCGGACCCCAAAAGGCTATATGTCGTCGTCCATGACGTCAAGACTGGCCAAGTTGCCAGTGCCGGCGTCGTCCTCCTCCTCCCCTCCATCAAAATGACAATGATACTTTGGTGGCTTTTGCTTATGCAGGGTATCTTTCTGACCCTCACAAAAGTCACTCCCAAACGGGTTATGTCTTTACCATGGGAAGCACTACAATATCTTGGGGGTCAAAACAAACCCTTGTTGCTACTTTCTCAAATCATGCAGAAATTATTGCTCTACATGAAGCCTTACGTGAATGTATATGGCTAAGGTCTATAATTAGACATATTCGAGGAATTTGTGGTTTAAAGTCTATCACAGATGAACCTACATGCATTTATGAGGATAATGCAGCTTGTATTGAACAAATGAAGATAGATTTCATCAAAGGCAACAACACCAAGCATATATCTTTATAATCAGCAACAAAAGCACTTCTAAATATTGAAATGAATCAAACCCGATCAGAGGATAATCTAGCGGACTTATTTACTAAGTCGTTACCCAAATCCACCTTCGAGAACCATGTTGCAATTATCAGATTGTGAATATTATCTAAACTCCCAAAATTGAAGTAATCAGGGGGAGTTGTCAACATCAGGGGGAGGTGTGATTCCACATGTTCGATTTCAAATAGTGAAGGACGTGTTGTACTCTTTCCTCCTCCTCGAGGTTGTTTTTGTCCCATATGGTTTTTCACTTTAGCAAGGTTTTTAATGAGACAACGTTTGAAACGTTACCACCAAGTTGGAGCGGCATAAAGTGGAGTGTTGAAGAATGTTGACTCTTAGTGTGCCTTGTCAAATTATGTTTAATTCTATAGTTGTAATATGAGAGAAGGTTTCAGAATTCTTAGTTCTATTCGGAATAGGTTTCCTTATATCACAAGACAATGTACTTTGTAATCCATATATATATATATGGCTCCTATTATTAATAATAGAATATACAATTCTCTCTACAATCTCTCTACGATCCTTTCTCCTTAAATAATGATTACCTATTAAAAGAAACCATAGGCAAGCCAAATGTCTCTCTAACTAGCCCATTGGCAAGAAAAAAAATCTGTACTGAGCTAAAGTTCGAAAACTAAATTAATTGAATGAAGCATACATGCATCAAAAACTGTTTCTAGTCCTTTCACTAGTAATTTAAGCAAAGGGACTATTCTCACTTCAAGCATGTCCTCTAAGGCACGGTGACAGCTTGTCTGAGCATCTTCTTTACAATTCCTTCGATTCATGAAATTACGGAATATTGCTGCAGGCAAGGGAAGAATGTCCAAGGAAAGACTGCATTAGTTGGAAGCCGCTGTAACTCGCCCACTTCTAGGAAACTAGTTGTCTTTATTTGGCATGGGTTTTCTAAGAGTTGTGTAATGGGTTTGAATTCTGATGTAGGCTATTGCAATGACAATGGTGGAAGTCTTTATCACTACTGACAAATCTGTTTTCACTCTCAATTGAAGATGCAAGTTTGTTGAAAGTCAAAGTCTTACATAGAATCTTTGACAATTCAATGCTACTTACATGACATGCGTTGAAAGTCAAAAGTATATGTAGAACCACATTCAAGCGAACAAGATTATCACGATAACCAATATACAAGCTACAGTGTGCTAAGAATGGGCAAGGTAATAGTGGCAAGCCCTCAAGCTATACATAATTACATACAATATCAAAGAGCTTGATGAATCGAATCTTGATGAAAATTTAGGAAAAAAGTCACAAACAATACCCTAATTTAAAGTCATTATACAATTTGTAACATCACTTTTGAAAACTATCATTTTATTACCTCAAGTTATCATTTCTGCATAACATGCAACATTCCATCTCTAACACCGTCAACCTAAGTGGTACATGGCTTTCTGCCATGTCATGGGAATTTACGTCCATTTATGTATGCCTGCCAACAATCCTAAAGGCTTTGCCACATCAGCTAGTTCGCTCCACAAATGACTTCTCTCCTCCAAAAAACTCAAAAATCAATTTTTCCATTGCTTGCCATTAGTTCCAAAGCTTAAACCTGACATCTAATGGCAAGAAGATGGAAAATCCACTATAATTGTGGCCATGCTGCAATCTGGTCCTAAGAGAAGAGAGTAAGATGATTATAATTACATGCATTTTCGTTGTTTCAAAACATAACTATTTGTTCTAATACATTATCAACCTCCAAAAGATATTTACATTCCTTATTTCAAAATCACAACCATTATTACATTGTTCCAATAGTTAGTCATGAACGCCACAAAAAGTCAGAGGTTTACATGTTCAAGCAACTTATCAATATTCAAGTATTAATACATTCATACCCTTTTTGCACTCCAACCTTTGCTTCATCTTCATTCTTAGTTCTTGTGCAGCTATTAGATGCTTCTGGTTTTTTGGAGGTTTAATCTTATTTGCAGGTGATTTCCACCTTCTTGCTTGTTTTAGGGTCAGACTTGATTGTTGACATGGGGAATGAGTTTACATATACCTTCAGTCGATTATATATTAGCACAAAAACAATCAATAAGCTACCTAATCAAATTTAGAAATTAAAAATTGAAAACTAAACAATCGAGACTAGAAAGCATGATTTTTTGAACGATTTTCACAGTTTGATCTTGCACATTCTGCAATCATCAATTGCTGCTATAGTCTGCCAATTATTGCAAACTCTCACAGAGAGAGGGGGGGGTGTTTGGGGAATACGTAAATGGACAGAAAAGCCCATGGCAGAAAATCACATGGTACTTGAGTTAACGATGTTAGAGATGGGTGTATGAATGTTATGTAAAAATAATAACTTGAGGTACCAAAGTGCAGAATGAATTTAAGTTGGGGGTATTATATGTAAATTTACCGCTTGTTATGATAAGTATAAAGGCAATGATGGAAGCTAGCTACAATCAATTGAGCCAAGAATCTGAGCTCGAATATGGAAGGAGATGACATGGCAGATCGATCAATCCTGAAGGTATAGATACAATATCAAAGGAGCTAGGCTAGTTAGTTGACATGGAAGGAGATGACACGGTAGATCAATCTATAGACTACTGCAGTTAAATAGTTGCTTAAGAGCATCTCTAGTGGAGAAATGTCAAAATGCTAAGGTCAAATTCGAATTTTAAAGTTGACGTGTCAATTGTTAATTTTGAATTTTTTTTTTATTTTGACAAATTTTTGTTCCAATTGATATGTGATTACACGTATTTTTATGCACGTAATTGGATTTTAAACACTAGAATTATTCTAATCCTCAGAACAATTATTATGTAATTAATCTAAATTTATTTGTCTGTAGGAAATAAGCGGAGTTGTAGATTTTAGAAGAAGTCGTTTGAAAATGGCGGCAATTGAAATTACTGACAAAAAGAGGAAATTGTTGACTTGGTCAACCACGGTCAAAGTCAACAAAGAGTAGAATGCAATTATGCATAATTTTGGGTGCAAGTGCTTGAAAATACAAGGGTTAGAAATGGATGAGAGAGAGAGAGAGAAAGAAGAAGGAAAAAAAAATAATTCGAAAAAAAAAATAAAGAGAAAATGAGTGGCTGGCAGCATAATCAATATCAATTAAAGCTAGCAGCCCATCACGTGGAAGAAAAAGAAAAGAAAAAACAAATCATTTCTTTTCTCCTTTCAATCCCAGCCACACATGTCACCCCCACCATCCATTTCTCTTAAATCCCGGTCATCCATTTCTCATCCGTTTCTTAATTTTCAAACAGCCACCCACTTCAATTAAACCACTCTCCTCTCTCCATATATAGAGGCCACGACCCATTCATGATCCAAAAACACCTACAGTAGCCGCACCACAAAACAGAGGCAGCCCTTTGGGCTGCTCTCTTCCCCATCTTTCTCCACCATTTTCCATATTTTATTTTAGTTTTAGTTTAGGGAATTAAAGGATTACTCGTCTCAAAACTTCAAGGATTCATCAAAATCTTCTATCTCTATAAGATTTGAGACTTTGGTAATTGTGGGAGTTGTAATTCAAGACTAGTCATGCTAGCTTTTTAGCTATTTGTGACTATTTTTGTTTTCTCCTACACTTTTCTTCTCTTTTCTATTTAAATTTTGTAATTTTGATGTATATGATTATGGATTGTGAGTAATTTCCTTATTGAGGGTTAGAGTTGTGTGCCCTAACCCAAATTTTGTGTAAAAGATGTTTAATTTAATGTAATGATGCAATTTTCATATGATGGATGCTTATATATTTTTTTTTTAGGTTGAAATGAATGTCTAGAAGCCTAGTTAACTCTAGAGTGTGTATTTTGAGCATGTCTATGATGGAGTTAAAGACTTGACCCCCTCTAATTCCTAAGCTAGAAACATTCAATTTCGTATTTGAGGGGTTATAAGCATGGTGATTTACACCCGTTGCGTGATTGTGTGGGCAGGTCGCTTAGTAGTCTAATTCCTCAATCTCTAAGCCGCTTGATGTGAATTAGGGACCGTTGAACCGGAGTAGGAATACCATGAAAGGAAATTTCGGTCCTTGAGCCTTGAACAGCCTTAGATACGACAACCGCCAAAGTAAAAAATTTGCATCTACATTAGATTAGCTTCCGACATATGAGATTTGGTGAAGAAATCTCCCTAGCACCCGACGTTCCCATTTATGTTTACGCTTTTATTAATTTCTTTGCATTTTTACTAGTTACTTGACATTTTATTACTTTTTGTTAATCTCAAATCAACTCTAAAAATATTGAAATCCAACTTATTGTAAATAATCATCACTAGGCTCTTAGTTTTGATTAGGCTTTGGTGAAAATCAAAGCCGAGTATTGCTAAGGTTCGGTGCCTTAGATAAACATTTTTATTTGTTTTACTTTCCTTTATTTGCTTAGTGACTTTAGTTCCAACTATCCAAAGATTATGGGTTAGCCACTAATCCTCGTGGTACGATAATCTTGGGCACAAGATTTCCCTATCTTGACACGATTCGAACGCTTGCGAGAATATATGATTTAAGTCGATATGTTATATTTAAATATTATTTATTATTTTTCAAAATATTTTATAACACGAAGAAAGCTATTTTTCTCTTTCTTTGCCTTTCTTACTTTCTTCTTTATCTCTTCTAATCTTCGCTCTTCTTCTTCTCTGTTTTTCTTTTTTCTTTCTTTAATGGGCAACAAAAGATGAACACCAGAAGTTCCATTACTTCAATATCCAAAAGATACACTTCTATTAGCATCAGGCAACCTTTGGAGGTTTTCTAGTCTAGTCATAATTATAGGCAAGGTCCTGATGTGGGAGACCAATACATAACTATATTTTTCCACTGGAACTGAAGAGTCTAGATTGGCTTCTGTAAGGAAATTCTCCTGAATATGAACTTGAAAGGTCACATTTGGCAGCGAAACTAAATAGCTATGCAAGCAATGCAACAGATCTAAGTTCTAGATTTTTGGCTCAGTTTTTCAGGATTTTGAGTTTTGGGTTTCTTGGTAAAATCAGTGAATTTTCTAGGGCATTGATATTCCACTTCAATTGATGGATGAGATTCTGGAGATCATTCGAACCCTGAATGTTGCCCAAGAAGATGCAGTTTAAGAAAGCGAAAGAGAAAGAAAGTGTTGTAGGGGAACAAGAGAGAGAGAAGGAATAAAGAGAAATAATGATAAAGAAAGAAAGACATATTGAATTGAGAGAAATTCTTAGGTGGGGGTTTCCCCACCATGTGGCTTTAGGGCCACCCAATCAGAACAAAGAATTTTTTTTCTCTTTCCGAAAATGCCCCTGCTCTCTAAATGTACAATACCCAAAAGACCCCTCCTGCTAGGTAGTGATTGGTCTGCCGCATTGCCACGTGGTGCGGGTGCCCCACGCAAGTCTTTCTCTTGAATTGAACCTGTCAAATTTGACAATAACTTTGAGAACTGTCAATTACGTGGGATCTATGTGAATTTGACCTATGGGTTGGAAATGATCTCATCAACCATTTCTTACCATTTTATTGTCCATCTGTCGTTTGACATCTCCATCGGAGATAGTCTGGTCTAAGGCTGCCACTTGGTTTGGTACCGACCGAATACAAACCGATGTCTTAGGTTTGATAAACTGATTTTTTGGTAACCGAGATTGATAAAACTGAAATCGGAAATTACTAAAAATGTTGGTTGTGGTTTTGGCAAATACCAAATCTACTGATTATCTAAATATTAGTTTTATATACTGTGGTTTTCAATACACATACATGTATATTAAGAAATAAACATAAAAATTTACATAATAGTATGAACATAACTACATATACTACATTAAAAGTACATGTATTTTAAGTAACCTAGTCAAATATGGTTAAATAACCTAGTTATACAAAAGAAAGCTATAATTAATAGATAAATAAAAAGTTTACGACTATAAAATTGAAAAACATAGTTTTGTTCATTCTAATTTATATTACCAAGACTTAGTTGTTCTAAAGTTGGTAATATCGAAAATTGAAATACCAAAATTTGATAGATATGATTAAACACCGAAAATTTTGGTTGGTAATTGGTAGCTCAATTTTGAAACCGAAAGCTTTGGTTTTGAAGTTGGTAATACCTATAACCAATTCGAACCGACTGAATGACAGCCTTAGACTGTGGTCTAAGGCTTCAAGTTCATATTCCAAGCTAAGTAACAAGTAGGGTTGCAAACTACGATCTCAAAGGGAGAACCATCTTCTGTGTTAAGACTTAAGAAACACAGTCACACTATAATGTTTGTGTTTAAATGAAATACTGCACGACCTTTACGTCCATTTTCTTCATTCAGTTCTCTTGTTCATCAAAGATTTGTCATAATGCAAGTCGAGAAGGTGACAGATGAGAAGTTGCAATTATTAATGATCTCCACCTCATATGTCTCACCAGATTTTCCCTTTTCCTTCACCAGATTTAATTCCTCGGTTATCCTCACAACCCTTCCATATCCATCATTGGTGAACCAAAACTCGCATGTAATTTTGGACTCTGGCGAACTATATATTATGTTTTGTATTCTCTAGAATACTTGTAGAAGAAATGAGAAAGAACACATTGATTCTTGATCTATTTTGATCTATTAGGAGGAGATATAATTATGAGTTTATATAGAAACCAAAGTGAAAAAATATTCACTTATCTCCTTGGAAGACATTTATTTCTAAAGACACCTATTGGAAATTGGACATGTACCCTTTCAATTAAAAGTTCCATGTATTTGCTTTAAGAAATTGAAGAAGATCCAATGTACCCTCCAAAAAGTTGAATCTCCAGTTTGGATCAACCTAATGCATCTCCTGTTTTACTTTGGTTTTGTTTGCTGAATCATCCTATTTAATTGGTTGGAATCACCAAGCAGCCTAGTCTATTGATGGCATAGAGCTTAGCAGGAAAGCGGAAAATAAAAATTGCACTATGCTGGGAACTAAACCAAGATCACCCTCATGAGGGAATACTTACCACTATACTACAACAACCTATGTTCAAATATCTTATTTTGAAATTATCAATATAGAGCTTAGTAGGAAAGCGGAAAATAAAAATTGCACTATGCTGGGAACTAAACCAAGATCACCCTCATGCGGGAATACTTAGCACTATACTACAACAACCTATGTTCAAATATCTTATTTTGAAATTATCAATAGTAACATCGAAACCAGGTTCTCAGACCAGTTTTGTTTTTGTTTGTTTTTTCTATTATTTAAGGAAACAGAAGCAGGTTCCATTAATAATATCAAACGACCTTACAAGGTCAAGCTTGAGGGATTTTAATACAATAAATCCTTGATAAATAAATGTTCGATAAATTTCTCCAATCTCGATGTGGAACCAATGTATATTACCAAGAACCACGTTAAATGCATAAGATAATAATCTTTCTAAACATCTTTAAGAACCCAGTGAATATATAAAGTGATAATTGATGAAATACATATATATATATATATATATATTCAAAATACATAATAATTAAAGAACTTTTAACAATTTATATTTTCTCAATTTAAATACAAGTATAGTATTGTACTATGACCGCATCAACCAAAATGCTAACACAAAGAGGATACACTTCCATAAACAAAATCCCCTAAGTCTAACAACTTAACAAAAGTTCAATCTAGAAGTTCACATTCCTCAAAAGACAATAACTCAAAAGAAGCTACACAAGGTTCATACACTTCACTTTCAGAGCCAACCTATGCTCTGATGACTCAACACTCTAACATTCCCACATACCTAATGACTATATCAATACTAAAGAGTATCCGATGGAGATCCTCTGCATACGGGCCATCAGTCAAGTAGTACTGATCATCACCATGTATATACCTTATGCTCTAATACCAAACAGTCATACCCAGAATTTCAAATAAACTATCACTCAAGTAGTACTGATCATCAATAAGTATGTACCTTTTGTTCTGATATCAAACTGTCACATCCTGAGTTTTAAATTAAGAAAATTTAAATCTGAAACGCGATAACTCAACAAATCGCTCAGATGCTTAGAGATTTTTTTACATTTAATCTAAGTAACAAAACAAATCGAGCTCACAAATGTCAATACCTACTCATTCTCTAAAGTCACATATTACATCAACAAGTGTTTACATAAACTCGAAAGCATCAACGTAAATGTAAACGCTTACAAGTTACAAGGACCATACTTCAAACAGTAGTAAATAAACAAAATAGGTTCTAAACCTAACATTGCTGCAGCAACAAGCCGCAGTCTCAACCTTGGTTGCCCTGACCTACAGGATAAACCCATATACTATGAAATAGTGTACTAGGTTGCAATAACAAACCCGGTAAGCTTCTTAAGCTCGTATGAGTAAAACTCAACTGAAACGACTCAAAACAACACATGCTTAATTTCCTCAACTTATGAATAAATTAAAGCAACAACATTTAACTCCACAAAACACAACAGCACATACAATTTACACAATGTAAAAATTAGTAATCCCTGCATAGAAAATTAATTCAAGAGATTACATAAAACCACACAATTCAGAACATAGTAACCTCCGCATATAGTTTAGTTCAAGAGATTACGTTAAAACTAAATAATTCAAATAAAACCAGAAATCAATAAGATAATCAAACAACTCACACTAAAGCCAAGAAATCAGGGGACTTCTAATATTATTTTGGAACGTTCTTTGGATGCTTATAGTAATCAAGGGTTTAGGCTCAATGTCCCCCCTTGTATTCGGCAGATTCATTAATCAAGACTTGAGGGCAGCCCTATAATTCAAAAAAAAAAAAAAAACCAAGAAACTACCATTTCAACTCCAGTAAAACAATCACAAAATAATGATTCATTTTTAAAACTCGACATCCTTACCTGTTAAGGATAAAATACGTCACTGAAGTGACAAGATCATATTATTGTAACTGACAATTTAAATAAGAGTCCCTCCTCAGACAATTAAAAGAAAGAATACACTCGAAACTCTCTTTTAAAAATGCATACTCATGAGTCACAATAACACAAAGTTACCCCCAAGATAGTACATTGGAAAACATACTAGAGCTCTAACCGATCATAACTACTCACCCGACCAAAGACCTGGTTTCTGATTTACCTGCCTTTGGTCTACTTTGGCTCTCGATCCTCAGACTCTTGGTCTTCAGATCAAAACATTAAAGAATTCACTCAAGATTCAAAAATGTTACACAAATCTAAATAAAAGATTTCGCACTCTGATCATCCCTTTAACCCTCGGTACAAAGACTACAATATTTAAAGAGGTCATACAAGACCCAGAAATATTACACAACCTCAAACACTTTTCAAAACAATATACTGTTTTCCTCGAAAAACCAAGTCTCAAACCATCAATGAACACCAACAAAATTGTACTCTTATAATGATCAGTTTTACAAATTAAAACCAAATCAAAACTATATAATTGTTTCCAACAAAATATTATCTTCATAACTCAACTCTGATAGCATAAACAATATAAAAGTCAATTCCAAAATAATCTTTTCACACCTCAATAATATGCACAAATTGACACATATAGAAAAGTAAATATATATAACTCTCAAATATGAAAAATAAATAATACGATTATTTCCATCAAAAACTCATTTATTTCCTTTGAGAATCAAATAACCAACAATAACAAAATCGAAACCACAAAAATACTAATTCCACCTCGCTACACAACTGAACCAAGATATATATTTCACGTAAATATATATAGTCATCCGCCGAGGAATGCTATTAGTGCTAACTATAGTTCACAAATTGCAGAACTCAAGAAAATCATTTTTATAACAAAATCTCATTTTAACATACCTATTAACTGTAGACGATCAAGTTCATATAATTTAAAATAAATATTTATTTCTGAAAACGATTTCACAATTTAGCAAATACTTCCAAATAATTATAATTAATAAAGTGACTCCGTTCATAAATGAACCGCGTGAGATTTACTCACCTTAAAATCCTGTTGAGTCTTCACACAACACAAGATAATGCACAGAACATAATCTGTCAAGCACCTAAGGAAAAACAGTCTCAACTCAGTACACGAACACAAACTGATTATAGTTCAAAACTCACATTTAAACTAAAACCTAAAGTTAGGCCAATCAAGACGAAACTTCATCCGAGATCACTAAAGGTTTCCGGAGCATTTCTAGGATCAATATGTTAAAACGAAAAGTCGATCCAACATTCGGATCCTCGTGGATTGAAAACCAAACAAATCGAAACTACGAAAAACCTAGCATATTTCAAACAATCGAAATAGGGCTCAACCCATATATCAAAATGCTCTTATCAATGAGTAGGTGATAACAGCAAAAATAGAAGCCCCAAAAGTGGCCGGAAGTGCTGCCACGCGCCGCCGGATCAACCGGTCAAAATGTAGATCTTAGTGAAATGAAAAACTTTCATACCTAGGGCTAGGACCAATTCGGTCGGGATCGGCCTAGATTGACACCGAAAGCCAAAAACTTCAAATCAGGATTCCGAGCTCCACACTTTTAATCGAGTTGCAAGGCTTATATGATTGTGGTGATCAAGAGGAGAGCTACAAAACGAGGTAAAAATCGAGCTCAGTCGCCGTCGGAATAAAAGAATCCGACCGGGTCTGCTGCCTCTGAAACCCCATGTTTCGATCTGCCGTTTCCGACGAGATTCAACGGAAAGGAGGCCGGTGGGGTCGTTTATGGTGGTGGCATGAACGGGGGATGTTGGAACGGCGCCATATTCGTCGGGCCGGGTCAGCGGATACTGGTCGAGTCACCCGGAAATTAGATTGAGTTTAGGGTTTTGACTTTCCAAAATGGGAATTATGAAAATGATTTTGGAATTTTTGAATTTATAGTAAATTTCTAAAATTGGAAGGTTTTTCCGCGGACCATAACTTTTTCATACAAACTCTGATTTTAACATGTCACATGTCCACGAACTCGTATCAATGCACTCTACGATTTCCGTGAATAAAGTTTGGGGAAACGATCATTTACCCAATTTTGAAGTTGATTAACTCCACTTGCCCAAACACTCTAAGAGATTGCCCACTTACCTAAACACTCTAAGAGATCATTTCCCTAATACCCAATTAAATTTTTTTTATTTTTTTGGGACTTTTTTGCTCTCTCCTTCTTTCTCACTTAGAGAGAAAAGTCATTTGAGACTTTTCCAGACTCCGGTGACCAGTGGCCGGCCGCGGACTCCCTTGACCGAAATCCGGGGACCGGGGACCGGTGACCCGAATCCGACAACCGATCACAGGAATCCCTAATCTGACTACCGGACTGGTGACCGGATTCTGGCGTCTGTCTTTATTGCCCCCCAATAACAAGTTTATTAGGGATCAATAATTAATAAAAAAATGAAGATGTTTATAATCTTGAAAGTTTTAGTAGGGTTATCCAAATAAATAAGTTTATGATTGCCCCCCAATAATCTTATTATTGCCCTAATAAACATTTTACTGCCCCCCAATAATCTTTTTACTGCCCCCCGCCCAGTAATCTTATTATTATCTTCTAGTAATCGTTTTATTGCCCACTAATGATCTTATTATTGCCGAACCAAATCATAATAAACAAAACAATCACTACTAGCAACATCTCATATTGAAATCGACCAATTTTTTGGAGAAACAAACCACCGTAACAACAATTGGAGGCCTCCTACGCATTTTACCAGAAAGAGGGGAAAAAAGAAGAAGCAGAAGAGAAGCCTGAATGACGGCGTCAGAGCCCCGACCCGGAGCAAAGCCCGGACCAGAACTATGGTTGCCGCGTGGAGCTTCGGATGACGACCTTGGCGTGGCGGCGGAGCATCGGAGGTTTTCTTCTCGTGGCAGCAATGCTCGCAATCTGAGAAGTAGTCGAGGTCAAGTATCTCGTAGCAGAGCTTGTCGGGTATGGCGTCGACGAGGACGAGCTTCGGAGGTCCTGGGTTAGGAGGGTTTGGGCGATGGCCATGCCGACATTGCCGACAATGATGGCAGAGATCATGGTCTGGCCGTTGGAGGAGGAGGGAGGGGCAGCGTCGTGGATGGGCTTGAAGAAGGCTTGGGTTAGGTCAAGGCCTCTGGGGCCGGGGGAAGAAGCTGAAGTGCTTTTGCAAAGAGAGTCTGAGACGAGTTGAGAGAAAGAGAGAGAGAAATCGGTGAGGGGTAGGAGAGAGAGAATAGATAGAAGAAGGGAGGGGGGAGAGAGAGAGTCTGAGATAGAGATATGAGTGTAATTTATTAATTAAAATGAGGGCAATACTGTCAATAGATGTTAGATTTGGTAAATTGGGTTAAAAAAACTCGTAGTGGAGTAAGTTAGCAATTCTTAAGCTGAAATTAGGTAAGTGGTCACGCCCCCCATAAAGTTTTTGGAGAAAATGAATAAAAAGTCAGTCCTCAAAATAAAACGTTTTCGAGTAATTATTCTTGTGAAACACTTTCGCTTCACCACAGAACTAACAATTGCACTAATTAACCACTTATTAATTCTCATAATTCATTCGGAATTAATAACGAAAATTCGAGGTATTACATTGCAGATGTCCATATATGTGTACAGAAGCTAAATAAAGCATCTATGTTATGTCATGCTAAATTTATCAAAGTTCATCGCTTATGTCGCGAAATGTCTTTTCGCCTATTTCAATATGACCTCAATGGATTTTCGGGTACTTTTGAGCCCGTTAAATAGTTAATAAAAGAAGGGTAAGAAAGAAAGAAAGCAATATAATTAAGGGGTAGGGCTTATTTGGATCGGGTTCAATTCTTATAATTTAGTTTCTTATCACATCAAAAGGAGAGTTGCCATTTTTCTTTTATTATTATTATTTTTTTAAAAAAAAAAATTCCTCCACATTCCCACCCTTGATAGGGCTTGAACTCCTGACCTCTTATATATGAAACCAAAGCCTTACCACCTCACCAAACATACACATCGTTATTAAATTGGGGTGCTTTGATGATTAGGTGTATTAGCCAATTGGATCGCGTTCAATTCTTATAATTTAGTACAGTTTTGAATCGAGGTGTTGGAATTGAATCAATTGGTCTTTGTAGATATCTGTTATGTATTATTATAAGGTAGACGTAATGGAGCCCTTGACTCCATCTCCGCGCTCCTCATGTGACTGGTATACCCCATTAAATCAAAGTCCATTGGACCAAAAACTTACCGATCAGAGAGTCGCCACTGCTAATGACAGCAGTTATCACGGCCAAAAGATGGAATTATTGCTTTCAATAAAAGAAGCATTAACTATTTATAATTTTAAGATGCTCCTGATAGTCAAATGGAAGATTATTTCCATTGAGTGTAAGTTAATAATTTTCTCTAGTGACGTGTATCATTATGGGTTCATTTGACTATCATGAGAATCTTAAAATTATAAAATAGCACTATCGTTTTTTTTTTTATGACAAAAAATAGCACTATCGTTTTCAGACATTAGTAAAGAAAGTTCTTATCGAAAAAAACATTAGTAAAGAAAGTTACAAGTTGTTTTTAAAAAACAATTTTTTAGTGATTTTTTAAAGAACCATTTTTAGTGATTTTTCAAGATCAGCACTTCATACACTTTCTGATAATTTTTCGAGAAGCACTCGAGTGTTTTTATCTAAGACACTTAAAAATTTTATAGATAGAGCCTATGTGCTTCTCACAGAACCGTTTTAGACATAAACAATCTCAACCTTATTTATCTATATTTATAGTTTTAAGATTCTTGATCATGTAGTCAAATCAGTACAAATTAATCTTTTTTGTAATTTTTATTCTTTCACCTTTTTTTTTTTTTAATCAAATCCAGAGCCGATTGCGAATATATATTCACCTAAAGTCAGAATAGGTTGTTACATACCCTCCGCTGTCATGTATAGCGGAACAAGAAGATTATGGTAGTGCTCACAGTGGTACATAGAAATAGACACATTCATTAGACATGTCATGTACGTAGACATAGCGGAGATTCTCCTTTGGTACTACTCCAGAGACGTTAGAGATATATAGAGTGCACATAACGTGCATTAACTTCCAAAAAGGAAATTATTGTAAAGACTACACTAAACACAATTTAATGGACTAGGGCAATGCCCAAAACTAGAAGCCTAAAATGGTAGCCACCACAAAAAGCCATGCAAGGCCCATCAAGCTGGTTTGGGCCAGTTCACCATCTTCATTGTCATCACTCATCGTACATACCATTTTGGTGAAGCTCAGTCAGACCCACGGTGCCGCAACCTGCGTTCCACACCACGACCTCTCACTGTCCGCGACCCAAATCGCCACGGGCAACGCTGCCACACCAAAGCCCCGATGGAAAAGTCAATCCCAATCCAAATCCTCACAACCCCACACTACCATCAATCCAAACCTATGGCGCCGTCAGGCAAGAACCGTCCTTGGGGATTGATCGCCGATCTAGTACAGCACAGCCACCTCCTTACGCTAGCCCAGCCAAAACCCAACTGATATAGCCCCACGAAAACCTCCTTTGACAGAGCCCCATGGCAGTAGGCATCAATTTACCCGTCCGGCAGCAGGCCCATGACCGTAGCGAGGCCAAAGACTATCCTCGACGTCCGGGCGACATCGAACGAGAACAATTTCGCAAACGGAAGCGCCGCCCTTAGGGTTTCTGAAGGAGAGCCGCTCAACCTTCTCACAAGAGATAGTTCGTTTTGAATCTATATTATTATGGCTTTGGCGTAAACATAAAGAAACATAAGTAACTAGTTTAGCCCTTGGCGTTAGTATAGGTTTTATAGAATCTTTTTCTTGTTTTTTTTTTTTGTTTACATAGGTTTTATAGAATTTCAAGTCAATGGATATATTTTCACTCGAAAAAAAAAATTGTCAACGGAGAAATTTGAAAAAGAAAAGAACCGTTCTGTATACGCCCGCCGTGTGAGAAATGAAAGTATGAAACCAGTTGGCTAGCTGGACCTGAAACTGATGGGACCAGAGTGGAATCGTATAAGAGATCGATGCTGGATCAATATTGGTCCATTGCCTTCACTCGTCGTTTCCTCAGTCTTTCGTATATAAACGAAAATATTCACAGCCATTGGGTAGCCCAGCTAGACGTTGTGTGAAGAAAAATAAACGAAGATGAAGATGCAGTTGATGCTGTTAATGGTAATGGTGGTCTCTCTTCTAGTTGCAGTCGTGCATGGGCAGCAGAGCTACTTGGAAAACAAACAGCTCGACTGCGACAACGACTCCAACATCACCGCTGGCTACATCTGCAACGGCGCCGCTCCCTCATGCGCCTCCTTCGTCACTTTCCTCTCCATCAGCCACTACAACACCCCCACCTCAATCGCCTCCCTCCTCGGCTCCACCCCCTCCGACATCGCCGCCGCCAACAACATCTCCGACGTCGACCCCATCCCCATCGACACCTCCATCCTCGTCCCCCTCAACTGCTCCTGCTCCGGCCCCTACTCCCAGCACAACGTCTCCTACACCCTGAAGCCCGACGACTTGTACTTCGTCATCGCCAACAACACCTTCCAGGGCCTCACCACCTGTCAGGCCCTCAGGCATCAGAACCCCTACGATCCTCTGAACCTCGAGGGCGGCCTTGTCATAGAGGTTCCGATCAGGTGTGCTTGTCCCACCGCCAAACAGACAGCCGCCGGGATCAAGTACCTGCTGGCCTACCTCATCGACTTGGACGACGATCTCGACAAAATCGCCATACGCTTCGCCGTAGATGTACCCACCTTGCTCGAAGCAAACAACTTTAAGACCTCCGACGACATCATCTATCCCTACCAAGCTGTTCTAATTCCTCTCACAACCAAACCTTCTCCTCTTCAACTGAAGTATCCAAGCTCTCCTCCACCTCCACCTTCTCCTCCTCCTCCTCTGCCACCGTCATCACCAGCGCCTCCCTCACCACCAAGTGGGTCTTTCAACAAGAAGTGGGTCTTCATCGGCGTCGGCGTCGGAGCTGGCTGTCTCCTCCTACTTATATCTATCTTCGCCTTCCTCTTCTTGTCAAAACGACGACGCCGTCAGCACCGGCGCCACTCTCCCAACCACAAATTAAAGAGCTCCGGTAATAACACGCAGAACTCGCAACCCACCACCACCACCACCACCTCCAACGACACAACAACATCGTGGTCGCCAATATCCACCAACGGGCTTAAAAACGCAGTGGAGTCTTTGACAGCTTACAAGTTCGAAGACCTGCAGAAGGCCACCCAATTCTTCAACGAAGCCAACAGAATCGCCGGCTCCTCAGTCTTCAGAGCTACCTTTGACGGCGAAGATGCTGCCGTCAAGGTGATGACAGGCGACTTGTCCCTCTCTGCCGACGAGATCAACATACTAAAGCGGATCAAGCACTCCAACATTATCAGTCTCTCAGGATTCTGTGTCCACGAAGGAAACACATACCTTGTCTACGAGTTTGCTCCTTCTGGCTCACTCATTGATTGTCTTGGGTTGAAGGGCAACATTACTCCTCTGTCATGGAAGCAGAGAGTTCACATTGCTAATGACGTGGCCAATGCACTCAGCTATCTACACAACTTCACACACCCTCCATTAATCCACAAGAACCTGAACACCACCAACATTCTCCTGGATGCAAACTTGAGAGCCAAGGTTGCCAATTTCGGTCTGGCAAGAGCTGTGGATTTGGGGAAGGACGTCGAAGATGGAGGACAGGGATTTCAACTGACGAAACATGTGGTGGGTACACGGGGCTACATGGCGCCTGAGTACATGGAAGACGGGGTGATTACTCCCAAAATGGATGTGTTTGCATTTGGGGTTGTGTTGTTGGAGCTATTGTCCGGAAGACGAGCCTCAGGTGATGAAGAATACACGTTGCTCTATTCATCCATTAGTGGGGTGCTTGAAGGAGATCATGTGAAGGACAAAATTAAAGGGTTTCTGGATCCTTCTCTGAGGCGCCAGTATCCTTTGGAGCTGGCGTTTTCAATGGCTCAGCTCGCTAGGTGCTGCGTTGCACCTCAGATCAACTCACGACCCACCATGGCTCAAGCTTGTGGTACTCTATCTAAGATTCTTTCATCAACTCTCGACTGGGATTTATCTGAAGCTGAACATTCGAGGTCACTGAGTCATGGCAGATAGACACTACTACTTCATACCCAGCATTGTAAAATTTATACTGTTATGTATGCTTTTATTGGTATACCTTATTATAACAATAAGAGAAACCTTCGTAATTATTTTCTCTAGATACTGGGATCAACATGAATCGTTTAAGTAATTCCCTACTTAATAAGACAACATCTTGTGATTTTTCTTTTTCTTGAATACGACTCTTAAAAAGGGCATCTTAAATAAACTCCAAAACATGATTGATTACTCTTGAACCTGTAGTGAATTGCGCCGGCTGGGGCAATACCATTGGAAAACCGTGAATACAACTTAATATCCAGTACTTCTGTTTTAACTGGTTGCATAACAGGTCACTTTCATAATCAAATTCCGTGTACAAAAACCCAACCTGAGCAAACTCAGTACCCTCCTAAGTCGGGCAGCACCGAATCCTGCCAAATAGGCCAATAGGCAGACTCCAAGAAAGACTCGTCAGTATTCAATTTGAAAACTCCACATTCCACAAAATCATTCAGTCAACCAAGATAGTTAGTATCTCACTGGGGGATTTGACCACACCCTCCCACAACTTCGAGTCACCATTTTTCCACAAATAATTTTCAACTTAACTTGGAAGCAGCTCACTCCAAACCTACTAGGACGGCATGAAAGATGCCTGACTCATCAATTTAAATTTACAAAAGGAATAAAGTTTCAGAACCCGAAGAGGCTGCAATCAACAAATGAGCAATTGACGAGTGGAGATAGTCTATAAAGATGCAAAAACAATAAATGAAAGGGGAACCCACCCCAAAGAAACAAGACTATGGCAAAAGAATCAAAATGCATTCCCGAGGAATTTTATATGAACTTGGTTCCATATTTTGTATTTGCAAAAACATAGCAAGTGAAACACCGCATCTACAAGATATAAATCATTAAAACAGGAATGCTTGCAGAGCCAGCGTGATACAATATATTTCCCATATCTATTTTGATGTACAAAAGGCTGCTATTTCTGTAATGACTTGACCTAACTTTCTGGCACTACATACAACAGGGGTCAGCATTGATGGCATAATCTACAAGTTGGAAAAACTAGGGAACACGTAAGATGTAGGCGGGTCTCCATATGGTACACAAGGAAGATTAAATTAGCTTCGGAAATATTAAATAGCAACGCTACACTGAAGAAGGAAGCATACTTTGTATAATGCATGATGCGAAAAACATGCCCCTTCTTCTCCATTAGCAACTCATTCCACAAGCTTCTGCAAAGCTTTCCAATATCTCATACAAGAAGGGTTTGTATGGATTGCTCGAAGAACCCATCCCTGTGGACTCTGACAGAACTCAATACTGGAAGTGTCTGTACTAGCTTTCGACTGTTTTGCAAGTAAGTGCATCTGGAAGAACAGTTCTGCAGGTCTCATTTCTGTAAAAAAATGTATACATATACACACATTATGAAGCATAAACCATTTAAAACATCTAAGAGACAAAACCACCCATCTATATAATTAAAGAAGCTGTTTGACATTCATGTACCATACTGTGTACCACATCATTCATATAAGTGGGACTTGTATTAGTGATCTGGTACAAAATATGGTCCAGGTAGCCATTACTTCTAAAGCAAGCAAAGAATAGAAGGACTACTTGACATGACCGCAAAGTTACAAGTGTAAATCCTGATGCATTAGTAGTTCATTTCTAGCTGAGTAAAAAAACACAGCATCATACCTGGTGGCCAAGTAGGCCATTCAAGACGAAGGTTCTTCTCCCACTTCTCTCTTGAACCAAGGCTTCCTTCTGCTAGAGCTAGCAATGCTGAGACAATTGGTAAGGGAATGAGAGAAGCTTCTTGAGCTTTAGTAAGACTCCTTACAGCAAGTGATAAGAACCGCGAATCACAGCCCAGGCGTGAGAGCTCCATACAGGTGGCACCTGGACCCATCAATCATCTAATTAACACATGACAGGAGCTATAGAAAAGATATCAACTACCCTTGCTGTGACCACAAACCAATTCTAAATAGTAACTCCTTACAGGGTATTTACAAAACCTAACGCATTCATGTTACAAGAAAAAACAACTCTACCAAATATTGGGTTACCTAATTCAATTGGACTATGTCAAGTTTTTAACTAAAGCATGGGACAAATCTGACTACCAGTTCGAACTATTAGAGGAAAAAGAAACAAAAAAGAAAATTAACTTCAAAATCCCATCTATTAATGGAACATACCATGACAAAGCAGGAGAGAGCTCTCAGCACCAGCTAAGGAACAAGCTTGTGAAAGAAACCCTTCTGCGGAAGAGGTATCCTGGCTGGATATAGACATCAAACCTTGAACCAGATTGAATAGAGCCATCCACATATTCGATGAATTCTTCATTTCCTTTGAGCACTCTTTGAAGCTCAACTCCAAAGTATCCAAACCAGTTTTCAATTCATAACGAGATTCAATGAACTTCAGACACAACCAACCGATATTATAATCTGTCCTGAGCTCCAAGCATCGTATATACTCTCTATTAAGGTTTACTGCATCACCTTCTGAGGCATAAGCACGACATAATAGCAAGTGTGCAAAGAAAAGATAGGCATCAGGAAGTGTAATCATTGAAGCATCGTTGGCATGGTTGATGCAGTCAATCACATAACCATCATGCAAACAGATCTCCGAAGCGCAAAGTAGAAGCTGGAATTTCATATATCTAAAAGCAATGCCTGGCTTATGATAAAGTTCATCGGAAAGGGCTACAATTATCAGCCGCCTGAGTATAATACAAAGATGACGAGGAAATCTCTCTTCACGTGCCTTCTGCACCAGATTGAGAACAAGCAAATACCTTACATTCTGGTTCCATGGTTCTTGACGTAAACATCTGCGCATTTAAAACAAGAATGTAATTATTCTCTAGGAAGAAAAGTGTGTTGACTCTGTGAAAAAAAAAAGTACACACACACACACACATAAATATATATATATATATAAGATATTAAAATGGCAGTGTCCATCTTTTAACGGGGCCAACTGTAATAAAGATATACAAAAGTAACTGCTAAAGGAAAACTACCACAAACACGCAAAATGGACACGTACAACTTCTATTTTTGTCTGAAATAGCTCACAAATTTCCAGACAGGAGCGGCAAAGGAAATAATTATCCATTTCCTCTTTTATAAGAAAAATTGGTACTTCAAATCCAAAAGCGCATAATTTTTACTCGAAGGTTACATGTGCCACGACAATTCTGGATTGGACTAATGAATTTAAATGAAAAGGCAGAAAAGTGACAATTACTTCTGCAGATGTTGTATGGTTTGAGGTTCATTCAGGCACTGGTATGAGCATGTTGGGTAAGAGAACTTAGGATTGCTATTGCCTACAGCATAGCAAGCGACTGCTCCAGCACCAAGTATTTCATATGCCATTTTAAAACCGCCTTTAATTGGATCAGTGCCTAAGCTGCAACACCTAGTTGCCATGTGGGTATTCTTCCATTCTTCACTTGACAGCAAAAGATAACCAAGAAGATTCCTGTTCCAAGAAAGTTGGTTAAGATAATCTTTGAAGATTAACAATAACTACTAGTAGAAAAGCATTATGAAGCTCAAGTTAACAACAACATTATTGTTTAGTTAATTCCTTTCAGCTGTTGCTATTGGCAATGCCAGCAGTTACCAGAATCAGATTTCAGTGCATAAGAGATACCTTAACAAACTACTGTTAGGATACATGTGAAGAGACTTTCTAATGTGATCAATTCCTTTTTGATATCCAAGACGGTATTCTGATCCATGTTTCACCTGCATACATTACCCAGAGCATATAACTTACCACACACCAATGAATAAATTAACAAGCAACTCCCAACCAAATATGACAGTTTCAAGTTAGAGATATAGACTTACTAGTGTACCAAGCGCTAATAAAAAGAACATTTCAGTTATCTCTTCAGGCGTTTTCAGATTGTTATGGATGCTTGAACCAACAGGCCTAAGTCGATTTCTTTGATCTAGAGCATGAATAGCAGATACTATCAAACTGAACTTAGAACTCTGAAACCGTTGCTTTGGCATCTGGAGAATGTTATTGATTGTTGAATCCAGTCCAGAAATATAATATAGGAATCTAGAGAAAAGAATAACAGCAGCAGCTGCAGATGCTTGTTCCATTGCAGAGACACGCTCAGCAAGATTTCTTGCCAAAGTAAGGGCCAGGTCAGTCTGACCAAGTTGCCATAAGGAGAAAGCATATATTTGCGAGGATTCCGCATCAAGTAACCCTTAAACAGGTATAAAACCAGATAAATATCAGCAAAGTCTATAATAAGATCGCCAAGTTCCAATATATAAGCTAGGACACTTGTAATATGAATTTTACATGCTTTTTCTTCAATAGAAAATTACACTGAAGCTCAATGTCGCAGAACCAATATCTAATAGGCCATATAATCATTTTATTCCGTGCTAACCTTTTACTGACATCAGAAACCCACAGTGATCAGATAAAAATAAAAATAAAAAGATCAAAAAATTATAAAAAATAAAAACCTAAGGTTACTGACATCAAAGATACTTATTTTATTTAGTTGACATTTACACACTGACCATCAAAACATATGACCAAATGTTACTGACGTCAGAACCTATACTTATAAAGTTTACTTTGATATGCCTCTTTTCCAATAGGAAGTACTGGAAAAAGATTGGAAAACCAAACGTACCAAACTACACAACGCTTTAAGGGAAGAATTAGATTGTTTTCATAAGTTTGATGGAAAGAAAAAAAAAATCTCAACTTAACCTCAAGTGTAAAAAGCTCTTCCTCAAATCAGACACAGAACCATTTATGTAAATACGAGAAAATTTGGGTAGCTTGAGCACATTCTATATCAATTGGCAGTTAATTATCGATCTCCATTAAAAGAAAGGAACAATGTGATCAAAAGCATATGTTAAAACATCCTTATCATAAGAAAATGTTGATCCTGTGTGAATAAGAAAGCATTCAGCCACTAACGCATTATTTTCTTCCCGACTAAAAAGTCATATGTAAGGATACTTGAAGAACTGAGAACAAACCTTCTTTCTTCAAAAGTTCACATTCCTGCAAAGCATCTAGAGCATTCCCTGCCTGCATCATAATGAAGCATTTTTCAGAAAGGGTTTAACAAAGTCAGAAGCAATGCTTCCAGTAAGAACCTTGCATATATATGCAGGTCGATTCTACAGGACTCGCTCAAATTTAAAATTTGCAGACTTCGCCATTTCCAACTACTATGCCATTTAATTCAACAATTGTAACTGTTCATCTGTTATTCTCAAAAAATAAAAATTAAAAAAAATCGTTCATTTGTTAGATTTCTATGCAAGAATCCAGTCATCTAATGTGTGCAAACAAACGCGGTCTGCGAGATAAGAATGATGGTAATCGAATGGTTTAATGGTTTCCAATTGACTGATTTTTTTTTTCCTGTAGGATTCATGCTAGAGGATGAACTGTTCTGATTATTAAATTACTGGCTAACAATAGGGGGTTCTCAATCTGAACTTATATACGTATCTACACACACATACACACACTAGAGATATACCCTATAGGCTCAAAACAGAACTAAGAGACCCATATGTTACCTTACAAAGTGCTCGGGCCAAATTGACTGTTATATCCTTCATTTGAGATTTCGTATCACCGCCTGATGAATTAGTGATTGCACAGCGTGCTAGTCTATAAGAAACAGCAGCAGACTGATAATTGGACTGTGCCTCAGAGACTAGCCCATTTAAATTATGGCATTCAGGATAGTGAGGTGCACGTTGCATGGCCTGCTTGATGGCTCCAAAGACCTGTGGCAATAATAAGCAGCAGCAGCTCCATTTAAAAATAAAATATTAAATAAAAGTAAATTAAAATGAAAGTTGTGTTTCTATTCGTGGCTCTTCAGAGAAGAAAATATGTGCTAACGCATGTATGACTAGACCTGTGAGGATGAAAGATGCCCTGAAACAAGAGCAAGCTTTGCAAGACCAATTTGGAATTCAGCAAGCTGCACAAAAAATCAAAAACGTAAAAAATAGTCTGAGTAAGATGCAAAATCCATAAGAAAATAACAGCACAGGCTTCAAAGTCGAAATTAGAGAAAGCAAAAGTTTCATAATTTGAAAGAAGAGGAAGACAGAGTATGAAATTTAAATCTCGCTTTAAAGGAGGTCATAAAATCAATGAAGTACAAAATTAAAATTATTTTTACATGTTTAAAAAAAAATACACTTAATGTTCATTCCTTAAACGAATCATAATAACATAAAAGGCAAAAGAAAGAAAAAATAAAATTACAGGAAATATTTGCACAGCTCGTAAGCAGCTCTCATAAGCTTCATCTGCTGCAGACTCCCTAATAAGGAACAAGTCATTTCTTAATAAATCAGATACTTAAAAACCCCAAATATATAGTTACCAAAATTAATTCAGATGAAACGAAAAAACACATCCAAAGAAAATAAGGAATTTAACCTAGAATGAGAATCAGCCGACATGCCAGCCCATGGCAAAGCAAGAGAAGGATCTATGCTTCTAGCACAATCAAATGCTTGTCTCGCAAATTGCTTCTCACCTTGTTTTCTGTACAACTGTAGAAACAACTAAAACTCAGACACCAAGAGGAAATTTTGCAAGCTATAATTTTCTAACAAACATCATTCAGACCTTCTGGATGTTTCAAATTATATGATGGCTCAATCCAGTGGCATGAAAATGACGTTCATAAATATAATAAATAAGCAAATAATCAAGTTACTAAGCTTTTGACCGATATTCAATAATGCAAGCATAGCCAAATCCCACTTGGTGAAGGCTCAACCAGTTTATATTCCAATCCCAACTGGATAAATGTGACCAGAGTACAAAATCCAAAGAACTCAAATAATTGATTACAACAGAAATTTTTGGTAATTTTCAATTTTTTTTCTTTTCTCCTTTTCCCTTGAAAAGTGACTTCATTAAAAGAGAACTCATATAGAAAGTCCAAGAGAAACAGTAAAGGGAAAAGAATATTGAGAAAGAAAAGTTCAATGTAATAACATTGGATAGTACCTTCCCTAAGAATGCCCACGCAACAGCTAGTGATACATTCAATTGCAATCCCCTGATTAGAGCATGTTGTTTCAGTGCATTGTGATTAGACAAACATCCTAATCCTACCCAAAACTCAGAATTGTCACCCTCAAGTAACAAGGCCCCCAAAGCCATCTTCTCCGATGGCTGCCTGTCATGGAAGAAATTAGCACGTTAAGGTAACAATAAACAGCTAAATGAGATGATTAAAACAAAGCATTAGACCATACCAAGAACTTGAGTCATGTCCAGAACTGTTATCTAAAGAGTATATGAAATTTGAAGTTACTGCAATGTCGGAGTATGCATTAGCTTGCCATGGGGCTAAGTGCAAAGCTCGCTGATAAGAGCACCTGGCAGTTTTTGCAGCCACACAGCAGGTATGCTTCCAGGAGAGGATGGAATTATTGAAAGCATCAACATCAAATTCTAAACCACGGTCCTCCTCCATCCAAGGATAACATTTTGCATAAGTAAGCTAGCAAAATATATTTATTAGTTTGAGTTTATGTCAAAATTATTGTTTATTAAACAGCAAGGTCAACAAAATAGAATGAATTTTGGAACAACGAGACTTATATGCAAGAGAAAGTTAAGTCGAATTTTTTGTAGCATGAAACACTGCATAATAAGTCAATCATATACAAGTACATTTGAGGGACAGAAATGAATATAGCAAGACTGAATCTGATTATACCAGTATATCACCATGCAGCTTCCAAATAGACGACATATTTCCAGCTAAATGAGTACTCGTCCAGGCAACTTTAGATGCCTCCTGAAATCAAAGGACATTTCATCTTTTACAGTTTCAACAACAAGATTCTATTCAAACTTCCAGACAATTTACCTCTAATACTGTAGCTCCCCATCTAAATGCTCCTAGATTAATACATTCCTTAGCCAAACCAAGCAGCCCCGAAGAAAGTCCATAGTGTGCAGAGACACTTTTGGGAGAGAACTCCAAAGCTTGCTGGAATGCCTCAACTCCCTTCACATAAAAGCCACCAAAAATGAGATATTCTATCATCATAGAAAGAAAAATTTGAACATTATGTGAAACTCCAGTATAATTATGCTTTAAATCTGCTCGCCAACTCACATAACTAAACTTGCAAGTCCAACTAATTTCTCCTCCACAACTCAATAAGAAAATTGGTTTCATTTTATTTTATACTTGTGAGAGGTTTGTAGAACACAGTGGATAAATGCTCAAATTTCAATTATATGTATATCAAATGGGTAAAACCAATGCAAGATGAATCCTACAACATTGCCGTTGATGACAATTACAAACAAATAAATCAGTAATGGTTCAACAGACTAATCTCCAGATAGAATCCTAGATCTAAGTCACTAAATGACAAAAGAAATTATAGCATGCAAGAGAAAAGCCATAGGTAATTACCATGGACATAACTGAGCTTACCTTTTTATAGGAACCAAGCATCAGATAGATGTTTCCGCTTTCGATCAAAGCAAAGATTCTTGTACCCTCCAATTCGATGGCTCTTCCATACGACTGTCGAAAATGGGTAATATAAACCATAAATTCATATGCAAAAAAGAGGAACTATCACTGCAGAAATATTAGTTAAAATTAAGAAGACAGAAAATCATATCATGGTTTTCCCCAAGAGAAAATAAAAGTTTCATTATGGATTGGCTCAACTTAACATAACAATAATAGGACGTGTTCCGAAATAAGAACTTAACTCCTAAGAAGAAAACAATACCCATATACACATGCATGGCATTAAGTCCTAACAAGCAAAGAAACAAGGAAAAGGCACCTTGAGAGCAGCAGTGAACCTGCCAAGTCGCTGGTAGGCAAGGCCAAGAGCCTGAAACAATACAAATACGAATGAGATAATCGAGTAGTAAGTAAGCCGACTAGTAAAGCAGGACAGAGATAGTTAATAGCATATACCTCCCACAGAACTGGAGAGGTAGGATATCCGCGAATGGCATGTTGAAGACTGTGCACGGCTTCAGAGCATTTGTTCTGATGGAGCTGCAAGTAGCCAAGCCTCTGAAAAGCCCAAAAAGCCCTGGGTGACTTCTGTGATGCCTCCCTGCACAGTGCCACCTCCAATGTCTCTTTCCCTTGCTGGTCCAACAAATCACACAGAGCTTCCCCGGAAACAGAGTCATCAGGATTGAGAGACACAGCTTTCTGCAAGCACTTCAGAGCTCTCTGGGCATGGGACTCTGATTCGAGCCCGGCGTAATAAAGCCCTAAGTATCTAAACGCCCCTCCCTTCTCAATTTCGGGGTTTAGCTTCGCCGCAACCACGAATTGCTCTGCGGCCTTTTCCTTCTCATCTTCTTCCCACAACAACACCCCCTGGAAATAATTCAGTATTCAATCACTAATCAAAATCAAAATGGCAATTTCATCATGAGGAAGCAATGGATTTGGATTGTGAGAGCATACGAGTTCGAAGCGGAGGGAGGGATCCTCCGGACGGTCCTGTATCGACTCCTCTAGCCGTCGCAGCTCGCATTCCTTATCTTGCTCCTGGAAAAAGAGAAATTAAAACCCTAAAAATTCAGTGAAATTGAAATTTGCAGAGAAGCGGAGGCGAGAGAGGAGAGTGAAGGAAGAGACCTCCGAGTGTGGCATTGCATTTAGGGATTTCTTGGAGGATCAACAGTAAAAGGGAGCACCGGTGAAGGCGAACTTCCCCTTGTAGTCGCAGCAAAGAGTGTTAGTTAGGTTTTTTTTTTTTGTTTGAGCGGTTGCCCGCCAGTTTATCAAAGTATATCAAAGGACTGGGATAAAAGTTTGGGGAGTGAAGAATCTGTGCTCGAGTGAAACATATTTACTCAAAGTGAATTTCATCTTTTTTTGTGAAATTTTTAAAAAAATTAGCCAATTTTTTTTATTTTACAACAACTAATTTTGTGTGATCGAATTCACTACCTCTTCAACTTACGAATGAATCCGGATACCTTTCTTGACTGATGTTGAGTCTTGTTTACTCTTAACTTTTAATTTTAGTCATTGATTCAATATCTTAGATTCACGTCAGCAAATGACACTTAATGACTCAAAATTTAAATTCTTTCAAGGCTATCGACGTTATGTTCTCTCCTCTTTCTATCAAGACTCATCATTCTTCCAACATTTTCATCTCCATTCTCAGCCCTCTTTTTTTTTTTGTTCTTTTAACTTCTTTCTTTGAAAACTTCACCTATGTCCATGACCTCCGGAGTGTAAAAAAAATAATAATAATAAATAAATAATAGATTTGTTTCATTTATAATCTCAACATATGGCTTTTATATCTGAAGAAAAAATGGATTAATTGAACACAACGAAAGGAAAGCATTTCTCTAGTTATCTCGACCTAAAATCCACACTTCTATTAGTTTCCTTTCAGCATGGACAAAGATGTGGTCGAAAAGGTCTGCGGTTGGCTTCTTGTGATTCAGATCAAATCTGATCAGGTTCCTTGGAGGTCGAAGAGGATGTTAAGGTTAACCAGCATTGCAGGTGGTTACGGGTGAAGTGATCTCGAGTTCCAAGAAACGGCGACGGGAGGAACTGATGGGGGTGGGTGAGTTGGCTAATTAGGCGTCTTAGTTCTCTTCTAGATCTAGTTTGGTTGAGAGTTGTTAAGGCTGGGACTTCTAGAGGATGGGGGTGTGGTGGTGGGTTAGTTGACAAGTTGGCGTAATGATGCTCTGGTGGAGGCATGGGCAGCTTGGTCTGGGTGGCCACTCAGATCTGATCTGGATCAAGTCTACTAAATATGTGGGTTACTTTTAACAGCTGAGGTGGCTAATAGGTTATGGCAACGAGGAGCAACAATATCTAGAAGGGAGAAGATGAAAAGAGATTGATAAAGAGGAAGAGATGACGTCATTAATACAGAAAAGTCAATTTTTAGACAATTATTAGTCATTTTGTTGCATGACTCATTAATGACCCTTAGATATCGAATCAATGGCTAGAATAAAAGTCAATGATAAACATAGGGCTGGGCACGGGCCGGGTCCAACAATAATTTCACTAGGTCCAGGACCGACCAGTTTTTCATTAGGCCCAGACCCGACCCATCTTGACATAATCAGGGACCGGCTCGGGACCAGCCTGTTTCATTTCGGGTCGGGCTTGCGGGCTTTCGGGCCCAAAAACCTGCATCTTACCATTTCTATATCTATTTTGCTATATATCCAGATTTCATTCATATCAACCAAGTGAAGATTTGAATCAAAACACAATATTAACATCCAAAGTTCAAGCTGCAAATTCGAATATCCAGAATACGTAATATCCAAAATATCCAAATTCAAGTACTCATCAAGAACAATTAAAGCTACAATTGAAATACAATTAAAGTGTCCACATTTAAATTAGAAGTCCAAACTCAAGTACAAATATGCAAGGAAATAGAAAGTCCTAATTCAAATAAAAGCAACTTAGTAGCCATTCTTCCGGTCTTCAATCCAACAGTTCACCAGCAATGCAGCCATCCATTAATTGGCTTCCACACTTGTCCCTACAACAGCCATCATAATTTGATTTAGATAACAAAGGGCCATTGAAGCTGCAACTTTACTCAACTAGCACTACACACAGCAGCAAATAATAGCACAACACTAAAAAGATAATGCACTACACACTAAACAGATAATGCAGCAAATAATAGCACAGCAGCAAGCATAGAAGAATAGCAAATGCATCAAGCAAGCAAAGCAGCAAAATGCAGCAAGCAAGCAAAAAAATAATGCAACAAGCGATTAATCAAATACCAGCAACCATCTTCGATTTTTTGGCCCTGCAAGCAGCTTTTTTTGCTGGTTGTTCAACAGCCTTCTCCTTAGCATATTCTGCCATTTCATTCAAAAATAGTAAATTAATACTAAGCCCCATCAAAAAGTGAAAAACAAAAGCATATTCGATTTATTAAACATGTAAACATTAAACGTACCATGTTCACACAACTCATAGAACTCCATCTCCTCAATTGTTGGGAAAAAAAAAAAACTCAATATTTTGTACGTTTTCTGATTTGATCCAATTCTGCAAGCAAATTAATGCTTCAACATATTTAGGAGTTAGAGAACTCTTATAGGGATCAATTACTCTATTGTCGGTGCTAAAATATGATTCGGAAGCAACGGTTGACACTTGAATAGCAAGAACATCCTTTGCTACTAGCTGGAGATTAGGATACTTAGAGCCATTCAAAAGACTAGGCAGAGGAAATCAAATCACAGATGGTGAGAGAGAGAGAGAGACCTTGATAACCAGAACAATCGCAGCTGGTGACCAGGCTTCAAGACTGGAACAATCGCAGCTGTCACTTGTCAGCATCTCGGGGATTTGAGGAGAAAGAAGGAGAATCAGTCAATCAGAGCGGGACAAACCGAGAAAGAAGGAGAGGGAGGAGAGGCAGGCTACTAGCTAAGGTCATATGCCTGTCTCCGGTCATTTGCACGTCTCCGCAGACAGTCTGTGCGTCTCCGATCGGTTTGTTCAGCTAATCGTGTTGACTAGTGTGTGAACTCGGTGAGGAGTGAGGAACTGAGGACTGAAGGAGAGGAAGGCGGAAGTGAAGTGAGTGAAGACTTACGACTAATTGATCCCCCCCCCCCCCCCCCCCCCGAGACTCTAATCTCGTGAGTTTGTTTGTACAACAAGAAGTTTGAGCCTTGTCTTATAACTAGTAATATAAGGACACTTGTCTCTTTTTTATCTACAACGGGCTTGACGGGTTTTTCCTTCTCTGAAAGTCAAGGCCCGACCCCAACCGTTTTGTTGAAAAAAATATAGGGCCCGAATCGTACGGGTCGGGCTTTAATAGGCCAGTCCGAGTTTGCGGGTTTTCGGGCTTAAATGCCCAGCCCTAGATAAACAAGGCCCAACAACAGCCAAGGAGAAGATTCATATCCTTTACGAAGGAGATACTTATATCACTGGACAAATGGTACTGGGTGCGAATCTTTTTCTTCGTAACACAAACGCCAATATTAGTTACCTCTCAAAAAAACTAAATATTGTTTATCTCTACTACTATAAAGGAAGACAAAATTTGGTGTCAAGAGGTTCACCAACCAAATTTTGAAACCATTGTGATCTCATTTCTTCCACCAGAATGTTTGTGGAATATATACGAATTTTTGAATTGGCTATCATCCTTCAAATAAAAGAGTTGATCAGACACGCCAAGGAGTATGTTGTGTCCTCCAGCTTTGAGCCAAACTAACTTAATTGGAGGTTTAATTCTTCGACTCACTCAAGTTCCGGTGACACTATAGAAGAAGGCGGTTGCACCACCATAAGAGAGATGAAAAGAGGGTGAGAAAAATCGAGAGTTTGGGTGAGACAAAGAAATCAAAATTCTAGGAGAACGAAGCTTAGTATGTTGTGTCCTCTAGCTTCGAGTCGAGCTAAATTAATTAAAGATTTAACTCTTCGACTTACTCTAAGTTTTGGTATAACCATAGATGAAGGCGGTTGAACCGCCACGAGAGAGATGAATCGAGGGTGAGAGAAATCGAGGGAGTTTGGGTGAGCAGAGACATAAGTCCAAATTATAGGAGAGTACGAAGCTTCTGGGTTTCTTGGGACCAAGTTTCTCTGTTTATAGCCTTGGGTGTGAATAACATTTACACCCTTAGTCAACATAATAACTACCCTTTTGCTGAATTGGAAGCTTCTTCTTAAGCCCAACTCAAGTTTGGTCCAACTCAAACTAATCTTTCGAGCCCAATTAAGAACTTAGTGTTTTTAACGTTCAAAAAATATAGCAACCATAAATTTAGTCACCACCTTTATTTATATCCTAAATTTACTGAGGCTCACAGAAGTCAAGATTAAATGAGGAATAGTGCTTTGTTTAGCTATTTTTTTTTTTACTTTTATTTGTTTGTACAAGTGATTTTTGGTGACCTATAACAAATGTACAAATGCTAAAATCAACTAAAAACTATGAGCAATGAAACATATATTGGTAATATGATTCATCCAATTTTTTTCGCTCAAGATGTTATTTTAGCATACGCAAAAATAAAAATTCTACAATAGTATAAAGTGCGTAGTCGATTTCACTGTTAATTGTGATTGGTGTCTAGCGCTTGGTGTTTATAAATTCCCCCTTATCTTGTACTTTTCATAAATACACACACACACACACACACACACTTTTTTTTATTTTTGTTTCATACCTTGTGAATAATACTTATTTGTTTAATGCTTTCAATAGGAATTATACCCCAATCTCCTGCTTAGAACAGTCTATACTTACTCATACTACTATCTGATGTAGGGTTAATTTTGAGCACTAATTTTGAGCGTAACAATTTTTGGAGCCATTGTTGGGGAATCATGAGTGTTCGATCCCTGATAATGATGCCAAAAATTGATGCAGGCACTTGTCGACAATATAAGCTAATCCCACTAATATTTTTTCATCCTGAAAATTTTGAATTGCACTAGAACCCGATCCGGCACATGTGAAAATTTGGATTTGGGATCATTAGGCCTATAATATCGCTTCTTTCTCATTTTCAAATTCGCATTCGACCTCAAAATCCAAGCACTCATAGAGCTTAAAAAAAAAACCCACATAGAGCCGTCAAGGAAAAAAGCTCAGAAACCCTAGATCAACCCTAATTCATCATGTAAATAAGATTGATGTTGTTTTCAGATCGATTCAGAATGCCGACGAAGTCGCAATTCATTTAGGATTTTGCATATGTCTATTTCCAGATTAAGATATGCTAGCGTTCTAGGTCTTAATTGCTAAGCGAAAAACCTATAGGCTGTGTATGGTACCATGGATTGGATTGGATTTCTAATCTAATCATGATCAGACTTGATTAGATTGGATTGGAGAAGTCCTGCATCTATCCAATACCATGTTTGGTAGTTATATATTTATGGCATTGGATAAGGCAAAAACAGCCAATTGAACATTTTCTTTTTATTATCATTTTTCAATTCTTATCATAAACATTTGATATAATAATAAAAATAAAAACACTTAAGCTAAAATATGAAATTTACAACAATAATCCTGGACATATGATTTAATAAATCAATTTTCTAAAAAAAAAATTGATATACCTTATACTAGCAATTACAATTACTATATGAAATATCAAGTTACAAGACCGAAATATGATAATTAAGTCGATAACAAACAAGACTCAAAAGAGTCGAAGCCAAAGCCCCCATATAAGAAAGAACAGAAAAATAAGAAATAAGCTGTAATTTCAAAATTATACTCAGTATGGCATTTCGAGCACCAATGTCTTTAACATGCACTATCTGCATCCACAAGTTCAAAGTGCAATGCTTAGCATGCAATTATTCTTATAGAAATTACAACATTGACATCCACATGGCCCTTGCTAGCAGAATAATTTCAAAATGATACTAAAGAATCAGCTGTGTGATGAACTCCATCTTTTCTTCCTCTTTATCTAGAGCTAAGAAATGCTCAACATAATCAACCATTAGAATTTTTAGTGCTTTGATTCTATTTGTTGTTGAATGTTTTAACTTTAAAAGCTCAGCCCACAATTCATCTTTTTTAGCTTGTGTACCTCATCTTTTTTGCTACCTTTTGGTTGCAAGTATTCAATAAGAAGGCGGATCTGCTCATTTGAAGTCTGCATCACTTCTTTGAATGTTGCAGCAAACTTGTCTAAGCAAAGAACTATGTTATCATCATCCTCTCTTTTCCTCCTCCTACTTGTGCTTGTAGACTCAGATTTAGGAGTGGATAGTTGGTCTGCTTCTACCTTAGAATCAAACGCATCAGCATGCTCTTGGTTTTCAAGCTCTTCATTAACTTCTTTACTATTGCAGCGGGTACTTTGGCAGCCTTTCCAATAGCATGGTCCACTCTAAATATATGAGCAAATGTTTCATAACGTGGGAATGGTTTCCTCCTCCATCCATCAGCATCCCTGTGATGCCGAAAACAAAATGATAATTTCTAACATGGAAAATTTTACAATCAGTAGTCATGTACCAACAAGCATTACATCATGTTTTGATCATATATACCTAAGACATTTGTTGCAATTTCGCCCTTCCGCGTTCGATATCTTAGTTTATCAAACGCAGGTACTTGCGTCCCTGTCACGCCCCGAATTTTAGAATAAAATTTAAAATCTGAAACATGAGAATTACCACAACTCAAAATAATCATTCTGAAAATTTCTTTTCTTAATAACCTCACCACACGAAGTAAAATCAAAACCGAATTTAGTCTCGGTTAATTATTACAAGCTCAAATCCAAACTGAACTGTAAAGCTCTAAATCAACATACACACCTCATAACTCCAAGAAAATAAAAATAACTACTGTAACACCTAAGCAGCTCGGTCACCTCCTTGGTTATCCTGACCTGCAGGAATATCCGCTACACCATTTGAATAGTATACTGGGATTGCAACAATACAAAACCCGGTAAGCTTATGAAAGCTCATATGAGTAAAAGAAAGAACGGTTGCTTAATTAAATCATATTTATTTCTACCTAAGTCAACACGCAACAATTCTATAACCACAAAAACCAACAATCGCAATCAATCAACAACTCAACACCAAACCCTAACTCACATCTTTCTTCCCAAAACTCCATCATCGTATTTATAAAAATACGGTATTTGATAGACTAGAGCTTTAATTGAATCATAGCCCGTCACCTAGCCTAGGTTATAGCATCCGACATATTTATCTTTATCGTATTTCATCAATATGTATACCCATATACATATTTAGAACGTCCGATAATTGAACATACTCAACTAATCGTATCCCATTATCCACCTAGGATTAGAGCATCCGATTTCCCCCTTACCGGTCACTACGTTGATCCTAAATCCACAATAAGTACAACTGTATGTTTTCACATAAATAAGTCAACTCATCCAATATACACAATATTATTATGAAATTTTATGCATTTGAAATAAACCCAAATCATCATATCATCACTCAAAATCACGCCAATCAATATATATTCCACGTAAATATATATACATAATCATCCACTCAGGAATGACCACTAATGCCATCTATAGTTCACACAAGAAAATAGTGAAATTCATTTGTATAATTAAAATTCAATTTACTTACCTATGGACCGTAGTGACCAAGTCCATGTGATTTTAAAAACAAATATTTAATCCACAAATATTTTTCACACAATTATAAAATAAATAATTTAAAGTATACGATTCGTAAGATGAACCACGTGAGTTTTACTCACCTCGAAATTCCCGCTGCATCTTCAATAAAATATAACTCACAATAATCCAAATGCTCGTCAACTCAAGCTGTCAAGTACCTAATCAAGTACGGTCTTTACTTAGCAACGAAGCACGAAATAAACCTAAATGATGATCCAACTGTCGGATTTCAAAATAAAGACAATCCAACGGTCGGATTCTAAAATAAAGACAATTCAACGGTCGGATTCTAAAATAAAGACAATCCAACTGTCGGATCGAATTTAAACGATGATCCAATGGTTAGATCCTCATGGATCTCCCTTGGAAATATCCTATTAAAATTATATGAAAATCTGATGGACGGATCTTCACTAATCGCCTCCCGAATCACTGTTTTACAATTATACGAAGATCCAACGGTCGGATCTTCACCCGTGACCACACAAGCTCATCGGGACAGTCATATGAATATCATATTAAAATTTGAAGTAAAACCGATGGTCTGATCTCCGTAAATCGCAAACCGAAGGTAAACTCTAAAACCGTAAATAGTAACGCCAAAACTGAAATTGACTATTTATCAACTTTTTCTAACATGACCAAGTTATCAAAACGCTCGTATGGATGCATAGATCATCATCCAGATAACATAAACTCAAAATTTGGTCCGACGTGCCGCCACACGCGGCGGTCAGACGGCGGTCAACTACATCCGATGCAAAAGTCGTCAACTACAAATTTCTTCAAAATGAAATTGTGAACAACTTTAATACCTGACTTTTTCGGAAATGAGGTCTAGATCGTCCTAGATCGGGCTGTGAAGTTGGATTAATCTCGGCCCTCTGATCAGTCTCCAGATTGAATCAGTGATGTCGAAACCTTCAACTCTTGATTTACCACTCTACACTCAAAATCGTGATGCAAACCACATATGGGGATGATCAGGAGGAATAACACGTCAAGAAAATGGGATCGATCGGTCGAGATGATGCCGGAAAAGTGGAGATCGAGCCGGGTCCCCTTTCGGTGACTGAGGTAGCTTCGATCTGAAGCTAGAGGCAGTGGCTGGGGAAACGGAGGGCAGGGAGCGGCTGGGCGTGAGGCGGCGATGCCGAAGGGTGCCGGGTCCGGCGACGGCGAGGCCTGTAAGGCTCCGTTCCGGCCTAGTCGGGTCGACGGGTCTGCAAGCACAGTGACCAAGTAGCGCGAGAGAGAGAGACGGGGGACTGATGTGCAAAAAAGAAATTTTTTCATCCTTAATGAAAAACTCGGATTTTTCATTCTATTTATAGAAAATTTATAATTTTCAAATATTCATAACTTATTCATAGGAACTCCGAATAATACGTTCCACATATGCACGAACTCGTATCGACGAGCTCTACAACTTTCATGAAGGAAGTTTTCCCAAATTTTGAACGTATAAAAAGTCGATTTTCGCGACCCCCTAAATAACGTTCGTTTTCGAAATAAAATCATTCGAAACCAATTTTCTCAAACCACGACAATCCAATTAATCCCAAATATCATAATTCAATTAATATAACAATTATTGAATTACATAAATTTATTATATGAAAATTTGGGTCTTCACATAATATATGTTCCATCTAATGCACCTAGACAATTCTAGAGAAACAAAAATATCAACTCTACAACACTAAAAACAATTTGAATTCGATCAGTGACAATATATATTATAAAATTATAATGACTCATACACATACCTTGAATGGTTTCCATCTAGCATCACTCTCATCATCACGCACAAGTTCTGGTGCTTTTAGTAGTTGACCTTGTAATCGACACACTCCTTTTAAAACTGAATTAAAATATCTACTTATAATCTCTCCTGAGCAAGGGAACTGATCATGTATTGTACGGTTCTTTACATGGTGGGCAAGACTGTGTAGGAAAATACACATTTGCTCATTTACCGGGACTGAACCATCATTCGTCAACCCCCCATAACGACGAAGTAATTCACATAACAGATGAAATGCCCTCCTATCCATTCGGAGTTCATTTATACATGTTGTGTCACTTGAATTTATGAACTTATCTAGAAGACTAAAATGAGAATCATGCCTAACAAATGTTCGATCACTTAAAACCTTTCTTTTCTTCCGGGATCTATGCACCACAACACATAAATACAAAAACATCATTGCGCCCATGATTTGTTTTTGCACATGCAGCTGCCTTACCAACAAAAACATCCAAATTTTTCTCTATCATCATCTAATCACTAAAAACATGCCAAGAAGAAAGAAAAGAAAATAAGTATGTGATAGAAAAATCTAGAAATGACTATGAAACTTTCATAAAACAGCAGCAAAACACATACAGTGACTATTCTTATGAGTTTAGGGAGTTGTCGCAACTCTCAGTAGTCAATAAATATAACAATATATATATATATATAGAGAGAGAGAGAGAGAGTTACCAAAAGATACACCACTATAAGCCATGATAACTCTACACATATACAAAAGAAACATTTCATATCAAAAACTCATCACACTACTGGAAAGTACCAGACTAGAGGGAGCTCCAAACCAAAGATATGAAACAGAATACTAATGAGTTGAAATGAACTCTAACTGTAAAATTGGAAACGAGAAAGAAACCATGGCAATGCAAGACATAATAACACATTATTTTCAAAAACTTCCACCATCTGTTGCAGTTAGGCCTCGTATAAGACACTTTTAGATAATCAACACATTATTATCAATTCCCATCTTATGCAAAACAAATTCATGAGTCTGATTGTTGCAACAAGAAGAGGAGAAAATAGTAACAATCAAAATCAAAATTGAAAACTACTTCATGAAAACAAATACATACAAACTACTTCATGACATCCATTCTCGATGAATTCATCATATACATACAAATACATACAAACCAAATCTCAATTAATCAAAATTTCATAATTCTCATGAATTAAACTTACAATCCCAGATAAAAGGAGAAGAAAACCCATCAAATTAGAGAGAAAGATCCATTACATATAACTGAAATTGAATCTCCTAGAGAAAACAACAGCTACAAATCGAAAACCACAAACAAGAGTTAAAATCGAAGAGAAATTTACCTAAATGACAGCAGAATGAGATCAGAGAAGGTTGGAGACGGTCAGAAGCAGTCGAAATGGCCGCAAATGGCCGAAAAATTGGGACGGAGCAGGTTAGCAAGATGAAGGTTTAGAGCGTTTTGCGTGGTCGGGATGAGTCGAGAGAGAAATCAGAAGCTGGATTTGTTTTATCATACCATTCTAAATGGATTTGTTATCCATCTCTGATAGGACACAAGATTTTTTGCCCAATCATATCTGGACCTCTAAACATGACTAATGGTCAGATTTAACTTTTGTTTTCCTATCTAGTCCTTATATGAAGGAAAACAAACACGGGCATAGTTCCTTGGATAAATCAACAATGAGATTTGCATGCTTGATTAGCGTTCTAAATGGTGTGCTCTTCATAAATCAATCAAACTTTAATTGAGCTTTATGCGTTAGCTGTGTTTTGTTAGGAAATTAATCTCTCACCAGCAATGCATGTTTAATAGGATTAACCATGATGCATTTATCTAGTTAATTAATTAACTGAAGTAATAAGGACTTTATATGCGTTCATCTCTATTCTTGATTGATTTCTATCTTCATCATGTTTTGATTAGTGATTTTGGTTTGATATTATATTTTTGTGTTAATAGTTGATAATTACATCTTACATCTTTTTCATCCCCTTTTCCTATCTTGATTTATGGTTTGATCAATCATTGATGTTATATAATTATATTAGAATACAAACGCTTATGAATCCCCCTTTATCTTGTCATTTTCATAAATACACACACACACACACACTTTGTTTTGTTTTCATTTCATACTTTGTGAATTATACTTATCGTTTAATGCTTTTGATAGGAGGTATACCCAAGAGAAAGAAAGAGAGAGATGAAAACTCAAGATTACCCTTTGAAAATTGAATAATTGCATAGGTTTAACGGTGTTATTAACGCTATGTACTAAAAGTGTGTTGCAATTGCAACTTCATGTATCGATCTTAATTCTTTGTACCTAATGTACCGAACTTCAGAGGGGCCGATATGTCATGTACCGTTCTTAAAATTTTTCCAAGAAATTTTGAAAAACGACATCTTTTAGGCTATCAAATTGATTTATAATCTTATTTTCTAAAACTGTTCAAAAGTGACCATTTCCAGAGTTAAAAATTCATAAATACCCTTAATCAAGGCTTATTATCTCACATCCCCACCCTTCTTCTTCCTCTTTTTTTGTCGATGAATTCTTCTTCCTCTTCTCAAGTACACTATTTTATGTCTTTTATTTTTTATTTTTTATACAAGAACATTCTAACACTTGTCCTCGTCTTCTTCTATTTATGAGGTTGAATTTTGCACTCCTCCTAACATTCACTCACATTTAATGTTCTTGTACGTACTGTTTTTTGTATTATTGATTAAATATCCCTCACCTCTCTCTTTTCTCTTCCAAATGGTCAAAACCAATATTTGACTAATCTCTCTCTTCTCTTCGATCCCTTTTCCCCACAGACTATTATGTTTCTCTCCATTACTTAATTCAATTAATATACAATATTTTGGAGTTTTAGTACCAACACAAATCCAACTCCTTCCTAAGAAAATTTCTAAATTATTTTATTTATTTTATTGTTATTCATATGCTATGCACCACATGAACGAGAATTTTCATCGCAAAAGAACATCAATACTAATCCCTTTGCTGCTCAATAAAATCAGAAAATTATAGCATAAACAACTCAAATAAAAAATCATGACACAAAAACAACAGAAATCCTAGACCATAATTATTTTTTTTTATTAAAAAGGAAACCTAGACCATAATTAGCATAATCAAAAATATATGATTCGAATGTATTCTTAAATTGTGTTGAGGAAGTCTTTGTCGTTGGAATTGCGGTAAACCTTTTCATTTGTTGAAGAGAATAAGAAGAACAACGGCATGAGAAAAGCTTTGAGAGTGGGAAGAATGAGAAAATATGGAGTTGTGGAAATTTAAGCAAAATTTAATAAGGGGACTACTGAGTGAAAGAGGAGAACGCGCCTCACGTACGGAGAAAAACCAGAGGGAGATCGAGAGTGCTCTATCCCTGCCGAACACCGCCGGCGCCCTGTCGCTGCGTTCCGGTCCGGGAGAGGATGATAGCTTGGGCTTGCGGCGTGGTTCTTAGGCAAAGGCCTGGCTCAGGGATGGTGGAAGGCGCGGTGGTGGCTGCATCTGGATCTGTGGCATGGTTGAGGATTGAGACCGGTCCAGTGTTGGATCTTAGTCAGATTGGGGAGGCGTATTGGGCAGGTAGTGTGGCGGGATCTACAGTTTGCTGCTGCAGATCGGTGGATCGACGGTGGTCCTTTGTTGTTTGCATTCGGATCCTATCGTAGATCCATGGGTTTTGGATGTTTTGGTCTATGGAGGTGTGCGAGGACAGGCAGGTAAGGGAGCGTTGGTCCTGGGGATCTGACCTTGGTGGTGGAGCGGCAGGAGTGGTGGGGAAGCGACGGTGTAGGTACAGCGGGTGACGTGGGCTGTGAGGGAGGTTGGACATGGCTGACAAGGATCATCGGCGTGGTGTGATTTGCCGGTGGGTTACGATTTGTCGGCGGCAGCCTCGGTGGATCGCGGCGCTGGGTCCTTGTGGGGAATGGTGGTTGGGCCGGGTCTTTGTGCTTGGGCCTTGCTGTTTGGCTGGGCTTTTGTGTTTAGTTTTTTCTTCTGTTATTGGGTTGAGTTGTTTAGTTTTTTGCAGTATTTGGGTCTTTCTGACTCCAAATAAGTCCATTCTCTTTCGAGTTAGAGTAGTTAGTGTCATGAGTTCTGACGATTGGTTTGGATTGGGCAGCTAAATTTGGGTTAATAGGACCCAGTTGTCTGCCGGCTTTTGGCCGTGCATTTTATTACCAGCCTGTGCTGAGGTTTTCGGGAGATCCTGGGATGGCCCGCCCAATAGATTTCTTTTGTGGTTTGATCCCATACTAGTCATTGCGGCCTTTTTGGCCTTGCTAACTCGATTAGCCATCCAATTCAGTCTTCGTCGTTGAAATCATCGACATGTCAGTGTAGTGTCTTAAGAGTAAGTATGCGTAGTACTAGTCACTTGCTGCTTCACTCTATTGTAAACTCGTATTTGGGTGCTGTAATTGCGGCAATGTTGTAATTGCAGTTTGAATGAATGATATTTCACTTGATAATTAAAAAAAAAAAAGGGTTATTTTTCAACCTTTTATAAAAAAAGGTTATAAATCAATTTCAATAATCAAAGAAGTGCTCAAGGAAATCCAGATTATGTGTCTGGCCCAAACTCTAGGTTACTTGACCTAGTGGTAATAGGGTTATAGAATGATTTAGAATCCTATTCAATGTAGAATTACTTTCCTTGTATGTTCAGATTCTATGCATTGTAATCCTCTATATAAAGAGGCCTCTATTATCAATGAGAATACACAGCGAATTCCTCTCAATTTCAGTTTTTCTACAACACGTTATCAGCACGAAGCCCTAACCCTGAAACAAATAGCCAAAACCCTAAATTCTCAATCCCAAGATCCTCAGTATCCTCGCGGCATCTCCTCAGCATCCTCGCTACATCCCTGCAGCATCCTCGTGGCCTCGCGACATCCCCGCAGCGGCCCCACAACAGTTCTCGCGGCATCTCTGCAGCGTCCTCGCGGCATCCTTGCAGCTACCCTACAGTATCCCTGCACTGCTAAGTCAACAACTTTTCCGGCCAAGATTTCTGGCATCTTTTCGAGGTAAACTTTTCTAAAATTTCCCTTTTTTGAAGTTTTTCAATTTCTTCTTCTTTTCTCGGGGACTTGTAAACTCCCTTCTTCTACCCCCCTTTCTTCATCATAGGGGAGACCTCATTAAGCCGAAATGTGGGGGTTCGTGCTCACTCCAAGCTTGGAGCTTGTTGAGATCTCCAAACTTAGAGTTTGTAGAGAATTTATGATCAACCACTTACGTCATTGTTTTGATCTAATCCAATATCACTTGGAATTGAATTTCTTGGAAGCGATTACACTCAGAAATTCCTAATTTCTTGGAAGCGACTACGCTCAGAAATTTTATATGTTTTCGTGGTACCCTTTTACGCTATGAAAATACCCCTAATTTCTTGTTCTCTTTCAGGATAAGTAACCTAAACAAATTGGACTTTGCTCCATTGGGAACAACTGGCTCTGGATATCACAGGTGGGTTTGTGATGTCCGCCAGCATATCAAGGCCGATGGAATCCTGGATACGATTCTCGAGCCTAGCCAGGATGTGCTAACTGTTGAGCAAGCTCAAACTTTGGAGGTAAATAGAGTAGCCTTATAGGCAAATAAGGCGAAAGCCATCATCCTAATGACTCGTCATATGGATGATTCACTCCAGTATGAGTATATGAATGAAGACGACCCCAGAAGGTTGTGGGTCTCACTCGAAGAAAGATTTGGCAATGTCCATGACTCCTTGCTTCCTGAACTAGAAGTGAGATGGCATAGCCTCCGCTTATGTGATTTCAAGTCAGTTCTTGACTACAACTCGAAGCACTTCGCATTAAATCCTTAATGGAATTCTGTGGTAAAGAGATCACAAATGTGATGTTGATTGAGAAGACTCTCTCTACATTCCCCGTCTCTGCATTGATGGTTTCTAAGAACTATCAAATCGATATTGCTGCAGGATGAATCACAAGGTTTCATGGGCTCATTGGGTTATGAATGTCGCGAAAAGCATGACAACATCCTTGTGAAGAACTATAATTCGAGATCTGTGGGAACATAGCATATTCCAGAATCCAATTATAGTCGCGCCCCAAAGAAAGGGTGTCAAGAGCGAAACCTAATCTTATGAATACATTTGGACGTTCTGGTCCATATAATCGCTCTACTTGGGAAGGTAACCGCCAAAATAGGCGAACATGGAACTGAAGAGGTCAACGTGGAAAGAGAGAGGGAGGCAACGCCTCTGGCCATGTTGGTGGTGCCACCAACACTAAGAGCCATTTAAATGACGCTTTCAAAGCACCTCAATCAATGGAGTCTGAGCAAAGAGATGTATGTTCTCGATGTGGAGTATCCGATCATTGGGCACAAATTTGTAGAGCTCATGCAGAAATTGTCACCGCCTACAAAGCATATTGTGAAGCAAGAAAAGCTCACAACGTGGAACAAGAAGATCAAGATGATGATCTAGAATGAAGGGTTAAAGACTACAAATCTGGCTGGGATCAATAGATCGCAACTTCTGTTTAAGTCTTTATTTTTCCAAGAGATGTAATAGGCAATCGCTATATTATTTTTGTTAGTAAATGCCTATGGTTTAGTCTTTCTTCAAAATAGGCTCACCCAAAGTAACTGTGATATCTAGGAAGGTTCTGAGATTAGTGGTACCTAAGCGAGCATTGCTCCACCGACATCTCTCTACTTACCTGGTCACATTTATTTTGGAATTACTGAAAGAAGTTAGACGGCTACCATTGTTTTGCATTAGCTAGCATTTTGGATTAGATTTTCTGTCAAAGAGACAATGATATAACTCCGTTGGCTTATGAATACAATTTCGAGTTCTTTTCATTATGACTCCATTTTGATTTAGAGCATATGACTTTGTGACTACAATGGCTGGGCCATCAGTATTAATTCAAGGACATGGAATAGCCCAAGTTCCCATTGCCAAATGGCACCTTGATTACTGTCACAGAAACTCTCTACGCTCCTAGGGCAAATCGCACCTATGAATAGCTAACGGATTCCATGGGAAAACGCATGTGAAGAATGGAGATGAGTTCCTTTGCAATACCTCTAATGAGTGCGAACAAAGGCGCATCTTAGAGAAGTTTATGTGTCTCTCTAGTAGACTCTATATTACTATTCGAGCTATTAAATCCAATAAAGTTATGAGAGAAGATCTCTTGGATTTAGACACATATTGGCTTTGCCACGATAGGATATGTTATCCTGGTCATGATATGATGATCCGTCTACTAAAGACTTTACACGGACATCCATTCTTCAGAGTGAGAAGAAGCAAGAATCGAAAATTGATTCCTGGACTTAGCAAGATCGCAACAATTGCAGCATCTGGCGCTGCAGTCGTCTTGGGACGCCATAGGGCCGCCCAAGTCCCATGTGACAACGCCATAAATGGCGCTACCCATGGCCATGACACCATGGAAGTCCCTTCCCATGGTCATGACGTCATGGATGATTCTCCCCATGATCGAGACGCCATGGATGCCACTTTCCATGGTTCCAAAGCCATGATGGGTGATGTAGTCACACATTTTGCTTCTAATAGCGCTACAGACACTCAGGCCCAACCAAAATCCTCATAGGTTGCTTCCAAGGCCTCTCGCTCATTTTGCAAAGCCTGTTCCTTTGGGAAATTAGGACTGAGATTGTCGTATGCAAAGGATATGAAAATACTCATTATGTTCTTACATCGAATCCGTGGGGATTCTGTGGACTGATTCAACTAACTTGCGGACGTTTAAATATCTCATGATGTTGGTTGACACGCAATCACGCTGGTCACGTATTGTGCCATTATCCACTTGTAAATGCTATTTCTGCTACACTCCTAGCAAATACCATATGACAACGGGCTCACTCCCCAAATCATCCTATTTCGTCAATTGGACTTGACGATGCTAGAGAGTTTACATCAAAAACTTTCGATGGATATTGCAATGAGATTGATTTTGGACATCACATTCTCATGAACACACCTTTCGCGGAATCGACTACGATGGTAGTCAAGACATTGGTAATGCGCACCAATCTCCCTATATCCGCTTGAGGTGATGCAATATCGCATTTAGCTATGCTAATTCATCTACGACCTACCACCACTCAATCTATGTGTTACAGCTAGTGACTGGGTATAAGTATTTTGTACTTACGCACATTTGAGTGATTCATTTATGTGCTAATTGCACCGTCACAGCGCACTATAATAGGTCCTTACAGACGAATGAGAAAATTGGATTTGAGACTCCAACCATCGTCCGCCACTTAATGCCCTTGCTAGGCGATCTTCTTACCACTAGATTTGCGGGTTGTCACTCTGCTGAGACAGTCTTCCAGTCGTTAGGGGGAGATAAGAACATGGACGTTCAACAGGAACGACAAGAATTGTCATGGTCTGTCACCACTATATCTCATCTTGATCCCTGTTAAAGTGACGAGATCACACAAATATGCTGCAAACATGCCTGCAAGGAAGGACTTCCCTACGAGAGGACGTAGTGCCACCCTACATGGAGGTAGGCATGGCACCAACACCAAAGAGAGTGGCACTCTGGCGTTACAGGCCATGGCCCCAGCTAGGATGCATGGGAGGCCCGTGGGTTCGAATGATACTTTGGCACAACTCAATCCTTGGATCATCAAGACTCAAAATCCATCTCATGAGAATCTTCCGGGTTATGGTTATCATTGGGGGACGCCTCAATGTCAGAACCTATTCCTGAGAATATAGAGCTCTATGAAGCCTACACTAGTGTACATGAGATGTGTGATAGAAACTCCATCAAAATTGATGATGTAGTCACGCATTTCGTTGTGCATGAGTTTGTTGAGTCCGATGATATCGAACCACGCTCCGTTAATGAATGAATGCCAACGTAGAGAGATTTGGCCTAAATGGAAAGATGCGATCCAGGTTAAGTTGGATTCTCTAATGAAAAGGAAGGTTTTTGAGCCAGTGATCCTAACACCTCCTATCATAAAACCTGTTGACTAATGGGTCTTCGTTAGAAAGCGTGTTGAGAAAAAGAGATGGTAATCTCGCCTTATGGCGCAAGGCTTCTCACAAAAATGCCTTAGAATCGACTACGATGAGACGTATTCTCTCGTAATGGATGTCATTACACTCCACTACCCTGTCAGTTTGGTAGTTTCCAAATAACTGATCATGCAACTTACAAATGTGGTCACTACGTATCTATACGGGGATCTAGATACATAATATACATGAAGGTTCATGGTGAACTTCATCTACCCAAGTCAAGTGGCTCTAGACCACGGAGCGCATTTACAATAAGGTTGAAACGCTCACTAAAGTGACTACTTGATTGGGAAGGGATATGCCCACGCGTTTCCATAACAAGTTTTGGATTCTATCGCAGTTCATGTTGGACATGACCTTCATTGGAAGCTCTTAAAGAGTTAAGGGAAACCGCTGAACACTTGAAATCCGAGTTTGAGATGAAAGATTTTGGGAGAACACGATTATGTCTCGGTTTGGAACTTGAGCATCGTGTTGATGGATGCTTAGGCATTTTGACAAGGTCAAGCCTTCAAGCACCCCCATAATCGTCTATAGTCTTGATCCTGAAAAGGATCCTCTTCGTCCGTAGGATGATGGCGAAGATGTGCTAGAGGCAAAAGTGCCCCACTTAAGTGCAATACGAGCATTATTGTACTTAGCTAAATACACAAGACCGGACATCTCATATGTTGTGAACTTGTTAGCTAGGTATAGCTCTGTGCCAACGTGATGCCATTGGATTAGTGTAAAAGATATCTTTCGAAACTTGAGATGTACGATCGATATGGGCTTGTTCTATCCCTACAGAGAGATGATGGATTCGGACCCATCACACACGAGAAACGCCTCCAACGCTGGCCTGCGTTTCCTATCCCCACCCCAAAACAACATGTGTTTTGGAAGGTTTTGCTGATATTGGGTATCTCTCTGACCCACACAAAGCTCATTCCCAAACTGGTTAAGTGTTCACCATAGGTAAAGACCATGATATCTTGGAGGTCTACAGAACAGACCCTAATCGCTATATCTTTAAACAATACAGAGATTATTGCTCTTCACGAAGTGGTTCGTGAATGTATATGGATTGAATCCATAATTACACATGTTCGAACAATTGTGTTTGAAGTCTACCACCGATGAGCCTACAAGCATTTAGGATAATGCTGGTTTTGAACCAAGACTACATTAAAAGCGACAACACCAAGAATAATCAGCAACAACAGACTCTCGTCAAGATCAAAGTGAATTAGGTTCGATTTGAGGACAGTATGACAGACTTGCTCACTAAATCATTGCCTAAATTCCACTTTCGAGAAACATGTTAGTAGCATCGTTTGCGGAAGTTATCCGAACTCCCATGACCGTAGTCATTAGGGGGAGATGCAGACATCAGGGGGAGATGTCTACATGTATGGTCTCGAAACGTGAATGGTGTGTTGTGCTCTTTTTCCCCTTCGACCGATGTTATTTTTGTCCCACTGGGTTTTTGTTACTCGGCAAGGTTTTTTAATGAGGCAACGAGAGAAGCACCACGTTTGGGCGACACAAGGGGGAGTGTTCAAAGAAATCCAGATTATGTGTCTGGCCCAAACTCTAGGTTACTTGACCTAATGGTAATAAGGTTATAGAAGGATTTAGAATCCTATTCAATGTAGAATTACTTTCCTTGTATGTTCAGATTCTATGCATTGTAATCCTCTATATAAAGAGGCCCCTATTATCAATGAGAATACACAACGAATTCCTCTCAATTTCAGTTTTTCTACAACAAGAAGGTTATTTTTCAAAATTTCTCAAGAATAAAATACTAACAACATCAAATTATGTTTGAGAAAGAGTCCGAAACCATAAAAAGACACAAGCTAGCATGGTAAACCAGTCCTTCGCTCTCACCCAGATTTCAGTTCATATATCAATGTCAACTCTTAAAAGACAATGTGGTTGTGGGAAGTATTCATTTGTAATTAGTGAATTTGATTGATAGAGTTAGTGCTAATTCTAGAACACATAAATTATGCATGTAATTGGGATGTTGACTTGTCTGAGTTAAAAGGGAGGTGGACCAATTTCTTGTTGGTTTGATGAAAACTTGCTAATTTTGACTGCTATTTTTAATTTCTTGACCAGGCGATTGCACTGATCCAAATTGAAGTAAATGAACATAAATTTTGGCTCCAGTTATATTTCCCTTCCTCGTTTGCTCACGCTCAAGTTTACGTTTTGGCCGGTCTGAGTATATATTTATCAATCCCAACTCGAAAGGACAATGCGGCTGTGGTGAATCTTTCATGACAATAGGTAGTACTGGAGCTACGTACTAAGCAAAGCAGCCCCTAAGCAATTATGGCATACTTGAGATGAGCCAAGACTTCTACTAACAATTTTTGTGCTGGCGGTGGTGTGTGATTTACAGCAATCACTGCTGACATGGATTTCAAGTTCATCTTATCTGTAAAGCTGATTCCAGATTTCTTAACATGTTGTATACCTGTGGTTTCTGTGCTTGGTGAATTGAATGAACTTTTGTAGTTGTACATGTTAATAAAGCTACCTACTGTTGGAGTTGGAGCAGTGAAAAGAAATTGTCATGGGAATCAATAAAGCTCTCCTTGCTAAATAGTGCTTCAGTACTATTTGCTTCCAGGCTTGGTTCATTCTATTCAGTCTGCGGAAGCCAAGTTCATGTTCTTTTTATTTAGGTGGATCTCTCTTGTGAGAAAGATGAACATGCCCTTGCACGGAAGTCTAAAACACTTGTATGCAATGGTATGCTCAACTCTTTCACTCTTATAAGACAATTTCTCAATTCTCAAGAGACATAGTTCCAAACTGGACTTGTCCTTGGTACTAAGGGGGACATTGTAAGATATAACCAACGGGTTGTTGCAGATCGACAGCAAGGACTTGTGTGAGTTATGCAAAAATATATGGAACTTTGTTAATCGTCTTTGTGTGATCGGCTTTGCCTCTAGCAATGTGGTTATTGTCTTATTGCTCACATTTAGAGGCCTTCCAACTTCCAAAGCTGGTATGGTGGTAGTTGTGGTTCCGATCTTCATATAAGAAAGACTATCCTCTTGTGTGTTCTCGAATATCAACTCACAATCTCTCTAGTTCTTCTTTCTATGTTTCTTGTGTTCTGAGATCTTACTTTCAAGAGAAAAATCCTCAAATAGTACCTGAACTATGGTCCAATGCACATTTTGGTACCTAAACTTTCAAAACTACCCTAATGGTACATGAACTATTGCTTCGTTTCTCCATATGGTACTTCCGTCAAATGTGCCGTTAACTTTACCTATAATTTTTTTTTTTTTGGAGATAAACGTCATCCAATAAGAATGAGCCACGTAGGCAAAGTTAACGGCACATTTGATGGAAGTATCATATGGAGAAACGGAGCAATAGTTTAGGTACCATTAGGGTAGTTTTGAAAGTTTAGGTATCAAAATGTGCACTGGACCATAGTTCAGGTACCATTTGAGGATTTTCCCATACTTTCAATTTTCTGCAAGTTATGACTTATGACTAGTAACTAAGTAGGTAATTGCTTAGGTAATGACTTTCTTTTGTCTTGTTCTTCTTATGACTTTCTTTTGTCTTGTTCTTCTTCTTCTTATGACTTTCTTTTGTCTTGTTCTTCTTGGATCCGTCTTTAACCGGTAACGTAGTGAAAGCCAACATCTAACCCTGAACAATATATGAGAGAAGTCTCTTGATTTCCTGAATTTTATTGAATACAAAAACTAGATTTAAGCATGCATATTAAACAAATCCAAATTAAAATCTAAAATGAAATATAAGTCTTGGTCCTGTAAATTGGCTTGCTACAATATTACAATACGGTTCCAGTTCATTGCACAGCTCCTATATCTTTATGAACCAATTTAAGTACAGAAATGCAACCCTATCTATTTGAAATTTAAATTTCAAACTAAATGACCGTTGATACTTACATCCGGTAGTAACGGCATGTGATCATCACGTGGATGAAATAAAAACGGGGGATCCCTCAAATATTAGGACTAAAATATTTAATACTTGACACAGACAGCATAGCAATTTCACATCTTGATAAAACCATCATATGTTTGGGTTGTACATAAAACTTCAGGAGCCTAAACCAAAAGTTTTTTCAAAAGAGCTTGGACCTGAATATGGAGCCTAAATCAATCTAAATCTTCAGGAACCAAAACATATGAATCTCAACTGAATTTACAATGAAAGTCAAGATCTTTGATGAAACCAGCTATAACAAATAACAAGGAGAAAAACTAAATGAACCACCAAATCAACGTTTTGAGAACTGGGGGGCTTTGCGAGCTTTCTTCAAACCAGGTTTCTTCCTCTCAACAACTCTGGAGTCCCTGGTTAGCAGACCTTCCTTTCTCAGAGGTCTTCTGTGGTCCTCACTTACCTTAAGCAATGCTCGAGCAATGCCAAGTGATATAGCCTGAGCCTGACCAGAAAGGCCACCACCATGAGCCTTGACAAACACATCATAGTTACTTTCATATCCCAAAGTAACCAACGGAACTTTGACATATTGTAACCATAATGGATTGCCTTGAAGATATTCCTACACATCATTAAAAGAACACCATAAACAAAAACCAGTAAAGCAAGAAGACTAGCAGGATAATGTGACAGAGTAAGCACCAATTTAAAAAAGCAATATGCTACAAGGATCAGAAGCCCCATATATGACGTTCACAGGTATTTGGCAAACAGCTAATTCAAAAGAAAAAGGCAGCATGCCACAAATCATTGATGTTCACTACAGTGCAAAACTTTTTTTCCTTGAAAAAATAACAAAGTCTACAAGCACTGGAAAAACAGCATCAGAACATTATGCATTTGAATGTTCATAAAACAAATCCAAAACCCTGATTAAAAATGCCAGAGATAAGGAAATGAAAAAAACAAAAAAAAAACCTTGGCATCACGATAGTTGATTACAACTTTGCCAGTTCCCTCTTGGAGTACAACACGAGCAATTGCACATTTTCGCCGACCAGTACCAATGATTGTCTGAGCTGCAAACCCACCAGGAAGCCTCGATTTCACATATTTCTTGAGGTTCACAGTCTCCAACTCTGGAGAAGCTACAGTGGCAGAGACAACAAGCCGAGGGGTACGGCTAGGGGTTCCACATATGTTTGCAATGGAGGCTGATCTGGAACGGGGAAATGAAACAGTGGTAGGTTTCTGAGCTACATGGGACGAAAATGAGAGTGAAGAGAGGGAGGATGTGAGAGCTAGTATTGAAGCCGTCATTTTGCCCTATCTCTAAACTGCTCTACGGAATTGGTTCTGCAATCTCCCAGCTGAGAAAGACTTGCCTGAAATGGGCGTATAATAATCAATAAGAGCATGACGAAATGAAAAAGAAAAACATATCAGATTATCAAACCAGTTTAAAAACTCCTAATGCCCTTTTCACAACTTTTTCTTCCAAACATATTCCTACACTGATCTGTCTCTCTGGTAATGTCTTGTACATTTTGTAATCGAGAGAGCACAAAATAACCTTTATATCTCTTTAGAGATATTGAAAGCCTCCTTTCCCCCTAGAGGTACTGTCACTATGAATCTTGAAGTAGATTGCATGTGTAGTAGCAAAAGCTTGCATTTTATGCAGATTCATCTCACTATGTGGTTTAAGAGCTGAAGTTGAGCTGGTATGGATTTTTAGACCAAGATTCCATAATTATATATGTTAAGTCCTCTAATCAGCATAACATTGTCAAATATGCTTAAGAAATTGATATAAAGTACACCAAATGTCTGATAAATTAAGAAAACAAGCACCAAATGAGAAAGCTGGCTCCAGAATTCAAGCACAGAGAACACATATAAAATAAACCCAGTTCCATTAGATATAGAGTCGCAAAGAAACCAATCAAAACCCAACTACGATATCAGATTCTTAGAGCAAACAAACCCAAGCTCTACTTGAGAAATGAATCGAAACCCCAAGCAGATTTATCATTCTATGATTCAAGCAATACCCATGTACAATCTAAGATATGACACACACCTGATGCCGCCGCAACCAAATGGAGTCTCACTGAGTCCGGTAAAAGATTGATTGATTGATTGATAAGAGTATTTTGGAACTAGGGAGGGAGGGCAAGAGTGAGCAGTGAGGGATGGCCAAGGTGTATCCTAGAGAGGCCACGAAGTGGATTGAGAGAGCGTTGCCATCTGGATAAGGCTTCTCCATCAATTTTTACCTTTTGTATTTTTTTTTTCCATTTAACTTAATCAAATAATTTTTTTTTTGTTACCATACCAGCTAAGGAAGAATATCTAGTATGAAGTAACCTACAGTATACCCTTCATAAGGGCTGCTCACTTAAGATATAAGATATAATTTTTGAGGGACTGTACGTGATGACAAGTGCATCTGGAAGTTGAGAATAAATACATAATTTTAAATTATTGTAATTTTAATATTTAAATTTAATATATGATATTGAAATCAACTTGTCTCACAATCTCTTAAAACTACCTCTTAATTGAGCAAGTCTATACATTGCATGGCAAGACTTTCGATTTTCTTGCCACAACTAAATATAGAGGCAGATAAAAGCATCTCTGATGGAGATGTTGAATAAAATGTGTCAAAATTGAATTTGACAGCTGAATGGCAACTGTTATTTTGCTAGATTTCTACTCCAACCCAAAGTTTTTTTTTAATTACATTAACAATTGAGAATTACAACAATTAGTCTTTTGTGAGTCGAACTCACGACCTCCCACTTATAAAGGGAAAACTCATGTCACTAGACAAAATGATACTAGACTTAACCCATAAGTTTTATAAGTATATTATATAATAATTTTCATCAAAATAGAAAACCAACAAATCTCATAATACTCATAAGTTTTATGAGTATTTTTTTGTTGGAATTGCCCTGGGTGTTCCCGGCCAGGTTTTTTGTGCCAATCCACTTTTCTCAGAACCATTTTGGCTTTTGATGTAATTTGCTTGTTGGATACTATGTTAGATGAGGATGCTGTTAGGTCGTTAGTCCCTAAACTTTCTTTTGCCAATTTTTGTTGCATCCCGCCTTCTGGTCATGTTAATTGGTGGCTTGTTATTAGCTTGGAATTCTACTTATCGTGTTTCTGTAATTAAACTATATTCTAGGTTTATTCACTGTCATTTTGTTCATGCTTGTTCTTGAGATTCTTGGTTCATCACGTTTCTTTATATGTATCCTCAAAAAGATAAGCAACAGGACTTCTGGGAAAAACTTGTTCGTTTGCAGGTTTCTCCCAATGAACCTTGGTTCATCATGGGCGATTTAACTGTATTCTAACCTTGCAAGAAAAACAAGGGGTTCTACGTTTAATTACTCGTTATATGATTCAGTTTAGAAACTATATAAATAGACTTGGTATGATTTCATTACCTTCTACTGGTAATCATTTTACTTGGACTAACAAACAAAAGCATCATCTTAAAATTTATGAGCGGTTAGATAGGATTATTGCCAATTGTTCCTGCTCTTACTTTGTTTCCTTATGCAAATCTTCATAATTTGCCTTTTGCTTGCTCAGATCATGGCCTATTTACTTGTCATTCAATCCTAATGTTCCTAGGAAAAGAAAAGTTTTAAATTTTGAAGCTATGTGGATTAGTCACTTAGATTTCCCTTTGCTTGTTGCCACTGTTCGGACAAATCATACTAGAGGCAATGTTGTGGAGAGTTTTGTAGCCAAAGTCAATGCTTTTTAGGCTCTTGCTAAATATTGAAATTTTAAAGGCAAACTACTGTTTAGCTGAAGTATGCCCTCTCCTTCGTTTCAGTCCCTGTCTTTCTAATTTAATCTCAAAAGTCTCTGAACTCACAATTTTCAATCCAACCAGTCCATTTCCGAAATTTGCTCTGGTTGCTCGATGACGTGTCAGTTATGTACTTGTCAGCTCAGCGCCACGTAAGATACCGATTGTGTAAAGTGATGAAAGTGCCCATGGCCTCACTTCCAAGATTTGACTACAAACACTCAAAGCAAATCAAACCTGAGAGGGACTCCCTCAATTCAAACGAGACTAGCCAAATCAAACCCAACCAACACAAAAAACCTCAAAAAAAAAAAAAGAATAAGAAAACTAGAGAAGCTGTGAAAGTTTACGATGGGAGTGTCCTTGTTGAGGTGAGGCAAAGGGTCGGAGATGCTAATGTGGAGGGGGGGCAAGCGGAGCTCCCATGACTCTAAGCAATTAGACCTTCGGTTGTTTTAAGCCACCAAACTCACTGAAGGAGGCCGGGAGAGTGTGCATCCATTGGCCCAGACCTGACCCGACCAGTTTCTACTTCTCGATTTCCTCGCCGTCTGAATCTAGACCCTCCATGACTGGCCTGAGGCTCTTGGATCTCTCAATCAACGACTCTAGTTGTGCGACCAGCTGGCCATGGCTGCTACCGTCGTGGTGGCTGTGTTGCTTCTTTTGGCGGAGCAGACCCGACATAGGGGAGCCAGAGCAGTCGGGGCTGGTGGGACAGGAGCGAGAGGGGCTGAGGTCACGAACCACCTCGTCTTTAAGAGCAGAGAAGAACCCTTGCTTCTTTTCTATTTATGGAGAGTCGGTTTTGGACTTCAGCCTGATTCTTTCCTCTTGACCCAGTTTCTTGGTTGAAAGGGGAAATGGATTTATAAGAGGAGAGGGTGTATGAGGTATTGTTCAGATAGGTGATACCCAATATTGGGTGGTTATGAAGGCCAGTGAAGGAGGCAGAGGTCATGGGTACCTAGAGAAAATGTATGGGTTTTCACCGCGACGGCGCATAGGCTATTTTTGGTCATCGCCGGATGATGGAGAGGCTGCCAGTGGATCGTCGGAGGTCGCTGAGCACGATGGTGGTGGAGGTGAGGCACGATGGTGCCTAGATATACACTGGTGGAGGAGAGAGAGAAACCCAGATCTATTTTCTCTCACCTTGAGTTCTCTCACGCTAGGTCCAAAGCTACTGTAATAGAGGCCATGGGCATTTTCATTACTTTACACAATCGGTGTCTTACGTGGCGCTGAGTTGGCAAGTACATAACTGACACGTCATCAAGTAACCAGAGGAAATTGAGGGAATGGACTGGTTGGATTGAAAATTGTGAGTTCAGGGACTTTTGGGATTAAATTAGAAAGGCAGGGAATAAAACGAGGACGAGGACATACTTGAGGGACGAAATAGTAGTTTCCCCAAATTTTAATGTTCTTGGAAATCTACGTCAGAAAATGAAACAGATTCATACACAGCTCATGCATCTTCAATCTAATAACACTTTTTCTCTTCATACTGCTCATTTGCTCAACAAGAAATGTTCCTCAGTAATCCTTTAGAACAATTATTTAGGAATGAAGACTTTTCTGGGCTCAAAGGTCTAAGACTAGATGGTTACAGTGTGAAGATCCGAATTTTCATATAATTAAATTATGTAATTCAATAATTGTTCTATTATTTGAATTATGATATTTAGGATAAATTTGTATGTTGTGGTTTAAGAAATTTGGTTTCGAATGAATTTATTTTCGAAACAAAAGTTATTTAGGGGGTCGTGAAAATTGACTTTTTGTACGTACGAAATTTGGGAAAACTTTCATTCATGAAAGTTGTAGAGCTCATCGATACGAGTTCGTACATATGTGGAACGTAAAAATTGGAGTTCGTATGAAGACGTTATGAGGGTTTGAAGTATGAGGATTTTAGTATAAATATAGGAAAATTCCGGATTTATTCATCAATCCAGAATTTTCTCATTTTTGCGTTTCAGCCCCCCATTCTCTCTCCTCAAAACCCTCGGGTCTCGACCGACCCGATCCAACGTTTTCTCTCTTCTCCGCCGTCCTCCGGCCACGACCTGGCCCTCCCTGTACTCGCCGCTCCACTCCCAGTTGCCCCCCCCCATAGGCTTGCCCCGCCGCTGTCCCCCGACTTGGATCGAAGCGACCCCAGGCGGAGTAACCGAACCGATCGGATCTCGTCGTGCTGGTGTTGCACATGCCGATCCTCCACATTTTCGTGATCTCCTCCTTCTCCTGATCATCCTCATATCCTCCTTGTATTACGATTTTGAGAGTAGAGTGGTAGATCAAGGTTTGAAGTTTTTGACGGCCCAGAACAGATCTAGGATCTGATCAGACGCACGAGATTAATCCAACTTCAAAGCTCGATTTAGGATAATCTAGACCAAATCTCGCTTAGCTCCAGGTATGAAAATTGCTCACCTTATCATTTTGAGCAAGTTTGTAGTTGACGACTTTTGCATTGGAGGTAGTTGGCCGGCGTTGACTGCCCTCTATCCACCCTTGTGGTGGTGGGTCCGACCGTATTTTGAGTTTTTATTATCTAGATGATGATCTATGCATCCATTACTAGTGTTTTGATATATTACAAGGTCATTTTAGGAAAGGTTAATAAATAGTTGATTTATGTTTTGACGCTACTATTTACTTTTTTAACGTTTGATCTTCGGTTTACTGTCTGTGAAGATCTGACCATCGGTTTTGCTTCAAATTTTGATATGTTCATCGTATGATGAGTTTGTGTGGTCACAGGCGAAGATCTGACCGTTAGATCTTCGTATAATTGAGAAATAACGATTCGAAAGACGATTCTTGAGAATCCGACCGTCGGATTTTCGTATAAATTTATGGAGATGTTTGTAAGGACGATTCAGGAAGATCCGACCATTAGATCATCAATAAATTTTTGATCCGACCGTTGGATTATCATTAATCTAGAATTCGACCGTTGGATCATCATTTATTTAAAATCCGACCGTTGGTTTGTCGTTGAGTGTGTTTTACGAAGAGTTTGCTAAGTTAAGGTTATATCTGGTTAGGTGATTGATGGATCGAGTTGGTGAACGATTCGGATTGTTATATTTGCCTTTTTAGAAGACGCAGCTGGATAAGAGGTGAGTAAATCTCACATGGTTCATTTTACGAACCAAACGTCGTTAATTACCTTATTTATATTGTGATTGAAGTGAAAAGGTTTATAGAAATAAATATTTGTTTTGAATTATATGGACTTGTTCTACAAAGGTCCATAGGTAAGAATGAATTTCTCGATTTTCACTATGTGTGGTTTATAGTTGGTATTAGCGATCATTCCTGCGTGAATAATTACATGTATATATATATATATATATATATATATATATTTACGTGAAATATATATCTGGATGGTGTGCTATTAGATTTCTGGATTATTATTTCGAGCACTTACTTTCTATGGAAATACACTATATCATGTAATTGTTGATTTTATTGTGAGAAAGCATAAGTGAGTCGAAACGTAACATTTGATCAGATATGACAGCTTTTAAATGTTTTGATCTATGAATTGTGTCACAAGTGGTGACTGAGGCAATATTATCGTAAGCGTGAACCTTGGCCAAGGTGACACATCACGATCAGTTAGAGCTCTAGTCTGTCTACCATAGAATGACATGAAAGCAGCGAGTTGAATTACTCGTGATCATGAATACATATTTATTATATAGATGGGTCCAGTGGTGAGTGATGAGACTTGTTGGAAAATGGTTTGGAAATGGACGTGGAATGTTTTGTTTTGAGTTGAGAATGTTTTGAGTAAAAGTTGTTGATGTATTGTTTTATTTCTATTTACTCATACGGGCTTTGCAAAAAGCTTACCGGATTTCGTGTTTACAATCCAGGTACACTATTCAAACGGTATAGCGGATAATCCTGCAGGTCAGAATAACCAGGGCGATGATCGAGCTGTTTAGAATAGCAGCATTTGTTTTATTCGCTTTTCTTTTGTGAGGTTTGTTATGCTCATTTAGAGCTTTACAATTTTACCCTGTGAGTAAATTGTAATAATTAACTCGAGGATCTCGGGATTTGGAATTCAAGAGACGTGTGGTGTGTTCTTATGAAAGAAAAATTCTGAACATTTATTTGGTTTAGTTGTTTTATTCATGTTTCGGATTTGAATTTGTTATTCAAAATTTAGGGCGTGACGTACAGTTAGGAGATAAGAATACTAAATTTTTTTTCAAACTCAGGCCACTATTCTACTCAAAAATAATCAAATTTTGAAACTTAAAGACAAGTTTGGTACATAGGCTATTGTTCAAGATCAAATAGCTCAAATTCTAGTCACTGCCTTCAAACAACAATTTACTGCTACAGTACAGCGTTCTAAAGATTCTACCTATTCCTTTCTTTCATGTATTTCTCCTGTTATTACTAATGAGGATAATCAACAGCTCTTAGCTCCGATTTCTGTTCATGAAATTTACGATGTTGTCCATAATATTGGTGCTTTAAAAGCCCCAGCCCCAGATTGGCTTCCAACATTATTTTATCAAACTTATTGGAAACAAGTTAAAGAACCTATTTTTAGACTAGTGTCTGACTTCTTTGAACATAACCTTGATCTTTATCTAATCAATAGAACAAATATAGTCTTTATTCCCAAAATTTGGGATCCAGAAACTGTAAATCTCTTTCGCCCTATTAGCTTTTGCAATGTCATTTATAAAATCATAACAAAGATTTTAATTGCCAGACTATGATCCTTACTTGCTAAATGCATTTCCCCTATCAGGGAGCCTTTGCTCTAGGTAAGTCCATTTATGATAATATTTTAATTGCCCATGAGATGTTTTCAACTTTTCCTAATAAAAAAAGGAAAGTTGGTTGTATGGCTCTTAAGTTAGATCTTGAAAAGGCCTATGACCTTTTTAGTAGGGACTATCTTTTAGCTTGCATGGAGGCGTTTGGGTTTCATACAAAATGGAATCAACTAATTTTTTCCTGTCTCTGAATGCTTTCCTTTTTATTCTAAATGGTATCCTTCGTGGTGCTTTTTCCCCTACTATAGGTATTAGACAAGGGGATATGTTATCCCTTTATCTTTTTTATTTTGGCCATGCATGGAACATTTTATCAAAACTTTGAGCAATTTATCTGCTATTCCTAAATCTCAGATTGGTATTCTTACTTCCCCTTATGGTTTTAAAGTTTCTAATCTAATGTTTGTTGATGACTGTTTAACCTTTGTTATGTGGTGCTTATATCAAGTATATCCAAAAAAAAACCCTAAACTGAAACATCCATCCAATGATTCTACTAAATTAATGCTATTTCTATTTGTATGTCAATGGTTATATATCGTTATACCAAGACACAACTAACAATAGTGTTGTTAATATCCACTAAATTGAGCTGAAAACTCTTAAATGAAACACAATATTACTAGTACTAGAGAAACATCTAAACATCATTTTCTGTAAGCCCCGTCAATTCTCAGTACGTGATTGAAATTTCAGCTGCTACAAAACCTCATTGTATGCGAGGGAGAAAACACAAAATTTCCTCAGCCTTTCTTTTGTTGTTTCAGCTAGTGACTCAATATTCATGGATAATCGAAGTTCTATAAATACACAAGAAAAATTTCAATAGATTCAAAGTAAAACTAACCACATCCGTCTGTAAGGAAACATAAATAGTGACATCTAAATTTCATACTTGCTTTGTCTACATTTTTGTGTGATTCCTATGACAAGAAACCCTTCTTTTATAATAGAAAAAGTCAAGGGACCTTTATATAGCAAGGAGTTCATTTCACCTCAGTCTCAATTGTGAATTTTATTTATGAATGCATGTAAATTAAACAAGACCTAATAGGCAAACACACAATAAAAGATTTGTTTGAGTGCATAATTGACAAAAATCTTATATATGCACTTTTCTACAACCTATCGTGTTGTAATCTCAAACTAAAATGCTCTGCTCTTACTTTAGGGAGGAAAAGAAAAGGGAAATATGGTTTAATTGGGTCACAATATAGGAAGTGACCATTTCATTGGCCCTCCATTTACCCAACTTCCAAACCCAGTTTTAGGAAGAAAGGCAACCCTCAAATCCAAACACTGAGGGTTCATTACAACATTTTTGATTCCCCACCAGGCGGTTGTATATATAGTTGAAACGAACATTGTGAGGCTGAAACTCACAGCTCCATTCTCATCTCGTTGCCTATTGATCTCATCCAAAACACATCCATTCTTTGTCATTGTCTGATACTTTGATATCTTCAAGTGCACCAGTCTATGCTCCCTATATCCCAATTCAAATGGCTCTATCGAGTAGATTGCAAGAGAGTTGTCTTTGTACAAAATCGAGCCCTTTATGTCATCGAAGTGAATTTTCGTGACCAAGTTGGGGTTCTCTATTTTAAGGGTCATATCCCAGTCAGCCCCGAAGGTTGTGTTTGAGATGTTAAAGTTAGAAAGGAAAAGAGAGTTGAGTTGGAAACTTGGAGTTTGGTGAACCAAGGACATGGAGGTGAAAAAAGTGGGCAAGAACAAGACTCCCCAAAATGTAACAATTAGAATTAGGAGGTGAACAATTCTAACTTTGGAAATGTAATGTGATTTCATAGGTCGTTGAACATAAGGGTTTGAATTAGAGTTATTTGAAACTAGAAGTAGGGGTAAGTTGTCTGGGCATTCAAGAACTTTGGGATTAATTTCCATTGTAATGTGAAAGCTAAATGGAATTCAAGGCAGGTCTTTGTAAAAAAGCGAAAGAGCGATGGGTGTGAGGAAAGTTATTTGAAATGAGAATGTCTTTACAGCTTAAATAACTTTTAGAGTTGTTAAAAACAAAAAAAGTTACTACGATATTTGTTAAAATTCAGTCAAAATGAAACAGTTATAGATGTAGTCAAAGAATGAATAACTATACTAAAAACGAACATGCAGTTGCAGAAACTGTGTAGACATCACTTTTCAATTAACGAATAAAACAAAAAAGGGTAACTAATGCGATCATCTTTTGTTATTAATGTTAAAATAGTTCTTCTTCAAAATGATCAAATGTTTTGAATACTGAAGGACAAATTGGAGGTACTTGCTTAAGTTCCTGTTAGTTTGTTCTTCACCTAGATGAGTTTCATTGAGTTATATGATTTATAAGATTCCTTGTGCTTTTACATGTTAAAAGGTACTGAATGTATCTGGTTAATGTCATATACATTTATATCTTCTTACAACATATAAGAGGAACTCAACTGAGAAATCTGACTGGTTTATTCCATTACTTTTGATGATGACATTATTATCGTGGTTGCTGTTGGGTAAACTAGGGGCATGTAAAAGTCATTATAGGAGAAGCATTAAGGAAACCGTTGTTAGTACGTAGTTGCTTTAGGAGATTTTCCATGACTTGAAAATGTATTCACCATTGGCAAGAATACAAAGCCTAGAGCATGTCCCTTTTCAAGAGAAAATATATTTGGTGATGGGAACCAATTGCCATGCGCCGAGATGCTCAACTAAAAGAATGGTGGTTATGTAGCTTTTTGTAGGTTTAGATGGTATTGCGTGATATAGGCTCTTTTCAGCTTAAGTCGAAATGATTTCATGTATTGTCATAGTTATAATTCATGACTTTTCTATTACTTAGTTTTGCAAGATTTATTTCACTTATTTCCAGTGTAACAAACTATATATTATAAAGGCTATTGGCTGAGACAACTGGCTATTATCGTAACATGAAATTTCATGTGCTACCCTTACAAATGTAAAATGAAATTACGGACGCACGAGTGTAGTTCTTTTGCACATGCATGAAAGTTAGCGTATATGAAATGTGGAAGCTCAAGTAAAAATCATTGATCTTTTGTTTAAACAAATATTTTGTATCATTTTTTTATTATAAATAATTAAGTCTATGAATATTTACACTGCTTTTATTGGATTTGACACTCGTACTTTTGAGTTTATTGTACCATACAACTCCTACACTTGGTATTGATGATCCCAACACCTTAAGTACTCATTATAAGGCCCTCATTCGCTTGTCATGAATTTTCTTTGCAAAGTTGGGACGTCAAGTGGAGGTAAAGAGTTGCAAGTGTTCAAAAAGAATTAATGAAGTAAGCTAGGGCACATGTCATTAGCTGGTTGAATTAGAGATTTTTATTTTTTATTATTATTATTATTATTATTTTATTTATTTATTATTTTTATTTTTTTTAAAGTGTCTGAGTTAGTAAACCTAAAAATTATCCTTTTGCACATAACATTATGCTTCACCCCAAGAATTATCATTTTTGCATGACTTGATTAAAACTATTTACCTTTGTTCTTTCCTTTTACACCATGTCTCTCATTTACACCGGTGATTGACTGGTCACTTCTTTCATTTCCCTTCTCCCCAACCAAAATTACTCACCTTAGATTGCCTTGCATCCCTTGACATTTAAAGGCAATCATGAAATACATACAAAGATAGCTCGTGTAATTCACAATTACTAGTTTTCCTTGTACTTTAGAAAACATATTGCAATACCAAAATTCCACATGAAAATCCAACCACTAATGCATCTTAAAATGTCTAGTTTTCTTTCCCGACCATAGTTGAAAAATCATATGTATGTGTTAAGTGTTAACACTCATGTACATATTTTTGGACAAATATAAGTTGTTGTCAGCAATAACAAAAGATAAATGGTGCAATAAAGGGGCTCGTGTATACACGTACACCTACACAATATACATATTGGTTCATTGTGTCCAATTCAACAAAGAAATGACAATTGAGTTGGTAAATGTAATAATGACGCAAAGTTAAAGGAAGATTTTGGTAAAAGAAAAAATAAATATAGTATCCTTTAAAAAATTGAAGCTCCTACATATTAACTTGTGCGAGTAAATTGCTTATTGAACTGGCCTCCTCTTTAGCAGCCTCCACAAATCGGTCCTGTGTTCATCAAACTCATTCTTTATACTTCAACAATATATCAAAATTCCATTACAGTGTGTATACTATACATATTTAGGAGAGCTCAAATAGTAGGTTACAGTGACAACAACTTTTTCAAGCTCACTATAATTTTATCATTCCATGATTTAGATTATATATCATTTTTCAGATTCCCCTATTATAAAGTATACACTATGCATTAGCATCTGAATATGTGTGTGTGTGTGTGGGTGTGTGTAATACTTACATGTATAGCTATCATTCGTCCTGTTGCTCTCTTACTTGACTCTTGCAGCTCACCAGCAAGTAGAAGTTCATCTAGTATATAGTAAGCCTACAAGTTTCAAGTACTTTTTTCAAAATTTGAAACTAAATGAGAGGCTAGAGATATGTGAAGATGAATAAAAAGAAAAAGAATACCTTATGGAAGTTAAAAATCAAATCCAGCTCACAAACCTATTTGGTAGACCAAAAGGCAGATCATTAAACACCAAAATAAATTACAACTATTAGTAACATGCTTGTCTTTATTAGTCATTAATTGCTAGAGAGGAAAAAACCCTAACAATTCAATCAAGAAAGCTTAATTACGTACGCTGCCAAAATATCGATCAAGTATCTCAACATAATGGTGAATTATTTCAAGAATCTCCAGTTCATTGTCCTCTTGGTCAATACACATACAAAAATAGAGGCTCGCGTATCTGATGAAGTACATTCCAGTGCATATATAAACCAACATGAACCAGTTAGTTATAACTATATATAGAGAAACACAACAACTAGCATGTTAAAATTCAAATGAGGTAAGCCATATGTAGGTGCACAACCTTTTATAGACAACTTTAAGTCCTTTCCACTCTATGAAGTTGCACAGCTTGGGGCCTCGATTGAGTATTATACCACTCAATTCCCGTATTACCTTTTTTGCATAAAAGTTTGTAATCATAACTATTAGCTAGCATGTAAAAATGGAAAAACTTCAATCTCTATATACCCCTCCACTAATTTCTTTAAGTTAAGGGTGCTATACTTTTGTGCTGCAAGATGTGAGCCAAATGATCGAATGCCTACTTGGTACACTAGCAGCTATGTAAGTCTGAAATGAGTTATATACAAGGGTTGTTTTAACCTTTCTCTCATATTTAATACATTAGTTGGGGTAATGTGTTTGATAAAATGTCTTAGGGGATACTAATATGGTCTCATTAGGTAACAATGCTGAGGAATTAGAGTGTTTCTTTGAAAATAACAACAACAAAATTCATTGATTCACCTTTACAAGAAGCTTTTAAGAAAGTGCATATTGCTCTACCCTAAGCTTTCAAGAAGTAAATGCTGGTGTGTAACATGTACAAGTGCAAAACAAGCAAGTGTTGTCGATCAATTGATTTTAAGTTGTCAAACAAAAAGGTATCAACAGTTTAGGGGTTTGATGCATTGTTGTACTATATATAGATATTAATTGAATACATACATAATTTACAACAAATTCGGCATGGTAGAAAGCCAAGTAAGTTAAAGGGGTATATTAACTCTTTATTGTTGCTTAATTTTTATGATCGCCATGTATGCGTGTATTTGATAAAATAACTCATAGAAGTAACTAAGTTTCCTAAACATGCAAAATCATCATCCTACTTCATGATGAAAACTTAATGAATTTGCAATTGCAAAGAAACAAATGTATATTGTCGATCTAGTCTTATTAGAGTAGTGACACAATCCATAGCTACAATAGTTTGAAGATGCAACATAGTCGTACCTGAAGATACCCGGGGATGGACAACTTGGTATTCAAAGTAAAAGTGATAGAATTCTATGTATCTACATAATGGAGTGGAGAATGTATTAAGATTATTTGATCAAGTGACTAAGACTGTACCTTGGATCTTTCTTTCTGGGAATAGGTTGAAAACCATTTAGTCAGCCTCACCTTTCCTTGTCGGCTAACAAGAATGACAAAATGAATCTACATGAACAACAATTGAACAAGAAGCCAAATATTGAGAGAATATTGGAGATTAGGAAAGACAAATGAACAACGTATGCAATTAATAATTACCATCACTGACGAAATTGTAAATCTTAACTATGCTAGAACAATGAGTTGTAATTTATTATGATTATGTTTATTCCCTTGATTTAGAATTAAATATATGAGATCTCATCGAGTAAAGATCGGAGTAGGAGTTATGTTTCGGATATATATGCATTTGAAGAATTGGTCTATTGATCCGTGTCATTCGCATCTCTCTCCTTTTTTGATGCTTCAGTATAAACACCATCTACCAATAAATAAAACAACGCCACTTGTCCCTGTATATCATTATATCAATGGCTCATGACAAAATCAACTTAGTCCATTCTCTCTTCAGACCACTTTATCAAGCTGACGTGGTTTGACTTTCCAAGAAATTGTTGACATGTGTACAATCATAATAAATTAAAGCTCAATCTCTTAACACTGTTAACAAACGTCTCTGTCAAAAATAAATAAAAATCATTTTGCTTTACACTTCTTATATTTTAGGGGTTTTCCTCATTTTTTTTGCCCAAAATCACTCCATATTTTGCCTTGTTAGACCACTTGGTTTGTATTGTGCCCACTTACACAAATCTCTTAGGAGAAGACTTTAAATGATATTTACTTTTAAGATAGTGACATCTATCCTATGTTGACTTAAACAAATTAATTTTTACCAACTCTTAGGAATGTTCTAAGTTTTGAAATAAAAATAAACTAGCTTTCAACATGCCACAACTTCACCTAGCGGCCTCGTGCATAACGGTTACTAAAACAGGCTAAATCACTGCTGCATGTTTTTAAAACAAAGCAAAAAATGTTTCCTTCGAAGCAGAAAATTCTAAAACTTTAACTTACAAGATAATAACAAAGTCTTAAACAAAGATTAATTAACAACAGAAATTTAAAAGCTTGAATAAGTGGATGAGCAATCTGAATTTATTTATTCAAACATAATTACATGCTAAGAACTCATACCCTCATTCTTATGTAAACAGCTAAAAATTGTTTAGGTATCCTTAATTACAGTTATAAGTACTTAGTTGAAACAAAAGCACACCATTCCACACGATCTTTACAGGAAAATAGGCATCCTATAAGCACACTGCTATTCTGGCTATTCTACAAACACTTTTCTATTTTGGCTATCTTACATCTTGAGAGAGGGAGAGAGCTTCTATCTCAAGGTTCTGAAGCCTTCTAAGAGAAGATTACAACTCCTTATATAGGGAGTGGAACTCAAAATAGAATTCAAAATATCCTAAAAGAAAGTGGAATACAAGAAGAATCTTTCTTTTTGAAAAAAAAAAAATTACTTTTAGAAAAATAAAATCTTTTGCTTGTTGCGTAGGTCACCGCTCACATCTCCATCGTACTTTTTGAAAAAATAAAGTTTTCTGTCCTTTTGCGTTGGCAACCAATTATTTTTCTATCATGTTAATAATATTGTGGAGTTCTTCGTCATCAAAGGTAGCTAATGAGCCTGTACTATTGTCAGGAGCTGTAATAAATACTTAAAATAATAAATTTAAGATACAGATGCACCACGTTCCATCAGAAAAAGTTTTTTTTCTTCTTAATATATACTGTTCATAGTAAAAGTGACCTTGTAAAAGTAAAAAGGCTAAATAATGGTAAAAAGGTAAAAAGGGTACTAGTGGTATTTTAATGATTGATTTGGGTAGATGGGAAGAAAATAGGAAAAATTTTGTGTTAGTGGGGAAAAATATTTGTTGATTGGGTGTATGAGAAATATTTTTGGTATAAATAGGGTAAGGAGACATCCTTATATTTTATTCTCTTTCCCAACAACCTCATTAGCATGAAAGTTAAGTAAAAGCTAATGCAAAATTTAGAATTCTTTACATCAATGACTTGAGATTCTTGTTTCTCTCAACTCTTCAGTCTCCTTTTCTCATTTGCCAAAGCAACATCAGATTCAACAAGTTTAACTCGATATTTTCTTTCTTAACCATAATCAAACTGTGCAACCTTTCTAATATGCGAACTTATGTAGATCTTCTAACATAAATTCTCCTATTGACTCCGAGATCCTTTTGTTTCTTTTTCTATATCCCCGATTCAAATTCGAAATCTCAAAAAGCTTTTTTGATTTTTCTTGAAGATTTTAAAAAAATGGGTTTGAGTTTTCAAGAGAATAATTTTAGAGAGAGTGAAAGGTTGAATATGGATTTGTTTTGTTCATAACTGTCAAGAGCGCTGGAGCCATGAGAGAGGAAGACATTGTAGAAATTGATTTATGGTTTTTGTGATTAGAAAGGAATTGATATTTCTCGATTTTTCAATAAGTTCAAGTTCAACGATTGTGAATGTGAGAGTTTCAAATGAATGAACACATGTCAATAACTCATTGGTAAGTTAAAACACGTTTATTTGATGAATTGATTTGACAAGAGCATAGAAAAAATAGAATCCAGCCTATTGATCAATGTCATTTGCAGCTCTTTTTTCTTTTTTGGATGTTTAAGTACAAACACCGTGTACTGACAAATGAAACACCCCACTTCTCTTTGCATATCGTTTTTTTTAAGGATAAAACGTACAATTCATTAAATAAATGAAAACAACCAAAGGTTGAAGTAGTTCACCAATACACGACATAGGCCGACACATACATTGGCACACAAACTACTCTAAAATAACATTAGAGCACACAATCTAAAACTAATAAAAGAACTTCGTTTTTAAAGGAAAAATATAGACTGTTACTTAATTCACGCTGAGCACACAATTGTGATACGTAAATTAAATAACACTTTTAAGATAATCATAGAAGATCTTCCACTAGGATAAACTAGACCAATCTCTAAACCAGAACTTAGGGTTGGAGCTCCCATCTTCACCAAGAAAGCTAAAAACAAGCTCCCCAGCCTTCTTGTTCTTCTTTTGCGCGGCAACTTTTTTCTTCTTGGACGACCCTTGCTTCTTCATAGTCGCAGGCTTTGCAGCAGCAACCTTGTTCTTACTGCCTCTAGGTCTTCTCTTCTTAGCAACAAGTTGAGGCGCAACCACCATTTCCAGTCCCATACTTGCAGCATCCAAATTCAACTTGCCCACCGCCAAACTCAAATGAGGCTTCTTGGGAGAGGATTCCAGAACATCCTCACACTGCTCCCTCCTCTGTCCAGTCAGGCGTGGTGGAGAAGAATAACTAGCTCCCTATTGTTACCCATTTACGGGGCTTAGGCACAGCAAACCGTAACAGCAGCCCAGAAAAAACATTTGGGGCTTGAGCCTTATAAACCGATTCCAACCCAGAAACAAGATGACTCTTGTAGACACCGTCCCCTGATAAGCCACTACTGGCCCAGCAACCTGGGGCGCACCTCTTGCCTAGAAACCCTAGTTGTCGGAACCCTAGTAACGGTAGCTCTACCATCAGCAATCAGATGTGGCCAGGTCTGAAGCAGGGAAGCCCGACATGAGTGAGAAGGCCGCAAGTTATGCAGCGCCCAATCAGGTTTTCGAAATAGAAGTCGAGGTGCAGATCCATCCCATCCTCGACTGTAAAGCTCTGCTTGAAGATGATAGGTTGGGTAAAATCCACCTCAATCGGGACACAAAATTTCCCTCATCCTTCTCGACAAATTTTGCCACTGAACTTCCAACCAACCGGATACAACAATCACTTTGAAAAGCAGGAGTGATGTCGTTGATGCGAACCCAAAACCTAGAGTATTAAGGTGAAGAGATTCCACCGGAACTGCCTCATCATATGGAGCAAAAACAACCGGCAAGTGTTCAAATCTCCAAGGACCACCCTTTAGAATCCTAGGCCGGTCAGAAGGGTTTGTAAACGAGAACAAATATCTGTCACCATAGTCTTGAATCTGATATCTTCCGGTAAGGCGCTATGCAAGCCTAAACATCCTTTTGAAAGAGCCTCTTGAACAGGCTCGAGCGGTCACCAAATTCCCGACCAAAAGCGATTGAGATCACCGGAATCCCGTCCCTTTAGACAAACGCAAGTCAACGGGCACTTTGCCCTATGCCAGAGCCAACGAGGAAGCTAGCCTCACCGCCATTTAATTCACCGTTGTCATCGAACCAGAGAGACGCAAACACATGGATTTGGATCTTCCAGGGTTTGGCTGCTGCAGAGTTTTACAGCGCTAGTATTCAATAATTATTCTTGTCTCTGCATATCATTGTATCAACAGCTCATGACAAAATCGAGACCTAATATTTTTGTATTGCTCTCGTGATAATTACGTGATATGATGTCCAAAGTTTAGTTGAACATGATTCGAAACGAGAATTTGTGACCATGATTATTCACTTTCTTCTAGATCAAAAGAAAAAAAGAAGAAAAAAGAACAAAATAACAAAAGTAGTCAATCAACTTTACGAATAAGATCCTCCATTTAAAGTCCGAAACTGCATGATCAACCTTTTATGTCCGAAACCAAGTTGTTTTTAGGTTTACAGGTTCATCTCAATTTTACTAAAGATAATTGGAGTGCAAGTCTAAGATAAATAGATTTAGTCCAAGTACACGCTCAACATGATCCAAATCCTCTAATAAGTTTTGTATGGATTAATGGATTAAATTGATCAGTGGATTGTACAAGTAATTCAATGCCTATATACTTTCATGTACTGGTATCATAGATCGATTCTAAGATTGGGAAATTTTGCACAAAAAGAAAAAGCCTATCCATCACCACCAATTTAATTATTCAGTTGCTACTCTTACAGTGGCTAATTCCTCATGGATCACATACCGGAATGTTGAGCTTTGAGGTTGCCAATGTACAGACTTGTCCTCAAGCCTCCCCTTCATACAGCTGCCGATAGCTTTCTTTTGAGTTTCTGAGAGACATTCCTCTATTTCTTCCAAGAGTCCGCGGATACTTAGTGACATGTCCTTTGCAAAGTACTCAAGAATTTTTGGGAGGTAAACCTTTGTATCATTATCTCTGTAGACACTGGCTTGAATAAATTCTCTTTTAGCAAGTTTCAGATCCTGGAATATACTCTTTGCGGTGTATGCTCGAACCTACATCCAGCAAAGCACAACTGTTTCAGACCATACTATAGATGCAAAGTTATTAACTTATAAGGAGCCATAACTATTTCAAGTCTAGGCATAGAGCTAGATAAATCTGCAACTAATAAATCATTTAGAAAGAAAAGAAACAATTACCGCTGGGTCAGAGTAAGCCCCAGAACATAGAGCAAAGTGGACTAGTGGCTCAGGGTATTCTAGAGCGTAGATGTGCCTGAAGCTACCTGTCTTGAACTTCTTTCCTGAATGCAGCAATGATTGTAGCCACTGCATTGAAATAGTATTCAGATATAAGTGAAATTTTTCCCGTACAGGAAATGAGATTGTGAAATGCTGGATAGGCATCAAATTGACTTCAAAATGATGGTTGCTTGACATGCTATCAGCAAAATCGAATTGCCGTTTGACCGAAACAGGAACACATTAATTATTTTCATGGGGCAGAGCCATCCATACCATGCAGCTCTCCATAAGGACACCTCATGTAGAAGGGATCAATAAGTATGGTCCTTTGAATAAAAGAAGCAGACTTCTTTTAGGGTGGCAAGACGGGCCACTTTTAAGTTTTTCTGTCCATTGATTCACAAAGGTGTTGCAGAAGAACACACCAATTTTCATGCTCAGATGCTATTTGGTTATATGACTATAAAACAATCAGACTTGCTCCCTGATTATCATCTAGTTGTCACAAATTTATACCACCAGCAATGTTGAGAGTCATAAAGCACACAGACCATATAGGTAGGAAGAGTTTCAAAGAAGAGTGCATACCGGTGCTGCATGGTGTGCTCGAATTCCTAAAATGGACCTCTGTATGACATATGCATTTACGAAATGTCCCCCTATGTTGTAGGCTGCCTGAAAATTAAAAAGTCAGTAGTGCTTTTACTGCTGTTTCATGTGCTGAACTACATAATAATAGCAAAGTACTCAACTTCTACCTTCAAAATTGAAGTACTTTTCGCACGATTATGTGTTCCATATGCCAAGAATGCCTGCAAAAGAAATTTCATCAGCCTTACCTGACATGATATATAACTTATGGCCAATCTTCTGGTCGTCTTTATCAATATATAATATTGATAGTATTATTCTCGATACTTGGCATATATCATATGATTTTTTTCACATGGAGCACATGAAAAGTAATACTCGTGATATTAGAATATTCTATTTCACCATAATCACTTTCCTATAGAGCAGTAAGTTTCACAGTAGAAGTTTTCATTATGAACTCAAGTTTGAATCAGCCAAAAAATAAATAAATTTTATGATTTCTAGTTCTAGTGGAGACAAACATGAATTAAAAATCAAAAACATAATATTTCTAAGATCAGGAAGCATAATTCACCAACAAATCAAAGAAGATCAGGAAGCTTACATGCATCACCAAGGCATTGTGAATATTAATCCAGAATACAAGCTTCTCTTCACGCTTCATCTTCAGAACATCAACCTTCTCAAGACTTCGAACCAATGACCTATGGAGCATTGAATCATAGCACATTTGAGAGAATATCAGAACTCTATAGCAGTCTTGAAATCACAACCAGACCAAAAATTCAAGGCAAAAACACATGATTTAATTAGTAGTCCACAGGGCTTTGTTTTACCAAAAGAAAAAGAATCTTCATGTGAACAACCTGAAATTTTGTAGCATTTGAGCAGCATAATTGAAGCTGTCGTCATCTAAGCATATCTTCAACACTTCTATCATTGTAGTGTATGGTCCATTATTATCTTTGAACCCTTCATGATCTGTTGTAGCATCGTCATTGCAATGTGGACTCCAACTGTCACAAGGATTCTTTGAAGAAAATATACTTGATGAAGCCAAGGATGAAGTAGGAGAAGCTGATAGTGCAACTTGAGCTTGGGGAGTGGCAAGTTTGCAGTATATAGAAGAGATGCATCTTACAATATCTTCAGAAACTCTATCCGGAGTATTAAGGGAACTATCAATGCGAGAAGCACCTAGATGATCCCCAAGGCTGCGACTGCGATGACGAGAATCAGCGGTTTTCTGGTCCTGCAAGTGCACAAACAATTAATTATAGAAAAATCATAACTCGAATAGCATGTTCCAGAATGGAAATAAAATAAAACAGGCACGGCATTGTAGAAACTCCAATAGCCAGGCAGAGAGAAGAGTTGAGTAAATGATTATGATCTGATTAATCTATAAATCTAATCTCGCTTGCCAGGAATATTTACCCTTTTAGGTGTTGCTTTTATGCTGGTGGCACTGCTGTGATAATCTGAGAGGAACCGACTATGTGAAGGGGAAGTTTGGTCATGATGGAACGGTCCACCTCTGTGCATTTGCAACTCCAAACTGGAACGTGGTTGCTTCTGTACAACTTTTAATGGTGATTGTGTCATAAATTGTAAATGGCTAACCGGGGTACTTGGAAAGGCACATCCTTGAAAAGCTGTTCTATATAGTGAAAGAAGATGGCGTTCTAAATGCAAAATCTCAAGCTCAAGTGTGGCAATCTCCTGCTCCAGCACTGCAGAAGACTGTTTCGCAACCCAAATGCCAAATTTTAATTATCAAACAAGCAAATGTAACACTGAAACTACGGCAGAGAGATTGCTCTTTTGAGAGCTATTAAAGCCATCAGATGGGTGCATAAACACAAACCTTTGGTGTTGGAGTGTCATCCGAAGCAGAAGAGTTGATGACACTACAACACAGTGCCTTCTCCGAGTCACAACATAGGGAAGCCTGGTCAGGTAAAATCCTGTCCAACTGTGCAATCTATGTGAAAAGAATACAAAGAATGTGTCAGTATCACGCCAGGGGCAATGATCAACCATTAATATCAAGTCCAATATGAACTATTTCAAGTCCTTGATATCCTAAACATGGTATGCAGGATCCACTAAACTCATTGTCAAAATAAAGTGCAAAACATAAATCGACTTTATAGCATTTACTATTGCAACGCTTCAACCAAGTACTTAATGTTTGGTACTGTGATAAGAAGCAAGGTGAGAGGTCCATTGAACTATGTCTTAACTAACTTTCCCGAGCCAAACTATAAGTGAAGAGGAGAGGACCAGAGTTGGAGCCTCCTAAATCCCAAGGACTTCTCTTAAATTGAAACAAACTTGTGACTTACTAATCTATGTCAATAGAAAGAATCAACTAGAACAGATACGAATAGCCTGAAATGCAAGAAAAACTTACAGGGTTAAAGTAGGAGAATAGTCTAGGAGAGTTGCCAAGTATATTTTGGAGAAACCCATTATCAGAAGCTCTGCAATTTCACCAATATCAGCAAAGAAACAGTAGCTCAATTCACTCATATTAGTAATGCAAAACCTGTTAAACCTTGCAATTTACCTTTGGAAACTCATGGGTTGTTGCAGAGAGGCAATTCACACCCAGAATGTGAAGTTCAGAGGGAGAGAGAGCAAAATATGGAGGATGGGATCACAAATTTCTGACTGAAGTAGAAGGTTGACCTGTTTATCTATAAAAGAGTAGCTTCAGCTCTAGAGTAAACAATCATTTCTTTCCTTTCATATCTCTTATATTAATAAAAAGGATAGATATGAATGAAGGTTAGCAAGAAACGAACAAGTAGTCAAGAAGCTGACATTGCCAGATACAGCACGAAATGGGTACCCAAAAACAACCAAAAACAAGCATCAGAAAATGACCCCCCAGACAACAAATGAGCTTTCCAAGGCCCAAAAATATATTAATTAGTTCATCTACCAGAACCAGAAGAGATATGGAGTGTGCAAACATATCCAACTAGAGACTCAAATTAATCATGAATGAGAGAAATGTGGGGGCAGCCACCCACCTAGACAGGTCGAACGAGGCATTAGAAAACGGGAGACAATTATGAAGCTTGATTAATGAGCAACTAAATCTCTCTCTTGACTATTTAATTAAGGTGATTGATTAGTTAATATTGGGAAAATAATAAAGGAGGGAAAAGAAGGAGGAGACCGACAGAGTGATCATTGTTGATTAGGTGGAGAGAAGTAGAGAGACCGTTATGATTAGAAAAGCAGGTAAACGGGGTCTGCCAACTCCATCGTCCCCACTGCTCTTATTGAACCCTCTCTCCCTTTCACTCGCAACGCATGCTTGGTTTCATTGCATTGCGTTACATCACACATAACCAATATACAAAACCATCAAGGAAGAATCTAATGTCTTTTCAATTATGTAGGTAGTTAAGCTTAGCATTATGATAATGTTGTTTTGGATATTGGGTGTCGGGGGTTTATTGCCTCCAATAATTCTTTGGGTTCTGCACAAGTAAGGTTAAAATTCTGTTCTCTAATTATTCGTTCTTTAAAACACGTTTTCAACCAACTTACAGAAATGTCGTTTCATAATTCATATAAGCAACAAGACATACCTGAGTACCTAATTGCACTATCTCTCGTGAAGCAAAGCGTCGAACTTTATTGTGGATGAGAGAGTGTAGTTGAAAGAGTAGGTGAATTTCACAGTATGTCTTTGATCGGAATGATCGGTTTAAATATTCAAAGGAAAACTGAATTAAAGGAATAAGATCCTAAAGCTAATTACATAATTACAAATTTACATTGAAAGCACCAAAAGCAATATGCTCCTAACAGTGGCGGAGCCAGAAATCGATGGGACACTCAAAAGATTTAAAACAAAATTGAAACTTAAACTTAAAATATATCAAAATTGAAATAAAAATGAAAATGATAATAAAGTTATCGAAAGATTTTTTTTTTTGGCTAAAAAATATCAATATTTTTTAAAGTTATATCTATACTATTATTAAGATAATAGAGTTTGCTCTCTAAAACTAAATTTTTTTTTACCTATTTAACCCTTACATATTAAAAAACTATGAAATATAATTAATTTATAGGGACAATATATATAGTAAATTGTTAAATAGAAAACAAAGGAATAAAAATTAAAAATAGCAGAAAATGTGGTAGTTGTACGATAAGTTTTCTCACTACCTTTAGGCCTAGTTTGGTTTGCGAAAAGTAAGCATCAGGACAGGAAAGTTCCTGTGTTTGAGATGTAAAATGAAAGGAAATACTTTCTTGAAGCAAAGAAAAATAGGAGGGAAAATGGTTCTTTCCATGCTCCAAATGAATCACTTTCCTCCCTTATTTCTTTGCATTTATTACTCACAACACACTATTTTATTCCATTGGTTACATACTTTTAACAACTTTCCAGATAATTTTGCTTATATTACCAAACATCGGAATGGAAAGTTCTTCGGAAATTTCATTTCTTTTCCCATAGAAAAGACAAAGGAATTACTTTCCTTTCCTCGAACCAAACGAGGCCTTAACTTCTCTCCATACACAAAATGGGTGGGCCATGCTAGTATTTTATTAATCAAACTTATAGTTCTTAGATTTTGGACAATTTTTCATAATGGAAATATAATTTTCCTTGAACTTTGAAACTATATGGAAGAATACTATTAATGTTTTTTTTTTTGCTGGGAAGAAATAATACTATTAATGTTATAAAAAGAAAGAAATAAGTTTTTTTAGCACATTGCTGAGAAGAAATAATAAGTATTGATGTTTAAAAAAAAGAAATAAAAGAATTAGCATATTACTGCCTCTACCACTGCAACAAGAGAGCAGTCAATATCAAAATAAAACCAGATAATATATATATATATAGACACACATAAAATCTCACTGAGGCACGGGACCCACCGTGCCCCTATGTGGCTCCGCCCCTAGCTACAAACATCAAGCAATTTGTGTAAATAGACAGCTAGAGAATGAATTTAGACAATTAATAAGTGAATGTATGACTATAGTTGACATGGAAAGAATTAATTGGGTGGTTTAAAAGCCTCTTTAAGACTCTATTTTGACTCAATTGTTTTGGAGAGCAAGTTTAGTTTTTTAACAATTTTAACAGTAACACCAGACTTTTGAGAGTATTCTTAGTAGACTCTCTATCTTGACTTCTTAGTTATTTTGGATAACATGTTTAAATTTTTATCAATTCTGGCAACTGCACCAAAGTTTTAAGTGACTCTTTGGTTTAACTATCAGTTCTCTTGCTCCTAAATATAAAGAGCGAGATCAGGTTCTCAATTACTTTTGTCAATTTAAAATATTTTGTAAAGTTATTCTATGTAATCTATAAATACATTTAAACTCTTTAATCTTTATTTAATAAATAATATAAATTCAAACCTAACTAAAATAGAGAGAACTGATGCAAATGTATTATAAAAGTGGCTAACCATAGTGATTTTTTAGCTACTTCGGCTAAATTTGACTAAAATGGTTATTATTGCTAAACATGCTCTTAGGGCGTTATCAATTTTAAGATGAAACGACAAAAGGACAAGTTTTGAAACAATAATCCAATGTAAGAGAATAAGGAAAGGTTTGAAACCTGATTACTGAAAAGTCTCCATCTACTTCCATCAATATCTTCTCTCTTGTTTGCATCATCAATTGAATAAGTCTCATTTACTTCCATTACATGGCTTCCCAAGGATGTATAACGGAGTTGGCTACCACATTAATCAAGTATTGTATAATCTTCACAATTCTTAAGCATTGAAACCCTAGCCGCTTAAAACCATAATAGATTTCTGCAAAAGCGCTCACGTTCAATGGCTGTTGCTGGACAGGAGTTTTAATACTAGTGCTCGAAGGGTCTCGGAAGGAAGGGTTGCAGTTGAAGTTTGATGGAAGTGCTCAGCCTCAGGTTTCAGTGCAAATTCAATCTATTACACTAAGTCGTTGTTACAGCCTCTAGAATGCCCGATCTTCATTGGCCCTTTCGCGTCGCTGGCTCTGATAGTTTTTGTAGCATTAGATGCTTGAATGTTTCAACTAGGTTTTGGGTTTTGATCTTCTGATGGTTTCTTGTGGTCCTAGCCTGGGATGTTCAAAAGCGTCTGAGGTTTGGCGGTAGAGATACTGGGCATGGTTGGCGGCGGCAGTTGTCACGCCCCAAAATTTCAGACACAATTAATAATACAATTTCATCAAATACAAAGTACAAGGCGTGATGGTTCGGACTCCAATACTAGCTGTGAAAATTGTCCTTTAAACAAGGCAACCAGACGATGTCCCGAACCCACAATGTAAATACAGACTCTTAGAGTCACATATTACATTAAGCAAAGTTTACAAATTAAAGTGAAACATCAATTCAATAAGTAATTGCACACACTACTCTCATTACACAGCGGAAGACTAACAAGTGTGTACAACAAATAAGTAGTAAACCTACCACTGCAATAGCAAGGAAGTTCTACTGCTTCAACCACACTCACCCTAACCTGTAGGATAAATCCCTACACCATGGAATAATGCACCGGGTTGCAAACACAAACCCAGTAAGCTTTTGCAAGCTTGTATGAGTAAGCTAAAAAACCAGCAACAAAAACACATGCTTAAGTCCTCTCAACCTAATAGTCAATAAGCATATATCACAGCATCAACTATTAATTCTCACCATTCAATAGCATGCATCAGTAAGTCCACTCATGACAAAATCTATATGCTCAAATGTCAAATCAGCATTCAACTTCATGATCATAGTTTAAAACAAAATCGCATCAAGTAATGTCTGAAATCATTTTCACTCTCGCAAGCGAATTACAAAATCACACCAACTGCGATAAATCCACTCAAATCTACTTGAGGAAGCAACTCACACAAATCGCGATAAATCCACTCAAATCTACTTAAGGAAGTAACTCACATATTTCGTGATAAATCCACTCAAATCTACTTGGAGAAGCAACTCACACATTGTTTTCTTTCTCAAAACTCATTTTCTCCAAAAAAAACACGTGTCACTCCGTGATAAATCATATTTACTGAAATCTCAACAATTTAAAAATGAAAGTCAAAGTCCCTTTGGACAATAAAAGAAAGACTATTCTCAAGACTCTCTTTTAAAATTTGTACTCATGAGTCTCCAGTAACCTGTAGTTACTCCTATGAAGTACTTTCTTGCAGACAGACTAGAGCTCTAATTGATCGTAACCACTCGCCCGACCAAAGGCGTGGTTCCCGATAACATGCCTTTGTCACCATCTATGACATCTGAACAAACCCATCTGGTCTTCAGACCCCGATCTCCACAGATCAAAACATTTAAAGAAGTCGCACTGGACTTAAAAATGTTATACCGATTACGATCACCAACTGTGACCTAATCCCAGTCACCATCTGTGACTCAATCTCGATCACCATCTATGACCTAATCCCAGTCACCATCTGTGACTCAATATCGATCACCATCTGTAAGAAAGATAAAAACATTAAGCGAGTCGCACTGGACCCAAAATATTCCACAAATCTACTCAAACATTTCCCAATCTTGCTCACCATCTATGTTAAGATTAAAACATTAAGCGAGTTGCACTAGACACAAAATGTTACACCAATCTCAATGCTTTTCAAAACAATAGAAATCATTATTTCCAAAATATATTGTTTTCCGAAAAGTCACATCTCAAAACAATAACGTCAACAAAATCATGCATATTGTTTTCATCGATCAACAAAATCGCCAACACATATATATTTCACGTAAATATATATATACGTAGTCATTCACTCAGGAATGTCTATTAATACAACTATAGTTTGCAGTTAAATAAATAACTCTCAAAACGATAAAGATAACTTCGTCCGTAAATGAACGTTGTGAGATTTACTCACCTTTGAATCTGTTGCGTCTGCTATACATAACAGAGCTAACACAACCTATCCGTCTAAGAATACTTAGCCAAGTACCTAATCACATACGGTCTCAGCTTTGTATAAGAATCACAAGTGATTAAAGTCTGAAACCCCTGTTTTGAACCAAAATCCCCAAAGGTAACGCCTCTCGAGGTAAAATCTCATTAGAAACTACCCAAAGTCTCCAAAATAGTCTAACGATTAATATATCAAAACCACAAGTCAATTCCACAGTCGGATCCTCGCGGATTGGAAACCGAGCGAATCGAAATCACAAAATCCCTAACATGCTTATACGATCTCCAAAAATTACGTATTATATATCAAAATGCTCGTATAGACGAGTAGATCGAAATCAAGAACAAAAAAATGTCCATGAGGTAGCTGGAAGCCCCCAGAAAATACCACCACAGTGGCGGTGCCGCTACCAAACCAAAGTTGGAATTTGGCCAAACTTCCTAAACAAAAGTTCTTCATCTCAACTTCAATTTCAACTTTCTCAACTACACCAAAGTCAAAATATAAGACAAAAGATCGAATTTTACCTTAGAACACATGTAGGCCAATTGAAACCCTAGATTTTCAAAGCTTTGTTTCACCCTCCACACGTGAAATCATTGCAAGCTACATTGGGAGAATCCTTCCCTAGCCTTTGAGCAACAAAACCCCTCGAGAAATTCCACATATGGTGGCCGGAAACATCAACTCCGACCAAGGAGATTTGTAGCCTGCCACCAAACTTTCTGGAGTTGTTGCGTCGTGCACGAGCTGACCCACATCGTGAAACTTCTCAGACTTGGAGATGGGACTGGGGCGAAGAGAATGGAACAAACGGCTCGTCGATTAGTGGACGGAGGAGGAAGAAATCAACCGGCAAAGATGGCTGCTCTGGAAAACTCGGGAGAGAGGAAAGAGAAAATATTTCCCTTTTTGGAAATTCTGATTTTGTGATATTTTTTTCGGATTTTTCCTTTATATCTCAAAATGAAAATTTTTTCCAAAGGCTATGACTTCTTCATAAAAACTGCAATTTGTGTGGTCCACATGTCCACGAACTTGTATCTACATGTTCCGAATAATTAAACGTCCAAAATAATTCCACCTCATCCTCGAGCTACGCACTTGCACCAAAACCACCAAATTTAATTCTGAAAAATCCTCAGAATATTATAATGAATTTCTGGAGTATTACAGCAGCAGGGTCCTGGATTGGTGAGGCTGGCTGCTGTGTGTTCGATGACCTGCCTGGAGGAGACGTTACTAAGCTTGAGGTTTGGGCCAATTAGTTAAGCTTTGGGCTTGGACTTTCTTTGTGGGTTCAGTTAGATTTTTTTCATTCTTTGATTACCTTTTGTTTAGGGAGCTCTATGTTTGTAACTTAGTCTATTTTCAATAATTCTCAAGTTTTTAGGGGTTTATGCACTTTTATATGTTTCTAGGGAATCTTATGAAGTAGTACTAAAGGAGGGTTCATGCTATTTCCATGTACTTAATATCTAATTAGTAGACCTAGTTCTATGTACCACCGTGGGTGGTAACACATATTCTTGTATGTCTTTAGATGACATTAGAATGGTGTGTAATGACTATTAATCTGGCTTGAGATGAATAATATTGTTGCCCTCTTGGATTTGATTCAAAAAAATGATGTATAATGGAAGTTTCTCATCACGCCCCAAATTTTAAAGGAATTCAAATCCGAAATCGAAAACTCAACCAAAACAAGAAAACACTCACGAAATTTTGCATTTAAATTAAGCAACTAAACAAACTGAGCACAGAGTGTCAATACCGACTTGTTCTTTACAGTCACATATTTCATTTCAAAGAGTTTATAAATTAAACTGAACAACAATTCAATAAGTAAACTCACCCACACTCTGTCACTACACAACGGAAGATTTAAAACTAAGAGTACCCTTCGACGTCCACGCTACCGAACGTACACCTCAGCTTCGATGATGATCACTCAATATTCTAACCTGCACAATAAGTCTTACACCATGGAATAGTGCACCGAGTTGAAATAACAAAACCGATATGCTTTTGCAAGCTCGTATGAATAAACCTAGAAAACCACTAAAACACCTTTATGAACTAAGAACAACAATTCAACACAAATAAATACCAATAATCCCTACATAGAAATTCAGTTCAGGAGATCATCCCAAAAGCACACAATTCAAATAGAAATTATAGTAATCCCTGCATATAGTTTAGTTTAGGAGACTACTTAAAAATCAACAATAGAAGTGGAAAGGAATGAGAAATAAAGAAACCAAACAATAGAAATAAGGAAATTAATTAAAGAAATCAGCAACTCACGCTAATGAATTCTTCCAAAACTCAATACTTTTTACCAAAATGACAAATATAGGTCACCCCGTGACAAAATCATGGGAAATGTTAACCTAACGAATCAATATGAAAATCCGACCCAACTTGGACACGTTGGCAGATAGACTAGAATTCTAACTGATCATAACCACTAACCCAGCCAAAGGCGTGATTCCTATATATTGTCTGACGTCACAACCTGCGACCCCGGATCCTTAGGCTAACGTGACCTTTATATTAAAACATTTAAAACGAGTCGCACTGGACCCAAAACGTCACCCAAATCACCAAAAAAGAGAAATCACAACCTGTGACTCCTACATCCTTAAACACTTTTCAAAATAATAGAAATACAATTTCCCATAACATATTGTTTCCTGAAAAGTCATACACCAAAACAATATATGAACTCACTCACAAATATTGTTTACATCACAAAAATTTCACCAATACATATATATTTCCGACATAAGTAAATGCTCGAAATGATAATCCAATAAAGTCACCGTTATTTTTTCCCCCAATGTCACACCATATAGATATATATTTCATGTAAATATATACACACACATATTCATCCACTCATGAATGACCGCTAATACCAACTATAGTTCACGATCACGAAATCGAGAAATTCATTTTTATAATCAAAATCTCATTTTACTTACCCATGAACCGTAGTTGAACAAGTTCATATAATTTAAAAAAAATATTTATTTCATAAAACAATTTCCACAAATCAGTGATTAAATGTACGATAATGAAATTTGGTTCGTAAATGAACAACGTGAGATTTACTTACCTCTAAATCCTACTGCGTCTTCTCTTATAGCAGATATGATATCGAATACGCTCCGTCAATCACCTAAGTACAATATAATCTTAACTTAGTACATGAATAAAAAAACCCCCGTTGAAGTAAAATCCCGAAAGTAATATCAATAGAGGCAACACTTCATCCAAGACCACCTAAAGTCTCTGGAATACTTCAGCGGTCAATATATTAAAATTACAAGTCGATCGGACGGCCGAATCCTCACGGATCGAAAATTGATCGAACCAAAAACCCTAAAACCCTAAAAATCATAACCTACTCATACGAATTCTAAAAATTACAAATCATATATCGAAATGCTCGTATCGACGAGTAGATCGCAATGAGGGGTATAAAAATGCCTATGAGGTGGCCTGAAGCCTCAATAAAATACTGCCACAGATGGTGGTAGAGCCGCAGCTGACCTCCAAATTGGGCGGTGAGACCTATGCTAAACTCTTCCTCCCAACCTACCCATCAACATTCATAACTAGCATAAAGTCTGAATCAAAGCCATTTAGCCGGAATTTACGTTGAAAGATTTGAAATCCGAAGAACCCTAGATTCCAATCTTCAAAATTCGATCACCACGAGTTGAATCGTTGCAACCCACCTTGGGAGAAAGGTTCTACGTCATCTGGGCTCCAAAAGCTCTCAAGAATCGTTGGTTGAGGAGACCGAAAACATGAGTTCCAATGAGGCCAAGAATTGCAGTGCCACCACTGCTTCTCACCGTTGTAGTGCCACCCACAGCTCAACCTAGGGGACAAAGCTTCTACAAACTTGCAGAGGAAAGCGAGGCGAAGCAAATGGAACAAATGGCTCGTTGATTGGTGGCTGGAGAAGGGAGAAGACGCCAGGCGAAACTGGGGTCGGAACTGAAGAGAGAGAAAAGGTTCCCTTCTTGGAAACTTTCAATTTTTCTGATATTTTCGGATTTTTTTCAATTTAACCAAAATGGAAACTTTGTCCGTTGATCGTAACCTCTTCATACGAACTCTGATTTTCGCGTTCTGCAGGTTCACGAACTCGTATCAACGCGCTCTACAACTTTTGAATCAAAACATTTCAAGTGAATAATAGTTTGAAATAATTTCCACTCCTTCTTCGAATCACGAAATTGTATTAACGAACACTGATATAGTTTTTGAAACATTTAGGAATTAATAATGAATTTCTGGGGTCTTACATTTATGTTAAACAACGACAAGCGTAGCCGGTGGCCCTTGGCCCACCATTATACTTATATTGTCAAACTTAACCACTCGCTAGGAGTAAGGTTTTAACAGGTTAACACAAATATATCACCTACCACCGCACACAAAAAACAATGGAGAATTGCAATAACTCCTCCCAGCAGAAACCAGCTCAACATAGGCGCCAAAACGCCCATCCGGTAGCATCCATTGTACACCAACGTGGCCAGAAGCGTCAATGGCGAGGTGTCGTGGGATGAGAAGGAAATCAAAGTCGGGTAAAATCTTTATTTGGTATCCAAACTATCACAAAATGCTTTCGGGAGTCTATTGGTACCTATATTATACATTCGTTAGCCATTTTAGTACTTCGATCAATTATTCCGTTAAAGTAGGGATAACATTGTAAAAAGCCTATTTTTTATATTAGTGAATATCTAAATTAGTGAAGACAAAAGGAGCTAGAATTAAATTAGTAAATATCTAGATTTACCTACTACCTCCATTGGTTTTTTTTTACCCCACCATTACATATATCAGTGAGAATTGAACCTATGACATTCACAATGTTGGAATTATAATTTACCAATACGTCACAACTCACCAATAACTACCTCCATTGGTTAATCTTATTAATTGTTTGAGGAAAAACTTATTTCATTAGTTGACCCAAAGTACTATATATTAAATTTTTATTAAAAAAAAACTAAACACAAACAAAAATTGTTAAATTAATTGTCTCAAGTATCTCGAGAACAGTGAAGAATAGATAGTATTTTTTTACATGTGTCAAAATATTTTTTAATTATAGCTATTCAATATATTAAACTCTATAATTTTAAATATGAATGAAAAGACTATTTACCCTTGTCATTTTACTCACATGAGTGTCACATAGCCTTCATGTAAGAATGGAATAATAGGCGGAAATACTATAAAAATGTCACGCCCCGAATTTTAGAATAAAAATTCAAACCCGAAACATGAATTATCACAACTCAAAAAATAATTATCCTGAAAATTTCTTTTTCTTAACCACCACACCACACGACACAATTTAATTTCAATCCCGAATTTAGTCTCGGTTAATTATTACAAATTAAACTCACGAATAAAATTGTAAGCTCTAAATGAGCATAACAACCTCACAACGTATAAGAAATCAAATAAATGCTGCAACTCCTAAACAGCACGGTCGCCTCTCTGGTTATCCTGACCTGCAGGAATATCCACTACATCATTTGAATAGTGTACCGGGATTGCAATAACATAAAACCCGGTAAGCTTTTGAAAGCTCGTATGAGTAAAAGAAAGAACAGGTTATTTAATTAAGTCATATTTATTTTCACCCAAGCAAATATCCAACAATTACCACATCCACAAAGAAACCACAATCTCAACAATTAATCATCAAATCAACAATTCAACACGAAACCTATACTCACATCTTTTTTCTCAAAACCCCGAAATCGTATTTATAAAAATACGGTGTTTGACAGATTAGAGCTTTAACTGAATCGTAGCCCGTCACCCGACATATTTATCTTTATCGTATTTCATCAATATATATACATACATACATATTTAGAAAGTCCGATACTTAGAGTGTCTGATTCCCCCATACCAGTCACTATGTTGACCCTAAATCCATAAATGAGCACAACAATATGTTTTCACACAATGAAATCAACCGATCCAAGATACACAATATTATTATGAAATTTAAGCATTTGAAATATAATCCAAATTGTCATTCCAACTCAATCATATCATCACTCAACAACACACCACCCAATATATATATTCCACGTAAATATATATATATATATATATATACATAATCATCCACTCAGGGATGACCACTAATACCATCTATAGTTCATACAAGAAAATCGTAAAATTCATTTGTATAATTAAAATTTATTTTTACTTACCTATGGATCGTAGTTGATCAAGTTCATATGATTTTAAAAACAAATATTTAATCCATAAATATTTTTCACACAATTACGAAAAAATAAATAAATTAAAGCACTCGGTTCGTAATATGAACTACGTGAGATTTACTTATCTCGAAACTCCTGCTGCGTCTTCAACCTAGACACAATCACACCGAACCAGCTCACTCAAGTGCAAACCGTCAATCACCTAATCAAATGTGACTTGAATTTAGCCAATAATTCCAAAACATACTTAAACTACCATCCAACGGTTGGATTCTAAATTAAACGAAAATCCAGCGGACGGATTCTCACGAATTGCCTCCCTAATCACCGTTTTGCAATTATACGAAGATCTAACGGTCGGATCTTCGCCCATGACCACACAAAGCCACTGGAACAATCATATGATCATCATATCAAAACTACAAGTCCATCGAACGGTCCTAACTTCACAGATCACAAATCTTACGATCGAAATCGATCGAAATCGAAAAAAATTCATAATTAAATCATACGATATCCAAAAAATACGTATAATATGCCGAAATGATCGTATTGAAATGTAGAATCTTAAAATGTATAGAAACTATATTTTTGACTCCCGGAGGTGGCCGAAAAGGGCTACAGGAGTTAATGGCAGAGCCGCCGCCGACCACCACTAATGGTGTAGGGGCTGAGCTGCTATTCTTCATTTTAACATGCTGATCATTTTTTATAACTAGGTCAAGATTAGAAAATAATGGAAAGAGGTCGAAAAGTACCGAAATAGTCACGGTGGCTGGAAAATTTCCAGAATCCGGCAAGTTTGAGTTCGACGTAAAAACTTCCACCAATGGCTTCGATTCCTTCTGGAGGTTGTTCAGCAACTCAAGGCGAACTCCCCAGCTCAAGAATCACTCGAAACGAAGCTCTACAACTTGAGATATCCAGATTGAAAGTTCCGTTCGATCCAAAATGGGGCTGGCTTCCAGCCTCCACCACAGGCCACGGCGCCGTGCAAGGTTGCTTCTGGGAGCTTCAGGAGGTCGAGGCGAGGTTGAGGATGAAGTTTGGCAAGGATTGATGGCTTGTAGCTCGAGATATCACGATTGGAACCAAATCGGGGTCAAACCGAGAGGAGCTTCCCGCCGCGGTTGCCGGCCGTGTCGTGACTCAAGGCTACCTCTGGCAACTGCACAATACCATGATAAAGACAATGGAGGTGGTCCGACGCCGTTTGGTGGCCGGTGGAGGGAGAGAGAGGTCGGTGTGCCTTTGCTCTATTTTGGCTGGGTTTCGGCCGAGAGAGAGAGAGAGAGAAAGAGAGAGTGAACAGTTTCCAAAAGGGGAAGGAGGCTAGGAGAAAAAGGAAAGTTTCCAAAAAAAAATAGGGTTTTTTCTTTATAAACCCGTTTTGGAAATTCCTTCTAAATGCAATAACTAAATTAGAAAAAATCCGATCGTTGTGTTTCGCATATGTACAGACTCGTATCGACGAGCTCTACAACTTTCATGAAGGAAGTTTTCCCAAATTTTGCACGTACAAAAAGTTGATTTCTTGAATCTAACATTTCGAGCTTTTCGTTAAAACAATTGTTTTGGAACTTCGATAATTCTAAAAATGAAATATTTCAAGCAACATTCGTGAAATTGTACAATATTCGTTCCACACACTTTACACGAAATTAAAATGGAAATTGCGGTTATTACAAAAGGCTAACAGAGGGATAGTGTAATAACCCAGAAATTCAATATTATTTTCTAAGGATTTCCCAAAATTTATTCGGTGATCGTTGGCACTAGTATGTAGTTCGAGGTTGAGGTGGAAGTATTTCAAACGATTATTCGCTCGAAATGCTTCGATTGAAAGGTTGACTTTTTATATGTTAGGATTTGTGGAAACTTTTTTCACAAAAGTCTTAGAGCACATCGAGACGAGTTCGTGTATATGCGGAACGCGAAAATTGGTGTTTGTGTGAAGAAGTTATGGCCATTGGAAAAAGTTTCCAATTTGGTTAAATAGGAAAAAAAAAATCCGAAAATATTAGAAAAATCAAAGTTTCCAAATGGAAACTTTTTCTCTCTCTTCCTCCTCTGGCCACCAATCGGAGCTCCACCGATCCCATTCTCTTCGCCTTTTTCCTGTCTCCAAGTCTGGGTAAGTTTCGCCACCTAGGTCGAGCCGTGCATGGCGCAGCAAAGCCAGAAAGTGGCGGCGGTGCTTCAATTCTTGGCAACTTGGAACTCACGATTCTGGCCAGCTCAGGCAGAATTTCTTGGGGGCTTTTGGAGCCCAGAAATATTTAGAAGCTTTCTCCTAAGGTGGCTAGCAACGATTCAACTTGTGGAGATCGAATTTTGAAGATTGAGAATCTAGGTCTTCGGATTTCAAATCTTTCGAGGTAAATTCTAGCTAAATGGCTTTGATTAGGACTTTGTGCTAGTTATTAATGTTGATGTACATGTTGAGAGGAAGAGTTTGGCATAGGTTTCACCGTCCAATTCGGTGGTCGGCGGCGGTTCTGCCACTTTCTGTAGCTGCATTTTCCGACGACCTCTGGCCACTTCAGGGGCAGTTTCTGCTCTTCGTTTTGATCTACTCATTGATACGAGTATTTCGATATATATTTTGTAATTTTTGGAAATCATATGAGCATGTTAGAGTTTTAGGGTTTTCCGTTTGATCAGTTTTTTATCCGTGAGGATTCGACCATCCAATTGACTTGTAGGTTTGATATATTGATCGTAGAAGTATCCTGGAGACCTCGGGTGGTCTCCGATGAAGTTTTGCCTTGATTGGCATTACTTTTGGGATTTTAGTGCAAACGAGGTTACAAATGTTAATCGTTTTTGATTCGTGTACTAAGTTGTGACGTATATTACTTAGGTGATTGACGAAGCGTATTTAATACTTTATCTCGGCTATAGAGAAGACATATCGGGAATATGAGGTGAGCAAATCTCATGGTGTTTCGGTTATTAAATTAGTTATGTTTTAATTTAGTAAATTAAATTGCTAGCATCTAAAATTATATTTATCAAAACAAATGATTTGTTTTAAAATATATGAACTTGATCGACAATGGTTCATGGGTAAGTTAAAACATTTTTTTGATATAAAATAATTTTCAAGTAGTTAATTTGTAAACCTATCGTTGATATTAGTGGCATCTCTGAGTGGATATATATATTTATTTATTTATGTGAAATATATATATCTTTATAGAATTGGGCTTGTTGTTCACTTTTGTTATGCTATGTGATGTAAGGAAATCTGAAAGAAGAGAGGTTTTTGTCGTTTTGAACTTTGATTTAAATGTGTACGATTTTAATGATGATTTTGAGATGAGACATATTATTTTGGAATTGGTTTTGCTAGTGTTTCGAGGTTGTTGGAGTTGAGGGAACAATATTTTGTGATAACCAATGTGGTGATCTTTGTGATGATTTTGTGTAAATGATGTGGTTGATTTTGTGTAAATGATGTGTTGATTTTGTGTAAAGGACGTGGTTGATTTTGTGTAAATGAATTGGATTGTTGTTGAGTGAGTATTGTTGAGATTGATATCACGGTGATTAGAGTTATAAATGGTTAAATGTATATTCATTTCTAGTTTATTGATAGTATTGAATTGTTTTTTTTTTCCTTTCGTAATCTCCTGAACTAAAATCATATGCATGGATTACTATTTTCTGAATTGTTTTATCTTCATGTGATCACCTGAACTAAATCATATGCAGAGATTACTATATTATTTTGAATTGGTTGACTTTACTATTTCAGTCTACTATTGTGGTTCGAGTTTACTCATACAAGCTGTCAAAAGCTTACCGGGTTTGTTGTTGCAACCCGGTGCACTATTCAATGGTGTAGGGGTTGACCTTACAGGTTAGGGTAATCGTGGCTGGCGTAGAAGTGTTACTGTCGCAACTGTAGGTGTTCGGAAGCTAATTTTGTTGCTTTGACCTTTTTTCAGACTTTCGTTTAGTAAGCTCTGATGGAGCATTTACTTATTATTTTGTTAACACAATTTAATTCATAAACTTGTGTAATGTAACATAGGACTCTAAAGAACGAGTCTGTATTGACATTGTGAGTTCGGAACTTAGTAGTACACAAAAAGAAATTTTTCTAGTATTTAGGATCGATGTTTGATTAATGGCACCTTGTGCATTTTGTTTGTTTATTTGATTTAGTACTTGTGCTTGAAAATTGGGGCGTGATAGTTACAACCAAGTCCTACTTATTTATATGTGGCTTATATATTTGAATTAACTCTCAAATATCTAAATATTGATTCTTGGTTGAGTGCTAATCATGATGCTTTGAAAGTAGGATATTTCTGAGCCTAAATTTTGAAGGGTGATAGAGTCATTGTTTGTTGTAAGTCTTTGTTTTTGTTTGGTGATAGAGTCTGAGTCTGTTTCTTTGTTTTGATTTTGCTAAGGGATTAGCAAAAACAAAGTGTGGAGGAATTTGATAGGAGCATTCTAATGCGACGGTTTAATAGTTAATTCTTCATATTTCACGTAGTTATTTCCTTAAATAATCGGTTTTTAACTTGGTTTCTATTTTTAGGTACATTGGAGCAAATGAAGTAGAAATTAGCTTAAAGGCGCAAGAGAAGCAAAGGAAACGTTGAAAATGACCAAGCCAAGGCACAAGGGATGCAGAAGTAAAGTATTCCTAGTCCAGCGACGAAATCCTGGTCAGACTAGGAATCCCAGTTAAAGTAGAAATCCTGGATCAACTAGGAAACATGAAGAAAAATGGCGAAAAATGCAAAGTCCTAGTTGGACTAGGAAACTTACTTTTGCTAGGAAAAGGAATCCTAATGACACAAGGAGGCATTAGGATATGCTAGATGGTTCAAGAACATTTCACGTGAAGAGTCCTTGTTTGATTAGGAGTCCTAAAGACATAAGGATTTCTGATGAGGCAAGGAAACTGAGAGCACTAGGAGCAAAGACGCATGAAAAGCTAAATCAAGAAATTTGTCTGTGCAAGTCAGTCAACTTCAACACAGCATTGAGCGCAACTTAGGATGAGCTACATGATAATCGTTATATTTTGGGAAAGCCCAAATGTCTAGTTTCCAAATCTTTTCACGGCTTCTCAATATCATTTTTCTAGAAGAAGTTATTGCTGATTTAGTACATGAAGGTGAAGTTGCGCGTGAATCAGACTTCCGACGGTATTTCTATTTTGAGGCTCAAATCGCATCTGGAAGCCCATGGACAAATTTATGATTCATATCTCAAATAATATTGCACATGTGATGTCCTAGAGGTTTCTTGAAAGGTTTGGCATCATCTTGGGAGAATTTTAAGGGATTACAAACATGTAGAAATGATGGAATCAAGTTCAGATATGTTGCTTGTTGCTCACACCCCTATTCGGCCGAATTTTAGGAGTTTAAATTAGAAAATATCTTTATAAATTCTGCAATATTATCTCCTTTAATATCCTTTAAAGACTCATGGTGCAAATCTACTTAATTTTAGAGGCTTCTCATTGGTTAGACGATGTAGAAAAGTTGACATGAATTTATTTGATTGGTTGGAGCTGTGTCGATCAATCAGATAATTCCTAGAAAGTAAAAGAAGGATCCAGAGACTTTTTCATTCACCAATTCTTTCATTCTTTTCACAAATCAAAAATTCTGTTCCATTCTCTAGTCTTCAGAGTTTTGCGTCTTCTAGCAAAGACGAGGAGAAGAATAAACCGTAAGCCTCTCTAACAGCCATCCTTCCACCTTGTGCCGTGATATTGAGGCCCTGCTTTCAAGTTCTTCAAGTGTTCATGGTCTACAAGTGTTCTTCATTCATCCCTTCACAGTGTAATTCGATATATTCCTTGGAAGCTCTTTGGTTTTTCTTTGTTTGAATTCTTGAACAATGATTTCTAGTTAACATATAACATTAAGAGAAAAGTTTAAAGCCCGTCTCTATGTTTGAATAAAAGTTTCAATTTCTACATGTTGAATTCTATGTTGCTTATATGAGATTGCTTAATTGATTTTGGATTACAGAAAACTTTTATATGCTTATGTTCTTTGAGCACGCTTAGGATATATGCATGTAATTGGTGTTAGATTTAGGTAAATAATTCACTTAATAGTTTTGTGGACCTAATTCATAAGTAGTAAATGCTTTGGACAAAAGTCAAAATCTATTAAGGAGGATTGCAAATAGATGAGCTTTCTCATACTAGGTTGTGCACTTTGGTTGACATCCTTTCTTTGTTCTTCATGCGTTGAATGTGTTCTTGACTAGTTAGCTTCCTAGACTATGATTGCATTTCAATAAGATTAATTTAGGTGATTTCACTTAGATTAATTATTCAAGGAAAGTAAAACATGTGAATTCATTTGCTTATTAACGTTTCACATAGTCCACTTCTTTCTTATGACATAAAAGATCAACTATAGGATTTGTAATTGAATTTGTTGCATATGGTTGTGGTTTTGATCTTTGTTTCTTGCGTTTCACCTTATTATATGTGTTTTTATGTTTTCTTTGTTTTATTTATCTTAATTTATTATTTTAATTCTAAATCCCCCATTTTTGATTACTTGTTTCTTTTGTATATAATTTGTAAATAATACTTTATACTTGTATTAATTTTTTATTTGTTTATGCAATGATAGGTGTACCCTCAATCCTCGGCTTGAACGATCCCTACTTATTCTATACTGACATCTATATTTTGCAAGGTTAAATTGTGTACTACTTTTAGCATGTCCGATGTAGTAATTGATGTGATGAGTAGATGAACGTGTATTGATTTATTGTTTATTTCTATTATTGAATAGCTTGTTTTCCTACATAATCTCCTTAACTAAATTATATGCAGGGATTACTGCTTTCTGAATTTGATTGGTTTTATGTAATCTTCTAAACTAAACGATATGCAGAGATTACTATGAATTTAGATTGTTGATTTTAATGTAATATTCTGAACTAAACGATATGCAAGGATTACTATGAATTTAGATTGTTGATTTTAATATAATCTCCTGAACTAAATTATACGCATGTATTACTGCTTTTTGAATTGTTTGTTTTAATGTAATTTCCTGAACTAAACTATATGCAGGGATTACTTTGATTTCTATTGATTGTTTTTAATGTGATCTCCTGAACTAAGTTTCTATGCTGGGATTACCAATTTTACTTACTTCAATTGTAAGTGCAGTCGTGCTTTGAGATTTGTAGTGAGTTGTGAAATGAGTTTTGAGGCCATAATTTTGACAAATGCTTTGATGTTAAGTGGAAATGAGTGTGATTTCGTGGTTGTATCGTTCAGACTGAAAATGATTTGAAACATCACTGAGGTGACAATTACTTCTGTTAAGACAAATGAAGGTTGGTTTTGTAGATTATTGTGTTCTAAAATGTTTAAAATGTCATTTGAGTTTGATTGTTTAATTGAAGTTTTATGGAGTTTGATGCATGAGTAGAGAGTCAGTGCATGTGGATTTTAGATATGGTTAACTTATGTGAGCATGTTATTGTAGGATGTGAACTTGATTTTTTTTGTCATGATAATTACATATTGATTGTGTTAGGATGAGATGGTTTAAGCATGCATGTGTTTCTGTTTTGTTGTTTTGAGTTTACTCACATAAGCTTGTAAAAGCTTATCGGGTTTGTTGTTTCAACCTGGTGCACTATTCCATGGTGTAGAGGTTTGTCTTGTAGGTTAGGGTGAACGTGATGGGAGCCGAGAGGTATATTGTTGTTGTAGTTATAGGTTTAGAAACTTGTTAGTCTTCCACTGTGTAGTGAGTGTGGTGAATTTGTTTACTTATTGAATTGTAGATTCAGTGTAATTTGTAAACTTAGAGTAATGTAATATACGACTCTAAAGAATGAGCCTGTATTGATATTGTGGGTTCAGGGCATCGTTGTTTACTTGTTCTTTTTAAAGAAATTTTTTCCAGGTTTATTGTATTGATGTCTGAATCATTAGGCCCGGAGTATTTATATTTGTTTAATTGTTTATTAATTGTGCTTGAAAATCGGGGCGTGACATTTCTGATCTCCACTTTTAGCAAAACTCAAATTTCTTTTATTAGAGATAGCCAGAATTGTACAATCAACAATCTCAGGAGGGAATACAATCACATTCTTTAAACCAGAAATCAAACCAGAACCTTGGATGTGTCTTCTAGTATTTTGGGAAGATTTCCAAAACCTCAGAATGGTGATTGGGGTTCAAAACCTGACCCAACATACGTACACATCGTTAGTTTTCCCGTTGCTTTATGTGATTTCCGTCAATCTTCTTAGGACAAATTAGTAAAAAAAAAAAAAAAAACTGATATGCTACTGCTATGAACACCCTAGTGAAGTTGATCACATGGGAACAAGAGAAAAGAAAAGATAACAAATCATTTCAGCATGAAGCACCAACAATGATTAGAAACACCCCATCTTTGGTCGATTTAGACGTCCCCTTATTTGTATCATAATATCAATGGTTTGCTGATCGAGCTGCGGCTTTCGTTTCTCATAATTGGAGGTAAAAACCATACATGATTTCTATCAGAATTCCGTAAATACTAGTTTTAAGCCTTCAAAACCCGAAAATTTCTTTACCTTTTGTATATATTAAAAAATTCTACACCCAAGAAAGGTGTTTCTTCGCGTTTCTTCTATGAAGGATACTGGATTAAGGATTGGATTATGATGATCGTGATGATTTCATTTTCTTCTAATAAAATTGCAACGAAAAATGGCTCATTGGATTGGACCAAGTTTTTGGAAAAAAGGGCTGAAATTTTTGTCTACATTATTTCTCCTCGTTCTGACAACTTTGCCCTTTCAATTTTGTGCCACATATGCTTTTTTAGCATAAGAATGGAGGGAAGTACAAAAATGGCCAAGATACAATAGTTTATTATAAAAGTCCATGCTAGATTAGTAGAGTTTTTAATAGTTCATGTACTATTTGAATTTTTTTTTAGTTTTTTTGGTCTTTTCAATACTAGTCAAATTCAAGCTTGTAACATTCACAATAATAATTTTTATCAATAATCAGTATGTCATAGCTCAGCGGTCTTTACTCTTTTCATAAAAAAAAGAAAAAAAGAGTTGGATGGGATGTTGGGAAAAAAAAAAATTGTGGGATATAAGAACTTCTTCCCTGCTCCCTAGTGAATTTTAATAACTCCCCCCCCCCCCCCCCCCCCCCCCCCCTCTTTGGTTGTTTCTTGCTGAAAACATACAAGTGTTTATTTAATGTTGTACAATTTTCTTTTGAAGAAGTTTAAAACCTAGTCTACTTGGAAGGCGTAGGCCCATGCTCAAAATCATTTATTAAATCAGAACTATGTAACCCGGGGGGGGGGCATAAAACCTGAACCCATGCTATAATAAAACAGTTACAATAATCCTCGTAAATGACAGACTGAATAATAGCAGAAGCCTCATCTAACCGAACATCATCTAAAACAAACAAACTAGCAAGGTGAGCAAGTCTATTAGCTCCATTATTTGTTTTACGGTAAATATGCTGAATTGTAAAAGATTGAAAGGAAGATAAATAATCATTTTTCAATCATCTAAAACCCAGCTTATCACTGAGAAAATTTACTCCTTACTCTAAAGTGCAATAATCAACAGGGCAAAGTCACTTTCAATATCTACTTACAACCAACCTTTATGAATACCAAGCAGAATACCAGCTCTACACGCTTCAGCTTTCAAAGGGCGTCGAGTTTCTTTTTTAAAAGAAGCGATAATTTCATTAATGTTGTAATATTACAAAAAAAAAACCAGTCATACTTGGCTCGACAAAAGTGAATTCTCCATATAGAATATTGCAATTGCATATGCTTAACACCTAAGGTTCACATATATATTATACATACATATTATAGAGAATACAAAACATCAAATAAAAATCAATCTCCATACTCAAATTTAAACTGTTTAGTAACCAAAATGATAATCCAAAGGGGCGAGTACGTAGAGGTTCTGAATGATCATCTTGCTTATTTATGAAAAATAAAAATGAAAATGGCCATAGAGGAGGGGTAACATCCTTACTCCTCCAAAAGGCACAACTCTGTTTTTCTTTTATATTTGTCAGAACATACATAAAATAAAATAAAGTAAAATTCACTAGGCCAAGATAGAAACTAAGTACATCAAATTTTACACATTAAAGTATAGAAAAAGGAAAATCGTGACATATCTAAGTTTAACACTAATTTACTTATTTTCTTTCTTTCGATTAAATTTTCCTTTGAAAATGGGCTATTTTCAATGCAACTGCCACCGCTACCGTATCTTGGATGCTGTCAAAAAATTGAAAGTAGGCATACCTCCATGATTTCTTTATGAGTAATGTGCCACAAACACCCCAAAAGCCTACGACAAAGCCGAGCACTGCGCTGATGTAGAAACCAAGCTTTTTATCATCTTCATGTTTTTTCCCACGAGGAAAAGTTGGTTGTGGAGGTGTGTCATCTCCTGAGCACTTGTTTAAAAGGGGAACCCCACAAAGTGACGGATTGCCCCCATAAATATTGGTTGAATCATCAAGTGCTTGAAGTTGGTTGCCCAAAGGAATTCTTCCTCTCAATTCGTTGGAAGACAAATTCAAGAGAGACAAAAATGTTAAAGATGAAATACTTTGAGGAATTCACCCCGAAAGGTGGTTGACTGAGAGATCAAGGAATTCGAGCGACCGCAAGTTTCCAATTTTCGAGGGAACATTTCCACTTAGATGATTCATCGACAAGTTCAAGATAATCAATGCGAAGAGACTACATATTTTTTCAGGGATTTCACCTTCCAAACTATTTGAGGAAAGATCTATGCTTTTTACCCACCTCAGAGTCTTGTTATATTGGTATTCTCTTCCTCTGGTCACCTTTATTTGTTGTTCATACACATGATATAAGTTATAAGCATTGAACTTGACGTCTGTTAGAGCAGTCATATTATTCAAACACTTTGGTATAGTACCTGAGAGGTGGTTATGACCAAGATCTAGGAGGTGAAGTTGGTCAAGATTGCACAATTGCTGGGGAATATGTCCACTTAGAGAATTGGATGGCAGCCGTAATATAAACACCTTGGATACATTTGTTCCTATCCATGAAGGTAGGTTTCCAGTAAATCTATTACCACCAAGATCAATACTCCTCAGGTTGGTGCTATTTCCCAAGGCCATCGGGATTTCACCATCTAATTTGTTGTTCTTCATCGACAACATAAAAAGTGAACTTGGGATACCCATTGAACTGGGAATATTTCCTGAGAGATGATTGTCTCCAACATCTACAATGTATATGTCACTCCACGTACTCCATGATTGAGGAAATTCTCCAAAAATGTTGTTGCTTCTTAGAGAAAAGATTAACATCTTCTGAATGTTGCAAATAGAGGATGGAATAGTGCCATTCAAATAATTTTCATAGAGATGCAGTTCTCGCAATTTTGGAAAATGTTGGTCAAAAGTTAACGGAATTGGCCCGGAAAATGAATTGCTAGCAAGATTTAGGTAGGTAGCCTCCTTACACAACCAAAGCGGGAGTGAGCCGCGGAATTGATTATGTCTCAAATCTAGACCCACTAAATTTGGAACTATCAATTGGACTGGAAGCTTTCCACGAAATTGGTTAAAAGATAAATCCAAAAATTGGAGTTGGGAAGATATTTTCACGAACCATTCCTCTGGTATGGAATCCGAGATGCCTGTATTGCTTAGAGTGACATATACTGGTTCAGTTTGAGATAAAAGCCATAGTGAAAAGGCAGGACCTACTTGACAGTTCCTGATGGCAATGGTGTCAAGCTTGAAAGGAGGAACCCACTCATAAGCCACATTGAAAATGATGGAAGGTAGCAGGTTGGTGACATTGATATTGCCCAGCGCAATGTACTTTAACTTTGCAAGATCTATGAAATGGGCTTCGGTTAAAAAGCCTACCAATGAGTTGCCCGACAGGTCTTATGAACTGGCTTAGAGAGTTGTCCCAAACTTTCTGGGATGGTTCCATTGAAATGATTATCGAAGAGGTTAAGGTACTGCAAATGGGGGAGCATCCCTAAGGAGGTAGGCAATTCGCCTACCAGCTTATTACTAGACAAGTCTAGCGACTCCAACTTATTATTTGCACAACCTGATAAACCATCCAAAAACTCCGGAATACCTTGATCAAATGCGTTTCCCGCAAGAATTAAGGTCTTTAGGTTGCAGAGATTTCCAAAGAACTTGGGAATTCGACCGTGAAGGCCATTAAAAGATAAATCAAGTTCTTCCAATGATTTCAGGTTAACGAAATCATTGGGAAAGGGACCGCTGAAAGAATTCTTGGCCAAGTGAAGTTCTCTGAGGCTAGTTAGATTAAAGACCCACTTTGGAAATGGAAACTTAAAATCATTGAATGACATATCAAGGATCAAAAGTGATGTGAGGTTCATGGTGTGAAGTGAAGGTGGAAGGCTTTCAATATTGCATCTAGACAAGTGTAACTCTAGCATGGAAGGAAGCATGTTAACAACATGTAGCCAACTGGCTCCTGCATTGCTAAGGTTCACTTCAGTCAGACTGAGGTATTTTAGAGAGGAGAGATGAGAAAGCCAATTTAAATTTATGGAAGAAATTTCCAATAAATAGTTACCATTGAGGTCAAGATAGTTCAAGTTTGATAGGTTACCAAGATGAGGTGGAATCTGTCTCTCAAAAGATGAAGATGAGACATTGAGATACTTCAGACTTTTAAGCTGACCAAAGAACTTAGGAATTTGAAGCCCTTGAAAGCCATTCGAGCTCAAGTCTAAGTAACTCATATATTTCAAGCTAAGCAAAGAAGGATTTATCTTACCCCCCAAAAAGGACTCTTCATAAGCCTCAAGCTCTTGGTCTTCAGCATCAATAGATGGAGCTGGACTTGTATTGCGGAGGTCCATCTTTTCAACATGACCAGTGCGGTTATTGCATGAAATCCCTTTCCATTGACAACAATTTTGACCCTCCCAAGATGATAGCGTACCCGAAGCATCGATAAGATCTGCCTTAAAGATGAGAAGCGCGCTTCTTCCTGTGTCGATGCATTTCAGTTTCACAACTGGAAGGCCATCTCCCAAGCAGAGTTTACTAGTGTTTAGGCATGGAGAGGCTAAAAACAAAAGGAGGAAACAGAGAGCAATATTGAAATGATAGACAGGGTTGGGAAAGTTTGCAGAATTATCCATAATTAAGCTTCGTTGTGGATGGCTATTATTGAACACATGTGATGGAATTTATAGAAGGCTAGAGCAAGTAAAATTCAATTTGTTCGCCAGATTCATAGTCCTCGCTTGCTCGGCCCATTTCACAAGTTTGCAAGTCTTTTCAAGTCTATAGCAAGAAGAGTCTTCTGTGGACCACGGTTTACCTGCACCAAAGCCGTTAGGTTGCGCCTGACGGAGACGCTCGGTTGTGTAACCGCGTCTGGGCATCCAGTTTTACGATGGAATATATATGCACATGGGCGCACGTGATAGGTCCACCAATTTGATTCACTCTATCTCAGATTCGAGTTCGATCGTTCTGCCTATCTTTTGGCATCGTCTCCGAATTTGATTCACCTATATCAGAAGAGGTGATTGAGGTTGCGAGTTTAGGTGATTGATCGAGCAGAAATGATTTTTGTAGTTGCTGAATATGTGATTCATCAACCAAAGTAGATGAGCTTGATCAATGGTTTTGTAATTGCTGAATGGGTTTTGTGATTCTCTCTGATACCCTCGAATTGTTCAGGATCAGATTTTGATTATTTATGTTCTCGGGGTTTGATTCTGGATTGCTTATTCAATTTGTTGCTCTATGTATCAGAATGTCATGTGCACTTTGATAAGATTTTTCTCCATCTGAGAGCTACTTTGAACAATTTGAGTGTGTTTTCAGGCAGAGATTGAATCTCATGTGCAACCTGGATCTGTATCAGTATATGTTCATTGTGGACAAAAGTAGACCAAAGGATGCAAATCTTTTAGCTCAAGGGCATGTTGTGATCACTACATATGAAGTTTTAGCATCAGAGTTTTCTATGGAGGTAATGTAAACAAATCCTATTTGTGATTGTTTATGAGTTCTGCACTTGTGTATACAAGTTAAGTTTGTGCATATTTTCCTTTCTTCTTGCCTCTCTACATCTAGAATTCTAAGGACAATGGGGGACTTTACTCAGTTAGCTGGTTCTTGTTGAGGCGCATACCATAAAATCCTCTGAAAGCCAAATCTCTATTGCTGCTGCTGCTGCTTTAGTTGCTGGTTGCCGATGGTGTCTTACTGGCACCTCTATACAGGTTAAGCATTTTTATGAGCTTTATATTAGTAATTGAGACTGAAATTCTTGTTAGTATTTGGAGGTTAATTCTCTGCCACTACTCCTGACATTAACTCTGTTGTTATTACAACAATCTGGAGGACATTTTAGTCTGAATGGATTTTGTGATTCATTAATGAGCATTCTTAATTAAACGTCTGAGGTTTTGTGATTCTGCATTTCTCTTCAACCACTAAACCACTAACTCTTTTATTATGAATTTGAGGATACTTTTTCTAAGGGTAAGTGGATGCATTGCGGTCCTGTTACCTCACAGTGGAAACTGCATTTGTCTTGCACGAGGGCTGAGAGTTAACCCCACTTTTCTTTTGCGTTTAGTGTCCTTTCCTACTACTCTGCAAAATGCCTTTAATCTAATGATGCATCCATAAAGAGATGATAATTCCCTTGAGCTTTTTCGATTAACTGCCTTTTGAACAACTCTGATTTTTATGGAATGTACGATGTAATGGATTATTGTATGATGGAACTGCAGAACTTTGTTCATTGAATTTGCCCATTTTCTCTTTCGAGATTTTAGTCTAGTGTGTTACTAATTGATAACAGTAATTGGGATTACAAATATTGTCATGATAATATTTGTAAGGTTGTGTTGAAAATGACTGGTAGCTAAAGCTTTCATGAGATTGCTTGTCTTTATGTGGCCTTACAAGTGTACATTCCTTTTTCTAGTTCTACAGTCCATGAGGGGTGCCTCTTCTAAGATACTCAGACAAAGCATCTTGAAGTTTCTCAATTTTTAAATGCGAAAGAGCCAGATGTTTTACCTTTGAAGTGGATTTGCAGGATTTGTGAAAGCTTGTTTGTACTTGCGTATAGCTTCCGGTCATCTGGTACCAGCAGCCAAGCTGTTTCTGCATTTGGAGGATTTGCTTTATGTGGCAAAAGCCAAACCCCATGATCACAGCATGATGTGTGACTCACCGATTGTGCAAACTAAGTTGAGCCAGTAAGGCTGCATTCTTGTTCTTTGGAGTTACTTTCTTGTTTTAGTTATATATGCAGGGGATCTCTGAGCTTTTCCTTTGGAATGATATCTTCTTTGTTCTTTGGTTGCATTTTGCAGAAGTGATTCTCTCTGTAAATATTCTCATTCTAGCATCTCATGTGATTCCGAATTTCAGTCAGAGGTTGTGAAAAATGACTTGTCGTCGAAGGTAAGCACTGGCGCACATCTTCCTGGCAAAAATGCTTTCGAATTTCTAAATGTTCTCTTCGAACCACATGAATTTGATTGATCTGGAAATGAATGAATTTATTCTGTTCATTTGCTAGTGAAGTGTACTGTTATTTAATAAAGATATTTCTAGGTTAGTTTAGTGAATTTAGGACATCGGCTCTCTCTTCTAGGAATTTGCATTCCAAATCCGCTCAGAATTTGTAGAGCTGAAATCTTTGGAATTTGAGGAAGGATTTGTCTGCAATGAACCAAAATTATTGTAGACCAACAGATGCAGTGAGGTGAGCCATGAAATTGACCAAGTCGACAGGAAAGATGAGACTCTGATTGAAATTGTAACCATAGGGGCTTTTAAGGGAGAAGGAGAAAGGCATGTCCATCGAGGAGGAGATAAGGTTGGAGATAAGGGTCCAGTTTGAAGAAACCATCTACATGCAGAGACTCGTAAGTATCACTCTTCTCAATCTCTCTGCAATTTTGGTTGAATGACAATGAGAGAGTAAGATTGTTAGGATTGTGAATTCCAGGTCTAAACGCTTGTAAATTCTGGAAATTGGTTGTTACTTTTTCAGGTTGAGATCTATGAGGATAACAATAATGTGAGCAAGGACGAGTTTGCGGCTCTGCTCTCGGCGGTCAAGTTGCCACCACCACCAATATGTGTTCACTGCATAGATTGAAACAGGTGTGTCTCTCTTTCTCTCTCTTGCATCTTCTTTTGGGATTTTTAAATGTGAGAAATTTAATCATCCTAAAACAAAATTTGTGATCAAGTTTAGCAAAGCAGGAATGTTCTATTGATTTAGGTAGAATTTAGCCATTTCTGTAAACTTTACTCTTGAAACTCAAACTCTGATGTTTACATGAGATATCCATCACTCATGCACCCTTCATCTGTTTATTCGAACATAACTAGGACTCCTATGCTCTGTGCAGATCCATGAGGTCTCCTATATCCAGCTGCACTAGTTGTTGATGCCAATGAGGAGCATGAAGATTCTGCTCAAACAGGAGCCTCAAGAGGAGAGGTAAGTCTGTATATCTTTTTACACATCTGAAAACAATGGTTGAGGTTACAAAGACAAGGGAAATTACTATTGCTTCAGTCTTTTCTCTTTCAACATGAGATTGGAAAATCAATTACCAGTGAAATTGCTAAATTTTCAGATGAATTATTCATTTGCCTTCAGTGAGATTGGAACTTATCACTTGCCTTCAGACGATTGATAGCAACAACTATCCTGAGGTACTATACGAACATCTTTTGGTCTATATTATTTTTGTGGACAACACAACTGTGAGTTTTCTTGTTTTCATTGCATTTCTATGAATCTTATGTTTATCATGAATGCTGGTTCTGGTTTTAGAATGTTGTGGAGCACTATGAAGTCCTTCCTTGATCCCAAGACAACTGAAAAGATTAATGTCAGTATACCTTTTTGAGCTAAAAGTTCTAGTTCTTTTGAGGACCATATTATAAACCGGTGAAAGTTATATTTCTCCAGGTCCTTGGTAACGAGAGCAAGTTACTTGAAAGAATTGATGCTAGGCAAGTCTCTAAATGAACAGCAACTTGTTTGACACTCATGAAACAGTTTACTCTTTCACAAGACAAATAACTCTTTCCGCAAAGTATTTTAAAACTATGAAAAAAAGTGCTTGATGAGTTGACAACAACAGTTGAATTGGGGAATGGCTTTATTGGAGGTATAAGTGCGGTGTTATAATGGTGTGAGCGAGTGTGAGAGCTGAACTTATTTGAGGCATAGCAGTGTGCTAAAAATGTGTGATTTTTGGTTAACATCGTGACAGTGGAGCCAAGTCGAGTATTCCGGACAGAAGGGATTGCTTAGAAAAAGATCAAATTGTTGTTATATATCCCAAGCTTTTCTTTTAGGTCCAATGAAAACATGATTTGGGAGGTATGTTGTGTTTGTGGATAGTTTGATGGGGATTCAAGTGAGAGATAGGACTGTATAAAGTGGTCATATTATAGTTGCTTCAAACTATTGATAGATATTGTAAAGCCCACACATGTATGACAAAGCTGTTCTATTTCTATCTCATATTTCTATTGAGTTTGCAGATCGCTATAACACTGCTCTGGTTTGTCACCCTCGCTTGTTTCTGCGAGTTGAACGGTCCATTAAAGATCCATTGGAGCCTGGCGTCTTCCCCAGTATTGAGACAGGGTTGCTGCCGCAAGGTTTGTAAAGTTGTATCTGTCTGTATTCCTCATTAGGTCATTCGGTGGAGTATTAGAACTAATCATTCTTGATTTTTGTTACAGGCCTGGCGACACCATTCTAATTTCAGCAGGGGAAAAGCATCTTGCTTCTGATATTTAAATAAAAAAGCTACTTTGCCTGGTATATCTCAAAGTAATTAAGACAGTTTTTGCTTGCATGTATACACCTCTAAATATGGGAGATTACCTTGGTATGCTAAAGAATCAGCAAACAATTTTAAATCTTGTCAGTGAGGGATTTGTTAAGTCAATTTTAGTATTCCAGAAAGGCACTAAGATGGTCCAACTCTTGTTTAATGGTTCCTCCCATATTCATTGGTCAAAGCCTTCATAGGAGGAAATTTTATAGACATGTTGAAAATAAAGTATAGTTGTGCTTGAGTCCTTGAGAGATTTTAATGTTTTAAAGATTAAGGGGTTAAAGTTTGAGAGTTTCAAAAATTTCAAGTGAAAATAAGCGAAAGTGAATTGAAAATATATCGTAGCAGTTGAAAGCCAATTGAAACAGTTTATGACACACATTTTAACTTTCACGACATTTTAGGCAGATGTTTGTTGAGCTACTGAGAAATTTTTTATTGTTTCATGTGAAAGTACAGAGCACCGACATAAAGAAACATACAATTAATTTTGGATTTTTTTTTTGGGGGGAAGATAAGGAATTACAACAAGAAACCCCTTGGACAACCAAGGGTAGCAGAATCCAGAAGCAACGCGGACAAAGCCACAGCCGGAATGGAATTGAACCAAATCTTAGGATCGGAGAGATCATGACCCATCGTGGTGATAACATCCGCAACGAAATTGGCCTCATGAAAGACATGAGAGAAGGAAATAACATCAAATTTCACAGCAAGGTAGCTAATGTTGGCTATTAAGGATCTGATTCTCCAAGGAGTGGCACAAAATCTTTTAATGCAGTTGATAATAAGAAGCGAGTCACCTTATACCTGAATTCTTGTGACGTTATGACGAAGTGCCTGGATAAGGCCGTCTTTGAGAGCACATCCTTCTGCAATAGGAACTGAAGCGACACTAAGCTTACGGGCACCAGCCAGGATAGGTCTCCCATTAGAGTCCCTTATAGTGAATCCCGCAGCAGCCTTGCTGCGATCTTTAGCTAAAACATCAAAGTTAAGTTTATAGAAACCAACTGGAGTAGGCTTCCAAATGATAGGATCGACTGACGAAGAAACTGTCTATGGAGGAGGCTGATTGTTTCTTCTGTAGTTGCAGCCGATTGAGGTAGCCGAGAGAGTGATGCTATTTGGGGAAGCAAGAAAATTGTTGAAAATTAAGTTGTTTCTTGCCCTCCAAATTTTCCAGCACAACAAAATACAATCTTCGATAGTGGTACAGGACTCTTTATCGAACAGATGGAGAATCCAGTCCGAGATAGAGATTGGAAAAGCTTGTAGGAGAAGGTAAATTGGGCACTAAGCAACATATTCGATTAGCAAAAGAACAGGAATGGAAAAGATGGTTGCAGTCTTCCAAACATGTTCCACAAAAAGCATAAGAAGATACCATAGCATGATTATATTGAGCAATGTAAGCCCTGGTTTTCAGTTTTCCCCTGAAAAACAACCAAGCTAAAATTTTAACTTTCTGGGGAAGGTTAAGCTTCCACATTTTTTTCAGGATAGAAGTCTGACAATGGGAATTAGAATTGCATTGGAGCCAAGTAACAGATTTAATAGAGAAAGATCCATCTGCTACAGGACCCCAAACAAAATTGTCTTTCAACTCCGAGACCGGAATAGGAATGCTAACAATATGGTCAATAATATGCTGATCCAAAACCGAAGCCAACTTTTGAGCATTCCAGTTTCCATAAGAGATATTGTCACTAACAGATTCATTTAAATCAACAGAAGCCTTAGCGGCATCATCTAGAAGATTATATAAAGGAAAGTCAAACACCCAGTGAAAAGTCCAAAACTTTACATCCTTGCCAGAACCAATTATTCATCTCATTCCCTGGAGGATAAGGTCTCCAGAATCGAGAATACCCTTCCATGCCATCGAATGATTAGCTTGTTTCTTAAGATAAAAAAAAGAATGCTATTTTAAATATTTATTCCTCACCAACTTAACCCACCAATTATCTTGATCAGTTAAGAGCTTCCAACCAAGTTTAGCTAAAGCTGCATTATTAAAACAAGCAGAGGGCCTAACACCGAGACCACCCTGATTTTTAGGTAAGCAAACCTGATTCCAAGCAAAAGTTCCTCAATTCTCTATCAATGGATTTAGTAACCTTGGGAGGACACCTGAAACAAGACATGATGTGATTAGGAATACTGGATAAATTTGATTTAATCAAAGTAAGTTTTCCAGCCCTAGACAAAGTGTTACTTTTCCAGTCACTGAGCTTCTTGGAAATTCTAATAAGAAGCTCTTTAGCATTCATTGGGTCCTTCCAAAATTTTGAATTCCTAAGTATCCGCCAATAGAACATCTATGGTTCATCCCAAGAATAGTAGAAATATTCACTTTGACATTGGAAGGGGTTTTAGTAGAAAAATAAATAGAGGATTTATCAAAATTAATCTTTTGGCCTGACACATTAGCAAAATTTCTAAGGATAGCCGCTATATTCCTTGCTGCCTTAGGAGAAGCCCTGCCAAAAATTAAACAATCGTCATGTCACGCCCCAAGTTTCGAATAAGGATATTCGAATCCGAAACGCAATAACATAATCATCTTCCCGAAATTACATAAAAACTTTTTCAATTTAATTTAAACAATAACACTGATCTAGAAGCATATTCACAATAATGACTCAATCATTCGAGCCGAACGTTATCAACAAGTGTTTACAAAACTCGTGATAACAAATATACAAATGTACATGCTCACTAGGAGCATACCAAAAATAGCAGTACACTAACAAAAATAGGTTAAAAACCTAAACTGTTGCAACTACGCCTCAAACTCAACCCTAGTGGTCCTGACTTTCAGGAATAACCGCTACACCATGAAATAGTGCACCGAGATTGCAAACAACAACCCGGTAAGCTTGTGAAGCTCGTATGAGTAAACTCAATAAAAAGACACAGTCCCACATGCTTAATAATTTCCCCAAATCACGGATAAATCAAGCCATACATATTCACAACACAAATCAATAATGATCCAAGTCCCTCTTGGACAATTAATGAAAGAATTACTCGAAATATTCATTTACAAACATGCACTCAAGAGCACGATAACACAAAGTTATTCCCCAAGCAGTACAATGTACTCAAGAGCACGATAATGCAACGTTATCCTCCAAGTAGTACAGTGACAAACAGACTAGAGATTTAACTGAATCGTAGCCTATCACCTCGGCCAAGGTTCAAGCATACGATATAATTACCTCGATCACCAATGTGACAAAAGATCCTAAGACCGAGCATTTAAAAGTCCACACGACTCAAAATATTGCACAACCCAAGATACTCTTAAACACAATCACATCAATCAATCACCTGATATATTGCATTCCCAGAAAGAGTAATTGCACAATCAATAATGCGAATAATTCACAAATCATACGCATATCACTACATCATGCCATCAACATATATATATATATATATATATATATATATTCGTGGTCATCCGCTCAGGAATGCCACTAATACCAACTATAGTTAACAATGATAAAAATCTCGAGAAAATCATTTATATACATCAAATTTATTTTCTTACCAGTAAACCGCAATCCTATGAATCGTAGTCGATCGAGTTCATATCATTTAAAAACAAATCTTTATTTTCGAAAACGATTTCACAATTATCAATCAATTCTGAAAAATAAGCAACTCGGTTCATAAACGAACCATGTGAGATTTACTCACCTCTAACTCCTGCTGCATCTTCTCTTACAGCAGATAAGAGATCGAATACGCTCCGACAATCACGTAAGTACAATACATCCTAATCGAAAACGATTATATTTCGAACTCCCATTTGCCCTAAAATTCAGAAAGTAAACCCGATTGAGACGAAACTTCAACCGAGAACATTCAAGGTCTCAGGAATGCTTATACGATCAACATATCGAAACTACAAGTCGATCGGACAGCCGGATCCTCACGGATAGAAACCGAAACAACCGAAAACCGAAATATTCACAACTTAATCATATGATATCCAAAATTTATGAATTATAAATGCAAACGATCGTATCGACACGTAGAACACAAAAATGAACAGAAACTGTTCTTGGGCTGGCCGAAAGTAGCCTGAAAGCACCGCCACAGTGGCGCCGCCGCCGCCCACCCAAAGTCAAAATTTGACAAAACTTCCTGCATGAAAGTTCTTCATTTTAACTCCAATTGCAACTTTCATAACTACACCATAATCAGATTATAAGCCAAAAAGTTGAATTTTACCTCTCAAGCCGACGGATCCGGAAAACTCTAGTTTCAAAAACTTCAAAATTCGATCTCTACAGGTGAAACCGTGGCAAGCTAACTTGGGAGACACCTTCTACATGCTCAGAGCTCTAAAAGCCCCCAAGAATCACAGGCTATGGTGGCCGGAAACGTGATCTCCGATCAAGGTGATTGGCAGCTCCACCGTGTGACTTCTCGGCCTTGCAGCATCGTGCATAGGTCTACCCACATCGTGAAACTTCACAGAGATGGAGTTGGGACTGAGGTGAAGAGAAAGGAACAAATGACGCACCGATTGCTGGCCGGACGGCGGAGAAACGAGCCGAGCAGAAGTTGGCTGGGCGGAACTGGGGTCAGGAGAGAGGAGAGAGAAAATTTCCGTTTTTGGAAATTTGAAATTTTCTGATTTTTTTTTTCGGATTTTTCCTATTTAACCAAAATGGAAACTTTTTCTGAAAATCATAACTTCTTCATACAAACTCCGATTTTCGTGTTCCGCATGTTCATGAACTCCTATCGACGCGCAAAAAAGTCAACTCTTGAAACGAACATTTCAAGTGAATAATGTTTCGAAATAAATCTAATTCTCGAGTAACCAAAAGAACTAAGCATCGAAACCATAATTCATACTAACTGAGACACTTATTAATTTCAAGAAAAATATGAGAAATTTCTACGAAATCCAGGTCATTACATGTCAGCAAACATAAGATTTGAAATTATAATTCCTTTAGGGGAAGATAACAGGCCAACATGATATTTAGAACGAATTGCAAACTGATTCAAGTGTCTGATCAAATGTTCCATACATAAAATGAAAAGATAGGGGATAAAGGGTCCCCTTGTCAAATTCTCCTAGAAGGTGAAAAATGTCCTTCCTGTTTGTCATTAATTAAAAGAAAAAAGGAAACTGATGAGATGCATTCCATGATTAGGGAAATCCAATGAGGGCTAAAATCAAATTTGGACAGAACTTTTTTGACATAATTCCTGTCCAAATAGTCGTAGGCTTTTTCGAGATCCAGCCTTAAGGCTATAGCACCTTGTCTAGCCTTTGAAGTATTAAAATTGGAAAAAAGTTCATGAGCTATAAGGATGTTGTCAAAATTGATCTCCAGGGATCAAAAGCACCCTGGTTCTGAGAGATGCATTTTTTCAAATGAGCTTTAATTCTAGAAACAAGGATTTTCGAAATAACCTTATAGGCTACATTGCAAAGACTGATAGGTCTAAAGTGAGAAATAAGTTCAGGAGAATCTACTTTAGGGATCAAAGCTATTTTGTATGATTAAAATACCTTAAGGAAGCATTTTTGATTTTACAAATTCTGTTTTTTTTTTTCTTTTCTTTCTAATCGTAGCTTAAGTCTGAAAAAATCTAGTGTTTTTATCCCCAAGAGTAAGTCGATTAGCCTTGGCTCGTTGAGCCCAAAAAAGCTCCTCCTTACTTTGGATCTCAAGGATGTTCTCTGACAGTTCCAGAACTTTATCATGTTGGAAAAAAGACTGGGGAAACATCATAAGCTGATTTTGATAGAAAAGAAGATCCTTTTGAAGGGCATTGAGTTTAGCCAAGATATTGCCAAAGAAAGGTGGTGAGCAAAAGCACCAGAAATAACCAAAAAGTTTTTTTTTGAGGGTTAGGATCATGGTTTTGGGTCCAGAAATTTCTAACAATACGTGAAAAATCAAGATGATTCATCCAAATGGCTTCTAGCTTGAAAGAAGTTTTTTGGATTCTTCTTGAACGAAAAGTAGTTAACAAAATAGGGATATGATTAGATCCAACAATAGGTAGATTCTCAACAGTGGAATTAGGGAAAAAATTCAACCAAGAAGAGTTAGCAACAACTCTATCCAATCTCTCAAAAATCACCGTGTGGTTCTTATGCTTATTAGTCCAAGTAAAAGGAATTCCTTCCGTAGGGATAGTAGTCATATGAATGTCATTCAAGAAAGTAGTAAAATTGTGCATATACAAGTTAAAAGGGGAACACCCCCCAATTTTTTCAGCAGGAGAGACAATGTTGTTAAAATCACCAATCAGATTCCAAGAAGTATTATCATCAGAATTCAAGTTCTTTATTTCATTCCAGAGACTTGCCTGTAGGGGCTTATGATAAGCATACAAGACGGTAGTAATCCAAGCGGTATCAGAAATAGGGTCTGTGCGGTGTATAAATTTGGGGTGAGCATGGATAACATTTACATGAACAGTAGCAGTATTCCAAAGTAAAAGAAGGCCTCCAGATTGCCCAGCGAAAGGAACAAAAGCATAGTCTGAAAAATAACCAGAAAGGAAAGAAACGATTTTATTAGCCTGATTACTATCAGGCATCCTAGTATCTAGGATAAACAAAACATCGAACCTCAAGCCAACAACAAGGTGTTGAACTTGGGTTAGAAAACCCAATAAGGAACTACCCTGGCTATTCCAGCTTAGCAATCTCATCAACAACTTTGTCAATAGGGGTCATAGAACCTAGACTCTGACTGTCACTCATTACCATCATTTCTACCATCTACCTACTTCTTTTCTTAGAGCTAGGAAACAAAGAAATACTAGGGCCAGGAACATCAGTAATTGGATTCGTAGTTGAATCCTTAACAGCTAACGTGGCATCAATCTCTTCCTGTTTAGGTGCTTCCTCAGCATCCAAGTATTGATCCACCTCATGCGAGGAATCAGAGAGCACAATTACTTCCTTATTCTTTGTTGAGATTTCTGGTCGTCCATCACTCCCAGGAGCTGCATCCTTAAAAGAACGACCTGGGGTAACAAGAGCATTGTTTCAGATGCTGAAACTTGCCGACTTGTGGGGAAGTGAACCCATCTTTGAGAACCTAGCATCCTTTCCCTTTCCTTTTCTAGAAACAATTTTCCAAGAGCCATCATCTGGATTCTCAGAGGGGATATCAGAAGCCATGGGGAATTAGTTCGCCACTAGAGGCTGAGGAAAAATGATAGAGATATCATCAGCTAGGAAAGGTTTAATGTACTCATTATCTGCCATCTCAGGAGGGTAAACAACATGCTCCTTATCGAACAGCTCCACCATGAAGAAATTGTCATTCACCACCCTATTCGGACAAGAATGGAACCTAGTACGATGTTGTCCACACTGAAAGCACACTTCGAATATCACCTCATACGACACCAGCATTGTAGAGGGAGGTTCATTCCCATTATTAACTAGGATAGTACGCTTCAAAGGATAGCGCAGGTCTAGCTCAACAAGAATCCAAGCGAACACGGTCTTTTTACCGTTGATGGTATTGTCATCTGCCATCACAAATTGACCAAGATGCCTTACCAGGAATTTGAGAGATTCATTATTCCAATGGTGCCTTGGAAGGCGCGTCTAGACAATGATCTTATCAATGCGAGCTAGGGTAGGATCAAAACTTGGAGTCCATCTTTGGAGGGGAAATAGCCGACTATGGATGAACCAAGGCCTCGTAAACAGAATGAACTCCACATCCTCCTCAGTAGAGAACTGAAAGCTAAACCAGTTATTGACCAACCGGTTCATGGTAATTGTACCTTGCAGATTAGCCCAGAGATAAGAACACCTATCGAAAATTATCTCTGGAGAATGTTACTTCCCAAAAATTTTACCAACAAGGCAAAACTTAGAGAAATGAGAGAAGACACCCTTTGGGGGGGGGAGGCAAATCTATCTGGGCAGCAAAACAATCAACATCAAACGACTCATCCCCAATGTTAACCTGGACATGATCAATATCAGTGTTTCGGGGAAGGGGAGGGTATGTCCTATTTTGGGGAAGTCTTCTAGGGCTGGACACATGAGCCTGGGAATTGGGACTGTATGCCATGGTGCTTGAAGGAGAGACTGTTTGTGAGAGAAAGTAAGTAGTGTGAGATAAGTCCTTAAATCATCTAGAATAAATACTAGTCGAGATGCTTGGGGCATGCATAAAGTCATCAACAGAACAATCACGCAAGATAATTTTAGGGTTCTTGGTTCCCCAACTATAGTCCTGAGAAATGAAATCATGAAACAAAATATCTTGGAGATATAAATCTATTACCAAATCACACAAAAGAAAAAATTTCCAGAAGTTGGAACGAAACGAGCATGCAAAAGATAAACCAATAATGAGGCAAGTATAATCAATAGATGCCCAAATGGGAAAAACAAGGAAGGCATTTCAAAGGTTGAAGAGATCTCCCTGTAATTCTGTTATCTTGAAGTTTGGAGAGGCTAGAACCCACAGAGCAAGGGGAGTCGCTCGATTTTGATCGTGGTGAGTAAGCAAAGTAATCGAACGGTTGTGCGACAACTAAGAAGAAAGCTCTATCTTGGGAATGATCAAAATCTCAAAACAGGGGATTGTAGGGGAAGAATGATTGAAATTGCCGAAAAGATCAGTTCCCAAATTTCTAACACCAACAGGGAGAGTCATCGACTGGAAGCCGGAAGTAGGATACACCTTGCGGTTTGGGGTTTGTCGAAACCTGGCCAATTTGATCTCCAAACAGTCACCCAAGCAACCCAGAGGATAAGGACAGAGCATCAAAAGAGAGATTGCAGAAACCCTAACCCCCCCAAATTGGGAAGGCACGTGAGGCGCGTTCCATTTTTTATTTGAAATAACTTTTATACCGTTTCATGTAAAGAATTGATGAACTAGAGATAAATATTTAACTGGTTTCACAAACATACAAAATAGCAATTAATTGAAACAACTTATGACCCAAATCTTTACTTTCAAGACATTTTGGGTAGATGTTTGTTGGGAAAAAATCTTTGACTGATTTCACTTGAAGGTGCAGAGCGCAGTTATACTAGGCCAATAATTATACCACGCAATTATTTGCTTTCAAAACAAAAAAAAATGCTCTTTCTAAAAAGAATACTATCTGCAAGAGAAAATAGTATATAAAATGAAAATTGAAAATATAAGGACGTGGTATTACACAGTTCAAGTTTAATTCATGCTAATTAACCAATTATTGTGGACTCGTGGGTGATGTAAGGATTGAAGAACAAATGTGAAAAACTCATTCCCAATAATCCATGTAACTACAGCATATATGTGATGCTAAAAGGGAGGAGTAATAAGCATCTTTCACGATAATTGCCAAGCACGGCATGCCAATAGATATTTTTTTGTGTTGATGGCTGGAACCCATTGAGAGTTTAAGCTTCAAGAGTGTATGAAGCTTTGAATATGAATAAAGAAAAACACCATTTAGTTCCCAAATTAACTGGTGTAGAGGACTAATCATTTCACCACCCAAATTAACTGGTTTAATGTTGTATGAGTCTGTGAGATACTACTTTTATGGCTCCAAAAATTAACTCGCCTGTTTTTGGGTCCTTTTGTTTTCTCTTCTTTCAGATTTCGGGTTTTTATAAAATTAAAGTTTCAGTATGCGATATTGCAATTTGAAAAAGATGTAAAGGAAAAACATCAATTATTTTAATAAGCTTGATGAATCCTTCAAAAAATTATGTAGGATTTAGAAAATTAAAAAATTAAAAAAAAAATCATTAGGATAGTTTTGTTACTACTTTTCATACAATTGAGGACAATTTTCTAATAGAAGTCATTGATATGAACAATGATATTTCAATCTACAGTGAGTTCCAGGTCAAGGTCATTCTCATCTTCAACCTCACCATTCCCATGATCACCACTAACAGATGATGAAGTATTACTTCCTCTTTCAGCAAAAAGTGGAAACAGCTGCGCTTCCCTCTGGAACAGCCTAAACATATGTGGTTGTTTCATCCCTGAAACTGACAGCGGGACATCATTCATTATAGAGATGAGTACCAGGACAGCAGTTGGGGCCGCAGAGATAGGTATTGGGATAGCAGTCGGCAGAGAAACAGGAATCGACTGTTGCGCCTATGTCAGCTCCTCTTGAGAGTTCGCGGGAGCAAGTCCCCCTAGTTCAATTTTCCCATGCCACTCATTTCTACAATAGAATGAATTTCCTTGAGTAATTATAAACGTCTCTCAAGTTTTCCCTCACCTAGCCCTTCCCCCTCTGCTTTCTCCCTTTCCTCATCCTCAAATTAATAGAAAATGTCTCTCAAGATTAAAATAGATCTATGACCAGCAAGGAAAGATATGAAGCCACTATGAAATTGAAATAGCTTGGCCGCTTGGGAATCTATATATAAAACTTTCGGGCGACACATCCAATGGGTTAAAGTTTGAAATTTTAAAAAATTTCAAGTGACAATAAGCGAAAGTGAATTGAAACAGTTTCTGACACACATCTTAACTTTCACAATATTTTGGGCAGACGTTGGTTGAATTTTTGGCAAACCATTTACTGATTTCATGTGAAAGTGCAAAGTAGCAACTAAAGGAAAAGCCAATTAATCATATAATAATATATATGAAAAATAATTGATGAATTAATAGACACAAATATTTAAACGGTTTCACGTGAAAATATATCGTAGCAGCTGAAAGCCAATTGAAACAGCTTATGACACACCTTTTAACTTTCACGACATGTTAGGCAGACGTTTATTGAAATACTGGCAAATCTTTTACTATTTCAATGTGAAAATTTAGAGCACCAATAAAAAGAAAAAGCAGATTAATTTTATAATAACATATAAGGTAAAGAATTGATGAACTGATAAAGAAAAATATTTAAACAGTTTCATGTGAAAATTGTCGTAGCATTTTGTTAGGGGCTGCACTTATAATGCCGCAAGCAACCTTGTCCAGAGTCATTAGTTAAGCCTTTGGTTCGTTTGCTTGTGTGCTAGAGATGTTTTAGTAACTTACAAATTATGTAATTTATTTTATTTAGCATTTAGTCTCCTCGGCCAAGTGCATGTTTCTCACAGCCTTGGCCATTCAAGCCCGATATGCTCTTTGGGGAGGGGTTCCTAGTCGACATAGTTTGGACTACGGAACTAGTATAGATAAACACATGTACTTTTGCCTCCCTTCACGGCTTACCATCAATAAAAGAGGAATTATTCAATCATCTGTGTCCTATGAGATTACTCCTTGATCTTTCCTTTCAATTATTTGTTTGTTCTTCATGGTTGCCCAACATTTATATAATTGTGTTCTTGTTTGCCACTAGCACCATTTTAATATCGTGTGGTTTTTGCAAGGTACTCACTTGGCTGACTTGCTTACTTGCAAGTGCCGCACGGTTCTCTTTGCACATCACAAAGTAGGCCCGTGACAGTTGGTATCAGAGCCAACACGACTCAAAAAGCTCACTACGATGACAGGCAAGATGACAAACCAGCAAAGATTCGATTGGTATGACCACCAACTCGGAGAACTTGCAGGGTGCCCGACAGATTGATTGATATCACTATTATGTTGACCGCGTTGACTTAGATGGGTTGGCGAAGCGGATGAAAGAGGTGGAGAGCTTAAAGGACCGAGTTGTAGCCCTTGAAAAATGTAAAGCGGAAGGGAGAGTGAACAATATGGTAGAAGATGTCTGAGCCACCATTGATGCTTTCAAGAACGAGCTGGTGGAGATGAATACCAAGCTCAATCTGACCATCCGTGCAATGGGGAACCAACCTGTGACAGACTATAGTAAGGTAAAGATACAGGAACCTCAAGCTTTTGGAGGGGGGCGAGATGCCAAGGAGCTTGAGAATTTCTTATTTGATATGGAGCAATACTTCCGAGCAGTGAAGCCAGACTCTGAAGAGGTGAAGGTGAACATGGCGACAATGTATTTGTCAAGAGATGCTAAACTGTGGTGGAGAACCAAGTACAATGACATTGAAAGAGGAGTATGCACCATTGACACATGGGAAGATCTTAAGAAAGTGCTCAAAATTCAATTCTTCCCCGAGAATGTAGAATACATTGCCAGACGAAAACTAAGAGAGCTCAAGCACACCAACAACATTCAGGACTTTGTGAACAAGTTCTCTGTGCTCATGCTCAACAGTCTGGACATGTCCGAGAAGGATCTGCTATTCTATTTCCTTGAAGGCTTAAAGCCATGGGCAAGGACAGAACTTCAACGACAGAGGGTCTAAGATTTGTCCTCTGCACAGGCTGCTGCCAAAAGGTTGACAGACTACACATTCAAATAGAACTCTGCTAGGAAGACTCTGCAATTTTCGAATGCGAATGTCAATAGAAATATAAGGCCTGGACAGAGTACAAGTGGGGGAGTGGAGTCCAAATTTTCCAACTCAGGAGAATGGATAGGAGAATAGTGAATGCGAAAGACACAAAAACATCCAAGCTTGTTGCTTCGACAAGGGTCTTCACCCCTCGACCTTTTTATCCCTCAGGATATGCCCCAAGGCCATTAGCTTACTTCTTATGCAGAGGACCTCACTGAGTATATGAGTGCTCTCATAAGACTGCCTTCTCTGCCTTACATGCTCATATTCAATCTAAAGAAACGGAGGATCAGCAAGAGCCAAAGGAGTAATCTGGTCACATGAGAGCTTTGAGATTCTTGGGTGTGGTGGGGAAACAACCACAATCACCTAAGAAGTCCCAGGCCAAGGGCTTGATGTTCATAAATGGTAGTATTAATGGGAAAGTAGCCAAGAGCGTGATGGTTGACACAAGGGCCATTCACAACTTTGTGTCGGAGATTGAAGCATGGAGGTTGGGATTGAAGTTGAAAAAGGATGTTGGCCGCATGAAAGCTGTGAACTCTAAGGCCTCACTTACAATTGGACTATCTCGAGGGGTATCACTCAAGTTGGGTCACTAGCAAGGAAAAGCTAACCTTGTAGTTGTTCATATGGACGACTTTAATGTCATATTGGAGATGGAGTTCTTGTTGGCGAACAAAGCGATTCTTATTCCTAGTGCCCAACATTTGCTCATTATGGGAGAAAATCCGTGTGTGGTTCCAGTAAGAATAGAGCAACCAAGTGAACCCCGCCTCTTGTCTGCTCTCTAGTTCAAGAAAGGCATGAAGGGTCATGAGCCTACCTTTGTAGTAGTTCCCTTGGAAAGGGATGAGATTAAAGGAGAAGTGATTTCGAATGAGATCGAGGGGGTATTGGAGAGCTATGTAGATGTGATACCACCCGAACTTCCCAAGGAATTACCTCCAAAAAGGAGTGTGGACCATGAGATCGAACTGCTTCTATGGGCCAACCTCCCTGTAAAGGCACTTTATAGAATGGCTCCCCCAAAACTAGCAGAACTTAGAAAGCAGCTCGAAGACCTACTCAAGGTAGGATTTATTAAGACATCTAAAGCCCCCTTTGGTGCGCCAGTGGTATTCCAAAAGAAGCATGATGGAAGCTGGAGATTGTGTGTAGACTATCGGGCTTTTAACAAAGTCACTGTGCGCAACAAGTACCTGATTCCCCTGATAGCAGACCTATTTGATCAACTCAATGGTACCAAGTATTTCACAAAGCTAGACCTCTACTCGGGGTACTATCAAGTTTGCATTGTGGAAGGCGATGAACCCAAGATGGCGTGCATCACCCATTACGGCACCTTTGAGTTCCTGGTAATGCTGTTCGGGTTGAGCAACGCGCCAGCCACATTTTGTACTTTGATGAACTAAGTCTTCCACGACTACTTAGACAAGTTCATGGTGGTGTATTTGGATGACATTGTGGTGTACAGCTCTACCTTGGAAGAACACGTAGAGCACCTGAAGCTGGTGTTCCAATAGTTGCGGGACAATATTAGCTGTATGTCAAGCATGAAAAGTGTTCCTCCGCGCAAGTGACCGTCAATTTTTTAGTTCACGTTATTGAAAGGGGTTGAATCAGGATGGATATGGAGAAAGTGGAAGCCATAAAGGAGGGCAGAACCCCAAGAATGTGAAAGAGCTACGTTCTTTTCTTGGGCCGGCTAATTATTACCGACATTTCATTGAGAATTACTCAAAGAAGACAACCCGCTTAACTGAGCTCTTGAAGAAAGGAGTGACATGGGCTGGCGCAGTGATTGTGAGAAGGCCTTTCAAGATTTGAAGAAGGCTGTGATGGAAGATCTGGTCCTTGCCTTACCCGACCTGAATCAACCATTTGAAGTTCAGACAGATGCTTCTGACTTCGCCTTAGGAAGAGTCCTGCTGCAACGGGGGCATCTTGTTGCTTATGAAAGCTATAAACTCTCAGAAGCTGAGAGGAAGTACACGGCTCAAGAGAAAGAGTTGCTAACTATAATTCACTGTTTGAGGACTTGGCGGCACTATTTGTTGGGGTCAAAGTTCCTTGTGAAGAAAGACAATTCTACCGGCAGCAACTTTCTGACTTAGCCAAAGTTAACTCCAAAGCAAGTGCAATGGCAAGAGTTTCTCGCAGAGTTCGACTTCCAGTTCGAACATAAGGCTGGTCATACAAACCAAGTTACTGATGCTCTAAGTCGCAAGGCCAACCTTGCCACCCTAAAGGTGTTGGCCACTTTGTCTAGTAGTACCAATGCCACAGACATCAAGCAACGTAATGTTTGGCCAAAGATCCCATGGCATAATCCGTCATAAAAATGGTGAAGGAAGGGATGAGCCGTCGGTTTTGGATGGTGGGCATATTGATGGCCAAAGGAGGACGAGTGTTTGTTCCGCGAGCTGATGGACTACGGAGGATGCTCGTGTGGGAGTGTCATGACACCTTATGGGCAGGTTACCTTGGATGGCAGAGAACCCACACACTTCTCAAGCAGTGTTACTATTAGCCCCAGATGCGCGACAATGTCACAGAATACACTAAGACATGCTTAACTTGCCAGCAAGACAAGATTGAGCCTCAAAAGACTCCAGGGCTATTGGAACCACTATCTATTCCGACTCGCGCTTGGGAGACTGTCTCCCTTGACTTTATTACTAACCTCCCGAAGGTGGGAGACTTATCAGGCATCCTTGTGGTGGTTGACATGTTTTCGAAATTTGCCACCTTTGTGCTGACCCCAAAATTTTGCTTGGTAGAAGATACAGCAAGCCTCTTCTTCAAGAATATGGTGAGGTATTGGGGTATGCCTCAGAACATTGTCAGCGATCGGGACACTAGACGGGAACATTATGGACTAAGCTATTCAAGCTGCCAGGATCAATATCTTCAAGCTACCACCCGTAGACTGATAGACAAACAGAAAGATTCAACGGGATGTTGTATGAATACTTGCGCCATTTTGTCCATGTCAATTAGTAGAATTGGGTGCAATTGCTAAACGTTGCACAATTTCATTTCAACTCGAAGAAGAGCTCATCCACCAACAAGAGTGCTTTTCAAATTGTCACTGGTCAACAACCTATCTTGCCTCATACCAAGAAGTCTACAAAAGGGTGAATCCGCATTCTTTCAACTTCACAAAAGAGTGGAAGACCAATGCTGAGATTGCTCAAGCCTACTTAGAGAAAGCGACGGGGAGAATGAAGAAGTGGGCGGATCAAGGCCATAAGCCCAGAGAGTTTAAAGCAGGAGACATGGTTCTTGTTAAGCTGCTTCCGGAACAAATTAGGTTCCTGTGCTTAAGAGATAAGCAGCTATTCAGGAAGTATGAGGGACCACTCCCCATCATCTCTAAAGTGGGGAAGTGCTCCTACTAAGTCGATATTCCTACCTAGATAAGACTTCACCCCGTCTTCCCCGTCAGCAACCTCAAGCCGCATTAGTTAGACCTTAAAGATCAAGCGCACAACCAGCCTATTCGAGAGCACGTCGACATCAGACCAGCCAAGCCAAAAGAAGTGAAGGAGATCCTAGTAGAGAGAATGATCAGGCTGTCGAGGCACCCATGCCAACAGTTTCTGGTCAAGTGAAAGGGTCTTGGAGATGAAGAAATTAGTTGGGAGAACGCTGAAGCCCTAAAGAAGAAGTTCAAGCAGAAGATTAAAGACTTCAAGACCAAGGCAGTTGTCGAGAGCACCGACAGCTTAATCGGGGGGGGGGGGGGGGGGGGGGGGGAGGATGTAAGGGGCCGCACTTATAATGCCGCAAGCAACCTTGTCCAGGGTCATTAGTTAAGCCTTTGGTTGGTTTGCTTGTGCTAGAGATGCTTTAGTAATTTACAAATTATGTAATTTATTTTATTTAGCTTTTAGTCTCCTCGGCTAAATGCATGTTTCTCATAGCCTTGGCCATTTAAGCCCGATATGCTCTTTGGAGAGGGGGGGGGGGGGTTCATAGTCGTCATAGTTTGGACTACAGAACTAGTATAGGTAAGCACATGTACTTTTCCGTCCCTTCACGTCTTACCATTAATAAAAGAGGAATTATTCAATCATCTATATCCTGTGAGATTGCTCCTTGATCTTTCCTTTCGATTATTTGTTTGTTTTTCGTGGTTGCCCAACATTTATAAATTGTATTCTTACTTGCCACTAGCACCATTTTAATATCGTGTGGTTTTTGTAAGGTACTCACTTGGTTGACTTGCTTACTCGCAAGTGCCGCGCGGTCCTCTTTGCGCATCGCAACTAGGCCCGTGACACATTTGAAAGCCAATTGAAACAGCTTTTAACACACATTTTAACTTTCACAACATTTTAGGTAGACGTTTGTTGAGCTACTGAAAAATCTTTTACTAATTTTATGTGATAGTACAAAGTACCAACATAAAGCAAGAGCCAATTAGTTTTGAAATAACATTTCAGGTAAAGAAATTTTTGAATAACATTTCAGGTAAAGAATTTTTTGAACTAGTAGGTAACTATTTAACTGGTTTCACAAACATACAAAATAGTGCTCAATTGAAACAACTTATGTCCCACATCTTTACTTTCACGACATTTTAAGTAGACGTTTGTTGACTACTGACAAATCTTTAACTGGTTTCACGTGAAGATGCAGAGCGCAATTATACCAGGCTAATAATGTTGTATGCAATAACTCCTAATTAAACATCTACTAAGTCATGGAAGAATTCAAACCAGAAAATTTTGTTTCTCAAAAGAATACTATCTGCAAGAGAAAATAGGAAATAAAATGAAAAATAAAAATATAAGGACGGGTTATTACATACTTCAATTAGAATTATCTCAAATATTGAAGTGTTGAAGGAGCCATCTTTCATGAGATTCGTATGTTGGTGACTTGGTGCCAGAATTTGAAGCTTTGAAATGGAGGAAAAGACATCATAGTTGTAACCAGGTTGCTCTTACTTTGGCAAGGCGAGCGCTAAGGGCAACTGGAATGAGATTTTGGAAGGAAGCTGGACCACCTTGGTTGGAAGTTTTACCTAATGGTAGAATTTCTGATGCATGGGGATGATACTCTTTTTTACCTCTGATTAAGTAAGGTTTTTGACAAGGTCACCTTCACCCCAATAGTTGTAATTGACCATAGTTATCAATGAAATTAAGTTCTTTATTTTGATAAACAAAAAAGAATAATCTCAAATATGAACGAGTCTTGTAACCAAACATTCAGACCTTCTGTCCGTCCGCATCCTTCGAGCTAAGTAAACGACTTGAATCCCCTGCAAAGCTACTTTCCTAGGTATAAAGACCCAGTATAAGTTTTCGGGTTTAAACCGGGTTGAACCCACTCAAATTGCACCCGTTAAGTGGAAGGATCCATAGTTCCATATACCATCAAATCAATATATCGAATAATTTAAGTCGACCTGCGTGTGTGAAAGCATATAGTAATGCAAAGATCTAAAAGTGTGGACATGCACACACGTCGCTATCTCTGATATCCTAATGTTTCAAACTAACTCAATCTGATTGATATATTCCAAATGTAAAAGCAAAAACTAAACGAGGACTCAGGAAACACGAAACTGATATTGTTGCGGTCCATTTGCGAATTTGTTGCATTCATTATATGCCGCGCGCTCAGTTGAATTTAAGGGCAAGCTGGAAGCTCAGCAGCAATTTCTTTCTTCATTTCCCACATATATACTTTTCTATGCTTCTACACTCCTTCTTGTGTCAAAACCAAGGTACCAGTCATGTCCTTGTTTTTCCCAAACTGCGTTCTCCCCACTTCTTAGGCAATTACTAGTCACGCATACATAATATTCCGCATTCTTCTTTTCTTTTCGTCTCATTATATCATCACATCTTAATTTACTAGATACAGGGTAATTACCATAACACTTTATGCATATTCTGATTTAGAAGCTAGAGATTTTGCAGGATGGTGATGAGAATATTGTGTTCCACTCCCTTCTAAGGATTTATTAAGGCATTGAAACATATGATACAAAGGTTAGTCTATCTAGTGTCAAACAGAGGACATGAGATCAATCCATGAAGTCAATAAGCATGACTATGCAATAAGTTCTAAATAATGTAACAAAGAATCGTAAAATTGCCGAAAGCTTTAAATGCAAATTTAACTTTCTAGAGGTTTCATAATCAACATTGTAACTCAAAGTTACCGCATTTTATATTTTAGATTTTTCACGAACTTTTATGCAGGTTGAATTACTTAAGAAATTAAATCGATATATGTTCTATATAAAAAGCACAGAAATTGAACTTCAATGTTGTGAACTTGTGATCGAAGTTTTAATTTGTAATTGGTTTCTTTTTTGGTAAAATAACATCACTTTGATTTAGTCTCATTCCAGATAAACAAATTACTTACATAACTGATCGTCTAATACATGAAAGCTAAAAGAAGCCAAGACAAAGTGATTAACACTCCGATTTCACTGTTATGTTATAATTTACAACAAGAAAAATAAATGTAAACAAGAACAACCAAAAAAATACTGTTCTTCTCTTCGATGATTGTACGACAATACGCTACTGGCATCACCAGGTTCAAAATACCTCGGTACCTTCTTGTATTGGGGTCAATCTGAGTTTAAACGACCGCACGGCCCTCTTCAATACCCTTTTAGATGAGTATCTCTGCAACTTCCGGACGGACCCAGATCTCGAAACCCCCAAAGCAGCCTTCTCCGGCGCCATCACCTTCTTCTTCATAAGAGAATTGGAGGGCCCAATCGTAAAATCAGCCTCGTAATCCACAAAATCGTAATCCGATCTGGGCTCCGACTTGACAACGAGAATGGGAGAAACCCGGTTCTTGTTCCGGCGACGAGTACGATCCTTTTTTCCCGAGGAAGAAGCCGTGGACGCATTTTGGAGGGCGAGGCTGGCCCTGACAGCCAAAGCGGCCATATCTGAAGCAGTCAGCCGCCGCTGGAGCTTAGCAACCGGGAGTACGAAGTAGATCTGATCAGCCTCGAGTTGGTGGTCAGAATCTAAAGCAGGAATATAAGAGTCGTAGTTAAACCGGTCGGAGTTGCAGACGAAAAACGACGCCGTGGAGGAAGAGGGAGAAGCTGCCTCCTCGGCCTTGAGGACTTGCGACACGGAAACGGGAACAGAGTATTCTAGGAGACTTCCGTTCACAGAGACAACTTTGGCGGTGGGAGAAGAAGAATGAAGAGAAGGTTCAAAAGCGCTCACGGAGAAGCATCCACCCATGTTTGGTTTTCCAGATTGTTCGAAACGGTTCTAGGGTTTTTTAAGCGAGTAGTCGACAGTGGGAACTGGAAGAGGGAGAGAGAGGGGAGGGTTTGTGAATGTGAGAAAGAAGGAAAGTGAGGAAGGGAGGGGTGTGTCGGTTCAATAAATAAAGAAGGAAAGGGCTGGGAAAGAATATAATAACAATTATTGTGTTCCCTATGAGAGTAGAGGCGTAAGCGAAGTCGTCAAGAAGCTAAGGTTTAAGATAGAAAGGGCGCCAGGACTCGTCAGTGGTGTGGCTAAGCGATGACGTGTTAACGCGCTTCAAATCAAAATTCTGCTGCCGCAGCTGCTTCGCGCGGTTTTCTTGAGCAATAATTTTCCTCCCGAGCTCCGTGCAATAATAAGTACACGAGGGTCAAAACACTTCTTTCTTTGTTTTTTATTTGAGGAGAAAGGAAATTACAACATAAAATTCTTTGGAATCAAATATTGAAGCTAAGGGCAGAAAGAGCCGCTTTCGGAATAGAGTTGAACCAAATCTTTAAATGAGGGAGATTATGACCAACAGAAGTGAAAACATCTGCAAAAATTTTTTACGTAAATATCTTTTATATGTCAAACCAAATTATTTGAAAGGTAAACAACTAAGCCGAACATAACAGAAAAATAAATTTAAAACAAAAACCTGCATAAACTGTATTACCCAAATTCTTTAGGTAACTTCTTTCACTCCTAAAATCATGGGGTATGTGAATATTTTTAGTATTTATAGTTGAAGTCATAAATGCAGGACAAGAAAATCAAAACAAGCTTGTGGCTTGGCGCGGTTTTCTTTAGCAATAATTTACCTCCCATGCAAGAAAAGCACATAGAATAAATGTACGACGGTCAATACTCCTCGGAGTAACGGGCCCACGGAGGCTACAAACGGCCAACGTAGTACAGGACAAAGGGGGGACAAACGACCAGTAAAGACCTAACGACAACTTGTTGGACCGGAATTGTAAGTAACGGAGTAGCTGACCATAACAAAGCCTAACCCAGATGTTGACTGAAAAGATGCAACAGAAGATGAGAAGAAGTTACCATCTAGAACAGTTTGACGAGACCAATCAAACGACAAGAAAACGAGTAAAACCGGCTTTTAAGTAACCAGTAAAATCCTGGGGAAACCCATGGCACCTAGAAAAAAGATAAACTAGGACCAGAATATAAATGTAAAGGAGCACGAGTTTTTTAATTAATTGGGACTCCAGATTCTGAGAATCATTCACAATTACACGGCAAGATCTGGTCTGCATATACGGAGCTTTTATGTTACTATTATTGTTTTTTTCCTTCAATTATCAAGGGAAAATAACAACACGGAAATCTTTTGAGTCTTTCAGAGCTTGGTTTGGTGGTATCTGGTAAGGAGCAAAACTTTGATCTTGGGAAGAACATTCAAACCCCAAATATTAAAGCTTGGTTTGGTGGTTACTGTTACTTGTAGCCAAGTAGCAGATATGAGAGAGAATCTTCCATTAACACTTAACTATTCTTAATGTTTCTGGCAGTATCTTGATCAAGGTAAAGAAGCAATCTATCTATTGTCGATGGCTTGGGTGATACGTACACTCACTAACAGATCGAGGATTTCCAATAGAAAGAGGCCCTTCTGTGGATCATTCAGTGGTAAATGAAAATTGATCCAATTCTGTAGGTCCAAAGGTTAATAGACTTTCCATTTCCAATGATGGCAATGATCCAGCAATATCTTCTCATTTTGATCACGTAACTTCTTTCCGTAAAATAGTTTTTTATACACCATATTATTAACTGCTTGTTTTTATACCCCATACATATCTCATGCTGGGAACTTGAAGGAAAATTAAGATGAAACTCTTGAAACTTGATGGTAGAGGATTGATAGGTTAAAAACAAAACAAAACCACGTAATGAAGCCAACATAAACATTTTGATATATCTACGTGTCTTGAATCATTGATCAGATATGTATGGGGCTCCGCTGGTTCATGTCCTAACATGTCTTGGAATTTGTCTGCACATTTAAAATGAGAATGTTTCGAAGTGATTATATGATGACCAAATATTCTTCTCCATCCTAATCTCGATCCGTTGAAAAAAGGAGTCTAATAATGCACGACACATTCCCTCATCTACCTCAATAATGCATGATGAATGTGCTTCATTTAAATTAGTAATCCCTTCTCTTAATACATGTTCTTATGCGCTACTCACCTCTATAACAACATTAAGTAATATTTACATCAATATCTATGTATGTCAAAGCAGCACTTTCAGCTGTCAAAGTAGGACTTCAATTATCCATTCTCCAGTAAACATGCTAAACATGCATCGTTCTGAAGAGGCATCCTGGTCAGCAATTGGTATCTGGAAGTCAAACTACTAGTCTCCATTTTTTCTTTCTTTTTTCAAAATAGGGCTTGCAAGGCATGGAAAAGCTTACATTTTTTTGGCATGCTATGCCTTAAAAGAGTTTCAAGGATTGATACTAGCTTAGCTTAAGACCTAAAACCCGGTGTAGTTATTTGTCATTTCTACTTCGGACAAAGTTTTTTGAGGTCATACATTTTGATTCCCTGAGTCAGTTGTAAGTTATTGAAATAATAAAGTCAATACTTTTTTTTTTTTTTTTCAAAGAGAGAATATCATTCATTCATTGAAAATACTTACAATCAAGGAGTCTATAATGGTCTTGCTAAACCCTGCCACACAATGGCAATGGAAAGAGTACCACACTCAATTTTCAAATTCAAACAACTACATGATTCAATTACTTAGATATTTTGCAAGGATTAGAATATCCCATCAAAAGGTAGCAAATTAGCTTTTTCATGAAATTCATTTTCTTGGATAACTAAAGCGAATAAGCTATTAGATTAATACGAGTGATTATTAAGTATTAACAAAACAAAAGCAGAAATAGCAATTGAGTTTTTTAAGTTCAGTAATATTTATTAATTTTCTTTCCTTTTGCAAAAATGATAGTAATATTGATAATGTGGTAATATGATACGTACCAAGTAGTGGCGTGAATTTTTAGTAATAATATCACAAGGTTAGTAACTACTCATACAGAGTAGATTAATGACAAATTGATCAATAAAATGTGGTAGCCATTAGTCAATTCCTTATTTCTCACACCAACCTGCAATGTTTCGAAGGAAAGGTATTGAATAAGTACAAAAACGTAGGCGACATGAGTTCCAAGCCTGCATCAAAAGTCCACCAAAATTTGGATCCAATGCAAAGCCCAAAATCAAGAGAGAAACAAAAGCCTACCCCTTACCACCGCTTTGCCAATCGTCGGTATCATAGTGAGAAGATCACAAAAACTCCACGCTAGCGACGGCGCCACCCACAGAAGACTAGAGCCATTGAGGCAAGCCCACCAAGAGACACGAGTAAGAAGGTCATAAGTGAGATACGTGATGTGCTCAGAGCGAAGCAACGAAAACCCAAAAGAAGAAAGCGGAAATCAGAGGCTCCAAATTGGAGGATGACAAGCCACGTAACACCACCGTCTTCATTCCCCAATTCATCCCTAAATCTCTCCCAATAAGATCGGGGATCCACTAGGACCCGCCGGGTGGATATTTAGACAATGTCTTGTCCAATTACAAGATCACACATTTTGGTTCCCTAAATTAATAGTGAATTATTAGAAAATAAAAGTTAATTTTTTTTTTTATGAAAATTGTTGATGGATAACTAAAACCAAATTGCTTGTAAGTTAATGAATACTAGCATTTGTCCACACATGCTCTACATGTGTAATTTTTTTTATTTTTTTTACAGAAAATAATAAAGAAAACAGTTATTGCAGACATAAGATCATGGGAGAGAAAAGTGAACTGTGGCTTTTTTTTGTTTATTTTTTAATAAAAATATATTTTGTAAATGTCATAATTGTCCTTGTAATTTAATTAACTCTCAAAGTTTTTTAATCTTTTAAGGTCATTTCTGTCAAAATTTTTGATTTTGGCTAACAAACTCTATTCTCTTAATAATAGTATAGATATATAATTAAGGTAAGCTAGGGTTTTTCTCCTTAGCCGCACAAATCTTTTCCACCCAGTCGCTTCTGTTCTAGCATATCAAGCCAGAGCTCGTCTGGCGGTGGCATGCATCAGTGTGGCATTTGGCTGAGCTGATTTGCGGCGTTGCTGTCGGACGAGTGATGTTTCCAGGCCTTATCTTTGGCTCTTTGGGTTTGTTGGACGGGATGGTTTGGTAGTGGTTCGTCGACACATCTAGTTTCTCTAGCAGCAAGAGCTATTGCGGCACCAGATTTCAGGAGCGGTGGTGGCGGCTTCATAAGACTGTGTCTACTCCCTGAGGGTGGCTTCGATGCTGGTAAAACCCAATTTCGGTCGGGTTTTCCTAATGGGTAGTGCGACTTTGGGTGGTGCCGTCGTAGGGGAGGTGCTGACGTTTTCTAGAATGGTACTGACGAGGGTAGTGGTGTCGTGCATTATGTTGCAGGGGGTGGAATGGTTTTCAGTCGGGTCGGCCTTGCTGGTACTCACTATTGGGTCATGTTGGGTTGTATCACTTGTATGGTTTAAGTTTTATTTTACTTGGTCATATTTCCAATAACTCCTGTTTAAGGAAAGTGAGGCACTTTTGTGCACCTATGTTATCTTGTAGGTTCTAGGCTTGCTAGTTTTTAGTGAGCATAAGTTTACACCGCTAAGATTTCTTTTTACACCAAGTTAATAAATCTCTTGGAGTACCACAATTAAGTGCATTGACAAAGAGAGATTCAACGTAGTTTTCTTAGTGTAAGCTGAGATTTGTAATTGTGTAGGCTCTTCAATTTTAAAGCGAGAATGTTATAGTGGATGGTACACTTTTTTCGGTACCTGCTTGACCATTGATGCAGGTACAAGCATATGAGGATTATCTATCAGTGTCTTTCTTGCCTTGGGATTGAATGAAATCTCTATTGTTTTGTCAAAAAAAATTAAAAAATTAAAAAATACTTGTAAGGTCAGATTTGAGTATAATAAAATCTCGATAAATTAATAATCTTGATAAAATAATATTTTGGCCTGTCTCAACTTGGGGACAACGTGCTACATTAATAATTTGCTAAACTTTATAAGATAATACATTTAAAAATTCATATAGACCCATGTAATATAGGTGAACCTAAGAATTGTTCGTAACATATAAATTGATAATTCATTGATACGTAGTTTTATCATTCGACTTTGAGACTTCCATAAAGAATGACTCAATCGTTGTCTATTTCTTCTTGAAATTGATGTCACATTGGACCTCATATCTGAATTTTCTTAACATGATAAGAAGTTTTTGTGTGGTTTTCTCATTCTACAATAAAAAATTATTGAATGTCAACACTGCTTTGTAGCGGTAGGTGCAGGTCGGGTCGGATTGGTTTTGAGCCAAAATCGCATCCGACCTATATTCCTCGGTGGGTTGAATTTTAGGACTGAAAACTGAATGTTAATGGGCTGGGCCGAAATGTTCAGGTAACCTGAATTTTCAAGTCAGCCCGGTTAGATTTCGGTTGATCGGTGTCGTTGCTCATTGTCGTTGGTAGGCGGCATTGTGCATAATTGCAGATCCACGGCTGAAGGTCAGGCTCGGCGTTCTGCAGAACTGTAGATTGAAGTCAAATTGAAAAACTAAAATCAAAACCTACTGATTCTATCCAGCTTGACAGATGACAACGTCGCTGGTCTCGTTGGTCGGCGGCTGTAAGAGAGTGGTTTGGGTCGAGAGAGGTGAAAGGCTAAAAGAGATGAGAGGAGAAATGAGAGGCTGAGTTAGAGTTTAGGGTTTTCTTCTAGAGTGAGGAATTAAGTGCAATAGGTTCTTTGTGTAACCTAATTTCAGCCAATAAGAATTCGACAACCATTAAAAATATTACTAATTTAAATAAATACTAATATACTTTAAATAAAAATTAAATAATTTATTATTCGGCCGGTTAGGTTTTATTCCGGTTCAGAGGCTGAACCCGATCCCAAACTGGAAATGTCACGCGCTGATTTCCAATTACAATAACAGTACAATTCCAATCAATTACAAGTACTCCGAGCGCAATGGTTCGGACTTCAACACAAAATATCAATAAAAAAGAAATTTTAAACAAGGCAACCAACGATATCCCAAACCCTCAATATAAATACAGACTCGTTCTTTAGAGTCACATATTACATTACACAAAGTTTACGAATTAAGTTGCGTTAACAGAATAGCAAGTAAATGCTCCTTATGAGCTTACCACAAAACGGAAGTCTAATAAAATTAGAGTGCACAAAATTAGCTTCCGACTCCTACCACTGCGACTGCAAGACTTCAACTTCAGCCACGATAACCCTGACCTTAGGATTAACCCTTACACCATCGAATAGTGTATCAGGTTGCTACACAACAAATCCAGCAAGCTTATGAAAGCCTGTATGAGTAAATTCAAAATCATAAAGCAGAAACACATGTTTAAGTCACCTCAACCTAAACAAACGATAAGCATATCTCACAACTACAACCATCAGTTTCATATCCTTGCATATGATGCTTACATAAATCAACTCATGACTAGAATCCACAGGCTCTGGTTTCAACCTAGCATGCAATTACACAAATTTTAGTCAAACCAAAACCACCTCAAGTAATGTTTGAAACCATTTTAACGCACTACGACGAATTACAAAATCACACTCCTTTCCTCCTCACTCATTACCACTATGGCCCTTCAAATCATTCAAACTCTCAACATTAAAACCAAGAAGAAAGCAAGAAAATCACAAATCAAACAATGTTTAATTCAACGGCTACATTAAACAATCAATTCAAATAATAGAAAACATCACAAACTCCATATACTTACACATTTGTAGGTAATTCCAATCTTCACACGCAGTCATCACCCCTTTAGTTGTTAACTTAATAACAAACATACCTCCTTCACAGAGAATCATCATAGCAACCCTCTCAATCATTGTTAGCTTAATAACAATTCAACTCCTTTATAGGGCAATTATCACACTGATCATCACATACATTTCACCGATCATCACACTGATTTCCCCACATTCTTCTTATAGAAATCATCACAAAGATCATCACATTGATTTCACCAATCATTACGCAGATATTTCTACACAAGCTACCATATTCTTAAATCCCAATTCAGATGGTCATACTAGACCCATAGTATCTTAACAAATGAAATTTTACGATCACAACTCAATACTCAATTTCACCATTTTCAAACTATAATGAACTCAATACAACATATACTACTCATATCACAACACATGCACCAATACATAAATATTTCATGTAAATATATATATATATACGTAGTCATCCACTTAGTTAAACAATTAACTCAATGACAATATGGTAACTTGCTCGTAAATGCACATTGTGAGATTTAAACACCTTAGAATCTCACTGTGTCTTCACACGCTAACCAAGATAAGTACAAATTGTCGCAATTTGCTCAACACAATTCTGTCAAGTACCTAATCACATGTGGTCTCATCTCAGTACACACAACACAAAGCGATTAAAGTTAGAATTCCCGTTTGAACTAAAACCCTGAAGGTAACGTCAATCGAGGCGGAACTTCATCCGAGACTACTCAAACTCTTTGTAATACTTCTATGATTAATATGACAAAACTACAAGTCAATCGAACGGTCGGATTCTCACGGATCGAAAACCGAGATAATTGAAACCAAGAAAAACACTAACATGATCAAACTCCAAAAGTTACATATCATATATCAAAATGCTGAGATTGCCGAGTAGATCATAAATTAAGCAAGAGATTTCCCCAGTCATGGTCTGACGCTGCGTCACGCGTCGCCACAAACGGTTGCACAAGCACCGGTGGTGAAACTCAAAACCACTAAAATCCAACCATCCAAAATGGAGTTTATATAACAAGGATAAACTTTTATACCTGGAACATGAGCCAACTCTGCCTAGATCACCTCCTCAAGCCAAGAATCACGGTTTACCTCGAGTTGCAGCTCCACACTAAGAATCAATAAAAACCACCACCAAGGTTTGAAAGAGGAAGCTTCCACGAGCAAAACAAGACAGGTTTCACCTCCAGCTATCACCCGAATGGAGAGAACCAATTGGGTCACGCCACCCTAACTTTGCCGCTTTGATCCGCCGTCGTGGACAAGAATTGGAGCAAGTCGCCACCATAGGGAGGACCACACGAAGGAGGCGAACAGATCAAGGTTGGTTTCACCGCCGGAGTTCGCCGGAAAACCTGGTTCGGGTCGGGTTGTGTAGAAAAGAGAGAGTCTAGGTTTCTAGAAAATTCTGGAAACAATACAAAAATGGAAACTTTCGTTTTGTGTGAACTATTTCCAGAAACTTCCTATTTATACCAAAAATTTCTGAAAATGGAAATAACTTCTGCTAACCATAACTTCTTCATATGAACACTGATTTACGCGTACCATATGTCTACAAACTCGTATCGACAAGCTCTACAACTTTCATGAAGGAAGTTTTAGAAGAAACACAACGAATAAAATGTCAACTCCTTGACCCCTAAAAAAAACGTTTTGAGTAATTATTCGCCCGAAATATTTCCATTCCATCCCCGAATCACGAAATAGTCCTAAAAATCAACTTAATAATTTCAGGAAAATTCTCAGAAAATAATAACGAATTTCCGGGGCATCACAGGAAAAATAATACAACTTTCATTGAACAACATACAACAATATTTAAGAAAACAAAGAATACTTAATAGGATTTTTTTGGTCCCAAGACTATTAATTTATAGAGATTTAATTGTACTGTAAAAAACAAAAAAGAGAGAGAAATATTAATTAAACATAAATTTTGTTTGAAACCTTTGTATAAAAAGTTTGATTAGTTAAAACTTCAAGCACCCAATCCAGAATTTGTGTAGAAAGAGGTGGTGAGCTTCTCCAATGACCGTTTGTTCTAGCTTCGACCTGGCTCTTCGTGGTTGTAGGAAATACAGGGTGTGAAGCCTAGTATTGGTTCGGATCTTGACCGGAAGGATCGTGGCCATCTTTAACCTTAGCTTGGAATTGGAGAAGGTCATTTTGTGAGATTGAATCAGGGCATTGGATTGCGAGTTGCTAGATTTGTCTAGTTACGGGTTATTACTATACCCGAGTCCCGGCCGACCGCTTTCTGGTGTTAGCTTGGACTGAGTCTTTGCTTGGATACAGAAGGGAGGCGGTAGAGATAATTGATCTATCTATAGTCTTCTGGAGAAGTCAGTGGCCAAACTTGCAGCATTCAATTCAAGCAGCGATGTTGTTGCGCTTAAAGTGATGTCTTGGGCTTGGGGCTCTGGGCTTGGCTCTAAATTTGGGCTAGCTGGGCCTAGTTCATAGGTTATCAAGGAGGGTACCTTGCTACCCTCACTTGTTACTTAGTGAATTGGGCAGGCCCGGCTGAAGAGTTTTAGACCTACTTGGGCACATTGGGGCTAGCTATAGTCTTTAAGTGTCATTCTATTTGGATCATGACTTCTTCGAGAGTTGATAACTATCTTGAGTGTGATTGGTGAATTCAAGCGGCTTATGAATGAGGTGCTCATATTTGTTGGCTAAAAACTCGCTGTTGTTGGTACCACAATTGTGAGATTGGCTAATGTAAGGTTAATGAATGATTTTGCCCTATAAGACATGGAGTTTCTTTGTCTATAAGTTCGCTAATTATAGTGAGCTTGTCATAGATTTGTAATGAGTTTGTTTTTCTTAGAATAAAATTTCTAGATTTTCTTGCCGGCTATCTTTTTGTAAGTGTATATAGACTTTAGCCATTAAATGTTGTCAGCTATTGATTCTAATGATATCAATTTCTATTAAAAAAAATAAATTTAATTATTTTTATATTTTTTTAGCAAATACGATGTTATTACTGTATTAACAATGTGGTAATATTATACTGAGTAGTAGTCTTAAAAGAAAAAGAAGACAATGTCCTGCAGAGCAATGAGAGCTCTCACTCTCCAAAACCCTAACCGTGCAAGTATTGGCATTGACCTCCATGAGCACAGCCAGGGCTTTCGCCCCACTATTCTTTATCCTTGCTTTCAATCTCGCATGTCGTTCATTGTGGGGCACGGGTTTCTTACTCCTATTCCATTAAGTTTGCACTTGTCTTATCATTAGTTACGCTTTTCTTTAGCTGGATTCTAGGGTTGTTGTTTGCTGGATTGTGGAACCCATTTGCCTTGCTCTCTAATGTGGGTTGGGATCTTTGGGATTCATATCGAATTTGGCTAGCGGTGGTATCAATTGCTGAAGGCTTGATCTGAATCTCGACGAATCAGGTCTGCTAGGGTGGTGGATGAAGGTGCCAACGTTCAGGCAGGGTTATGATTAAGGCGGTTACATCCGTGAGTGGTGGCTTATGGTTTTGCTTGGCTGGCTAAAACCTAGCTTTTAGAGAGAGAGTGGTCTCTACAATTTTTTTGTCACTACCATCTTTTAAAAGTCATTGTTGAATAACTTAAAAGTTAATTTTATTCCTCAAAAAGTTATTGTTATTCACGATATTAATCTTTTAAAAAACTATTCACATCTTTTGAAAAACTAATGTCATTCTTCAAAAAAGTTACTGTTATTCGTTCAAACAAGTCACTACCATCTTTCAAAAAGCTATAGTTCACTAACTGAAAATTTACTTTACTCTTCAAAAAAAAAATTACAGTAATTAACGATAATCTTTTCAAAAACTATTGGCATCTTGCGAAAAATTATTGTTGACAAATCAAAAGGCTACTATCAATGAACTGGAAAATCACTAGTAGAGAGCCAAAAAGCAACTGACCCGTTTTTCAGACCAAACCCAACCCAGTAGGATATCCGATATTTGGCCATTTTTCAATGGCAGTCCGATGCATATGTGTTCCTCTCTCTCTCTCTCTCTCTCTCCCTCTCTCTCTCCCTCTCTGTGAAAACTACTATCTTCTTTTTTTATTTACATAAATGGTCTTATTAAGGACAAAACATATGGCGAATTAATTGATAATACAAGTCCTCAAAAGACACTTACGTTAATTTTCTGTATAAAAAATATGGTAACTAGTTCCGAGCATTCATCAAAGTTCCACCAAAATCTAAACGCCACCCTCCAACCCCCCACCCCACCCAAAAAAAAAAAAAAAGAGGTTGGTCAGAAGCGAAGCCCACAAAAAAGTACAATATAGCCAAAACACCTTATAACTCACTTGCCAACCATCGGTACCAAAGTGAAACCATGATAAAAACTCCACGTTGGTAAGACTAGCGGTCACACATAGAAGACAGGAGCCAACGTGTCACACCTCGATTTTCAAGCACAAATAATAAACCAAATAAACAAATACAAATATACCGGGCGTGATGATTCAGACATCGACTCTAAATACAAGGGATTTTTTTAAAAAAAAAAAACAAGTGTACGACTAAGTTCTAATACACACAATGTTAATATAAACTCGTTCTTTAGAGTGATATATTACATTACAAAAGTTTATGAATTAAGCTGGATTAACAAATTAATAAGTAAACTCCCTCAAAGCTTACTACAAAATGGAAGTCTGAATAAAGTAAAACCAACAAAATTAGCTTATGTACACCTATAGCTGCGACGGCAAGACTCTACTTCACCCACGATTACCCTGACCTGTAGGATCAACCCTTATACCATTGAATATTGTAGCGGGTTGCAACAACAAACCCGCTAAGCTTTTGAAGCTTGTATGGGTAAAATCAAACCATACAAAATAGAAGACTAGAATGTAAAATTAATAATTCAAAAACATAGTAAACCCATGCATATAATTTAGTTTAGGTGATTACATGAGAAACAAAAACAATACAAAAAATGGTAATCCCTACATATAATTTAGTTCAAGATATTACATGTAGATAAAACAATACAGAAAATGGCAATTCCTGCATATAATTTAGTTCAGGAGATTACATGCAGATAAAACAATATAAAAGATAGTAATCCCAGCATATGATGTAGTTCAGGTGATTACATGAAAATTGATATACTTAACTCATTACATACCTTCACCCAAACATATACATCAAACACTTAACAAAACATGAAACATTGTAACATCCATCATTATCATTAATATAACAACAAACCTGAAGACTTTACTCAAAATCACCACACTGGTCTTGCTACGCCAAAACTATTCTATTGATTTAATCACATAACTCAATCACATTTCCGATTTAAAACTAATAAATAAGGCAATTCGTCAAAATATAACTCCACCATCATAACTCAATCATTTACAAGAATCGTTCTCTTTCTCAATCAATTTAAGAAATCAATACATTCATGAAACATTTTCTAAACTCAATCATTTTACACAAGATTAAGTCACAAACAATAATAATCATAATCACAAACATATTACTTCGAATTGAAACACAAGTATTCCCACACACACACATGCGCACAGATGCACACACACGCGTGCGCGCACACTCACACACATATGAGGGTCCTTCTACTGAGGGATCCTTTTTTTTTGGTCTTTTATAGGGATAGGACATACTAAATTTTTGATCACGTTTCAGTAACTCAACCATTCAGTTTTTAGGTCATAATATGTAGATCATTTATGCAAATTTTTAGCCAAATCGGTGATCATTAAGGTTTAAATCATATTAAATCAATAGACGAACCAACTTAACGATAAACAATTTGGCTGAAAATTTACAGAAGTGATCTACACATTAGGACCTAAAAAATAAATAGCTAAGATGCCAAAATATAATAAAAACGTTGGTCCCACTCTTTCATATCTGGTTCTGTGGTTGATATGTTAGGTTTGACTCCTAGGCCTCTTGCTAGACCCTTGTGTGTTACTTCCACACTTGGTGTTTCCCTTGAGTTGTGTATGTTTTGTGATGCATGCCCTATTGTGATTGGTGGTAGAGAGTTCACCGCGACTTTGATTGTGTTAGCAGATCATACGTATGATGTCATTTCATATACCTGGACAACTGATGTTTCATTATCAGTGTCTTAGGTCAGATACTGCTTTGAGGGCAAGATTCTTAGCTCATGTGGAATCAGTGAGTTGTGCTGTGATTATGGCAGAGATAGATGTGGTTTCCGAGTACAACGATGTATTTCAGGAGATACCAGAGTTGCCACCAAGGAGGGTAGTGGAGTTTTCTATCGATGTGGTACCAGGTATTGCACCTGTATCCATGGCACCTTTTCAGATGGCACCAGCTGAACTTAAAGAATTGAAGGATCAAATTGATGGTTTACTTGAACAAGGGTTCATTAGACTTAGTACTTCTCCTTGGGGTGCACCTGTGGTGTTTGCGAGAAAGAAGGATGGTTCACTAAGGTTGTGTGTGGATTATCGGTAGTTGAACAAGGTGATGATCAAGAATAGGTACCTTTTACCTAGGATTGATGACTTGTTTAACCAGCTTAAAGAAGGTATTGTGTTCTCGAAGATCAATTTGAGATATGGATATCACCAGTTGAGGGTGAAGGAACAGAATGTTCCTAAAACTACTTTTAGGACAAGGTATGGACACTTTGAGTTTGTTATCATGCCTTTTGGCCTAACTAATGCACTTGCTGCATTTCTGGACTTGATGAACCGTATGTTCAGTCTGTACTTGGATAAGTTCGTGGTAGTGCTCGTGGATGATATTTTGGTTTATTCCAAGTCATTGGAAGATCATAATAAGCATCTACGAATTATGCTACAGATTTTGAGAGAAAAGAAGTTGTTTGCAAAATTCGAGAAGTGTGAATTTTGGCAAAAGGAGGTTAAATTCCTTGGTCATGTAGTTTTGAAGGATGGAGTCTCTGTGGATCCTTCTAAAGTAGAAGCAGTGATGAACCGGGGTCAACCCACTATGGTTCCTGAGGTACGTAGTTTTTTGGGTTTGGCGGGTTACTATCGGAGATTCATCGAAGGGTTTGCTAGTATAGTTGCTTTGACAAAGTTGACTAGAAAGGAGGTCCAATTTGTGTGGATGGAAGAATGCGAGCGGGTATTCAATGAGTTGAAGAGAAGATTGATCACAGCCCCAGTGTTGACTATTCCCACGAGTGGTGGAGGTTTAGTCATCTTTAGTGATGTGTCTTATCAGGGACTGGGATGTGTGTTGATGCAGCATGGCAGCGTTGTCGCTTATGGCTCTAGACAGTTGAAGGTGCATGAGCGTAATTACCCCACTCATGATTTGGAGTTGGTTGCGGTTGTTTTTGCCTTGAAAATTTGGAGGCATTACTTGTATGGGGAAAAGTTCGAACTCTTTTCGGATCATAAGAGTTTGAAGTATCTATTCCCCCAGAAGGAGTTGAACATGAGATAGAGAAGGTGGATGGAGCTCATAAAGGACTATGATTTCACCTTAGAGTATCACCCCAGAAAGGCCAATGTTGCAGCGGATGCTTTGAACTGGAAACCCAAAGGTATAGTTGCTTCTATTATGGTTCAGGAGTGGCTTATGTTGGAAACTACATCTGAGTTTGACCTTGTACAAGCAGGAGCTGAGAATGGGAGTTTCCTTCGAAGTATCACGGTACTACCTACCCTAATTTCCAGGATCATTCAGGGTCAAGCAGAGGATGAGTTCTCAAGTGCGAAGTTGGCAAAGTTAGTTGTAGATTTACCCATTGATATTCCATCTGAGTGGACTGTGGGAGCGGATGGTGGTTTGAGGGTGAACCATAGGTTGTATGTTCCGAACCGTGTTGACCTCAAAGGAGACATTCTTCGTCAGGGACATCAATCGCGGTATGCTGTGCATCTAGTAAGAACTAAGATGTATCAGGATTTGTGAAGACAATTCTGGTGGAATGGAATGAAAAAGGATGTGGCAGAGTATGTTTCCAAATGTCTTACTTGCCAATGTGTGAAGGCTAAGCATCAGAGACCTGCATGTATATTGAAGCCATTACCCATTCCCATGTGGAAATGGGAGCAGATCTCAATGGATTTTATTACTGGATTGCCTATGTCCAAACGGAATCACGATGCAGTATGGGTGATCATGGACCGTTTGACAAAGTTAGCGTACTTTCTTCTTGTGTCAGTGACGTATTCGATTGATACGTTGTGCGAGCTTTACGTTGAGGTGATTGTGAAAATTCATGGAGTGCCTGTGTCGATCGTTTCTGATCTTAATGTTCGATTCACTTCAAATTTTTGGAGCGGTTTCCAAAAGGCCATGGGAACGGATTTGGATATGAGTATGGCATTTTACCCTCAGACTAATAGGTAGACTGAGTGAGTGAACCAAGTGATGAAGGATATGTTGAGAGCCTGTGTGTTGGACTTCAAGGGAAGTTGGGAGGATCATCTACCATTGATTGAATTCTCCTACAACAACAGCTATCACTCTAGTATTGGCATGACACCATATGAGGCTCTGTACGGTAGGCCATATAGGTCTCCTATATGCTGGGTAGAAGTAGGAGATAAGATATTATTGGGTCATGAGATTGTTCAGGAGACTATTGACAAGATTTCAGTTATCAGGGACAGGATTCGGATAGCACAGAGTAAGCAAAAGAGTTATGCAGATCTGAAAAGGAGATTTGGATTCAGATAGCACAGCGTAAACAAAAGAATTATGCAGATCTAAAAAGGAGACGGATCATGTTTAAAGAGGGTGATCATGTGTTCTTGAATGTCTCACCCATGAAGGGTGTGGTGAGATTTAGCATGAAATGGAAGTTATCACCAAGGTTTCTCGGACCTTTTGAAATTCTGAAAAGGGTAGCAAATTTGGCTTATAGGCTTGCCTTACCTCCTAGTATGTCTGGTTTGCATAATGTATTCCATGTGTCTATGTTGAGGAAGTATGTCCAGGATGAGTCACATGTGATCGATTATGGCACGATTGAAGTGCATGAGGATATAATCTTTGTTGTTGAACCTATTTGTATTTTGGATAGGTCAACAAAGCAACTTCGAAGGAAGGAAGTTGACTAGGTCAAGGTATCGTGGAGTCGCTATGATGAGGGCGATGCTTCTTAGGAGCTGGAGTCAGAGATGAGAGTAAAGTACCACAGTTGTTTGTTGATCACTGAGCATGAATTTCGGATCAAAATTCATTTAAGAAAGGTAGACTGTGATGACCTGGATTTTCGTTATTTAATTTTAGTAATTAATAATGGACCAGTTGTACAAATTATTGTTATTGTACTTTATTCGTAGGTTATATGTGAAGTGGAATGGTTTTCGTACGTATAATTATTCGAATTTCACAATTTAGGGGGTCGTGTGAAGTTTGACTTTATATATGTTGGGATTCACGGAAAACTTCCTTCACGAAAGTTGTAGAGCGCATCGATACGAGTTCGTGGACATGCGGAACGTGTAAATCAGAACTCGTGTCTGAAAGTTATGGCTATCGAAAGAAGTTTCCATTTTAGTATAAATCTGGAACTTCCGGAAATTATTTTCATAATTTCACTTTCCTTTTCCGGAAACAAATTTCTCTCTCTCTCTCTTCTCTCTCGGTCGACGTCTTCACTATCTGAGTTTTGTGCCTGACCCAATCCGGAATCGGCCGACCCGACCCGGCTTTTCTGGTGACCTCTGGCCTTGAAACCTGCACAAATCGACTCGCCGCTGTCTTGAAGTCATCTCTGTGGCAGTCTCTAGCGACAATTTTCGGCGGAGAAGGTGCAGCAAGGTGACGACTTTTTGGAGAAATAGGACCCGATCGGTTCTCTGATCTCCGACGTCAGCGGGACTTCCAGCTTGACTTGGGGAGTTCGCAGCAGCCTCCTGGATCGATATATGGTGGTTGTTTGGATCAATTCACGTGAAACTTGGTTCAACTCGGATTGAACAGAAATCCACGGCTTGCGAGGTAGTTTTTAACCCTTTATTCTTGTTTTCTGACTTCGAGCTAGTTATGAAAATTGACCAGCATGCTTAGATGAACAACTTTGATGTTGGGAGTTTTAGGAAATATTGAGTTTTGGCCAACGACGGTGAACCACCGCCTGTGGCGGCTTTCTGGCCATGTAGAGAACTGTTTTTGGTATTTTATATGTTCTACTCGCTGATACGAGCGTGTCGATATATAATATGCAAATTTTGGAGTTTGTATGGATTTGTTATGATTTTTACTGTTTCATACCGGTGAATTTTTCAATTTGTGAGCAATTGAGCATCGGAGCGACTTGTGGTTTGGACACATTGATCGTGGAAGTGTTCCGGAGACTTTGGGAGGTCTCGGAAGTGGTTTTGCCTCAATTTGGCGTTACTTTGAGATTTTGGTTCGATTTGGGGATTCAAACTTTAATTAAATGGTGAATCGTTAACTGAATCAGAGTTGTACTTCTTTAGGTACTTAACGAAGTATTCTTTGGACGGCTATTGTGGTTTGGCTGCTTCGTTCTGTATTGAAGATGCAGCAGGAGTTTCGAGGTGACTAATCTCACAAGGTTCATTTATGAACGGATTTATTATTTATATGGAGTTATTATATAAATCATATGCAAAATGTTTTGAAAATGATATTTGTTTGAAATGATATGAACTTGTTCGACTACGATTCATAGGACTACGGTTCACAGGTAGGAAAATGAGTTTAAGTATATTATGTTTTACTTGGATTTTTGATTATGAACTATAGTTGGTATTAGTAAGCATCCCTGAGCGCATGACTACGTGTATATATATATATATATATATATATTTATTTATTTACATGAAATATATGTTTTTTGGTGGATTGTGGATTGATGAAAACAATATGCATGGATTGATGCTTTTTATTGTTTTGTGTTATGGCTTTTCGGAAAACAATGATTATGGAAATGTCGATTTCGATTGTTTTGAAAGCGTTGAGATTTGTGTAACATTTTGAGTCCTGTGCGACTGCTTTAATGTTTTGCTCCGTGGGACTGAAAGTTCGAGGAACGAAGGTCTATGACCTTGGGCAGAATATCAGGTAATCACATCTTTGGCCGGACGAGTGGTTACGAATTCAGTTAGAGCTCTAGTCTGTCTACCATATAGGTGATTCATGGGGTAATTGGAACTGGTTATTGATAACTCATGACATTACGTGTTTTTAGGGAACCAAGTGTGAGTTGCTTCCTTATTAACGGTTTTTAGGAGGATAAGGTGCAAGTTGATTTCCTTATTAACAATTTGATAGAATTCAAGGTATGTGTTGTTTTCTATGGTACGATTATGGTACAATTAATAGAAATCAAGGAGTGAGTTGCTTTCTATATTATATTGATAAAATTCAGGGTATGTGTTGTTTTTTACGGTACGATTTTGGTACAATTGATAGAAACTAAGGAGTGAGTTGTTTTCTATGTTTCATTTTAAAAAGAACCAAGGTGTAAGGCCTTCTCCAACCCAAGTGTTCAAAGTGCTAAATGGCCAAAAAATAGTCCATGATGTTAAGGGGCAAAGTGCCAAATTTGATGGGCAAATGTGAGGCTAAAGGGCTAAAAATAGCCCTAAGAGGAGCCCTTTGGCCCTTTGGAAAAACTGGATCAGAAGCATGCTGGCCCACGCACGTAGTGGAGGATGACAACAGCATGACATCAGCAACAGTTAGTTGCTGACGTCAACTAGCCGTTGGGTATTTTTTTTAAATAGCCGTTGGTTAGGTTTTTTTTTAATCATCTTTAAAAAAAATACAACCGAAAAAATATTTTTTATCATAAAAATTATTTCAATTACTATAAGTCAATTGACTTTAAAAAATAAGCGCGCGCGCGCGCACACACACACACATATATATATATATAAGATGTCCAAAATGTTAAAATATATTTTAGGGCTATAATTTAGCCTTGACGGGTTAGAGACGGTTGATGTCAGATCAATAAAATAGTACAGAGTTGAGGGCTAAAATTTAGCCCCAAAGCTATTTTTACCCCTTTGGGTTGGAGATGGTCTAAGTTGCTTTCTTTTATTTCGATTTGAAAGGAAATTAAAGTGTGAGTTATTCTCCTTTATTTCGTGTTTTAAGGAATCAATTTTAAGTTGTTTTCCTTATTTCTAGTGTGAGTTATGTTGTTGACTGTTTTGAGTTACTCATACGAGCTTTCACAAGCTTACCGGGTTTGTTATGTGACAACCTAGTGCACTATTCAACGGTGTAAGGTTTAATCCTGCAGGTCAAGATAATCGTGGCTGAAGTTGGGATAGCATACTTGCAGCAGAACGGTAGGAAGCCCGTTTTGTGTCTTTACAGTTATTTGGACTTCTGTTATAGTAAGCTCTGAGGAGCATTTACGTTTTATTTTGTGGTTTACAATTTAATTCATAAGCTTATGTAATATATGACTCTGTGGGAGGGTCAATATTGACATAGTGGGTTCAGGACATCAATATGTATGTTGTATAAACGGAAAAAGTTTATAGGTATTTGGTATTGATGGCTGAACGTTCACGTATATATAATTATGAGATTGTATATCGATTTTTAATTGTGTTAAAAATCAGGTGTGTGACATAAAAGCTCAACCCTTGACCCCTCGAAAATAAAACATTTCAAGTAAATTATTCGTCCGAAATACTTTCACTTCACTCAAGAAACAACTAATCGTACCAACAACCTACTTAATAAAATTTTTGAAATCACATGAAAATTAATAATTAATTTTGTGGTGTATTACACAACGGGTTGACCACATGAGGATCAAGGAGTTGACCAAGATGAATAGGCAAGAAGGTTGTAAGTGATGTCTGCAATTTGTGTGGCTAACATGGATATCCTAAACAACAATAAAGCACGCCAAACACCCAAAAGATCTAAACAGGAGAACAAGAAGCCTGGCAACTTATACGACCTAATTAGGCATATAAATTAATCCATGCAATCACAATGGTCAATCGAAAGTAGTGTAGAAAAGGTGGGTCTCTCGCAGATGATAGTGGTTAGCAAATACAAAAAAGGGCAAGAATACAAACTATTATAAATAGGTCGTGTTAGGTTTGAGTTTGCTGACCCATTTAAACCACATAAACAACTCACCACTTAAGACACTCAATTGAAAAATATGCATGAAGTCTTGAAATAATGGTACATATCTTCACCATTTAACTCATTTAACACGTTAAAACACTAAATATATATTTAAAATATTACTAACTTTTAATGGGTCTTGTATATGAATTATTTATAACTGAACTCGATCTTTCTAAAGAAAATTATATAAACAGTATCCGAACTTAGACTCATTCTAAACTTTCATACCCGACTATGTAAAACTACAACTTTGGTATCCGAAGTTTGAAGCCCGACCTAACATTCATACACGCGACAGTGTTAACTAACAATCCACATGCTAAATTTCGATGGGTATTTGGATCATTTTGTTACCCAATCCTTATTTTGCAGATCCCTTCTTCTTCTTCCCTTATCTTTTGCAAATCTCCTTTTCTCTATTCATTCCCTTTCTCTCTCTTCTATTCTTCTTTTCCTACTGTACTTTACTCTCACGACCTAACTTGGATGGGTATTTGGACTGTTAACGTCGTCATGAACGGCGTGTACTGTTCTTGGGTCGGGCTTCATACTTGGGGTACTAAAGTGATAGTTTTGAATAATCGGGTATTAATGTTAGGAGTCGGCCTTACTTCGGGTACTGTTTGTAAAATTTTCTCTTTTAATAAACGGGTTACACGGGATCATATCGTGTTAACGGGTTGACATACAAACGACCCACTTTTTAATCGCGCAGGTTCAACCAGCTTTATTTCATGCATGTTTCGAGTTGTGTTATTGGGACGTGTCTGAATTGACAGCGCTAATAAAAACTAAGTTTGAAATGAAAAATACAATACATAAAAACTAGGCTTCTTTGTATGTATGAATGTAAAAGGTAACATAATTTAGCATAAAACCAAAAGCGGACCAAAATTTAAAACAATAAATGAATTTTTTTTAATAAAATGCATGTAGACAACTCGTCAAACATTTCCGTTGCAAGATATCTATACCTAGATATTGTAATAACTCACTTTAATTACCATTTATATAAAATCCCTGCCCTTTTCTCCAATACTTGGACAAGACATCTTCAGGATTTTGAAACTCAATGAATAATGGCCAAATCTCAGGTATAGTTAATTTTGATTTCAATTCATAAAAATTATACCAACCTGACAATGATTTAGTCCCATAAATGCATGCATAAGCCCTCGTTAAAGTTCATATCTCAGGCACACCAACTAAATATATCTGTCTCATTTAAAGATTAGATAAAGTTTTCAAATCAGAACACAACTCTTGGAAAATTTGATTTAGGTGCCCCTCTCCTAGCAATATATATAGCAAACCTAGTAGTTCATTCCTCTTTACTCTCGAAAAGCAAATCTCTTTCTTTACACCCTTGTTTGATCCATAGCTGCTGACCTTTTCTTTGCTAGCTAGCTGGTTAGCCATGGCTAGAAGGAAGGTGAGACTGCACTACATTGCCAATGCGAGTTCCCAACGAACGACATTTAGAAAAAGAAAGAAGGCTCTCTTGAAGAAGGAGGGAGAGATAACCACTCTTTGTGACATCAAGGCCGCGGTGATCATCTACAGCCCCTTTGATGCTGAGCCGGAGGTGTTCCCAAGTCATCCAAAAGTCCACGAACTGCTGACAAAGTTCCAAGATATGTTGCAGAAGGATAAGGAAAGAAAGATGGTCGAGAAGAAGACACTTTTACTACATCGAATCCATGAAGTCTGGGAGCAGATCAAAAAGCAAAAAAGAAGGAAGGTGAGATTGCACTACATTGCCAATGAGAGTTCCCGACGAACGACATTTAGAAAAAGAAAGAAGAATCTTCTGAAGAAGGTATGAGAGATAACCACTCTCTCTAACATCAAGGTTGTGGTGATCATCCACAGCCCCTTTTGATGCCGAGTCGGAGGTGTTCCCAAGTCATCTTGAAGTCCACGAACTGCTGACAAAGTTTCGAGATATGTTGCAGATGGACAAGACAAGAAAGATGGTCGACCAGGAGACATTCTTACGACAGCGAATTGACAAAGTTTGGGAGCAGATCAGAAAGCAAAAAAGAGACAACCGAGTAAAGGAGATCACTCAAGTCATGTTCAGTTGTTTGAAGGGCAGAGCACTCTCTGAACTGGAAATGAATGATCTGCATTGCCTCAATTTTATCATCGAACGCAACCTCAGGGACCTCAAAATCAAGCAGCAAGCTATCGATGAGAAGAATCATGAGGAAAACCAGGAGAATCAGCTCAACCAGGTGCAAGCTGAAAAGACTGTGGTAGAGCTCGGCTTAACGACGAGGAGTGCATTTAGGGAGGGAACCAGCAGAGGTGTGAAGCAGCAACAACACCACCAAGACTCGATGGAGATGCATACCATAGAGCAAATGCAGTACCAGATGATACATGTTACAACTCATAGGTAGCAACAATTGTTCCAGCATCAACCCTGGTTCGTGGACATCATGAACCCACCACCGTCCTAAACGATGGACTTCTTGCACCCACTACCACTGCTTTAACCAGGAGGGTTCGGAGACTAAAACAGTGATAATGCTACATGGTCAAACAATTCTTCATTTCGTTTCCCTTGAACAATCTATGGTTTGAGTTTCTTTTTGTGAATTTTTTTTTAAATTTCGGACAATTTTCTTTTGGTTTGGTTTTCTTGCATGAAATTTGGGCTGTTTAATTGTTACGGACCACCATTTGTTTGAGTTTATTTTCTGGTTTATTTTTTGAATTGCTTACTTTTGTAAACTGGAACTGATTTGCTTATTATTATTGGTTTGGTTTTTTTTTTTGGGACAATTATTGGTTTTGGTAATGTATTTCATAATTGTCGATGTTTATTTTGTTATGTGGTTTAATATTGGTTTGTTTTGTATTTCATATATTGTTGTTGTTTTTGTCCGAGTATTACTCAAACACGAAAGTCATCTTAATGAAGTCATCCAGAATATATAGAACAAAAACCTGAACTTCATTGCACTTGTAAAGATAGATTACGAATGTAGTCCTAAGAAATCTGATAGCTTACATCAAAGCTGAAAAGACTTATTCACTTTCAAGTTTTCAAGGTTTGAAAGCTTCTCAGCTATATCCTCAATCTAATTATGCAACAACACAAAATCAAATTAGATGGCTCATAAGATTCAAAATTATTTTACTTATGAATATTATTAAACCATTAATAAAAAAATGTTATTCTTAAGCTCAGATAAAGGAGACGTGGAAGAGCATATGACATACGTTCCTGTTCATGAGCCTATCTTCGAGAGCTATCAAAGCTGGTTCTAGATCCAAACCTAAATCTCCATGATCACCTTCCTTGCAATATTGCACTATAGTCACAGTTAATAAATAACTCCAAGATGATAAGGTAACCTTGTTCGTAACTAAACATTGTGAAATTTACTCACCTATGAATTCCTCTACATCTTCACACACAAACCAAGATAAGCACCAATCCCCAAATTTCGCTAACAACATCTTGTCAAGTACCTGGCACTGAGGCCGATTCGGACTTGATCGAGCAAGATCAAGCTCGAAAGTTTTCGACCTTTGAACTTGAAATTGTGATTCCGTTTGAGCTTCAAGGCTTGTATGGTTGGAATCAGGAGGAAGAGAGCTTCAAAACCCAACCGATTGCAAGCCGTGAAGTTGGCAGAAAATGGAGAAGAACTCGGGTCTGCCGCTGCCGGTGTTTATGGTTTCAATCCACCGCGTACAGTATCTTCCAGGGTGAGTGAGCTACTAGGGGAGGACAGTGAGGTGGTGGTGAGCCATCCTGCTTGAGATTGCCAGAAAATGGAATTAGAACCAGGTCTAGTCGGACGGGATCCGTCCGGGTTAGGGTTTATGAAGAGGAGAGATAACAAAGAGAAAGTTTCTACTTTTGAAAGGTTTTGGAAATTATGAGAAAAATTTGGAAATTTTCTATTTATAGAAAAACTTTCGAAAATAGAAATTCTTTCGCTGATCATAACTTCTTCATAAAATATATAATTTTCGCATGTCGCATGTCCACAAACTAATATCAACACACTCTAAAATTTTCATGAAGGAAGTTTTTAGAGAAACTTAACGAATAAAAAGTCAACCTCAAAATGTTTCGAGTAATAATTCGTCCAAAACACTTTCACTCCACCCCAAAACCAACAAAAGGCACCCAACACAAATAATCGCACAAATCAACAACTTATTAATTTCTAAAAATCATCATAAATTAATAACATAAATTCGGGCTATTACAATAGAGTCAACAATTGATCATAACAAAGCAGAGATAGATAGTCGACAGGGCTCTAAACTTTTCTTTTTCTCCTTGAGTTGCTTGACTGGTTTCTTGCTTCTCTTATGCATCTTTGTTTTTGAATCTGACGTCCAACGATCTTTTATTCTGTTTCAAGAACTAACTCCTTTGCTTCAAAGAAAAGTCTTCATCCAATTTTCTTATTGGTCAGACAATAATGTTAACATCACTCATCCAATACAAGCTGGCCAAGTCATTAATTTTTCTAAATAAAACTCCATCTTTTGTGCAGTTTCATGGATTAAACAATCTGCAGTCCATCAAGAATCCTTGTTGCATCATAATTCCATGCAATTTCCTTCTGTAAGCTTCTTCCTAGTTTGCTTCAGACAACTTATCAAATGCAAAAAAAAAAAAAAAAATTATTTAAAAATATAAAATAGACTAACAAAGAAAACATAGGAATTTATATTAAAAATATCACATAAATATGCTTCTATCAGTAACACTATGGACCAAATTGGAAAATAAAATATCTATTAATAAAGAAAACTTTGTTTACATTTAAATAATCAGACATCTGTCTGCTCTAGAGAGGACCTTTACTTTAAGAATTTGAGGAATTTTACTATTTCATACTAGTATATGATTTAATTCAATGATTTCAACCATTGATCATTTAGATTCCTATGCAAGAATTGTGTCTACAAAAAATTAACCAAATCCATAATCGGTTAGTTATTCAAAATTGTATAAAAAAATGTGGTCCGTTAGATAAAATTAAAACGATCACTGTGCTAAGCAAATGGTTAAATGTTTTTCGATTTGGCTAATTTTGTATAAGTCATATATATAACCCTTCTAGTGAGGGATCCTTTTTTTGTCATTTTAAGAAATGGCTTATTATACCAACTTTGCGGTCACATATCGGTATCTCGACCGCTCAGTTTTTAGGTCTCTATATATAGATCACTTATGCAAATTTTCAACCAAATTAATAATAGTTTAAACACCGAACTAGATCAAATCAATAGACAAACCGAATTTGTCCAATGTGAACTATTTATGTTCATAATAGGAAATCACAATTATAAATACTCAAATTATTATCAATTTGGCTGAAAATATAACTACTTACGGTGATTTATACAACCAAGTCACTATACATTACTAGACTGGAAAAAAAATATGCCTGAAATGAGAGAAGACTACTTCCCCACAAGCAAAATATACATAATCGGCTTCTTGTCGACTCCTCCGACAAACCTAGAACAGGACCCCCATTTGCAAGGTGCTCTAATAGCGTGCACCGCGAAAACCACCCCATCACATTTTGATACACAAACCTATATCAACTTCCAAGTATGTTGATAGTCAAATTGATATATCTTCCATATTGTGTTTTATACGAATCGACAATACCTCCGAGAATGAATTAACACTAAGCCAATCCACAGATGATAGTTTCCTCATGGTAACCAGTTGTCTTTGCCACCTTTTCCAACCAAGAAACTAGAAGAAGTTATGGAGTTGTACCCACACTTTCAAGAAACAAAGAGGGACCTTCTGCAAATCAAAGACATCATCATAAATTCTAACCAATACCATGGCTTTATCGAAAAACCATAGACCTCGAATAAGATAACTTCCCTAACATCCAATGGAGGGAACCAAATAAGAAAGCGTTCGCAACTCTATATGTTAATCGTAACCACGTCACACTCGACCATAGTTTCTCCATTTGTACCATGAAAGTAAAAGGAACAAAGTAACCATGAGCTGAGACATAACACGACTTGAAATTGAGGAAGATTTCTCCAAGAAGCACTAGATTCAAAGATAATAAATTTATGAACACTCAGGAAGCCAAATTTGCCGATATCTCTGTCAATACTGAAAAGCGACACGCGTGAGTGTGGAAAATTAATTAAATAGGTTTGAGAAAATCTATTTAAAGAAGTGGGAAGTTATTGTACACAGTTTCTAATTTCATGGGTAAAATGCATGGTGGGAAGTTAACTACAGAGGAGTAAAAAAAAATTCTTATCTTTTTCAATTTTGATTTTGTTATGTACCTTCTTACCCCTCAATTATTAAATAATCTTGAATTTAATAAGAATTTATGTAATTTTGTACCCATTTTGGCTAACAAAATGAACACTCTTAATATAGTCAAAGTGGGTTCTCTTAATAATTGACTAATCTATGTCATACTCGATGTGAGAGGATAAACAAGCCGCCAAACCTAAGAAATCCAAGAGAGAGTAGTAGAAGCTTCTCCTTGATTTATTCTTTCAGGACTTGTAGTCTTGTACATCAGCATAAAGAATTTGAACATTCATAATGACATCCAATGAAATGGAGAAGGAGGTACCTTTCCTTTTTCCTACAAATTTCTTGGAGCAACTCAACAGAAGCAAGAAGCTAATTAGTACATCTATGTTCATGACAACAACAAGCCTCTAAGACCCTTAATAAACTTCAATTGAGTAACAAAACTATTAGGGACAACAAATTATGAACAATGAAGAAATATTCTGGTTAAGGCAGTGTGTCACGAGCTGCACTTAAGAGTTGTGCTATCGTGACACTTTGTAAGGAGATGTCAAGAGGGTCGAGCCTTGAGGCAAGAAGATGCTGAGAAGGGTGAGCATTGGGACAAGGAGAAGCCAAGAAGGGCGAGCCTTGGAAGCCCAAGGGCGAACTTGAAGTTAAAGTGAAGACGAGTGGCATTATCATAATTAAGTGGAAGTTCTTGTTCGAGGTACTTCGGCTTTGAATTTGGGAAAACTCAGAACACGAGAAATGTCCGGAACGTCGAAAGAGTTCAATGCACTTGACGGCATGCCATTGGGAGTTCGTATAAATTAGTTATGAACAATTATTCTCCTCGGCTATTTTGATGTTTCCTCCCACCATGTTCATGGAAGCAAAATATGCTCTATAGGGGGAGACATGATGTCAAGCTCTCCACCACCCCCGATGCTGGCCTTCATGGGGTACTAAGTGAGCTTCTTCCGGGCACCCTTGGGGGCCTTGGGAGCCGGGCATGTGTCGTCAGAAAGGGGAGGCATATGTTTCCACGAGTCAGGATGTCTTGTGGACGGTATTGGCCTAAAGGCTAATATTGCGGGTCGACGTTGGGGGGCGAGGTTCATATAAGGGTGATCCTTATGTCGTCGGCATTAGACAAACATGTGGGCTTACGGAAGATATGTTGGGACCCCATGGTGCTCATTGGCCACGAAGCAAGCGACGTGGGCATGTGTTAGGGTTCGACCTTGCCCAAAGCAAAGTGATGCCAGCAAGCACGGGAGGGGCGACGCCGTGCTAGACTGAAGGAAGCTTAAGAGGGGCATCGAGGATGAGTTGCTCACTTAGGCGGCATGCCAACAAGCAAGACGGCATGCCCGCTTGAGGATTGGCCTACGGGTTATAATATGCCTTGGGGCCATGATGGTCATCAAGAAGAGAACAAGACAACCTAGTCAGAGAAGAAAGGCCACAAGGCTTAGGTGACTTGTCAGGTTGGTACTAAAGGCTTGAATATACGGCCAGGTGTTACCTATGAGTCGAATGAGCTGTCTAGGTGATGCTCATGAGGCGAAGTATGAGGGCATGTGTTGCCCAAGAGCCAAGTGGGTTGCACAAGAGATACTCACGAGGCGAGATACGACGGCAGGTGTTGTCCACGAGCAGAGTGAGTTGCATAAGTGATGCTCATGGGGTGCAGGGTGAAAACAAGTGTTGCCTATGAGTTCATTGGGTTGTGCAAATGATGCCACAGGACGAAGTAAGTGGGCAGGTGCTATCAAGGAAGGTGCGCAAGTGATGCGCACAAGGTTAAAGTACGTGAGCATGGGTTGCCCTTGAGCTGAAGAATGAGTGGGTCACATAAGTGATGCCTACGAGGTGAAATATGCAAGACATGTGTTGTCTTGGATCTAAATGGGTGGTGCGAGAGATGCCCACGAGGTGAGCAAGGTGTGCAAGCTACTAAGGAATGACTTAAGGAAGAAATGTGAATGTCAACTTAGTCTCGGTACAGGGTCATGCTACTTGTTATCGACATGAGAGATGCACGCAGGTTAGTGATGGGCTGGCGCAAGCCGAGTTGACATAAAATCTTATCGGTTGGGCGAGTGTCTTAGAAGACAATCATGACACAAGGAAGCGATCGGTTAGTCACAAGAAGTGAGACTCATGCGTGAGTAGCTTTCGTTGGTAAACCCCAACAAGTAAGGGGATGTTGTCAAAAGGATCAAGTTGACAAGAGAAGCACACAAAAAGAAAAACAGAAATGGAGTAATGGAGTATTAAGGAAGTAAGGAAGATAAGCTGGCCTCGGTTCAAAGGAAACTTGGCGCCGTACGGGCTAAATTCTGCTGCGTATAAAGTCGGCCCGAGACACAGTACGAGTTATGTGTTATACACATTTATTTCAACGAATTTATAGTATATGATAATTACAGATATAAAGTACTTACGTCTTACGAACATTTATCGAAACTCAAATTTTTTTTTTCTTTCAAATTCTTTTAAATATTCCTCAAATCTCAATCCAATCAAAATTGTGGTCATACATTAAAACCTGAAACTATACTGAAATAACAAAAAGTTGGGACATTTCTATTAAATGGAAAAGGATCCCACTTTAGATTCGTTGTGTCATGTCCCATTAGTATTAATATTGGAGCTTTTGCATGTTGAACTAGAAAACTAATTGAAAAGAAAAAGGTTCGAGTCCATCATCCACAGTGGCCACCATCCGATAAATCCCACTACGGCACTACTTCGTCGATGATGACACAAGACTAAGTTGGTACCATCAATTATTGTCCTCCTAGCCTACCATATTTTTGTCCCTTCCTCACTATCAACCTTGTTCTGTTCATCTCAACTACTCAGGCCTATCCCTTTGTCGAAAAAAACTACTCAGTCCTATCCTATCTCCAACACCAGGACGAGGTTCAAGGCCCAATGAAAACGAACATATTCAACACTACCCTGCAATGTGTCAAGCAAGCAACAGTGATCGCCAAAACGTGGCAACCCTGGGAACAAAGAACCAATGACTCATTTAACACCTCAGGAAACAAACCGATGACCGAAACCCCGTCCGATGACCGAAACCCCGTTTAGCTTAACAATAAGTTCATGTCACTTCGAGATAGTCTAATTTAAATTTATACCAATATTTGCTCGCCATCACCTCATAGAATTCATCATCCAGGACAATTCGTGTATTTTCTTTACAGCAATTGCATTAGTACACAGCGCTATCTTGATGCTAATCAGTTTAAATTGCCACATTTTTCATGATTTTTAAGCCGAATCAAGGAATATGATACTTAAATATACCCGATAGGTTTTCCCTAGACACTCTTGCTACGTTTGCTACCACAGTGCTAAATTGGCCCGCCAGAAAAATCCAAAAGTTCATGATCTTAAACCGTCTCCCTCAATTTTGGCACCTCTCACGTTTTATTTATCTAGAATAAGAATCATAAAAATAATAAGAATCATATAGTATACTGAGAAACGAATGGATGAGAGAGGATTGAGAGGATTGGAAGACAGGACTAAGCCTTCAGATTCTTCACGGCTCTGCTTAATCCACTTGTGCACTTGTTTATATACATAAATTCATTAAATTCATTCATAGGAGGATCATTTATATGAATCATATTCATAGTCATCGATCAGTGAAAGTGACAATGGGAAAGAGATCGTCGATAGCATCTGGGTGTGGCACTAGTACTACGAGTCTCTGTACCAGTCCTTATCCTTCTCACTTCTTGTGGCGTGGTGGGGTTTACGTGTCTACCAATTAAGCTTTTTCCTTGATAGCTACATCCCTAATCACCACACCTCATCTCGTCTCCAAAGTCCAAATTCTATCATTATCATTGTAATTAACTATTGATATCTAACAAAAAGAAAAATCCAATCAGATCATCAAGGACCAGTTTGGTATCTTCTCCATGAGTCGACTATGTTCATAAGATCTAGTCTGGACTCTGTCGAACAACACACTATAAGACCACCAATCGAGCCTTTTAAGATCTGGATTCAGACTAGAACAACTTAACATCACACCAATAAACCAGTGCATAAGACATTCGGAGCTATCAAGACAATTACGGAATACATTCCTCACTAATTAAATCAATCACACCACAGCATAGTAATTAAGCCAAGCAACATTAGTTGATGACTTCCCAAGGTAGAAACGCATGCTTATCATCGCATCATACACCTGTACAAACAACCTAGGAATATAATTCGGATGATCAAGAATCTAAATCAGTTCTATGGTCCTGAACAATAATATGCACATATGAACATCAACAGTAGAAGAATAAGTAAACACTCAAATGATCTGTACTTCTATTGACATAAGAAAAACATAAATATGCACAAACTAAAATTATAAAATCATTCTCATCTTCTCCAACATCTACAAAGAAAAAAAACCATGTATATGTCATATTTTGTACAAGATCACACTAGCTTGGCCAGCATATTTATCATGTATCCCCTAGTTTACAACTAATGTACAAACGGTAATTGATTAAAGAACCACAGAGACATGCTGCCTTTGATCTTTCCCCTAGTATTCACACAACTGTGAGTCCATGACTTCTATACATCACTCCCAAACTTTGAAATATTATAAGATATATACTTCATCTTCTACTACTTGATCTATAATTATATTAAAAAGTTTATGATTCTTCTGTAGTTTGATTTTACTGGAATGAGAACCTCAAAAGAAGGGTGCACGATGAGGTATACCCTTACGTCTGCGTCTTCCAGCATTGCGATCATTGTAGAGGGGAGGAGTGGATGGAGAGAGGTTATTGGCAGTGGCCTCATCATCAGAGGATGTAGCATTGCCTTCCCCCATCATCAAACGGTTGAACATTTGAGTTGTCTTTGCAATCTTCTTTGGGGTTGTTGATTCATCTGATTCTGACCCTCTCATATGGTTATACATTTGATTCATCTGAGTCGCTTTTGGAAACCTCACTGTAAATGAAAGGTCGGGGTCACCACGCTCCATACCTCCGAGCTATAAAATATCAAGTTGTCAGATACCAAACGAAATTAAAGAGCATTAAACGTTTCTCACAATCTTCAAACCCAATACATTAACACAAAGCAAGTAATGAAGTATGGATGTCTAGTTTGTATACTTGCTCAAGTCAAGAAAGAAACAGAATTTCAATTAGTCAGTCCCCACTGAACTAAAGCTTGAAACTTCTAACCATCAAACCATGAATCAGTTTGGAACTTGAACAATGAATAACAACTAAAGGAAACATAAAAAAAAAATTAATGTGACATTGAACAAAGCTAGAGTTAGGATTGTTCATCACCTTGCAACCCAATGAGCAGAACCTAAAGGCATCGACCAGGCTTCTGCAGCAAATCTCACAAGTGTAGGTAACACCTTTTCCAGGCCTCGGCTGTGGCCTCTCATTCAGAAACACAATCTTTGCACTGTTAATGATGTACGTCTGCACGCACGAAATGTCTATGTACCTCTGAATCTCACTCACTCTCACCACATTATGGTAGGACGACCTTCTTATCTACACAAGACCAACCATACCACACATTAATCTCAACATTTTAGCAAGCATAGCTAAACAATGACATTCTTATTCAACAACATTACACAAAACAGCTCGACGGATTCCGAAGGATTAAAAATCAATCCATAACTCAGCACTTAAATAGTAGAGGAGAAGAAAATATGAGAAACCTGAACATAGTGATGACCTTGGTGATGAATCAAACAGGAAGGGCACAAAGCAGGGCCTCTACAATCCAAACAGAAATGGTTGCATTCACTCTTGTTGGAATCACAATGAATCGAACACGAGTTGAAGTACTTTGCCCGAAGCATTGGTCTCAACCAGGGAGGAGTTCTCTCATCCTCTTCCTTCCCCATTCGACCAATCGCAATCGAACTCACCTAAAAAAACCAATTAAAAAAATCAACAACCCAACTCAAAAATAACCCTTGTTCGAATCAAAGATTACAAAACAAAGCAGAGCAATGCAACAAAGTACCATAGCTCTGTTGAAGTCGGCCCCAATCTTTGCACTCTGCTGCTGTTGTAGTTCTCGTTCAAGATAGCTGTCCAGTTTCTGATGAAACGAATCAAAACCCAGTTGGTAAATTCAGTCCGTAATGAAAAGCAGAACCAAAAAACAAGGAAGCAAGAAGAAAGAACAACATCAGACCTTGATGGGCGGTGGAAGATGAAGCAGTAGACAAAGAGTTGAAAAAAAACGGCAGAAGGAAAGAAACTAGGGTAAAGCAAGAGAAGTGGAATTATATAATACCCTGGATTCTAATTAGATGATATGGAAAACACTGGAACAAGAGGAAACACACCGATAGATGCTAAGGCGGTCGTCGACAAAAAAAGGAAAATAAAGCTGCATATTTTTTATAATATTCAATTTTAATTTAAGTTTAGAGAGAAGCTACAAAAAGGAGAGAGGGAAAGTAAAAAAAAAAAGGAGGACGGAAACGTGCCCCTATTTTATCAACGCTCAACGGCCATAAATGCGTACAGCGATCACGAGAGATTCCTGTAATGATGGCCGTACGATTGGACTTGGTGAGTGGTGGGCCGTCGGATTTGGGGTGGTGGGGAGGCGTGCCTCTGTAAGTTTTGGAAAGGGGGGGACCCAGGGCGCATCATTCACGGATGTGTGTGAAACGCCGCCACAAAGGGGATGTTTTGTCCACACCACTCAAACCTAGCTGGTCAAACCATGCGTCCTCCTTGTTGCTCTTAAACTCAACTGGTTTGGATTGTTTTTTATTTTATTTTTTCTATGTGGAAAAATGGTTTAAACGCCTGCGACCAAAGTCAGATATCTATCCATCCGAAGGGTTGAAGACTGGGTAACTGCCAAAAGCCTCCGCGGTACAAATGTAGGGACATTATATGATCAGACCAAAACCAATTAAAATGGACGTCATGTGTCAGTCATATATTGCTATCTAATTTGATCTTTTCGATTTTTAATAATATCACATATATTCAAAACTATTTAGATATTAATATTGACCGAAATTTTACATTTTTATAAATTTAAAGTACTGAAATCCCGAGGACAATCATTACGAAGAATAGAAAAAGAAACAGTACGTAAGTAGTTTGTAATAAGATTGATCCAAGTATGGCAAAACCCAAAAGCTTTTAAACATGCAACTAAATAATCTCAATTAAGAAAGTCATAAACCTTTTCTAAATCAAGTTTGACTGCCATAGATCTCATCTTACCTCTTTTCTTGTTAAAAGAAGAAAATAATTCATGTGCTATAAGAATATTATCATGAATAGACTTGCTAAGAGCAAATGCACCTTGATTATTAAAAATACATTTAGTCAATAAAGGTCTAAATCTAGTAATCATAATCTTGGTAATAACCTTGTAATCAACATTACAAAGGCTTATAGGCGATAGTGATTCACAGTTTCTGGATTATCGATCTTTGGATTAAGAACAATGTTAGTGCAATTAATAAGAGACAAATCAATATTAGAAGAAAAGAAATCAGAGACTAAATTGTATAATGGATCTTTAACCTGATTCCAGAAAGTATGATAAAATATAGCAGGAAGACCATTAGGTCCAAGTGCTTTCAAAGGACCTATGTTATGAATAGCTTGAAAGACATCATCCAAAGAAACCGGAGCCATTAACATACTATTATCTTCATCAGAAATGTATGGGTGAATATAAGATAGGAAGTATAATAAAGCTTCAGAAGAATGGTGAACAGACGTTATAAACCGTTTTTTAAAAGAGTTTATAAGAATAGAGGCAATTTGATCCTGATCATTAGTTCAGTTATTGATATCGTCTTTGATTCGTAAAATTTGGTTTTTCGTTCGCTTGATAGTAGCTTGCATCTGGAAAAAATTATTATTTTCATCACCTAACTGTAACCATTTAGTTTTGGCCCTCTGAGCCCAAAACAATTCTTCCTCACGAAACAAAGACTCAAGTTAGTTGATTAAATGAAACTCTAGTGTTTGGTTAAGGTAAGAAGTACCTGTAGAAGTACTATGACTATCTTGAATTTAAGAATGTAAATCTCTCATTTGATGGAACAGATTACCAAAGACAGAAAAATTCCAATTTCTTGGTAAAGCCTGAAAAGCATTAACTTTGGAAAGAATATTTTTTGTGGCACTTCCAGCTATAGGAGAGAGCCAAGTTGTGTTAACAATGTTTGAAAAATCATGATGGTTAAGCCATATAGCTTCCAATTTAAAAGCTCTACGTTTCCTAGGCACATTAAGATTAAAAGAAAGAAATATCATACCATGATCTGAACTAGTAACTGGTAAATTATTAAGAATCATATAAGGAAACAAAGAGATAGCAGCACTATTGGCTAAAACTTGATCTAATCGTTCACAAATTCTATCGCAATCTTGTTGCTTGTTAGTCCAAGTAAAAGCACTACAATTATAAGGAAGAGAAACTAAACCACCTTTATTAAGAAAGTCTCTAAACTGAATCATGTATTTATTAGTTCTTCTAACACCGCCACTCCTTTCACTCAGATTCAAAATACAGTTAAAGTCACCCATAAAAATCCACGGATCATGGTAGTATGCAACAAACTAAGTTCATTCCAAAAAGCTAATTGTCAATGTTTTGAGGATACATATAAACAAAGGTAACATCACATTGGAACCCCAAACTAACATGCATAATACGACAATGTATAAAACGAAAATGCAGAACTAACACATTAATATTATACACCGAATTTTTCCAAAGCAAAAGCAAGCCACCAGAACGCCCTTCAGCAGGGATACAGAAATAATTAGAAAATGGAATTTTACTAACCAAAACCTTTGCTGCAACATCATTTAACATTGTATCTAACAAACAAAATATATCAAAAGCTAGCAAGGTTCTCAAAAAGACAGCCTGTGACAGGAAACCTTGTCGTGAACAACCACGACAATTCATAGAACAATACTCATCTAGATTAAAACTACTGAAACACAAATACACATCAAAACACACTTAAACAGGGTAGAAAATGAAATAAACAAGTACTAGACAGATACAGAGCAAAACACACTTAAACAGGAGAACAATATAAGGGGAAAATAAACAAGATCGAAATAGAGACAAGTAGGAAGCTACCGAAAGTAGGTTAAAGAAAATGAAAGAAACAAGTACTAAATAGAAACACACCAATAAACACTTACCCAGAAAATCAGTACAAGAGGATAAAATTTAAGTGATGCTGGTCGAGGGTTGTTGAAGTCAAGGTCGACAAATGGAAGATGACCAAGTTCAAAACTGGGATCGAGCAATAAGGAAGGACAGAAAAGAGTGGGTCTGATCACAAATGGGTAAGTAAGAACAGGAGAAGACGAATTTAAGGTTAAGGTTGGAGAAATATTTTGATTGAGGCCAGTGAAGTAAAAACAAGATGAAGACAAATCAAAAGCGGGATTAGAATTAAACAGTGCTCTTATTGGTATAATGACCAATGTCAAACTAATTGGGTTGAAAGGATTAGGTCTGATCTTAAGTTGGGGATTAAGAGCAGGAAGAAGTGGAATTAGAAAGGGGGTTCGGAGAGGTCACCGATGAAGGTTCGAGAGGTCTTTTGAGCCAGTGAGAAACAGAAGAGTCGAAACCAAAGGTTGGAAATATAGACTAGATATGGAGGGATAAAGGGCTAAACTGGTAAACAAGGTTGGAAAAGAATTCGGATCAGGTAGGAATCAATGGGATTGAGGCCGGAGACGGAGGTGTAAGGAGAAAAGAGGGCTCTAAAGGTTCTCAGGTTCTTAAGGTTTAACTTCTAATAATGGTTTCAAAATTTCTAATCTTATGTTTGCGGATGATTGTCTTATTTTTGCCAAAGCTTCTCATTCTGCTACCAAAAATATTTTGCATACTTTTACTCTCTTTTATGAAGCATCAGGACAACAAATAAATTATCACAAGTCCATAATTTACTGTTCTAATAACATTTCTGCATCTGTTAAAAGAGATATTGTTTTTTGTCTAGGAATCCAACATAAAGCTTCTATTGGCTGATATCTTGGAGTTCATAATACAGTTTGCTGGAAAGATCATCTTAACTTTAATGAACTTACAGTTAAAATTCAGAAAAAGTTAGCAGGTTAGAAAGCTCATACTCTCTCCCGAGGAGGTAAGTTAACCTTGCTTAAATCTAATCTTTCTGGAATGCCTAATCATTTCTTTCTTATTTTAAATGTTCTCGAAGTCCTAACAAAATTAATAAAGAGTTTAGGCAGTTCTTCTACGGTAAGTCACAAGGTCATGTTGATTGGAATCAAGTTTGTCTTCCCAAATCTAAAGGTGGCATAGGGGTAAGATTACCTAGTCATTTTAATAAATCTACTTAGCCAAATTAGGCTGGAAAATCTTAACTCAACCTCGTAATTGGTGGGTTCAGTTAGTTACTAGAAAGTACTTGAAGCATAATCACTTTTTAATAGTTCAGAAAAAGGCCTCAAACTCTTTAGCTTGGAAAGATATTTTATAAGATGGATTGTGGGAGATGGCTAGAGTAATTTATTTGGACTTTTAATTAGATGTTTCCTTTTCCTTTATATCTAATCTTGCCAGAAGATCATTACTCATAACATTTGGAATATTACTGCACTTCAGAATTTATTACCTCAGGATGTTGTTCAACAAATTTTAGCGATTCCTATTCCTATTCATCCTACACCTGATAGTTTTGTGTGGGTACCTTCATCTTCGGGGGCTTTCTCAATCAAATTTGTCTCTTGGATCCAATCTCAGACTATTCAGGGTCATTCCAAAACTTCAGTTTTAACAAAAATGTGGAAGTTAAGCATTTCTCCTAAAGTTAAACCTTTTGCTTGGACCCTACTTCGAAATGCTTTAAAAACTAGAGATTAGCTTTCTTATTATAATCATAATATTTCCCCACATTGTCCATTTTGCGTAAACACAATATAATCCATTGATCATCTTTTTATGCATTGTCCTTTTGCTGTTCGAGTTTGGTCTTCAGCTCCATCTCCTAATCCTTTATCTTGGAGTAGCTCATTTTTGGCTTGGATTGAGCATATGAGTAAGAATTCTTCTTCTGCTGAGGCGTGGGCTTCAATTCTTTACACTATTTAGGCTATTTGGAACTGCATGAATAATTTAATCTTTACGCATCTTCAAGCTTCTCCTACTTCTTGTGTTTTTCAGGCTTTTCTGCTAAGCTCTAGTTATATTAAGGCTAATCCTAGAACCTCTAATTCAAAGGTTTCAAAATTCTTTCATATCAAATGGCAGCCTCCTAATATGAATCATGTTAAGTTGAACTTTGATGGTTCTGTCAGAAATGGGATGGCCACTATCGGCTTTGTAATTCATAATGAGGATGGTAAAGCCTATGCCCTCCCTGCTCCTTGGGCCTACATCGATGCTCCCAAGACATCCAATGAATTTTTCTATTATCCTGCTTGCTACCCCACCAAAATTTGGCACACATTTGGTGTAAATCAGCGCAAAATCCTTTAGGAAAAAGAAAACAACTTATGGAATAGGAAGGCAGTGCCTGAGCCACTACCCTAATAAACAAGTCATTCCCAGCACCACTGAGCAACTTTCCTTGCCAACCTTCAAACTTCTTACTCAATTTCTCTTTATTAAATGTTAATGTTTCTCTTTTTATTTAATAGCACTCTTTCCAAAGAAAAAGTCTCTTTGGCTGCCACACTTTTGGACTTGTTTTATCAATTCTTATTATATATATTATTAAGGCATTGGGCTTAGTGGGCACAGGGCACATCTCTTTATTTTAAGCTAAAAATAGTTGGGCTGCGAGGACACATATGTTATCAGGAAGCTCTTCTAATGAGGACCATAAAATAAGAACTAGTTGAAGATTTTCTAATTAACGGTTTGGAAGACTCACTTTTCAATGACATTATGGAAAATCAACTGTTAGATGTTTATGTATGCATAAGTAGATAACTTCCGAAAATTTTCTTTCAAATTGCTAATTGTTAAGGTACTGAACTAGATAAAATCAATGGACGAACCAAATCTGTTAAACATGAACCGTTCATGTTCATAATTGATAAATCACGATTATGAATGTCTTAACGATTTTTAATTTGTCCGAAAAATTACATAAATGATCTACACACAAATATCTAAACATAAGGTTGATTTGCGAAAATGTCATCCAAAAGTGGGTCCAACCCAAAGTTCTCAATTTAGTGGTCCTCATTAGAAGGTATTCCTAGCTATGTTATTATTTAGACTGAAACTTTATCTGCTAGCTAGTATCATCAATCAATTACACTATAAATAAAAAGTCAATGGGCGCATCAGCCCCCACTTGTCATTAGTTGAGTTCGCCAGTGGCCATACTTCAAACAACCAATTCATGATCATCTTTTTTGGCAATTTACCATGGAGTCTAATCAATTTATTGTACTTTGACAGTAAAATATAATTAATTTATTGTACCACAGAAAGAGCAAATAATATGAGATTTTATCTTTTCGTGTTGTGTTTTGGGTCACCAAACCAATTGTGCCTCGCCCCCCCTTAGGTTGCACGGGTGCAACTTTTCATTGTTGCAGGGGTCTAGACTATTGTTTATGTAATACTCTGGCACTGAGCATGTTTAGTTGCTAAAGATATTATTTATTCACCTTAAAAATGAAAATATGATCTACATTTTACCAAAATAGAAAATGCAAAAAAAAAAAATAAAGAAGAAGAAAATGTTGCATTATTTAATAGAGTTGTTAATTGAGTTTCCAGGCTCTGCTTTGTTCAGCAAGTTCGACTCGTTTAGTGGCACTCATTGTTGACCTTTGATGGCATTTGGAGATGCCGATGTCATTGCTATCTCTTCACAACTTTCTAGACTGAGTTGGTAGTCAACACAATCAAAGCGTAGGTCTCACTTAACCTGCTTGATTGGTAGTACCTAGGGCTAGGTTCGGATCAATCCGGTCTGAAAAAGTTGAAAACCGAGACCGAAACCGGCACTATCGGTTCGGTCCGGATCAGTCTTTTGAGCATGTTAAAACCGATGAGAAACCGACCCAAAAACAATAGGGCCGGTCTTTCGGTTTTTCGGGCCAACAAACTTATTTTTCCAGATATCACTCATTTCAGTCTTTAGGTAACTTGCTTCCAATTTTCAGAATTCCAAATAAAAGCTATAAGTATAAGCTAATGGAGCTACACAAAACATCATAAAATCTGCAAAACTCTGCTTACTGCACTTACTACAGAATTTGCAGATTCACACACTGCATAGTGCATAACTACATATTGAAGCAATTTTGAATCTTCCATGAGTTGCAACATATGAAGTAGCAGACTATCCAAAGTGACAAATAAAGCAGTAAAGCCTTCCAATCCAACTATGCAAACTTACCCAATTAATTCATCCAAATATGCACTGAAATTAAAGCCAATAAGCCATAAACAGATAAACAGTCATAAACTCAAGTAACTAAACACGCTCAACTGAAGCCATAAACAATACTACAAGTCTACAATGCAGTTATTTCAATCAAAAACCCATCAACAATCACTAGAATGCAGTTCAATATTTCAATCAAAAACAACACTTATTAAATGTTTAAAACTTCAAAGCTTCAAGCCATGTATTGAACTTGAAGTCTTGACTCTTGAACCCTTAATGAAAGGGGCAGAAACCAAGAAGGCAGGAACTTCATGAATCATGAGAGTGATGACACCATTGATTCAACTCATAGGGCTCCACCCTGCATAAAAAGGGGCAGTTCAACGCAAATAAAAAATATGCAGAAACAATATTTGCATATCAGCAGCTAACAACTATATTCAAACGATGGTTCAAAACTTCAAATGTTCAATACTCGAAATCTCGAATAACTTAAATCTAATATTGCATAAATTCTTGGGAACTGAACCGCTATATTCCACTTCATATAGTTCTTTATTTTCTTGGCCTCTTGGAAGCTGTCTTTTTTTATGCTGTCAAAGCTCCTTGCTTGTTCATTACTGGAACAACTTCTTGATTTTGTTGATGGAGCTGCTCCTTTGATTCATTTCCCTTTGGCACCTTTGACTTATGCACTATCTACTGTGTCTTGAAGCACATGGTCTATGAATGAACAATTCACATTATCACGAAAGTGCAAACTATAAAGTCATTAAACATAAAACTGAAATATTCAAATTGTACCTTTCTCAACTTCTTCGTAGAAGTTCATATCCTCAACTGTTGGAACATATTTGATGCTTTGAATGCTTTCTGACCTCAACCAATTTTGGAAGCATATCAATGCTTCAACTGTTTTTACAGATAGTGAACTCCTAAATGGATCAATTACCCTCATCCCCTTGCTGAAACAGCTTTCACTGGCAACTGTGCTTACTTGAATTGCAAGCACATCCTTGGCAACTAATGCAAGATTGAGGTACTTAGAACCATTAAGCTTCCACCATGCAAGAAGCTTCCAATCTTCATGTTCTTGAGGGTCTTCAATAGAGTCAAGCAAGTATCTATCCACCTCGTGTGACACCACAGTCTGATCTGAGTCTTCCAACTCTTGTTTCCAATCAGCTTGCATGGCAGCCATCTTCCCACTCATTTGGGTTCTTGAACTTTTTGGGCTAGAGCTGCTGGTACCACTTGTTGTAGCTTTCTCAGCCTCATTTCCACTTGGTCTCGTCTTTTTGGTGCCTAAAAATGATGAATACAAGTCTATGCGGTCCACCAGCAATTCCTTCAGCTCGGCAAACCTATGCTTGATTGTTGCAGGATCAAGTTTAAGCCATATTCTACATACCCTCTCAAAATTACGAAGCTTGTATCGAGGATCTAAAACCAAAACCACCAAAAGCATGTGATTCATGTCATCAAGGCTTGCAAAAAAATTTTTAAACTTGCTCCTCATCTTCACTGTCATCTCAAACAAAATCTTTTCTGTATTGCTTCCATTACACATCTCAGGCCGGTCGAAGAGGTCGTCAATCTCAGCTTCAATTGCCACGATATCATGGAATGCTTTATGACCTGTGGGACTATTTGTGGCCGATATCCTCATTGTCACATCATAGAATACCTGCAATGTACCATTATAAAACAGAACAGATTGATTAAAGTAGCATGAAACTGTAAAAAGTAAAACAAAAATGCATAATTGAAAAGAGAAAACTGTAAAGCATAAATTGTAAACCGAAACAGAAAAGCAGCCACCATAAAACTGAAAACTGTAAACTAAAATGCAGAAACTGTAAATTGAAATGCAGAACTGTAAACTGTAATTGCATGCACAACTGTAAACTGAAAATGCAGAACTCAAATTTATTAAAGAAATTGTAAATTGTAAACTATACATGCAAAATTGTAAACTGAAATGCAAAAAATGAAATGCAGAAACTTAAATGCAGAATTGAAAAGTAACCGATTACCTTGAGGAAATTCACAAAGACAATAGCTCTTTCCAAATTAGTCACAAAGACAGCTTCTGTTTCTGCCCCTTCTAACCACTCATCATCCTCAACCTCATCCTCATCAAACTAACCTTATTATTTTGAGTCTTCCTCTTCCGCCATAGCATCACACCCTTTTCGAAGCTCAAGGGCTACATCCAACATTAAAAAGGTTATATTCCACCGAGTTGACACATCTAATATGCACACCTTCTTGCAATCCAATTGTTCTATGGCAACACATCGCTTAAAAACATCAAGCCTTGCAGACGAACTCCTAACATAACGAACTGCATTTTTAATCAAAGCCATAGATATATCCATCATTCTTAACCCTGATTTCACAATCAAGTTGAGGATGTGAGCTAAACACCTCACATGAAGCCATTGCCTCCTAAAACAGGATGTTTTTATTCAAGTCTTCATTTTTTCCCAATGTAATCGATAGCAACTTTGTTTGCAGATGCATTATCCACCGAAACAGTTAACATTCTCTCAATTCCCCATTCAAGTAGGCATGTTTCCAGCAGCCTTCCTATGGTGTTCCCTTGATGATTAGGAATTACACAAAAGTTAAGAATTCTTTTGTGTAAATTTCAACCACCATCTATGAAATGAGCCGTAACCACCATGTAATTTATATTTTGCACCGATGTCCACGTATCGGTGGTTAAATTAACACAGTGGCTAACTAGCTCCTGCCTAAGTTTCTTCTTCTCAACATCATACAATTTTCAAAATGTGGTTACAACTAATCTCCTAAAAGGAGTTTTAAACCTAAGACATGCAACTTTACAAAACCTTTCAAACCCTTCCTTCTCCGAGTGACTAAATGGCGGCTCGTCTATTACTATCATCTCAACACAAGCTCTTATGCAAGCATCTTGACTAAATGCCCTCATACTTATAGAAGGTTCATTCAACTTCCCACTAGCTACAAACACTTGTTGAAACTCTTCCAGATCTATCCTATTAGGGTATTTTTTACACACAACCTCTATATGCCTCTCTGCTGGTGCCATTATCATATGGATTACAAGCAAGGTCTGTAGAACAATACCTGCATTTGGCCCACTTGGTAGTCCCAATCTGGACCTTCTTTCCATCTTTGAACTCATACAATGGCTTGTCAATCTTTTCATAGTGGTCCCATACCATTGAACGCCCCCTTGACCTTGTGGATGTACTCTTCCTCGCTCTCTTTTTGGGTTTTGGTGGCCGTGACTATGTCATCATAGATGGAGTTCCAGCAGAAGATAGAGTACTAGTACTTGCAGTTGCAGCGACGACAGCATTCTCAGCAATTTCGATGTCGGGACTAGACTTACGATTGGAGTTTGCATTACTCGATTCCGAATTTGAATTGGGGTTAGAATGGCTTAGGGATTGGGATTGGGTTTATGGCATGTTTACAGTGGAGGAATCCATGGGTGATTGATCGACACTCGAGAGTCGAGAGTGAAGAAGAAGTGATTAAGTGAAGAACAGAAGAAGTGATCGTTTTCTCGAATTGAAGAGGACAGCTTGGAATGGGGTCTTTAGGTCCAAGACTGGAATGAAACTAGGTGATTGTCTGCAAGTGAGTGTAGGGTATCCTCTATAGACTTGCCTGAAAACCAATTAAAATTGGACATGTAGACAAGTACAAAGTATCGGTCCGGATCGGTCCTAATCGGTCCCCTGAATATGGAAACCGAGCCCGACCCGAAGAACCTTTTAATCGGTTCAATTTAGCCCAAACCGAGGAATTCAACTATCAAACCCAACCCGAATGGTCAGTTTCAGTCCGGATCGAATCGGTTTCTCGGTCTCTCGAGTGAAAACGCCCAGCCCTACTAATACCTACATCAAATTCCAAACCAAACTAATCATATCAACTATTAGAAAATCATATCTACATTATATTAACTCCCATTATTCATCTAATCTTCTCACAAGCACATAGCTGTTGCTAAATTTAGACTGGGGCAGGCATTCTTGCAAACTAAGGTTGAATGGTATACAATCTAATTAGGCTTGCAATTTGATCACCTAGTTTACAAGGAAAAGACAGATGGCTTTAGAACTTAAGGCTTCAAGCCAAGACCCAAAAGAGAAAAAAGAGCAACAGAAAATAATAATAATAATAATAATAATAATAATAATAATAATAATAATAATAATAATAATAATAAAAAACACGCATGGGTGGCATGAGTAAAAATGTCAAACCCATTAAATGTCACACAACTAAAGTACTAAGAAGCGAATAACAATTATGCAGCATTCATTATAAGCATTTGTATTCAACAATATCTTCTCAAGCCTTTGTGCTACAGAAGCAGCAACCAATGCAAAGCACGGGCGCCCCTTCCCCTTTTCTAGACCAAATGGTAACAATACTAGACTAGGCCTGCTAAAATCATCTGGATGATAGAAACTTGCAGCAGCAAACCCACTTTTAGTTTTGTTAAAACCGCCACCTCTCTTTAATTCGTTCCCTTTGCCTCATCCAAACCATACAGCAAGAATAGAGTAGAAGTAGCATAAAATAAAGCCACCTTCATTCAGCAGTAAACCAAACTCCAAAGACCATGCCATAAGAAACAGCAGCAGAAACTCCATAGTCCATAGACAATGCATAGCTCTAATAACCAACTTCTGTATTTTCACAAATACTGATAATGACATGAAAATGGTTGACAGCAAGGTAGTTACAATTTGATCAGTTATATACCAGCGTACGATACATTGGTCACTGATCCTGTCTTATTTTTCTATCATTTGTAGCATAACTCTTGTTTAAGAACATCACAAGTTTGAAACTACTAATGTCATCTTTCATATATCGGTTAGATTTTGGCATTTTAATTAAAACCTAATTATTTGCCAAAAAAATTACAACCTAGTTGGACGAGAAATTAAACCGACGTGAAGTGAGCAAGCCGGCTGTGGCTAAAGATGTTGGGCCAAACACTCTGATCGAATCTTAATTAAACATTTAAAGTTGAGATTAAAATTGGAAGAACGTACGACCTTTAAGATCGAGGAAGACAGAAGACATATTTACTTAATTTGTTATCCTGTTGGAGAAGTGAAATATCAAGAGAATCCATAATTGTCAGGCTATAGCAAGTCATCCATGCTTAAATAGTAATTGCTACTCATCATGCTATGAGCTGAAGTATGGGTCATCATGGGCCGGGTTAGGGCCGACCCTACCCTAAATTTTAGGATTTAGGGTTGGGCCGGGCCAAACCTAGTCAAAGTCAACAAAATTTATGGTCGGGTAGGGTAAGGGTTAGCATATTTAAGGGCTTAAATATGCTAACCCTTACCCGTCCTAAAAGCCCGATCTATTATGGCCGAAAGGGCCGGGTTAGGCCAGCCTTTCGAATAGGGCCAAATAGGGCGGAAAAAGGGCCTTATTTTGTTTTTTTTTTTTTTTGAAAAAACTTACATTATTTTTTTTTTCCTCAAAATGTGGCTCAATAGTTATATCGGTAATATAAGACATTGTTTTTTGGTGATCATATTTAATATGTGTGTGTATAGGAATTAACTTATAACATTTATTAATATTAGTTAAGGTGGTTATATTCAATTAACTATCTCTCTAAATCTCATAATATTAATTGATATGTAACAAAAAATAATAAAAACTAAAGAAAACAAAGCTTAAGAAATCAGTTACAAAGAAAGAGATAAATTACATATTATAGAAAAAAGAGAAACATAATTAAAAAATAGAAAAACTAGAAAATTATTAGCACTTATTAGAGCCGAGCTTGGCCCTAACGGGCTTAAACGGGTTGGGCCGGATGGCCATGTCGGGTTTCATTCTCATGGCCCATACCCTACCCTATTTTTAAAATGGTCGGGACGGCCCGTCCTAATGCAAGGCCGGGTCGGGTTTAGGCCCTACGGGCGGGGCTGGCTTAGGGAGGGTTTAGGGCCTAAGTGCCAAATGATGACCCCTAAGTTGAAGATTGAAGCAGCAGAAGATAGAGATAATGAAAACTGATACCGAAGAAGAATTTAGGGAATTAAAGAATGTACTCAGTTTCATTTAATTAGAGCTCATCAAAAAGCTCGCAAAAGCCCGCCTCGGTGGGCTGATGGAGGCCCGCCAAAAACCCGCTAGGCCCCGCCCGTAAAAGCCTGTAAACTATTATATATATATGTGTGTGTGTGTGTGTGTGTGTGTGTGTGTGTGTTTGTTTATATATATATATATATATGTGTGTGTGTGTGTGTTTTTTTTTTATATATATAGATATAGATATAGATATATATATATATATATATATGTGTGTGTTTGTGTGTGTGTGTCGAAGTTCTCATTCTTTTATACAGAATATGTGCATCTATATTCTAAAAAACAAGTGACAACGGTTGACCAATTTGATCGGATTCAAAAATATGGGGAAATTGGCTAATTTTTTTTACTGAACTCATAATTTATTGTAATAATCACGTCCAACGGTCGGTTTTTTTATTTTATTTAAATTTATAGAGGTCGCTCTTTGAGTGTATGATATATAAATATAGGTTTATAAGAGTAACTAAGTTTGACCTAGTTGATAGAATTCGAAAAGAGAACTAAATTGGCTTGATATTTTACAACCACCATAAAACATTACAATCTCTCCATCGAGCGGTTGGTTTCTCCAAATTCATCTTCCAGTTTATGGTTGTTTTAGAATGGACCTCAACAATTTAAATGCAATGTATAAGTCATACAACTTTAGGAGGCAAATTGGTATATACCAACGTATTTGTAATTAAAATTGAAATTTTTATCTTATGTCCACACACATCCATTGACTGAATACATACGTGATGTGAAAAAAAAAAAAAAGCACGTTTCGCCGTCGTCATGTCATCGGTCAACCAAGAAGACATACAAGTGACAACGGTTGATTAATTCGATCGGATTCGAAAATATGGCGAAATTGCCTAAATTTTTTGCCACACTCATAATTTATTGTAATAATCACATCCAACGATCGATTTTTTCATTTTATTTGAATTTATAGAGGTTGGTCTTTGGAGTGCATGATATATAAATATAGGTTTATAAGAGTAACTAAGTTTGACCTAGTTGATATTCGAAAAGAGAACTAAATTGGCTGGATTTTTTACAATCACCATAAAACATTACAATCTCTCCATTGAGCGGTTGGTTTCTCCAAATTCATCTTTCACTTCATGGTTGCTTTAGAATGAACCTCAATAATTTAAATGCAATGTATAAGTCATACAACTTTAGGAGGCAAATTGGTATAGGCCAACGTATTTGTAATTAAAATTGAAATTTTAATTTTATGTCCACGTACATCCATTGACTGGATATTTATATACGTGATGTGAAAAAATAGGCACGTTTCGTGGTTGTCATGTCATCGGTCAGCCAAAAAGACATACAAGTGACTACGGTTGACCAATTCGATCCGATTCGAAAATATGGTGAATTTAACTAAATTTTTTACCACATTCATAATTTATTGTAATAACACATCCAACGATCAGTTTTTTCATTTTATTTGATGTTATAGAGGTTGCTCTTTGGAGTGCATGATATAAAAATATAAGTTTATAAGAGTAACTAAGTTTGATCTAGTTGATCGAATTCGAAACGAGAACTAAATTGGCTGGATTTTTTACAACCACCAAAAAATATTACAATCTCTCCATCGAGAGGTTGGTTTCTCCAAATTCATCTTCCACTTTATGATTGCTTTAGAATGGATATCAACAATTTAAATGTAATGTATAAGTCATACAACTTTAGGATGCAAATTGGTATAGGCCAATGTATTTGTAATTAAAATTAAAATTAAAATTAAAATTTTTATCTTATGTCCACGCACATCCATCGATGAAATATTTACAAACGTGATGTAAAAAAATAATCACGTTTTGCGGTCGTTACGCCATCGGTCAATCAAGAAGACATACAAGTGACTACGGTTGACCAATTCGATCAGGTTTGAAATTATAGTGAAATTGACTAAATTTTTAACCACACTCATAATTTATTGTAATAATCACATCCAACGGTAGGTTTTCCCAGTTTCTTTGAATTAATAGAGGTTGCTCTTTGGAGTATGATAGGAGCATAATTATGCGATAATAATGTTGTTAATTCTCATATATACTTTGTTAGTTTATCTTATTTTCTGGTTAATTTAGTTGTTTTATGTTTATTAGGTTTTCCGAAGCAAGGAAAGAAATAAGAGCAAAAGGAAGGATATCAACCAATCTCAAACCTGTCTCAGTTTCGTTTTCTTTCTATCCTTTGTTTTGACGTATTTATTTAGTATAGCAAATCAACTCCAAAATTCACCAAATTTTGTGTGCTGGATGCCTTTTGTGTCTAGTACGTCTCTGTAAATTTTCGTGTTTTTCTGGGTTGTTTTGGTTAGGTTTTTTAGTTTGTTTTTCAATTGCTGTTCAGTAGGAACTACAGTCACATTTTGTGACTTTTGTTGAAGCTTTTAGTTTAACTTAATCCTCTGTAGGAGGAAAAATTTTACAATGTGTTAACGTATGACATGCATACAATTGCCTTAAAAGTTGTAAAATGAGTCCTCAAAATAGTAATATTAGTCTTCAAAGTGGTAACATGAGTCCTTAAAGTAATAAATTTTCTTAGCTACCACATAAGTCCTCATAATAGTAATATTCGTCCTCAAAGTGGTAACATGAGTCCTTAAAATGGTAAATTTTCTTAGTTTACCGTATGAGTCCTCAAAATAGTAATATTAATCGTCAAAGTGGTAACATGAGTCTTTAAAGTGGTAAGAATAGTTGATGTATGAAAAATGTTAACATACCATAGCTTTACCCCTGTAGGAGACCCTTATTTCTCTACACTACAATCGACATATTTGCAAGAGAATAAGAAAAATCAATAGTTTTAAATTTAACTATCAGAGTGTGTGATATATAAATATAAATTAATGAAAAATTAGTGTATTTAAAGATTTATTTATTAAAAAACCCGCAAGGCCAGACCCGAAAAATTCCGCAAGACCCGCCTTATATGAACGAGATTAGATCATTCAATTTACAATAAAGCCTGATCCGTTATTATTTAAAAATATAGTAAGACCCGGCCCGTTGACGAGGCCTACATTTAATAGTGGTCATGCTTGAGATGAATATACATATAGCCTAGAGAGCTAACAGAAATATAGCTCTAACAGACTTGGTAACTTACACCAACGTACACCTGCTTGCATAAATGTTAAAAAAAAAAAAAACCCTCTGCTTGCATAGTGCCAGTGTTGAACTCTTCTAACGACTTTGTCTTAGCTGGACTGTTGACTTTCCATTGCTGAAATTCTTGACTGCTGTTGTTGATCGACTGCTTCTAGAATACCCTGAGAATTACTTGGCTTACTATTCCTTGCGTCCTGCACAAGTGCACAACCATTGCAGGCGCAAACGCTTCTTCAATTCGATCACTATTAAGCATGTCATAGTAGCTAGTCCTCTCTTATGATTCGACGATCCATACGTTCTGTTTGGAAATTGCACGTTGTTTTCTTTGCTGAAATAGTTTCTAATTTCTCCATTTGTTCTGGTTGCTGCTTGCAAGTTTGGGGATTGAATTCTACATACCTCGCGCACTGGGATAGTTACTGTGGTGATGAGTACATAAATATCTAATCGGAGGGAAACACTGCTAAGAATAATATTGTTTGATGTGACTACTGACTAGTATGCTGAAGAAACATAATTTGACAATAAACATTGAGGCGAGTGAATCCAAATTACGAACATATTGCTGTTAAAGATAGACTTTACATGCAACTGACATGTAGTATAGCCTACCTTTAATAGCAAAAGTTCACAATTCGGATCCACTAGTGCAGAGTTTGCCTCAATGATCTATCAATGAACCGGTTTTAATCTGGATCCATTCGGAATGCATTGGTAATTGTCGGGTTTGAATTTGATAAATCAATTCGTTAATCTGTTACTTTAACAGATCAAATAGAGATCTAGATTTGACCTGATTCATTAAATAACATTGTTCGCCTTTATAATTATAAATTTTTATATTTTTTTAGACATAACTTTTTTTTAAATAAAAATAATAATTATATATAGATTTGCCTATTAGTGATCCGCTAGATTAGCGGGTCAGGTTGGGTTATATTTTATTTGTTATTAGACTGATCCAAATTTTGGTCGATATGCTCAAAATCCATATCATTAACAAGTATATCTCCATATCTATTGTCAAAGGTTTCTTCCACCTACTAGTCACATCTTTTTTTTATTTTTATTTTTTATTACTTAATGTCTGACCATTCAAAACGACTCGTTGTGAGTCGGACTCAATACCTGCCACTTATAAATGGAAGACTAACGTCACTAGACCAAATGGTAATGAGCACCATTAAATAGGCACATGAATAATGTCAACATTATTCATAGCAGTGCTTCCTGAATATGTGTGTACTTACCTCCCGACACAACTATCTCAACAAGTTCTGTATAATTTATGAATTTTGGATCAATCACCAAGATCGTAAGGTGCAATCAAAATAAATTGAGGAAGCACTATTTCAACAAAGAAAGCAATGAGTCTTTTCAAATAAAGATTATCTAGCATAACTATAACCTACTTAATGGTGATCGAAGAAGCGTTTGTGAACACTATGGTTGTATAGGATGAAACTAGAAACTTCGAGTCCACCAAAGAAAGCAAAGTAAGAGCATCTTTAACAGACTCTTTATCTTAGCTCCATAGTTATTTTAGAGAGCATATCTAGCTTTTTATCAATTTTAGTAACTGCACAAAACTCTTAAGTGGTTCTCCATTTTAACTTTTAACTATCTCGCCCCTAAATATAGAGAGCAAGATGAGACTCTCTATTATTTTTGTTAATATTAAGACACTCATTTTGAATTATTTTATGTAATTAATAAATACATTTAAACTATTTTTTTCTTCTATTAATAAATAATATAAATTCAAAACAGACTAAAATAGAGAAAAGTAATCCAGATGCATTGGAAAAATCGTTAGCCAAAATGATTTTTTAGCTACTTGAGCTAAAATTTTATTAAAATGACTAACATTACTAAAGATACTCTAATTCTTAATTTTTGATTTTTGAATTTGTTATTTAAAGAAGCATTTAAAACATACAATTGAACTAGAAAAACATCCATGTGTGTTGTAGATTTTATTTCCTTACACAAATGAATGTTTTTTTTTTCTTGTAAAATGGGGGCCAAAGGCCAAAAAGAAATGAGCAACTACTGGAAATTAATACGGGGTCAAGAAATCCCAAACAAATCCTCAAAAACAAATAGTTGTTAAAGGAAAAGCACATTATGTGCCTTCGTCAAAGTGACTGATGGAGATGAAATCAAGGAACTAGCGATTACCATCAATCAACATCAATTACAAATCAATCAGCATTTAATGTCATCATTATAATTGATATTTCTGTTATAATTCTCTCCCTATATAAAAAGACTATGAAATGAAATGAGTAGACAAATTCAAATTCTCAATTTACTTTTACATGTTATCGGCACGCTTAGAGCCAATAACCAAGAGAAAAAAGCCCTAGCTTCGGAAAAAAAAAAAAAACCCTGGAAGAAAAAGATTTTTTTTTCTCTGCCGCCCACATGAAAAAAAGAATCCCGGTCCAGACCAGCCTCCTCCCCTGCACAGCCGCGGAGCCCATCCCAGCAGCAGCTTGCGCAGAACCCAGCCTTGCAGCAGCGCCTCCGACCCGGCCTTGCAGCACAGCGCGCCGCCCTTGAGACTCACCGATCTCGAGCATCAGACCCGATCTCTACCCTGCAGCACGACCCAACTTCTCGGACCAGATTACTCTTCGGATTCTGACGTCACTGCACTAGTTTGCGCCGGCAACCCGGCTCCGGAAGACCGACGCAGCTGGACGACCCGTTGCTGCCCTCGACCCGATTCGGGTCCATTTCCAATTGGGTTGTTGACCCAATCTGACAAAAAACGCCCAGCAAAAGAAAAAGTAGGCCCAGAAAAGAAAAAAGTGCTGCCCAGAAAAAAACAGAGGGGTGACCCGGCCCAAAGTAAAGACCCGGCCCAAAAATGAAAAAAGGCCCGACTGCCCAGAGGGAAAAGAAAAGGAAAAAAAACTTGACCCGGCCCAGAAAAACAAAAAAAGAAATAAAAGAAAAAAAGACTAAGCCCACTGCTGAAAAAAAAAGAAAGGAAGTCGTCCAGTTTTTCTCAAGCCTAAAAACATCGCAACGCACGCCTGCATCAACACGTGCATGCGTTAGGATTGTTTTATTCTCTCAATAGTAAGTATGCTTTCTTTATTTTATTTTATGATTTTAACTTATTTTATTTTATGATTTTAACCAAGCATGTGAATTTTATTCATATTTTCTATTTTAAAGTATGTTTTATACTTTATTGTTTATCCTTTTATTATAGTTTGTTATTGAGCATTTTTAATAAGATAATTTTGATCATTTCAAGCATTCCTTGTTATTATGTTTTATATGATTATCTTTAAGCATGATTTAGAATTATGTTTTATATGATTATCTTGAAGCATGATTTATAATTATGTTTAAGGATGCTTTATATTTTATTGCTTATGAAATTTTAAACATGTTTTGTGATTTTTATTTTACGTATATTATTGCTATCATTATGTGTGGCATATATTTTGTCGTATATTTGTGAATTTTGAGCATGCCATGTAATTTATTTTTTATATGCTATGTTTTATTTATTATTACATGTGTTATGGTTATTTTTGTAATGCAACATATAAATTCCGTTTTTTCGACGATAATGAAAATTCATGGGCATTATACATACACACTTACCGTGATAAAATATTTTCACATAGCATCGAAAAATGTGACCATTACGAATTTTGGTCTTGAAATCTAATTCACATTTTTGGAAATAATTTACGTGGATGTCTTTATAACTGCGTAATTTATATATTCCCTCTTGTTTATGTAGATGGTTGATCCAACTCGACCTGAATTTGACATTTTGGACTCAGAAAGACTTGAGTACCACTGTTGGGTTTCTAATGTAGAAACTACCTTTATGGAAAAAGACTACACTGCCACCATTATTGACCCAAAGACGATGTACCATCTAATAAGGCGAAAGCAAATGCCTTAATGTTTCTGAAAAGACGAAAGCAAATCTTCAATGCAAAAGGGATTGGACGTACTGATCCTTACCCACGTGGCAACAATGCACCACGTGGCAAGGGACGTGGGGGTCGTGGTAGGGGCCGTGAAGATCTTCCAAATGTATGGCGTAGAGATAGTGGTACTGGCCCGAGTGATCATGGAAACAAGGTGTCAATGGCACCGAAAAACCCTTCAGTCAAATAGAAAAAAATTGACAATGAACCATGTTATAGGTGTGGAGTCATTGGGCATTGGTATAAGAACTGCCAAACAAGTAACAACTTAGCAGTCACTTACAAGAGGTATAGAGAGTCTAAAGAACAAACGACCCACTGTATAGAAGAAGGAGGCCATGACCCAGATGTCAACCTCATAGTTGTAGACTTCAATGGCAACAAAGACCTTGTTTAGTCAATGGATGTACTAGATTTTGACTGATCTGCTTTTTTTATTTAATTATTTATTTTCCAAAGACAGTTGTGAATGCATAATGCCTCATTTTTAATTAGACTATTGTTTGGTCTTAAAGAATGATTTTATGAATTAGATTTCTAAACAAGACCTTGATTTGACTATCGTTGACTTATTAATAAATTTCAAATTTTATTCTGAAGCATTGAATTTATTCGACTTTTGTTTACTACACGGATTTATATGGTTGGAAATAGCACTATAAAGATGTAAAGCAATACATCTAGAGAAAAAAATTATTAGAATGAAAATAATATCATTCTACCTAAATCGAAATACTCTAAAGAATATGAGATATATTTTCGAATTATTTAATGAATGCCTCCTATTTACTTGTAAGAATAAATCGAGGAGAACTTGAGTACTTAGTGGATAATGGGACTACTCACACCATATTAAGGAATAGGCAATTATTCATTGATGATCCATTTAAAGTCACAGACGCTCTATATGCATCAAAAGCTAATCGAACCTTGTTAGTTTCAAAAATATTCATGTCAACGGTTATCATGTAGAAACACACTGTGAGAATAGAATTGAATACCTTTATATTAGCTCTAATGAATGTGGAAGGAAATGCATTTTAGAGAAACTTATGAGACAATCTAGTGGATTGTACCTCACTACGATTCGGATCATTGAATCCTATGTTGTCACTACTAATGAAATGTGGGACACTGACTCATATAGGCTTTGACATGACCACCTAGAGCACCCCAGTCGTGACATGATGATCCGTATTTTAAAGAACTCACACGGACATCCATTCTTTCGAGTGAAAAACAAAATGGGACAAAAATCCCCCACACTGCAAGGTGTCGGTCCTAGTACTACTCAAAAGCAGCCATTGCCTTCTGAAGTACCAGAAGCACTACCTCTCTCCCATTATGCTTTATTGACTATTTCAAAGACACATCACTCGTTTTATAAAGCCTGTTCTTTAGCCAAAACAGGATCGAGACATTCCTATGCTAAAGATACAAAACAAAATATTCCATTCTTACAAAGGATACAAGGAGATATCTGTGGACCTATCCATCCAGAATGCAAACCATTCAAGTACTTTATGGTTCTAGTGGTGCTTCGACACGCTGGTCATATGTCGCATTATTGTCCACAAGAAATGCTGCATTTGTAAAACTCCTAGTACAAATTATATGTTTAAGGGCTCATCATCCTGATCATCCCATCAAGTCTATAAGACTAGATAATGCTGGAGAGTTTACATCAAAAACATTTGATGATTATTGCATGTCTATTGGGATCGATGTAGAGCATCTTGTACCCCATGTGCATACACCAAATGACCTAGCAGAAGCCACCATCAAAAGGCTACAGATGGTGGCTAGGGCATTGGTTATGCGCACCAACCTGCCTATATCTGCATGAGGTTATGAAATATTGCACGCAGCTTTACTTATTCGTTTCAGACCCACAACTAGCCAACCATTTTCTACGTACCAGTTGGTAACTGGATATGAGCCTGACATTTCACACTTACGCATATTTGGTTGCGCAGTATATGTGCCTATTGCGCCCCCACAGCACACCAAAATTGGTCCCTAGAGACGATTAAGTATTTATGTTGGATACGAATCCCCGACAATTATCAACTATTTGGAATCCTTGACAGGCGATCTCTTTACCGCTAGATTTGCGGATTGTCACTTTGATGAGACAGTCTTCCCATCGTTAGGGGGAGATAGGAAAAATGATTTTCCAAGGGAACGACAGGAATTGTCGTGGTTTGTCCCCACTCTGTCTCATTTGGATCCACACACTTCACAATGTGAAAGTGAAGTGAAAAGAATAATCGATCTTCAGAACATAGCAGATTTGATGCCTGATGCGTTTACTGATATTGTAAAAGTGACGAGATCATATATACCAGCTGCAAATGTGCCTGCAATGTAAGAAATCCCCAAAAAGGGGCACGGCGCCGAATATAAAGGCGCTGGAACCACAATTAGTGGATGTGTGGTTGAGACCGTGGCTACCCAAAGGAAGAGAGGGAGGCCACTTGGTACGATTAACACTCACCTAAGGAAGAAGAGGGTGAGTAAGGCACAAACCGATCCATTAATCATCAATGTGGAGCATCTCATGAAATTGTCTCTTATTATAGTTATGTCCATGAATCAATACTGGAGGACGCTCTGATGATTAAAATGACTCCAGAGAACACATAAATCTCAATGGATTATGAGAGTGTGTATGATTTGATGGAAAGATCTTCCATACACATTGATGATATATTTGCATACATTGTTACTCAAGAAATCATAGAGCACAATGATTTCGAACCACGCTTGGTTGCAAAATGTCAACAAAGATCATATTGGCCTAAATGAAAAGAAGCAATCCAGGCAGAACTAGATTCTCTGACAAAGAGACAGGTATTTGGCCCGGTAGTGCTAACCCCGCCAAATGTAAAGCCTATAGGACATAAATGAGTTTTTTTTAGAAAGCGTAATGAGAAGAATGAAGTCCTGAGGTACAAGGCTCGCCTTGTGGCGCAAGGTTTCTCACAACGCCCTGGAATTGACTACGAGGAGGCTTACTCTCCCGTAATGGATGTTATAATGTTCCGCTACTTAGTTAGCCTAGTAGTTTCCGAAGGACTGGAAATGTAGCTCATGAATGTGGTTACTGCATATCTCTATGAGAATCTTGATTCAGAGATATATATGAAAGTGCTTGATGACCTTACATTACCCAAGTCAAGTGACTCTAAACTATAGAGTGCGTTTGCAATTAGGTTGAAACGCTCACTTTACGGATTAAAACAATCAAGGCGGATGTGGTATACCCGTCTAAGTGACTACTTGATTGGGAAGAGATATAAGAACAATGAATAATGCCCCTGCGTATTCATAAAGAAAACAAGTTTCGAATTTGCAATTGTAGCTGTATATGTCGATAATATGAACATAATAGGTACTTTTGATGAAATAAGAGAAACCGCGAGCTACTTGAAATCCAAATTTAAGATGAAGGATCTTGGGAAAACTCAATTCTGTCTAGGCCTTGAACTAGAACACCGAGTTTGTGGAATACTAATCCACTAGTCTGGGTATGTCCAAAAGATGGTCAGGCGATTTAACATGGACAAAGCACATCCTGCTAGCACTCCCATGATGAGTCGAAGTTTGGATGCAAAGAAAGATCCATTTCATCCAAATGAAGATGATGAAGAGGTGTTGGGAGCTGAAATTCCCTATCTAAGTGCAATAGGCGCATTATTATACTTAGCCCAATATACTCGACTAGACATTGCATTCTCAATGAACTTGTTAGCTAGATTTAGCTCAACGCCAACGCAGCATCACTGGAATGGTATCAAAAATATTTTCTGATACCTAAAAAGAACCATTGACTTGAGACTATTCTTTCCCTATAGAGAGACAAGAGGGACCGCAGATGGAACTGCAATCCCTAAAGGAAATATTGATGGCGAAAGCGCCACTCACTACACCGAAACTCCAAATGATGTTTTGGTTGGCTTTGCTGACTAAGGTGTATTTTTTGTCCCACAGAGTTTTTATTTTTACTTGGCAAGGTTTTTAGTGAGGTAACAACTCATGCACCATTTCGTCTTTGACTTGGCACAAGGGGGAGTGTTCAGGGAAAAACACATTATGTACCTTCGTCAAAGTGACTGACGGAGAGGGAATCAAGGAATTAACGATTACCATCAATCAGCATTTAATATTATCATTGTAATTGATATTTCCATTATAGTTCTCTCATTATATAAATTGACTATGAAATTAAATGAGTAGACAAATTCCAATTCTCAATTTGCTTTTACAATAGCTCATTAGAGAGTGGAGGAGCATCCAATATAGCAAGAACCAAGTGTAGAGAAGGAGCAAAACTGGCAATAGAGTGAGCAAAAAAATTTCCAAAATTGTCTTTATAGCAATCACCGATGTTTGTAGCGTGGAATTTTCATGTAACTTCTCAACGGAAGTAAATCAAGATCAAGAGCAATGATTAAAATCTTTGTGAAAAAGCTTGCCAATTTTTCGGTTAAGAGTAACGAATTGATTTTCCATCCGCGAATGAATGGTACATTCAAAGATGTCCTCATCACTCATTGGACACGACCCTGTTTTAATCATTGTATCGACGAATCACATGGCATAGTTGGTTCTCCTTGATTACTTGGGAACTTTATGAAAAGCAAAATTGGCCATCAAAAGTAGAGAGCATAAATCCTTACCAAACTCCTTTATACAGAATCATTCCCATTTTGACAATAATTATGAATAGAAAATTAATATATATTCTGGTTTTATAAAAGAAAGAAACAAGAGAATAGAAACGGATTAATGGAATAATGGATGGACCGACGCCTCACTCTCACTACCTAGGCTTCTAATTCTATTGACAGACAAATAAAATCAAATAAAATCTGGACTATGGGACCTTCTTGTTGCTCTTGCTCTTGTTTAGCACCAATTCGTGACCACGAACTCAATTGATGGGGTCGGGTTAGCATCCCTAGCTATATATGCTTTTCCCATCAAGAAAAACACCAAACAGCAGTGAGGTTTCAGCAACCCAAGTGGATTCATGGACCATGTACAATCATCAACAAAGGCACGCTTGCGGACCGCACGCCATTCACCATTTGTTGTCTTTCGTGTACACCCAAGATAGTAAGAATGACAAACCGAGAGGGAAAATAACATTGTCTAGAAGTTGTATATATCTACGATCATGTGATTTATGTGTGCCTTGGAATGTTGATGTGGGCAGGCCGAGGCATCTGTACATCGCCAATGGTTTTGCGCTCGAATTCTTTGACGGTGCTGGCCAGCTTCTTCATGTTGTCGTCCACAACATAAGGGAGGTTGTTGTACATTGTGACCTTGTTCTTGGCCGACATTGGCACCAACTTCCTGCAGACCTCGCCCGGTACTGTTATGGAATTGTGGTAGTGATAATAACGAATCTTGTCCTCCGTCTTGTGCAACGTCTTCCCAGCCACATTTTCGGACATGTGCACCCCGGTTGCGTACGCCTGATTTGCCTGAATTGCATACTTCCTATCCCGACGGAGTCCTGTTCTCGAGTCTCTGAACAACAGCTTCTCGAACCCCCATTGCCTGAATTTCAGTCAAGTCACATGTAAATTCAGAATGTTAGCCATGTGCGTCACCACTCACTCACCACGCATATGTCAATGAAAATGACAATGAACATAGAACTTAAGCAAAGGTGCTAATAACCAATAGATTTCAGGGCCTCAAAGAAAAAGGGGCCAATTTGGAGGAACAAATCCCAACTTCCCCATCAAAACTGTTCCTTGACTAGGTTGTTACCTGAATTGGGTACTAAAAAGCAAAAGGCAAGCAATTGAGGAAGGCTCAGGTGCCTAAAACCCAACTTTACACTTCCGACTTGGTACTTGCTACTATTAGCTCACGGACTTTGTTGGGCAACACAGTAGCACTAGAACAATAGCCCAACAATTCTGTAAAACTAAATTTGGAAATGTAAAACACTTTGTGCGAAGTAGTACTAGTACTGACCTGGAATAGTTCTGAGTGGAATCGTTGAGACAGAGCGCATTGGACATTGGATTCTGCTCAATAGTGAACTGGGTATAATCCGAAAACTCATTCAGAACCGATTCCAAAGTATTCCCGTCTGGCAAGTAGATATACTCATCCACGTCGAAGTAAAATGTCCAGTTGGCAGCGTATCTATACTTATGCAAACAATCATTCACCACTAAGAACTGGTTATAGTAGTACCCATCAAACTCCGCCTGGTCTTTAATGTCCTGAATCGTCGCCCTCCCTGCTTTCACCCACGGCTCCAGCACCGCCCTCGCCTCCGGCGACACCCCGCCCGCGTCGTGGAACACAAAATGTGACTTGGGTCCGAAGAACCATGCGTGGTAGGCCATCCATTCCTTGATCCTAGATGCACTGAGGTTTCCGTAAAGGCTAGAGCCGCAGTACAAGTACTCGTACTCATAGGGAGGGTGGAATTTCGACTCGTTGTAAGAGCCCGGTGCTTCTTCCAAGGCGGTGAACTTCTCGAACTTCCGGGGATTATCGCCGTAGTATGCGTTCACGGTGAGCTTCCCGCCGGAGTTGTCGTGGTTGGGGTTAACCGGGAATGTGCAGTTGACGACGACGACGGTGTAGACGCGGCCGTAGCCCCAGTCGGGGAGCATTTTGTAAGCCAAGGCTCTGATGGAAGAGCCGTTGGTGGAGATCCACTCGCATTTGAACCAGGGGCGGCCGTAGACGTGAATGGGCTTGGAGGCGAGGCCCACCACGGCGAACGTGTTTCGGCCGCCGCGGTAGGCACCCATTTGGACGAAGAGGGCGGCGGCGTTACCGTAAGACTGGAAGACCCGCTTGTTGGGGTCGGGCTTAGGGGAGCCACCGCTGGATGAGAGCTTCTGCTGCTTAAGAGGCAATGGGGATGCGGTGAGGGGGAGGCTGGTAATGTTGGATGCGGCGGAGGCGGCAGCGATGGCGGCGGAGCAGGAGGAGGAGGAGAGGAGGCTCTGGTAGTAAGGAGGGAGGTTCCAGACGAGCATGACGAATGTGAGGGCGAGCAATGTGAGGAAGAGTGGCTTCTTCTCGAAGCAGCTGCTGACAAGCTTTGCGAGTGGAGGTGGTCCGCCGGCGACGGAGGTGGAGGAGGAAGGTGGTGGGCCTTCTTTCCTCATTGGGTTTTTGTCGGTGGGAGGGGTGGAGCTGGATATACAGCCTAGCTAGTAGTGGTTGCTTCGTAATGGTGGAGTGATTGATTACAAATGGCAATGGCAATGGCAAGTAGTAATAATAGTAGGAGTTAGAGTAAAAGATAAGGGACAGAGACAGAGAGAATGGAAGAGGGGGGTCAAATTGGGGTCACCAAGAACGCCCACTCTCTACTGCTCTGTGTGTCTGATCTAGGCATCTAGCCTAAACAGACATAGCTGCCTTTTCCTTCCTTCCTTCTTTGCTTTCCGTCTGCCAAGGCTTTTTGAGGTAAGGATGGAAGATTGGCTTAGCCCGACAGTTACATAAATGGGGTTTGATCTTCGTTAATTTACCGAAATAAGCCACTGTCCATGAACAGCTTTGCTGTTTATTAAGGGGGCCTTTGGTAACTGCCTATGTTTCACTGTTGGTTTCCTATCTGGGAGAAAATAACAGCTAGTTTGATGGTGAATGAGAGATTGAGAGGAAAAAGAAGGGTATCAATCCAAAAACAGAGGCAAAAACGTCTATTTGACTGATTTATAAATTAGAAAAAGCATCCTTGGTTTTTCTTTTATATATTTTTCCTTCATTTCTTTTCTATAATAGAGATCATTATTCGGGTAAAAGTTTGTGGATTTCAAAAACCAACAAAGAGGACACGTAAGACCTAACTTCTCTTTTTCCTAGGTTCAGCCACCTTCCAGCGAATCGGCAATGTTTTGACCGTGGTCCGTCACCGATCTAGGCCGAACGAAATTGGTTCCTAGGCGCTCCCATCAGTGTGGAGCGAGATCGAGTTTTCTTAGTGCTTTGGCTGTTTTCGCCGACGAAGATAACGGGATTGATTTGGTTGTTTCATTGGGAATGTCATTTGTTCGCCGGCGAGGATAGAGCGCGACGGAGAGATCGATTCGGTGGCTAGGCGTCTGTGCGGCAATAGGTTTTGGTGGCGAGGGCTTGAAACTAGCGACAGTTGGGATCGTTCTCCGAGTTCTGGTTGTGTAGGTGGGATTTTTTTGCCTGTGTGATTTCCCTGATCGGTCATTGGCTGAAGGGAGGCGGCGACAACGATCTGATGTCGGCTGGAAGGGTCGGCCGGTCGTAGCGGTGACATGGCAGAGGACCATCAGGGCTTATGCCCACTTTGCTTGGGTTTGGGCCCGGGCTTGAGCTTTTGGGCCTGGGCTGCTGGGCTCTATGTTCTGGGCCTTCAAGAAGGGTGTCTTACCACTCTCATTATCGCTTAATGATGAGAGTAGGCCTACCCTAAGATGTAACCTACTTGAGCTATTTATGCTTTTCTGTGGTCTTTAAAGTGTGAATCGTAATTCAGATCATGATTCTACGGAATTGGTAATTATCTTGAATTGGACTGGAGGAAGCGGCTGATAGATGAGGAATTGACTTCTATTTGTTTCCTGGGAAGTGGTTTTTTTTTTTGTACCATAATTGCGTGTCTGGCGGATGGAAGGTAGATGATGATTTTTCCTCAAAAGACATAGAGTTGTTCTTTGTTATGGATTTGCTTCATTAGCGGGCTCAACTTAGCTTGTAATTAGTTTACAGTGCTTAGATAAGAACTTATTGTTCTGTTTTTATGTGTCTGCAAATTCTGACTTTTTAGCTGGTCATCTAATGCAATAAACATTTTCTTAACAACAAAAAAAACTTAGTGGATTTCACATTTTCCTCGTTAATCATATTTCCCCGCTATTTTTACTACAGTTACATATCTAGGGTAATACCCTGAAAAATCCAAATTATTTTCCGTTGATTTTTAGAAATGATTTCGTGGTCATGGGTGCGAGTACGAAACTTGGAGAAGTGGTGGAGTTAATTCGAACGATTTTATTTCAAAAAATGAACGTTTTAGGGGGGGTCGTGGAAACTGACTTTTTATACGTACGGAATTTGGGAAAACTTCATTCACGGAAGTCGTAGAGATCATCGATACGAGTTCTTGCATATGCGGAATGCAAGAATCGGAGTTTGTATAAAGAAGTTATCGCGTTTGGAAATGTTTCCATTTCGGGTATAAATACCCTACTATTTTTGGAAATTTCCAAAAATATCAAGTTTTCCTTTTTTGGTAGCCAACCTATTCTCCTTCTCTCTCTCTCTCTCTCTCTCTCTCTCTCTCTCTCTCTCTCTCTCTCTCTCTCCTCTCCCCCGAGCTCAAAACAGGGCAGCTTTTTGTCGGCCTCGTTCTCACACCTCCGGCCAAGAGAGACGTCGCCAGGGGTTGCACGACTTTGCCTCGGTCCCTCTCACCTGCTGGTGGTGACCTCACGCCGCCTCTCTGCCTGTAGCCGCTGCGAAAACCCCGACCCGTTTCGGGTCCGAATTGGAGTCGATGCCGTTTTCTCCTAGTTCAGGCCACCACAACTCGAGTTTCTTAGTTTGTTGAACTCGCATCAACCTCTTGATCAAGTCCAAGAAGGATAGCACCTAAAGTGATCAATTTCACGTTGAATGGAGCGGTCGTCGGTTTCTGGAAAAATTCCAGCCAAACCGAAGCTTCTAAGGTAATTTTCGATATTTTCCCGTCATTTCTAGACTTGGTGTTCGTTATGAAAGTTGTTCAACTTAATGAACTGAAGAGGAGCACTGTCACACCCCGAATTTTAAAATAAAATTCAAAATCCAAAATATGAATTACTACAACTTAAAATAATCATCCTGAAAATTTCTTTTTCTTAACAATCTCACCACACAATTTAGTTTCAAAAATCGAATTTAGTCTCAGTTAATTATTACAACTCAAATACAAAATGAATTGTAAAGCTCTAAATGAGCATACAAACCTCACAACTCAAGGAAATAAAAATAAATGCTGCAACACGTAAGCAGCTCGGTCACCTTCCTGGTTATCCTGACCTGCAGGAATATCCGCTACACCATTTGAATAGTATACCGGGATTGCAACAACACAAAATCAGGTAAGCTTTTGAAAGCTCGTATGAGTAAAAACAAATAACTGTTGTTTAATTAAATCTTAATTATTTTTCACCCAAATTAACACTCCACAATTTCCACATCCACGAAATACCAATAATCTCAATCAATCAACAAATCAACACAAAACCCTAACTCACATATTTCTTTTCAAAACCCCAACATCGTATTTATAAACCTGGCCTAGGTTATGGCATCCTACATATTTATCTTTATCGTATTTCATCAATATGTATATCTCTATACATATTTAGAACGTCTGATAATTGTACATACTCAATCAATCGTATCCCATCATCCACCTAGGATTAAAATGTCCGATTCCCTCATACCGGTCACTACGTTGACCCTAAATCCATAAATGAGCACAACCATGTATTATCACATAATGAAATCAACTCATCTAAGATACACAATATTATTATGAAATTAAGCATTTGAAATATAATCCAAATTATCAAATCAACTCACTCATATCACTACTCAATAACACGCCAATCAACATATATATTCCACGTAAATATATATATATATATATACACACGTAATCATCAACTCAGGAATGACCACTAATACCATCTATAGTTCACATAATAAAATCGTGAAATTCATTTGTATAATAAAAATTCATTTTACTTACCTATGGACCGTAGTGATCAAGTCCATGTGATTTTAAAAACAAATATTTAATCCACAAATATTTTTCACACAATTACAAAAATAAATAATTTAAACTACTAGGTTCGTAATATGAACCACGTGAGTTTTACTCACCTCGAGACTCCTGTTACGTCTTCAATTAAAATATAAACCACACCGAAACAGCTCACCCAAATATAATCCGTCAATCACCTAATCAAATGTGATTTGAATTTAGCCAATAATTCCAAAACATAACTATACTCCATTCAACGGCCATATTCTAATTTATAAGAAATCCGATGGACGGATTCTCACGAATGGCTTCCCTAATCACCGTTTTGCACTTATACGAAGATCCAACGGTCGGATATTCGCCCATGACCACTCAAAGCCACTGGGACAGTCATATGATCATCATATCCAAACTACATGTCCATCGGACTGTTCAAATTTCACAGATCATAAATCTAACGATCGAAATCGATTGAAATCTCAAAATTCATAACTAAATCATACGATATCCGAAAAATACGTATAATATGCCGAAATGATAGTATTGAAACGTATAAAATGTACATAAACTATATTTTAGACCTCCGGAGGTGGCCGGAAAGGGCCGTCGGAATTTGGGGTAGAGCCGCCGCCGACCACCACAAATGGTGTCAGGGCCAAGCTTTTCCCATTCGTTTCATCATTCTGAGCAACTTTCATAACTAGCACAAGAACAGAAAATAATGGAAAGGGATCGAAATTTACCAAACACAGTCGGCGGTCTGAATTTTTCCAGAAACCGGCGAGCTTGAAACCGACGTAAAAACTGCAACCTCACCACTCGATCTCTTCTGGAAACTTGTTTAGAACTTCATGGCGAACTCATCAGGCCAAGAATCATTAAAAAACGGTGGTCTACAGCTCGAGATATTCAGATCGAAAGTTCCATTCGATCATATCGGGGCTGGCTTCCAGCCGCCACCACAGGCCACGCCGCCGTGTAAAACTGCCTCTGGGAACTTCAGGAGGTCGAGTCGATGTAGAGGGAGGAGTTTCAATTGGTTTGGTGGCCGAAAACACCTGGAGGCCGTGACGGTGGGAGCGATGTCGTCCAGCAGGTAGAGCAGCTCGAGATAAAGGCGTGGGACGTGGTCTGAGGTCGATTGATGGTCTGTGGAGGGAGAACAATCTTGGAGAAGTTTGCTGTCTTTCTCGGTCGGTTTCAGACGAAGAGGACGAAGGAGGAAGACGATGAACAGTGACTTTCCGAAAATAAAAGGGAGGCCGGACCAAAATGGAAACTTTCTGAAAATAACTAGGGTTTTTTCTATTTATACCAAAATAGAAATATTTTCTAAATTCCATAACTAATTCAAAAAACATCCGAACAATGTGTTCCGCATACGCACGGATTCGTATCGACGAGCTCTACAACTTTCATGAAGGAAATTTTCCCAAATTTTACACGTATAAAAAGTCGATTTCTCAAATCGAGCATTTCGAGCTTTTTGTTAAAATAATCGTTTCAAACCTTCGATAATTCAAAAAATGAAATATTATCGAGCAACATTCGTGAAATCGTAAAATAATCATTCAACACAATTACACGAAATTAAAATGGAAATTGCAGTTATTACAATCTACCCCCCTTAAAAGAATTTCGTCCCGAAATTCAAGTATTTAATTCCCCAAAGAGCTATGGATACCTCACTCTCATGTCAGATTCTAATTCCCATGACGTATCACCCTCGTCATGATGAGTGAAGACCCAGATTTTCATATAATAAATTTATGTAATTCAATAATTGTTATATTAATTGAATTATGATATTTGAGATTATTTGGATTGTCGTGGGTTGAGAAAATTGGTTTCGAATGATTTTATTTTCGAAAACGAACGTTATTTAGGTTGGGAAAACGTCCTTCATGAAAGTTGTAGAGCTCGTCGATACGAGTTCGTGCATATGTGAAACATATTATTCGGAGTTCGTATGAATAAGTTATGAATATTTGAAAATCGGAATTTTTCTATAAATAGTGAGAAAAATCTGATTTTTTCATTAAGGACGAAAAAATCAGATTTTTGAACAAAAGCCCTCCCCCCCCTCTCTCTCTCGCGTGCGACTGTACCTAACCCTCGGCCGACCCGGCTTCGACCCGACCCGATTGGAAGTTGGCCTTCCCGACCGCGCCGCCGCAGGACCCGGCACCCATCCGCGTCGCCGCTCCTCTCTCGGTCGATCCCCGCCATCACCTCTCACAGCCGCCGCTCCTAGGCTTGGATCGAAGCCACTTTCTGAAGCTCTAACCCGACCCGGCCGGAAAACCAATTTTCCGGCGGTGCACGGGCCGATCAATCCCATTTTCGTGACGTGCTTTTCCTCCTGATCATCCCCATATGTGGCTTGCATCATGATTTTGAGTGTAGAGTGGTAGATCAAGAGTTGAAGGTTTCGACGTTCCTGATTCAATCTGGAGACTGATTAGAGGGCCGAGATTAATCCAACTTCAAATCCCGATCTAGGACGATCTAGACCTCATTTCAGAAAAAGTCAGGTATTAAAGTTGTTCACAATTTCATTTTGAAGAAGTTTGTAGTTGACAACTTTTGCATCGGAAATGGTTGACCAGCGTTGACCGCCGTCTGACCGCCACGTGTGGCGGGGCGTCGGACCAAATTTTGAGTTTATATTATCTGGACGATGATCTATGCATCCATACGAGCGTTTTGATATATAACATGGTCATGTTAGAAAAAGTTGATAAATAGTCAATTTCAGTTTTGACGTTACTATTTACAGTTTTACAATTGACCTTCGGTTTGCGATTTACGAGGATCAGACCTTCGGTTTGTGATTTTCGTATAATTTTGATAGGATGTTTCCAAGGGCGATCCGTGAGGATCTAACCGTTGGATCATCGTTTAAATTCGATCCGACCGTTGGATTGTCTTTATTTTAGAATCCGACCGTTGGATTGTCGTTATTTTGAAATCCGACCGTTCGATCATCATTTAGGTTTATTTCGTGCTTCGTTGCTAAGTGAAGACCGTACTTGATTAGGTACTTGACGGCTTGAGTTGACGAGCATTTGGATTATTGTGAGTTATATTTTACTGAAGACGCAGCGGGAATTTCGAGGTGGGTAAATCTCACGTGGTTCATATTATGAACCGAGTACTTAAATTAATTATTTTTGGTAATTGTGTAGAAAATATTTATGGATTAAATATTTGTTTTTAAAATCACATGGACTTGATCACTACAGTCCATAGGTAAGTAAAATGAATTTTAATTATACAAATGAATTTCATTATTTTCTTGTGTGAACTATAGATGATATTAGTAGTCATCCCTGAATGGATGATTACGTATATATATATTTACGTGGAATATATATATTGATTGGAGTGATTTTTAGTGATGATTTGATTGAGTTGGAATGATGATTTGGATTATATTCAAATGCTTTAATTTCATGATAATATCATATATGTTGGATGAGTTGATTTAATTTTGTGAAAACATACAGTTGTACATATTGTGGATTAGGGTCAACGTAGTGATCAGTATGGGGTAATCGGACGCTCTAATCCTTGGTGGATGATGGGATACGACTGATTGAGTATGTACAATCATCGGACGTTCTAAATATGTATATAAGTATACGTATTGATGAAATACGATAAATAAATATGTCGGATGCCATAATCTAGGCCAGGTGACGGGCTAAGATTCAGTTAGAGCTCTAGTCTGTCAAATACCGTATTTTTATAAATACGATGATGGGGTTTTGTGAAGAAAGATGTGAGTTAGGGTTTGGTGTTGAGTTGTTGATTGATTGTGATTGTTGATTTTTGTGGTTGTAGAATTGTTGCATGTTGACTTTGGTAGAAATAAATATGATTTAATTAAGCAACCGTTCTTTCTTTTACTCATACGAGCTTTCATAAGCTTACCGGCTTTTGTATTGTTGCAATCCCGGTACACTATTCAAATGGTGTAGCAGATATTCTTGCAGGTCAGGATAACCAAGGAGGTGACCGAGCTGCTTAGGTGTTACAGCAGTTATTTTTATTTCATTGAGTTGTGAGGTGTGTATGCTCATTTAGAGCTTTACAATTATTGTGTATTTGAGTTGTAATAATTAACCGAGATAAAATTCGGTTTGATTTTATTTTGTATGGTGAGGTTGTTAAGAAAAGAAATTTTCAGGATGATTATTTTGAGTTGTGGTAATTTTCATGTTTCGGATTTTCGAATTTTATTCTAAAATTCGGAGCGTGACAGTTTGGTATGAGAGCGTAAGGTACATATTTGGTGATATGTCAATACTTACCGAGTGATGGCCCGTCTGCAGCGGATCCCCATCGTGTGCTATTCGGTATTGACAATGTCATTGGGTATGTGAGAGCGTTAGGTTGGCTAGGAACGTTAGCATGTCTTAAGGTATTTGGTTAATATGGACTTGCATTTGACTTATGCATTGTTTAAGTGTTATGCGTGTATTAATCAAGTATATCATGCTTATTAGGTAATGGAGATTGAGGGAAACGAAGCCAGAGGTCGAGGTAGAGGTAGACCTCGTGTTAGGGGTAGAGGCCGGGGAAGGGGTAGGGCCCCTCCTGTCGAAGAAGCATCCGAGACGGAGGTAGAGGCAGCTTTTGAGGATCATCTTATTCCTCCCGTGGCCATGGTTGATAATCTTGCCCTCTTGCTGATGTTAGCAAGGGAAATTACTCGCTTGGGTGCAACCAAGTTTGGAGGAGGCATTGATTATATGGTGGCGGATCGATGGATAGAGGATTTGCAGACCTATTTCGATCTGCTTGATTGCAGCGAGACCGACAAGAGGAAGCTAGCCGCGTTCATACTGAAGGATGAGGCTAAGGTGTGGTGGAACGTCACACAGAGAAGCATTGAGGTGCCTACTTTGACATGAGACGGCTTCGAGAGGCTATTCAGGGAGAAGTACTTTCCACCAGCAGTGAAGGAGAGGTTGGAACGAGAGTTCCTTGTACTTATACGGGGGAAGATGACTGTAATTGAGTATGATACAGAGTTCTCTAGACTGTATAAGTATGTGAGGCAGATGGAGGATGAAGACTTGGCCAAGAAGTTTCAGAGAGGGTTGAGTCCTTCGATTGAGCGTGATGTAGCCATCTTGGCTAAGGCACAAATCATTGAGCAGCAGAACCTGATTCGTAGAGAGAAGGAGTCTGCTGAGAAAGACTTCCAGGGCAAGGGAAAGGCCATAGCAGGAAGCAGTAGAGCTAGAGACTTCAGGGGTGGGTTCTGGAAGAGACAGAGAACTCAGTTCCAGCATCAGGCTCCAGCTAGGGCAGTAGGAGCTCCTCATGTTCAAGCTATACCTATTAGGAAGATAGCACCAGCAGCTCCGGTGAAATGCTTTAACTGTGGCAAGCCAGGCCACATCTTTAGTGTGTGCACGAAACCTCGGGGTAGGATATGCTACAGCTGTGGACAGACAGGGCATCAGGCCAGGGAGTGTCCCCGGAATCAGGGTAGAGTGCAGGGTAACAAGTAGAGGCAGCTACCACTTGCACCTGTTAGAGTCTTTGCCATCGGTCAGGCAGGCACAGGAGTGGAAGGTACCTTATCTGTTTATCACTATCTTGCCAGAGTACTGTTTGATACGGGAGCCTCACACTCTTTCATATCTAGTTCGGTTGTGGATGTTTTGGGTTTGATTGCTATGCCTCTGACTAGATCATAAGAGTTTGAAGTATCTATTCTCCCAGAAGGAATTGAACATGAGGCAGAGAAGATGGATGGAGCTCATTAAGGACTATGATTTCACCTTGGAGTATCATCTCGGAAAGGCGAATGTAGTGGCGGATGCTTTAAGTAGGAAACCTCGAGTGATTATGGCAGCTATTATGGAACGAGAGTGGCGCATGTTAGAGGATGCATCAGAGTTTGACCTTATGCCCGCAGGAGCAGGACAAGGAATCTTTCTCTGTAGTATCACCTTACAGCCCACCTTGATCTCCAGGATCATTCAGGGTCAGACACTTGATGAGTTTGCTCAAGCGAGGATGGCTGAGATGACTGCTGACTCGGATGTGGAAGGTCCTTCTAAGTGGATGATTGGGGACAGATGGAGGGTTGAGATTTCGAGGGAGATTGTATGTACCGAGTGTTGATAACCTCAGAGAGGAGATCATGCAGGAAGCACATAGGTCTCGATACACTATACATCCAGGAGGTACTAAAATATATATGGATCTATAAAGGCAGTTTTGGTGGTATGTATCGAAGTGTCTTACCTGTCAACAGGTGAAGGCAGAGCATCAGAGACCCGCAAGAATGTTGAATCCCTTACCGATTCCTGTTTTGAAATGGGAAGATATCTCCATGGACTTTGTGACTGGATTGCCCAGGTCCAGGTAAAGTTATGACTCGATTTGAGTGATTGTTGACCGGTTGACTAAGTCAGCATACTTTCTTCCAGTGGCAAAAACTTACTCAGGAGATGCGTTGTGTAAGTTGTATGTGAAGGAAATAGTGAGGCTTCATGGAGTGCCTGTGACTATTGTCTCTGATCGTAACGCTCGTTGCACTTCAGAATTCTGGCGTAGGTTCCATAAGGCATTTGGTACATCTCTTGCTATGAGCACTGCATTTCACCCACAGACAGATGGGCAGACCGAGAGAGTGAATCAGGTGATGGAGGATATGCTTAGAGCTTGTGTTCTGGATTTTAAGGGAAGTTGGGCGGATCATCTACCATTGGTAGAGTTTGCCTACAACAACAGCTATCACTCTAGTATCGGTATGGCTCCATATGAGGCCCTTTATGGTAGGCCATGTAGGACTCCTATCTGTTGGGCGGAAGCAGGGGATAAAGGGTTCATCGGTCCGGAGATTGTATAGGAGGCTACAGAGAAGGTCACTACTATTCGGGACAGAATCCGAACCGCTCAGAGTAGACAGAAGAGTTGTTCGGAGTTTGCATGAATCAGTTATGAATATTTGAAAATCGAAATTTTTCTATAAATAGTGAGAAAAATCTGATTTTTTCATTAAGGACGAAAAAATCAGATTTTTGCACAAAAGCCCTCCCCCCCTCTCTCTCTCGCGCGCGACTGTGCCTAACCCTCGGTCGACCCGGCTTCGACCCGACCCTACTGGAAGTCAGCCTTCCCGGCCGCGCCACCGCCGGACTCGGCACCCATCCGCGTCACCTCTCCTCGCTCGATCGATCCCTGCCATCATCTCACCCAGCCGCCGCTCCTAGGCTTGGATCGAAGCCACTTTCCGAAACTCTAACCCGACCCGGCCGGAAAACCAATTTTCTGGCGGTGCACGGGCCGATCAATCCCATTTTCGTGACGTGCTCTTCCTCCTGATCATCCCCATATGTGGCTTCCATCACGATTTTGAGTGTAGAGTGGTAGATCAAGAGTTGAAGGTTTCGACGTCCCTGATTCAATCTGAAGACTGATCAGAGGGCCGAGATTAATCCAACTTCAAAGCCCGATCTAGACCTCATCTCTGAAAAAGTTAGGTATTACAGTTGTTCACAATTTCATTTTGAAGAAGTTTGTAGTTGACGACTTTTCCATCGGAGGTGGTTGACCGGCGTTGACCGCCGTCTGACCGCCGCGTGTGGCAGCACGTCGGACCAAATTTTAAGTTAATATTATCTGGACGATGATCTATGCATCCATACGAGCGTTTTGATATATAACATGGTCATGTTAGAAAAAGTTGATAAATAGTCAATTTCAGTTTTGACGTTACTATTTACGGTTTTACAGTTTACCTTCGGTTTGCGATTTACGGAGATTAGACCGTCGGTTTTACTTCAAATTTTAATATGATGTTCATATGATTGTCCCGATGACTTTGCGTGGTCACGGGCGAAGATCCGACCGTTGGATCTTCGTATAATTGTAAAACAGTGATTCGAGAGGCGATTAGTGAAGATCCGTCCATCGGATTTTCGTATAATTTTGATAGGATGTTTCCAAGGGCGATCCGTGAGGATCTAACCATTGGATCATCATTTAAATTCGATCCGACCGTTGGATTGTCTTTATTTTAGAATCCGACTGTTGGATTGTCGTTATTTTGAAATCCGACCGTTGCATCATCATTTAGGTTTATTTCGTGCTTCGTTGCTAAGTAAAGACCGTACTTGATTAGGTACTTGATGGTTTGAGTTGACGAGCATTTGGATTATTGTGAGTTATATTTTACTGAAGACGCAACGGGAATTTCGAGGTGGGTAAATCTCACGTGGTTCACATTATGAACCGAGTACTTAAATTAATTATTTTTGGTAATTATGTGAAAAATATTTATGGATTAAATATTTGTTTTTAAAATCACATGGACTTGATCACTACGGTCCATAGGTAAGTAAAATGAATTTTAATTATACAAATGAATTTCACAATTTTCTTGTGTGAACTATAGATGGTATTAGTGGTCATCCCTGAGTGGATGATTACGTATATATATATTTACGTGGAATATATATATTGATTGGAGTGATTTTTAGTAATGATATGATTGAGTTGAAATGATGATTTGGATTATATTCAAAAGCTTTAATTTCATGATAATATCATATATGTTGGATGAGTTGATTTAATTTTGTGAAAACAGACAGTTGTACATATTGTGGATTAGGGTCAACATAGTGACCAGTATGGGGTAATCGGACGCTCTAATCCTTGGTGGATGATAGGATACGATTGATTGAGTATGTACAATTATCGGACGTTCTAAATATGTATATAAGTATACATATTGATGAAATACGATAAAGATAAATATGTCGGATGCCATAACCTAGGCCAGGTGACGAGTTACGATTCAGTTAGAGCTCTAAATACGATGATGAGGTTTTGTGAAGAAAGATGTGAGTTAGGGTTTGGTGTTGAGTTGTTAATTGATTGATTGTGATTGTTGGTTTTTGTGGTTGTAGAATTGTTGCATGTTGACTTAGGTAGAAATAAATATGATTTAATTAAGCAACCGTTCTTTCTTTTACTCATACGAGCTTTCATAAGCTTACCGGGTTTTGTATTGTTGCAATCCCGGTACACTATTCAAATGGTTTAGTGGATATTCCTGCAGGTCAGGATAACCAGGGAGGTGACCGAGCTGCTTAGGTATTACAGCAGTTATTTTTATTTCATTGAGTTGTGATGTGTGTATGCTCATTTAGAGCTTTACAAATTATTGTGTATTTGAGTTGTAATAATTAACCGAGACAAAATTTGGTTTGATTTTATTTCGTGTGGTGAGGTTGTTAAGAAAAGAAATTTTCAGGATGATTTTTTTGAGTTGTGGTAATTTTCATGTTTCGGATTTTCAAAGTTTATTCTAAAATTCGGGGCGTGACATGATGACTCCACAACTCCTTCACAAGATCAACCTCCTTCCTACCAAGCTTCTTCGTAGACCTATCCAAGATACGAACAAGTTCAACTACAAATGTCACATATGTGTTTACTTCGATATTACCATGATCAATTACGTGGGACTCATCTCGGACATACTTCCTGAGCATAGACACATGGAAGACATTGTGCACACCCGACATGCTAACAGGTAAAGCAAGTTGATATGCCAAGTTTCCAACCCTTTCCAGAATCTCAAAGGGTCCAACATACCTCGGTACAAGTTTTCCCTTCTTGCCAAATCTCACCACACCTTTCATAGGTAAGACCTTGAAGAACACATGATCGCCTGTCTCAAACTCTAATAGTCTCCTCCTCAAGTCAACATAATTCTTCTGTCTACTCTGAGCGGTTCGGATTCTGTCCCGAATAGTAGTGACCTTCTCTGTAGTCTCCTGTACAATCACAGGACCGATGAACCTTTTATCCCCTGCTTCCGCCCAACAAATAGGAGTCATACATGTGCTACATGGCCTACCCTTTATCTGCAAGAACCAGATAAGGCATTTGTCATGATTCATGAAAACTTGCTGTCTCCTTCTAAGCAAGGGCACTTGACTTCATCATCAAAGGCGTTGGTCATGGTTCCTGAAACTTTGCAGCATACTCCATCAGCAGTTGAGGAGTCACAGAAGACTGTGGTGAGTGAGGAGCAAAAGCATTGCACTACTCTAAGCAAAGACAAGTCTAAGATTGAGAAATGAGGACGCCCTCCAACCTCAGTGGCTTCTCCGAAGAAATTGAAAATCATGCTCCCTGATTTGTTCCAGAAAATTGAGATACAAGATGCACCTTTAAAAAAACTGAAAACCCCTAGCGTCCCATGCAAATTCACTGCCCGGTCTCTAGTCCTCACTAAAGCGCGAGGGAGCATTTTGATACCCAAGGATCCGATTGTGGAGGTCCTAAAACTAAAAAAGAAGATAGGGCGGCCTTTGGGGTCGAAAAATAAATATCCCTCCAGGTCTAAGAAGATTGTTGCTGCACAGGTGACATGCTTTGAGTACCTTACTAAGCCTCCAAGCCCTAGAGGGCAAGAAGAAGTTTTGGATCTTTTTGTTTGTGACTTAGCCTGTCTATTATGCTTTTGTGTAATTTATAAGCTCACTTGAAATAAGTGAGCATTGATTGTATTAATGAGGTGTGCTGACATGTCGTTGTCTAACTAGCCCTACGATCGCAGGGATTGATATGTATTCGTGTTGTTCTAGCCTTTAGTAATGAAATCCTTATTTTATGACTCAAATATATATATATATATATATATATATTCAACTTGACATGACCAATTTTAGTTTTGGGTGCGGCTATTGCCACCCTACAATTTACGTTGTTCACCCTACAACTTGTTGATTTATTGAAAGACTAAAATACCATAATATAAAATTACAATAATAGACAATCTCATATTAAAAATTACAATTCTATTTTCTGAGTACATCCTACAAAGCACGTTCTTAATCTTTTCATTCATCGTTAAACCATAACTCTTTTTTTCTTAGCATTCATCTTCTTCAATCATTCTCATGCTATGCTAACAAGTTTTATGCCTCAAAATATATCATTTTAATGCTGATGGAGTCTGAAAACAACTACTTAGAGTCTGAAAATGAGGGAATCGCCTTGTCCCTTCACTTTCACTTTCACTTTGAAATTAATTGATTGCAGCTGAAATATCTACCGTCTTCGGCCAGCAATTAATTACTGTCTTGTAGACTTGCTGCTCTATTTCTTTTTACATCGATTCGGTAGACTTGTTGGCCTTCTTCTTCTGCTTTTTCAGATTCTGTATTATTGCTGGGTAACTATAATGATCGTTTCGTTTTCAAAAATGGGTTCTTGATTCAGTTTTAATTTGAGTTTGCGTTATAGAAGATATAGTGAGAGCCCATGTTTATTCAATTTCGTTTCTGTGTTTCCGGCTTTGTCTACTCAGAGAGGCTTTGAGGATATTTTCGATAGATTAAGGAAGGAATGAGCCCAGAACTTTGATTGGTTTTTTATATGTAACTTCTATTTCCTTTTTCTGCTTCTTTGCTACTGCCTCTGCATCACTTCAAGAAATGCCCACCATGTGTGTGTGTGTATCCTCAGGACTGGTGGTTGCACGTGTTGATTCTTCTTGTATTTGCATGTTTTTGCTCTTTTCATGGTAACTTTACTTAGAGATAAATCTGCAAGTGCAGTACATTGCTATTTGTTGAATTTGTTCAGTGAAAATAACTCAAATGTAATGCTTACCTTGGTGGTATACCCCATTAGTGAGAACAAACATCATAGACAAACAAATGTGAGAGTTTTGAGTTTCTTTCGTCTCCAAATATTTTTTTTTTGGTTCTGTAGATGGAGAATAGTTCCGAATATTGAATAGTTTTCAGTGACTCTATATCGAAATATTCAATATTGATTGGATTATTTTCTACATCTTTCGTGTAGGGCTCGCTTTTGTTAAGAGTAGCAGAGTTTCCTCAAACTATCCATTAGACTCGATAAGCATATTCACAACTGATGAGGTAACTTGAAGTTTTAAATGTTGTTATATTGTAGCCTTCATAATAATAATGTGTCATATATGCCTAGGTATTTGGGAGTAGAGATGCATTAACTGAATGGATTCATGCACAAGCAATACAATACAATCCAGTAGTGGTTACTATGAGGTCTGATTCTGGAGGTGTTGGAAAAAGACAGAAGAGACCTCGAATAACATTTTGTTGTGAAAAGGGCAAAACAAAGAGTTTAAAAATTCAAAACAAAAGGTATGCACTTACTAACCTAACCCTATACATAGTTCATGTCACTTTGCCTACTAAACAATTTATTTTTATTATTTAGGTGTCAAACAAAACTTGCTATGCGATACCACCCAGATTGACATACGAATATAAGACACTATTTCCTACTATGTATTAACAATACATTGCAAACCAAACTGATGTTGATATGGATGGAAATTGTGGATATAGAGTCGTCGCTATCTCAATGGGGTTTGTTCATGATGGTTGGCGTACGGTACGTAAACATTTATTAGATGAGTTTAGAGGGAACCACACTTTCTATGAAGACCACATTTTTGGGGCTAAACAGTTTCATGAACTAGAGAATTGCCTTGACTATTTTGTTGATGGGTCTGTACCTGAAAACTTTTGGATGACCATGCCTAATATGGGACATATTATTGTCACATGTTATGGTGTGACAGTAATCCATTTATCATCCACCATGTGCATTACATTTCTTCCTTTGTATAATAGGAATGAATGTCGAAATGGATATCGTGGTGATTGCGAGGGTGGTGAGTTTGCAATTGGATATGTTGGCCGTCATTTTGTTAAGGTAAAATATGGAACAGGTACCAAATTACATATGTTGTTGTCATTTTGTTAATTCATAACTAACATATATTATTGTTCATGCATGCAGGTAAATTTGATATCTCAATCTATTCCAATTCCTCCAGTTACCCCTCTATGGCATAGGTACCAAGTTAATAATGGACAGTTGTACAGTATTTATGAGCAACGCATAGATCAATTCAAGAAACTCGAAAATATGGAAGACGTTGCCACCACAGATACATTTGCAGACATTGTGCATCATGATATCGATTGAAAACATTGACATGTTGTTAAATTTGAGAGTTCGTTCTTATTCTTTTAGTTCGGATTTTGACCTTAGTGTGGACTTATTCTTTTAGTTGGGATTTTGACCTTACTATTTATTTATACTTTTTAGAATAAATGACATTAATCTTTGGGTTTTATTTATAAGAAACAAAAAGAAATGCAGAAATGTATAAGCCAATATTGTTGGAGAATTGAGAATGCTTGAAAGGTTTGTTCATTTGACGATTGAAATAGCCGACATTGCAGACTTGATGCTGGAAAAGGGTGAAGCCAAATAGAAAAAGAATTCGAGTTAAACCTTGTATTGGACAAGGAAAATATATTTTGGGTATTGCAAATGGATGACCAAAGTAAACTTAAAATTTAAAAAATATATGTAGGGTGAGAAAAGAAAATAGGGTGAACAAAGTTGTCAGTAGGGTGGCTTGAAAAATTGTATTTTTGGTACTGTAAATGGGTAAACAAATTAAACTAAAAATTAAAAAAAATAAATATAGGGTGAGAAGAGAAAATAAGGTTAACAAAGTAAATTATAAGGTGGCAATAGCCGCACCCTTTTAGTTTTACAAGTTAGGTGTGTCATTGCAATTATCCATTTAATGCATATGATGTATTTGAATTTGCATTTGAATTCTAACACTACAAACGATTTTATTAAATCGATTGAGTATGAAATCTATTTTATTTTATTTAATGTTTTGGGAGGAGGGATTCGTACTTAATATCTCATATGATCCACATTTGTAGAGATAAATACCGTTGGTCCAAATTAGTCTCTGTGTGTTAAATTTGAATTTGTTTACTACAACACTATTAATATTTTAACACAACATGATACAGCACGAAACTAGGGGTCGGCTAGGCTTTGTTGTAGCCCACCTCATTAAAGAAGGTATAATACACATACACAGACATATATTTTTTTCCGAATCACAAAGGGAGAAAAAAAAAAAAAAAAGTGAACTTGAGGAAGAACTTGACATTGTAAGTAAATTTTGGCCCTCCATAATCAATTTTATGGTTCTGTCTCAGCATGATACGATCCATTAATAGTCTATTTGAGGATGACACTAGAAAATGCCGGCACCAATTAAAGTTTGAAACTAAAATAATATGAAAGAAACTAATAAGATCCGATGGCTTCCATTGTCTTAAAATCAATTAACGTATAAATGTCAATAATTGACCAACATGTCCAACACCTTGAACGTTACAATCCCTAAAATGAGCCATAAGCTACGCACAACACAATCACAAGTATCAATTTACATAGCTGTCAAGCCATGCATGGTCCAATACTATACGTCAAATTGTGAAGCTACTATGCGTCATGATGCGTATCCCCATTGTTTCCTTCAACCAGTAATCATTGCACAGTTTTTGTTAATAACGATGTTTTCTGGTTGTCAACAGCAAAACTAATATCATATATATCATATCATGAACAATTATTCAATTGGTCCAATTAAGAATCATCCAATATGTGCATTATGAACCGAATCAATCTTGTTATTATACTCCCAAACATCTATCTACACCTAAAAACTAAAAACTAAAACAAACGCTAAAGAAAAAGTAGTACGAAGTTTAAGTAGGGTATTAAGTGATTTTGGTCCTTAATTGTGGGTTTTACTTGGTACATCCGTTCAACTAATTAAGGCACGTACACATGGGGACGGCCGTTTTTTGGGTGTTTTAAAATGATGGACAAACCAAGAATCTTGGGGCCCAAGAAGAAGAAGGATCTGAGAAGATGATGTTTCTTCTGATTCCTTTAGGTTTAGAGATTGTTGAGTAATATATCAAACAGAAAAATTCAGTCACCGTCTCCAAACTATGTTGTCAAGGTCAATTTAATATCCGAACTCTCAAAAGTATCAATATGATACCCAAAAACCTATTTTGACATCAACGAGATACTTCTGTCCAAAATCTCTGAGGTACCGTCAACTTGATGATGTGGCAATGTCACGCCCCGAATTTTTGAATAAAAATTCAAAATCCGAAACATGAATTTCTACAACTTAAAATAGTCATCCTGAAAATTTCTTTTCTTAACAACCTCACCACACGAAATAAAATCAAAACCGAATTTAGTCTCGGTTAATTATTACAACCCAAATACAAAATAAATTGTAAAGCTCTAAATGAGCATACACACCTCACAACTCAATGAAATAAAGATAACTGCTGTAACACCTAAGCAGCTCGGTCACCTCCCTGGTTATCCTGACCTGTAGGAATATCCGATACACCATTTGAATAGTGTACCGGGATTGCAACAACACAAAACCCGGTAAGTTTTTGAAAGCTTGTATGAGTAAAAGAAAGAACCGTTGCTTAATTAACTCATATATATTTCTACCCAAGTCAACACGCAACAATTTCCACATCCACATGAACCAACAATCTCAATCAATCAACAACTCAGCACCAAACCCTTACTCACATCTTTCTTCACAAAACCTCAATATCGTACTTATAAAAATGCGGTATTTGACAGACTAGAGCTCTAACTGAATCGTAGCCCGTCACCTGGCCTAGGTTATGGCATCCGACATATTTATCTTTATCGTATTTCATCAATATGTATACCATTATACATATTTAGAACGTCCGATAATTGAACATACTCAACCAATCGTATCCCATCATCCACCTAGGATTAGAGCGTCCGATTTCCCCCTTATCGGTCACTACGTTGACCCTAAATCCACAATAAGTACAACTGTATGTTTTCACATAATTAAATCAACTCATCCAACATACATAATATTATTATGAAATTTAAGCATTTGAAACAAAACCAAATCATCATATCATCACTCAAATCACGCCAATCAATATATATATTCCACGTAAATATATATATATATATATATATATATATATATATACACGTAATCATCCACTCAAGAATGACCACTAATACCATCTATAGTTCGCACAAGAAAATAGTGAAATTCATTTGTATAATTAAAATTCATTTTACTTACCTACGGATAGTAGTGATCAAGTCCATGTGATTTTAAAAACAAATATTTAATCTACAAATATTTTTCACACAATTACAAAATAAATAATTTAAAGTACTCGGTTCGTAAGTTGAACCACGTGAGTTTTACTCACCTCGAAATTCCCGATGCGTCTTCAATAAAATATAACTCACAATAATCCAAATGCTCGTCAACTCAAGCCGTCAAGTACCTAATAAAGTACGGTCATTACTTAGCAACGAAGCACGAAATAAACCTAAATGATGATCCAACGGTCGGATTTCAAAATAAACACAATCCAACAGTCGGATTCTAAAATAAAGACAATCCAACGGTCGGATCGAATTTAAACGATGATCCAACGATTAGATCCTCACGGATCGCCCTTGGAAACATCCTATCATAATTATATGTAAATTCGATGGACGGATCTTCATTAATCGCCTTCCGAATCACTGTTTTACAATTATACCAAGATCCAACGGTTGGATCTTCGCTTGTGACCACACAAGGTCATCGGGACAGTCATATGAACATCATATTAAAATTTGAAGTAAAACCGATGATCTGATCTCCGTAAATCGCAAACCGAAGGTAAACTGTAAAACTGTAAACAGTAACGTCAAAACTGAAATTGACTATTTATTAACTATTTCTAACATGATCATGTTATATATCAAAACGCTCGCATGGATGCATAGATCATCGTCCAGATAATATAAACTCAAAATTTGGTCCGACGCGCCGCTGCATGAGGCAGTCAGACGGCGGTCAACCACCTCTGATGCAAAAGTTGTCAACTACAAACTTCTTCAAAATGAAATTGTGAACAACTTTAATACCTGACTATTTTGGAGATGAGATCTAGATCGTCCTAGATCGGGCTTTGAAGTTGGATTAATCTCGGCCCTCTGATCAGTCTCCAGATTGAATCAGGGACGTCGAAATCTTCAACCCTTGATCTACCACTCTACACTCAAAATCATGATGCAAGCCACATATGGGGATGATCAGGAGGAAGAGCACATCACGAAAATGGGTTCGGTTGGCCCGTGCACCGCCGGAAAAATGGAGTTTCGACCGGGTCGGGTTGGAAGTTTCGGAAAGTGCCTTTGATCCAGGCAAGGGAGCAACGGTGGGCCGAAGCAACGGCGGGGATTGATTGGGAGGCTCGAGGCCCACGAGTAGAGGGCCGGGTCGGCGACGGCGGAGGCCCGTGGCGGCGTGCAGCGTCGGGTCGGGTCGAAGCCTGGTCGGCCGAGGGTAAGGCCACAGTCGCGAGAGAGAGAGAGAGGGGGGAGGACTTTCATGCAAAAAATCTGATTTTTTCGTCCTTGATGAAAAAATCAGATTTTTCTTACTATTTATAGAAAAATTTCAATTTTCAAATAATCATAACTTATTCATACGAGCTCTGAATAATGCGTTCCACATATGCACGAGATCGTATCGACGAGCTCTACAACTTTCATGAAGGAATTTTTCCCAAATTCTGAACGTATAAAAAGTCGATTTTCACGACACCCTAAATAACGTTCTTTTTCGAAAATAAAATCATTCGAAACCAACTTTCTCAAACCAGGACATTCCAATTATTTCCAAATATCATAATTCAATTAATATAACAATTATTGAATTACATAAATTTATTATATGAAAATTTGGATCTTCACAGGCAAGTGGAGACAAAAAGAAAGTTAAATGACTAAGTTACCCTTTCATTTTTGTTAATTCTGTTTTTTTTCTTTTCATTATTTCTTCTTCTTCTTCTTCTTCTTCTTCTGGGATTTTGTTCGGCTAATTTTGTTCTAGCCAAACCGCCGCAACCACAAGCAAGTTCGGCCACCACACTTCCTTACTTACCTGACGACGTCAACAGCCACCAGCCACCAACAACCTACCCCAAAATGGATTCCAATTTCGGCCTAGAACACGAGCTTGGCCCCAATGGTAGTTACCGCCCCAATCCCAATCTAAGCCCCGACGGCCTTGAAAACCCCAATCCCAATCAGTAGGCTGTGGGTTTCCGATTGGAAAAAGGCGAAAGATTTACAGGTCGATGAGGTCGCATTTGGCTTCCGGAGTCTGGGATCTGAGCCGAGAGCAAGGCAACAAGCTTCTCCATAGCCGGTTTCGCGGGGAGGAACATCAAGGATGCCAAGAGGACCAAAGTTGACCTCAATTGCGCCTATTACACCTGCAAGCAGAGTTGGGATTTGCATTTCGCCTTCTGTTTGAGACCCGGTTACGGCTACCATGATGATGGCGAACCCGTTGTTAGGTTCACGGGTTTTTCTGGTCCAACGGACATGTGTCTTTGTTTGAGACCCGGTTTCGACTACCGACTTGACATTGTATGCCAAATGGAAACCGACTACCCCTTTTGTTTCAATCTCAATTTTTTTCATTTAAGAGCATTGTGTCTTTGTTGTTGTTATTTTTGTTTCATTTCAATAAGAGTGTCTGGTGATTTGCGTTTGTTCATCTTTGAGTTGCATAGGATGCAGAGAAATGTTGTGAGATTTGGTTCATACCTTCAGTGTTTATCTTAATAGATTTGAATTCAATTATTCAGACTGATAGTCACTCTATATGCTCTGTTCTTGCAATTGCAGAACATGCCAATATGGTTAGTCCTAAAGCTCTTGTTGAATTGGATGGTTTGGTGCTTTGCTATGTGTGTATTTAGGGACGATGACTGAATGGTTTGGTGATTACACTACAAAATTCGACCTGGTCGCCTCTTTGGAATGGAAAGTGTGCCATTTGCTGAATCGGAAGGAATGAATTGAAATCAGATAGCAACTTATTGACTCTGTTTGTTCCTCTAGGAATTAGGGGAGACCTAATTTTCTAATTTCTATCTTTGGATTTTCTGCTAGAACTATAATTTGATTGGGTTTCAATGTCGAAAAATGAGAGTTGCTAAGGTTTGTGAAGAAGAAGAAGAAGAAGAAGAAAAAGAAGAAGAAGAAGAAGAAGAGAGAGAGGGACGGGGAGACAGAGAGAGCCATCTCTCTGTTCAAGTGTTCAAGATTGATCTGTGATAACATGTGCCACTAGTTAAGTGGGAAGAAAATCTGCAGCATCACCAGCCTCCAAATCCAGTAGTTCGTCTATATTTGGTTCCATGGGTTTAAGGGAAGCAGGTCCCACAGACGTGGGTTGTACTAAAAAAGAATTAGCACAAAGGGAAAAGGGGAAACGTAACAAGGGTAGAGTAAAGTGGTGATGAAAGAAAGCTGTGGGTTTAATGGCAAAACTGGGTTTACAGAGGTTGAAAGATTTATATAGTGGTACAAAAACGGTGGGAATACGAGTAGAGGGTAAGAACTTAGGATAACTAGGAAAATCGATGGTGAGGAACGGAGTAGATGACAAGACAGATTGTTGAGGTGGAGAATTACGGAGAAGGGAGTTACTGTTCATACTTGAAGTGGGTGAAGCAAGTGGCAAAGGGTAGAAAAAGAAATTGACCAAAAAAAAAAGGTAGAAAAAGAAAAAAAATGCAAACCAAAGAAGGTTGTGATGAGAAAAGATGAAAGGTGAAGATGAAGCGGTGAGCAGATTACAAAGAAAAAAAGAAAATTGACGAAAAGATCGAAGAAAGGAAATGATTACAGGGTTGCAAAGTGATAGAGGAGTAGATGACCGACTGAAAAAAAAATTAGAGATGAAGAACCCTGGAAGTTCTACCTGGTAGAGAGAAAACCCACAGAGGGAGGAAACCAAGGCATACCCTAGAGACTTAAGTGGCAGGCTTTAATGAGTGTTCATGCTCCTTCTTTTTTTTTTTTTTTAATTAGTTGATAGTGAAAGACTATTTTACCCTTGATAAAAATATCTCATGCGTGGCACGTGCTTGCCACGTCATCAAATTGGCGGCACTGTCAAAGATTTTGGACGGAAGTATCACGTTGATGTTAAAATAGGTCTTTGGGTATCAAATTGATACTTTTGAGAGTTCGGGTATCAAATTGGCCTTGGCAGCATAGTTTAGGGACGGTGGCTGAATTTTTCTCTATATCAAATACATGCACTATTTTGAGATAATATGGTAGACCTTAAGCCAATTAACCGCCCATCAACATCAACTTCAGAGGCAAACCTCTTAAGCTAATCCCGTCGTCTGATCACTGCAGTCGAAACCCAGTCTGAGTTGAATAACCATAACACTGCCATCAATCACCATGCTACACAGAAAATGCCATAGCCAATCCTTGAAAAGCAACCAAGAAGAGTGGCCACTGAAGGGATTATTATGCCTGATTAGAGACAAGAGGTATATAGGAAAACCAAACGGGTTTGCATTAAGAAACAAAAATAAACAGAAACGAGTAAATATGATTTCTTTATGATATGCTTTTTTATAAAAGATACTAGTTTTCTTCATACATGCTCTGCATGTATAATTTTTGTTTTCTTAAGAAAAAAAATATATGAAACACAACAGTTATTGCAGAGAGAAAATAGTGGGAGAGAAAAGTGGGGGTTGTGGGATTATTTCTTTTTAATTTTCTTAATAAAAATCTATTTTGTAATTATCATATTTACCCTTGTGATTTAATTTATCTAAAAGTTTTTTAATCTTTCAGGGTTAAATCTATCAAAATTTTTGATTTTGGCTAACAAAACCTCTTCTCTTAATAATAGAATAGTCGTATAGAAAAATATAAACTTTTTCTTTCGGGAAAAGCGATAATATATTAATACCAAATATTACACATGATATCTTTTTGGGCACGATAGATATCACTTAAGTTGCATAACCTATCCTCCAACGCAATTAATAACGGAAAGTACGAGATCTTGGAACTTACAAACAAAAAATAAAAACTCAAAACTTTATGTGTCGTTTCACTATTCAAAGAATGAGCAGTATCCCTAAACTTAAACTTAGCAATCCCTGTAAGAAGGCACAGACCTATATTCTTTCAAGGTTATGTCGAAAACCTTAATTATGCCTAAAATGTTGCTAGCACTATCAGGGGTAGAAGCCGCCCACACAACACCCTACACCCCCACCCCCCCCCCCCCCCCCCCCCCCCCCCCTCTCTAAGACACAAAATCACCAAAAGAAACCTTGGTGGGGCCCTAAGGTCATCTCCAATAATAGGGTTCAAATGGTCAATTTCTAAATTATGGTTTTTTTTTTTTATCTCCAACAATAGATCACAAGAGGGTCAAAGAGTCATAGAGCTACTTAGAGGATTAAACTTAGGCTTAGTTTGGGATTGATTTTGGAGCTGCTTCTGCTTTTGAGTTTATTGGGATGGTGTTTGGTAAAGTTCTTTAGAAGTTTTTTTTGGGCCAAATAGCTTCTCCCAGAAGCTGATAATGAGAAGCAGCAAATCATAGCTTTTGGGGAGCTGCTTCTGTGAAAACACGGAGCAACAGTGCATCTTTAATGAATTATACCAAGTTACCAATTCTGTCTTCATCCTTTTCTAAAAATTACACTGAGACAACAGACGCATCCATTCAGCCCCATCCCGTATTGCCGTCAAAAACATTTCGCACCTCTCCTTCTTCCCTCTCCATGATAATTGACTGGTTCAAGCATCAATCATCCTCATCATAAAGTTGAGAGAGCAGCGTCTTCTCCAGAATGTAAAGGTAAAATCTCAATTTGTTTGGTAGATTTTGCGCAAGATTCATAAAGGGGTTTTGATAGATAATTTTTTGTTTATGAAAATCCTATGGAAGATTTGGATTCCATGAACTAGATTTTGTTAAGAATCCTCAAAACCTTTCCAAAGCGGAGCTCAATTTATTCACTTTACCTAATCGCTATGCATTACTCCAAATCTCCATTATGCTATTGAACTTTAGTATCATCCCTACAAAACATTGACGTGTGTGCATCTTTGCGATAATTCGAGAGTTGGGTCATGTTGAGGAATGAAATGGGCACCTTTGACTTCCTGAATTCTTCTCCTATTACCTTCATTATATTCTTCCAGGGAATTTGAACCCAATAGTTCTAAACTTTGATCGAACTAGTTTGATTGTAACAGTTCCCGTTTGCATATTGATGATGGTTGTTGGAAATGGGTATTGGATGAAAGCAAGCATGTTTCTTGAGTTGGACCATAGTATGTGTCTTCAGATTTTGTCAATCATTATGAGCAAATTTGTTTTTCTTTTCTTAATTTTGAGGCTAAACAGCCTTCTGGGTATGTTCAGTACAATCGTCTGGGTAATTTTTTTCAGATCTCTGCCAAGTATATCCCTTCTATCGGCCCAGTTGGCCGCGGCACGTACAAGATTGTTTGGTAAATTTATCTTCTCTTTCTTTCTCTGTAATGTGTTTTTGTTTTCAAGAAATTGTGGACTTCTCTGGGTCAGAAATGGTATGTCAAATGAAAAGCTCATTTGAAATGAATTGGGTAGGCTTTGCTTTTGCTTAATGGGGTTTGGATTATCTGGGTAATGTCAAATTAGGGAATCTGAGGTTCAAAACCAAGTACCATTTACTTCATTATTTAATTATGTCTATATCAGTTTTGGTTTTGGGAGTTAGGGAAGTCATTTCTAATAGTGGCATGCATAATTGCGAGTTCTTGCTGATACAATAATGTTCAAATTTTTTGTGGAGGTAGTTGATACAAGTATTGCTTCTCACTGGTTTGATGAAAATGGAGAGATCTCTTGGTGAATATGTGTTTCTGTATATAGTGATTTTTACAAAAATTTGAGTAGAGGTGGTTGATATTTTCTTGCGGCAGCTATGCAACAGACTCTGAGACAAAAGAAGAGGTTGCAATCAAGAAGATTCAGAATGCATTTGACAATAGGATCAATGCCAAGAGGACGCTCTGAGAGATAAAGCTCATTTCCCATATAGATCATGACAATATAAAGTCTAAACCTTTTGCTGTCATCCACATATCTAATGTTACTTCCTTTGCCAAAGTTGGAAATATCCAGCTACTTGCCTCTTGAAAATAGTGATCCCTTGTGCTTGAATATGATTGATATTCCTTATATTTACAATCAAAGAGATTATAGGTGTATTGAGTGAGAGGAACCAGTCTAGCTGGTAGGGCATTCTGGGGTTAATAAGATATTGAAATGTGATATGGTTTATTTATAGTTGTAGAATGAATTTTGTAACCATGTAAACTTTGAAGAGATCAAAGCGTAGATCACTTTAAGTAACATATAAGGTCTTTTTACAGTACTTTCTGTATCGATTGCTACGGGGATTGAAGTACATACACTTTGCACAATTTTTACACTGTGATCTGAAACCAAGCAATCTGCTTCTCAATGAAAATTGTGACCTTAAGATTTGTGACTTTGGGCTTGCAAGAACTATATCTGAAACAGATTTCATGACAGAATATGTTGTCACCGTTGGTACCGAGCCCCAAAATTACTACTCAACTGTTTCGAATACACTGCGGGTATTGATATTTGGTCACATGAACATGAAGGAGATGGTCCGGAAAGATAAGAAATGAAGGTGTTAAGAAATACAATTGCCCAAAGTCTAATGAATGTATCTACTTAGCATAGAAAGGAGCCAAAAGCACTCAATCTTTGTGAGAAAGGATTCCCAAATAGCTGAGATTGGTACTAGAATTCACGAATCTAGAGAGCACCAACGATGTTGACCGGGAGGGAAATGAGCAATTAAAGCCTTTCATCTCAATCAAATGACCGAAATGGAGACTCTATTCTTGTTGGCAAATGCGAGTTGCAAATTTCAAGTAACTTTAGTATTTGTGTAATGGTTCCCGTTGAACTATGGTTGAGAAATTAATCCAAATATTCTAGACTTATTTTATGTAATAGTAAAGTAAAATATGCATATTGAAGAGTTTAAAGTAAATCTTTTATTCGGTCTAAGCAAGGTTATAAGGATAATACATGAGAAATTTTTTTATTTGGTATGGTTACATAATCAAAAAACAAAATTATGTATTATAGTAGAATATCTTAGCATGTATGACTATTTTGATAATTATATCCAGTCAAAACACTTTTGTCTTACAACTTACCAAACATTTAAAAATTGTTTTTTCATTCTCACAGCACTTTTAAAAACAGTTTACCAAACACCTTAGCTGCTTCTTCTCACAGCAAGTTCGGAAGTGCTTCCTCTCACAGCAACTTCAGAAGTGCTTTTTCTCACAGCACAACAATCTGAAACTAAGCCTTAGTCCTTTAGCTAGCCCAATCCAAACTATTGGAACCACAACGGCATATGAAGAAGCAAAATGTGGGTGCATATGGGCTGATAAAAGAAGACAAAATGATGGACAAATGACAACTTGTCACTAGTTAACTTGAGATTGAATTTCTTCTTAATGGTCAAATTGCATATCAATGGTCTTCAAGTAAGACTTCTTTTACATGATTACTTTGGTTCTTTAAATTTATTTAGCAAGTAATTATAATATTTTTTTTGTCATGAAACTACTATTATTTTTATTATATAATATATAGTTTTTTGTTTTAGCAACCTAGCCAAGGATTTCTACAAGGAATATATGAATGAAAATTTTTTTGGTCCAAGTTAAAATATAATTATAATAAAAAAATATCATAAATTCAAAAAACATATTGTAAAACTATAAAATATTTGAAAGGGCTAAAATTTTAGCCATGTCTTACTACAGATAGTTCACTAATTCTTAAATAAAAATAATATTTCTGAGGCTGTTTTAGGAAATTGAAATTTGGAGAGAATAAGCTATGTCTTTCATTGATAATAGTGACCTCTTTGTATAGAGGATTAAAAGCATAGAATCAGAGTCTTACAAGGAAACATAATTGTACAATGATTAGGATATCTCCGAGAATATCTGTAAGACTAACCCCATTACAACTTGGATAAGTAACTAGAGTTTGAGCCAGACACACAATCCAGATTTACTTAAACACTCCCCCGTGTGTCGCCCAAACGCGGTGCTCCACTCGTTGCCTCATCAAAAACCTTGCCGAGTAATAAAAACTCAGTATGACAAAAATAACATCGGTCAAAGGAGAAGAAGAGTACAACATACCCTTTATGTTTCGAGACCAAACATATAGACATCTCCCCGTGATGACTACAATCATGGAAGTTCGGATAACATTCACAAACGATGCCACCAACATGTCTCTCGAAAGTGGAATTGGGCAATGACTTAGTGAACAAGTCTGCCACACGTCCTCAAATTGAACCTAGTTCTCCTTGATCTTAAGGAGAGTTTGTTGTCGCTGACAATGCTTAGCTGTCACATTTGATGTAGTCCTGGTTCATTTGTTCAAAGCAAGCAGCATCATCCTCATAAATGCTCATGGGTTCATCTGTGGTATACTTCAAATCACAATTACTTCGAACATGAGTAATTATGGATCAAATCTATATATATTCACGAACCACTTTGTGAAAAGCAATAATCTCTACATGGTTCGAAGATGTAGCGACTAGGGTCTCTCTTGTAGACCTCCAAGATATCGTGGTCTTACCCATGGTAAACACATAACCAGTTTGGAAATTACCTCTGTATGGGTTAGAAAGGTACCCAGCATCAGCAAAACCTTTCCAAACACTAATATCGTTTTGGGATGGGGATAGAGAAAGGAGGCCAGTGTTGGCAGCATTTCTGTTGTGTGAGGAGTCTGAATCCATCATCTCTCTATAGGGATAGAATAAGCCCATATCAATCGTTTTTCTCAAGTATCGAAAGATATCTTTTACATCAATCTAATGGTGATGCGTTGGCTAGAGCTATATCTAGCTAACAGGTTCACAGCGAATGAGATGTCTGGTGTTGTGCATTTGGCTAAGTACAATAATACGCCTATTGTACTTTTGCCTCTAGCACATCTTTGTCATCATCCTTTGGACAAATATAATTCTTTTTAGGATCAAGACTATAGAAGGTCATGGGTGCGCTTGAAGGCTTGACCTTTATCAAAATGCTTAAGCATCTATCAACACGATGGTCAAGTTCCAAACAGAGACATAATCGTGTTTTTCTATGATCCTTCATCTTCAACTCGGATTCCAAGTGTTCAACGGTTTTCCTTAGCTCTTTAAGGACTTTTAATGAAGATCATGTTACCAATATAAACCTCATTAGAATCCGGAACTTGTAATGAAAACGTGCCGACATTTTCCTTCCCAATTAAGTAGTCACTTTAATAAACATTTCAATTTCATTGCAAACGCGCTCCGTGGTCTAGAGCCGCTTGGCTTGTATATTTTGTATCTAGATCCCCATAAAGATACCTAGTGATCACATTCGTAAGCTACATGCTCAATTATTCAAAAACTACCAAATTGACAAGCTAGTTGAGTGCAATGACATCCATTAGGAGAGAATATGTCTCATTGTAGTCGATTCCAAGGCGTTTTGTGAGAAGTCTTGCCCCATAAGATGAGATTACCATATCTTTTCTCATCATGCTTTCTAATAAAGACCCATTAGTCAACAAGTTTTATGTTAGGAAGTGTTGGCATCATTGGCACTATAAACCTTCCTCATCGTTAGAGAATCCAACTTAACCTAGATCGCATTTTTTCATTTAGGCAAAATTTCTCTACGTTTGCATTATTCATCAACGGAGTGTGGTTCGATATCATCAAACTCAACAAACTCATGCCAACAGAATGCATGAATATATCATGGAGTTCTATCCCACGTCTGGCGTACACTAGTGAAATTTTTATAGAGCTCTATATTCTCAGGAATAGGTGCTGATGTTGAGGCGTCCCCCTAATGATAACCACAATCCAGAACATTCTCATGAGACAGATTTTGAGTGACGATGATCAAAGAGTTGTGTCAAAGTATCCTTCAAATCCATGGGCATCCCACACATCCTAGCTAGGGCCATGACCTGTAACACCAGAGTGCCACTCTTTATGGCTTTGGCGGCATACCTACCTCCTTGTAGGGTGGCGCTACGTCCTCTCATAGGGATGTCCATCCTTGCAGGCATGTGTGCTCTCATCACTTTAACAGGAATCGAGATGAAACATAGGGGGATAAACCACAACAATTCATGTCGTTCCTGTTGAAAATACTTGTTCTTATCTCCTCCTAACGAGAGAAAGACTTTCTTATTAAAGTGACAATCCACAAATTTAGCGGTAAAAAGATCACTTACTAAGGGTATTAAGTGGCAGGCGATTGTTGGAGTCTCATATCCAAAGTATTTGCCCATTTGCCTTTGAGGATGTAACGTCCCGAAAGGGTTGATGTCACAGAGCTACGAATCTTATGAACCTTAAGTATTGACAAAGTAATACTCAAACTTCTTAAGATGTGCAAGGCTTAAGATAACGAAACTGATCAAGTGATGTTTGATGAATAACAAAGTTTTTGGGCAGTTGCAAAACTTGATATTTGGAATCAATATATCTCAACCTTTGGTGATGAAAAAACTACATATACTCAAGAGAAATCTGATGTTAATTAAACTCGAGATAGTTAAACTAAATAGACTTCAAAGAGGTTTGAAATCTGAGGCTTCACACTACAACTTGTCAAAAATTTTCAAGCAATGACAACAACAAATAGGATTTGTCCAACTGAAGTAATAAGCTTAGCAAGAGCAGATAGAAACTTAAAAATAGGAGATAGAATGATGCAAATCTAATTCACAAATTGGAGTTGAGAAACATGGCTTTTAGTATATACATGGCTCGAAATATATTACTAAGAGTGATTCAATATGTGAGTAGTCTAGATATTTATACAAGACAAAATAGAGCCTTTTAACATATTAGTGTCACTCTATGTTTAGCTTTCCAAGACAAAGTTTAAGGAGAATGAAGGCTCAAACATAGCAAAAGAAACATCAAGGTCTTAAAAAGCAAATATATACCTTAGAAGACAGAAGTTGACAAGCTTCAAAATGCCAAAAGCCACTACTTCAGTTCTACCCTTTTCCAATCTCGTACACAGTACCTGAAATAAATAGGGGTAAGCATTATTTATGTTCATATGCTCAGTAGAAAGCAATGCTAGGCAATTTTGAAAGCTAATTGAAATTTGGTACCAATAAATCTCAAGACAACAGTAGTAGAAAACTAAAGTTTGTATGAAAGTTTCTAGTGAAACATATGCATAAGGGGTAACCCAAAAAAATCGATGACCGATCTTAATGCCAACTACTTACCTGCCAAAGTAAATGCACAAACAGCCAGCAAGAAATAGAGAGAGTGGCCATTTACTCCATACCACCTAGGAGTGACGCCATACCTCAAAGGATCTTAGATATGTTCCAGTCTGTATAGCCCCTCCGGAGGTTTAGGGGATCGAAACCCAAGGTTTTGCTCCCTTCTTTCTCAAGTCACCACTTAACAACAATGCAATGTGTATGCATAAAACATAAAAATCTTTTCAAGAAAAGCTCTAACTAATGAAGACCCCCTACCTGGAATCTTTGATGTATAACTCTCAGCAAGTACCAAAGGACCAATCTTCAGTCCAATTGAGCCCTTGATCCTATTATGAACATGTAAATCATCATCAGTCTCAATATTCTTTCTCCCATAAGACAGATTCACACTTTTATAGACTGAGCATTAGCCAAAGCTTCACCATGTGCGGGCTTATTTTAAAAAGAAAACACTGATCAGAATGCACTTATCAGAATACACAATAAGCAGTGCTTTGTACTTTTGAACATAGATGAAACCTTTCAAACTGAAATTTAAGACTCAAGGAATGCTTTTCATGTCTAATCCAATGTACTAAATATTGAGGACTGACAAAAGAGTAAAAGTTTCTCAAATCAATTGTCTTGTACCAAAAAGCTGCAAGTTTGAAAAGTTTTTAGAAAACTGGTAACAAGAAGGAAAAATTCACCAACAATTAGTCTTTCAGTGATTTCAAGCACAACTTTCCAGATTTAAAGTAGACATGCAAAGCTACATTTTGCAAAGTTTCATGTTATTCGCAGTTCAAATGAATGGTCAAACAAGAATCTGAAATGACAGAAATGCTGAATTCTAAAGAAATCCTGAAAGAGTGCAGTAACTTCAAAATAGTATAAGTATCTAATTTTAATTTTGTTTTTCACGAAATCAAGTTCAAAATTATCATTGAAGAGTCTATTTTGAGCTTACAGAGATTGAGAGTGAAACAAGGAGTATAGGCTTTTTGAAAATCATTGAATAGCCCACTGGTTTAGCTTGGTTGTTGTATTTGAGGCATATTATCAAACCTATGGTGTGCATTATCTGAAACTTGATCTATTCCAATTTTACTCATCCTATGGACTTACCAAAGCTAAGGTTAGTCAAAAGTGTAATCCATAACAACCTTGAACAGATTGATGAACAAAAAGTTAACTAAAAGTAGAGGTTCTCACCAAAAGACATGCAAGGTAAAGGGAAACTCAACCTCCAATTGTTCTATCATTGTGTAATAAATGATTCAAAAGAGGTTTATAAGACATGCAAAATGAGAAAAGACTTGAAGGTGAGAAAGTTGAGAAAGTTCAGAAAAAACATTGATCAAACTATGGCTTCATACCTCGTAACATGATGTGAAGCAAATCGCAGGAACAAGAGTATGATTTCTTATCAGTTTGGATGAAAGCTAAGTGAGTAGACTTAAACATTTCTAAGCTGAAGAGGAGAGTTAGAGTGAAGGGGAAAAGGACAGAGCTTGGCTTTTGTTGTTTGAGTGTTTTGGTTGGGAAAGATGTCTAAGTGATAAATATATAAGGAGGATATAATGAAAATGAAATGAGTTGACTGAAAACTAAGTATAAAGATGGTACTTCTGCAACATGAATAAAACATAAGCAAAGAGAATTTTGTTATTAATACCGGAATAGAATTAGTTCCCACGGGTCTCGAAGTATAGTTCTTCACAAGAATGTTGTCATGCTTTTTAGTGACGTTCAAGGGTCCAATTAGCTCATAAAACCCTATGATCTATCCTACAGTAATGTCAATTTGATACTTCTTAACAAATATCAATGCAGAGACAGGGAAAGTAGAGAGAGTCCTCTTAATCAACTTCACATTTGTGATATATTTTCCACAGAATTACATTAAGGATATAATGCAAAATGCTTCCTAGTTGTAGTCAAGAACTGACTTGAAATCACAGAAGCGGAGATTATGTCATCTCACATCTGGGTCAAAAAGCAAGGAGTCACGGACTTTGCCACAGCACTCTTTGAGTGAGACCCACAGGCTCTGGGGTCTTCTTCATTCATATTCTTAAACTGGAATGAATTATCCATATGATGAGTCATTATGATGATGGCTTTCATCTTATTTGCCTCTAAGGTATCCCTATTAGCTTCTAAAGCTTGAGCTTGCTCAATAGTTAGTACGTCCTGGCTAGACTCAAGAATCATTTTCAAAATTCCTTGAGTCTTGAGATGCTGGCGGACATCACGAACCCACTTGTCATGCCCCAAATTTTGAATAAAGATATTCGAATCTGAAATGCGATAACTTAACGAGCACAAGCAAACACTTAGAAAATTTTTCATTTAAATTAAGCAACTCAACAAACTGAGCTCACAATGTCAATACCGACTTGTTCTTTAGAGTCACATATTACATTATCGAGAGTTTACAAATTAAACTGAATAACAATTCAATAAGTAAATGCACCCACCACACGCACTAGACAGTGGAAGACTAAAACCAAAGTACTCTGCTACGTCTAAGCTACGACAGCAACAACACCTCAACTTCGACAACTATTACTCTTACCTGCACAATAAACCCTAGACAATGGAATAGTGCACCGGTTTGAAACAATAACCCAGTAAGCTTGTGAAGCTCGTATGAGTAAACCTAAATAACCACAATTGTACTTGCAAATAAACTAAATAAAAATAGTAATCCCTGCATAGAAAATTAGTTCAAGAGATCACCTAAAGCACTTAATCCAAAATCATGATAATCCCTGCTTGTATTTTAGTTCAGGAGATTACAATTAAATCAACAATAGAATTCATAAAAATCCAAATCTCATGTAAACACAAACAGAAACCTTCTCCAAAATTACTACAGACTAGAGCTCTAACTGAATCGTAACCTGTCACCTCGGCCGAGGTTCAGCCTTACGATATCATTGCACCTAAGTTACCACTGTATCCTTTGGACTTCGGACCACTTGGCCCTCAGAACAAAACCCAGGTTACCACTGTAACCTTCGGACTTCAGACCCTTTGGCCCTTAGAACAAGACATTTAAGGAAATCCCGCATGACTCACAAATGTCAAATCACTCTTTCAACAATATAATCATCAAATATATACATATCGCAATGCCACACCATCCAGATATATATATTCCACGTAAATATATATATATATATATATATATACGTAGTCATTCACGCAGAAATGACCACTAATACCAATTATAGTTCGCATGCACCAAAAACCGAAAAATTCATTTTTATAATAAAAATACATTTTCTTACCAGTAAACCGTAGTATTATGAACCATAGTCGATCAAGTTCATATCATATGAAAACAAATCTTCATTTACGAAAACGATTTCATGATTTATCAATTAAATCGAATAATGATGTAACTCGGTTTGTAAATGAACCACGTGAGGTTTATTTACCTCTAAATCTAGTTGCACCTTCTCTAACAGTCAAGATCAATTACCCAATGTACTGTCAATCACCTTAAGCAAGTACAACCTCGATTCAGCAGATGAATTAACAAAAAACCATTTAATTCCGAAACTCCCAAAACACACTAAAAATCTGAAAGTGACGCCAATCGAGGAAAAATTTCATCCAAGACCACCTAAGGTCTCCAAAATACTTATACGATCAATATAGCAAAACTATAAGTCAATCGGACGACCGGATTCTCACGGATTTAACATCGATCGAACCTAAAACCCAAAAGTTTGAAAATACAAAACTTGCTCATACGATTTCCCAAAATCACTAACTATATGTGAAAATACTCGTATCGACGAGTAGATCACAATGAGGGATAGAAATTATTCCTGAGGTGGCCAGAAGCCGCTGGAGAACACCACCACAGTGGCGGCGCCGCCGCCCACACAAAGTCAAAATTTGACAAAACTTCCAACACAAAATATCTTCATCTCAACTCCAATTACAATTTTCATAACTGCACCAAAGTCAAATTATAAGCCAAAAAGTCAAATTTTACCTTAGAAGCCGACAGATCCAAAAGACCCTAGTTTTGAAAACTTCAAAATTCGATCTCCACAGATCGAATTGTTGCAAGCCGTCTTTGGGAAAGAATCTACATCTTCTATCTAAAAAAACCCTCAAGGATCATGAGCGATGGTGGCGGGAGGAGGAAGAACTCACGGGGGTGATTTTCGACTCAATCAATTGCTTTCTGGCCTTGTAGTGCCACCTACGGTGCTTCCCATGACGAACCACCACAAACCTGTAGACGGGATCAAGGCTAGCAGAAACCTCATTGGAATCGAGGCAAAATATGGCCGGACGAAGGAGAAATCGCCGAATGAAGTGGAGGAGACCATCAGGCTCAGGGAGAGAGAAAGCTTTCCGAAAATGGAAAGTTTGGTAATTTCTGATATTTTCGCATTTTTTTTCCTATTTAACCAAAATGGAAAATTTTTTCGAAAGCTATAACATCTACATACAAACTCTGATTCTTGAGTTCCACATGTCCACAAACTCGTATCGACGCGCTCTACAACATTCGTGAAGGAAGTTTTCACATAATCTGAATGTATAAAAAATCAAACTTCGTAACCCCCTAAAACATGCATTTCGAATAATTAATCGTCCGAACAATTTCGCTCTATCTTCGAACCACGAATTCGTACTAACGAATACTTTATTAATTCTAGGAAATTCTGAGAAATTAATAACAAATTTTTGGGATCTTACACCACTTTGTTCTCCATGAAGCAAAGTCCAATTTGTTCAGGTTACTCATCCTGAAAGAGAACAAGAAAAGGAGTTAGTTTCGGAGTAAAAAGGCTACCACGAAAACAAAAGGAATTTCTTAGCGTAGTCGTTTTCAAGAAATTAGTGAGCGTAATCGGTTCCAAAAGGTATTAATTTAGATCGAAACAATGATGTGCATGCGATTGATCATATTTTTCAACAAACTCTAAGTTTGGAGGTCTCAACAAGCTCCAAGCTTGGAGATAGCATGAATCCCCAAGTTCGGCTTAGGTCTCCCCATGAAAGAAGAAATGGGGTAGAAGAAGCGAGGTTGAAAGTCTCTGAGAAAAGAAAATAATTAAAAGTACTAAAAACAGCAACTTTTATAAAACTTCACCTCGAAAATTCGCCAGAAAAATCTTCGAAAAAGCCATCATAAAAGCCATCAGAAAAAGGGGCTAGAATTAGCCTATTGTTGAGGTGGCCGGAGGTGGCTGGGAGATAGAATAACCACCTATTGGGGCTGTGCGTGCGTTGTGCGAGGCTAACTGCTGCCAAGGGCTGGTGAGACTAGCATGCGAGGGGGCACTGGCGAGGCTAGAGTGTGTGGGGGCACTAGCAAAGCAAGGCTAACCCTGTGATAAGCGAGGCTATCTGTGTGTGAGTCTGCGGGGACCATGCGCTGGCGAGGCTAACCGCATGCTAGGCTGTTGCGAGGGGCTTCTGCAAAGGAGGCTAATCTACGCGGCAGGGGGTCGGCTGTTAGAGGGGAGGCTAGCGGCGCAGGCGAGGCTAATATGCAGGCACAAGGGTGCGCGGAAGCTAGGGCAAGCTATGCTAACAAGCTTGATAGGGGGTTTGCAGAAGGGGCGCACGCGGAGGCAGGCAGGCGAGGCTAACCGACGAGGCTAACAAAGCCGATTCAACTCTTCCAATGACCGATTCTGGACTTTTCAGGCCTATTATGGAGGTTTTGCCGCCGGTTCTAGACTCCTGTGATTGAAGGCTTTAAGGTATGCGGCGGTAGAAGCTAGGGTTTGAAGGCTACGATTTTAGGGTTTTAGGGTTAGGGCTTGTTGATAACGTGTTTTAGGAAATCGAAATTGAGAGAGAATAGGTTGTGTCTTTCATTGATAATAGGGGCTTCTTTATATAGAAAATTACAAGCATAGAATCAGAGTCTTATAAGAAACATAATCGTACAATGATTAGGATATCTCTGAGAATATCTGTAACACTAACTCTATTACAATTTTGGACAAGTAACTAGAGTTTGGGTCAGACACATAATCCAGATATACCTGAACAGAGGCTAAATTATAGCCCTGGCGGATCAAAGTGCTACCCACTTCTAACTTCCTAGGTCTATGGTCAAATTCAGGTAGTGATCTTAAAAACCCATGAGTGGTGATCTTAAAGACCCATGGGTCTCGCTCGGACCTCTTGGAACATCGTCGAGGTGGAGAAATGTTGGGGTATGCTTAGACGGGTAGTGGCGGTCGTGGCAAGGGTGGCGGTTGTGTTTTTGCAGCTGTGCAGCGTCTGCCCTAGTAGAGAATGTGGTGTCTGGGCCTGAGATGGGCTTTTCCTATTTGGGCCTTGGGTTGGCTTTTCTTTTTGGGCTCAAAGATTGCTTTGATGATTTATGTTTTTCACTTTTCCAATAACTCCCTATTTTTGGGGAAGATAGTGGGTTTCGGTCCAAATTAGGCTTGCTAGGTTAAGTGAGCATAAGTTTGCATGGCTATGGTTCCTTTTTACACCAAGTTAATGAATCTCCTAGAGTACCACAATTGAGTACATAGACGAATGGAGATTCAAGGTAATTTTCTTAGTGTAAGCTAAGATTTGTAATTGTGTAGGCTCTAGAATAATTGAGAGATAACGTCTAGTGGATGGTACATGTGTTCCCTTACCTGCTTGACCACTGAGTTAGGGTACAAGCATGTATGATTTATTTGTATGTACCGTTCTGACTATGGGATTAAATGACATCTACATTACTCTGTCCCAAAAAAAAAAAAAAAAAAAAAAAAAAAAAAAAAAAACTAGATATTAGCAAATTTTAGTAGCGTGTGATTGGCATCGATACAAATAATGATAGTAAAGATAAAGAAACATTATATCGATCCTTTTCTTTTTCTAAATTATTTCATTGAAATCGAAAGCCATAACAGTATATACATCAATATCCTAGCTAGGCTTGAGTCTATACTTTAAAGGTTAAGCAAACTAGAAGACTAACAAATACCAGTCACTCATTCCTTGCAGCTCGATTTCAATAAATGGGCTTACAATGAAGACTTACTCGGAGAAATTTAACCTAAAATAGTCTCAACCACCTAGGCACTCAATTGCGGTGCGGTTAAGTGTCTTAGAGAAATTCTCCATACGAGGACAAGGCAAAGGAAAAAGAAATATAAAATTACATGTTTTTTCCTTGCCCTTTTATTTAGGGAAGGAGTAGTGACCTCAGCAGCAGCAGGATAGTTAAGACGAAGAGGACCCAAACCTTGTTTCTTCGGAACCCTAGCCTTCTTGGTTTGCTCCCTACTGGATGACCAACTTTATGCTTCACCGGGAGAAAAGCTTCATTTCCTTCATTTGGCACCAGTTCAGTACTGAAACCCAGTGCAGCAGCCTCCATAGTAGGGTGTCGGATTGTAAGAACCAACTTTAGCTTCTTGGGTGAAGGGGACTCAACCTCAATTCCATTTCTCTTGCCTAAAGCTGAAGGAGCAGGTGATTCCTTATTAGGCTCGCGGTCCTCTAGACATCAAGTTGTCAGAGTCTGCTACTCTCTTTAGGAGGAAGGGTGGAGCCTATCACATCAGTAAAGAAGGAGCCAAACAAACTCCTCGAAATCTGAGAATAAAACACAAAAGACGGCACCCCTACCTACGAATGAGAAGAGGAAACAGCCACATTCTCGATCACTACAACTGAGCATCCAACTCCTGCATTAGATGTCACCGTACATTGTTTCACTAAATGAGTGCTTGTCTCGCAAGTTAGACAGCGATTGGTGTGGTGTTCTGTGTTCATAAGAGAATTTCAACGTTGGTTCCACACTTGGATCGAGCTTCGATCACTAATTGAGCGTTTGAAACCATGAGAGATCCAGAGTCTAACCAAGGCCTTATCATACTCAATGAAGCCTCCGAGCAAAATCTCGATGTGTTTGAGATTTATGGAGTTCTCATAGCTGATGCAGTTTCTTCCACCTTCACCCAAGAAACGAGCATGTCGCATAGGAATTTGATTATTAAAGCCACACTATCATAAACCTAGCTCCAAGCAGACTATTGCTTTCTCAAAACACCAGGCTCCACTGTGTAGAACCTGGATCCGCTCTTTGATTGCAAAAAATCACTTCTATAGTTCTATGTCATAAAATTGAAAAATAATTAAAACATTTATAAAAAGACTATTTTCATATAAAGCTGCTTTCATAAATTTTACTTCAGAAAGAGAATTAGCCTAGTCTTTTTTTCTTTTTTCTTTTTTTGTGGTCAGAAGAATTAGCCTAGTCTAATTTACAATCTTTTTTCATCCATTCAAGCAACTTCCTACTCAGGCTTGGTCAACACTGCTCTTGAATCTAAATATAATGGTGGAGAATTTTAAGACAATTGGAACGAGTTTATTACCTTATTATTCTCCAACATTAAATTTAGATTCAATAGCGGTCAGATATAAGTAAGTAATGAGTCAGTTTAGTAAGCCAATATGACCAGTTTATTCTTGAATCCTAACTTCTTCATTGTTTGCGATTCAAGTTTTGCTCCACGATCCGCGCTGGATTAGTCTCTTGGGAGCCTTTCTCCATTGAGCCCAGTTTAGGAATAATGCTTGATGTTAGGTTAGTGGGCGTTTTTGGTTCTATATAAGCTTTGAGTAATATTTCAGCCTTCATATTCGCATTTGCTGATGTGACGAGGATCTTCAACACTCGTTGGTAGTTGGAACGTGATTTTTTTTTACTTTTCTGAAAGAAAAATTGGCACTAGATATGATGTTTATGTTGGAAGACTATATTCATTCCAAAACTCAAGATCTTGGAAGTGACTCATATGTAATGTTAGATGAGAGGTACTATAATTAACCAAAGTAGCATCCGTTTCCACCTTAATGTTTGGATGTATGTGTGGCTTTTGTCATATCCCACTTCATATTGTTATATGTAGCCTTTATTGTTTGAGTTTCTTCGAATGGTTAGTTTGCTTGAGTTCATAGCACTAAGAAGGTCTCCAATGATGTTTCGTATTTCTGTATCAAATTTACTGAAAACAGCTAAAAGATTTAAAGGAGGACCAAAAAATCTTGCACCTAAAATTCTCAAAATGAGGCAAAATTTATTATCTATTTTAAATTTAATATTTTAATTTCAAAACTATAATGAACTTATTGGCCAAAAATTATAATTTTAAGCAGATAATTGACCCACCCAATAGTTTTCTATTGTGGTCAAATCATATCCCAGTTATTGCTAACTACTTTGGTCAATTTAGCTCGACCGACTTCTCAATTTGGCATTCGTAATTGGATCCATTGACATGTCAGTCTTTCCTCTTTAGAGTGAGGATATGTAGTGTGAGGCTACAGTTTATTGTATTTAATTATAATCTTTTGTTAGGTGTTGTGATTGCGATGTAATTGTTGTTTATTTGAATGAAATTTCTATTGATAAAAAAAATTTAAAAAAAAAAGACAGTTACTCTAACTTAGGGGTCATCATTTGGGTAGGGTATGGGCCATGAAAATGAAGCCCGGCTCGGCTCTCTAAGCCCCCTCTTTAAGCTCTAATAATTTTCTATTTTTTTAATTATATTTCTCTTTTTTATACAATATGCAATTTATCTCTTTCTTAATAATTGATTTCGTAAGCTTTGTTTTCTTTAATTTTTATTTTTTTTGTTACACAACAATTAGCATTGGGAGATTTAGAGAGATAGTTAATTGAATATAACAACTTTTACTAATATTAATAAATGTTATAAGTTATATATGATCAACAAAAAACCAATGAGTCTTATATTACCTATATAATCATTGAGACACATTTTGAATAAAAAAAATATTGTATTTATTTAAATAAGGTCCTATTTGGCCCTATTCGGAAGGTCGGCCCTACCCAGCCCTTTCGACCCTAGCGGATTGGGCTTTTCGGGCAGGTAAGGGTTAGCATATTTAAGCCCCAGCCCTACCCCACCCGGTCCTAAATTTTGTTGACTTTGACTAGGCCAACCCTGGCCCGACCGTAAGCCCTAAAATTTAGGATAAGATCGGGCTAGGTGATGACCCCTACTCTAACTAATGCATTAGGGAGGGTCACTTCCTCTCACCTTAAATTTAGGGGGTCCTAGCGGTTATCCTATTTTAGGATCGTCGTATGAAGCATGGTTGGACTTTTTTTTTTTTTTTGGTCTCTATATTAGATATACTCTTAAGTTGAGATATCTTTACGTCGTCAATCAAGCAGTGCACTTGGTAAGCTAAAAACACTACTAGTAAAACAGTCATTAGACACTGATTTCAATCTGTATGAATAACTCTCATTGTCCACTGAAAATGTGTGTGATGGTCATTGACCACCCTACACTCACGGATTAAACTTCTATCCCATTTGAGAGGGGTGGCCGTTGGCTTTTGTATACAGAAAAAAGGGTCAGTGTGAGATATTTAGAAGGGACTCCCCCCCCACCCCACCCCCCCCCCCCAACATCTCATTTGCTGTACATCCATCAAATCAGTCGAGAACAATAGTGTGAATTGAATATTGCACAAATCAGTGTGAACCTAATACAATTTTCAGATTTAGTTGATTTTAGAAATTATAATATTCGATTGTAATCCAAATATTTTTATATCTAGCAAAACTCTCAATTCATTGAAAATAAAAGTGATATATGAAGGAGGCTTCTCCCTAACAAAAACATAGATCTCGATCAAATACACACAAGAATAGAGAGATCAAACAAAAGAACAATTGATGTTAGTTTAAACGCGTTTTTTTCTCTTACTTTATGTGTTTGGTTTGAGGACGTGACACAATTACTGTCCCGTGTACTAAGAACTGGTGTAACTATCTAAATTACTTATCAATGCAATTACTTCTTTCTTCTAAGGGCATCTCCAACAGAATAGCTAAATTCAATTTTTAGCTATATATAAGTATTTTTGAAAAAAAAAACTCTATTCCAACATACTAGCTATAGCTAAGTTAAATTTAACTTTAGCTAAAACGGCTAGCTATATTTAGCTAGACAATCAAGAATACCTAAAGCAAAAGTTATATTTCTCTTTCCTCTTTTGTCCACATGTCAATTTATAATTCGATAAAATATAGTATATGACTTACACATAACTACTACTGCTGGAGCAACATTGTTAAATCAATAGCTATGTTTCTTAACTTTAGCTAAATTTAACTAATAAGTGACACCTACCGTTGGAGATGCTCTAACTGTTGAGATATCTTTGATTGCCAATTATATCATGGGTGACAGGTGGAGGACATGTACACATCCTGTTCCCACAATGATTAATCTTCAAGTCATATTTCTTGGATTGGATTAAACTTGTATTGTTATGGTTGGAGAACTACTCATCTATCTAGTCTCAAAATAGTGTGATAATAAAGTTGTGATTAAAAAAAAAATTCCAAAAAACTTATATACGTAGCCAGGAATATCGTGTCCCTCTTAATCTGTTTTTCATTTGTGTATATACATGTGGTGTGAAATCGGATAGAAATGAAGTATTATCATCGAAAAGAAGGAATCACTTGCAAAACACGAACAATTATTGGGGCATCAGTGACTGCTCTTTATCAAGAAATTGAAAAAAATGGCATCGTTTTGCTTATTTGTCGTAAGATGCTCTACAACTCAAGAAGGAAAATAAGAGGTATTTGAGTGCAGATTTTCCATCTTTCATGAATCTGGGAAATACTTATTTAAATTTAACAAGCAAAATTTTCTTTGTTTTTCACTTTATATCGAATATTACGACGTACTTTAGTTTTTCGGATCTCATAGCTGTTTAATTGGGAGAAGAAAGTTGAAGAACCTAGGGGAAAGCTTCTTACTTGTCACATGAAATTGCCTACATACGACTAAAGCTTAAAGAGAAACCTTGACTTTGCTGCCATGGTATCTTCTCTTTTGCTAAATAAATCTATTTTATCACACCACAATTTTGATTTTATATCGTGTGCACTAAACCTAACCAGCAGGTGAATATTTTAACTGTGCAATTTTCTACTTTGCTTTTAAATTCGTGTCCCTGACAATGCACAACTTTCGTTTTTTATGAGGCCATCGGGAATCAAACACTGTTTTTCCCTTTGAAAATGATATGATTTATTCTAAAAAGAAAATTAGTTAGCAACTGCTCCAGAAAATTTTAATCTTCAAGGGGTTATATGAATAAAGCTGATCACCCTTTTCATATTTAGACCAAAACATAATCCTTTTATATGTTCTACTTTTGGCCTCTAAAATTACACTTAGAGCAAATGCACCCATGAACTAAGGGCAATTGCTGATTTACCAATCAAATTGGTACTACTAATCCACTATTCATCCCAAATTGGTAATTGTCTACAGCTTACACAATGCACCAATGAAAGGTAATTTGTCTGTCAATCGACTATTCACACTTCAAATTTGAATATGCCATTAATTCAAAATAATGTTAAACTTATAATCTAATTAATTAAATAATTAATAATTAGAGGAGGTTATATGTTTTCCGGTGATTGGGCAAACGGTCTTATACGTCCATGAATCGCACAATTGAATTTGCTCATTGACTTGCCAATTAAAACCCGAATCTTCCATTGTTGGATAATGATTGAAAAAAAAATGAAGTACGAATTGATGGAAAAATAAGATGGAGAGGTAAAATTTTGGTGTGAGAAGTTAAGGTGAGGTAATTGGTATTTATAGAATTTTTGAAAATACATTTAAGATTTTCTTTTATCTTCTGGATTAATTTTTAGGGTGAAAAAAAAAATTCGTTGTCATTCAATTACAGCCGTTGGATCATCCAATTGCCTGTGCATGTGGCCCCCAGATGGCCCCCTCCAATAGGTCGGGCAGCATTTTGCCGCTGCATTCGGGTATTTAGCTGATTTCTCCGATTGGTCCTCCAATTGGACCACCGCTGCATCTGCTCTTAGGCATCTTTATTGTTATGGCTACTCTCCACTTGCAGTCGAAGGTCCAAACGAATTTTCTCTTTCCAATCAGATTTGATGTCAGATGAATTATGTTGTCCGTGTTCTTTTCACCCAAACCAACAGCTGTCTTGCTCATAGGAGCAGCTAGATAAATCACATGATGCAAGGTAATTCTCATATTAATTATGTCAGTGCAAGATTGCTTCTGTGTGTATATACAGTGAATCCCAGAACCACAGGATATTCATTTTGGATAATAATTAACCCCATTAACTGATTTCTACGATCTCGCGTGAAACACAGTTCGTCTTATTCTTTTTCTGTGTTTCTAATTTTCTTGAATATTTTCTTACGAAAAAAGGAAAAATATGTGTTGATGAAATGCTTCAATTAAAGAGACATGTCATAAGTTAAGAAAAGCATGCTTATGCGTGTACACCCAGGGTGACTAGTCTCTGACTCCGCTTTCGAATGTGCGAGTCTAAACTCTAACTAGGGTTTAGCATTTAGGGTTTACGCGTGGTAAGCTCTTTTCTCTCCCCACTGTTTCTTGCTCGGTAAGTTTAGGCTCGGCCTTGCCTAAGGGCAGCCTTGCGACAGCCTAGAGCCTAGGGAAAGGTAGAGCACAATTTTTTTGAATATAAGGTTAATATATATACACATTGATATAGTTATATACTTATATATAGGGGGTTCTGTCCATTTACCCAATTTTTAGTGAATTTTTTCTTACTTACTCCTATTAAGTTTTTTTAATTCTCTCTTACCCAAAACACTCTAAAGATGTGTTTTCTAATGCCCAATTAAGTTTTTTTTTTTAAATACCATTTTACGCTCACCCCTTTGTTACTTAGAGAGAGAGAGAGAGAGAAACCAGAGGAGACTTCGCCGGAGCTAATCACAGGTAGACATATAGAACTTTGAATAAGGAAAAAAAAAAGAAGAGATTACACTAATTCAAGACGTCTATTGTCATCCAATAGACGTCTATTGGGAAGCAATAGACGTCTATTGTCGATAAAAAAAAATTTCTTTGCTTCTTGACCTTCTGCCTTCTATTTTACCAAAACATTAAAAAAAATTAAAAGGCAAGAGGCCGGGTTGCACCTCAATCATACAATAGATAATTAAAGAAAAAGAAAAAGCAAAGGAGACCAAAACAAAAAAAACAAAAAAAAAAAACAGCCATCAGAAATCAAAATCAATTTCAAAACAACCAGGTTACTGTTTGCCAAAAAAAAAATTCAACTCTGGTTCTAATTGCGGCCGGCGAGTGAGGCCAGCAACTCCTGCTTCTCCTCACCTCTTTCGTGGTGGAGCTCATCTGCTTCATAACCTGGTCGATCTCGACCTCGACGGGGTGGTTGGAGAGTGAGGCGAGAAGCTGAACAATGTTCGACGAGGAGGCGGAGATCCGGTGCGGAGATCACTTCGCCAAAACCGTCTTTGCCGTCTGCGCCATCGAACACCAGGGCCATGGCTGGGCTCCATTCTGAAGCTCGAAGGTCCCCGGTCGGTCTCTACCAATGCATCGACGCCGGCGTGGACAAGAACGGGAGAGAGAGAGAGAGAGAGAGAGAGAGAGAGAGAGAGAGAGAGAGAGAGAGAGAGAGAGAGAGAGAGAGAATCGTCGTCCCCAGAAAGAGGAGATAGAGTGGCATTGATTGTAAATCTTTAATTGAATTGAGGGAAGAATGGTATTTTTATGTGAAATTGTGTATGTGAGAACAAAAATCTGTTGCTTGGATAAGTGAGATAATTATTGCTTATTTTGGTGCTTTGGGTCAAGGACCCTATATATAAATAGCAATATATGCTACATAATAAAAAAACAAAATTTCTTTTATTTCAGAATTCTAGACGACACTAGCTGTGTAATTTCTTCTTTTTCTTTGACGCTTCTAGTCATCGAGAACTGTAAAAAGTCAAGTATCATTACAGCAGAGTCTTCACTTTCTCCAAAACCTTGAAATCAAACAAACTTCTCTTCAAATTTGGGGTTTTCAATGGTTATTAAATCTCTCAACCCACTTGCATCGTCTGTCATTTCCAATCTTTCTCCTATCTGCTTTTCATCTCCTAATAATCTTTTTCCTCTCTATTTTTCTGCTTCCTATGGTGAGCAGACAAATTTTTCGATATTCCATGATACAGGTTGAGGTATAGATCAAATAGGTATTAGGTGTTCTTTGGATATTAGAAGTTTTGTTGCTTCTTTTATGTGGTTTTGCTTATTACTCTAAAAACTTGTTAACTCATAACTTTTCATAGTCGAATTAATCTTAAAATCGTCAACAACAAACAAAAAATCTCATAACCGAGCCTGGGCCCAAGAAAAAATTCGCCCAGGCCATCAAGAACCTCATGACCGACCCAGGTAAGTTTCGTTTCATTTTCCATGAAACAGTAGTGTCATCAAATGAATTATTAGCACATGCAATGTACTCTTGTGTATTGAGGAGCATCTTCTTTCTACATTGTCCGCAAACAGTGCCCACTTTTGTAGCATAAATATTCGTCTTCTGTTTTGCAATTTGCACCACCAAATTAACAAAACAAGTCCATCATCGATAACCAGAGTGGGGGAGAGAGAAGAAAGAAAAGAAAACACCACTATGATGATGAGCAACAACAAACCCACCTTGAAGAAGACAAGAACCTTTTCCCCCAAGAAACCAGATTCAATGCAAATCCCCACCGCTCATCATCAACCCATCGAATTTGTTCCGAAAAGGAGTGATTCGCTAAAGTTTCCAACCTCTCCTCAACTTGTTTTGGGGGAGGAGATGCCCCATTTCAGTCACCCACAACATCCTCTTTCCCATGTGAACTTACCGGACCTCTTCACCTGCGCCGGCTGTAAAGAGTACGGCGCAGGCAAGAGGTTCACTTGTCAACGATGTGATTATCAACTTCATGATTTTTGTGCCTTGGCTCCTCCAGTTCTAAAGAGTCATCCTTTCCATTGCCAACACCAACTTGCTTTCTATTCTAAACCAGGTATGTACTGACCTAAATTTATAAGCTTCACCTAGCTATCTCTTTCAAAGTTAAGTCCAGGTAGTTTTCCAAGTTCTTAATCAAACAACTCTAAACTAGCTAGTTTCTAGCTAGTTTTGCATACATGCATATGCCCACATCTTCTCTTCAAGGAAAGTACGTATATCTCTTCATGGTCATTAGGCAATATGGTTTATTAATGATCTCGTTTGTCCTGTACCTCCCTCTTCCAGGACAATACTGTAAAGAATTAGCCAAATTGAAGATGATTTGATCATCTAAATTTGAAAACAAATACAGTAGGCAGATAAAACTGAAATGATAATGATAGTAACCAAAAAAAGGATTTCCGATTTGAGTGATCTTGACATGGGTGATCCTTGAATGATTACCTAAAATATGTTCGTTCTGGACATTAAACTGTAGAGAAGAAAATTGAGATCTTCTCTTTTCATCAGTCTGGTTTTATCTATACGTATATATGAGTTCAGAAACAGATCGATGTGCGGACTTGTGGATCTGAGTTAAAAGGCAGAGGCCGTTCGAATGGTGTTGTTATACTGATCAAACTGCGCAGTAATTTTTTGAGAAGTCAGCAAACCACTTTAAAACTGTTTCATATCGTACGTTTTTTTGTTTATGGATCATGTTGATATAGGGTAGCGTTATATCGGTCTCATCTATCTAAGCAATTATTCAAATTGACAGTCTAATAATATATAACATGACTTATTATCGTACTGTCCACGAGTGCATTTTTTATGTTGTGTACATGTACATATACTAATCATATCCCTGAATTAATTGGAAATAAAATCAGTAAAAGGAGGGATTGCACAATCGAAGTGTGATGTTTGCAGCAAGCCCATCAAAGGCTATGCTTTCAGATGCGGCGCAGGTTGTTTCCAGATGCATCCTTGCTGCGCCATGCTATCTTCGGAAATCAGCTTGCCATATCTCCATCCCCATACCCTAAGACTTTTACCTGCATCAAAAAGTGGCAGCGATCCAAGTTTTGTGTGTGGTGAGTGCAGGAGGAAGAGGTCGGGCACCAGAGTCTACCATTGCACCGTCTGTGATTACCATCTTCATGCAGTATGTGCAAAGAATATGATCAATGGACTTCACGAAAACGGCATCAAGAACCTAGAAAAGCCCAGCATGTTGGGGACTGCAGCTCGCCTGGCATCTCAAGTGGTCATCGAGTTCCTTGGGGGGTTAATGGAGGGGCTTGGGGAAGGTGTTGCAGAAGTCTTTGTCCAAAATGTCACCAGATCAGGAAGAGGCAATGGTAGAGCAAGAAGTCCTACTCCTTGATTAAACTCTACATGCTTCTTCATGCACATGCAGATATTGATAAGGCTTGGAGTTTGGGAGTATATAAATTACCACATATAAATATAAATATATATATATATATATATATACACACACATACATATACCGTTTTCTTTTCTTTTTCTTGCTTGGATTTCTTGTGGAAAATTATTGTACTGTAAACAGCTGATGATGGGAGTGGAATGCTTACTATTTGATTTCTTGAATATATTTGTGCAATATGATATAAAGTTATTCATATAATTAAGTATTTGCTTTCATGAAATATGATTGTTCATGTTGTTTAATTTCATACATATACAAACCTATTATCTGTTGGTGAATTCGTGAATTCGTGAAATAAGCGAGACTATTGAATCCACCAAATCCCTCTTATACAGTTTTCTCTCCATACTTTATGTGATCCCTAATACATACGAGGTCACAAGGTTTGACTAATTTCCAATATCTTTATTTCCCTTTTCTTTCACAGAATTTTTTTTTATCACAAGGAATATGAATTCAATGAACCAGAAGATTACAAGTTGAGAAACCATTACATACCGGAACCATAAAGAGGCCTACTTCTAACAAAACAACCTACGGTCGTGAATATTATTACTTCCACAAGCTTAGAAAAAAAAAACACAAAATTATTTAAGTAAATTCAGATTTTGTATCTGGCCCAAACTGTAGGTTACTTACTCTAATTGTAATATGGTTTGCATTAGAAATAATCTCGGAGAATCTGAATAGATATTCAATCAATGTACGATTATGTTTCCATGTACAACTTTGATACTATGTCTTGTAAATCTTTATATAAAGAGACCCCTATTATCAATGAAAGTACAGCAAATTCTGTTCCAAATATCAATTCTCTAAAACAAGTTATTAGCATCAAGCTCTAACCCTGAAACCCTAAAATTGTAGTCTTCAAACCCTATCAACCACCGCCGCATGTATTGAAGCCCTCAATCCTAGGAGTCCAAACAGATGGCGCCACCCCTAAAACAGGCCGGAAAAGCACCGAACCGGTCCCCAAAAGAAAAAAAAAAGTTTTCCTGCCTGGTTCGTACCCTTCAAATCTGCTTCCTACTGTCATATTTCATCACCATCGGGGCCATAAAACCAGGATCCGGAAACCGAAAAAAAAAAAAAAATCCCGGAACAGGCCTTAAAGTTTCCAAGCCGACCATCAAGAGTAGCTGCACCCTTGAACCGCCAGACAAAAGAAAAGAAGAAGAAAGAAGCAGGCACAGCGAGAAGAAAAGAAGAACAAAGAAAGAAGAAAGAGGCTGCCCACGTCAGCAAAGTGACACTTGAAGAAGAAAAAATAAATAAATAATTAAAAAAGGCCCCGCGGCCCACTGCAGAAAAGAAAAGAAGAAGGTCCCGTTTTTCTCAAGCCCATCCAAGGTATTTTATTTTCTTTCTTTTATTCAATTCTTTTGCTTTTGTAATTTCAATTTCTTTTCTCGGGAACTTGCAACCTCCCTTCTTCTACCCTCCTTTCTTTTTCATAGAGGAGACCACAAGCCGAACTGTGGGAGTTCGTGCTCACTCCAAACTTAGAGCTTGTAGAGTACTCCAAACTTAGAGTTCGTTGAGATGTTATGATCAACCACAAACACATCATTGTTTCGATCTAATCCAATTTCTCTTGGAATAGGATTTCTTGGAAGCGACTACGCTCAGAAATCCCAAATTTTTTGTAAGCGATTATGCTCAGAAATTTTTTTATTGTTTTCGTGGTAGCCTTTTTTGCTCCAAAACTAACCCTAATTTTTGTTATTTTCAGAATGAGTAACCTGAACAAGTTGAACTTTGTTCCACTAGAGACTACAGGCGCAGGATACCACAAGTGGGTGCGTGATGTGCACCAGAATCTTAAGGTTGATGGGATCCTAGATACGATCCAAGAGCCAAGTTAGGATGTGCTTAGTCCTCAACAAGCTGCCGCTTTTGAAGAGAATAGAGCTGCTAGAGAGGCAAATGAAGCTAAAACCATAATTCTCATGATAAGGCACATGAATGACACACTCCAGAATGAGTACCTCAATGAAGAAGACCCTAGAAAACTATGGATAGAACTAGAGCAGCAGTTTGACAACATTCGTGACTCCCTGCTTCTACATTTAGAAGTGAGATGGCATAGCCCCCACTTCTGTGACTTCAAGTCCGTACTTGACTACAATTCGGAAGCCCTTCGTATCAAGTCTTTGATGGAGTTCTGTGGCAAGACCATCATTGATATGATGTTGATCAAGAAGACTCTCTCTACCTTCCCCGTCTCTGCACTGATGATTTTCAAGAATTATAGGATTTATGTAAATGCATGATGCATCATAAGGTTTCATGAGCTTATTGGCGCCATGAACATAGCTGAGAAGCACAACAATATCCTTGTACAGAACTATAACTCAAGACCCGTGGGAACCAAGCCTATTCCAGAGTCTAATTATAGTTGCTCCCCCAAAGGAGGAAGCGAGGAGTGAAACCCTAAAGTAGGGATGATTCTGGACGTTCTGGTCCATATTCTCCCCACAAAGAGGAAGAAAACAGCCAAGATTGGCGCACACGGAACCATGTAGATCAACATGTGAAGAGAGAGCGAGGTCGAGCCTCTGGCTATAGTGTGCCGGCACGGAGGAAAGAAGCCATCCCCAATATGCCCATAAAGCACCTCGAATAAGGAAACCTGACCATAAAGATGCTTGTCTTCGGTGTAGAGAGTCCGGACATTGGGCCAAAGCATGTAAAGCATCCAAAATGTTGCAAACGCTTACAAGCAGTACAGTGAAGCAGGGGAAGCAAATTATATGGAGCAAGAAGATCAAGAGGATGATCTCACTCTTAGGGTGGAAGACTTCAAGGGTCAAGAAACTGGAGATTTTGATTAAGTCTTTTTATTTTCCAAGAGATGCAGGCAATTGCCATATTATTTTGTAGTAGATGCCAATGATTTAGTTTTTATTCAAAGTAGGCTCATCCAAAGTAATTGTGATGTTTAAGAAGGTTTTGAGATTAGTGGTACTTAAGCGAGCCTTACTCCACTGACATCTCTCTACTCACCTAGTCATATTTATTTTGGAGTTACCGAAGGGAATTAGACGACTACCATTGTTTTGCATTAGCTAGCATTTTGAATTAGATTTTCTTTGGCTAAAGAGATAATGATGTAATTCCGTTTGACTAATTAATAAAAGTTGAGTTCTTTTCATTATTACTCTTTTTTAATTACGAGTCTTTTCTTTTAGGAATGGATTCCGGAGAACTGCAATGTCTTAAGGATAGTGCGACTATGCACACTATTATCCGTCATATGCAATTATTCTTAGAGATTTTGCCTACATATTCCTTTTTTATTACGATGGCTGGGCCATCAGGTTTAGTTCAAGGACATAGAATGACCCAATTTCTCTTGCCAAATGGCACCTTGATAAATTTCGCAGAAGCTCTCTACGCTCCTAAGGCAAATCGAACTTTATTGAGCTTTAAAGATATCAAAGCCAATGAATTCCATTCGGAAACGCATACTGAGAACGGAAATGAGTTCATTTGCATTACCTTTAATGACTGTGGATGAAAAAGCATCTTAGAGAAGCTTATGTGTCAACATAGTGGATTTTATATCATTGTCATTCGACCTATTGGATCCAATAACGTAATAAGAGAATATCTCTTGGATTCTAACACATATTGGCTTTGGCATGATGGACTAGGACATCTGGTCGTGATATGATGATCCATATACTCAATACTTCATACAGACATCCATTCTTTCGAGCGAAATGAAGCGAGAATCAAAGATTGATTCCTGAACTTAGTGTGACCGCCACTGTAGCCCCTCTGGCTCCGCCACTATCCACCACCACTCTAGAGCCGGCTCTGTCCCCTTTGATAATGCCATAGATGGTGTCATCCATGGCCATGATGCCATGGTGCTAATCCCTATGGCCATGGCACCATGGATGCCATTTCCCATGGTCTCAACCATATGATGGGTGATGTAATCACAAATTTTGCTTCGAATAGCGCTTCAAACGCTCAGGCTTGACCAAAGTCCTCATTGGTTACTTCTAAGGCCACTTGCTCGTTTTGCAAGTTCCTTAAATAAATTAGGACCAAGACCGTCCTACGCAAAGAATCCAAAAATATTGATTCCGTTCTTACAAAGAATCTAAGGGGATATATGTGGACCAATTCAACCATCTTGCGGACCTTTTAAATACTTTATGGTATTGGTTGATGTGTCGGCACACTGGTCACATGCGCGCTGTTGTCCATTTGAAATGCTGCTTATGCTAAACTCCTAGCCCAGATTATTGATCTACGGGCTCAATACCCAGACCATCTCATTAAGTCTATTCAACTTAATAATGTTGGGGAGTTTACATCGAAAACATTCAATGACTATTGCAGGTTACTGGGGATTGATGTAGAGCATCCAGTTCCCATGTTCATACCCAAAATGGTCTCACGGAAGCCGCTATCAAACAACTACAAATGATAGCATGACATTGGTTATGCGCACAAATTTCCCTGTTTCCGCTTGGAGATATGCAATACTACAAGCAGCGACGCTAATTCGTCTACAATCCACTGCCACCCAACCTTACTCTACGTTATAGTTGGTGACTGGATATGAGCCTGATATCTCGCACTTACGTATATTTGGGTGTGCCAATTATGCCACCACAGCATATTAAAATGGGTCCATGGAGACAAATGAGCATATATGTTGCATATGAATCGCCAACTATCATCTGCTACCTAGGATCCTTGACAAGTAATCTCTTTAATGCTAGATTTACAGATTTTCACTTTGATGAGACAGTCTTCTAGTCATTAGGGAGATAGAATACAGTTGTTCAACAAGAATGACATATATTGTAGTGGTCTGTCCCCAGTATGTCTCATCTCGATCTCCAAACTTGAAGTACGACGAATTATCGAGCTCCAAAGCATAGCAAACACTCTGCCTGATGCGTTTTCTGATGTTTCTAAATTGATGAGATCACATATACCTACTGTAAATGTGCCTATAAGGATTGACGTCCTAAATACTAGATGTAACTCCACTCCTGTGACATCAAGATATGGCGTCACTACCCATATTGTTAGTGATGTGGCGCGGTAGACTAATGGATTTGAATGATACTCTCCTTAGAAAGAGAGCGAATGAGGCACAAACAAATCCTTTGATCATCGATACTCAAAATATGTCCCATGAAAATGTTCCGGATTATGGTTATATCCAAGAGACATCTTTGTGGGACTCTTCAATGTTAGAACCTATCCCTGAGAACGTAGGGATCTCTGTAAATTACACTAGTGTACATGGGACGTGGGAACGAAAATCCATCATCATTGATGATGTATTTGCGTAATCTGTAGCGCATAAGATTATTGAGACCGATGACATCGACCACGCTCCGTTGATGAATGCCAGCATAGAGCTTATTAGCCAAAATGGAAAGATGCGATCCAAGCAGAACTAGAATCTCTAGCGAAAAGAATGGTATTTGGGCAAGTTGTGCCAATACTGCCCAACACCAAACTAGTTGGTCATAGGTATTTGGGCAAGTTGTGCTAATACTGCCCAACACCGAACTAGTTGGTCATAAATGGGTATTCATTAGAAAGCGTAATGAGAGAAACGAGATTGTAAGATACAAAGCTTGCCTTGTGGTGCAAGGCTTCTCACAACTCCCTGGAATCGACTACAAAGAGACATATTCTCTTGTAATGAACGTTATTACGTTTTGCTACCTTGTCAGTTTAGTAGTTTCTGAAAAACTGAGCATGCAGCTCATGGATGTGGTTACTGCGTATCTATATGGGGATCTAGATACAGAGGTTTATATGAAGGTTCCGAATGGACTTCAGCTATCTAAGTCAAGTGGCTCTAAACCATGGACTGCGTTTGCAATAAGGTTGAAACGCTCACTATATAGATTGAAGCAATCCGGACAGGTGTGGTATAACCATCTAAGTGACTACTTGATTAAGAAGGGAGATGTTAACAATGGACTATGCCCATGTGTGTTCATAAAAAGAACAAGTTCCGGATTTGCAATAGTAACGGTTTATGTTGATGACATGAACATAATTGGCACCCTTAAATAGTTAAGGGAAACTATTGAACACTTGAAATCTGAGCTTAAGATGAAAAATCTTACGAGAACGCTGTTTTACCTCGGTTTGGAACTTGAGCACCATGTAGATGTTATCATGATTCATCAATCAGCTTATACGTAAAAGATGCTTCGGTATTTCAATACTAACAAAGTTAAGCCTTTAAACATCCCAATGGTCGTCGTAGTCTTGATCCAAAGAATGATCCATTCCGTCCAAAAGATGACAACGAAGATGTGCTAGAGGCAGAGGTGCCTTACCTAAATGCAATAGGCTCACTATTATACTTAGCACAATGCACAAGACTGAAGTTAGCAGTATAGTATTAACTAGATATAGCTCTGCGCCAACACGACGTCATTGGACTGGTGTCAAAAGTATCTTTCGATACGTAAGTGGTACAATTGATATGGGCTTGTCTATCCTTACGAGAGACGATGGATTCGGACTTATCATATGTCAAGAACGCCACCAACAGTGGTCTGCGTTCTCTCTCCCTATCCCAAAACGACATAAACGTTTTGGAAGGTTTTGCCGATGCTGAGTATCTCTCTGACCCACATAAAGGTCATTTCCAAACTGGTTATGTATTCACTATGGGTAAGACCGCGATATCTTGGAGGTCTACTAAACAGACTCTAGTCGCTATTTCTTCGAACCATGCAGAGATTATTGCTCTTCACGAAGCAATTCGTGAAATATATGGCTTAGATCCATAATTACGCATGTTCGAAGTACTTGTTGTTTGAAGTCTACTACAGATGAGCCTACCAGCATTTATGAGGATAATGTTGTTTGTATTGAACAAATGAAGTAAGGCTACATTAAAGGCAACAACATCAAGCATATATCACCTAAGTTCTTCTACAATCAGTAACAACAGAATCTCCTCAAGATCAAGGTTCTAAAAAACGCTAGGCGCTAGTCGGGTGGTGACCCGGGGACTAGCGTCTAGGGGCTTAGGCGGGGATTAGGCGGTTTTTACTTTTTTAATTTTTAAATTATTTTTATGACCTATAATAATATAAATATAAAAATAGTCAAAATATAGAATAAATTAGGGTTTAGGGCCGCCTAGATTCCTCCTAGAACCGCCTATCCCCCGCCTAGCACCGCCTAGCACAGCCCAAGTGGCACCGCCTAGCCCGCCTTGGCGGACGCCTAGTAGCCCAACACCTAAGGGCAACGCCTAAGCCAAAATCTGATCTGTTCCTTACCGCCTAGCGCCTAGGAGGCCGCCTAGGCCATTTTTTATAACATTGCTCAAGATCAGGGTGAACCAGGTTCGATCTGAGGATAATGTGGCAGACTTGTTTACTAAGTCATTGTCCATATCTACATTCGAGATACATGTTGCAAGCATTGGCTTGCAGAAGTTATCTGAACTTTCATGATCACAGTTATCAGTGGGAGACGCGTCTATCAGGGGGAGATGTCTACACGTTGATCTCGAAACATGAATAGTGTGTTGTGCTCTTTTTCCTCTTCAACCGAGGTTATATTTGTCTCACAGTATTTTTGTTACTCGGCAAAGTTTTTAATGAGACAACGAGAGGAGCACCGCGTTTGGTGATACAAGAGGGAGTGTGTAAGTAAATCCAGATTTTGATCTAACACAAACCCTAGGTTACTTGTTCTAGTTGTAATAGGATTTGTATTATAGATAATCATCATAATCTCAAAGAATCTTAATATATTTCCAATCAATGTACAATTATGTTTCCATGTACAAACTCTGATATTATGTCTTGTAAACATTTATATAAAGAAACCTCTATTATCAATAAAAGTACAGCAAATTCTCTTGCCAATATCGATTCCCTAAAACAAAAACATAAATAATTCTACTCGTGAATTTCTATCTAAATGCAATAAAGATCAAGTAAGAAGGTCGTCGGAGGAGACAACGGTACAACCTGTTATATAATTTCAATCTCTTGAAAATTTACACCAAAAAATATTTTTTTTAAATCTACAATACAAAAATTACACCACCTGGTACCTGCCTCTCATCTTAAAAACACTTTAATCAAATATCTTATGCTTAAGTAATACCATGAAATTGTCATTTCTGTGATCCATCATATCCTCTACAGTGACAAAATCAGTACACAAATAACTTAACCTCTATCACCACAAGTTACAACGAAATCTAGAAGGGAAACCCACCCATATATTAACCATTAACCATGTCAAACCCCTAATTACGGTATAACTGCATTTTTCTTTCTTTTCTTTTCTTTTTTATCACCATTGCTCTCTCCTTTCGTGTTGGTCTCCAGTATCTCTCCATTCAATTCTCCATGATTACCATGATGCATTCACCATCTGCCCAATCTTGATCATTTCATCTCATCCAGCAACTGTAATACATCAGCAGGTCTCCAAAGCGGAAGCGTTTCCGCATTCAAAGATGAAAAGACAGACAACTTTACCTATTTTCAAACACAAGTGAGCTAAATGAAAAGCATATCCCAAAGATTACCCAGACCCCGAGAAACACGCAGCATCTGAACACCAAATTCCAGAATTTCCTGCTCTCAGGTCAAGTTTTCCTTCCTTCTTAATGGGTTGTCAGCCAAATTATTTTCCTTTTCCGAACTGCATCACTGAAAGCAAGCTACTCTGGAAACTGCACGTCATCCCAAACTCACATGTTCATTACTCCATAGTTCTTACTATTAAGACTAAATTGTGCCAAAATCCAAATTCTCCCACTTGAAAGGAGCAACTGAGCCAATGTTTGGGGAACCTCTCAAGAACAAGCAGACACAAACACAAACAGCAGCTATGGCGAGCATAGAATGAATGAATGGACGCTGAAGCAAGCCTTGAGCACCAGGAACCCTCCTGGTGTATTTTGTTGCTGCAACTGCACACTTGGTACATGATCTGCTGCCTTGTCTGAATTGGATACTTGTCCTACGCTCCAGCTCCATCGCCATATGGGTTTGCTCTATCTCATTTCCAATTGTTAAGGTAACCTGACTATTTCTTCTGTCAGTAAGTTTGCGAGCCACCAGATTGTTGTAGGAGTAATTATTCCTCATCATAGCATAAGCATATGGAGACTGCCCATTACCATCCAAAAGAGAATGCCAGCAGTTCAATCCGATCTAAAGGAAAAGGTAAACAGATGGTTAAAATAAAACATTGTAATTTATAACTAATAAAAACACTTCTAGCATCCATTGGTAATGCCCTATAGAAATGGAAATGAGGCATCATGTCCAAATAATTATTATATAAACACAAGCAACCTAGATAACAGAGCTAACAGCTACTTCTTATTACCTCCTCTGGGTCATTCGTCAAAGCATCAATCATATCCTCCGAATTTGACAAAGAAGCAGCCAAATGAAGAGGTGTCAGGCCACCAGGTCCAGCAAGATTTGGAGGAAAAATGTATCTCTTGTCACTGCTAATCACAGAATAATTAATAAGCAAGTCAATCATCTTCCTGCACCTCCTTTTTACAGCCCGGTTTAACAGCTGGACATCTGACAGCATCCCCAATGACTCTCTGGATAGCTCATTCCCATCGAAATTTACCAATATGTCTAGAAGTGTTTTCACCAAAGTACAACAGTCTCTCTCAACAGTGAATGTGAATAAAAATTTGAAACGGCTAAGAGAGTAGCCGGACCCTTGAAACATGGAAGAGATCCTTTTCCTTTGGAAGAGCCATCCTAGCTCGTTCAGAAAGTGAAGGACTTCCTCCCTTGACCTGGGCCGCCCATAATCATGATTTTCATCTTCTGAAATTGCACTGCATACCTTTGTCTCCCCATCAAACTCAGACTCAATGAGATTCAATTCGCTACAGATTGTAGCATCAGCTATGATCACAGGAAAGCTGTTTCCCTTGAAACCATTTTCCACCTGTTCATGTTAGCGAAAGGTCAGACATTTTAAGATTTTATAAGTAATTCTTAACAGATCAATTTTGTTTGAGAATGCTACCTCTATGAAACAGCGACCTAGAACACCGGGAGATGCATCATGAATTTGAAAGCTTCCCAAATTTATCTCATCATACGCGGTTCCGTGATATGTTGTTCCAACTTCCTTTGATGTGTAACCACCCATATACGTGCAATGAATCCTGCATGATCAGAAACCAACAGTTGTAGAAACAAACACAAGAAATTAACAGAAGAATCTTGACAAGAAAGCAGATAGCACTTACTTGGTGCCAAGATTAGTCAGATTTCTACCCCTTATTGAAAGAGAGGTTTTTTGCCCGCCCACGACAGCCAAAGGGGACACAGAGATTAACTCTGGTGAACTAAATGTTGTCCAGGCTTTGCATAGACGAATCTTTCCTGAAAGATGATTCCACATGAACAAAATTTAACACATACTTTAAAAAAGGCAATATGGCAAACTCATATCTGATGCATTAATTGTACGTTAACCACACTACTATGACTGTTACTCTGCAGTATATAGTCCTAACCCACATAGGGAAACATCAACAGTGTAAAGTGAAGATTAAGTCTCCTTTTGAGATTGCTAGTGCTTGCTGGAAGCTGCTGAAAGGGAGTTGCTCAGGAAATACCTTCTAGGGAAAAGAGGTTGTAGGAAAGTGCTTTATAGTAGTATCAAAGCTACTAGAAATATAGACAATACTCACCAAGAGTTTGGTGAACTACACCAAAAGAAGCAAGGGTCATGAAGAGTAAATGAATTTTTTTGGTCTTTGAAAACTTTGAGGATTTAAATAAACCAGAATGTTTAAAAACGTATGTTCTGTTATTTTTTTCAAAAGCATGGGTATATGTACCATGGTAAAACTGTAATCTTTGTAACACACATTCAGATACTTCTTAAAAAAGAGAAGCAGGAATGCTCTGTTGAAAAACAATACCCCAGGACACCCGAATTAACGCTATCCAAAAACCCACTCACAATTACTACTTACCATCTTTATGAGAAGCTAATTGCCTCCCTGTATTTACTAAAAACCTTCCACTTCTCCAAAAATCAGAATCTGAACTTTGTATTAAAGAACTGACACGTTGGACCAGGTTTTCTTCAAGCTGAAAATATACATACGCATTGTGGTCAGCAAAAGACTACAAAAAGATATTGCTCATCTGTATTACAACAATTCACTCACATGCTCCCAGGCAGCAAATGACATTGACACATAAACTGATAGGACCACACAGCCAGGCCTTATGTAGCTCTCCATTTCGGACGGACTGTTAGAAAGCCAACTGTATACCTAAAAGAATAGAGCAACTAACATTGTCAGATATTCCAACAAAAGAATTATTATAAAGCTACCATGGCAGCAATCCAAGAAAAGGAGCAAGTCAAAATAAACCAAAAACTCCTCACCTGTGTCCGCAATGTCCCTGGTAACTGACTCGGATCCTTATCAAATAGTTTAAACAGTATTCTTCCAGTACGATCCTGTTAACGAACAATACAATCCTTAAAACCCCTTTAAAAAGTGGTAAACTGGAATTCAACAAACACAGACATGAAGTAAACCAAAAGTACCTTCACCAAGAAGGAAAACAAACAAACAAATAAACAAGAAAACTAAGTACAGGTATAAAGCAATAGGTGGAAACTCCACACTACCTGAGGATCAGAATTCAAGCTAGATGGTGAATGATCAGAACTAGAAGATGTATAGCCAGCTTGGGGTGGAAAATTTTGAATGGAGGAGCTAACAGCACCTCTATTTGGCCCTCTAAAAAGATCAAAAGGCAAGTTACTACCACCATTCATGCTAGAGTCCAGGTTCACATTCAAATCTTTGCTTATTGAAAGTTTCTCCGACTTGACAGTGTCTGCCATACTCTTCATTGGAAACAGTGTTTGCATTACAGGAGGTGACGATGATGGAGACCTCTCCTCTGTGCGATTACTACTGTCTGAAGAGAAATACTTTCTGGAAGAAGCCAGTTTTGGTGGGCTATCATCCTCAGGTGAGGAGCTGAATAGCTGTAAAGGTAATTTGACCCGAGTTTCTTGAACCTGGCAGTCTGAATCTTCTGTAGGAGACTGGTAGCTAGTACTACTTCTCTCTCCCCCAGCTGAATGAAACTCTTGAGGAGGCCTCTTCTGCAAATTAGGACCAGCTGCCTGATCAGAGCATGTTAACTTAGTTTTCTCACTGTCACTACTCTGACTGCTCTTTTGAGATAACATAGCAAGGGTGTCAGAAGAAGGTGCTGCTAGAGTAGCTGAAAGAACAGTAATCAAGTCCATGGTTGACGCAGATGTTTTTCCATTCAATTTGTTTTGAAGATCTAAAGAAAGTAGGTCTGAAGCTTTCCAATTTAAATTTCCGAGATTCGGCAACTTGGCAGCAAGGTCTACTGGCAAAGGCAATGAATTTATCTTACTAAGAATCTGAAGGAGCTGCTCTCTGTCCAGTACCGACGAGCCGTTGGTAGTTCTGACATCATTTTTCCCTACAAATTTGAGTACATAAATTTAGCATAGGATCAATATAGACATAAAACCAATAAATCAACTATAATCATGTTACCTTGTGGACGAGTTATAGCAGCTAACAAGTTGACAATATCCAAATTTCCACTAGTTTTGTTGTCCCCATCTCCAGCGATAGTGAGCCTTGAGGTAACATCCTCAGGCTGGGTTTTCCTTCTTCGCCTGTTATGCCCCGCAAGTCTCCTTCTGCAACTTCTCTTCCCCTCATCAAACTCTGAAAGCGGGTGAAACCTGTAATGACCAACATAGAGCAGGTAACCAACATCAATTTTTATAAGCCTTTTCATAGAGCCTCAAGACTTTAGAGCAAGCACAATCCACCAAAATGGAAAAATAAAGGTAAGGAAAACAAAAATCCGTTAATCCGAAACTCATCAAACTTCTTATAGGATACTTATAGGTAACTCAAACAATCTCCTACTCAATAAATAAAAATTTTGCATAATAACCAATCGAAAACATATGAAATTGCGGCAGATGCTTGGATGAACAACAACCTGCTGCACTGCTGGCAGAACCTCTGCATCTGCTTAGCAACTAGGGCTTTGGTGGATTTACTGTGACTCTCACAGACTTTATGACGGCGATGATAGTCTTTGGCACCTGACAGATCCTCTTTACAATTATCAACTTGGCACATGGGGTAGCTTCCACCATTATTCCCCGGAGATCCGGACCGGACCCTCTTATTCGGCCTGGATGCCGCCGGCTCCTCCACAGAAGTCAACCCACCACCCAGATTCAGCTGAAGGCGTTCATCATCATCCTCCACCACGGCGGTGCTCTTCACAACTCCAGCAGCAGCTTCCTCCTTCCTCTTGGGCTCTGAATTGGAAGTACCCATCATCTCAGTGTCCAGTGGCTTGGCTACAAACCTCACACTGTCCCAGCCCCAAACGTTTGGGTTCCAGCTGTTGGTCCCGGGGTTTGCGAACCTCGGCTGCGAATTTGGTTGTTGATAGTTTGGGGTCTGGTAAGGGAGATCGCGCTTCTTCTTACCCATGGCCGCCGGCGCGTCGCAGAACCGACTCGAAAGAGATTGCCGGAGGAAAATTGGGGCAGCAACTTGGGCACCAACCTCTTCCATCGCACAGATTCACACACAAACAAATTCTACACAAACCACAATAATCAAAATTTCGTTAGGAATCAGTTATGCAGGGTTCACGCAAAGATTGAGCGCTGCCGAAATGAGCATTTCTTTTCTCTTTTTTTTTTTTAATTATTTGTTTGGTTTACGGTCGATAAAAGTAGTGTAGCGAAAAATCCGACGAATAAAAAGCAAAGATTTCAGTATAAAAAATCGGAAGAAATTTAGAGAAATTGAAAAATATCGAACCTTTGAGTCGAATCTAGTTTATCCAATCCACATCTTTCTAATTTCTCCCTCAAATCTTCACTTTATGCTCCCAATGAAACAAACTGAGCTGAACCCAGACATACAAAAAATAAATAAAAAATCCAATCGATACGAAACGCTCTTTCCTCCACCGATCTGAATCTCGCAGACTCCAGACTCGTATGCTAATCTCAAACAGAATCAAAATTCCGAATCTTCCGACTCCTCCCAGCTCAACAAACAACAACAAAAAAAAAAAAACCCAGGAAGAAACAGCTTCGACTTCTTCTACTGAATCAGAGGGGGATCGAAGTTGATGATGATGATGATGATGATGAAACCAAACTCTGGTTCTTCTTCTTCTTCTTCTTCGTTGTTGTTGTTGTCTCAGCAAGCCCAGACCTGTTTTACTTTTCTTTCTCGTCTCCTCTCTCTCTCTCTCTCTCTCTCTCTCTCTCCGAAGTCCCAAGTTTCCTTTTTTTTTTCTCTTCCTTCCTCCTGTCCTTACCTTCCAACAGACTTTTTCTTTCGGTGACTGGCAGGAACCGTAAATTCAAGCAACTGTGGGGTCGTTTATGTTGCCGCCCGAGGACCATACGAAGAATCCAAGACTCTTCTCCCTCGCTCTCATCTTTTCCTTTCTCGCCATATTTACGGCTCACTGACCTGTCACATTATTTATCTGTCACATTATTTTATCTGTCAAATGGTGAATGTGGAAACTCCGTAGCCGTTAAAAATTTGACGCTCGTTCGGACGTGGAATTACGGAACTGCCCCTCGCAGGGTACGGAACGGAGGGCCGAGGTTGGGGGGCCATGGTTTTTTTTTTCTGTACAGAGACGACCACCGCCAGATCCCAGTCGGCTTTTTTGGTACCGTGATGTGAAACGTTGTGAGGAGACGGGAAATTAGGAAAAGAAAGGGAATGTGGATGACAATTGACAACAATAATATTCGCATCTCACAACGAGCTTACGTCACCATTTATATTTATAATTTTACTTTTACTAATTTAGAAATTACTTTGCCTGATGAACACAACCACAATTTTTGTTTTTCTAGTATTAGATTAGATTACAAAATGGGCGTAATGGGTAGGTACGATTTTATCTTCATTTCTTCGGAAATTTGTTTTTTATTTTTACTTTAGCAAACAAGGCAACAAACCCAAATGCTTTTTTATTTTTGGATTAACTTGATTCAATAATCATAGTTATCGTTGTCATTTGTAATGAATGATCATTGTTATTGTCAAGCTGCTAAATCAAGAATATAGTCACGGAAGATGGTATACATGGTGGTGTGGGTTAATATCACTAGTTCGTATGACATGCACTAGCTCCACCAAATTAGAGTAATCTTGTTTGTTCGAACTACCACACGACAACGTCACATGATAGTCCAAAACCACATAATAATTACTCTCTCATTAGAAAAAAAGAAAAACAAAATACAAATTTACTTTCAATCATTACCGAAGTAAAAAATGAATTAAATATCCAATCTCTTCTTCTATAAATGAAGGTGATGATCTAGTGTCAAAAAACTTCACCAAAATATAATTTTCCTATAATACTCATTCATACACACCTTATTGTTAATAGGTGGGGGGGGGACCTCAATATGTTAGAAAAATTGGTTCAATATTCAAACACACTTTCTAAAATTTTTTGATTCAATACTTTCTAAGGATAAAATTGTCAAAAAAACAGAGTGCTTTTATTCATACCTCCATGTTTAGCATATAGACCTCCTCTAGTTTTTGTACAAATTTTATGTCCATTATGCCCCTCTAAAAAAAACTTAAAAAATTGGGAATACAAAATCTCTACTATGTCTTCGATCTTTTCCAGCACTCTCTTTCTCTCTGTTTCTCTTATCTCAAACTCATGAAAGACTACTAATGAATGCAAATGTGAAATTAATTTTAGTCGTTACATTTTCTTGTCAACGAAAATCGGATTCCTAAGTTTTTCTTGAAGTAAACATGAAAAAGTACTATGTCTTGTTACAACTGCTTTAACAAATTAACATTTACTTCCTCAAAAGACGTCAGTAGTAGTCTTCAGTAATGAAATTGGAACAAGACTAGGTATGAGCTATTGGTGGTCTCTTTGGGTAATTAAATTTTGCAGTAGAAACTCTTTCTCTTCATAGAAATCAAGAAACCATCCTTTTGGGTTTTGGGTTTTCAAATAAGTTTAGGAATAATTGAAGATGAGCTCGGAATTGGTAAATCTTCAAATGTTGTTTGAATCAAAGATGGTGGCTTTCAAGGGTGCAGTTTTGCGTGAAAATTTCAACCCCTTCTTGCTCTTGGAGTGAAGATTCATGACTCATGTATTTAATTAGCTCAGTTTAAATAAATCCATATTCATAAAATAAACACCATAGAGAGATTGATTGATCTGCTCTTGAGAGAGAGAGAGAGAGAGAGAGAGAGAGAGAGAGAGAGAGAGAGAGAGAGAGAGAGAGATGGGGGTTGAGATAGAATTCATGGAAGTTGAGTTTGGGTTTCAATCCATGTTTATGTTTCGTTAGAGGGCACAATGGGAATAAACAAATTACAAAAATTGGAAGAGGCCCAACTACCAAATATGGAAGTATGAATAGAAACACTAAAAAAAATATCATCAAATAAACTCCAAAAAAAAAATGACTGTACCTCAAAAACTACCCACTAAATCATGAAATGCATATCATAAATACTTTCATATAATAAATAATTTTCCTAATTTAGACACAATGAAAAACTTCTTCAGTTTTTTCATGCACACAAGACTAGTGTATATAAAATAAGGAAACTACTAATGAGGACTTCATGATGATTATCTCATCAACAGTTGTGACACCCACTTTTTATTCACATTTTAGTAAATCTACCGTTAGCTGTTTAGATATTTATGAGTAGATCATTTCTGCAAATTTTCAACTAAATTGAAAATCGTTAAGAGATTTATAATTGTGATTTATCATTTATGAGCATAAAAAATTTAGATTTGTCAGATTTTATTTGTCTATTGATTTAATCTAGTTTGATACCTTAATGATTAGTATTTTAGAAAAAAAATTTCAGAAGTGATTTAATCATGTATACCTAAATATCTAACTGTTGATTTGTCAAAATATAATCAAAAAGTGAATCTCACAACTATTGATTAAAAAGTCATCATTTTAAAAGTAATTATTAGAATCTCTCCTTATAAAATAAATATAAATATCTCATTCCCTCGAATAGTTGTTGTTGTTGTTGCTCTTCTTCTTTTTTTAGAAGGAGCCAAATACGGCTGCCGTTTTGGCCCCATTCCCTCCAACAGTCACTGTTGACAAAATTGCTCCAGTAGTGTAATTTTATCTTTTTCATATATAGGACGTCCATATTTATTAAAAATGCAGAAAATGTTAATTTCTTTTTCTTTTTGGCCAATAAAGAAAAGAGAATTAAACCCTGTTTTCAAGTATTCAACCACAAAAACTATTATAATACACACATATACCGGGATTAAACTATGAGCAAACCATGTTTCTAGTTTCTAGTTTCTACATTTGAGCTTTGACGTCTTGAGGTTCCCTTCTAGATCCTCAACCATTCCCAAGCAAGCTGCGTAATCAAAGCATCAACAATTGTTATGAACTGTGGGATTATCTGTGGCATGTTTTTAGAGGTAATGACGCATTTTTAGGATGAAACTTATCCTAATCTGTTAGCTGTTTTAATTGCTTTGATATCGATTAATTCGATCAACCAATAACAGAGTTAGAAGTACAAGATAAAAATCGATAGCAGAGTTGAATGTGATTAATTCATCAGCTTTGATAATTTTGATAACACAATTATTCAAGAAAAACAAAATGGTATTGGTTACATGTCAAGCAATAATTGTCCAAATTATATATGTGATTATCAATACGATATTGGACATTGATCTCACCTCCATCAAGCTCTAGTATTCATCACTGTTTGTAGCTTTGTTTTTTCTGTTTTGCTGATCAACTTTATGCTTGTCTTGCCTCCTCGATCAAGTCCTTGCTAACACAGTTTCCCTTGATGGGGTTGGTAAGTAGAGACAGATGAAAAGACAGAAGAAAATCAAGAAATTGACCCAAGCATGCAGTACTTATGCCGCGTCGTTGTGGTCCTTGATTAGAAGTTTTACTATAGCAAGTAGTCCTTTTTACTCGTTTGGATGGTGTCGTCGGCGTCACGTAAATGCCGCCCAAATGATCCAACTTTCACACAAGACATACGAACATGCCTTGAATCAAGGCATCAAGATAACTCAGATAAGGAGACTAATGAGGGTAACTGACTGCTATGCCTATCAACTTGTTATTGTTTTTTTTGGGTAAATTTGGTATAATAGAAAATCACATTTCTTCAGTCATCCTCTTGGTCCAAGGTGCACTGCTTCTTCTTTTTGTATTGGGATAAAGATCAATTAATAATGACGTCATATTGGTAGCAGGAGAAATCTTGTACCTACAAGGAGATCGAGGCATGGTAGTTAATTAATTTGTATTCAGATATGTACAATGGTTATCGTATTAAAACTCACAAAGGGAGATAATGAGTATTTCAACCGTTTTATTATTTTTCATTATTTGATCTAAATTCATCAACTAAATATGAAATCAGCTAATCATATAAATTGAATTGATGTGTAAGAATTTGTGTTCCAAACAAATAAAGTAACAAATAAGAAAATTGAGTCCTAGCATTTATTGTCCTTACACCCTTCAAAATGGTAGTGATTACCTATGAGTTGGGGTAGTTGATTGGCAATGTGATGTGGTGGTGATTAATAGTGAGATTAGTAGTATACGTGATTGATTAGGGGTGGTTGCCCGAAATGACATACACCCATAATAATGTTGCCTCCCACAACTCCTTTCACAGTCGTTGACTCCCGCAAGTACATTTTTGGCGTAATAGGCTGTGTAACACTGATTGATTGGTCCTGATAGCTCTGATAATTAGGGCTATAGCCTAGAGGTTAGGCCTCTCTAGGTTGGTGGCGCCCGTCCGTACGGGTAACGTTTGGTTAAAAAGTGAATGCATGAAATGAATGACACTACTCATTGGGTGACGCATTGGAACCAGCTGTATTCGATTCATTCATGTACCAACACATGGACTATTGCTCTAGTACAATCCATCATCTCATTTTCTGGTCCGACCCTATCACCTTAATCATCAAAACGTCAGACACCGATAAAATACCGAAGGTTCGAGGATGAAATTTTTTTATAGAAAAACATCTAAAAATTAATATTGATCGCTTGTGAAAAAAAAGAGATTTCAAGAGAATATTGCAGATATTATTTTAGTCCTTGTTCTTTTCTTGCTAGCTTTACTTGCCTTGACGTCTCTTGTTCCTAGCTAATGGTCCAAACCATTTGGCGTGGCTCAATATTCATGCTTCTAAGTCCTAACCACAAATAGTAGCTAATTAATGTTGAACAAATTGTCCAGTAGGATCATCGTTCTCATCTTTATTTTGTAATTCTCATTTCAATCCAATTCACGCCTCTTAAATTTTTTATTGCATTGCAAGTGAAGAACTCAAATCTACTATAAGTTACCTTAGAATATGCACTTCCTCGTGTAATCTGCACTCCAGTTTCTAAATTTAATATATTTTATTATTGTATGTATTGCACTTCCTCTTTTGCCCTTGTAAAATAGAAACCTAAAATATATGTGTGATTTTTAAGACAGTTTTTACTGGTACGTGTATTTTGTTGTATGTTAAGGACAACTACATGAACCTCTTTTTAATATTTTTTTAGAGGAAAATCTCATTGATAAAGAAATAGAACTACAATATAACAATGATGGTTCAAAAGGACATGTTATTTTGGATTGTGTTGGATTTGTTATTTTGTTAGGGTTCAAGCTTAATCTCGGTGATGTGAGACTAATAGTTATAATGAGGGTTTCGTTCACATTAGCTATATTGACTTCGTTATTGTTGCTTGCTTGCTTTCACATTGAAGTTAACATGGTTGTGGTTAGTCTATGCTAAATCTTTGATAATATATTGAAGTATCACTAGTGAAATTGGTCTCATTTGATCACGAAAAAAGGCGGCATATTGCAATAGAACCAACAAAGTACCACAACAGTGAGCTATTGACCTTCTAGCCTAGAATATATATTGTACATACACTGTGTTGCACTAGTGCCGATAGTGATCTTAAGTCCAATAGAAAGTTCCGGCAAGTATTGTCATTGAAACCAAACCCTCCCAAGTATTGAAAAGAAATTAAACGAAACCAAGTTCCCCCAATTCAATACTTAACATAGAGGCTTAGTGCCTGAATCCTAGATTATGATATAGAAACTGTACCAAACCCTCCCGGGCCAAGTTCTCCTAGGCAGTGGACCAGTGGTAGTGAAGATGTTTCCTCGTCAGGATAAGAAAGAGAAATTCACACATCACTAGCTTGTTCTACATGCTCGGTTGTTGTTATAGTTTTGGTTTTCTAAAGAAAATTCGTCAAAGTTTTTGCCTTTATCTCTCGATAGTTCATAGGATTAAATATCTAGACATTTCCTTTCAACAAACAATATGCTTTATTCGGCAAAAAAAGAAAAGAAAAACTTCCACATCGTACGAAGCGTGGACTTGGTCTTGGACCTCTAGTCGTAACTTTGGATGGGTAGAGCCTATCAAAGCAATTTCTTTGCTTATTCAGTGTATTGAATATGGTTTTGGCACCCGGCTACGAAACATTTCATATCATTGACAGAATAATTCGACATGCGACTTCTGCCAAAACACAATTATTAACCGTGCAGGATGTGGTTTTATAAAACTAAGGTGCAGCAAGGCACATTCATGGCCGTACCGTGCCTCAAATGCTTGGTGTTACACAATTGACACATTCAGAACTGAGAAAAATGAAGAGCAAATTTTTCTTGTCTGAATGAAGACTTTAAGAGCTCAAAAATGGTAATGGAAAAATTGGATTTGAAAGAATTTAGGGGTGTACAGATTAGCTTCTATGTACCATTCCAAACCAAAATATATTACTCACGCCATCCCACTGATACTAGAACACAGAAATTATAGTAAATAACTCAAGTTTATTAACATACTGAATGTTTGTTTTTCTTCAGACATTTTCAGCAAACCACTCTTCTATCGGTGTATGAAATCAAAAACCCACTTAAATATGAGGAAACCAAATCCCAAGCTGCTCACCAGAAAAAAAAAAAAAAAAAAAAAGAATTGCCTATATATATATGATTTAGCGATTTCCTAGATATATAAATAGATATATTAAGGGAATGTCCCAAACAACCTCTGCTAAATTACCTATTTAAATAAGTGCATAGGTGTAGTCATTCAGAAAAACCTCTCAAGCATAGATTTAAAAGAGAAGCTGCCGCCATTGCCCAACAAAAACAAGCCAAGGATAGCCACAACTGTAACAAGCACCCACATCCAAGGCTGCATCCTTCTCTTACTGCGGTTGCGTAGAGGCGGAGGGATGGATTTTACCTTGGTTTGCTTTGTGAACTGTGGCACTTTCTGGGACCTCTTTGTTATTGTCACCGGTTTCTCTGTAGCTTCAGGCTCGACTGAAGTTACGGTTGTAGTCTCTGAGGTTGGTTCTGGAGCAGATTCTCCTTCATTGATACCATTTGTAGCCTTTGTTGCACTTGCCTTCTTTCTTTCCTTCTTCCTTACCCGCCTCTCCCTTTCCTGCGCCATACACAGAATAACAGAATATTGCAGCAGGTGGGACAGAATCTCATAAAGCCAACATCTCTATATCACTAAAATGCCCATGAGAAGATGGAATTGAACAAAAAGATGAAGTTTCAGGAAATTTTACCTTCTCTTTCTCTTCCGCTTCTTTCTGTGCTTTTATGGCGGCTCTGGCCTGGGCCTTCTCCGCTATTCTTTTCTTCCTCTCCATTGCTTCCTTAGCTTTGGCCCTTTCCTCCAGCCTACGTTGCTCTCTCAACCTTGCAGCTGCTTCTTCCTTTCTCAATTCCTCTTCCTTTCTGGCCAACTCTTCTTCCTCCTTTGTTGGTTTTGGGTCTTCTACTATTTCCTTTTCAATCTCATTTCTTCCAGAAACTGTTGCTTGGCTAATTCCAGAAGAAGCAACTTTCACAGGCTTCTTGTTCTTAGCCGTGTCATTGTTTTGCTCCACAATCTTCACTGCAGATATATCATTTGGTTCTTCAGATTCTACAATTGCAACTCGTTTTGCAGCTTCAGGAGTTGAAACCACTGCTGCTGCCATATTATGCCTGGTTACTCTTACTATATCAGGTATTACAGGTGGTTCCTCATCAGGACCAAGTGAGCGGCCATCCAAGGTTCTTAATCTCCTTAGTGTACTCCTGGTGTTGCATTTGGTATATTCTTTCCGGAAATCTTCATTTGTATTCCAGAGTTCCATAAATGTTTCCACCTAAACAATTGATTGTTAGCCAATCCATGCACATATGAGCCATGTTGTCCAAGTTTTTAACCTAAAAAGTGGAAAATACACACAACAGCAACAAAAAAGGAACTTCATGAGCTAACCTGATTGATACATAAATGCTGCAGTTGCTCCTTATCTCCACTCAATGCTAAGTCATTAGCTGCCTTTGCATCATTCCTGTACCTCCAGAAGTGTTTGGTCTGCAGATTCGAGGAAAAAGAAGGTCACTATCTCTTCTAAATTGGCATATATTCATATTAAGGGTTCAAAATAAAATATCTAGAACAGAAGGGTTGTACTAAAATAAAAACACAAGGTTTCAGAATACTAAAGCTATCAACGCAAACAACTCTGCCTGAAATAAATAAACCATTATCCCAGACTAAAAAGAAAGCTGAAAACTAAGCCAGTGTCCAAAGCAAGCTCAAAATATATCCTCTTAGTGGTAAAGTTATACAAACATGTTCCGCAGTGTATTTGTGCATGCACATGTAGATAGTTGATAAAAAGTAATAAGCTTTAGTGTTTTCTTTCAAAGGAATGCAAACACCTTTTCATAATTTTGTTTCCTCAAACTCTGTAGATGTACATATGCTTCTTGGCGAGTTGCATCTGCAGCTTCAAACTGATATTGTAGTTCATGCAGCATATCATTCTCTACACTATATTTCTTTTTAGCAGCTTGAGTGACTTCCTGCGCTTTGAGAAGATTCTCTTTGAGTTGATCCATTTCCTTCTTCAGATCCTGTGATGATGAAAGTGAGGTAAGAAACTGAAAAGCTCATCACAGCCTACTATAACTACAAGAGTTTGTCCACCTGTTATAGTATTGAGCACTAAATATGAGGTTCTTGGTGATTAGAAAAGTTACTAAAATTCAAGTCAAGCAGGTGTTCCTATGTGAATCATCTCAAGATATCATTTCCATATGAATTGTCCAACATATCAAATCTCTATTCCTGGTCATTAATCTTTAGAAAAGAAAACTGCAGTTTGAATGTGAATATGTGATAGATTGTTTTAATGTGAAATATCAGGATATTACAACCATGTGAATCCCATCTGACATCATGGTTAGAAAAGAAAGAGAACATAATGAGCACGATACCTTTATGCGTTGTTCAATATGGTGTTTCTGGTCTACAGATTGTTGAACTTCATCCTGCTTACTTAAGCTATAAGAGAGCTGATCACGGCGTTGCTTCAGCTGCTTGATGTCACGGATATACTGCTTTTCTTCCTTCAAAGGTAGGGTCTCATGAGCCATGGTATGTTCCATATGGCGTATCTATGTATGAAGCGTACACGATTAAAACATTACATAATTAATAAATATTCGAATCCATTATCTACAGTGTGAACAAGGAAAGTGATTGCTTACTGTCTTAGCTATTTCCTCAACAGATAGAGCATCCTTTACTTTGTTAATCATAAATTGAACAGAATCCATTTCCCGTCGTTTGGACTTGAGCTGCTCTTGAACCGCTCTCTCTTCAGATATGGCAGCTTCAAATTTTAATTTGTGCTCCTTACAAGTGGCCTAGCCATAAAAGATTCAATAATTAATTCGAAAACATACTGAAAAAAAAATACACATGGAATAAATTTGAAGTGATTTGCATAAAAGTACTCACCCGTTGCATTTGCATTTTGGAACGAATTGCATCCCGGCCTTTGGTTTTTTCTTCAACTTGTAACTGAGCATGCTTGATCTGTTCTTTTAAGTTTTCGTCATCATTTCTAGGAATCCTAATTAAGAAGTAGAAAGGCCTTTTTTCAACCTCAACAACCTTTTCCTGTCCTTCCAAAGAATCGACAGTGGGCGTTTCAGACTCAGTGATGATGGACGACTCATCAGCACCTGAGCTTGCCGGCATGGTGATTTCATTCTCAATTGAATCATTTATCTGTAATGCCGGCTTCCCATTGCTGTCAGCACATTCAGCCTCCAAGTTGGGCACTTCAGACTCTGATCTGTCATCAGTGATGATGGGCGACTCATCAGCACCTGAGCTTGCCGGCACAGTGACTTCATTCTCAACTAAATCATTTATCTGTAATGTCGGCTTCCCATTGTTGTCAGCACATTCAGCCTCCAAGTTTGACAAACCAGCATCTGCTACATGCACAGCATCACTAGATACCGGTTTTTCAGAATCAATAGAATCATGACTGGTCTTGAGTTCTTGTATTGCATCATCAGCTGAGAAAGTTGACAGGGTATCATCAACAGCTCGAGAGATCTTGGATTCACATTCTGATTTTGAAATGGGCTCTGATATGGTATCATTAGCCAGGCAACTTGACCGCGTATCATCTACAACGACAGCATGACCAGATTCAAATTCTGATTTCAAATTAGGTTCTGATATAGCGTCACTAGCTGATACTGTGTCATGAGCTAGGCCACTTGAGAGAGCATCATCTGTAACAGAGGAAATCTCGGCTTCAATATCAGATTTTGAATTTGGTTCTGATATTGTATCATTAGCTGCGGAATTTGAAGAAGTTTCAGCTGTAATGGGGGCACTCTCAGCTTCAACTTCTGGTTTTGAATGTTCACGAGGACAAGAACTTGGCTTTTCACTATTCTTCTCATCTAATTTTTCAACAACAGTCTCTGGTGTTTCATCTTCAATACCGCGAGTTGAATCATCTTCCTTAGGTAGAGAATCCCCATTTTTAACACTCACAATTGTATCACTATCAGCAACAGTTGCAAAGCTTTCACAATTTTCAACAGGCACGTTCTCACACACACAAGCCTTTTCAGATGACCCATTCTCTTCACGTGTATCAACCAAGTCATCTGTAACTATAGGCTCTGAACTGTTCTGCAAGTTATCCCCACTATCATCCGAGATAGGGCCACTGACAACTGGTGTTTCCAACTGCTTCAGAACTTCAACAGATGCAGCCAAGACTTCCTTTTCACGTGATCCGTTTTCTTCAGGTGTATCAGTCAAGAGATTAGTATCTCTGGGCTCTGAAACGCTCCCTTCATGAGCATGACCGACAAGCGACTCATCTTCAGATTTATCAGAAACAAGACCATTGACAACTTGTGTTTCCCAGTGCTTCTGGACTTCAACATTGTCTGCCAAGATTTGGCCATTTTCTTCACATAAACCATTAATTTTTTCAGCTATGTGCTCCAAAATGCTCTCTTGGATATCAACATTGGCAGCCAATATTTGGCCATTTTCTTCACATGACCCATTAATCTTTTCAACAATGGGCTCGGAAACACTCTCTTGGACATCAACATTGGCATCCAAGACTTGGCCATTTTCTTCACATAAACCATCAATCTGTTCAGCAATGGGTTCCGAAACGCTCTCTTGGATATCAAGATTGGCAGCCAATATTTGGCCATTTTCTTTGCAGGAACTAGTTATCTTTTCAGCAATGGGCTTGGAAACACTCTCTTGGACATCAACATTGGCAGCCAAGATTTGGCCATTTTCTTCACATGAAAAATTAATCTTTTCAGTAATTGATTCTGAAACACTCTGTTGGGCATCATCATTAGCAGCCAAGATTTGGATGTCTGAAACACACTCTATAACATCACAATTGGCAGCCAAGATTTGGCCGTCTGAAACACGCTCTTCAACATCACCATTGGCAGCCAAGATTTGGCTGTCTTGTTCACATGAACCGTTAATCTCCTCAGCAACGGGCTCTGAAAAGCTCTCTTGGACATCAACATTGGCAGCCAAGATTTGGGCATTTTCTACACATGATCCATTATTATTTTCAGCTGTATCAACCAAGTGATTTGTGACCAATGACTCTGAAGGGCTCTCTTGGACATCATGAGTAGGCAATGCATCTCCATTTTCATCAGAGACAGCAGCCACGGATCGGCCATTCTCAGAAGATCCATTTTGTTCAGCTGTACTTGCTGAGGCGCTATCATTAGCATCACAAGCAGGCACGCCCTCCCAATTATTTTCCTTTGACTCAGGATCAATGACAATTAGCTTATCTAACTCAGTATCAGCTTGGGATGTCAACTCTGACACTTGAACATGATCTTCTACTGGGACCTCCTCGGCTAATTGCTTATCCTCCTCACTCTGAAGATGAAGTGCAGTCGCTGGATCACCGGAAAGTGTTGACTCCTCATCAGCAGCCTTCTCTAATGAATGAGATTGTAACTGAGATTGGGGATTCTCCACAACAACACTACTCTCCACAACCTCTTCCTTCAACTGAACACCGCCACCGCCATTGGTCTCAACTCTGCTGTAATGCCCATTGGTTAGATCAGACTCATCAGAAGCGGCGGCGGCGTCACTTCCGGTGACAAAGACATAGGAGCCGTCCCTGTCGTCCTTGGAAATCCCATTACCATTACCAATCACACTGACATTGACATTGACATTCCCGTCCTCAACCTTGGACAACTCAGATTCACACGCATCGCGATGCACATCCACCTCCGCCGTCATTGCGTAGATCACAGCCAAAATTCAACCCACAGCCACAACAATCTATTCCGCAAAGACAAAAATTCAAAATTGCAGAACAATTCCAAGCTAATATCTTAGACTCAATTTGAAACAAAATTCAAAATTGAAGTGAAATCAATACTGAAGAAGACAACCAGTGTAAAAACAGCGCGAGATCTAAACCTAAGATGAGAGATCAGGAGGACTTACAGGCGCAGATCGATGAAGAGCAGAGCAGATCGAAATCGAGATCAGCGAACCGACATGAATGTGGTGGGGAATTGAAGTAGGGATCTTCCGTAAACAATGCACAAGGCTAGATTTGGGAGATTTTATGTGTGAGAGAGAGAGAGTTGTAGATTGGAATTAGCTAGAAGAACAGCTGGCCAAGCAAGAAGAGAGAAGAGAGAGTACGAGTTTCTGTTACAGCTTTTTGGAAATAGTGTCCTGACTGGACTTGTTATACTAAAATACTAAAATACTGTTTGGATCGGATTGGGATTTTGTGCGGGTTTTTGGGCTTTTTGTAATTTGTGGATTTTGAAATCATATAGGAATAGTCTCTTGATTCTCTCTCACGTTTTTCCTGCAAGGTTTATAAACTGTCATTTGTCACGATCACACCTCTCTGGGTTTTCTTTTGGCCGGGTTTACATGTCCGAAGAAAAACAGGCCAACAAAATTGTCGTAATCACTTCACTCTCTATTTTCTATCTTTTTACTGTTTAGCCTTATTTTAACTTATGTTGCCCTATTTTTTTTACATTAAACCCTTAAAATAATTTATATTTATCTAATTCTTAAAGATAAAAAAGTTAAAAATTTAAATAAATAATTAATAAGAAAACCTATTATTATCATAGACTAATTACTCACTTCCAGACGAGTAACTGCCTAGTTATGTACATCCATTTGGTGTGAGCAATTTCTAGTAAGATCTTAAGTTTCTAGTTTCCTCCAATATTTTACCCAAGAAAAAAGCACAACACCAAACTATAGAATAGGATTATACATCATTGCATTTCAATGCACAAATGAAAGATTTCTTTGATCGCACTTTTATATGTACATTACATGATCAAAATATTGTTAAATGTCATACAATATTCATTTCCATGATGTAAACACACACAATTATTCGTAAAATTGTGAGGTAGAATTCATACATTTCCAACCATAGTAAAGTTACAAAAATAAATGCCCAAATGAAAGTTTTCATTGATCGCACTTTTAAGTTTTGATGTACATTGTTTAATCGTAATTCATAAATGTATAAGATATCATACAATATATATTTCCATGATGTAAAATATACATACATACATGCTAAGAGGTCCATTCCTTAGCCAAGGAACGGATTTCTATATTTTGACCACTTTTTGATCGCATAGTTACATCTTAACCGTTCAGTTTTTATGTCCTAATGAGTAGATCATCTCTGTAAATTTTCAGCCAAATTGATGATTGTTAAGGCATCCAAAACTGCAATTTACAATTATGAACACGAGCGGTTCAGTTTTGACAGATTCGGTTCGTTCATTGATTTAATCGAGTTCGATATCTTAACGATCATCAATTTGGCTGAAAATTTGCATAAATGATCTATACATTAGGATCTAAAAACTGAATGGTTAAGATGTGAATATGTGATCGAAAAATGGTCAAAATATGGAAATCCGTTCCTTAACTAAGGAACGGACCTCCTTAGTAGAGCAAGTCTGTGTATATATATACACATGCAATTGTTTCATAAATTTGTGAGTTAGGATTCACACATAATAAAGTCACCAAATCCAACAGGTGTCATGAATCTAGTTGTTTGAGCCTAAAAGTAAAAACTGGAGCCAAACACTAGTTTCCACTAAAAAAAAGAGCATATATAGCCTTATTTGTACCATTTTTTTCCTCAGCTCCATATAGTGGGTTGTGATCAAAGGTATTGATCTTACTCGACGTGATAATGTGGTCAGTTTTGTTTCAATCGATGTTTATGAAGGATGCATTGTGGTTAGCGTAATTCCAATCCACCATAAATTCGGATTATTTTTTATTAATTTGGTTGGAGTGTTACAATTGTCACGATCCAAAATAAACATGCATGGGATGCCCCCAAATATCTAGCAAAACTTACAACACAAGAAATACCCGTAATAATACTCTGAAAAGCTCGATGCGTGAAAACTTTGGATTAAGATTGGGTAGTCGTTGGTGGCTATAACATGCTCGAGTACTGATGCTGTGTTGAATGAGACTCCACTGCTACCCTAAAAATGTTGCATTTGAGACTTTAGTACTAGATGATATCCATGTTAGGTGTTGGAAATAAAACCTCAAAAATAAAATTTGATGCTGATGTTCTGATAAAAGGCAGTGGTCGCTTTAGTAGGAATTTACTGACTATGTTTAAACTCATCTACATATTAATTCTTTTTTTATTTACATAAGAATTAAGAGTATATAATAACTAATTTTATAATTGTATAGCAAAATAAAATAGCATATTTATTGAAAAAGATAGATTCTAGAAACGAAAAGCGATGGTTGTAAGATTGAGATGAGGCTACTCGCCCACAGAACGACAGGGAAAGGCTGCAAATTGTGAGCAAAAGTTGAGAAACGTTTCTTTTTTCAACACCAGTTTTTCCTATATTTTAATTATTAATAATAGGGCCTGAAATCCAGCGGGAAGTGTGGGGCCCGTCCGGAATCAAATGCAGAAACGCGTGAGAGATGATATCATAATTGAGAGGAAACGGGGTGGCCCATTAACATTGGATTTCTTTCAGATAAAGACCATTTTGTTGTTTTTGACCTCCAAAGAAAAAATAAAAAAATAAAATAAAATAAAAGTCTCCGGGACTGGAGGAGCCTCATCAGCCGGGCGCGGGTCTCTCTGAGTCTCTGACCTCCATGCCCTAGGATTCTTCTATTTCTCCCTTGACGGTTTCTCCATTTCGTTTCTTTCTTTTGTATATGCCGCAAATGCCATTGCCGACTAATTTCGAACTATTTTGTTCTTGTCGAGTTTTTAGATATTTGTAGGTGATTTGACATCTTCTTTTCTTTTAAGAGTAAATATGTCATCTTTTTCTTACAAATGCACTATGTTGTCAATATTTGTGATACATATCTCAATTTGTCCTCAAATTTAAGTTTTAGTCTATTGCCCTTAATTCAATATTCTTTTTTCATGTGTTGATGAGCCTATCAAGTTTATTCTCTAACCAAACACACACAATATATGTTGTTGATAACAACCACATGGACAATTTTTATCAGCGGTCTAAGTTCACTCTCGTGGTTAGAAACACCACTTTGATATATTAAGAAAGTTGAAAAACATATATATACTTTGTTAACGATAATTTCTTTTGCATTTCAAGAATTTACTCTAATTTAAAAAAGTAATTGTTTTTCTTAAATATTATTTTCTCATCGTCATTTTTAATGCAAGGTGAATTTTTCCTCATCGTGCACCAATATTTCAATTCCATAGATGGGATCCTAGGAGTTTCATAACTTAAAGTCTCCTCTAATGTTTTCAATTGTTTTACAAATGCAAGTCAAATAACCAAAAATCAAACCACAACTTATCAATTAATTTCTTAAATGAGAAGATAAGATATTTCTAGTGCGATTTGGTACTCTCCCAGATTAAAGAAAAAAAAGAAAATCATTCCTGTGTACGGCAGTGTCGGTGTTTGCGGTTCACTGCTGCATTGGCAAGGACGTGACAACTAGCCAAGCTTATCATGACCGTGATATTATTTTAGGTACTCACTTCCACGACTATTCTCTATTTAATTAAACTATTAATCACTTGATTAAGCTTGACCAAACTACCTTCTAGTGGGATTTTACATAGGAATCAACTAATATGACATCAACCACTATTACTAGCCTAAATTATATAAAAAGAAGTGTTCTACCGTAAATTCTAAACCATATTTATATGTGCGCTTCTGTATTCAACTATAATATTCTGATTTATTGGTATAGTGACACATATATATGATTATAGTTTATACTTTATATATATATTTTTATACTGATAAAAGTTTATCTTCTATTTTTATTTTTTATTATTTTTGTTGTCTCTCTTTTATGTAATAACTTAAATGATATTTGTGTCATTTAACGATTAGAGACATTTAGTCATGCTTTTTTGTATTTATGCAGACAAAAAAGTTTTTGATGTGTACTCTACTAAAACAAGTCAATTTTCAAGTCAATTTTTTCTTCCGCCAAAACGGAGCAATTATTGGAAGTAGCAATATGTGCATTTTGGCTAAGGGTTAATTAGAAATCACGAATTAAGGCTGGTTTAGATTCAGGTATAAATTGATATGTGTTACAAAGATGGGAAGGGGAATCATGCTCAAAGTCTAAATTGTAGGCGCGGTATGTCCATGTGGTCCTTCAATTCTCAATGAGACTAAGATCTAACCTTTAACTAGGACAAAAGTTCAAGGCATCTTCACATCCACAATACATAACTTTCACTGGTAGGTCACCTCTATCATATTCTAGGATTCCCTTGACTTCATTGTAAATATCTGGTTGCATATTGTTTTCTGTCTTCAAAAAGGTAAAAATTCTAATGTACAACATCAGATGGATACGAAAGATTTTTCATCTTTAAATAAGTTAATAAAACATATGATTATCAGTGTCTTATGAGTACGTTGATCATTTAGACCACCAATATATCGAAAATCAGGTGTTTTAATCATCTGTTTCTAAATATCTAAAACTTTATCAATATTGATCCACAACCAAAAGAGAAATAGAAAAGTGTTTGGTTTTTTCTTTTCTAAAAATAAAAAAGATGGCATTTTGGGAGAATCGAAGGAATAAGTTTGATGATTAATTGATGCCTTGACGGCCGCACGGCATATGGGGCATGATGATGGGCACAGCGCATGAAAATTAAAATGTACCCAAGAAAGTGGAAGGCATTTTGATTTGGATATCTGGACCATTAATTTCCATTTCAATTTGATTTTGATCTTTCCATTAAAACGATGGAGTCGCTGTCAAATTGTAATATCATGTCACTTCTCGTATTTATAATTACAACGCCGGACCATCCTCGTGCTTTGTTGATGGGAGACCAATACAAGTCATAGTGTTCACATAATTTTTCCCAGGAAACCCTAACTTCTCCTCAAACTTTCACCTCAGTACCTCACATCACATCATCCTATAATTATTATTCATGTAAAATCATTACATTGAATTGACAACCTAATTTTGCTAAATATGTAGAGAACGTTCGTTATGGTACTGAATTATTTTTGAAATCTGTTTTTTTCTACAACTAGAATCGAGTAAGATCGAAGGAAAATGGCTTTACAAGAAAATAATTTGTTTTGTTCTATGATATGTGAAGAAAGAGGTCTTTTTTTTCGAAAAACAAATGAAGAAAAGAGAAGAAAAGCAAAGAAGCCAAGCAAGGAGCCAATTGAAACGACAAAGGATAGGACACATAAAGAATGCCATTTGGATTGCTTAACCATTCATCATTAAGCAACAAATTGTGGCCAAAAGAAAGAAGAAAGACGCAACCAAATCCCGTCCAACAGGCACTGGCCGACTAGCACATTCACACTCAACATTTCAATCTTCCAAAGCCAATCACTTTCAATTACTTTGACCCAAATCAATGCCTGTGGTAAAAAAATTTGTTTAATCAGTTAAATTACGCAAACATTAAGAACCAACCAGAGTTTCTTAATGAGCACACAACAAAAAAACAATCGTAAGGGATGGAGCCATGGAGGTTGTTAGAGAAATTTTGCTTCCTACAGTATAAAGAAAAATTCATAAATTTGTCACCATTTTCTAGAATACTTGTGTTATTTAATAATTAATATCAAGTGTGTACTCTAGACAGATTTCAAATATGAATCGATCCCTTGCTTAAGGCATAAAATTCTGACTCGATCCTCATCCCTCTTTTGCTAATTGCCAATGGCTAATTGCTAAGCTGGTGCCCATCAATATAACCTCTGGAATTGATAAATCTGATAAGGATGTATACCATACATGTTCCATATTATTCAATTGCCAAAAGAAAGACTGAAAGATCCAGAAAAAGAGAAGCCAAAATTAGAGAATTCTTAGAGTAAAAGATGGGTAACCGCGTGCCCATAATGCCATAAACAAATAATGCAGTTGGAAAATGAAGTTATCAGAAAGAAAGAAAGAAATAAAAGAATATAGCAGAAGCAATGTATCACCAGCAAGCTGCAGACTTAGCTACCCACATGAAACCACATGTAATGTAATAAACTAAATTGGTAGAGAATTGAATTTGGGGTACTATTTAGTATTTACTAACAAAACAAACATGGGTTTCTGCTTCTTCCACATGATCATCCCCGCAAAGCTTGTTTTCAAAGGTACACAGCACCTGTGTGTACAGTTGTGTAGTTGTGTTGTCTCACTCATTATTAAAGTTCTTCTTTCTTCTTGATCCTCCGAATACAATTCAATATTACTTGTGTTGAAATGTTTGACTAGCACACCACATGTCTGATATATAATCTGAGCCCTAGAATTGAAAGTGGTCCAATTCAAGATGATAATAGTTCAAGCTTTCCGAAAACATGGTGAAAATTCTAGGCACCTCTCTACTTCACATTCTCAGAACCACTACCTAATCCTAATGGAGAAAAGCTAAGACAGAATGTGACTATTGTATTCCAAAAGCATTACAGTGTCTTAAACCTCAAAAAGTTCTGAAAAAGAAACAATTAATCCTAAATTGACAATTATAATGGTACTTTAGAACTCGGGGAACAACATTATTCTTCAAAACATAGACGGTTCATTTATGCGTATATGTTAGACAATCACTGTGCTGTACTCAGCTCATACTCGGAAATCAAACAAAGAAATGAATGATGAAAATCGGACGTTTGATCTGAGGACCGCTTGTAAACCAAGGGTATGGGACTGCTCAACCTCCTTTTCTTCTTTTTTTCGTGTGTGTGACAAAAGTGGCAGTCAACCACTCTGAAGTCCACCAATTTTGACAAGCAATTGACTTATACACCCCCTTAGCTCTTCGCAGTGCCCATCGTATACAGAATATTGGATTGTATTGCACCTTATTTTGGCCCAACACGAGCTGGTTTGGGCCTCCTAAGACAAGAGAGTCCATTGTAGTAGTTGATGGTTTCTTAAGAATTTGAGATTGCATAGGAGGAAACTAATGTAATAAGTATAATTAAAGCCTTATCCTATATAGAATTACTGGATTTTTTTTTTTTTACAGTCACCTGGACTTGCACGGTTTATAAAATGTGCATTACATATTAACAAGAACATTACATTAGGTTGAGTATTGACAACAGATTATTGTGTAGGGGGTCTGAAATGTGTTCAAGTAGGTTCTGTACAGGACCTTTACCTGTCAATGCTGCTTGACTGTAAAAGCCTAACCAGGCAACCATAGCTAGGCGCCCATTCTTTATCTCTTTCACCTTCAGCTCTTCAAAAGCTACAGGGTCTTTCGAGAGGTTCAAGGGATCGAAAAGCTCTCCTCCTGGGTAATTAATATCACCTGGCAAGTAGATTCCCAGCGGCTCTAATGCTTCAATGCCACAATATCTTGCATATTCTGGTCCAACCTAGTCACCATCAATGTTTAAAGTAAGTAAAACCTGAAAAACGTGTCTGCATTTACGAGCCGGGAAAACACAAGCTACAAACAGAATTACGAGAGGCAAGTATGTAAGGAATAGCTATGTCTTTCCCACCAGTAGCAAAAGTTTAATTTTTCAAACCTAAATTGTCAATGATGATGATATAGTTTTGGAATGCCACATACCAATAGTCTGCAAGTTTATATGATGACAAAGTATGAACATGAAGTCTTTTGGGACAAGGAATTGTTCCGGACTATGCCATAGAGACAAGTATTCTTTTGCACAATGAATTATTCTGGCTGACAACAAGGAAGAAGCCAGTTTCCTTTTCAAGTTAAAGTTCCATATTCTATGACCAAATATTAGTCCGACAATAAGAATGACTAACAGTAAGTTTTGTCAGGCTCTTAAATGAGCCCCATGAGTCCCATTGCAGACAAACCAACTTGAACCAAGCACCATTTGACAACTTGTTGAAACTTTGGAATAATAAAAAGTGAGCCCTGAAAGATTTGAGTTTCAATGATTCTTTACCATCAGGAGGACTTGGCATATGGCTATGACAATTACTCCTTGGCTTCCGGCTATGTGGAGTCCTGGGATGCCAAGGTAGTCTAGTGTACCTCCCTGGTGAACATTGATAAGCCAGAAGGAAGAAGTTAATGATATGCACTTTGCATATGCTCATACCAAAATAAATAATATATTTATTTAAATCCATTCAGAAAACACATAACAAGACAGCATCTCTGGGGTAGGGTGCCTCCACTTCATGAAGAACAATGCTTCAGAAATAGTTGAGAATTTATCAGATGGTATCCACTTCATGGAGAAACTTACACACCATAACATTGTATATTATGCCAAGACAAAAAGATTGGCAGAATCTATACTATCATTTCTAAACCAACCTTTGCCAACCTGCACTTGAGCTTTACCACGAGTATGTGGTCATATGCTGTAGGGTGTGGGTAACTTAGATTGATATTAAAAGGTTCACACAACTCACAAATAGTTCTATAAAAATAGGTAGTCAAGCTAGGGTGAGGTTTTTTAATTTCTGCAAAAAAACACGGTCTGACACAAAGGCAAAAAGGATAAACAGGTAAGGTTATAAACCATAATAAGATGATTTAATAGAAACTGAAAAACATGTTGACAAATAACAAGTCTAAAACATATGATTGAACATCAATCTCCATAACTACCTCTGCGTCTGAAGGGGCTATGGATATAGATCCCCCAACCCTGGTGGACGGATTAGAATTACAGGGGTGATTACTTTCTAAATGGAAAGAAGTGAAATCCAAGGGTGAGATCCTATTTCTATAGTGATGACTCCACTTTTGAGGAAATAACATAGGAACAGACACACTCTTAGACTAGGATTAAAACTACTGAAAAAGGCTGATCGTGTCTTCCTGATTGAATAAGTCAATGACAGATAATCCTTTTATGTCTCACACGACAGACGATACTGAGGATTTCATTTACATAAGCGGAATAGTAAACTCAAGTTGAAAATCATTTTGGAAATATCAAAAGAGTGTCCAGTATCCACCATATAACACACTGCAACTGATTTTCAGACTGCAGTTCCATCATCCATTGTTTTGACCAAAAAATCAGCACAACTAAACTTCTAAATAAAAGTATCCATCATTTCAGCTAGATTCATTCGTCATTCCTAGAACAATCAAGGTAGTTGATTGTCTTCACTTTATTGAAAAGATCAATGGTATTGATTTCACAGGACAAGGAATGACATGGCAAACCAAATTCCCAGAGAGAAAAATTGATCATTAAAAAAAGTTAAAATTCCAACACAGAAAGTACTAACCTTAAGCTTTGAATAGCCAACACGCCACCATACAGGCTCAACAAAGTGAAAGGCTCCTAACAGGTCTAAAATTTCTGGAACCAAAGCACCAAAGGCAGCTAGCATGGCCCAACGCGCATGGAGTATTTCAAAGCTGCAGTTTAACAAAAAATATTCTAATTATTTGACAATTAAATTTACCCTTTTGCATACTCATTTAAAGCTACACAATACCAATATTGTACTCAACATAGCAAAACACTTGAAAACAATCATCCTTTAAGTGAACTTTGCAGAACAGAGTATTTAGATCCATAGGGTAATATGAAACCGCTCGGAGCAGGTTAATGCAAAAGCAGTAACCACATTGTGATTACCCATCTGGAAAGTTGCAGAGGTATAGTTTATAAGTACTATAGTTACCTTTTATTTATTTATTATATTTTATTTATATTAAGAACTTAGTGAAGGAAGACATCCACAGATTTTCCCCCCTTTTACACATTATGCAGTAGTTAGGGGATCAACAAAAACCCAGTCTTCACCCTTGAATCATGCCGCAAATACTTAGCTTACTATGTGCCACAGCTCAAGAAAGAATCTTAATCTTGGAAGAAACTTTTGCTTTACAGATATGAAAAGTAGGATCAGAAGCTGAAGAATCAGAAAGATCATCCAAGAACTTGATAAGGATTTTGGAGAATGAAATAGCAATTGCAGCCACTTCCATGCGTGGCCTGTTGATAATTCTTCAAAGAGAGTATCCTGGTGTCAACCGCTCATACCACCTCTTTTGGAACTCTATACCAGCTGCCATGCACGACCCAATAGGAACGTGTCCTGCTAACACAGGAGCACACTCCTAATAAGAAAGAACTTCAAGGGTTTCTAATCTCCATCTTGAGGAGTCATTTCTAGAAGGGAAAAAAAAAAAAAAAACCTAGCACCTTCCAGCAGCAGTAGCATGGAAGAGAGCTCCTGCATATCTGCATTATTTAAATTCCTCTTAAAACCAAAACCCCAACTCAAAAGGTAGACAGAGTGACCAACAGATGTAGCTATGGTTGAGTGCGGTACCTGGGTAGTCTAAAAAGTAAAGAGCCTAGGAAACAATGACTTCAACAAATTGTTCCCCAGCCACAAGTCCTCCCACAACCTTACCCTATCAATCTTTCCCACTGCAGCCTGACAGCACGTAAAGAAGGTATGTCGTCCATGAGAAATATCTTTCAAAGGACCCAAATAGAGCCTCTTACCAACACATCTGCATCCCCCATTCTCCTTAATCCCATATTTGTCTCTCATCATAGTATACTAGAGAGTCACTTTCCAAACACAACCTCCATAACCACTTGGCAAACAAAGCCAAATATTTCTTCAATAGGTCACCGATTCCCAGGCCTCCTCTCTCATTACTCTGTGACAACCATTGCCATTTAATTATGTGATCGTAGCTGCCTTCCTTAATACCTTACAAAGAAAGTTTATCATTATCATCTCCAATTCCCACGTTACCTATTTTGGAAATTTGAACAAAAACTAGTAGGTTGTTAGAGTCGCCAGAACACCTTGAATAGACCTCACTGGAGAGGAAAGCCAACTTCCAATTTTGCAATCGTCTCCCTACCTTCTCTATAACCAGATTAAAAAAGATCAGTGCTGTAGGATCACCCCCAGCAAAAGACCCAAGCACTTCAAGGCCAAGACCAAACGGTGCATCCCAATAGGTTATCAAACCTCTCCGCTGTACGATCTACAGAATTAATCCCCACCAAGGAGCATTTCGCTTTATTATACCAGATAAACCATAAAAACAATCTACATTCACAGAAGATTGAACCAGCTTTCCTTACATTAGACACAAGGAAAATAGTATGATCTGCAAATTGCAGATGAGAAACCTCAACCCTCTCCCTTCGTACTATCAAAGCTTCAATAAGCTTCATCTCCTTTGCCTTTTCTAGTTATGTGCTCAACACATATCCGTTGCCTCATTATGCATATTCTAACTAAAAATTTGTCACCTCTTTGTCTATTGTGATATAATGAATCTCAGCTAAAATCAAATAGGACTCTGTAGTAAATTATAAGCAAGAACTGCGTGAGAAGATTATATTGCAGACAGAAATGAAATGCAGCTTACTTAAAATATCTTTGGAAAGCCACCGGATCCTTGCTCAGACCTACAACATCAAAACCATAATCCCCAGGTAGTTCTCCAGTAAGATATGACGGATAATCATATGGGATTGGGCCAAGCCAGCGGGGACGCTCTTCTCCATACCAAAGGCTGTGAAATATACCACATAGTTAATACAAATGTAGGGTAAGTCAGCGATGCTATACAGATGTTTTACTAGACATTTAAAGACATATAAGTAAACGAACAATAATTTATGACTTCTATAAGAAATTAAGAAGAAATGAAAATTAGAATTTTTGTTTAAGAGAACATATTTAGTATTAATAGTTGGTAAATCCCAAAATAATGTCCTCAGTAAAATGTCAACGGTTTCAATATGGGATATTCGAATGAAACCTCAGCAGATGACTAGCTAGACAGTGGCTATGACCAACTTAACAGATAGAAAGCTATTGATGCTTGCATAATTCATAAAAATAGCTAGCACCTTAAAAACTAGAGATAACACTTTCCATCTTTTCATAACTGTATTGGCTGTTGAAACAACGATGAATGAAATTTATAGATGACATGTTACAACTTACGGTAAAAAATGAATTAAGAGTGTAATATGATCCATCAACTACATAACCATGGAGTGTTTGAGATACATAGATAATGGCTCACCCGAAAAATTACCTCCGATGTCGAGCATTTTGGGCCAAGGCCCTGAACCTGGAAGAATTCTCAACCGCAACTCTCTTCCTTTCTTCCAATCGCCGCTGCAGCGACTCTCCGAGAGCGCTATTGGCTATGGCTTTCACGGCGGTGAATGGAATCGCCGATAATACCACAACTCCGACAAGCTTCAGAGTTCAGAGGAATGGTTGCGTCAGAAGTGAAGTGATAATCACAGTGCAGCAATGGAAATTTGTAGGGGTGGAGAGAGAGAGAGAGAGAGAGAGAGAGAGAAGAGCATACCTCTTGCCATGAAGCTGTGCATACCGAACGACGACGTTTCGAAAATGTGAGGTTGGTTGTGGATTTTAGGGTGAGCGATGGAGGACGAGGAATGAAAGAAGAAAGGGAGGAAGGCGAAGCTGGTGGTGGAAGGAGAGCCATGGTGTCATAACAGCCGTTCGAAGACTAAAATATCCTCCATATTTCATCAAAAATTTAGATAAAAGTTGTATCGTCTACTGCCAGCATTAATGTATCGATATATTAAGTAGATTAGTTCAATATAGAGATAAACCAACTAAGTATATGTATAGACATGCATGGAGTTAGTCTATCATTATATCGAGCTAGTCTATCTCTGTATTGAACATAATCTACTTGATGTATCGGTACATTAATGTACTGAAGTATTTTCCTTTGTAAAAAACAAAAAATTTTATGAAATATGGAGGATATTTTAGTCTTCTGGATCAGCTGGGAGGGAGAATTGCTAAGGGCTTTGTTATATAGGTTTGTTTATGTTACTTTTGTTTCTCTCATCAAAATAAATAAATAAAAAAAGATATGGGAGGGCAGCTTTTTTTTTCAAAAAAAAAAAAAATCATTTATCTAGTCTTATATGTCGACACTCAATTTTGATACAAATAGAAATTAGAAACATTTCAGAAAGCTCATAGAAGTAATCTCTAATAAAAAGACTTGTGACCTAAAATCAAGTAAAATTAGAAGATAGTAAGCTCCTCCCCTCGGTCAGAACTTGTACCTTCCTCAACAGCTAACAACCTCATCAATAGATTGGTCTTCGTACTCTTGATTTTTTTCTTCTTGTCCAGCGTAGCTTCAGGCTCCAAAACCTTATTTTTCCCAACGGTATCATAAGGGAGCTTGTGAAGGCTACCCACTGGCCTTCCTTTCTTCTTCTTAGCTTGCCCATAACCAACAAATGCCACAGCCACTAGCCCCATTTTAATAGCATCCAGATTCTTCTTACCTACAGCTAGACTCAACCTTAACTTTTTGGGAGAGATAGTAACACCATCATCAATCTTTAACCTACACTTTCCAGTGACAGGTTCAACTATACTTCCAAGCTCCTCTAATTTTAAGATATTGACTTGTCAACGCGGCTTGTGTAGCGCTGCTGTTGAGGTAGTAAAAAATGATTCCGAGACGCCTCTTAGTACCTATGCTTTGTAAACTAGGGTTTGGCCTTTAATCAGAACCATATAATTTGTCGACCCAGAAACACGGATGCAGACTGTTGCACCATCATTCTCAAACGCTGGACCACGGAAAGCCTACGTGCATCACCAAACCACACTTCCCACACCGGCCAAACAACTTGTCATATTTAAACCTAACCAGAAACTCCAGCATATCCTCAATCCAGAATTGGTGCTTGAACAATAGAGACTCTGACAGTTCAATCTCAACACAGATTCCGAAGCATGCTGGGGTGAAACGTCGGGCCGTCGACTGGTCCCAATCCTTAAATTCCCCAAGACTGTTTCCAATCAACCTCATAATCCGCTCCAAGTGAAAGGCCCACAAAACTCTTGTAATACAATCCAATACGAAAGAAAACAGAGCTAACCCCGTCGTACTCCGCCAAGGCCATCGGGGCCTTATTGAATCCCCCTGAATTGCCACGCCAAAGCCTAGACCTGTCGGCAAGTTAGAAAACGAGACTAACAAACCATTTCATTCAGTCTCTTTGACTGGATAAGTGCCATTGATTCTCCAGACACTTCGAAACATTTCAAGGAAGGGCTATCCTCATTGAATCCCCCTGAATCGCCATACCAAACCCTAGACCTGTCTACCGGTCAGAAAACGAGAATAACAAACGATTATGTTCAACCTCTTTGACCCGATAAGTGCAATTGATTCTCCAAACACTTCGAAACATTTCAAGGAAGGGCGATGCTTATTGTCCCGTGTTGTGAGGAGTTTCCCCACCGTGAACACTTCCGGTTGTCTCAGGCCTTTTCCTTGAGACGGTAGCAAATCCACTGGCCGCTTCTCTTTTGCGATCTCAAGAGAGGAGGCTAGGCGGGCTGTCATTGCATCAATTGACGACATTATTTGGTTATGTTGAAAGATCTCGCAAAAAAAAAAAAAAAAAAAAAAAAAAAAAAAAAAAAAAAAAAAAAACCATTACCTTAGTTTTGGGATAGAGAAGCGGCGCTGGTTTGCTAACAATTTTTTATTTTCTTCTTAATGGGAGTTTACAGGCTATGATAATAGCTATTTTGATACATTGACATTTTCGTAAATAATGAAAATTGAAATTGTGATGACATTTTGTACAAATGAATATTTCTTATATTTTGGTGGTTTTATGAGAAAAGAAAATTAATGGTCCAAGTGTTATAAGTCATTAGCCCTATGTCTTATTCTTTTTTTTTTTTATCAGACCCCGTGTCTTATTCTTATATATTATTATCCAAAAAGAATATTTAAAAAAGAGTTTTTCACTTCAGCAGTATTTGAACTCTTCAAGGACTTTTAAAATGATACATGTACTTTCAAAGTGATCAAGGTGATACCTAGACTCCAGTTTTTCTGTCAACGTCATACCTACGTCAGAATTCCGTTACAACTATGTTATTCAGAGGAACATGGGGCGCACGTGAGTCAAAAAGTGAGGGTGAAAAAGACATTTTCATTCAATTCCGCCCTAAAGTCTTCTTACATCAATTTTATGAAAAATAATTTTAAAAAAAAGAAACTAATGAATTCTTTATCATCAATAAAAAAAAAGTCTTCATCTTCGTTCTTGATAAGAACACTGGCCGGCCGCCACCACCCAAACCCTAAACTCCTACTCCTTCTCCGACTACGCCACCATCTCCCTGGAATCAACCTGAACTCGATGATTGGATATTATCTTTGGCGAGTCTGCTCATCCTTTTGGTATAGAACTCTTGAAACAACCACCCCACTTACTCGAATTAAATGAATACTTAAAATATTTTTGGGTGCGGCTATTGTCACTCTACTATTTTCTTAGTTCACCCTACAACCATTTGAATTATTGAAAGACTATATTACCCAAATGTAAAATGACTAATACGTACACTAATTTTCTAAAATTCAAATATGTAAGGAAAACTAAATACATAATTAATATAATACAAAGACTATTTAATTTCTCATTGGGTAACATTAATGTTAAACTTTTCCACCCAAATTTTATCACTATTTTTTTCTTTTTATTGCCTCCTCATCGTTAATTCGTTATTCAATTCACAAAACCATTAGGATTAACTTCATCAAAATGTTTGTAATACCTTTGTGAACACCGAAAGTAAAAAATTTAAAACTTGGAAAAATAAATCAATCTCTCATTGGGTAATATTAATGTTCATCTTCTCCACCTAAATTTTATTACTATTCTTTTTTTTCTTTTTGTTGCATCCTCATCATTAATTCGTTTTTCAATTCACAAAACTATTAGGGTTAACTTCATCAAAATGTTTACAATACCTTCGTGAACACCGAAAGTAAAAATTTAAACCCCGAAAAAATAAATCAATCTCTTCTTCATTGCTCATAGTTATTAACTTACTAATCTTTTGATATAGTTTGAAAACGACGAACATTGAAACTCAAAGAAAAAAAATAAAAAAATGGAAGTAAATTAGATTATGATTTTATTAGGAAAGTTTAATATATTTTAGGCTTTTCTACTAGTATGAATTTAAATTCGTAAAAAAAAAAAATCTATTTTAATTGTGCATGTCATATAAGGATATTTCTTGGAAATAAAAATAGGTTAGATAAGTAAATTTAATAATTGAAATTAAAATGTAGGTGTAATGAGCAAGAGTGTGAACAAAGAAAATGATAAGATGACAGTAGTTGCACCCAATATTTTTTTAATGAAACATCATGATTAACTATAATTATATTATAACACATGACAATTTTATATTGAGTAGTGGTACCACCACCAAAGTATTTGTGATGAGCAAATTTGAATCCGATGATTAAAAAATAAAAAGGTAAATATGTATTTTCATTAAAAATACACAAAATGTCAGATATAACCTTACGATTAGAGTAAATCGATCTTTTAATCTTTATTTGATACCTCACGTAAGTTACTTGTGGTAAAATTAACGGCTCCGTGATGAAAAATGAATGGAGGTATAACGTTGGCAAAAAACTGGAATCCAGATATCACCTTTATCACTTTGAAAGTACATATATGATCTATCATTTTCAAAGTCATTGAATAATTTAGACGTAAAAACCCCTTTAAAACTATATACATTTGTTTTCACTGTTTACTGTAAGCTTCTGTTCTGTTTACTGTAAGCTTCTCTTCGGGTATCTCATTAATTTCTTGATATTAAAAAATATTGGGAATATAATAATGTCCAAGAACACCAATTGACAGCATAAAAGTTAGACAGTACACTCGGGTATTAAACTATTAATACACCAAACTTACACAAACATCATGCTAATCCTAGTTAATAAATCTGACCAGAGCAGCGCACATACAGAGACCAACACCATATTGGTATAACGATGGAGATGGCGGATCAGTCCTCGTAGATTCGGCACTCGTCCGTCTCAGGATTATCCTGGCAAAACGACTCGAGAGGATCACTGTCCTTCATTTTGAGCCTGAGATCGGCCTTGGCTTGACTCACCTCCTCCACCTCGTCCCACGCCACCTTGCACTCGTCCGTGATCGGATCTCCGTCGCCGCACACGTCCTTGGCTTCCAGAACCTTCTTCTCGATCATCTCCGTCAGCCGCTTCTCCCTCATCTGCGTCCCCTTGAACTTGGCCACCGCCATCACTCTTATCGCCTTCCTCTGCCCAGCCGGATTCGGAACCCGAACCGCCAGGCCCGATCTCGCGAAGGTCACCGACGCCGCCGACGTTAGATCGTTGGAGAAACGCAGAGTCGAAAGAGATGGAGATGATGGGCACGCCATGGTTTTTTGAATTTGATCCGAATCTCTTCTCTCTCCCTCTCTCTGTTGTTTCTATTGGCTGGGCCTAATAAACAAATTAATAATGGAAGACCTTGGTTGGTTGGGCTTAACCATGGTTATTATTTAACTCTCACTTGGGGTTGAGTTTACGTAAATACCCCAAAAATTCTAGGGCTTTCGTTGTGATTAATGGGAGGGTAGGTAACAGTCTCTTACATTATTCATGAACCATGATAGAGACAAGTGTGATTGCTCCACGACATCCTTATCCTCAACAACTAACTGAAAATCCAGATAATGTCCAAAAGCATCCGATCTTTTCATGTCCTTTTTTTCTTTTGGTCTGATCCGATCTTTGTTTTTCCTGCACATAATAATGCTCCCCGTAGCCCACGGTTTAGTTTACCTTCGTTTCTTCTGAATGGCTTGTTTTATAAATGAACACCGTAACTGACCGAGCACATTGGTTTATGGTCATTGTTTCTTATTTTTCTTCTGGATATATTTTTATTGGAAGTTGATCTTGTTTTAAATGGAGAGGCCCAGATGTGTCAATATCACTCGATTCAAAGTGAGCCTTCTAGAATGTGTCTAAATCGCTAGTCCGATATAAATTTGGACAAGGAAATATAGCTGTGCGTGCTGGACGGTGAGTCATGTTGTCATACTATCGGTGAGTATGTGAAAGAAGCTCCTGAAGATGAATCATGAATGCGAGACACGTTCAAATGTTCAATTACAAATGCGGTGGACGAGTTTTTGTGGCAGAGGCGACAAGCAAGTAGTGATGGACCACAAAATGGAGTCTTTTGTTAAATTTGAATTGCACATTTTAGATGACTAGACCTTGGCCCTTTGTTTGTATATTTATTGGTAATGCATTACTTATAGGCTATAGCTTTCTTGTTCGTAGACAAAGTGGATTCATAATTGTCTTTTATTTCGGAGCATATCTTGTATTCCTGCGTTTCATATTCGTCTGGAGTTCACCCCCTAAGAGTGGGACATAATAGTTGCTAATTCAGTTGGATCATGGTTGTTTCTGCGGATTTTTGGACCAAGGGAACCGAGAATCACTGAGAGAGCGCGCAAACTACCAATCCTATTCAGCTATCTGTCAAATTGTCAAAACGAACGAAGGTCAGAGGGTAGACTGGGATTGCCGGCCTACGATTCTCCGATGCGTAAGTCAAATATTTATAAGAATATTTACAGGGTAAGGATAGAGAGAGAATAGTTGCCTACCATAAATAAAAAGAGAAACATATATATATACATACACACACACACATATATATATATATATATATATATTATGATTTGTCTCCTTTCTATTTTCAATGTGAGCCTAAATGTGACTTATCAAAGTTGGTAATATGAGTACTTGTGATGTTTCTACTCAGTAAATTGTCACGCCCTTGATTTTTAACACAATTTAAAAATCGATATACAATCTCATAATTATATATATGTGATCGTTCAGCCATCAATACCAAATACCTGGAAAACTTTTTCCCTTTATACAACATACATATTGATGTCCTGAACCCACTATGTCAATATTGACTCGCCCACAGAATCATATATTACATAAGCTTACGAATTAAATTGTCAACAACAAAATAAAACTTAAATGCTCCTCAAAGCTTACTACAACGGAAGTCCAAATAACGGTAAAGTCACAAAACTGGCTTCCTCCCTTTATGCTGCAAGTACGCTATCCTAACTTCAGCCACGATTATCCTGACCTGCAGGATTAACCCCTACACCGTTGGATAGTGCACTGGATTGTCACACAACAAACCCGGTAAGCTTGTGAAAGCTCATATGAATAACTCAAAAAACAGTTAACTTAACTCACACCAGAAATAAGGAAAACAACTCACACTTTGATTTCCTTAAAACAAGAAATAAAGGAGAATAACTCACACTTTAATTTCCCTTCAAATCGAAATAAAAGAAAGCAACTTACACCTTGGTTTCTTTTAAAACGAAACATAGAAAGCAACCCACTCTTTGGTTTCTATCAATCGTACCATAGAAAGCAACTCACACTTGATTTCTATCAATCGTACCCTAGAAAACAACTCATACCTTGAATTCTATAAATCGTTAATAAGGAAAACAATTTGCATCTTGTCCCCTTAAAAACCGTTAATAAGAAAAGCAACTCACACCTTGTTCCCTAAAAACACGTAATCTTATGGCAGACAGACTAGAGGTCTAACTGAATTCGTAACCACTCGTCCAGTCAAATACGTGATTAGCTGATATTCAGTCCAAAGTCATAGACCTTCGTTCCTCGGACTTCTCAGTCCCTTGGAGCAAAACATTAAAGCAGTCGCACATGACTCAAAATGTTACACAAATCTCAATGCTTTCAAAACAATCAAAATCAACATTTCCATAATCATTGTTTTCCAAAAGGCCATAACACAAAACAATAAAAAGCATCAATTCATGCATATTGTTTTCATCAATCCACAATCCACCAAAACATATATATTTCCATTTAAATACACACACGCGCACACACACACACGTAGTCATCCGCTCAGGAGTGCCTACTAATATCAACTATAGTTCACAATCGAAAACAAGGAAAATCATAGTTATACTTAAACTCATTTTCCTACCTGTGAACCGCAATCATATGAACCGTAGTTGATCGAGTTTATATCATTTCAAACAAATGTCCTTTTCAAAAACATTTCACATACGATTTATATATTAACTCCGAATAATAAATAAATCCGTTCATAAATGAACCTTGTGAGATTACTCACCTCGAAACTCCCGCTGCATCTTCAATACATAACAAAGCAGCCAAACCACAAAATAGCCGTCCAAAGAATACTTCGTCAAGTATCTAAGGAAGTACAGCTCTGATTCAGTCAACGAATTACAGTTAAATAAAGTTAGAATCCCCAAATCGAACCAAAATCTCAAAGTAACTCTAAATTGAGGCAAAACCACTTCCGAGACCTCCCAAAGTCTCCGGAACACTTCCACGATCGATGTGTCCAAATCACAAGTCGATCGGATGCTCAAATCCTCACGGATTGATTAAATTGACCGGTATGAAATCGTAAAAATCGTAACAAATCCAATTTTTTTTTCAAAAAATTTCTAATAAAGAGGATAAAAGGTTTTCGCTCCTGCCCCCATGGTGACTCGAATCCATGACTTCATACATAGGTAGTGGCTACTCTAACCACTGAGCTAACACCACATTATCAAATAAATTAAGAATTCCAAAAATTATGTATTATATATTGAAACGCTCGCTTCCACGAGTAGAAGTTATAAAATACCAGAAACAGTTCCTTACATGGCCGGAACGCTGCCACAGGCTGTGACGCACCGCTGCTTGCCAAAACTCATTATTTCACAAAACTCCCAACATCAAAGTTGTTCATCTAAGCATGCTTGTCAATTTTCATAACTAGCTCGAAGCCAGAAATTAAGCATAAATGGTCGAAAACTACCTCGCAAGCTTTGAATTTTTGTTCAATCCGAGTTAAACCGATTTCCACGTAAATCGATCCAAACAACCACCAGAGATCGATCCAGGAGGCTTCCACGAACTCAAAGGAGGAAGCTTGAAGCAGTGCCATCGCCGGAGCTGCGTTTTCCTACCGGGTCTGAAATCACCAAACTTCGCCGCCTTCTAGCATCACCACCACTGAGAATCGCCACTAGATGACACCAGAGGGAGGAGCGGATAGTGGAGATGAACTGGTTTGGAAGAGACCCCTGGAAACTGCCTGAAAAGTCGGGTCGGGTCGGTCGGGTCCTGGTTGGGTCAGGCGAAAATCTTAGATACTTAAGGCATCGACTGAGAGAGAAGAGAGAGAGTAAAGGATAGTTTCAGGAAATGGAAACTTAGAATTATGAAAATATTTTTCTGATTTTCTCAATTTATACCAAAACATAAACTTTTTCCGATAGCCATAACTTTCTCATACGAACTCTGATTTTTGCGTATCGCATGCCCACGAACTCTTATCGACGCGCTCTAAGACTTTTGTGAAAACCAATGTACAAAAAGTCAAACTTCACACGACCTTTTAAACTGTGAAATTCGAATAATTATATGTACGAAAACCATTCCACTTCACATACAATTTACGAATAAAGCACAATAACAATTATTCGTACAACTGGTTCATTATTAGTTACCAAAATGAAATAACGAAAATTCAAGTCATCACACAAATAGCCAGTACCAACAATGGTGTAGGAGCTAAAAATACATAAAAAGTGTAGGTAGAAAAGAGAATCCAACAGTACTAGATTTTGAAACACTAAACGCTGAATTGCTTGTTAAGCTTGCTTATGGCATAAACTACATGCATTTGGGTGAAAGAAATCAAGGCTAGGGAATCTAGAGCGTCGCTTGTGTATTCCTCAATTTTATGTATTTTGAGACTAGAAATGCTTTATATGTAGAAAATGGTTTTGTTTACTAAGCTAATTTGGTTATTTGCATTGCAGGTTATGTATATGTAAAAATACATCAAGTTTCTTAAGGAAAAGCTTGCAGTCTCTTTATGAGTTAGAGCTCTTGATTTCACCTAATTTTGGTTGAATGTGGAAATATGATAATGAAATTCTTATCTTAAGTGTTTGATAACTTTGGTATAAAGAAAATATTGCTACTACAATGATATATGATTTGTATAAATTGTAGGCATCGGATCTGTATGCTTGAAAATATGGGTAATGGTCATCGATTTGGCTATTCACTTTGTTCTATTTTCTTCACTTTTTTTGTATTCAGATTTTGATTAATGGGGTTGAATTTTCAAATCACTAGGCGTGTAAGATCAATACGGGCTCACGTGTTTTTGTTACCTTCCACACCACACACATTTTTAATCTCTTGGGGTCTTTGTGTGTGACATGGAGACTAAGTATGGTGAATTCCAACCAAAAAAATCAAGAAAAGAGTGACCCAAATGATAAACATTCTCTAAAACCAAAGGATTCGAAAGTAAACACTTCATTTCACGTGTCATTCACCTATGTACTTTCTCGTTATGCTTGATGTATGTATTGGGCCTATGTCCCAATTTTTCGGGTTTATTTTTTATAATTTTTTTAAATATTTAACTAAGAAACACCATTTTTACAAGCGATCACAATTACACATAATATGGCACACTGATTTGGGTAGAACATAGACCATCTCCAACGGTGGTGTCAAAATCCACCGTGGAGCTCCAAAGGTAACATAAGGCCTGTGAAACCAACTCTAACAAATTTGTCAAATCCTACATGTATTTGACATATCAACCCCATCTGTCAAATTTGACAGATCTCTCAAAACTGTCAAATGCCTCAAATAGCTCATCTTCATCCGTTCATCGTCTTGAAAGATTGCTTTTTTTGCCAGAATCAGAAAGGAATTGGTCTGTTCCCAAAAACCCAAACCGAAAAACTTCTTCACGATCTCGATTTGAAATCCTAGATGGCCAGATTAGTTATTATCATGACAAGATCCAAAGCTTTCTCTCGATTTCGATATGAAATTCTCTCTCTCGATGTCGATCTAAAATCCGACATGTTGATATGTATCTAAAATTCTCTCTCTTCTCTACATTGATGTTGTATGTCGATCTCAAAGAAACATTAAACTGCAGATAATTGAGATAGATGAGGAAGAGAAGATGGAAAAGAATTGTTGGAAAATAAATGAACAAGAACTCACCAGCCATGCCGATGTTTATGATCTTGATTTGTTTCCCAAAAACTCAAACTAAAAAACTTGTTCATGATCGATCTCAATATGAAACAGATGGAAAAGATGAAGAGGAGTCGTTGGAAGACAAATGAAAAAGAAGAATTGCGGCAGGTTGCTGAAGTGAGAAGGAGAAATATTGATTGATGAATAATTGATTATGGGTTGGTTTTTGTTTGCAAATCCAACTAAAACGATGAACAAAGCAACAACAAGAAGGGGAAGTTAAAAAACCAAGGGGTTGGGTTGGTGGGTTGGATTTGGCAGATGGGTTGGAGGTAAAGTCCACAAAATGTTATTTGCCAAATCAGCTGTCAAATTTAAATTTGACAAAAATTTTTGACATCTTTTGTTGGAGATGCTCTTAGTCATTACCTAAAAAATTTCACTCTCAACATTGGTCGTAGCACAGCAAGAACATAAAGTAGAGATCCTCAAATTCCGTAGTATAAGGGCAACTCCAACCATAGACACCATTTGGGGGTGCTATTCTCATTTTAGCACCCCCTTATTGCACTATTCATATATGACTTAATTCTCATCTTCAACCATTAAACATATATGGGGGTGTTATTTTCACTATTCTTGACTAAAATATAATATCAGTATAATTTTGATGAATATTATATTAAAAATATGTTAATTTAATAAAATAAGGTAAAAAATAATAATTTAACATTTTATCATAATATTTAAAAATTATTCTTATTATTTAATGAATTTAAAAAGGATTTTAATTTTTTTTTGTCGGCATATACGATAAAAGTGTCTGCACATACGAGTAAGAATCTAACTATTTAAATCATAATATTTAAAACTTATTCTTATTTTTTAATGAATTTAAAAAAGGTTTTTAATAATTTTTTTGTCGGCATATACGAAAAAAGTCTCGGCACATACGACAAAGAATCTAACTATTTAGAAGATATTTTGATGTTTTGTGTCGGCATATATGCCAAACAGCCGAATTTTGATGTGATATCGGCGCCACGTGTCAATCTCTAATTGGTTGTCCAAATTATGGTTGAGTCTTTGTCCGCCACGTGTCATATCTTATCTAATGAAATAAACTCAAACCGTCCATAAATATGGGGTCATTATCATCCTCATCTCTTACAAATTCACAAACACTTCTCATATCCAAATCACACAAATCTTTCTTTCTTTTCCGTTTTGACTCTGTCAAACCATTTCTGCAATGAATCGTTTAACGAAATGGTTGCAGAAAGATCAAGAAGAGGCCGTCACGAGAAGCCGTCGACGAGCCTTGATGATGTCTGTCGCTGCCTTGCAAATCCAAACTCTGGAAGATGAGGATTCACAATGGGGTGTTTCTTCAGAAGGTCGTACCTATAAAGCCAGGGATCGAGAGCTGATGGATCTTCGACTTAAAGCTCAATACTTCACGGATCCGTGCAGGTATGAACCAAACATATTTCGCAGGCGATATAGAATGCAACCTTGGGTCTTTGACAAGATGATGCGCGACGTGGCCAACTACGACCCATATTGTTCAAACAAGAGATGCTTGTGGGAGACTCGGCTTATCCACTGAACAAAAGCTGACATGCGCCACGAGAATGCTCGCGTATAGCATCACAGCTGATTTCTGTGATGATTACCTAGATATTACAAATAGAACTGCCATTGAGATTTTTGAGCACTTCACAAAAGCAATCTGGAATGTGTACCATGAGACTTACCTTCGCCGACCAACACCGGCAGATTTACGACGGCTCCTTGACAAAGCTGCAGAATGGGGATTCCCAGGGATGATCGGTAGCCTTGATTGTATGCATTGGCAATGGAAAAATTGTCCCACCGGATGGGCAGGGCAGTATACTGGTTACAAGGGGAAACCCACAATCATCTTAGAGGCGGTGGCCTCCTACGATACTTAGATTTGGCATGCCTTCTTCGGACTTCCAGGTTCCCTGAATGATATTAATGTCCTTAGATGTTCACCATTGTTCAATGACGTATGCACCGGTGAAACCCCTGAAGTGAACTACCAGGTACATAATAGGCATTATCGTCAATGTTATTACCTAGTTGATGGCATATACCCTAAGTGGGGTCATTTGTACAAGCAATCCGAAACCCGAGGTCGCCGCAGACACAACATTTCACAAGAATGCAGGAAGCCTACAGAAAAGACGTGGAGAGAGCATTTGGTATTCTCCAAGCTCGTTGGGCAATCATAAGAGCACCAGCTCGTGGGTGGAGTAAGGAGAACCTTCAATACATCATGATGAGGTGCATTATCTTGCACAATATGATTATTGAAGATGAGCATGATGAAGATGCAGTGCAACCATTTGATCAGGATGATATCCCAACCAGACCAAGGAAAGCAGAGATATATAAGAGACCAGTAATGGACACCGACGTTGATCGCAATCCGCAACAACTAAATCAATTCTTGCGTCGTTATAGGGAGGTTAGATATCCAGTGATGAATAAAAACCTCCAAAACAATCTAGTCGATCACCTATGGATCATGAAGTTACAAGCTGATTAGAACCATTAGTGAGCATTTTTTTTTGTGCTTTCAATAAGTTGCCATGTTGTCATGATAAGCGGTCATGGCCTACTTTGGTTGTATTGTTGTGTGGTATGCTTTTACTTTGTGTTGTGTGCTTTTAATTTGTGTGGTGTGCTTTATTATGAAAATAAAAGTTCAATGCTTTTTTACGAAGATGATCTACTCAACAAAATAATTTTTATTATCATAAATTAAAACACAAACCATTCAAAGCAACTAACAATATTAATTACATCCAAGATATCTCGCCAAGTGGATCATAAGTGGTCAATCCTATGTTGTCTCCTTCAGGGGGTATAGGATCTTGAGATTGTTCCGGGATGCTTGAAGTTTCGGCCTCCTTATCAATTATTTGTTGTTGCTTCCTCTCCCAATAACTCCTCTTTCTTGGGGTGAAAATTAATGGATCCACCTGCATCATGCGAGCATCCTCAGCGCGTTGCTCAATTAGTTGACCTTCCTCAAACTGTCTTTGCCTTTGTTGGTACTCGCGTTCGGTTTGTTCATAACATTTCTGCATTTGAACTCGTAGGCCATCAGCATCCTGCTTATTGCCTTTTTTCTTAGCTAGCTTCTGTGCTTTCTGTCCTTGAGGACGTGCCTTTCTTGATGACGGACGCTCATCCTCAGTAGTGGTTGTTCCATCATCATCCAAGTTGACATGATTAGGAACACTAAAGTGGGTATTTTCCATTGATGGCGTTTTCCCAAACTTTTCCGTATTTTTCAAGTATTGCCAACAATGCTCAAACACAAAATCACAACCTTTCGAGTCATGGTACGTTGATTTAACATTCATGAGCTACATATAATATTAAGTAAATAAAATATTAAAAAAAAATTGCTTAGTATAAATCGATGTATAAACTATATAACAACATTTTACTTTTAACAACTACATGAGAAATAAAAAAATAATCATTATTGAACATATTTCAATATAATTACCTCGTCCTCCATATTTTCACCACTTCTTCGTTGAAAGTGTTGGACCTGTTAAGAGCTTGGCGCCACTTCATACATGTCGGACTTATTTTCTTCCAACGAGCGTGGCAACTAGAATTTGTTCTATCCATGCAACTGGACGGTTTGTGAGCATTGTACTCCTCCGCCACACGACTCCACAATAAGTCCGACTTTTGATCTTTTCCGACACAACCATCACCCCCAACGGTGATCCAAGCTTGGTAAAGAATAACTTCTTCATTGTGCCTCCAAGAATCCCCTCTTGGAGCCATTTTTTCCAAGACAAAAAAAAAAAGGAAGATATATTTAAGAACAATGGGTTAATGAATGGAAAATTGTGAAGGAAATGAAGGATATTTGGTGTGAGGAAATAGAAAAGAATGGGTAGGTATTTATAGAATTTCCTACAATTCATTGTTCCAACGGATAGATTTTTTTCCCTCAATTTTCTGGTTATTTTTTTATTTTTTTTGGAACAAAAAGGATATAATAACCCTTCAATTATTAAGAGTCGTAGATGAGTTTTTTTCCATCAAATCTGAGCCATCAGATCGAAAATAGATCCGTTCAGTAAAAAAAATAAAGAAAAGGGCAACATCTGACCGTCCAAATTGATCAGGGCAACATCTGGACCGTACATTTCATGACCGTTGGGGGTTCCAACGGTCACCAGGGGACAGCAGCTGGCGCGGGGCCCACGTCTGTAGACGGAAAAGCAAGCGCTCTTCTCTCTCCTTTCATTGTTCCGCGCGTGCTCTCTCTTCCCACCAGATTTGGCGCGCGTTTCTTTCAATTACCCATTCTGGCGCGTTGGTTCGGCATTTAGACTGAGACAGCAAGTGGGCTGGCCCCCATGTACAGTGATCAGTTCTGGTCTTGGAAAAGTCTCATATTTGAGACTACAAATGAGTCCAAGTCCTATATTTATAGGACCAGAGCCCCCAAAAACACAAGGTTGGAAATCCAAAGTCTCAAAATGGCCCAAAATATGGTTTGGCACCCCAAGGTTGGAGTTGCCCTAAGGGGAACATAAGATTTATAGTTTTTTTGACACATCCCTAAACAAAAATAAAAAATAAAAATGGAGGCAAATTCCTCAAATCACTGAAATCAGGGTAATACCGTTCAACTACTGATACTCGTAGCTTCCTAACCTTGACACATCTCAACATTGGTCGTAGTACTGATGTGGAGGAGCACGTCATTGAACCAAGTTGAAAACAAACTATATGTATCTTGGGTCCCGGGCCACGACGTGGAAGGAGCGGGAGAACTAGCCGTTTCATTTTAAACTTCCAATAACCTGAAAAAGGAAAAACAACACAAACTTTCTTAATCAGTCTGCGACCACCACCATCGCCTCTCTCAAATTCTCAATTTCTCCTCTCATCCCCCCTTCCTAGATTTCCGTCTTCAAATTGTAGTCATTCACTCTCGTCCCCACTGGAGAACCTCTCCGATATATCACTCTTCAATCTCCGTTAAACTGCTCTGTTGCCGGTCTCTAAAAGTAAGTTTCAGATTGTTGACTCCTTTCCTTAATTTTTGAAATTTCTGAAAACAAAATATTAAGTTATTACTGTAATCTTGCAGTTTCTTGTTTTGGGTATTCTCCAATTTTTCTGGGTTTCTTAAATTTTGCTAGAAATTTTTCGTTTTGAATTCTGAAACTTTTCTTGATCTAGAATGGCGGACGGTGGAATTGAAATAGAGAAAATAGAGATGTTGGATCCAGAGTCAGAGTTCCTGGCGTCGAATCGGGAGTCAGGGAACGAGTGGGAGCTGTTCAAGGAGAACGTGAGGCCATTGAAGAGAGGCCGCAAAGTTGAAATCTTAAACGACGCTCTCAAAGCTCAAACTGACAACCAACTCAAGAAGTCCCTCTTTGAACAACGAAGGTCTTCTTCTGGAAACTTCATCTTCTTTCGCTTGTTTTATCTAGTAGTGTGTATGCCCATTTTGTTTTGATTCTTGACTTTGTTTTTCTTTTCAATGGTAAGGCGGTTGATTCAAGCAATTGACGAGTATGAGGGAGATGACCCTCTGCAGCCGTGGCTCGAGTGAGTACCAGACTACTTTGTACTCTCGTTTTTTCGATGTTTTCATTTCATCTTTTCCCTAGAGAAGGCTTGATTTGAAATCTAGCAATCTGGTTCAAATTACGTTGTTTAATTTCTCAATTTTAACTTTTGCAATCGAAAGATCTGGTACTTTCGTTATTAGTAGTGATTTTGCATGAGTAGAAGTCTCTGCATTCCATTTGAAGGGATTGACTTGAAACCTCGGTGTTCTTTTACTAATATGTAGCTTAAGTTGCTTGATTGAACTATTGCTGCTCATTTATACCAAGCTTTGAAGTAAATGGCTCATTGCGTTTAGTTTGCAAACCGTTTCAAATGTACAGCATCTAGCTATATCATACATCTTATGTAATCTTTCATAGTTTTTTCAGACAAAAGAAACTTCTTCTTTTGAAATAATTTCATTTAAGTGGAACCTTATGTTTTCCTCCAACTATCTATCTCTCTCTCTCTCTCTCTCTCTCTCTGAAAGGTGTATCAAGTGGGTTCAGGAAGCATTTCCCCCTGGTGGGGATTTCTCGGGACTGGTTGTGATATATGAGCAATGTGTGCGTACATTTTGGCATTCAGACCGCTACATGGATGATCTCCGTTATCTCAAAGTCTGGTTGGAATATGTGGGTTCTTTTCCTTTCCATTTGTAAATCTACCATGATTTGTTCCAGTTCTGGCCTACTAGGTGTCAGTTTCATATTCTCAATTGTCTAATGTAATAAGGTGATGAAATTGGCTCTGCAGGCTGAAAATTGTGCGGATGCTGAAGTCATATTCAGTTTTCTAGATGCAAATGAAATTGGAAAGACACATTCTCAGTATTACATATCTTATGCTTTGCTCATGGAATCCAAGAACAAAGTGAAAGCTGCCAATGAACTATTGAATCTTGGGATATCAAGGTCTCCATGTGTTCATTTTAAACTGTAATATTGCATTTTTCTGTTTCTTACTCATTGTAGACATGCATTAAGCCTTTATTATTTTGTTCATAGGAATGCTCAGCCCACAGAAAAATTGAATGATGCATTTAGGAAATTTCTTGCACGCTCAATGAGAAGACCACCAAAAGCTCCAGAGGTATGCAACTCTTACTCTTTGTGCGGAATTTATTTTAGTACTGGTTGTGTACAAGCCATTTACAGTTCAATCTTCTTGAACTGTCAGGAGGATTCAGCAGAGAAACGCTTACCCACCCGAAGCTTTGGAACTGTCCTTGCCAAGGGAGAGAATCGTAAGTTTCATTGCTACTTTCTGGATTATTATATTCCTTCAGAAAAGATATGATACTTTTGTCCTGCATTACTCAAATCTTAGAGATGTTGCAGGTCTGCAGACAAGTGAGAGCTCTGGTTTGTTGAAGAAGAATGTGAAGCTAGATAGGTGAGCATATGGAATTCTATGTACTTTATCTTCTTTTGATTAGTTTGGTTATTCCAAGTAAACGTGCTTCTCCTGAACTGTTATGATTTATGAACCTTAGAAACTTATAAACCTATCACCGAAAACCAAATAAGTTATATGTCCAATTACAGTTCAATCACACTAATTTGGATATTGTGTTGAGTTGAAAAGAAGGTGCTGAAGGGCATTGTTAGTGATTCTATCTTTTTTCTTTTTCTTGAAAGTTGAAAATGATTGTTATGTCCTTCTCAGAAAAAGAAAAAGAAAATGATTGTTATGCTAAAAACCATTTTGTTTGGTTTCTGTAATATGCAATATGCAGTGAAAGTGATTTTGTGATGCCATTACATCACAGGATTCATGTGGTTGCATATAGGTCTTTCCAAAATAATGACGCAGTTCAATTATGCGTTCAACACTTTCATGGCTACTTTAGCCTCTCCAGCATTTGCAATTTTATTTACATCTCTTGGTTTAAACTTCATTTTGCTTGTTTCTGTTTTTGTATTATAACTCTTCCTTATTCATGCTGTATTCTTTCCGTGAGCCGGAATTTTCATCTCTCTCTTGTTCTTGTTCTTCTGTATATTTTTTTTTTTTTTCACAATCTTCTTCCCTTCATTTGAGGATGCTTATTCAATGTGGATATCCTGTGAGTGTATTACTGTTTTATGATCTATTAACACACTGGCGCATGAGACCTAATGTTGTTGGCTTTTCAGGGGTCGTGTTCCACTTAGCATTTATAAAGAAGATTCCCTTGACCAATCAGAAGTGTCAAAGAGAGACGTGAATTCTTGGCACACCCTTGGACCTAGAGCAGAGAGAAATAAAGAAAATAGTGCGATCCCTTCTAAGTGGACATCATTCAAGGTTTCCTATCCTGCTTCAATATATATAAGATGAAAACTTTTCTAGTTTCATATTCTCGCAGAAACTTTACGACTCTCAAGTCCTTACTGGGTGTAATTATTTCAGGTCCGTCAAAGACCTGTGCCTAGAATCGGAGGAGCAGCTGCTACTAGTGCCTGCATTGAGATTTTTGTTGATGAAGAATGTGAAGAGTGAGTAATATGACATTTTCCCTGTCTTGGTGCACTACTTCTGATACTGCATTTTAATTCCCAATCTTGACTTTTGTTGTAGTTGTTCTGTTGCGGTTCTGTTGCAAATTCTAATCAATCATATTTTATTTTACTTGTTGAATTTTCTCCAGAACACATAGAATGAATGCCGAGGGTGCCAAATCTTCAAACTTGCAGCCCAGACAGGGTGAAGAGCAAGAGCTCAAGAAGTAAGCTCTGGTTTGATGAGAATTTAGGCTTCAGTTGGTTTATATGTTTATTTCAGCCTTCCCTAACGTATTTCTTAATATTTTGTGCAGGGAAACAGAGTTGTTAAGACGGGAACCATTACGCAATTTCCCTCTAAATAGTCTTCCCAGATGATGATAATTGCCGAAGTTCTATGCTTGTTGCTGTGGATCAACTTTAGATCTCTAAAGTCTGATCCAGGTTTATCAATTTTTTAATGTTCATGTTGGATTTGTTTAGTTTCACATGAATTTCTCAAGGTTGAGAAATTCTTGGCAAAACACCCATTGGATAAGAAAATGATGCAACTGAATTATATTGCTGGTGTGGTTAATGGACTTCGATTTTTCTGATATGCGTCTCGATTATTCTTAAAGTCAAGTTTTAAGTATGAAGTCACTCCACTAGAGTAGACTATTTGGTATCGAGATAAGGGTTCTTGTATTAGTACTACATGGACTAAGGGTTCTTTTGTCTTGGGGTATGACAATTGGTTGTGGTTTCTTAGTCATTGTGTGTAGAAATGAAAGTAATGAGATCATAGATGTCTGTCTGGACCTGCATGTTGTCCCGGATGCACTCCTCTATCTGTGTCTTTTTTTTTTTTTTTTATACTAAAGGACTATAATTAAATTTGGAAGCCTCTAGGACATCCACAGTTTACATTGTTAAACAATAAGACTCTTAAGGCATTTGGAGGGACCCTATTGGTCAAAGTAGAAGTCATTACATCCCGATGCCCTAAATTTACTATGGCATTTGCTACAAAATTTGCTTCCTTATAAATGTGTTTTGAAGCTCCCTCTATCTGTGTCTTACCATCAAGGAGTGGAACATCTCTGAAATGTGGGTTTCAATTCATCCTTCTGGTGAGTTTTGGTCTTCCATGAGTTCCATCTTGGCGATATACAAGCTCTCTCACCCATCATCATCCTCTTTAGTCACGTCATGGTCTCTTACAACTTGACCTTTAATCATGATTTTCTGTTTCTCCGAGTTTAGCTTGCTTCACCTAACCTCCTAGTCACTTTTTCCATCCACTCCTGCAACTTTATCTATCGGATCCATAAGTGGTCACTTTGATCATATATTTAACTCCACAAACACGTTACCGCGAAACCCAATTGTTAGGTAATGACGTAATGTAACTCATGTGACTCAGTTCTAGTAATATCATACTAGAAACTATTCACATCCTATGGGTGTGGAGAAGGTCACCTGTCTATAGTTGGTTTCTGAAAATAATAATTTTTTTATTAATTATTTATTGAAGTTTTGACTTTTTTAATCTTTGACAATTAAAAATAGATATATTGTTTAAGGAAATCTCTATTTTGTGTTTGACCCAAACTCTAGGTTATTTGACCTAGTGGTAATGAGGTTATAATAAAAGGATTTAGAATCCTATTCAATGTAGAATTATTTTCCTTGTATATTCAGATTCTATGCATTGTAATCCTCTATATAAAGAGACCCCTATTATCAATGAGAATACACAGCAAATTCCTCTCAATTTCAGTTTCTCTACAACATATATAAAGTTATTTAATATTTTATGGGTATAAAAGTAAAAATTTCAGTCATGGTGAGCAAACCCTCTTCTAATATATGTATATATATATATATATATATATATATACAGTCCTTCTTGGCTAAGGACCTCCTTAGTTTTTCTTAGGTACGGATTTCCGGTTTTAACCCACTTTCCGATCACATTTTCACATCTTAACCGTTCAGTTTTTAGGTTCTAATGTATAGATCACCTCTGAAAATTTTCAGCCAATTTGGTGATCGTTAAGGTATCCAAAACTGTAATTTACCATTATAAATACGAACGGTTCCGGTTCGACAGATTCGGTCCGTTCGTGTAAATTGCAGTTTTGGATGTCTTAACAATCACCAAATTGGCTGAAATTTTGCAGGGGGGATCTATACATTAGGCTCTAAAAACTGAACGGTTAAGATGTGAAAATATGATCGGAAAGTGGGTGAAAACACCAAATCCGCACCTAAGAAAAACTAAGGACATCCTTATCTGAGAAAAATCCTATATATATATATATATATATAGTAGCAATTACCATAATTGGGATATCAATTCTGTTGCCTGAAGATCAACGGTCTCACTTAGATTGGAATCTTACCGTGGCATACTTTATCAATGACCATAATAGGGATATCCATGCTCTTCAAAATGTTTTGCCTCCTGATATTATTCAACATATTTTAGCAATTCCACTTCCAATACACCCTACTCCGGATACGTTTGTTTGGGGGCCCTCTTCTTCTGGCGAATTTTCTATTAAATATGCTTCGTGGCTTCAGAATCAGATTGTTCCTACACATTCACGTTTTTCCTTATTATAAAAAATGTGGAAACTCAACATTGCTACTAAGTTAAGATCTTTGCCTGGAATTTAATTCGTAATGCTCTTAAAACTCGAGATAAACTTTCTATCTATAACCATAACATTTCTCCATTATATCCTTTTTGTGGTAGCTCTTTTGAGTCCATTGACCATTTATTTATGTGTTGTTCTTTTGCGGTTCAGGTTTGGTCCTCAGCTCATACTTCAAATCCTTTGTATTGGAATCGATCTTTTTTAAATTGGCTTGATCATATTGGGAATAATTTTGTGTTGTCCTCACATCATTTTGGCTTCAAGTCTTTACACTGCTTGGGCCATTTGGCATAGCATAAATAATTTTTAGAATATTAATTTGTCTCATGTGTGTTTCAAGCTTATGCTTTGAGCTCTAAGTATTAGAAAGCCAACTCTCTCCCAAAGATTTTGAAATACTTTCTTATTAATTGGCAACCCCCTAATGCTAATCAAGTGAAGTTGAACTTTGACGGTTCTGTCAGGAATGGTTTGGCTACTCTTGGATTGTTATTCACAATGAGGATGGTAACCCTCTTTTTGCAGCTAATAGAAAAATTGGCAATGTGTCGGTGCTGGTAGCGGAAACCATGGATCTACGAGATAGACTCCATGCAGCTTTACTTCAACATCATTTTGACATTATTGTGGAAGGCGATTCAAAGTTATTAATAGACTACATTCAAGGTTGTTGTTAGAATTTGTGGCGCATTAAAACATTATTACATGATATTAAGGAGCTTACACTACAGTTTCGTTCAATTATCTTCAGACATGTGTATCAAGAGGCTGTTTTTGTTGCGGACCATCTAGCATCGGCAACGAATTCTTCTCATAATCCGTCTATCTGGTTTTTTTGTTTGCTATTTTCTGTGTCCATAGCGTTCTAATTGGATTAGCGGAGAGAGGGTTGGATCACCGGTAAGAGGGTATGGCACGTGGATTTGTTTTCTAGTTTCTGTTTTGTTTTTCAATCATCAAAAAACAGTTATGGGGTTTTGATGTCAAATTTGCTTTTTCTGTGTGAGACCACTTTTATCCTCAACCAATCCCCACCTTGATAGACAATAGGAAAAAGTACGAGAAAAGAGAAGGAAAAGTATGCACATTCTTTCTTTTTCATTGGATATCAAAAATATCCAAAAACTACGCCGTTTCATCAAAACCAAGGACATTCCCGAAAGATTAAAGTGCCGTTGATCTGGTCTCCGAAGTCAGCACGTGTACGCGCATGATATGAAGTGCCGTTGATCTGGTACTTGCTGCCTTCACAGCCATTGGAAGTTGCAATTCCAATTGAATTGAGTTAGGGCTCACTCGACGGAGAGAGAAGAGTAGCGATGGCGGAGCACTTGGCTTCGATATTCGGAACCGAGAAGGACCGGGTGAACTGCCCGTTCTATTTCAAGATCGGCGCGTGCCGTCACGGCGACCGGTGCTCCCGTCTCCACAACCGGCCGACGATCAGCCCGACCCTGCTCCTCTCCAACATGTACCAGCGCCCCGACATGATCACCCCCGGCGTCGACCCCCAGGGCCAGCCCATCGACCCCCGCAAAATCCAGGACCATTTCGAGGACTTCTACGAGGACATCTTCGAGGAGCTCGACAAGTTCGGCGAGGTCGAGAGCCTCAACGTCTGCGACAATCTCGCCGATCACATGATCGGCAACGTCTACGTCCAGTTCAAGGAGGAGGACCAGGCCGCCGCCGCCCTCCAGGCCTTGCAAGGGAGGTTCTATAACGGCCGCCCGATTATCGCCGACTTCTCGCCGGTGACGGATTTCCGGGAAGCCACGTGTCGCCAGTTCGAGGAGAACAACTGCAATCGAGGCGGTTACTGTAATTTTATGCACGTGAAGCTGATTGGGAGGGAATTGAGGAGGAAGCTGTATGGGAGGTACCGCGGGTATAGGGCTAGCCGGAGCCGGAGCCGGAGTTTGAGCCCGCGGCACCGGAGGGATAGGGATAGGGATTATGATAAACGGGACTACCGGGACAGAGATTATAGAGGGAATGGGAGGAGAAGCAAGGATAGGTATGACAGGGACAGAGACAGTGGGAGGAGAAGACATAGCAGTCCCAGGCGGAGCAGAACCAGGAGCAGGAGCCCCGTGGCGGCAGTAGTGAGGGAAGGGAGCGAAGAACGCCGAGCTAGGATTGAGCAGTGGAATCGAGAAAGGGAGGGGAAGCTGTGATTGTGGCATTGGATTTCGTTGGATTTGGTAATCTTTCTGTATCTGTGTCATTTTAAACTTAATGTACTAGTGTGAGATGACCTGCTTTCTTTGCTTGCCTAGAGAGTAGACTAGTGTGAGATGACCTGCTTTCTTTGCTCGCCTAGAGAGTAGTATTGATTAGGGTGTTTAGGCTTCAATTGTTATTGGTGAATGGACACCCGAGTACTAGACTTGCTCAACATGTCTATTAATTTTTGATTTTCTTTGTGATGCTGTACTTTATCCACTATTCTACTCTTTGTATTCTCTCTATGCTTATTCTGCTTTGTTATATATTTTAGAACAAGTCGAATCAAGTATGTCTAAAATTGATAATCCTTATATTCTCAGCCTTGTTGTGGATCAATTAGAGGTTATGAGGATGAATTTGTCACATATGTATTAGTTTCAATTTAATTGTGGATAGCTCATATTTTGAAGGTTTCATAGATGAAGTAGTCTTTAGATTAGGACTTGGACCAGTTGGTGAAGATAGGTTTCACTTTAAATCTTGCTGATTACAAAACAGTCTTTGAGGGAAGAAGGATGTGCCATTACCCGCTACATGATAGAAAACATGAGTTTCATAATCATGTGGGCACCAAATCTCACTTAGAAATGAGTATGAACCTGTCCGTCCATGAACGTAAGGTGGTAGTATCCTAAGCATGCGGTAATAATTGGTTAAAGGATTAGTAGTTTTGCTGTATTTGTGTTAACTTAACCTGCTAGCGTCGGTCTTTATGCTTTTCATTCTCATTGGTTAATGATTACTTTATTACTAATTACTTGACTTTGCAGACAAGTAGCTTTATAATTATGTTCATTTGTAGTATCTCTTTGCGTTTTTCATCATTTTTAATCGTTAAAGAGTTACTTTAAATGTAATAGTTTCACTTGTTGAGAGGGTTTCTTGACTTCTCAGTTACGTAGACTGTGCTGCAGACAAGTAGCTTTATATTGTTTTCATTCCCTCAGTATCTCTTTGTATTTTTTATATATTTTTCCTTGTGAGAAAGATTTCCTTTTGTGAAACTTGTTGTGACCTTGTTTAAACTTGTTTAAAAGATTAAAGTCGAAGCATGAGTCTTTTTGCTTAAGGTCTGGACCTGATAGATTATTAATTCAAATCTTGCTTCTCAAAATATAGTTAAATTGTCCATTCTGGATTCTTTGGAAGTTTGGTGTACAGATAGTGGCCTAGGGAACACACAAAACACAATCTACTTTACTTTTTTATATGGCAAGTAAAAGTGTTCTGGTTTCCACTTATTCAGTTTCCACACCATTCTGTTGTAATTCTTGTTGTCATGTATGTTCAGAACTTGTTATGGCATTTTTCCTGAGATGCTTGTTGCTCAAGGTGCTGACTGTGCGTGTGTTTACCTTTTATAGCATGCCATTTAAAAAAGCAATGTAAACCATATGAGTTATCTGCATTGCCATTTAGATGTGAGAAGTCGAAACCTTTCATGGTGATTTCTCAGCAATCAAATATGCTTTTAAATTTTTTTTTTAATAAAGAAATTCTTTGTTTCTTAGTTTAAAAAGGTCATCCAGTGAATCTGATTATAATATGGTTTCCTTTGTTGTCTTTACAGCTGTTAGTGTAAAGCTCATGTCGTGGAGAATCTAGTTTTGATGACTTCCACTGCTATTGCAGTACGTATATCACACAGTTAGCTCGACCCTGTGTTCTTATTATTTGTTTTTTTCTTTTGCTATTTTTCTTTTCCCATCTAATACTACAGGATGTTGCTATCTACGCGATGGCATCATATGCAGTTTAGGTTCTTAGGCTGGGTGCTTGTTCTACAGTCATGTAATGACATCCATGATAATAGAATATCCGATGCTAAATCTATATTGGATACTCAGCACACTGGTGATATGGTGATAGGTTAGCATTTGCATTGCTTCTTTATCAGACCCGCAATTACCAGTTTTATATCACGTCTTGCAGGCCTGAATTGTCTGCTTTTTATAATGTTACATCATTGTGTAGGTATCCAGGGGACCTGGAAGTTAGTGCTTGACAGACTGATAGTGTTTTCTTTTCCTGAGTTTATCAAGTCCCGAGTTTTTACCTTATTTTCCTTCTCTTTTAACTAATAATATTGTCGTGTATGGTTTTAGGGTTAGCTGAACAAGAAAACAGGTCAGAAACAGGATACCTGACAAGTTGATAGTTAGTGCTTGACAGACTGATAGAGCGTTATTCGGTTTTCTTTTCCTGATTTTATCAAGTCCCGAATTTTTACCTTATTTTCCTTTTCTTTTAACTAATAATATTGTTGTGTATGGTTTTAGGGTTAGCTGAACAAGAGAACAGGTCAGAAACAGGATACCTGACGAGTTGATTCTATAACTAGCTATGGTGTAGGCTGCCTCTAGGTACTCCTTTGGTTAAATTGGTACTAGGTATTTTCTTCTGCAGGATATATACATCACCGGTCCTTCTCCCCCAAAAACTGTTCTGCAAGTGTATCGCATCATCAATCAGTTTAGATTATATTCGTCTAGCACACGGTAGTCACTGTGACATGTCTTTTTCAATGAAATGGTCTAGGTGGTTCTCTGGCGCCCATAGTTCTAATGAAGGATGAGCAATGCGGTGGTATGAATGAAGTGATGATGCCAAACTTTAATTTGTGTTTTAGTGACCTCTCCTTCAACCTTACTTGCCTACAAACCCTTAGGGTACCCTTTCTACCAGAACATCTGAGTTCGGTTAAAATATGTCGGCTTTGCAACCTTGACAGGTTGTTTGTTGGTATTTGGTGCTAAATTCTTTCCATCTCCGAGACACCTCTGACTAATTTGTTCTCTCTACATCAAGGAATTGTTGGTGGCGTTTCTGGAGCTCCATTGTAAAGATAGGGTTTGCAACTACAAGGACGTAGATGCTGTAGTGGAGAAACCTAAAAAATCATTATAGACGATGAGTGCTAGTCATTAGATTCGTCTTAGATGATGGTGTGCAGATACGGTCTCACTATTGTTGTTGGTAGTTGATGTAATTTAGTCTTTAAACCGTTGTATGCGAGCTCCATATATATAGTGATTTGTTTTGTGGATTATGACAGTAGATTGCGGACGAGAAATTCTTTGTACTGTCTTCATCATATTGTGTGGAATAATCCAACTGTTCTCATCTGAACCAGAGAGATTATTGTTGTTGTTGTTTTTTGTTTTTGTTTTCTGTTTTTGTTGTTTTTAGTCAAATCAACTGAAGTATGGGATAAACATTGGAGAAAAATATACAAACAGTATCCGAATTTAAGGTCCACTCGTAACTTCAGTACCTGATTATGCAAAACAATCACTTTGGTACCTCGGGTTTGAAGTCCGACTCAAGAGTAGTACATACCGTCTATAACGGTGTTAAGTCTCAAGGGTGTTAAGTCTCAAGTCACGTAGCAAATCATGAGGGGTAATTGGGTACATACCATCTTTCTCCTTCACCTCTTCTCTGCGCAGCCACCCATTTATCTCACCATATCCATTTTCTTCCCTCACAAAAATGATAGCCAACAAACCTCTTCCTCACTCTCATCTTTGAACACACCACCACCTCTTCATCCCTCACTCTTTTATCATTTGTTCATCCTCGTTCCTCACTCAAATTTCATCATTTCCTCAAAGATTTGGGGGAGGTTGAGAGAAAGTAATGAGTGGTGGTGGTGTTCTGTTTTCAAGGGAGAGAAATGAGTTAAATGGGGTGGCCCGATTCAACAGAATCAAGGACTATCAAAGTAGAACACATGATAAAGAGATATATAAGGGGAAGAACAGCTCAAGTTTGGAAAATCAGTGAAAAGAGTGATCAAGCCGACTAAATAGTGTTAGATGGGTTAGTATTGGTTCCAAGATATGTGATTAAGAGGAACATATGAGTTAATGCAGGTGATATTGGATGTCTCACTCCTTGTTCTTCTTCTTTCTTGCATCGATGTAGTTTAGCAAAGACTCAACTGCTAACTTCAAGTTACAAAAAATTTTGATGACTCTTTAACAAATGTGCGTACAAAATTTCGTTCCATGTATCTGGAACTCCAGGTAAGCACCAGTGAATGCAATCTGCGAAGTTTTTTGGATCAGATTTTTGTTCCTTTGTCAGGAGCTTGCCCTTGCGTTCCCCATAAACTGATGTGTGTGCATCTTTTCTGTACTCAGACAATTGAGTGATATTCAACAATGTAACCTTCACTTTCAAATCCTGTAACGTGTCATCTATAATATCCATGATTTTGTTGTTCGAACCAGTACCCCAATATGAACCTTGAATTGGATGGGACTCATTGTAGCAGTTTTCATCACTACCAGGCCTCCATTCCCAGCTCCTACAGAAGAAATCATTATGTTTCGGTTTTGTTCAACTTTATTCTTTCGAAAATGTTTCAATGAAACTCACCATAGATGTGTTGGAGACATACTCATGAAGAAGACCTTTTGCCTTTCTGGGTTTATTCTTGATTCTAACCATTCTGCCCAAGTCTGTAATGCCAATTTATACGCAGTGGTGACATTATATTCTTGGACATCGTTTGGAGATCCATATCTGTGGGAAACAACAGAAATAAACAAACTTAAGCGCATTATTTTAGATTTGGAATCTCATTCTCAGCTAAAGGTTCACAAATAATGGCCAAGCAAAGTACTGCGCGCATGTTACTCACCTAGCATTGATTGTAGGCTTGTGCATCCACCATACATAGCTCTCAAACACCAAAATATCTACTCCTTCCCAGTGCTTGCCATGCTTAGCTATGGAGTCGAGCTTCACCAACCGTTTTAGTACAGTATGCTTCGTTGCATGATCCGAAATTGACTCCACAATAAAGGGAGCCCAGTAGTACTCAATGGAGGCACCGAACTCCTGTCAAAAGGAAAAAAAAAAAAATGAAAACTAACTTATTGGTTTTGCCAAAAACCAGTAACGAAAATGTTACCGAGCAAGTGTTAAACTATTTGTTGCAGAATGTTTACCTTGATTGTGAATATCTTCCTAGGTGGAACCCTTTGGAGGGATTTCTTTCCTTGAGGAAGTATAGATTGTACCATACAGACCATGGATTCAAACTGGCCTCTCTGTACCGAGTCTCCAACAAACATCAGTCTTTTGCCCCTCAAAATCTGCAGTAGCTTCAATGGATCAAACCTGAATTCAAAACGAATGCCACTTACTAAGAAAACGAAAGATACAGCACCCCCATCCATACATGTAAATTGCCTGAAGACATATCTTGTCCAATTGACATGAATTAGCTCACTAGCTAAGAAGCACAAGATGGCATGTAATAAGTCCATTTATTTGATTGAAATTTCTGAAGCACATGACTAGTTCATAGTACGTAAACTGTTACTTCATTCCAACGGTTGTTGGTGCAGACTCCCAACATCGAGAACAGTAAGCATTTCTTTAAAATTATAAGTTCATCAGCGTCTTTATCATTGTCAATTAGTTTCGACTTGGATGATTTAACTTCTACATTCAAATTTCTCCGACATAGGAAACTTGAGCAGTGCCTAGCTCAATCTATAAGGGGCCTTAAATGGATTCTGCATCATTGCCAATTAGTTTTTCTGGTGGATGCTCTAATAAATTTCTACACTAAAAGTATATGCTAGATAGTGGATAGTTTCTTTACCTGGGGAGGTTGCAGTTATTGGGTTGCCATCTCCAATTCTTGTAGTGAGAATCAGGCCTACCATTCTTTTGGCATGTAACCTGTTTCACCAAGTAGGGGCAGCTCTCTTCTGTATAGTGGGGAGGATATGTCTCGTTATCCCATACCCATTTTCCTTCAAAAACATTGCAACTTTCATCAATGCGGTCCTCGGGGGAAACAAGCACTGCTGGTCTCTCTCCTTGAACTCTTGACCTGCCATATAGCTGAAACACAAAACTGTGGTTGCTCTTCAACTTGTCCAGGAATAGTCGGGTAGTCCCAAGGACAAGCAGAGAAGCCAAGGCAACAGGGAAGAGGGATTGGATGCGACGGTCAAGAGAGACCTGCTTTGTCATTTGGAGAAGGTGATGATGAAAAACATAGGAATGGTTTGTGCTTGATTGTTATGAGACATTTTCCTGGTTAAGTATTTTGAACATGCCTATGCCTTGGGTTTTAAGTCTGTTTGGTGAAAGCTATACATGCAACCACCAGTTGGCAGGATCAAGTTTTCAGGTATACCTCTCATTTTATATTGAAATAAGGTTGCCACTCTTTGAGTTCTGATGTAGGCCATTGAGATAGTAACATTCAATTTGAGAGATGTTCTGTTAGAGGGTTCATGTTTAGTAGTACTTTTTGAGAAGGACCTGAACTCTTTCAAGTGCTTCCTGTGAAAAGCAATTGGAAAGTTGGAAGTGCTTACATGTTAGATGTCTAGTAGTACTTCAATATGCCAAACAAGGCTAAAGAGTGGTTGATGATGAAATAATTAAAATATCATAATAGACTACTATCTAATGTTATTTTTGATTGTTTACTAATTATAAAATAGAATTATAAATCTTTCTAATATATTATTATTTGAGATTCAGTTAATTGCAATATAATATTTTGCAAAAACAAGTTTATATTCATGAAGTTTTGGTTTGAAATTTAAACAAAATGGAACGGACAGTTAAGCATGTATACATCTAAAACACATTTTAACATTTACATGCTTGTCAAGTAATCTGGGTGGGGGGTTAAGTCTTGAGAAACATTTGGTTGGTAACTTCACCATCCTCCACTATTGCTTAAATCTCAATCTACCTTCTACACGTCTTTCTTTGTCATATTTGACAATAATACAATCTTACATAAGCAAAACTCTTAAGTTTAAATTCAAATTTATATGAATATAAATATTGAGGGGATAAAAAATATGTACACATGTTTATAGTCACTCTAACAGATATATGTTAGAAAAGTATGCAGACACCATACGTAGTCTTTTGATCAAATGATGTTTGGCATTAAGAGTTCAGTATGTAGGGCAATAACGATATGCTCTTAAGGTAAAACTTCCCAATCAGGAACCAATCTGTTGAATCCAAAGAGTGTCTCAGACGATCGAACTTTAGAACAACACATGAGCTCGAAACTCCAATCTGAAGATCCCACTTGTGGACAAAACTGATACCATACGAATGTTCCTTAAATACAGTGTTTTGGTCAATATCTTAATGGATGATATTATAACTAAATCTCTTTTTAAAATTATTGCACGTGGTGACCATATATTTCATATCGTGTAAAAATCATCTTAACGTCTACATGAAAAAAATTAATATCAATGTGGGTCACAATTCATAAGTACAATTATCAAATTATGGCTCTGACCTCCTCATTAATATTTTTGTTTACAAAGTAGTTTTTCATTTCCCATCACAATGATAATATATGTAGAAAAAGTCAAAAAAGAAGAGTCATTACTAACCAAATTATAATATATAGTTTATTTCACAACTAACACAATATGAATCCTTGACAGCCTGCAATCGCATATGAAATCTTCATTTTTATCGATGAAGAATTTGGCCAACAACTTATTTTCTACCTAAGCATCCAAATATCTAATTTCACCACAAGAACATAACATCTGTATGTGTTACAATTTCTATATATAAGGGGTCCTTCCACTAAAGGATCCCTGTTTTTTGGTTTTTTTTTCTTCTAGAGATAAAGCATTATACTAATTTTTTGATCACATTTTGACACCTCAACCTTTCAGTTTTTAAAATCCTAATTGTTGGATAATAAATAATCCACAATGTATAAAGTATATAGTTGTCACAACATTATTAAAAAAAGAAGAAGAAGAAGAATCTTGGCAGCAATTAAAAAAAAAATGCTTTAGTTACATTTATCTTATTCAGATTCAAACAAGAAGTTGAATGTTGACCTTCTTCTAACGTGGAAAAGCTACAAAACAGAAACAAAGGGAGGCATTCAAATTTTGACTCAAATATCTCAATTTGAGATAAGAATGAAGTAGCAGAGTGCGTCCGAGTTCAATCTCGGTGTTAAAGATGAAGTCTCTGGTCAGCTTATCTTCGTGAGCTTCGCAAAATTTGAATTTCAAATGAAGGCTTATCATGCCCTCTAGAGTCTTCACTGCCTCCTAAATAAAGAACACAAGACTGCACAAGAAAGGGGGGAGAGAAACGGAGGAATTAGTGAGTCGAGGCACTGCATGGAAACAAACGTTCAAAAGGGAGAGATAGTTACCTGGAGACGACGACCCAGCGGTGAGCTCTAAAGTCAGGTATCCTGCTGATTCCATGGTCTTTTCCTACTATTTCCTTTCATCGTTGCTGAAGTCTTCGTAAGTGCAGACTTGCCTCTACTTCTAAGCACCAGAAACAATCCCTCCATTCCCCAAACAAACCACTCCGACCAAACATGCCAACAACACCATCACAACTGACAAAGCCTCAAATCCCCTATTGTTGCCCACCAAAATCAGAAAACAAAACAACCAAATGCACCTCCATTTGCCTATGTGTTAACAAACAGCGCAGGTCCAAGGAAACAAAAAAAGAAGCACATTCACAGAGGTGAAGGAGGAGAAGAGATTTCGGCAAGGGAAGGGGATCACCTGGTTTTTCGGCCTTCTTTCGATGCCTATACTGCAGTGCGTCCTGCGTATGGGTGCCGGAAGCAAGGTCCAAACTAGAGGTGCACTGCACTTGTTTTTGATGCCTGTATCGCGGTGCATCCTGCAAATGGGTGGCAAAAACGAGTGTCAAGTGAAGGCCTGGAGCTGCCAGTTCACACCAACAACGAGTCTGCAAAGTTCTTGGGCTTGCAAAGTGAAGGTCTGGAGGAATCTTTATGCAGCGCCAAAGTCAAGACGCTACTCCACATGCATCAAAGAAGTCGACAAGATCATGTTCGGGAGCAAAGTGGCTCACAATGTGCATGTGAAGACCCGAAATTTCAGTTAAATATTTCGTAATTCAATATTTCTCAAATTAATATGAATTATGAGTTGTGAGTGTGATTCGAATGTCGTTATTTGATAAATTTGGTTTCGAATGATTTTAGTATCGAAATTTAACGTTATTTAGGGTTATTAAAATTGACTTAGTTATACGTAAGGAATTTGAGGAAACTTCCTTCATGAAAGTTGTAGATCTCGTCGATACGAGTTCGTGCATATGCGGAACGCAAGAATCGGAGTTCATACGAAGAAGTTATAGCATTTAGAAAAGTTGCCAATTTGGGTATATATATATAAATGGAAAGTTTCTGAAAATAGGGTTTCCATTTTCAGTCGGTGTCACTGTTCATCGTCTTCATTTTTTTTCTCTCCCGTGCGCACGTCCGAGCTCCAAAAACAGAGCAATTTCGCCTGCCTCTTTCTCACAGCTCCGGCCACCGTTTGAGGTGAAACGAAGCCCAGATCGACTCTACTCCTTCTTATGAGTCGACTGGTGGTCACGGTTTCCCCTCTCGTGGCGGCTACACGGCGGTGGAACTCATAAATCAATCTGAGCCCTAAAAAGAACCAGCGGCGATTTCTCCTAGCTCCGGCCACCAAAACTTGAGTTCTTTATCTTGTTAAACTCGTATTAAGGAGTAGAACACGCAGTAAAAAGACCCAGACCAGAAGTTAAGCTTTTGACGTCGAACGGAGCAACGATCGGAAAATTTCGGTTTTCCGGCGAACCGGACTGTTTTTAGGTATTTTCGACCACTTCCACTTGTTTTCTCACTTCGTGCTAGTTATGAAAGTTGCTCAAAATGATGAAACAAAGAGGATAAGCTCAGCCCTGACACCATTGGCGGTGGTCGGCGGCGGCTCTGCCCTAAACTCCAGCGGCCCTTTTCGGCCGCCTCCGGGGGTACCATAAGTAGTTTCTGCTCATTTTTAGATTCAACATGTCGATACGATCATTTTGATATATAGCATGTGAATTTTGGATATCGTATGAATTAGTTATGAATTTTACAATTTCGATTGATTTCTATCGCTCGATTTGTGATCTATGAAGTTTAGACCGTCTGATAGAATTCTAGTGTTGATATAATGATTGTAGGACTGTCCCGATGACCTTGTGTGGTCACGGGTGAAGATCCGACCGTTGGATCTTCATATAAGTGTGTTTTTGAAATTATACGCTAAGTTAATTATCGTTTTGATTAGGTGTTTGACTGATTTGTTAGCGGACGATTGTGAATCGTATTTTGGGCTGTAAGAAGACGCAGCGGGAGTTTAGAGGTGAGTAAATCTCACTTGGTTCATTTACGAACAGAATTTCCTTAATTGCCCAATTTATTTGTTATGTGTGAGAAAATGGTTTTAAGAAATGAGTTTTAAAGTATATTAAAAATGAATTTCTTGATTTTGCATCGTGTGAACTATAGTTGGTATTAGTGATCATTCCTGTGTGGATGGTTACATATATATATATTTACGTGATTATATATTGAATGGTGTGACATTGAGGTGTGGAATTGTGATAATATATTGTTGATAAATGTTGATAATATGATTTTATTATGTTGTTAATATTTGATAAATGTTGGTGATAAGCATGTTGATTTTGTGAGTTGAATAGAAGGTAGAGAAACATAGGATTCCGAGGATTGAATGGTCCAAGGATCTTTGGTTAATGATAACCGGAGTGTATGTGTTCTGAGGACAGGGAGATCCAAAGTTCGACCGTTAAATAATAACAGGGATATATTGTTCTGAGGACATGAAATGGTCCAAAGTTCGCCGGTTATTGAGTAACCTGGAGGTGCGTTACTTGACCCTGGGCCAAGGTGTCAGAGGTAACGAGGTAGTTAGAGCTCTAACGTGGGGCCAAAGTGGCGATAGTTGTGATTAGGTGCCAAAGTGGTGAGAGTTGTGATTTGGCGATTGTGGAAATATGTTCCATGTTGTTTCATGTGTGTTGGATTGATGTTTCTTGTGGTTGTTGAGATTGTTGGATGTTTACTTGAGTTAAATGATTTGTGGTTTAATAAATCAACCGTTCATTCTTATTTACTCATACGAGCTTTCAGAAAGCTTACCGGATTTTGTGTTGTTGCAATCCCGGTACACTATTCAAATGGTGTAGCGGATAATCCTGCAGGTCAGGATAATCAGGGTGGTGAGCAAGCTGCGTAGGGCAGCAGGGTTGAGACCAGCACTTGTTCTATTTTGGTGCGTTTTGTAGACTCTTTGGAGCTTAAATTTTTATTTATGTTAGTATTGTAATAATTGACTCGAGAGATAGTTTGTATTATGGTTTGTGTGATGTGGGTTTTGAGAAAAAAAAAATGCATGACGTTATTTGTTTAGTTGTATTCATGTTTCGGACTTGAATTTATTATTCGAAATTCGGGACGTGACAGTGCAAGTTAGGACTGCAACAGCCAATCAAAGGTACAAATGTTCAGTACCTGCATAAGATGATTGCAAGGGTGCCTGGGTGATGGAGACAATGAATGCCAAAGCTCACAACCCGTCGTGAATGGAGTGAAGGAATGGATGGATTTCAAAACTTTTTAATTAGTGCGGAATTAGTTTAACAATTAAACTACTAACTAAACATAAAATCCATTCCTTTAACCCATGATCTTGGCTTATTATGATATGTATATAAACATAGCATACATTGTAAGGAAGAACAAAGAAGTAGTTTATGTTCTACTTACCCTTGGAGCGTGATTTTAATCCGATCCAAGTGAACCACCAAAGTTCCTCTCCTTGATCTCTCCTTGTGTGTGTTTCCTCCACCTTGAAGCACCTTGAATTAAGAACTCCTTCTTGTGCTTGTGATCTTCTCCTTGATGTAACAAGTAAAGCCACAAAAGTATATGGCCTCTAAGGATCTTCACCAAGTGAATCAAGAGATGAAGAAAGATGAAAGAAAAGTGTTCTTCTTTCTTTAACTTTGTAATGGACTAAGGGAGAACTATCTCTCTCTCTCTCCCTCAAATCTGAAAATAATAGTGTGGAGACATACTTATTATTTTTGTCCATGCTTTCACTTTATATAATAGGAAATAAATCCAATTACTAAAAGAAAAATATTGACTTTCATAAAGCCAATATATTGGCTGGTCATATATTCTATTGGGCACTAAAAATGTGTCTTGGGCTTTCATTTAAATCTCATTTAGTGAAGCCCAAGTCCACACAAAAAAACCCGACAATCGTTTAGGCCCAATAGGTTCGGTTTTACCCGAAACTCCTAATTATGTTCAAATAATAAATCTAATTAATTATTTGGTCATAACCAACTCTTGTTTAATCTTCTTCATATACAATCTCAAGGATCCACTTATATGGTGTGCGATCTCTTAGATTCTAATTAACAAGGCAGTGAAGTTTATAGAAACCATTCTATTTTGTTTACGAATCAAAAACTCCATTTTTGATTCTCCCTTATTATTAGGATTATAAATGTTTATTAATCCTCGGGGACTTCACAAGTCATGAGTGACGTCTTGCAATATATCATGACTACCCTAGTTAATATAGAATGACAAAGAACCTATTCAATTGGAATTACAATACAATACGGTCATTCTCTAACACTATGTTCTAAAGCACATCATCAGGGTATGGAATTAATATGTCAATCCCCTAATGTGATTTTCATTCTTATGTGATTCTTAGAATGTGATTAGAAACTCCTTTTTAATCTCTTCAATGCTTTGGCCAAAGACTCATTGAATCACATCTTTGAACATACACCTTATTTACTTAAGGATAGAGATTCCTTATTGTACACTCACATGTCTCTATGTCCGAATTGATTATACCAATGAATGCATTTATTATATCCATTACGAGACATAATACTATTGCATCATTAAGAGATAATCCATTTACTCATAAGACAACTATGGTGTCTCAGGTCAAAAGACTAATTTGTATTATTGCAATTTAGAGTTCAAGTTTGACATGTAAGTAAGACTCCATACAAGAACTCTAATGATCACGTTCAGTGTACTCTTTAAGTTAAGATCACCCACATACTTGTATTAGTGTCTCTACACAAATGACAAGAGACATATCATCCTCCATATTGAGCATACATAGTATGTGCTAGTCTTTCCGGATTTTCAATGTCTAGGTGATAATCTTATGACTAGGAACCTTTTAGATAAGAGTGTGACAGAATAAAAGTCTCACACATCTAACTCTTTAGATTACTTTTTCTTTAACTCATATTCCTTAAACTTATTCAATCAAATATTAAATATAAGCAATGAACAATAAACTTACCATTTTTTGAATAATAATAATTACAATAATAATTACATCAAAATGATTATTTTAGGACACAATTCCTTCATAGAGAGGGCTAGTTGACACAAAGGATTGCACAAAAAAACAAATCCCAGAAGAACATGTCAAAGCTTTTGCCTTTCGTGGAGCCACAGCTTGTATGGTGTCTGCAACGCAATATTATAAGCAAAGAAAATGAAGCATCTGCAAGTCTACAATACCAGTGGCAAGAAGACGAGCAAGGAAATTCTCTTGGTTTCTCTACTATGGTACTGTACAAAGCACAAATGAAGAATGAACTTTGGCAAATCAATATCAAACATACATGGCAGCAAGTCACTTCTCAAGTAGCCACGTTCAGCGAAAGGCTTTAAATATGTATAATTGAACATATTGATTATGTGATTGCCAACTATGTTGCAAGCTTTGCTTTGATTACGAGTCAGACAACAAAGAAACCACGCAAATTTTTGTTCTTCTCTCCTACTTTAATCATAAAGCGGTGACATAGTTTACAAAATAATGGTTTGATAAAAGAAGACCAACTAGCAGCCATGCCAAAGCGATAAAGCCTCTTGCTTGACGGTGGGAAACTTATCATCACACTTCAAGACAAAATTGCATATGCATAATTGTCAAACCAAAAAACATGTAATATGCAGCAAGCTTTTTGTGGATGCAATTCAAACAACAAAAGGGCAGTCGGCGATGTTGTCAGAAAAGCATAAACAATTGAATGGTATAGCAGCTGGTTACCTCGAGGAGAAGCCACGTCTAGTTCAGCTCCGTACGTCTGCACACAAAAGAAAGTCAATTAAGCATTGGGTTTCATGTGGGAAGCAATCACCAGAGGGAAGAACAACGAGGCCCCAAATTTGCGATAAAGAGAGTTGATAAATTGAAGAGATTCATTATCAGAAAATTATCTTTTTGAGTCAAGGAAGCCTTATCCAATATATGTTCTTAATGGAGAATGCAGAATCAAGGGGAGGGTGCTCCTATTTATACAGATAGGGAGATCTAGACTCCTTCTCCAAATTGAATTACAAGAACAGAGCTTCATCTAGAATGTCATCTCTATCACAATCTGATGATCACACCAAGATGTTATTCTTCTAAAGAAATGAAGCTTATCAAGTCTGCCTACGGATAATCACACTCGATTTGGTCTCTTTGGAGTTTCAGTTTCGCACAAGACAACGATCTGATATCCTTGGAGTTTCAGTCTCGTGCAAGACATGAAGTGAGGTTCAAATGGGCTGCACGAATGGGTGTCCAAATCAATCTATGCTCTACCGAATCACTTGTTTTGAAACTCTACCGGGCCCACTCCAAGTCAATCCGGGTCAGCTGAGTTATCCATTGACAAGTAAAAGTGGCACAAAGCCCATTGCAAAATCCAGGGCTCATTACGAAGCTCGGCACGTTCGGGTGCCCAATCAGTGGACACTCTATTAAAATGGGGTGCTCACCAAAATATGCTTTCTCGACGAGTTCAAAATACATATATGTCGAGTGAGAATTGGTACAAAACCGAAAAACCCAAATGATGACCTACAATAATTTGATCCCTTCACATGGTATGTAAGCAGTCTAGCGACCCACTAGATGCAACCCCAACTCCAAACAGAATCCCTGACTCCACCAGTCAAATTCGGCCAGTCCTAAATGAATCACTGACTCCAGTCAAATTCTCCCAACACGGGAAAATCAAATCATTCCCAAAATCACACAAAATTCAAAGGCTCTAAACCTTTCAAATGTCCCAAATACAAATTCTAAACAAATGAGTCATCTACCCATTTAAATTCCAAATGCCGGAACTACATGTGGTCTGATCCCGCAAAAGGTATGTAGGCAATCTAGAACCAAATCTATCTAGATGCAACCGCATCCTAAATACAAAATCGAATACCTGGTCCACTTAAACCAAATTCATCCCAAACGCCACTCTCATTCTAAAATCAAAGCCCTCCAATGAGCCATTCACTCATTGGAACTCTTGAACTACGAGTGGCTTGATCCATCTCTAAAGGTACGTAGGCAACCCATTCAAATATCCGGGTGCAGCCGCAAAAACAAACAAACACACAACCCATCAATTGGTTTCTTCATAAATGGAATCAAAGGGTGTTTCCTTGTAACAAGGGACTGTAATTAAGAGACACATTCTGTCTTGAATGGGTCGAACCCAAAATAATAAAAACTCTATTCACTAAATGAATACGAGTGAAATTATGTTGGGTGACATTTTCGCTCACTATGTGCAACTTTCTCTCAACACTAATATGTAGATCATTTCTGTAAATTTTTAGCCAAATTAGTGATCGTTAAGATATCAAACTAGTTTAAATAAATGGACGAACCAAATCTGTCAAACTTGAACCGTTCATACTTATAATCTTAAATCGCCATTGTAAGCTCAGTTGTTTAGTTGCTTAATTTAAATGAAAAATTTTCTATGTGTTTTTTTGTGTTGTTTTCGCGTTTCGGATCTGAGTTTCTGTATTCAAAATTCGGGGCGTGACATGGACTTACCGAGCAACTTCGGTTTGGTAGGCCCAAATTATCCTAGGTTTTGGGCCGAATCCAGCCCAAAAGGGTGGGGGAATAAATATATGTACCCAAAAATCCAATAAAACTAAGATCCTTAGTATATGTCACAGAAACATAAAATAAGACACTCCAAAATCTCACTCGGTTCATCCAAAACCCAAAACCTCATTGAAACCTCAAAATGATTATCAGCAGTAGCGTCCGGACATGTTTCCCGCGCTTTCCATCCTCGTCGGAGACGCATGTTTTCCAGTCGGCAGTCAAGTATACTTTCACTCTCCGGCGGCGACTTTTCACCACCTTGTGCTCTGTTTCGGCCCCTCAGAAGAAGGAGAAGGAGAAGGTGATAGTGGTATCGGGGCCCACCGGAGCTGGGAAGAGCCGGCTGGCACTCGAGCTCGCTAAGGTGCTCAACGGCGAGATTATCAGCGCCGACTCTGTCCAGGTTTGACCAAATTTGCAATACCCGCTTTAAGTTTTTGACTTTTTGGAAAGTTTGAAAGGAAAATGTGAAAATGTGGTTTCTTTTTGAAGTAAGCATATATTGGTGTATAGGGTATTGAAATTTGTACTTGTTATGATGCATTGAAATTAAGTAAGAGCTAGTTTGGTTGCTTATAGAAGGATTGAGGGTGGAAGATTTATAGAACGATGAAGAAGAGGGAGAACTCTAGTTGATTTGTAAATGAAGTGTAACTATAACCAGTAATTCTCAGGCCTGCTTATAGTGTCCACAAAACAAAAGATAAGCAATTGAAGTGAAAAACACATTCAGACAGAAGAAACATTGTAGTGTAAGATGAGATAAGCAATCTCCATCGATATCATATTGTCTTCGTTGATTTCCTTTTGTTGAGAATTAGAGCAGTTTACAAGTTGTGCAACATAGGTTAAAGTGACTTCATTTGATATGGCTTTTGCGGCACAGGTATATCGGGGTCTTGACGTTGGATCAGCGAAACCTTCTCCAGGTGATAGAAAGGTGCTTTCTTACTTGAGAAATATGTTTTAGCATGCTTCTACATTGAGATTCAATTTATGGTAATCTAAAGTATTCCAAAGTATTTCATATTCATGTTAGTTTTATGTTTAACCATCGTACTGGTGAAAATTTGGTATCATAAGAAGGTAGGCAACTTAAAAAGCTCTAGGTGTTGTTAGAACATATGTAACATGATTGTTTTGGATTGAATTGCCCCTAATATCTGACTTGAATTTGTGCCTGTCTAGCTCGGCCAGATCACTGTATCATCTGCAATGAGTCTGAACATACTATCCAGAACTATTATCATCTGTTTTTGTGCAATTTAGGAATAGTAATGGATGCAGTAAATCTGTGCTATGGAACTCTTACAGCTATTTGTGAAAATTTCATATATAACTAGTGAAGTGTAGAACAACTCTTACCAACTGCAAATATTAACTTGTCAGGTCCTTATGGTTTTATCATGGAAAAAGTGAACACTTTATCAAATTGGTAAACAAATAATTTTTGTACTGAAAGAAAAGAAAACAGTCTAATTGAAGATAGGTTTATATAACTTTCTTTTAGTCATTATAAGTTCATTTAACATGATATTGAGTTCTGCTGCTAATAACTGATGACTGGAAAGCTTCTTCCTCCGTCAAAATCTCAGCTTCTCTGCTTTATTAGGTCAATGCCAGTTTCATAATTATTAGCTTCTTCCTTTTCTTTTCTTTTTTTCATGCAGGAAGTACCACATCATCTGGTTGACATATTGCACCCATCTGAAGGTGTGTTTGCCTACTAAATATAAATATAAGGGCAGATTGAAATGCATCATCGTATATATATTCTCATCCGCTATAATTGGAGGCTTTAAAAGATGGTTCTAGTTGTATGCTTAAATGATGTTGAGTTTTCTACTGCTATGTTGGAATTTTGGATTATATCTGTTCTCCCAAGTTAACACATGTATTATTCCTCAGACTACTCCGTTGGACAATTTTATGAGGATGCAAGGCAAACTACAAGATGTATTCTTGATAATGGCCGTGTTCCCATAGTTACTGGTGGCACTGGATTGTACTTGCGATGGTAGGTGCTACTATGTTCTTGTGTAAATATTGTCTACAAAATTTTTTCTTTATTATTATTAGTTAAATATTTCAAATATGTTAAAGTTAGAATGTTAAGTCACAGAAATGCCACTTAGCTCTTGATGGAATAGCCTTCCTTATAAACAAATATCTTCTGAAAAAACTCTATGTTTATTGGTGATATTGGCACCGTTTAAGTTGGTCTCTTCAGGTTGACTTCAGATACACTATGGAATTTAGAGGGATGCTGTTATTTATTTGTTTTTATCTCCTTTTCGGTTGTATTCATAACATTATTTGTTGTTACAAATATCAGGTTCATATATGGAAAACCAGATGTTCCTAAAGCCTCAAAAGAGATCGCATCTGAAGTGTCTTCTGAGTTGGCAGATTTAGAAAGAAATGGACACTGGGATGCAGCTGTGCAGTTGGTGATCAAAGCAGGTGACCCTAAGGCTCAATTTTTGGCTGCTAATGATTGGTACCGATTAAGACGCAGCCTGGAGATCATCAAGGTTAGTCTGTAATGTTTCTGCTTATATATGTGAATAATGGAATCTCCCCCTTGCCCCGCCCCAAACTAAAAAGATAGGGACTTAAACAATACATTCTTTAAACAGAGAGACACATGAGAAACATAAGTGTTTGGTTGATAACATAACTCATTGTTGTCTCTCTGGTTGATTTTTTTTTTTCAATGAACTGCCAGTCTAGTGGATCACCTCCATCTGCCTTCGAAGTACCGTATAATTCTTTCCGCAAAGAATGTGATTCTAGTGTAGTAGACACTAATGACATTAGTTCCTCTGCTGATGCTGTGGAGGAAGTTAAATCAAAGGAATTGGACTATGACTTCATTTGCTTTTTCCTCTCAAACCAAAGGGTTGATCTATATAGATCAATTGATTGGCGATGTGAAGATATGGTGTCAGGTAAGTCATATTGGGGTACATTACTACAGTTTAATCATCCATCTTTGTGTTCTCAAATCAAATCAGAAAATTTCATTTGTTTTACATAAGCTCATCATTTAGTTTACTGCAGGAGCTGATGGTATCTTGTCTGAGGCCAGATGGCTTCTTAATGTGGGTCTTTTTCCAAATTCCAATTCAGCAACCAGAGCAATTGGTTACAGACAAGTATAGCTTTATTCTTGTTTGATCATTGATCTCATATGAACTTTTTTATTATTCAAACAATCATTCTTGATATTTTTTTTTTCATTAGAATCTTATGCACTTTATTATATCATGTTATTATTGTTTGCAATAGGTAGTAACACTCGGAAATATTTCAGGCTATGGAGTATTTATTATTGTGTAGGGAGCAAGGAGGTAGTTTTTCACCAAGAGAGTTCTACAACTTTTTGACTGAATTTCAAAAGGCATCTAGGTAATGCATTTTCTCTCTACTGTTCTGTATTAAAATCCCATTTAAATGAAATATATATACACACACACACACACACATAGTCCGGCTACGGTGCGGACGTTACGGATTTAACGTTTTCCCTCACTTTCCAATCACTTTTTCACATCTTAACTGTTCAGTTTTTAGGTCCTAATGCACAGATCATCTTTGCAAAATTTCAGCCAATTTGGTGATCGTTAAGGCATCAAAAACTGCAAATTACAACAATGTACACGAACGGTTCCGATTTGACAGATTCGGTTCGTTCGTGTAAATTGCAGTTTTGGATGCCTTAACGATCACCAAATTAGTTGAAATTTTGCAAAGATGATCTGTGCATTAGGACCTAAAAACTGAACGGTTAAGATCAAAATTTGTGATCGAAAAGTGGGTGAAAACTGGAAATCCGTACTGAAATTTCGGTGCGGACGTCCGCACCTGAGAAAAATCCTATATATATATATATATAGGGGCGGGTTCTGAAGAGGACGTCCGCAAGCCAGAAGAGGTGCGGACATCGCTCCTCCGGCGTCAGGAAGGCGGCGATCACTGCGCTGCGGGTGACGGACGCATCCTTTGGACATCCCGGATGGCCTTGATCAAGCGGCGAAGGCGAAGGTGATCGGAAACTCAGCGGTGTGCAGCGAGCTCGCCGGAAACCATGGAAGCCCATCGAGCTCGACTTCGAACCCTTCGTTGCCTAGTCCAGCCGCTTCTGAACTGCTCCATGTCGTGGCCTGGTTGACGGCTTGAGGTCGGAGGAGCGACGTCCGCACTTTTCTGGGTTGCGGACGTCCTCTTCAGAACCTCTTCCTATATATATAGATATATCTATATATATATCCAACTTTTTATATATAATAATAATAAATCTGTATAAAAAGCCATAAGCCAACTTTTTGGACATGCTCAATAAATATTGCTTATACTTATTATAAAAGCAACATCTGATAAAACCATTGGGTTAGGAGGAAACAAAGAGACATTTCACTTGCATTGCAAATATCTTTTAGGAGTGATTCATTTGAAGTTACTTGGTAAAAGTACAAGTAATACAAGAAAGAAAAGTATGAGTGCAACCATCCTCAGCATCAGTACTTGTTGCTTTCAAACTTGTTCCAAAGGTAGGATTCTCATTTTGTTATAGACATCTTTAAATGTTTGACGGTGTCCCGTTTCTTTTCCAAAATGAAGTTAACATTTAACTTGCATGGTTGTGTAGAAAACCTGGGGCTGCATAGAGCTTTAATACTCCCTGTGTCCTATTTAGTGTTTACAAGTTTCTTACTCATTACATTCAAAATTTTAAACCCAGAATCTGTTAATTCTCTGCAGAAATTTTGCAAAACGGCAATTGACATGGTTTCGTAATGAGCATATCTATCACTGGCTTGACGCTTCCAAACCCTTGGTATGCTCTCCAATTTGTTTACATTATATGCTAATGTAGGTAACTCTCCCCTCACCTTTATGTATTATTTTCCACACTATTTCTTTGCACCTGTGAATGGTTGGACATATTAGCTTTAGCAAATGTTTTTTGTCATTAATCAATATGGGCATCTTGAATTGTCAAATTATGCTCATAAATTTTGGGCACTCATCTCACACTGGACAAGTTTTGCAGGATACTGTTCTAAACTTTATTTGTGATGCATACCATGACAAAAGTGGAAATTGGGTTGTGCCTGAATCACTGCAAATGAAGAAAGAATTATCAAGCCGCCGAGAAGAGTCTGAACTAAAGAGCTATCGAACTAAGAACCGGTATAGTTTTTCGAACATCGAATGGTTTTAGTTATTGTTGAGATGGCACAAAGGGCTAATAGTTTTGTTTATATGCAATCATGAAGGCATTTTATCAGACGTGAAGATTGTTCAGATATTCTCGACTGGATACAGAGAACACAAGGTCTGAAACAATGAATTGGCATTTAATCATTCACTTCCTTGGGGCTTGATTTTTGCCAAAGCATGTGATATGATCAACCAGAACTATAATTGAGTAGGGATAATCTTGTCCTTACCGGCCGAAAAATCTTAGCACACAGAGTTTGTTTCTTTGGATAGGTTAGCTGTTAAGGCTCCAGCTTACAGCAGCTTTTATGTTGAGTCCTCACTGTGATTTATGTATCTTTGCAAAAGCTCAACGACAATAACCTTTTTATTATACAATCTAATATATGGATTCATTTTTTGGATACTGGATCTACTTTAATAAGCACCCATCAGTATTTTAGTATATGGTAAGCACATGATGGGGTCACTGCCATCTTATTACTATTGTTCTTTTCTTATTTATTGGTCTGAAATTACTATGGTCAGACATCAAACTGCAAAGAAGGTATTGAGGAACAACACCAGATTAAATCAACATCATAATGTTTCAAAAGAAAAAGAACAAAGGGAAAAGAATACAAGACTCTAGGCATGGCCTCAAACAAAACTCCCTCCACATCTTCATAAGCATGCTAGTTATGACTTTATTTAATGCTGCAGCATTGTCATACCAGCTACTCAGGAACAAAGTCATTCATGTTGTTTTGTTCCTCTGTGAGTTTGCCTTCAGCTTCAGTATCACGAACTAGTTTCACTGATTTTTCTCCGTTGTTGATACATTTCTCTTGAAATTCTTCACTTAACCTTTCCAACCGTTATAGCTATTATATTCCCTGCTGAACAATGTTGTAGCATACATGATAGCACCATCACTAGTTTCGAACATGTGCTTGTCTGCAACGGGGACATAAACTTCTTATCGAAAACCCTCCCATATCGCCACATCCCCCTTATGTCTTTCCGTATTATCAGCCATGAGCTGCAATCCTTTACAAATAAGCTGTTTCTCATACATCTTGCATTTTAAAAGAGGTGATAATGTTGCAGTAGTGCAATTTAATGTTACACACAAGTTACAGAAGATAGGAAGAATATGCATTTCTTTATGAGCCAGATGAATATCATATTAGTCGCCAGAATCTTTTGATTCATTGGACATATAATGAATCCGATATAATGTTGCCTTGCACAGATTATCTGAAGCAAAAAAAAATCTTCTGTGAATCCCTCCAACACCACCTGATGAGGCTGCACATTCAATATCGGGAATTGTCCCCAGAGAAGTCAGCGTACCGATTCTTAACAGAGAAAATGACCCCATGCTCACAAATTTTCCAGCGTTTTTTCGTAAACAGCCTCAGTACTAATGCTGCCAGAATAGCATATCCTCTAGCATTTTCAGAATCACTGAAACTCTTAACTCTCTGTAGGCAGCGGCACTGGAACTCTTACTCTTACAGCTTACAGAACCTATTACTTTATCTTATGTCTCATCACACATATCATTCACATAGAATGAGGATCCTTTTTCTGGAAACACAAAACCAGTTGCTCTATCTTCATTTTCCTTAATCTGAAATGCTAACAAGAACAATACTCCAACATCAGATTGATAAAAGCCAGTTCCGTACTTTTAGAGACAACTCTTCCCAACTTGCACACATTTCTCTATTCGATAGGCAATAAAGTCTGACTGATGGCCTTCCCTTGCATTCATCATTAACAAAAAGTCAGTCCTTCACATTATCATGCTCAGAAAAAATTAGGTAAATTCTTAAACTTTTCAGGCATCTCAGGAAGCTTCCATTTCATGCTTTCTTATCTTTCTGTTAGTGTACTGAAAAGAGAATAGATTTCTAGTAAATAAAAGATGCTAATATACAAAATGGATTTTGAACTTTCCTCCAAGTTCATTAATAAAGTACATTACAAGAAATACCACATCTGTTATGATTACCTGAAAACCTATTTCATAATAATATTTTCAAGGATTGAAAAAACGAGTTGCCTGATCCAGAAAATCAGTTTCTTGCAGATGATGACATGTTTTAGAATGCTTGGACTTCTGGAGAGGAGAGAATGTTGATGCTTGGATTTCTTATATATTGTCAAAAATCTAAAGACCCTTAGCTTAAAGCCCTAACATTAGGAAAACTTCAAGTGATATTATTAGAGAACCACCCAAAAGATCGACCATATATAGAATCATAACTTCATAATCATCCAATCTAATTAAATATAATTAATTTAATTAATATGCTACTTTCCTTCCAGATAGGGGATTTCCATATATATTTTCCAGAGAACAGCGAGACCTGGCTGATCCCAGTCTTTTTAAGATGGGCAAATTTAGCAAGAAGTCAGCCACCAAAGTTGATGCAGCTTCTGCTGTAGTTCCTGTAGCCTCTAATACTGGCAAAAAAGATAGGAGGGAAGCCGAGAATGGCATACAGAAGGCAGTGAGTGCATCAAAGAAGCAGAAGGTAGAAGAGCTTGTAGCTGCGGCGACAGAGGATGTTGTAGCTGCAGCTATGAAGAAGGTCGTGGCTGTGGCTACAAAGAAGGTCGTGGCTGTCGCTTTGAAGAAATTAGGCCAAAGTACCAGATCCGAAGATAGTGTTTCTTATGATGAGGATACAAGTGATGATGATTCAGAGGAGAAGATCTGGAGATCAGAGAAAGATGAACCTGCATTGACTCGCAAGGAAAAGGCTGAAACAAAACTACTCCTGCTGCTACTAGGAATACTAAGACTGTTTGTTGGCAAATGGCAATCTGTCATATAAGATTGATTAAGCTGATATGGTTAATTTTTTCAAGGATGTCGCCTAAGTTGTTGATGTCCAATTCGCATCTGACGACGAGGGACAGTTCGTGGGCTGTGCACATTGAGTGTTTGCCACAGCAGAAGCAGCAAACAAGACCCTGAACTAAATGGGGAGCAGTTGTTGGATCTTCCAGTGAGACTTGATCCGGCTCGTGAAATAAGGAGTGCTAATACCGGCACTACTCATCATCGCCATATGAGAAGTAAGAACAACACAATATTTGTTCGAGGCTTCGATAAATCACTAGACGAGAATGAGATCCGAACTGCGCTGCATAATTATTTCGGTCCTTATTAAACCATTAAGTCTAGCAAACACTTTTTTCTTTCGTTGCTGCAAGTGCCCAAAGACCTGGACATTCGAACAGAAGTTCAGATGATCTTATTGTGGCTTACTTGGAGTTTACGGATTATGAATTTATGAGGGTTGCAGCAAAGCTCTAGAGGTTGATCAAAGTGATCTCGGAGGACTAGGCTATTACTTGACTGTGCAAGAGGCTCAAGAACCGGCCACCAGGTGATTTCCGTCATAGTGTGTTTGGATGAGGGAAAAAATGATGGAATTTAAAGAAAGTGAGGATTTCATAATTTTTAATAGCCAATTCCTTCGTTTGGCATTATCAGTTGGAAATTTTAAATTTCTTTGTGGAAGAATACGAAGTAATTCATTATTTAAGTTCCCCACTTCAATTTCCACCAAAATATGTGCCATTTACGAATTCCTTTGCAGTATTCAATTTTCATTTCAAAAACAAAGCTTTTTTTCTATTTTTTTATTTTTTTTAAACTTTCTTAATTTATTACACATTTCAAATCTTAAATAGATACAACCAAACAATAGAAATTGCAATTAATGGAATTTTAGATTGATAGAGTTAAAGATTCCATCATTTATAAATTCATAGTTTCCTACGGATTTCATAATTTTCTCATCCAAACGCAACCTCAAAAACCACGAGGATTTCTTAGGTAGCTCGTATAATTTTTTTTTTTTTAATCTTTCTGACTAAGCTGTAGGTTAATCATCAGTTCATCACAGCCCGTCATCAGACCCATATTTGTTTTCCAAGTGATTCGTTACTTGCTGTAAGAAGTTTCTTTGCAAGTAATATATGCTGTAAGTGCAAGATTTTGTACATGTTGTTTGTTGGCATTCCCGTACAAAGCTAGTAAAGTATATCATGACAATTCATCACTGAAGAAGCTGGAAAAGGACCTCAATACAGATCTCAGAGACGTTACAGGTAAATGCATGTCATGTGTCTGCATGTACACTGGGATTGCAACATGTGTTGCAGTCTGTCCTGGTTTTTTGGTCGTCATTTTTCTGAAAGTATCTTTTGGTTTTTAAATATTATTTTACAAAGATATTTTCCATATGTTAAAATTGTACCATTGAAGTCCTAATTGATTTAGGATATGTTTATCTTTAATTGGAAATCTTTTATTAAAAGACAATTCCTATTAGGAGTCCAATTAGGATAAAGTCTTGATTGTTGAGGATTTGTTTTCTCCTCCATGTATTCAGAAAAGTAGTGTTCATATTAGTGTGTGACTTTGACGCAAGATTTTTTGTGCATCTTGCTTGCTTAGAAAGAGTCTAAGAGGAGTCCTTGAAACACTTGTTCCTTGTCAAAGTGTTTCATCATGCATTCATTCATTCATGTGCATGGTTCTCTCGAGATCAGTAGAGAAGAATTTGATGCAAGCAGAATGATTATTGAAGATCATTCAAGTGAAGAAGGCAGAGAAGATTCAAGACAAACACCACAGCTAGTTAGTTTAGTGATTGTAGTCGAGTGTAGCGCCATTTGTGTTTGTAAAGAAACTTGTTTTTCACCACTATTGGATTGATTATCTCTTTTGGGTTCTCAAGAATAAGAACTTCATAGTGTTTTTGATCTCAAATTGAGGTTTTCACTATATAACCAAATCTGTGTTTCTCTGTGTGAATTTCGGTTATCTGCCCAATAAGGATTGCAACATTGCTATGAATCCCTGATACGCAGAAACACGTTCATCCTAGCATTTTCATATGCTAATATATTTCGTCTTTGTTTTGTTCATGCAGCGAGAGAGAGACACGTTCAAAAGTTGGCTAGAATGACATTTATCTAAATGCAGAAGTTTTTGAGGAAGAAGTTTTGACATTTATCCTAGCCTAGATCCTAGCCTAGAATGTACTTAAAACTTTCCAGATCCAAAGTTGACATGTTAAGGTACAACATACTAAAATTTTAAGCTAATTGGAGTTCGGGAAATATGGGAAAAGTAGGATGAAAAACTGTCCAGTTTTCTTAAAAATTCCAGCAGCATTCTATCAAATTAAGAAAGTTCAAAAATTCATTTTAACTCCAATTGACATCAAACCAGTTGGTGATGAATGCTTGACATGTCTAGATTTATGAATTAAAATCTCAACATAAACACAATCCAGAGCCGTATGGATTAGATAAGTAAAAATCCAGAAGGTCAAGTTCTGATATGAATGAATTTTGAGTATGAATAAACATTGACAAGGTTTTGATATCAGATTATGGAAGGACTGAGTCATATCTGGTGCAAATGGTAAGTTTAAGTGTTAGAAATCTTAATGAATATGAGATTCTATATGAAATTAGCTTGGGCGAAGTATCCAAAATCGGAAATGAGTTGTCCTTTCCTTGGGCGAGCACTCCATTTCCAGGTAGGGTGAGCTGTCATTTCCTTGTTAGAGGCTTTTCTATATGTGGAATGCTCTAGTATAATAATATGTTGCCTGCAAGTACGTTTTTGGTTGTTCATTAGTCGATGCCTTGTGATATTCGTGTTTCCATAAATTATAATTGCTGATTGTGAAAACCAAGGCTAGACTTGTATGTTGAGATACTATACTCATTGTATATTTGTACTTGTGACCTAAAAGTGAATGGGACCTAGACGCGTTGATTCCTAGGGATCCCATGATATCGATAACTGTGAACCTCGGGAGGGGGCTGTGCTCCTATGTTCGTCGAGGAAAAAGGTAACTACTGACGGTGAACCAGTCATAGAACACTCACGACTAGGAATGGACACTTTCGCTACTTGTAGTCACAACACTGCAGAGTAGTTGGCCAGTTCTTGAAGGATGACGAACCGGAACCGTCACCGATTGTTTTAAAGTAGCCGGCAGGTAAGTATCTGGGAGCTCAAAGTTGTGTGAAGCATGCCGCATATGTTTATAAAAAGAGAACAAATGTTTGTGGTTGCCTCTCTTTAAAGTATTTTCGATAAACATGCACAATATTATGTAGTAAATTTTCAAGTATATTATTTTTCAAACCTAGGATGGTTGGGTAGGCCCTTACTGGGCATGCTAGGATGAAAGCTCACCCCTACAACAGTGTGCAGGTTTCGAGCATGTGGTCGGTGAGCGTACAAGGGAGGCACATGGCCCATGGTAGCATATTTCTCTTTGACTTTATTAAATTAAGGTCTTAGTCCTTTATCAAATTTTGAAGTAACTTATTTATTTACATTTTATTAATTTATTTGTTTGTTTTCTACTCGCTTATTTAAAAGTCTCAGGAGACCCGTCACCCTGGGGCGCGTCTCTCATACTTGTTTTTACTTAGTGATTTTTTATTTTCTAAATTGAGCTCCTATTGTAAGCCCAAATCCTTTAGCCCACTTTAAATTCCGCTTTTGAAAATACGTTGTTCGGTTGCTAGAATGATTTGTCTAAGAAAATGTTTTGTAAACCAACAACCTAAACCAAAAGCCCTCTCTCGGGTCGCGGCGCTGTGGGACCCCTTTCTCGGGTCACCACACTCACTATCTTGTAAATATCTTACTTCAAGATGTTGTGTTTTTCTAGCTTTGATTGTAAATGAAAACATCACCTTCAAAGAATCATGATTGATGTTTATATCCAGGAAGTAGAAATTTTCTAACTTCACATGTTTATCTACTCTCTTTTGTTAATTGACTAATTATCTCAATGAATACGAGTTGTATCATCAAATTAAGTTCTATTGATACTATACTAATGATACTTTTAAGTATGTATTTCTTATATCACTAACCACGTCGCTGACCAAGTCACTGATTAAGCCTTTGGCCAAGTCCAGGGACGGAGCCAGAGATCACAAATGAGGAGGGCCAATATAAGATGGATAAAAAAATATTTAAAAAACACTTAATAATGAAACACAGTTTATAATAAAGTTTTTAATTGATTTGTATAATTGTATTTGATTAGATTAAACAGGCGTTCTCCAAATACCAAGGTGCAACAAGCATGCTCCAAATATTCTTCCACCAATGCTTCTGCTTCTAAAATCCAAGAATTTATTATTACTTACTATTATTCCAAACTAACCAATCAAAAGATAGGTGAGATCAATTATATTTTCATGTGAAGCCAATCACGTGGAGAACTAAGGGGTGCCAATATTAATAATTGTGTGTGTAGAAACTCAAGTCAACTAGATTGCAAGCAACAATTACATATGCAGTCAAAAAGTTAAGAGGTGTCATGGCCCCTTCAGGCCCTTGAGTAGCTCCGTCCCTGGCCAAGTCACTGACTGAGTCGTTGTCCAAGTCACTGATTGAGTCTTTGGCTGAGTAGCTAAATATAGATTGTGACATACTTGTGAAGAAAAAGAATCCCAATTTCATATACTATAAAAAATTCTTATCTTTCAATATTACTACAATGTGGTTGATATAATACAAAAGATGTTTTATAGTTCTCAATTCTGAATAATGTACCCTGATATATACAGCATGTTATTGAATATGTCCATAAGGAAGTCACTAGCCATGTCACTAAGTGAAACCATCATGAACTTGCACAAAAACATTGTCTCGTACTCTAACCAAGCAATCTATATATATCCTAAGCAATCTATATACAATAAAAATCTTACCAACAAATATGAGGCGTGCACTTATCATATACAATATCAAGCCTTGTGGCTCACCAATCACGCTGTGAACCATTAAGGATAGAGGGATGAAAGTTAAGAAATGATTAAGAAACAGCATAACTAGAGCCTCTCATTCACTGAAATGATCAATTTTCCTTTGACATCTATATAGATAGGTAGCCTGGCTTTGACACATTGACATAGAATCAAGGTTTCAAATTTCGGTTTCGGTACTTCAAATTTAAGGAAATTTCGGAGAAAGTTTCGATTTCGGTGGAAATTTCGGTTAAAAATAAAGAAATCAAATTAATTACATTTATAAAATGATATTTTTGATTGAAACTTTTACATAGACTAAACTAACCTATAATAAACCTATTTACAATGTAATCTCTCTAAAATTATACATTTATAATAGAATTATGATATTTTATATGGACGAGTAATTAACTAATACTGTAGTAGGTTGCAAAATTAGTGTTTTTATCTATGTGTATTGATAATGTGTTATATATTGATAATGTAAATATGATTGATTTTTTTTAATAATTAGAAAATTACAACGGGGAGAGGCGGGGCAAGTAAAACCAAAACCCCATGAATGAAAATGAACTAGTACAACAAAAGGAATATAAAAGCTACTACGACGTGTTTCGATCGAGCTGGTTGAATTGCTTTCATTTAGTATTATACAATACCGCTCCCAAGTATATAAATTTTGAAAATGATTTTCGTACTTCATCATATGGGCATTGTATGTGTACGTGTTGTTCCCATTCCACATGAAATCTATATATCGGATATTGTAGAATTACCAAATCTGATGTTTTAGTTTATGAAGCATATAATATTTGGGACGAAGCAAAAAGGGAATCAAGTTGTGGTTGGAGCATTCAACTTTTTAGCAGATAAAAGCAAAAAGATTTTTTGTTGTATTCAACTTGATTGTAAAAAAATAAAAAATAAAAAAATCAAAATTTCATATTTTCTCTATGAAGTATGAAGTAAAAAATTTATTGTAGGTGACATAAAAATTTGACAGAAATTTTAGAGAAATTTCGGACAAAATTTCGGTGTGAATTTTTAAATATATATTGTGTGTGTAGATATTTCAGAAATTAAGAATTTCGTGAAAATGTATGGAAAATTTCGGGAAACTCCTGACGGAAATGATATAGCATATGAATTTCATTTCGGTACTTCAAAATTACTGAAATTTCTGCAGTTTCAGAGAAATTTGAAACCTTGCATAGAATCATCACTACCTTGACCTTTCAACTAGTTGTTACTGGCAGTTTTTTGTACATTTGCTTGCTCGAGATTCAACTAGCAAACAGTAATGGCCAATATATCACAATTTAAACTACCTATTGCTAAGAAACACTAAGTCCACTGGTCACAACTCTAGCCTCGACCAGAGAAACAGCCATCAACATCATCTCCTTCTCAAAACTCTCAAGAACAATATGGCATGGGCCATTCTAAATGTCTCCCTCAATCTCATCCGATGTCGGTAATGCAGAACTAGTTCCAACATCTTCGCTTGTGTCAGAGCTTGGATAACTTGACTGCGTTGTGTCACCATTCCATTCTTTCTCATCTTGAGTCAACGCTATCCTATGATTGATTACAATTCTCCATAAGTTTTCACACATGGCCTGCACAATCAATTTTCATTGCTTAGATCAAGTTTTGATCTAGGTAAGCCTTCAGATTTTTGTTCAAACAGCATTAGTGCTTCAGGAGGAGAAGAGGAAGAAGAGGGAGGAGAGAGAGAAGAAGGTAGATGGATTAAATCAAAATGGGTAAAGGCGTGTTATTTGCTTTGAAGGGCAAAAAGGGAACGGAATCAGGTATTAGATGGACTAATTTAACATAAATTGAGAGATTAATGGACTAATATAGGATAATAAAAAATTTAAACTAGATTTAAAATATGGTTATCTACAGAGGATTTTTTTATTTTTTTCATTATCTCATATATTTGTCTCCTATTTAGATAAGCAAAGTGCAAGTAAAATGACATAAGCTCACCCAATTAAACATCATATTTTTTTTTTTACATCAATTATTAAATATTGCTTCATCAATCGTTAAATATGTACTGTTTGTGATAAGTCACATACCTTCATTTTTGGTAAATCATTGATTCGATGACGTCTAAGTAAAGCCAAGTTTTGTGAATAACCAATTTATGTTTTAACTTTCTATCATTCATCTTGTTGCTGCTGGTGATGTCCTTTGGATTCTTCATCCTGTGCACAAAAGCCTCATTAAAGTTTTAGTTATTACATTTGAGCTTCAATTGGAGCTTCAAATCTTGCAAATTAGAATAAATAACTTACGAAACACATCAACTAAAATCTTGAATCTCCTATCAAGCCTAGCTACCTCAAAATTTGCATTCAACTTTTAACAAGTTTATCAAAATCTCCCATGCAAAGATATATACCTTTTACAATATCATTTAAACTAAAGATGTGTGTAAATAGCAAACTAAAAACAACTTAAACACTAAGTTAAGGATAACAATTTAGAATAATGAATAAACATTAAAAAGAACTAAAATTAAAATTTGAAATTGATTTTGAGACTAATCAATAAACCTCCAAATTGGCATAACAGCTTACAATGTAGGGCTTTGGCGACAAGGCAAACCGGAGATAGAGGCTAAACTGTTGTGGAAATGCTTGCCTATTGACTACTATATAAAGTGTTCATGGTTAAACTTGGTTTTATGTAAATACCTTGGTTAAAGAACCTGCATCATTTTTCATTTATGAGTGTTCAAATCCATTGTACGTAATCACTTACCATTCATATCGATTTTATTAATTTACCATTTATACTAAAATAAACTATTAGGAAAAAGGGAGAGAAAGGATTGAATGTACAGCGTACCTACCCTTATCATTTATTGAACTTTATATGGAATGCAATAGGTGAGTCTGACGAGATTTAGTCAGGCTTCGTTTACTATTTATATTGAATTCACATTGGGTAAAAATAGAATAAAGTTTAAAACTATCCACAGGAAACAAATTGACATTATAAATTATTGTTATCGTCACCGAGATGTAATATCCTGAAAATTCGTTACTAATTTCTTGGAATTTTTGGGAATTAATAAAGTGTTCATTTTGTACGATTTTGTGGTCCGAGGGTAGAGTTGAATTATTTTCGGATGAATAATTATTCGAAATGCACGTTTTAGGGGGTTACAAAGTTTGACTTTTTAGTACGTTTTGATTTTGTGAAAACTTCCTTCACGAAATTTGTAGAGCGCGTCAATACGAATTCGTGGACATATGGAACGCGAAAATCGGAGTTCGTATGAAGAAGTTATGGCTTTTGGAAAACGTTTCCATTTTGGTTAACTATGAAAAATCCTGAAAAAAAATCAGAAAATTCAAAAATTTCCAAAAATGGAAATTTTTCTCCTCCCCCTCTCCCGACCTCAATTCCACCCAGCTAACTTCGGAGGCTTCGTTCTCGCCTTCCGGCCACCAATCAGTGCGCCATTTGTTCCTTTCTCTTTGCCTCAGTCCCAACTTCATCTCCGTGAAGTTTCAAGTTGTGGGTAGACCTGTGCACGACGCTGCAAGATCGAGAAGACACACGGTGGAGCTGCAAATCACCTCTAGTCGCCGGCCTTTGTTCTCCCAGCTCCGGCCACCATAGCTCGTGATCCTTGAGGGCTTTTCTAGCCTAGAAGACGTAGAAGCTATATCCAAGACGGCTTGCAGCGATTTGATTGTGGTGATCGAATTTTGAAGCTTTTGAAACTAGGGTTTTTCGGATCCGTCGGCTTGCGAGGTAAAATTCAAATTTTTGGCTTATAATCTGACTATGGTGTAGTTATGAAATTTGCAATTCGAGTTGAGATGAAGAACTTTCATGTTGGGAGTTTTTTCTAATTTTGACTTTGGATGGGTGGCGGCACCGCCATTGTGGTGGCTTCGGCCAGCTCCGGCCACCCCAAAATAGTTTCTTTCCATTTTTGTGTTCTACGTGTCGATACGATCGTTTGCATATATAATTCATAAAGTTTGGATATCTTATGATTAAGTTATGAATTTTCAAAGTTTTAGGGTTTTCCGTTAGATTGATTTTCGATCCGTGAGGATCCGGCAGTCCGATAGACTTGTAGTTTTGATATGTTGATCGTATAAGTATTTCGGAGACCTGGAGTGGTCTGGGATGAAGTTTCGCCTCAATCGGCATTACTTTGGGAATTTTAGGCAAATGGGAGTTCGAAATGTAATCATTTTCGATTCGTGGACTAAGTTAAGATCGTATTGTACTTAGGTGATTGACGGAACGTATTCGATCCATTATCTGCTGTAAGAGAAGACGCATCAAGAGTTAGAGATGAGTAAATCTCACATGGTTCGTTTATGAACCGAGACGCTTATTATTCGGAATTTATTGATAATGTGAAATCGTTTTCGAAAATAAAGATTTGTTTTCAAATTATATAAACTCGATCGTCTACTGTTCATAGGACTGTGGTTCACTGGTAAGAAAATAAATTTTAAGTATATAAATGTTTTTCTCAATGTTTTTGTGATTGTGAACTATAGTTGGTATTAGTGACATTCCTGGTGCGAATGACCACGTATATATATATATATATATATATATATATTTACGTGGAATATATATATATATGATGATGGCGTGACATTGTGATATGCGTATGATTTGGGAATTACTCGTATTATTAATTGTGCTTTACTCTTTTCGGAAATGCAATATATTATGTGATTGATTGATGTGATTGTGTTAAAAAGTATCTTGTGTTGAGTTGTGTGAGACTTTATAAATATTTTTCGGATCTTCGGATATGGTGTCACAGTGGTGACTGAGGCAAGTATATCGGAAACCACGCCTTTGGCCGGGTGAGTTATTACGATCAGTTAGAGCTCTAGTCTGTCTGCCATTGTACTGCATGGGAGTGACTAGTTGGGTTACTTGAGGCCTATGAGTACACGTGTTTTTAAAAGAGAGTACGGGTAGATTCTTTCTTTTATTGTCCAAGAGGGACTTGATTTTCATATTATGGGTGAGTCGTGTTAATATGATTTATTAAAAGTTGATGGGTGATCATCAACTTTGGTGTTGATGGGTGATCATCGACTCTAGTGTGAGTTGTTTGACTTCTTTATCTATTTTCCGTGTCAATCTAATTGTTTTAGTTTAAATATAATCTCCTGAACTAATTTATATGTAGGAGAATTGTGTGAATTTGGTAATCTCCTGAACTAAACTATATGTAGGGATTACTAGATTTCTATTTGGACTATGTGCTTCTCAGTGATCTCCTGAACTAAATTTCTACGCAGGGATTACTAATTTTTACTTAGTGTGATTGTATATTTGGTTGTGTTTTGTGGAGTTAAATATTGTTGCTTTAATTTATCTCACGAGCTGAGAAATTATAAGCATGCCTGACGTGAGTCATTTTAATTGAGTTTACTCATACGAGCTTCACAAGCTTACCAGGTTGTTGTTTCAACCCGGTGCACTATTCCATTGTGTAGAGTTTATTGTGCAGGAAGAGTATTGATTAATTGTAGTCGAAGCTGAGGCGTACTTTCTGTAGCTTGGACGTAGAAGTATATTGGTTTTAGTCTTCCGCTATGTAGAGAGTTGGTGAGCGTGTTTACTTATTGAATTATAACTCAGTTTAATTTGTAAACACTTGGTGATGTGATATGTGACTCTAGAGAACGAGTAGGTATTGACATTTGTGAGCTCGATTTATTTAATTGAAAAATTCTCTATGTGTTTTCCTTTGTTATATTTTCGCATTTCGGATTTGAATATCTTTATTCAAAATTCGGGGTGTGACACGAGATGTGGAAACCATGGGCTGTCTGATGTTGTACCATATCTCAACGTACAAAATTCTCTGTATTCCAAACGTACTCAATGCTTTCACCAAATTACTCAACCATTTTTGCACAAGGTCTGCACAACGTGACCCTTTAGTGTGTCAAATCCTTCAGATCTAAATAACAATTATGTTAAATATAAAATCCATTATATCTTAAATCAATCCACTTAAAAAAATAAAATCAATCCACTTGGACCAAAAACTTATATTTTTAGTTTTAATCAAAGCCTGTCGAAGTTGTTGATTTTTGTTTTTTTTGTTTTGGATTCTCATCTCTGTGCACATATTATTCTTTCGTTAGCTTATATGTAGAAGATAAGATATCAAAGTCTGATAGGTTAAATACTTAAACTTAAGACAAAATAATATAATAAGAAGGGAAAATTGTCGGTACCATACATGACTTTTGGCCCATTCTAAACTTTCGTACCTCATGTTAGCTCCGACTGAAGTTTGGTACCTGGAGCCATTAGCTCCGTTACAAAGTTGACGGATTTTGATCATTAAATGACTAATATACCCTTTTGTTTTTATTTTCCTTAATTTTTAGGCGGCCGCCTAGGCTGGGCGACTGGTGGTTGGGCAATAAGCAGCTCGCCTGCTCCTCTCTGCAACTGCAAGATGTGCATCTCTCTTAATCCAAAACCCAGTGAAATCAGCCTCTCTCAATCGACCACCGTAGTGACCATGACTCCGCCTTCAACCACCACGCGCCTCTCTCTCTCTAGCGCCTGACGTCTCAATCCGATTCTGAGGCTCAGAACTTCATCTCTGATATTGCTCCTTTCTCTCAATCTCTAGCCTTCATCTTTGTCTCTGTCTCTCCTTGTTATTCAGTTTTCAGTCAATTCCAATTATTTGGTTTACGATTGGGTCTATTGATTCGAATAATTGAGTGGGTTTTCTAAAATTTTGTTTCTTATTGATTGGGTCTATGAAATCCATGTTGGCTTGCTTCAGTTGCTGATTGTTTGGAATTGAATCAATTGATGCTTCGTTAATGCTTCATTAATCCAATTGCTGGTTGTTTAATGTTTATTAAAACAATTGCTCATTGTTTGGAAAATCCAGTGGATGATCCACATCTTGGCTCAAAGCTAAGACACCCAGTAAAGAAATGAGCCAAAGTTTGAAACTTTGAGCTTCTTGAAACTCATTTTGGATGGTTGAGACTAATGGGTTATTGAATTTGAATGGCGAAGTGAGTTGGACTGAAGAAAATTTGTATCAAAGACAAGTTAGAGCCTTAAACAACGGATGATTAGCAAACTCTGCCTTCACTACATCTATACGTTAAATGATCAATTAAGCTCCTGGGAAGTTTTGGTATAGGTGTTTTTGGGGCCTTATCTTTTTTCTGGGAGACAAAATTGGAGAAGATGAGAAGAATAGGACTAACTCAGGGATTAGGTATATAGATTTGGGTTGTGGGGAAACCGTTGAATGTAAACGAAACTAGCCAAAGTTTGAAGCTTAATTTGAGCTTCTTGAAGCTCATTTTGGATAGTTGAGACTAATGGGTTGTGGAATTTGGACATTGAAGTGGCACTGCTTGAAGGTTCAGAGAGAGAGAGTGAATAGGGAGAGAGAAAAAAAAAACTAAGATTAAAAAAATAATGAATTAAGACATGAAAAGACGAAAACAACCCTTAGCATGCATTTTCCGTAACGGAGCTAACGGCTCCAGGTACCAAATTTCGGTCTGGGTCAGAACGTCAGGTACCGTTATGATATTTTCTAAACGTGAGGTACGAAAGTTTAGAATGGGTCAAACGTCAGGTATGGTATGGACGATTTTCCCTAATAAGAATTATTAGAAACAATGTAAGGACCAATGTTTGTGATGTATTTGACACAGCGGTAACACAACGGAATAGAAATGATACATGACAAAATGATTGGAATATGTAGAGTAGGGTGACATTTTTTCCATTCAGAACTAACAATTGCTCAGTAAAGTCAATTTCCTATACGGCTCTTCTTCTGGTAAACATTCTGGTAGTGTTTTAGGCAATTCTCTATTAGTCATATAACAAATCTGGACGAGAATTACCTGGCTATTTTTTCATTTGGTTAATGGGAAAATTATGGCAGATCTAGGTGAGAATCAGAATTGTAAACGGTTTTTTGTTGTTGCTGTTTATGGAGTTAGATCGGTTAACTAACTTTGCTAATATTATTTGTAGTGCTGGAAATTGATTCCATCTGTAAGTTAGAGCACTCTGGTTTCTATAAAATAGAAGATGGATGAGAACAGTGTAGTTTCACAAAATAGCCTAGGTGATGGTATTTAAAGAAAAAACTATCTCAATTAACCGGTAACAGGTTATTGGTAACCGTTATAATATGCAATAAAAATTGAATGCATACAACCAAGGAGTGGTGGTATTTTGAACCCCTGAATAAATGTTAAATTATTTGGCAACAAATATCAAATTCTATTTACTTACGAATTTTCCTTATGATTTATATATGAATTATTTGTTTTGTTTTTATTTTTATACCCAACAAATAACTTAACAATACCAGTAAATATTTTGTGTGGCCTTGACCCAATGCCCAAATTTTACAAAAAAAGTTTGTCAGTTATCCCACCAATGGTTTCAAATTCTCACTTATCCCATTTAAGTGTTAAAAGACTATATTGACTCCGATAAATTATCAAATTATAATATGCCACTCTTAGATCTCTCCCTCCTCTCACTCTCACCTTAATCTCTCTCTCTCCCCTCTGTCTTTGTTCACGACAGATGACTTCTGATGCCAACTGCTACAATAAATGGTATGGTATCAGGTACGACCAGGAGACCCATTGTGCTGCCGACATAAACCTCCAAGGAGAATATGAGGACCCGATTTTCGAATGTGCCAAAAGAACTAGCTACATGACCGGGATGATCTCTCCGGCCATTTGCCGCTGGACACTCCTCTCCAGCAACACATCGCCAACTGGAAGAGCATCTCCAACGAGATTCCCCTGTGCATCTCCAACTTACCTTTCCTCTGGATGCTTGACCTCATCGGAAACAAACTCACCGGACCGTTCCTGTCTGACATCGACTCACCATTCTCAACGTCGCTGACAACCTCATCTTCGGATAAGCTCATATTCTCGGCTTCTTATATCAGTTACTTAGATTTGAGCCACAACCACCTCTGTGAAAAGATTTTGGTCGGTTGGCTGTTCAATCACCTGGAAGCAAAGTAATTTTTTCTTTTTGAAATAGGAAGCATCGTAGTTTAGTTGCAAGAAAATATGTTGTTATCTGAAGAGTTAACTTTGATCACCATTGAGCTGTATATTTGTTATCGATTTGATTGAAGTAACAAAACTCTAGTAGCTAGTTCAATTTAAGGTGCATTGCTTTCTATTTTCTTTTTCCAATAAAGTTCTTTTACTGAGGGTCAATAAAAAGTTTATTGTCCCCAATAAAAGATTTTGAATTGAAGTAATTTCCTCATCTTCTTTATCAATCAAGTTTTATGTGTCTAATTTTTGGGAGATGAGTCTTTCTTCCAAATGCCCAAATTATATTGGTTTTATTGACCTCCAATAAACTTTTATTGGCCCCCAATAAAACCCTATAAAATTTTATTGCCCCCCAATGAAAGGTTGTGAATTTATGTAATCTTCTCATTTTCTCTTCAATAAAAGTTTTACTTGTCTAATTTTAGGAAGATTAGCCCCTTTCCCCCCATAAACTTGTATTGCCTCCAACGACTTCTCTGAGGATATCTGGCTGCCGGTACAATGACTTCTCTCTCTTCCACACACACACACACACACTCTCTCTCTCTCTCTATGTGACAAGGTGAGGATATCTGGCGGCCGGTACAATGACTTCTCTCTCTTCCACACACACACACACACACTCTCTCTCTCTCTCTCTCTCTCTCTCTCTCTCTCTCTCTATGTGACAAGGTGAGAGAGCACAAAATGGTCTAAAAAATAAACAAAAAACAAATAACAAAAAAATAATTGGGTATTAAGGAACAATATGAGTAGTATTAAGGTTAAGGGGAAAAACTTATAATTTGTTGTGGTAAGTGATGTTATTGTAACTCAAATTAGGGTAAAAGGACGTTTCCCCTATTTTTATACCCAGCAAAATCTTCTGCCTAATTTCTCTACAAAACAATTATGAACTAAATCCTCTTAAAATGCTTTTGTTTGGATAATTCCATCGTCCCATGAGATTGAGCGGAAAAAAATTGGGAGAAAATAAAAACACTTGTTGGGTATGAAAATAAGGGTAATATTGGACAAAATATTTTATTAGATGTAGCAAGATATTTGTTGGATACAATTAGTTAAACCCTTTTTAAGATCCTAATCTCTTATTGGATCCGTCGAAGTTTAGAGAGAGAAAATGTAGAGAGAGAAGCTCTCTTGGAAAATGGTATGGACACTTGGTTCCAATTTTATAGGCAAAGATCTGCCACGTGTCAAGACATGAATGGTTGGTTTGGTGCCATTTGTCAACTTCTTAATCAAACACCAACAAGCTTATGCCACTTGTAAGCACACAAAGACATAATGTCATCACTAGACAAATGTCAATATGATCTTGCACAAGACATATCGACCAACGGTAATGCACCGCGTCGCCACCTAATGATTTCCACCTAAACTTGATAAAATAATTAAAAATAGCTCGGGAATCCAAAAAATACTGCAAACTTGTGGCAACATCTACTTTTCACTTCCCACTTCAAAAATAAAATTCGAGCAACTTCAAAACTTGGGATCTCACAAACCATCTTTATTCCAGATGCATCATTCTAAAGCTCCTGGTCCTGATGCTATGTGGCCATATTTTCATTAGCAACATTGCGATTTGGTTGGTCCAAAGGTTGGTAGTGCAGTTATGCACTTTTTAAACACAAAGGATGCTCATTCTGATTTTAATATTACTCATGTGATGTTTATTCTGAAGTGTAAAGGAGTAGGGTTGTCAATGGGTTGTGTTGGGTTAGGTTCGTATCAGGGTCAAGGTATTTGTAGTGTCATGAGAGACAGACCCAAAACCTAAACCCAACCCATTTAATAATCATGTTAAAAATTTGAACCCAAACCCAACATATTTATCAAACGGGTCACATGTTTCCAACCCACTTAACCCATTTAATAAATAGTTCATGTTATGTTGGACAAAATGACCCCGTTTAAGGGTTAACACTACGACCAATTTAACTAAAAAAATGCATAAATTGATTAAATTAACTAGAACCCCATAAGACAAAGAATATAGATAATTATATATAATTCATAAATAATTAAATCCAATAATGATGAAGCAAAATATTTCAAATTGTCCAATTCTGGGATCAAATACTCCCAACGTCCAAATTTTCAAGACTGACGCTGAACTCCGATCACCAATTCGGAGGTTACCGGAGACTTTTATTATCCTCCAATAAAACCCAATAAATTTTTATTGGGGGCAATAAAGTTTATTATGTATTGTTAGGGGCAATAATATCGGCAGCCGGATTCCGATCTCCAGTCACTGGATTCAGGCGGCAAGTCTCCGTACTCCGCTCATTAGATTCTCGTAAAGTCTCCAATGACTTTTCTCTCTAAATGTGTGTGTGTGTGTGTGTGAGAGATTGCTTTACAAAATTTAAAAATAAATAAATAAATAAAACTTAATTGGGTATTAGGGATTAAAAATATGTAATTGTAAGTGGGTAATCTCACAAGATGTTTGGATTAGTGAGATCATTGTAGCTCAATTTTGGATAAATGAATATTTTTCTCTTATTCTTATTGGGTACTGAAGGGTTGTCTGCTACTCTGCTTTGTTATCGTATGATGCACCACAAATACGATATCGCACAGTTTTGCACAAGAAAACGCAGGTTAGAAACCGCACCGAAATAAAGCGGTGTCACTTCTCTCCCAAACTACACCGCCCCCCATGTGGTTTCGTGTCCTAACCCACCCGGTTTAAATCACACTGTCCCGCTTTTTTATTTATTTTTGTTTTTATATTAATTTTCTTATTGGTTACAACTCCAAATTTATCTAGGCTTGAGTGCACCTGATCTGCAATTAGGGTTACCTAATAACATGAACTTATTCAGTCTATCCCAAATTTATTATTCTTTTCTTTTTTCATTCTGTTTTAGTTTTCAATGATTTCAATAATTTCTAACTTTGTTTTATTTTACTTTTGTCAATTTTTTTGGGTTGTTGGATACTTGGATAGAATCAAATGAGGCTTGAAAGTGAAAAGAGTAAAAATTTGTCCCTCATTTTATGGACTAAAAGCTTAAAAGCAATAACCGGGTTGACGAATCGCACTGCACCAAAAACGTGATAACCGGATTAATTAATTTAGCACATTTGAAATGCTGTTGCGGTTTACAAAAATGGACAATCCGATACAAGTGGTGCGGTTCCGGTTTCAGCCTTAATCAGCATCACCCCGCACCGAGCCCACCGGTGAATGCAGGTCTATTGCGTGGGCTTCAAGTCTGAGAGGGGCACCTCACCGAATTTAAAAAGATAAATGAAATGAAAGATTTTTTGGTCAACAAACACAAATAAAATGAAAGATTGACGACAAGAAAAAAGAAGGAAACAAAATTCCTGGTAATAAACGCCTCGCACGTGTCAGGCAAAGAGAGTTTGTTACTACCTTGCTGGCACAATCCCATTGGTTCAATGATAACATCGCCTCAAATCCAATCTGGCAGAGAATATATGACAGTAAATAATAAAAATTCTATGAGAAAAGTCCTTACACGTGACCAGCACGTGACCATCCAGCGTTTGTTTTCTTGCCGAGGAAGGAGCAAAGAAAGAGTCGGAGTGTGACACAGACTACGCGTTTCCAAAAGAAGATTCTTCTGGCCTGCTATATAATCTCCCCCAAAATGTCACCACCGGTTGGAATTAGGGTTTTTGTAAATACCACCTTTTAGCTTATGGAATTCGATGGAGGCCTTGAATTTTTAGACAGCGGCGTTGACGTGATCGGAGAGATCGATTGGGGTTTCGTATTCGACGACGCGAAGGGGTTAGATTTGTTGCAGGAGTTGGAGAACCCGGCCGTCACGGCGGCGACTGGGGCTTCGCCTTCTTCGTCGTCGTCATCGACGGTGGAAGATGCTCCGGCTAACCCGGAGACGGGATCGATTGACACGTGGATCGGCGAGGTTGAGGACATGCTGATGAAAGACGACGACGTCAGCAAGGTGGAAGCTTCGGAGGAGCCGCCTAAAGAGTACTATGAGAATTTTTTGGCGGATGTACTCGTGGACTCGCCGTCGATGGGATCTCCGGCCGACGTGGATTCGAATTCAAACGGCTGCGCTGAGTCGGAGAAGGAGAAAACCGATGGATCGCCGCTCAACAATGATACGGATGCTGACGCAGACGCTGACGATCCTGTCTCCAAGAAAAGGAGAAGGTACTGTTAATTTGTTCATATTAATCCTAAATGGATTATTGAAATCGAGGAGAATGCTTGAATATAATACGATTATTTGTTAAATATGCCAGAATTTGATATTTTTAATTAATTTATTAGTGTGGCTATATATTCAAAATGGTTAAAATGGGGATTTGCCTTGGTGATTCAGGGGGGAATTGACTTTTTTGTTTTTGTTTTTGGGTTCTAAATGTATGATTATATGTGCTCATATAGGAGTAATCGGATTCACAAATCATAATCTCAGTTATATCTGTAATGATATGATATTAAGTCGAATAGAATACTCAATTTGATGGTTTCTTTTAAAGTTTGGTGTGTTCCGTGAATATTGTGATGATAGTCTTTATTTAATTGCTGTAGTATTGGTTTACAAGTGTAGTTGATCTGGAAACTGAACTTATTTCCTGATTTTTATGCTCTGGTACTTGGACAAATCAAAGGAGAATGAAACATAAAAAGAAGGGGATTATTGTGATGATTATGCTTTTCAAATTCTTCCTTTTTAGTGGTGAAGTAATGGATTACAATATTAACTTATATGTCACAAATAAAATTGTGCTGCACTTATCCTTGTAGTCATACTTTGGTGATTGAGCAAGTAAAAGGATAATGAAACATAAAACTAAGGGCAATGAGTTTTGAGAGTAAACAGGCTCTCCGAACGATCTAAATGCAAAAGAACTTGAATTTAGTTGGAATGTATTAGATCATTTAGTTATATTTACGATATGATCTGATAATAGTGGATGTGGTTTGCCATCATTCCAGGCAGCTGAAAAATAAGGATGCAGCGATGAGATCAAGGGAGAGGAGAAAAATGTATGTCACAGATCTGGAGATGAAGAGCAAGTATTTGGAAGGCGAATGCAGGAGGCTGGGGCGTTTGCTTCAGTGCTGCTATGCCGAGAACCATGCTTTGCGACTTGGTCTACAGATGGGCAATGCATATGGCCGTGGTATTTCTGGTACCAAGCAGGAGTCTGCTGTGCTCTTGGAACTCCTGCTGTTGGGTTCCCTGCTTTGGTTCCTGGACCTCACGTGCCTATTCACCCTTCCTCTAATGCCCCACCTACTACTACTAACTCTAAATCAAGAGCAGGCAAACAAAGCTCTAGAAAGTGTGGGTCCAAGAGCAAGAGGGGAAGCAAGTAAGATGGTTTTGGCGCTTCAGTCTCAATCTTTTGTGAAGACTAGGAGGTGCAAGGCGTCTAGGACGAAGATGAAATATGCTTTCCTTGTGTCTTGAGTTTCTGAGTGAGCTTTGCTCTTCTCTCTCTCAAATATGAAGAACTACTGTGAAGAACTCTCAGCTGGTTGGCTGGGTTATGTTCTTTTATTTTTGTATTTTTTTCCTTTAATGCTGGTTCTTTAGGCATTAGGTGTATTAGGCTTAAGTGCTGGCAGATGGCCTTATCGAGTAAACTGTTTGAACCATCATCTACATACGCTATGTTGTTGGGTATGATATGAAATCTTTCAACTCCTGCCCGTAATAACTTTGGATATGTTAATATATCTCGATTCTCTTTGTATATTGATGATGTTGCTACTCTAAAATGTCTTTAACAGTTGCTAACATTGTCTGTTGCTCATGTAAGATTTTTCAGCTTCAGAATGATCCAATTGACCACTTAAGAATGTCTTTTCCTTAATGTGGAGGATAATTATGATGTGGATGAGGATGTGTAGGATTATAGGGATAAATCAATTAATTAGGAAGTATTTAATTTTGGTAAGATATTTATTGTTTTCTGTACTGTCCTTTTTAAATTTATTTACTTATCTTTGGTGTGCTGTTAATCTAGATTCTCTCTCAATACTCAATTGCTTCACGATCTTGATTCTACCTCTTTGTTTTCTCACCCTTCACTCTATTATTATACTCTTCCAGCAAGAGTCTGTATCTTGTTCAAGAATTTACTGTATAATCTAAATCCCTCATTGTCGTAAATTCATTTATTTTCAATATCCAAAATTTGAGTATAATTTTACGGTGACCTTACGAAGTAAAAAAAAAAAAAAAAAGAATTGGTTACATGTAATTGGCCCTAATAATTAATAAAAACTAAAATTATGTTCCAGCTCGCTCAAGGTAACAGTAATCTATCATGATTAGGAATCCTAGGCCTGTAAGGATTGTAATTGCCGAATCCTAAGCCTGTAAGGATAGTAATTGCCCACCCTGTAGGCTGTAGCATATAGTCAGTGGCTCGAACTAAATATCTAAAATGATAGCATAGGTTTGGGTGCTGTTCGGTTCTTCCCACACAAATATTTTTCTTTTCTTTTACATTTGAGTTTAGCCCAACCTCAAATTCCTGGATCTGCCAGCGATGTCTACGCCGACTCTACAACTGAGGGAGGGACATGGTTGAACTCGATGAAGCTGCGCGAAAGATCTTCAAAATGTTGCTGGGAACGCTTGACCATTATAAATTGAAGACAGAGCTTCGTGTCGCAAGTGGATGGGTTCGTGATAAACTTTTGGGAGCAGAATGCAATGACATTGACATTGCTTTGGAAAATATGACGGGGAGCGATTTTGTTAAAAAGGTGGAGAAACACATGAAGTTTATGGGGGAAGAGGTTCGAGGAAGTGCCATTATTCGAAGCAATCCCAACCAATCAAAGCATTTGGAAACGGCGAGGCTGCGCATATTTGATACATGGGTTGATTTTGTGAACTTACGTTGTGAAGAGTACAGTTGCAATAGCCGAATTCCTATATGCAAAAATATGGCACACCGGAACAGGATGCAATGAGAAGGGATCTAACGATTAACAGTTTGTTCTACAATATCAATACCAAAAGTTGAAGATTGGACCAACAGAGGCATCAAAGATCTAAAGTCCGGGAATACTGCGACTCCTTTGTCACCAAAGGAAGCTATTATGGAGGATCGAGCGCGTAGTCTACGAGCTATTCGTATTGGCACAAGGTATGGATTCACACTAGTTGAACAGCTAAAGGAAGCTGCTGCCAGTGATGAAGTGAAGGCAGCTCTTTCAGCTGAAGTTAGGGAGCTGAAATTGATCTCATGATATCTGGAGACCAACCTGTCCAAGCTATGACCTTACTGTGTGACTTCAATTGGTTTTGGTATCTGTTCCGTCTTCATCCTCAGTGTGAGCCACCATCAGACGGGGCTTGTGTCACCTACTTGGAGTCTATATGTAACCTTATTGGGGTAATTGGGTCCTCTACCTTTACTGATGAACAGAGAAGGATCTCCTTCTATGCTGCTATGTTCCTCCCACTTAGGACGACCATGTACAAAGATGAGAGAGTAGAAGAGATGATTCCTGTCGTGAATTTCATTTTCAGGTACTCGCTTAAGAGAAAAGTCAGCGATGCAGAAACTGTTATAAAGATACACAATGCATTGGAACAGTTCTTGCCTCTGCTTCCGCACTTTGGATCCAGTGGATCCAGCGTACAACTCCTCGCTGAAGATGATTTGGGAACCAGAGAGTGTGCTGATGATCTTTCTACTACGTCAAAAGAATCACAACTCGGAGTACTGATGGGATTTCTTCTACGAGAAATTAAAGATTTGTGGACAGTTGCATTGCTGCTGTGCTGTTCAGAAGATCCGTTGAACAAGAACTTCACATTAGAGGATCGAACAGCTTTGTTTAGAAAAGTCCAAAGCGCCATAATTGATGATCTAGGTCTTGACAGAGTCTGGGATGTAAAGCCATTACTCAGTGGAACGGATATTATTAAACATCTGGACCTTAAATCTGGAGGACCAGTTGTCAGTGAATGGAAACGGAAAGTATTTGCATGGCAGCTCGCTCATCCTTCAGGGACTAAAGAGGAATGCAGAGATTGGATGAAGAAAACATTCTTCAAGTACTAGCTAGAATGACTTCACATGGAGCACTATTTTCATATCTTAATATCAGACTTTGGCGCCTTAAACAAGTATTTCTGCTGCCCTTGTTAGCATTTGATAACTTCGTATACTGATCCCTAGGGGATCTTCTTTTTAATGTATGTTTAAGAAAAACCAATTAGTGGTCACTAATAACAGTTCATCTCAGCAAGAACAGCAACTAACAATGAATGAGGATCTAAATACCGCCACATCCCAGCAATACTCCTTCCGATTGTCGATGCAAAATCAAGAAGCACCGGAATGGCTAACCTTCTTGCTTGTCAGTAGAATTCCCAATTGAACTGGCTTTGTGCTCTGAGCTCTCACTCATCGAATCCTCTTCCTTCTCCAATTCTGCTTTCTCGGCCCTCAAGAAAAAATCGTAGTAATATTGATTCTCCTTCATACACTCATCCAAAGTTTTGAAGACCTCAACACACTTTGCAGCAGCATAATTGTTGTTTTTCTCAGACTCTTTAATGCACTGTTCCCAAGCTGTGAATCTCTCTCCGCACGGACCTGCTTTCATGAATAAGCAAAACCCGCACTCACCTTTCTCTTCCTCTGCATTTTCTTCTTCTTCTTCTTCTTCTTCTTTGACATTCTCTGATTGGCCGTCATTTTTCTGAGAAGGCAGCGGAAGTGTGGAGTTGGAAGAGTTAGGTTCGGTTGTGATCGAAGCACCTCCCATGGATGCTCAAAGCCTCTTAAACATGACAACATGGTAAAAATTTGGTGTCAATAATAGTCAGAAAAATATAAAGAAAGTAACTGCAAGATATACATTTTCCAATGTTGATGACAATCACAAGACTTTAGTCCAAGGTTAGTTATATGGTTATTGATGACCAAAACAGTAGAACTATCTACACTCTCTAGACCTTACTACAACACATTTAAGCTACTAAACATTTAATTCGAGAGCGTTGAAGAAGGTTTATTATTCCAGGACCTCTTTCCAGCCAAAAATAATATGTCCCGTCACCAAGAGCAACACAGGATAGGAATATGAGAAACCATATCCATACTGTACTCTTGAGTAGTAAACCTCAACCCATCAACATGGAAAGACAAAAAGGGTTTTCATACCCAACACAATATAGTACCTTATTACTAAAACTAGAAGTTATCCTTCATTCTGCCTATATTATTATAAGAAATGACTAAACAAATTATTCATATTCTCAGTTCCATTATTGAAAGAAAACTGTCCAGATCAATATATTTCATCATGCAAGGTGACAGTAAGTTTGCAGGCAGATTCTCTGCACAAACAAAACTACAAACTGTTCAATATTAGTACCCAGTTCCTATTACTATATAACTTTCCAAACTTAATGGACCCCTGAGGAGTGTATTTCTGCTCAATACTCTTGGCTAAACTTTAGCAAACAGCAAAGACAAGGCCACATATACTATATGCACAAAACAATATTTTATTAATTGAAAAGGAAAAAAAAAAAAAAATTATGACACTGAGCTTAGTGCACCAATATCTATCTCTTTTGAAGATTGACATAGGCCAGAGTGACAAAGGATCTCTTAAACAATTCAGAACAACTGTGGAGTTGCTTTGTTGTGCAGAAGTTTGAGGGAAAAATGGATTTGACTATTGACAGTAACATCACATAAATAATGTTTAACAACACTTCACATGAGGCTGATAAGTAAAAAGAAACACAAGTTGATAAACCACAGCAGGGAAGTATAGACCATGTACAAAAACAAGGACAAAAACGAGGACAAAAACTCACAGGACTTCTCAAAGAACAAGTTTATAAACTAGAATATGTTCAGATGGTTTGATTAGAATCCTTATCTGCGTCGAGTTCAGGTGCTATTCTTCTTCTTTTCTCCTCTTAAGCATTAGCCACAAACGTCACCAGACACTGGTGGGATGAGGTTTATAAACTCCTCACATAAAACCATGCAGTCACAAAGCTAACACCTAGACAGAGGCATACGTCGGGGGTGGGTGCAGAGTGGATGATTTCAAAGCAGACTCCGCAATCATTAGATAGAAGCCTTTCCAAGCTCAAATTTACACGCACATAAACACCACACTTCCATCTTAACTATTAGGTTCCATCTCACATTCTCACCTACCATGTATCCAACCTTGCGACTATTACGCAAGTCCTCAATTTAGATTCTAATGGTTAATGGGCAAGCATTGAATCTGTCCATGCCATACAATTTAAGGTAGTATCACATTAACCATACCTGCAACAGTGTATACTGTATAGTAACACAAAGGACACCTTATATAGGTACTACATTTCAGCACAAAAATTCAAAATGTTAACACGCAGGACACCTCTCTACAATTGTTCCAAAACAAAACAACGATTGTTCCACACAAACCATAACAGCACTTAAACTATCCATCCACAAGCGATAGAAGGCGATTAAATGAAGATATAAGTTCATGGCTTGCATATCTTCCATAGGGGTGGTTAAGATACAATCATGCATATGTAGGATTGAACAACTATTGTATGCAAATCCTCAACTTAAATCCTTATTAGAACGCTACCATATCTTAACGGACAGATAATGAACCTGGCCATCACATAAAACTAAGAACAATGTACAAGGCATAATGTAAACCAAATTAAGAACAATTTTGATAGCTAGATTATGGGGTTTGTAATCAGAACAATGCAGCCATGTAAAACCCATAAACAGTAAATTGAACTAACCGCGGTGAGCTTTCCGGCAGCGAAAGTTCCTTGACGGCGGCGGAGGCCAAGCCGGTGAAGCGAAGCGAGGGCTAATCGAAGTCGCTGGAAACAGCTCCGACTCTCTCTCTCCTACACACTGGTCAGACTATTTGAGCTTTCAATAAATAAATAAAAAATATATATATATATATTATTTAAAAAAAATTAAAAAAAGAAACAAAACGACGTCGTTGCAGGTATTTTTGGGAACAATAAAAAGCAACTGCTTGTTTTCATTTTAGCGGGGTTGAGGCGAAAATGAAAGATGAAGTGGCGCTCTTTTCCTTTTGGCTCAGTGTTTGATTCTCAATCCGACTAGGGTTTCCCAGAAATATAAGCAAACCTTCTTTTCTGTGCTGCAGGCTGCAAATTCCGAGTTGCATAAACTTTGGGTAGGTTCCTCTTCTACTTCTAGCTTCGGTTATTCGGTTTGATTTTCTGGATTTGGTTTTACAGTTACTTGTTGGTAAATCGGTAAGATTTTGAATTGTATTGAGAGGAAAGTTTTAATCTTTGTATTTTCTTGTTTGATTAGCCAACAGAAAATGCGCCTTTTGAATTTATAGTTTGTTTAACCAAATTTTGGAGTCTTTAATATTGAATTTGATATAAATAGCTGAAAATCTATCAAAGAAACCCAATGACCCAGTTCAAAGTTGACGTCTTTATCTAGAGAAGAGATAACAATAGTTATAGGATTGGTGCTTTATCATATAGAGTTGCATAGTTTTGCTTTTCATGTCTATAATCCGATGCTTGCAGGTGTAAGGTGGTCTTAACAACACAAACAGAAACCAAGTAGAATGGAAAACAAGCATAAGTTATTGGCAACTGCAAGTTCTCAAGCTCAAGGAGTGTCTCATGAAACTATAAGAGATAGATTCAGTACTCTTCCGGATGAAATTGCTCATCATATACTGTCAATGGTGGATTTAAGAGATCTCACTCGTGTAGGTGCCGTGTCAAAGAGATGCTATGAGTTTTATCTCTCAACTCCATCATTCCGCTTTGACTCGCATTATGATAACATGCAGCGCAAATCAAACAAGATGAATTGTTTCGATCAGTTCTTGCGTCGTCGTGGGAATAATAAGATACATCATCTTGGTATTGATTTGAGTTTCCCGGCAAGCCTCTCCTGCAAGGTATTCCAAGTCATGACGTGGATTGTTATTGCGGCAAAGTGCAGTGTTGAAGTGCTTAATCTTCAGTTGACTATGCGATCCAAGGGGAATATGGTAGGTTTGCCGTCTTCCATATTTCGTTGTGGATCTTTGAGGTCACTATTGGTGAAAATGGAGGAGATTTTCAAAGTTCCATCCTTTCCTTGTCCCAATAATCTCCAACGCTTGAACTTGAGCTACGTTAGAATAGATGAGGAGTTTTCCAAATGGATCTCAAGTTCCTGCAAATGCATTAAGGAAATAAAGCTCTTAATGGTTAGCACGGATAATTTAACCATTGAGAACTCATCTTTGGAATCATTTACTTTTGTGGCCTGTTCCGACCTCTGCTGTCTTAACATCTCAGGTGAGAAACTTGAAATTATACATATAAAGTGGAAATTCTTTAAGCCAGGCAGCAGATCATTACATTTATGTGCTCCAAATCTAAAATATTTGAAGTGGGTTGGGGATTTGGTGAGTCATCCAAAACTGGAGAAATTATTATGCTTAGAAAAGGCTGAGATTTTTCTGGAGGCCAAGTCAATCTGTGTCTGTGACTTTCACAATGCATTTGAGTTGCTTTGCAGTATTTGCAGGGTTAAAGCACTTATTCTAAGTGATAAGACCATTAAGGTATGCAATGTACTCAGCAAACATATATTCTCCTTTAGTAGAAGCAAGATTATTTTGGAATTAGGAATTTTGCTGATTATATTTATAACCGCTGTACAATCCTTTTGAAGCATTTTACAACAAACAAACCTTGTCCATGAGCCTATGGAATGCATAACAGGGTAGCTAATATACGATTTTAAACCTTCTATATTCTTTAAAATCTAGTTATGGCATTGATTTTCCTATAATGCTATTGGCTGATCAAGGATCTCTGTGGTTTTGGAAATAGGTTAGCTCAATGTAACTGGTTTTTGTTGTAGGGTTTTTTGAGTGCTTGTACTTTTCCCAATATAATAGCTTGCCTTTATAATATTGCAGGCTTTGTTCAGGCAAGGTTCCATGGCTGCACCTATCTTTGATACTTCTTACTTGCGTATAAATACTGCGAACCTGAATAACGCTCTAGTCCCAGCAATGGTCTCTCTTATGAGAGGAATGTCAAATTTGAATACTTTGGACATAAAGTCTGACCCTTCCTTTTTCTTCCTCGAACCGAAAGTGAGTTGAATGTATATATTTCCGTTCTCTCATTCACACACAATACACATATGCAAAGAGAGTAGAATGAGGAGCATATTGATTTTGGTCAAAGTTGCCTTGTTAGAATTGAATTTTTTATATCTTACATTGTTGTTTTTATAATGTATGACCCTCTGCAGAAGTTATAATTGATTTATCTAGGTTGGTTTTGTAGTTCTGGGAATAACATGTTTCTTGATACTTGTTTGATCATTGTTATCCTTACAAAATAATTCTAATTGATTTTGCTTCTTCCCTTTCCAGGCATGCGGATTTAATGGGAAATACTGGAAATCCCAAAACCTGGATTTTGTAAACCAGCTTAAGGAGGTAACAATAGAACTTTCAAATGGTAACAATGCATGGCAATTGGCAAGGTTTATTCTCGAGCATGCTCAGAATTTGAAGAAGATGACCATATTTTATTTACCCAGAAAATTACATGTTATTGATAAGGTAAGTAACAGCAAGAAGATCTCCTCTGCCACAATTGACTTTCATGAGAAACAATGGAGATAAAGCAAAGAAGGTTTAGTTTCTCAAAGAATCTATCGATGTTTTGAAATTCAGTTGGAGGTTGATATAGAGGGCATTTTGTTTGAAAGAATCAAAATCTTGAATGCTTTCTCTCTAATGTTGCTGTAAACAGGGTAAACTGTTTCTAGTTGTTGATATTATACTGTTGGCAGAGCCGTCCCTTGACCAAGGCAACCAAGGCAGTGGCCTTGGGCCTCAGTTTGGGGAAGGCCTCCATCTCAAAATGCCTATATATATGCTAAAAAAAAAAACATAGACAGTAAAAGAAAAAATACGCAAAACTGCAGTATATAGAAGACGACGTCGAGGTCGATGAAATCAAACCCGTGACTCTGTGAGGCCTCAAAATTTCCTCTTTTTCTTTTGTATTTGTAAGTTAAACACCCCAAACTTTTCTCTTTCTCCATCACTCTAGGATTAGAAAGAAGATAACTAAAAGTTTTGCTCTCACTTTCACTAATTTAGGTAAAAATGAAACGTTGGCTGTTGAAACATGAATTTTTGATTTCCTTATGATTTTTTCAAAGATAAACAGTAACATTTCTTCCTTTTATGTCTATTTAAGTCATTGATAGACTCTCATAGATGCATAGAATTAATCTTTCTCGTCCTCTTACTCAATTATGAATTTCATCATCTGTTCTAATTTCGTAATCAGAATTCAGATAGTTGATACAATTGTAACAAACCATCTGTCACGCCCCGAATTTTAGAATAACAATTCAAAATCCGAAACATGAAAATACTACAAACTCAAAATAATCATCCTGAAAATTTCTTTTCATAATACCCTCACACACACGAAATAAAATCAAACCGAATTTAGTCTCGGTTAATTATTACAACTCAAATCCAAAATAAAATGTAACGCTCTAAATGAGCATACACACCGCACAACTAAATGAAATAACAAACTGCTGTAACACCTAAGCAGCTCGGTCACCTCCCTGGTTATCCTGACCTGCAGGAATATTCGCTACACCATTGAATAGTGTACCGGGATTGCAACAACACAAAACCCGGTAAGCTTATGAAAGCTCGTATGAGTAAAAGAAAGAACTGTTACTTAATTTAATCTCATTTATTCCCACACACAACAACACCCAACAATTTCCACATTTGCAAGCACTAACAATCTCAATCATACACCAATTCAATATATCAAAACAAACCCCAACTGACAACTTTCTTCACCACTCTCATCATCGTATTTATAAAAATACGGTACTTGACAGACTAGAGCTCTAACTGAATCGTAGCCTGTCACCTGGCCTAGGTTATGGCATCCGACATATTTATCATTATCGTATTTCATCAATATGTATACCTATATACATATTTAGAACGTCTGATAATTCCACATACTCAACCAATCGTATCCCATCATCCACCCAGGATTAGAGCGTCCGATTACCCCACACCGGTCACTACGTCGACCCTAAACCCATAAATGAGCACAACATATAATATCACATACTGAAATCAACCTAACCAAGATACACCATATTATTATGGAATTACACAATTGAAATATAATCAATTCATCAATTCAGTCAATCATATCATCACTCAACAATATATATTTTCCACGTAAATGTATATATACGTAATCATCCACTCAGGAATGACCACTAATACCATCTATAGTTCACACAAGAAAATCATGAAATTCATTTGTATAATTAAAATTCATTTTACTTACCTATGGACCGTGGTGATTCAAGTCCATGAAATTTTAAAACAAATATTTCATCCACAAATATTTTTCACACAATTACCAAAAATATAATAAATTAAAACGCTCGGTTCGTAATATGAACCATGTGAGTTTTACTCACCTCGAAATTCCCGCTGCGTCTTCAATATAATTATAATTAACGCCGAAATAGCCCACTCAAATAAAATCCGTAAATCACCTAATCAAATGTGATTCGAATTTAGCCAAAAATTTCAACACCTAAATTAACTACCATTTAACGGCCGGATTCTAATTTACATTAAAATCCGACGAGCGGTTTCTCACAAATCGCTCCCCTAATTACCGTTTTGCACATATACGAAGATCCAACGGTCGGATCTTCGCCCATGACCACACAAAGCCTCTGGGACAGTCATATGATCATCATAACAAATTTACAAGTTCATCCGACGGTCCTAATTTCACAGATAAAAAATCTAACGATCGAAATCGATCAAAATCACAAAATTCATAACTAATTCATACGATATCCGAAAAATGCGTATAATACGCCGAAATGATCGTACCGAAACATAGAATCATAAAATGGACAGAAACCAAATTTTAGATCTCCGGAGGTGGCCGGAAAGGGCCGCCGGAGTTAGGGACAGAGCCGCCACCGACCACCGCCAATGGTGTCGGGGCCGAGCTTGTCCCCTTCGTTTCATCATTCTGAGCAACTTTAATAACTAGCACAAGACCAAAAAATGAAGGGAAGGGATCGAAAAGTACCAATTACAGTCGGCGGCCGGAAAAATTCCAGAAACCGGCGAGCTTGAAAACCGACGTGAAAACTGCAACCTCAGGCCCCGATCCCTTCTGGAAACTTGTTCAGAACTTCATTGCGAACTCAACAAGCCAAGAATCACAAGAAACGATCGTGTATAGCTTGAGATATCTTGATCGAAAGCTTGGTTGTTTCGATCCGTTCGGGTCGAGCTCCGACGAACGTGAAAACGTTCGACCCAGTTCCGGTCCTTCTTCGTGCTTGTAGAGGAAGTTTAGGCGAGCTCAATGAGCCAAGAATCAAGTGAAATGGTGGTGTGTAGCTCGAGATATCAAGATCGAACCGAAATGGATAGTTTTCGGTTCGGGCCGTGCCGCCGCCGCTACAGGCCGCGCCGCCTTGTAAAAATGCCTCTGGAAGCTTCAGGAGGTTGAGTCGATGTAGAGGAATGAGTTTCACTTGATTTGGTGGCCGAAAACGCAAGGAGCTAGTTTTGGTTCGTTTTCGGGTCCGGTGGTTTCGGGCTGTTTCGCCGGCGGTTGAAGCGACGCCGTCTAGGAGGTAGAGCAGCTCGAGACGAATGCCTGGGACTTGGTTTGAGGTCGAGAGGTGGCCTATGGAGGGAGAACAATTATGGTGAACTTTGCTCTCTTGTTCGGTCGTTTTTGGTCGAGGAACTGAGGTAGGGGACGATGAACAGTACCTTCCGAAAATGGAAGGAGGCCGGACCAAATAGAAGGCTTTTGAAAAATTAGCAAGGGTTTTATCTATATATACCCGTTTTCGGAAAATCTTCTAAATTCGATAACTAAATCAGAAAAAATCCGATCTTCATGTTCTGCACGTGTACGAACTCGTATCGACGAGCTCTACAATTTTCATGAAGGAAGTTTCTCCAAATTTTGTACGTAGAAAAAGTCGATTCCTCAAACCGAGCATTTCGAGCTTTTCGTTAAAAATAATCGTGAAATCGCATAATAATCACTCAACACAATTACTCGAATTTAAAATGAAAATTGCGGGTATTACAATCTACCCCCCTTAAAGGAATTTCGTCCCTAAATTCAAGTACCCAATTCCCCAAAAAGTTGTGGATACCTCGTCCTCATGTCAGATTCTAACTCCCATGATGCATCACCCTCATCATGATGACTCCACAACACCTTCACGAGATCAACCTCTTTCCTACGAAGTTTCTTTGTAGACCTATCCAAGATACGAACAGGTTCAACTGCAAACGTCACATCCGTGTTCACTTCGATCGTACCGTGATCAATCACTTGAGACTCGTCTCGAACATACTTCCTGAGCATAGACACATGGAAGACATTGTGCACACCCGACATGCTAACAGGTAAAGCAAGACGATATGCCAAGTTACCAACCCTTTCCAAAATCTCAAAGGGTCCAACATACCTCGGTGCGAGTTTCCCCTTCTTGCCAAATCTCACCACACCGTTCATAGGTGAGACTTTCAAGAACACATGATCGCCTGTCTCAAACTCCAAAGGTCTCCTCTTCAAGTCAGCATAACTCTTCTGTCTACTCTGAGCGGTTCGGATTCTGTCCCGAATAGTAGTGACCTTCTCTGTAGTCTCCTGTACGATCTCAGGACCGATGAGCCCTTTATCCCCTGCTTCCGCCCAACAGATAGGAGTCCTACATGGCCTACCATAAAGAGCCTCATATGGAGCCATACCGATACTGGAGTGATAGCTGTTGTTGTAGGCAAACTCTACCAATGGCAGATGATCCGCCCAACTACCCTTAAAATCCAGAACACAAGCTCTGAGCATGTCCCCATCACCTGATTCACTCTCTCGGTCTGTCCATCTGTTTGTGGGTGAAATGCAGTGCTCATAGCAAGAGACGTACCAAATGCCTTATGGAACCTACGCCAGAATTCTGAAGTGAAACGAGCATCACGATCAGATACAATCGTCACAGGCACTCCATGAAGCCTCACTATCTCGTTAACGTTCAACTTACATAACACATCCCCTGAGTACGTTTTTGCCACCAGAAGGAAGTGAGCTGATTTAGTCAACCGGTCAAGAATCACCCAAATCGAGTCATAACTTTGACTGGACCTAGGCAATCCAGTCACAAAGTCCATAGAGATATCTTCCCATTTCCAAACAGGAATCGATAAGGGGTTCAGCATTCCTGCTGGTCTCTGATGCTCTGCCTTCACCTGTTGACAGGTAAGACACTTCGACACGTATTCCGCCACATTCCTCTTCATACCATACCACCAAAACTGCCTTCGTAGATCCATATACATTTTAGTACCTCCTGGATGTATAGTGTATCGACACCTATGTGCTTCTCGCATGATCTCCTCTCTGAGGTTATCAACACTCGGTACATACAATCTCCCTCGAAATCTCAACCCTCCATCAGCCCCAATCATCCACTCAGAAGGACCCTCCACATCCGGGTCAACAGTCATCTCAGCAATCCTCGCCTGAGCAAACTCATCAAGTATCTGACCCTGAATGATCCTGGAGATCAAGGTGGGCTGTAAGGTGATACTACCGAGAAAGATTCCATGTCCTGCTCCTGCGGGCATAAGGTCAAACTCAGATGCAACTTCTAACATGCGCCACTCTCGCACCATAATTGATGCCATGATTACCCGCGATTTCCTACTCAAAGCATCCGCCACCACATTCGCCTTTTCGGGATGATACTCCAAGGTGAAATCATAGTCCTTATTGAGCTTCATCCATCATTCCTTCTGGGAGAATAGATACTTCAAACTCTTGTGATCGGAAAAGAGTTCAAATTTCTCACCATAAAGATAGTGCCTCCAAATCTTCAAGGCAAACACCACAGCTGCTAGCTCTAGATCATGAGTAGGGTAATTTCGCTCATGTACCTTCAACTGTCTAGAACCATAAGCAACGACACTACCATTCTGCATCAACACACACCCCAAACCCTGATGAGATGCATCACTGTAAATGACTAATCCACCACCACTAGTAGGAATAGTCAACACCGGAGCTGTAGTCAATCTAGTCTTCAGCTCAATGAAAGCCTTCTCACACTCATCCGACCATACGAACTGAGTGTCTTTCTTGGTCAATTTGGTCAAAGCCGAAGCAATACCAGAAAACCCTTCAATGAAGCGCCTGTAATACCCGGCCAGTCCAAGGAAGCTACGGATTTCTGTAAACGTAGTAGGGCGACTCCAACTCATCACTGCTTCAACCTTCGAAGGATCCACAGAAACTCCATCCTTCGAGACCACATGACCAAGGAACTTGACTTCACTCTGCCAAAAATCGCACTTCTCGAACTTGGCAAATAGTTTCTGCTCTCTCAACGTCTGCAGCACTATCCGCAGATGTTTCTCATGCTCCGCTGACGACCTTGAATAAATCAAGATATCGTCCACGAACACTACCACAAACTGATCCAAGTAAGGACTGAACGTACGGTTCATCAAGTCCATAAATGCTGCGGGGGCATTCGTGAGACCAAAAGGCATGACAAGAAACTCAAAATGTCCATACCTAGTCCTGAACGCTGTCTTTGGCATATCTTCCTCCTTCACCCTCAACTGATGATATCCAGACCTCAAGTCAATCTTCGAGAACACAGTAGCTTCTCTAAGCTGATCGAACAAGTCATCAATCCTAGGTAAAGGGTACCTATTCTTGATGGTCACCTTGTTCAACTGTCGATAATCCACACATAAACGAAGTGAACTATCTTTCTTCTTCACGAACAACACTGGTGCGCCCCAAGGAGACACACTTGCCTGAATGAACCCTTGTGCAAGTAAGCCCTCAATCTGAACCTTCAACTCCTGAAGTTCAGCTGGAGCCATTCTATAGGGTGCTTTTGACACAGGTGAGGTACCTGGTATCACATCAATGGAGAAGTCCATTACCCTTTTCGGAAGTAACCCAGGGATCTCCTAAAACACGTCTTCATACTCTGAAACTACAGGAATCCCTGTAATCTTTGAAGCACTACTCCTTGATTCAATGTGGGCCAAAATCCCTATCCTCATGGTGATGTTAGACTTCAGACAACGGTAATGAAACACTGGTTGTCCCGGAACATGGAAGGACACAATCATCCTAAAGCAATCAATAACAGCATGGTTCGGGCTCAACCAATCCATACCCAAAATCACATCATACGTGTGATCCGGAATCACAATCAAAGACGCAGAGAACTCTCTGCCACCAATCCCAATAGGGCAATCATCACAAAGCATACTAAGCTCAAGAGACACACCGAGAGGTGATGTAACACACAATGATCTAGTCAGAGGCATAGCAATCAAACCCAAAACATCCATAACCGAACTAGATATGAAAGAGTGTGAGGCTCCCGTATCAAACAGTACTCTAGTAAGAAAGTGATAAACAGATAAGGTACCTTCCACTCCCGTGCCTGCCTGACCGATGGCAAAGACTCTAGCATGAGCAGGTGGTAGCTGCCTCTACTGGTTACCCTGCACTCTACCCTGATTTCGAGGACACTCCCTAGCCTGATGCCCTGCCTGTCCACAGCTGTAGCATATCATACCCCGTGGTTTTGTGCATGCACGAGAGATGTGGCCCGGCTCGCCACAGTTAAAGCACTTCACCGGAGCTGCTGGTGCTATCTGCCTGATAGGCATAGCCTGAACAGGAGGAGCTACTGCTGCCCTGGCTGGAGCCTGATGCTGAAACTGAGTTCTCTGTCTCTTCCAGAACCCACCCCTGAAGTCTCTAGCTCTACTGCTTCCTGCTATGGCCTTTCCCTTGCCCTGGAAGTCTCTCTCAGCAGACTCCTTCTCCCTACGAATCAGGTTCTGCTGCTCAATGATCTGTGCCTTAGCCAAGATCTCTCTCTTGGTCTTCAGCTCCAAGATGGCTACATGACGCTCAATCGAATGATTCAACCCTCTCTGAAACTTCTTGGCCAAGTCCTCATCCTCCATCTGCCTCACATACTTGTACAGTCTGGAGAACTCCGCATCATACTCAATTACGGTCATCTTCCCCTGTACAAGTGCAAGGAACTCTCGTTCCAACCTCTCCTTCACTGCTGGTGGAAAGTACTTCTCCCTGAACAGCCTCTCAAAGCCGTCCCATGTCAAGGTAGACACCTCAATGCTCCTCTGAGTGACGTTCCACCACACCCTAGCCTCATCCTTCAGCATGAAAGCGGGTAGCTTCCTCTTGTCGGTCTCAGTGCAATCAAGCAGATCGAAATAGGTCTGCAAATCCTCTATCCAACGATCCGCCACCATATAATCAGTGCCTCCTCCAAACTTGGTTGCTCCCAAGCGAGTAATTTCCCTTGCTAGCATCAGCAAGCGAGCAAGATTATCAACCACAGCCACAGGAGGAATGGGCTGATCCTCATAAGGTGCATCTTCCTCCGACTCGAATACTTCTTCGACTGGAGGGGCCCTACCCCTTCCCCGGCCTCTACCCCTGCCACGAGGTCTACCTCTACCCCGCCCTCTGGCTTCGTTTCCCTCAATCTCCATTACCTAATAAGCATGATATACTTGATTAATACACGCATAACACTTAAACAAAGCATAAGTCAAATGCAAGTCCATATTAACCAAGTACTGATCATACATAACGATGCCTAAATTTCTTAAAAGTACTAACGTTCCTAGCCAACCTAACGCACTCACATACCCAATGACATTGTCAATACCGAAGAGCACACGATGGGGATCCGCTGCAAACGGGCCATCACTCGGTAAGTATTGACATATCACCAAATATGTACCTTACGCTTTGATACCAAACTGTCACGCCCCGAAGTTTAGAATAACAATTCGAAATCCGAAACATGAAAATACTACAAACCCAAAATAATCATGCTGAAAATTTCATTTCATAATACCCTCACACACACGAAATAAAATCAAACCGAATTTAGTCTCGGTTAATTATTACAACTCAAATCCAAAATGAAATGTAAAGCTCTAAATGAGCATACACACCGCACAACTAAATGAAATAACAAACTGCTGTAACACCTAAGCAGCTCGGTCACCTCCCTGGTTATCCTGACCTGCAGGAATATCAGCTACACCATTGAATAGTATACCGGGATTGCAACAACACAAAACCCGGTAAGCTTATGAAAGCTCGTATGAGTAAAAGAAAGAACTGTTACTTAATTTAATCTCATTTATTCCCACACACAGCAACACCCAACAATTTCCACATTTGCAAGCACTAACAATCTCAATCATACACCAATTCAATATATCAAAACAAACCCCAACTGACAACTTTCTTCACCACTCTCATCATCGTATTTATAAAAATACGGTACTTGACAGACTAGAGCTCTAACTGAATCGTAGCCTGTCACCTGGCCTAGGTTATGGCATCCGACATATTTATCATTATCGTATTTCATCAATATGTATACCTATATACATATTTAGAACGTCTGATAATTCCACATACTCAACCAATCTTATCCCATCATCCACCCAGGATTAGAGCGTCCGATTACCCCACACCGGTCACTACGTCGACCCTAAACCCATAAATGAGCACAACATATAATATCACATACTGAAATCAACCTAACCAAGATACACCATATTATTATAGAATTACACAATTGAAATATAATCAATTCATCAATTCAGTCAATCATATCATCACTCAACAATATATATTTTCCACGTAAATGTATATATACGTAATCATCCACTCAGGAATGACCACTAATACCATCTATAGTTCACACAAGAAAATCATGAAATTCATTTGTATAATTAAAATTCATTTTACTTACCTATGGACCGTGGTGATTCAAGTCCATGAAATTTTAAAACAAATATTTCATCCACAAATATTTTTCACACAATTACCAAAAATATAATAAATTAAAACGCTCGGTTCGTAATATGAACCATGTGAGTTTTACTCACCTCGAAATTCCCGCTGCGTCTTCAATATAATTATAATTAACGCCGAAATAGCCCACTCAAATAAAATCCGTCAATCACCTAATCAAATGTGATTCGAATTTAGCCAACAATTTCAACACCTAAATTAACTACCATTTAACGGCCGGATTCTAATTTACATTAAAATCCGACGAGCGGTTTCTCACAAATCGCTCCCCTAATTACCGTTTTGCACATATACGAAGATCCAACGGTCGGATCTTCACCCATGACCACACAAAGCCTCTGGGACAGTCATATGATCATCATAACAAATTTACAAGTTCATCTGACGGTCCTAATTTCACAGATCAAAAATCTAACGATCGAAATCGATCAAAATCACAAAATTCATAACTAATTCATACGATATCCGAAAAATGCGTATAATACGCCGAAATGATCGTACCGAAACATAGAATCATAAAATGGACAGAAACCAAATTTTAGATCTCCGGAGGTGGCCGGAAAGGGCCGCGGGGGTTAGGCACAGAGCCGCCACCGACCACCGCCAATGGTGTCGAGGCTAAGCTTGTCCCCTTCGTTTCATCATTCTGAGCAACTTTCATAACTAGCATAAGACCAAAAAATGACAGGAATGGATCGAAAAGTACCAATTACAGTCGGCGGCCGGAAAAATTCCAGAAACCGGGGAGCTTGAAAACCGACGTGAAAACTGCAACCTCAGGCCCCGATCCCTTCTGGAAACTTGTTCAGAACTTCCTTACGAACTCAACAAGCCAAGAATCACAAGAAACGATCGTGTATAGCTCGAGATATCTTGATCGAAAGCTTGGTTGTTTCGATCCGTTCGGGTCGAGCTCCGACGAACGTGAAAACGTTCGACCCAGTTCCGGTCCTTCTTGGTGCTTGTAGAGGAAGTTGAGGCGAGCTCAATAAGCCAAGAATCAAGTGAAATGGTGGTGTGTAGCTCGAGATATCAAGATCGAACCGAAATGGATAGTTTTCGGTTCGGACCGTGCCGCCGCCTCTACAGGCCGCGCCGCCTTGTAAAACTGCCTCTTGAAGCTTCAGGAGGTTGAGTCTATGTAGAGGAACGAGTTTCACTTGATTTGGTGGTCGAAAACGCAAGGAGCTAGTTTTGGTTCGTTTTCGGGTCCGGTGGTTTCGGGCTGTTTCGCCGGCGGTGGAGGCCTTGCCGGTGGAAGCGACGCCGTCCAGGAGGTAGAGCAGCTCGAAACGAATGCCTGGGACTTGGTTTGAGGTCGAGAGGTAGCCTATGGAGGGAGAACAATTATGGTGAACTTTGCTCTTTTGTTCGGTCGTTTTTGGTCGAGGAACTGAGGTAGGGGACGATGAATAGTACCTTCCGAAAATGGAAGGAGGCCGGACCAAATGGAAGGCTTCTGAAAAATTAGCTAGGGTTTTATCTATATATACCCGTTTTCAGAAAATCTTCTAAATTCGATAACTAAATCAGAAAAAATCCGATCTTCGTGTTCTGCACGTGTACGAACTCGTATCGACGAGCTCTACAACTTTCATGAAGGAAGTTTCTCCAAATTTTGTACGTAGAAAAAGTCGATTTCTCAAACCGAGCATTTCGAGCTTTTCGTTAAAAATAATCGTGAAATCGCATAATAATCACTCAACACCATTACTCGAATTTAAAATGAAAATTAAGGGTATTACACCATCAAGACCTGAAGTCTAAAATTTTGTGATAAAAAAATCAGGTTCTATTGTTCTTTATTGACATTGTTACTTTTTATTTTGTTTATATAATCTATTATGTTTTAGTTTGAACTTTGCTGACATTTTTTTTTTCAATGGAAAAAATTATTAGGAATGTCTCTCTAAATTTTGCAGTAGGCCTCATTTGGTCATGGCACGGCCCTGATTGTTGGTGCACTTAGCTTCTACTGGATTAACATATTGCATTTTTACTAAAACAACTGGGTATCGGCAGTTATTAATAAGCACAAGTATGTTGCTACTGGAGTGTTTTGGTGTGTGAATAGGGTGCAATACTGTCACGCCCCCAAACCTGTTGTTTTTACTTCCCACGTTAATGGCTGATATTTAAATAACTACATATTTACATCAAGAGATACAACATCAAGTATCCAATACATTATGATAAAGTATATTGAAAACAGTTTGTCATAAGAATTAGTGAGGGGGAAAATTACGATACCTATACCCATCCATGCCATTAACCATTATGATATCATTTATTACGTGTGTTTCCATTGACATCATGCTTTATTGTATATTGTTTGCTCACACCAGTTTCTGTCCTTGTCAACTCTGCACCACTTGGTCGATTTGTCGATAACAAGTCACAGATTATCTCGTTTTAGATCTCAAGGCATGCATCCCCCAAACCTGTTGTTGGTGATATTACTCATCAAAAGCTGAATCTGAGATGTGAGCGTAGAAATATAAAACGAAATGAAAACCACACAATACCATTTTAAAAATCGTTGAAAATAAAACATTTGAAATAACAAAAACCAATTACAAAGAGAAATAACGTCTTGTGATCTATCTGCTCTAATCTTAATCTTTTGTAATCCTTTTTCGAGTTTTGTAAATATAAACAATGTCTCTCTTAGTTCTCTGGATAAATGTGCCGTATCTCATAAGGCACCTGATGAGCTTTAACCCTAAATGACCTTTTTATGCCATTTTTAACTATGTAAAATAATCAAGCTATTAACTAAGGAAAATTCTACAATGTGTTAACGTATGACATGCATACAATTGCCTTAAAAGTGGTAAAACGAGTCTTCAGAATAGTAATATAAGTCCTCAAAGTGATAACATGAGTCCTTAAAGTGATAAATTTTCTTAGTTACCACATGAGTCCTCAAAATAGTAATATTAGTCCTCAAAGTGGTAAATGAGTCCTTAAAATGGTAAATTTTCTTAGTTTACCATATAAGTTCTCAAAATAGTAATTTTAGTCCTCAAATGTGGTAACATGAGTCCTTAAAGTGATAAAAATAGTTGATGTATGCGAAATGTTAACATATCATAGTTTTACTCACTAACTAATACTTTATAAATCATAATAATTTGATGCATGTATGTCAAATGAACTTCACTTAATTACTCATTAGTCCATAAGGGTTACATGCATAAAATGCCCTTTTTGAATTTATATTTTGTTTAACTAAATTTTGTATTCTTTAATATAAATAGCTGAAAATCTCTCAAATAAACCCAATGACCCAATTAAAAGTCAATGTCTTTACCCAGAGAAGAGATGAAGAGAGATAACAATAGTTATGTATAGGGTTAGTGCTTTTGATATCAGATGTCATATACATTTGCATAGTTTTGCTTTTCATGTCTATAATCCAATGCTCATAGGTGTAAGGTGATCTTAACAATACAAACAAAAACCAAGTAGAATGGGACACCAGCATAAGTTATTGGCAATAGCAAGTTCTCAAGCTCAAGGAGTGTGTCACGCTACTATAAGAGATAGATTCAGTACTCTTTCAGATGAAATTGCTCATCATATACTCTCAATGGTGGATTTAAGAGATCTCACTCGTGTAGGTGCCGTGTCAAAGAGATGTTATGAGTTTTATCTCTCAACTCCATCTTTCTGCTTTAATGCGCATTATGATAACATGCAGCGCAAATCAAACAAGATGAATTGTTTCGATCAGTTCTTGCGTCGTCATGGGAATAATAAGATACATCATTTTGGTATTGATTTGAGTTTCCCGACAAGCATCACCTGCAAGGTATTCCAAGTAATGACGTGGATCGATACTGCAGCAAGGTGCAGTGTTGAAGTGCCTAATCTTCGTTTGACTATGTGATCTAAGGGGAACATGGAGGAGATTTTCAAAGTGCCATCCTTTCCTTGACCCATCTCCAACGCTTGAACCTGAGCTGTGTTAGTTTAGATGACGGGTTTTCCAAATGGATCTCAAGTTTCTACAAATGCATTAAGGAAATAAAGCTTAAAATGGTTAGCGCGGAAAATATAACCATTGAGAGCTCATATTTGGAATCATTTACTTTTGTGGCTTGTTCCAAGCTTTGCTGTCTTAACATCTCAGGTGAGAAACTTGAAATTATACATATAAAGTGGAAATTCTATAACCCTGGTGGCAGATCATTGTGCTCCGAATCTAAAGTATGTAAAATGGGTTGGGGATTTGTTGACTTGTGTCACCCAAAACTGGGAAAGTTATTACGTTTAGAAAAGGCTGAGTTTTTCTAGAGGCCTGGTCGAACAGTGTCTATGACTTTCACAACGCATTTGAGGTTCTTTGCAGTATATGCAGGGTTAAAGCACTTATTCTAAGCGACCGGACCATTAAGGTATGCAATTTATCCAGCAGATAAATATTCTCTTTGAGCGAAAGCAAGATTATTTTGGAACTAGGAATGCTGATTATATTTATATCTGCTCTACAATTATTTTAAAGCATTTTATAAGCAACAAACCTTGTCTATGAGCCTATCAAATGCATAATAGGGTAGCTAATATTTGATTTTGAACGCTCTATTCTTTTCAATCTACTGATGGCATTGATTTTGCTATAATGTTATTGACTGATCAAGGCTATTTGTGGTTTTGGAAATAGGTTAGCTCGATGTAAATGGTTTTGTTTTAGGGTTTAGATAATAATTTGCCTTTCCAATGCTGCAGGTTTTGTTCAGGGAAGGTTCCATGGTCGCACCAATCTTTGATACTTCTTACTTGCGTATAAATACTGTCTAGTCCTAGCAATGGTCTCTCTATGAGAGGAATGTCAAATTTGAATACTTTGGACATAAGGTCTGAACTTCATTCTTCCTCAAATCGAAAGTTAAAAGTATGGTGATGCTATTCACACACATTTTTTCTCTATTCACACACCCCTTCTAATTTTCTATTACTTTAATTCGATATATTTTTTTATAAATTACCCTAACTACCCACCCTTGTAAATCTGATTCTTTTTCTTTTTTCTTTTTTCTATTTGACAATTCATTCATGAATCAAACATCATTATCCAATAAATCAATTTTTTTTATCCATAAATGAAGGAAAAATAATACGTTTATTAAGTGAAATGACTTGTATTATTAGACAAATAATATGCTTCCCAGTTAATCACTTTCACCCAACTGAATTTAAATTGTAAAGTTTATCCTCATACTTAGTAAAGTACCAAACTCAATGCTTGTTTGTTTATGACTTTTAATCCAGGTGCATCATTCTAAAAAAAAAAATATATGGAATCAACGTTTTATCCACTTCAGCTACAAGCTTCCACACTGCAGCTGATGATATGTACACCAAATGAGGAGATGCTCTGCATAATATTGAATGCAATGAGTTGCAATCTTTGTGTGGGGAAAAATTATATTCTACGAGCATAATATAGTAGAACAAATCATGTTTATAATCATAAGGCCATCATTATTAGGTTGTTCTAAAGTTTTATAGTTACTCAATGGATTCAAATACACCAAATAATTTGAGTTACAATCTTACCTAGAATAATGGATTCAAAAGGGCTTGAATGATCACTGAACTCTTTTTTTTTTTTTTTTTTTCATGTCTCCATTGCAAATCAAATGTAAAATTTTCTCAAAAGATTGGTCTAAAGTTTCTTGTTCTACCATGATTAAACTTCAAAGCATCATATTAGAAAGACAGAATGACTATACTAGAGAAGTTTTTGATCGAAAAGAAAAGAGGGAATCGAAAAACGTTTTGAAGTATTCTATGGCGGTGGGAAAATAAGGGTTTAGGATTTGAGGATGATTGACTTGCTAAATAGAAAAAAAAGAAAAAGAAATATAATTATAAGGAATGGTAGTTTGAGTAATTTTTAAAACAAAATTAAATTAAAGTAATAGAAAAATATAGGGGGTGTGTGAATAGAAAAAAACGGTGTGAATAGCACCACCCTAAAAGAATATGTTTTCGTTCTCTCGCTTACACACTAATTAAATTGCCACAACAAAGTAATAAATAAATGCTCCTCAGAGCTCACTATAAGCGGAAGTCTTAATAACTGTAAAGTTACAAAATTGGCTTCCTACCGTAAAGCTGCTAGCACACCATCTCAGATTCAACCACGATTACCCTGACCTACAGGATTAACCCATACACCATTGAATAGTGCACCGGATTGCCACACAACAAACCCGGTAAGCTTATAAAAGCTTGTTCCTCAAAGCCACAAAGCAGAAATACAATCTTAAGTCACCTCAACCTAAACACGATATGCACATAATTCATGCCTACAACCATCAATTTCATAACCTTCCATATCATGCTTACATAAGTCAACTTGTGACTAAAGCCTCATGCCCAAATTCTCAACCTAACGTCCAATTACACAAATTCAGTCAAACAAGACTTCCTCAAGCAATGTTTGATGCCATTCTAACGCACCACGGCGAATTCCAAAATCACACTCATTCCCCCTCCACTAGAAGTCTTTGTCATCAACATGACATCAAAGGTGAAAACAATGAATCACCTTCCTATCCTCACCACAGAGCACAATCGTTACCACTATGACCCTTAAGATAAATTAAACCATCAATCAATAAATCAAGAAGAAAACAAGGCAATCACAATTCAAAACGAGCAAAACAAGGCAATCACAATTCAATACAAGCAAAACAAGGCAATCACAATTCAAGTTATAGTAATCATCATAACCCCGCACTCTATCATCTGTTGGTAGTTCCGACAATCACAGCAGTCTTTCAATCATTGTTAACTTAATAACAATTCAGCTCCGCAACCGAGCAGTCATCACACTGATCATCGCACGGATTCCACCGATCATCACACAGATAGCCATCATCCAACTGATCATCGCACAGATTCTGCGGGTACATTACACAGATTTCGCTGGTCATCACACAAATAGAAATCATGCCTTACATCATATTCATCACAAAGATGTCATCAAATCCTTACACAAATATCTCTTCACAAGCTTTTCATGACAATCATCACAATATTCATCACACTGATTTCAACGATTTCATTACACAGATTCTCCTACACAAGCTTTTCATGACAAACATCACAATATTCATCACACTGATTTCAACGAATAATTACACAAATATTCATACACAAGCTACCATATCTAAATCACCAATTAAGACGGTCATAGTAGACCCATGGTATCTCAACAAATGAAAATTCTATTATCACAACTCAATACTCAATTTCACTATTTCCAACAATAACGAACTCAAAACGTCCTATGTTGCCCATATCACTACAATTGCACAAACACATATATATTTCACGTAAATATATATATATATATATATATATACGTAGTCATTCACTCAGGAACGCCATTAATACCAACTATAGTCATAGTTAACCTAATAACTCCAAGACAATATGGAAATCTTGCTCATAACGAATATAGTGAGATTTACTCACCTCGAAATTCCCTCGCTGCGTCTTCACACCACTAGACTGCTTACAGAACGCTCTCTGTCAAGCACCTAGGGAAAGTACAGCCTTGATTCAGTCAACGAATCACAATTAAATAAAGTTTGAATCTCCAAATCGAACTAAAATCTCAAAGTAATGCCAATTAAGGCGAAACCACTTCCGAGACCTCCCAAATTCTCCGGAATACTCCACAATGGATATGTATAAACCACAAGTCCATCGGATACTTGAACCCTCACTGATCGAATAAATCAAAAGGTCAGGAACCGTAAAAATCATTACAAATTCATACGAACTCCAAAAATTGCGTATTATATATCAAAACGCTCGTATCGACGAGTAGAAGATATATAATGCCAAAAACAGAAATTTACATAGCCGGAAGGCAGCCAAAATGCTGCCACAGTCGGTGGCACAACCACCACAACCACCACCTGCCAAAACTCGAAACTAGATTAATTCAACCGTCCAAAATGTCAAGAACACCAAATTGATCAACTTTAATACCTGGAGTTCAAGCCAACACAACCTAGATCACCACCACAAGCTGCCGTGAACTGTTCACTCTGAGTTGATCCACTTTCAACGTAAAACTCTCCAAACAACCACCAAGGATCGACTAAGGAAGCTGGTGCGAGCTCCCCAAGCCTGGTTTGAAGCTTCGCCGACATCGGAGATCAGAGAACCAATCAGGGATGACTGCACTCAAAAATTGCCTCCCAGCACCGCACATGGTGCAAATCATCGCTAGAGGATACCACAGTGAGAAGCGCACGGTGGAGGCGAAGGAGTCTGTCCAAGTTTCAAGGCCAAAAGTTGTCGGAGCTCGCCGGAAAAGCCGGGTCGGATCTGCTGGGTACGGGTCAGGTAAGTCGAAAATCAGGAGAGAGAAAGGAGCGTTTCTGGGTTTCCGGAAATGGAAATAGTAAGTTTCCAAAAATGGAAACTCCTAATTATTGAACTTTCCCAAAACTTCGGCAGACCATAACTTTCTCATATGAACTTTGATTCTCGCGTTCCACATGTCCACGAACTTGTATTGATGCGCTCTACGACTTTCGTGAATGACGTTTTCGAAGAATCCCAACATATAAAAAGTCAACTTTCACGCCTCCCCTAAAACCATACTTTTCGAATAACAATTCGTCTGAAACGCTTCCGCTCCATCCATGAGCCACGAAATCGTCCAATAACCACTAATTAAATTTAGGAAAATCCTCAGAAAATAATAACAATTTTCCAGGGCACTACAATTATAATGAGGGGCATATTGATTTTGGTCAAAGTTGCCTTATTAGAATTGGATTTTTTACATATGCAGAGTGTTTTAGTTGGGGCGGATCCGTGGCATCACAAATTATAGTTAAAATTATACTTCAATTATCAACCATTACTCCATTACATCAAAAAAACTATCAATGGATGATATGAAGTTTGAATTTTTCATTTTTTTGTGTCTCTCACTGAACTAATTTAATCATAACTAAAAACTCATTAATTAAAGAAAAATAAGGAAAGACAATTTTTAGAGGAATTCTTTCCTCTTCTTCACTTTTGTCTCTCTCCATGGTATAATCCAATTGAACACAGGACATCAATTATACTTCAATTACCAGTTGAACCTTTTCACCTAGAATTCTCTTAAATATAATATTTGATTATAATTCTAGTTGAACCTTTTCAGTTTTCATCCTTCCTGAAAACGAGAATTTTATTTTGTATGGTAGGATGCATTTGAGAAGCTCTGGTGTCTGTTTACATTTACAGATTGAGCGAGATACTTTGAAGATGTTACAATGCCAGCCATATCCTCTTGAGTATGATGATACGATCAAATAGTGTGCACATAATGCTTTTCTTTATGGGTTTGCAAAGGAAAGAGGGTGAAAAGGTTGGTAATTGAAGTATAATTGGAGTCTTTTGTTCAATTGGATTAGAGCAGCGGCGTTCACCTGGTCAGTTGTTGACCAAAGAATTTTTGCTCAATAACCCTTAGATTTACATCCATGGGTGGAAAACAAAACACCTCAACTTAATAATAATTCTTTCTGCCATTGGATTTATACCTAAGGGTGGTTGAGCATTATTTTCTTAGTCAATAACTGTCCAGGTGAACATTTTTGTAGATCAAAGTTTTTCTATTGGAATCTCCAAATTTACTTACTCGACCTCCTAATGGATTTTTCACAAAAAAAAAAAAAAAAAACGAGATGCTCCCTGTAGCCGTTCCCATATTCCAAACGTACACTATCCTTCTCTTCACGGCATCCCAACCTCCCCTCACCATAAGCATGGCATCCATCGAGGATGTTACTGCAAGCTTTGCTGCTTCTCTCGCTCTGGCGGGCTCTGATATTGTCAACATCTCCCACCTAAATGATGGAGGCAACAAATCAAACTCTCAAGTTTTTCTTCTAGCCAAACCCTTTACGAAGAAGAAATATGAAGTTGTGGACCTTCAACGCCATTTCGGACAAATATGGGTCCTTGATGGAGGCTTCAAAGTGCAAGCCAGCGGGCAAGGCAGGTTTGTGTTTACTTTTGATATGAAGAGAGACCGAAACAAGGTTATCTGTGGAGGGCCATGGTACTTTAGTCGATCTCCTGTACTGCTGCAACAGTATGATGGACTTGCAGATCCGCTTGAGGTTCCCATGAATCATCTCTTCTTCTGGGTCAAGATTTCAGGTATTCCGCCTGCCCTAGAGGATAGGAAAACTATTATGAATGTGGCTTCGATTGTAGGCAAGTATCTGGACTCTGATCAGAAGCTATTTGATCACAAAAGCCTTATTAGGGTTCATGTAGTGCATGCTATATCCCAACCCTTCTTTCTGAAATGTATGTTGAAACTGATCCCTAGTGTGGTGAAGGAGATAACATATTTCTTTGAGAATTTACATGGAAATGCAAGGACTGTAATTTGATTATCCATGAACAAGATGAATGCCCTCTAGGAGCTACATCAATGGTGCAGAATAACACTAAAGCACAGGTTACAATTGGGACTTGTCTAGCGTCTCATTTTCAATCTAGGCCTCTCTAATCTTTGCTTTCAAAATGGAACCTTTCGTTTCATGGAGTTTAAGCCCTCATACTGCCATCTATCGCTCGGAATTTGTTTGGTGCTCCATCTGCACACAAACCTAGATGTGCCATTGTCATCAGGAATGAGGATGTGAGGACTGAAGAGGGAAATAATGTGTTAGCCTTACCTCCTACTGAAACAGACCAAGCTGCAGTCAAGAGAGGGCGTCCATCCTCAGCATTCACATCCCCAAAGAAACTGAATACTCTTTTTGGAGAGAGTAGCCAGGCTACAAGTCCATCCATGCTCCAAAAGAAGTTGAAGTTGCCTGACACCAAATTCTCTGCCAAGTCTCTTAGATTGACTGAGGCTCTAGGGGGAATCCTGATTCCTAAGGAAGGAGTTATCAAACAAGAAGACATGCAGCCGCTTAACAAGAAGAAAGGAAGGCCTCTGGGGTCGAAGAACAAAAAACCCCCCAAGAGTAAGAAAGTGACTACTGAAGATGCGCTGAGTGTCATCTGCCCTAGCAAACCTCTAAGCCCTACTGTTAAGGGCAAGGAGAAAAATTAATTTTATTTCCATTTGAATTTTGCCTATTTACTTGTCATTGGTAAATGGTAAAATAGTTTATAGGCTTTCTTTGAATAAGTGAGCATGGATACAGTCAAATGAATCGGACCTATCTATGTATCGTTGTGATGTCATCACAAGCTCTTTATCTACCTAGAGATGGTAGAAGGATGATATGTAATGGTCCTTTCTGACATGAGAATTATTAATATATCAACATGAAATTCTTAAAAAAAAAAAAAAAAAACTTACTCGACCTCCTATCAAATTTTCAAATACTAAATTTGCTCACTACACCTCACTAAAGTTGCTTAAATAACCTCACTCATATAATTTGCATACAAACTATTATCTTTAATATAAAAAAACTTAGTCACTTCAATGATTAATTACTCTATAAATCTTAATTACATGTCTATTCCTTAATCAAACAACATAAATCTCTTATCCAATAAAAAAAATTAATTTCTAATCTCAAGAAAATAACATGAACTATTATGTGGTTTTTTTTTTAAATTTTGTTTTCTCTTTTGCTGTACGAAAAAAAAAAAGAAGATTAATCATTTTTTCTTAATGTTTAATTTTTTTCTCTATTTTTTGTACCTCATGATTAATTATTTTTAAATATTTTTTTTAATTTTTCTTTAACTACTAGCTCTTTTTTTTAATACAAATATAATAGATAGACTTAGATTTAGGTCATAATAGGATTTATTTTCTTATCTCTCACAATATGCGTTCAACATGTATATCATATGTTTTTATGTCACATGATCTTAATCATAGTTTTAATTATATATGACTGCTTTAATGAGTATGCAGTGAAATTGGAAAATGAAAATAGATAGGGAAAATAATAAAGAATGCAATCTAATATTATTGGATTGAAAAGTCTAGAGAAATAAAAATAATATTTTTTTGATATAATTACTTCGAACATGTGTAACTATGGATCGTAACCATATACATTCACGAACTGTTTCTTGAAAAGCAATAATCTCTGCATGATTCGAAGAGGTACCGACTAAGGTATGCTTCGTAGACCTCCAAGATATCGTGGTGTTTCCCATGGTGAATACATAACCAATTTGGGAACGACCTTTGTGTGGGTCAGAGAGGTGCCCAGCATCAGCAAAACCTTCCAAAACACTTATATTGTTTTGGGATGGGGAGAGGGAACGCAATCCAACATGTGTGGCGTTCCGGTTATTTGATGGGTCCGAATCCATCATTTCTCTGTAGGGATAGAACAAGCCCATATCGATCGTACCACTAAGGTATTAAAAGATATCTTTAACACCAGTCCAATGGCGTCGTGTTGGCGAATAGCTATATCTAGCTAACAAGTTCACAGCGAAGGAGATGTCCGGTCTGTGCAATGTGTCAAGTACAATAATGCGCCTATTGCACTTAGATACGGCACTTCTGCCTCTAGCACTTCTTCATCGTCATCTTTTGGACGGAATGAATCCTTTTTTGGATCAAGAATACAGACGACCATTGGGGTGCTTGAAGGCTTAATCTTATCAGTATTAAGACGCCTAAACATCTTTTGGGTATAAGTTGATTGATGTATCAGGATACCATCTTCATGGTGCTCAAGTTCCAAACCGAGGTAAAACCGTGTTTCCCAAGATCTTTTATCTCAAACTCGGATTTCAAGTGTTCAACGGTTTCCTTTAACTCTTTTAAGGGTGACAATTATATTCATATTCAAACTCGGATTTTAAGTGTTCAACGGTTTCCTTTAACTCTTTTAAGGGTGACAATTATATTCATATCACCGACATAAACCGCTACTATTGTAAATCTGGAACTTGTCCTTTTTATAAACACACATGTGCATAGTTCATTGTTGACATATCCCTTCCCAATCAAGTAGTCACTTAGACGGTTATACCACATCCGTCCGGATTGCTTCAATCGATATAGTGAGCGTTTCAATCTTATAGCCAACGCACTCCGTGGTTTAGAGCCAGTTGATTTGGATAACTGAATTCCATCTAGAACTTTCATTTATATTTCCGTATCAAGATCCCCATATAGATACGCTATAATCACATCCATAAGCTGCATGCTCAGTTTTTTGGAAACTACCAGACTGACAAAGTAGCAGAACGTTATGACATCCATTACGGGAGAATAAGTCTCCTCATAGTTGATTCCAAGGCGTTGTGAGAAGCCTTGCACCACAAGGTGAGCTTTGTGCATTACAATCTCGTTTTTCTCATTACGCTTTCTATATAATACCCATTTTTGACCAACTGGTTTGGTGTTAAGTGGTATTGGTACAATTTTGCCAAATACATTTCTTTCCATTTTGGCCAATCAGCTCTACGTTGGCATTCATCAACGGAGCGTGGTTAGATGTCATCGGTCTCAAACGCGCTACTGAATATGCGAATACATCATCAATGATGATGGAGCTTTTTTCCCACGTCTCATGTACACTAGTGTAATTCACAGAGATCTCTACATTCTCAAGAATAGGTTCTGACATTGAGGCTCCCCCAATGATGTCTCTTGGACATAACCATAATCCGGAACATTCTCATGGGACGGATTTTGAGTATCGATGATCAAAGGATTTGTTTATGCCTCATTCGCTCTCTTTCTAGGGCAAGAATCATTCGAACCAATTAGTCTACCATGCTTCCTTATGGGACCTGCGGCCATAGACTCCACATCATTGCCATGCTAGGCAATGGCGCCATATCCTGGTGTTACAGGAATGGCGTTATGTCTAGTATTAGAGACATCAATCCTTGCAGACACGTTTGCAGCATGTATGTGTGATCTCGTCACTTTGGCAACATCAGAAAACCCATCAGGCAGAGTGTCTGCTATGTTCTGGAGCTTGATTACTCTTCGCACTTCAAGTTCGGACTGTACGGTACGGGGATTGAGATGAGACATTGTGGGGATAGACCACGACAATTCCTACCATTCCTGTTGAACATATGTGTTCTTATCTCCCCCTAACAACTGGAAGACTATCTCATCAAAGTGACAATCTGCAAATCTAGCGGTAAAGAGATTTCCTGTCAAGGGTTCAAGATAGAGGTCAATAGTTGGAGATTCATATCCAACATAAATGTCCATTCATCATTGAGGACCCGTTTTAGTACTCTGTGGTGGTGTAATAGACACATAAATAGCACACCCAAAAATGCGTAAGTGCGAGATATCAGGCTCCTACCCAATCACTAGCTATAACGTAGAGTAAGATTGAGTTTTAGTGGGCCGTAGATGAATTAGCGTCGCTGCATGCAATATTGCATATCCCCAAGCAGAAACAGGGAAACTGGTGCCCATAACTAATGTCTGAGCTATCATTTGTAGTCGTTTGATAGCAGCTTCTGCGAGACCATTTTGGGTATGAACATGTGGAACTGGATGCTCAACATCAATCCCCAGTGACATGCAATAGTCATCGAATGTTTTCAATGTAAACTCCCTAGCATTATCAAGTCGAATTGACTTAACTGGATGGTCAGGGTAGTGAGCCCATGAACGGGTAATCTGGACAAAGAGTTTAGCATAAGCATCATTTCAAGTGGACAACAGCGTGACATATGACCAGCGTGTCGACGCATCAACCAATACCATAAAGTATTTAAAAGGTCTGCATGATGGTAGAACTGGTCCACATATTTCCCCTTGGATTCTCTGTAAGAACAGAATGAGTATTTTGGGATCCTTTATGTAGGACGATCTTGGTCCTAATTTCCTGAATGAACATGCTTTGCAGAATGAGGGAGGGGCCTTATAAGCAATCAATGTGGATTTTGGTTGGGCTGGAGCGTTTGTAGCGTTATTAGAAGCAAAATGTGTGACTACATCTCCCATTACGGCGTTGGAGCCATTGAAATTAGTATGTATTGTGTCATGGCCACTAGGAGGAGCAACCATGGCGTCATGCTCATGGTTGGAGCCATTTATGGCGTCATCACTTGGGACAGGGGCGGCCTTTCGGCTGCCCAAGATAGCAGCAGCACCAGAGGCTGCAGTTGTTGCAGTCTTGCCAAGTTCGGGAATCAATCTTCGATTCTTGCTTCTTCTCACTCTAAAGAATGGATGTCTGTGTGAAGTCTTTAGTATACGGAGCATCACATCATAACCAGGGTGTCCGAGTCGGTCATGCCAAAGCCAGTATGTGTCAGAATCCAAGAGATCTTCTCTTATGATATTATTGGATTCAATTAGTCGAATTGTAGTGAAATAAAGTCTACTAGATTGACACATAAACTTCTCTAAGATGCCCTTTCTTCCGTAATCATTAGAGGTAATGCAAAGGAATTATATTCCGTTCTCATTATGCATTTCCGCATGGAATCCGTTGGCTCTTATATCTTTAAAGCTCAATAAGGTTCGATTTGCCTTAGAAGCGTAGAGAGCTTCAGTGACTTTAATCAAGGTGCCATTTGGCAATAGGAATTTGGCCATTATATGTCCTTAAACTAAACCTGATGGTCCAGCCATCGTAGTCACAGATAAATATGAACATCTCTAAGAATAATTGCCTATGTCGTAGAATGGTGTGCGTAGTCATACTATCTGCAAGACATTATAGTTTATCCATTCCTAAAAGAAAAACTCATAATTAAAAAGGAGTATGTCATAAAGAAAAGCACTCAACTTTTATTAATAAGTCAAACGGAATTACATCATCGTTTCTTTAAACAAAGAAAATCTAATCCAATAAACTAGCTAATGCAAAACAATGGTAGTCATCTAACTCTTTTTGGTAATTTCAATGCAAAAGTGACTAGGTGAGTAGAGAGATATCGGTGAAGCAAAACTCGCTTAAGTACCACTTATCTCAAAACCTTCCTAGACATCACACTTATATTGAGTACGCCTCTTTGAAGAAAGACTAATACCATTGACATCTACTATAATAATATGGCAATTGCCTACGTCTCTTGGAAAATAAAAAGACTTAATCAAAATCACCAGTTTCTGGGTCTTGATCTTTATAGTCTTCCACCTTTAGATCGAGATCGCCATCTTGATCTTCTTGTTCCATGTAATTTGCCTCCCTTGCTTCACGATATATCTTGTATGCGTTTGCAACGTTTTGAGATGAATTACACTTCTTTGCCCAATGTCTATTTGATCCACATCGAAGACAAACATCTTTATGGTCAGGCTCCCTTGATTGAAGTGCTTTTGGTGCATGATTTGGACAATCATTACTCTTAGTGGCGTCACCACCATGGCCGGAGGCTCCGCCTCTCTCTCTCTTCATACGTGGACCTCCACGGTTCCATGCACGCCTCTCTTGGTGACTTCTTTCCTCTTTAGGGCCTAGAATATGGACCAGAATGTCCAGAATTGTCCCTAGTCTTAGGGTTTCGCTCCTTGCGTCCTCCCCTGGAGGTGAGGCTATAGTTAGAGTCCAGAATAAACTTGGTTCCCACGGGTCTAGCGTTATAGTTCTTCACAAGGATATTGTCGTGCTTCTCAGCTACATTCATGGCACCAATGAGCTCATGAAACCTTGTGATACGTCCTGCATTCACATTGATCCGATAATTCTTTGAAATCATCAGGGCAGAGACAGGGAAGGTAGAGAGAGTCTTCTCGATCAACATCGTATCAGTTATGGTTTGTCCACAAAACTCCATCAAAGATTTGATACGAAGAGCTTCCGAGTTATAATCAAGCACTGACTTGAAATCACAAAAGCGGTGGCTATGTCATCTCACTTCTAAATCAGAAAGCAGGGAGTCATGAACGTTGCCAAATCGCTGCTCAAGTTCCACCCATAGTTTTCTGGGATCTTCCTCATTGAGGTATTCACTTTAGGGCACATCATTCATGTGCCTTGTTATGAGAATTATGGCTTTAGCTTTATTTCCTTCGAAAACATTAGCTTTCTCAATGGGGAGCATGTTTTGACTAGGCTCTTGGATGGTTTCCAGAAGTCCATCAGCCTTAAGATGTTCGTGCACATCTCGGACCCACCTATGATATCTTGCTCTAGTTGTCTCTAGTGGAACAAAGTTCAACTTACTCAGGTAACTCATCCTAAAAAACAACACAAGATTAGGGTTAGTTTCGGAGCGAAAAAGGCTACCACGAAAACAATAAGAATTTCTGAGCGAGTCGCTTCTTAAGAAATTAGGGATTTATGAGCGTAGTCGCTTCCAAGAAAATCTGATTCTAATAGGGTTTTGGATTAGATCGAAACAATGATGTATGTGGTCGATCATTTTTCTTCTCAACAAACTCTAGGTTTGGAGGACTCTACAAGCTCCAAGCTTAGAGTGAGCACGAACCCCCACAGTTCGGCTTTTAGGTCTCCCCTATGAAGAAGAAATGGGGGGGGGGTAGAATAAGGGATATTGGAAGTCCCCGAGAAAAGAAGAAGAAATTGAAAAACTTCAAAAAACGGGAAATTTTAGAAAAATTTACCTTGAAAAGATGCCGGAAATCTTGACCAGAAAAGGATGTTGAAGCTGGCCGGAAAAAGGTGCTGGGGTTCACCGAAAAAGTGGTAGGAAACAGATGGTGGCCGGGGTGTGCAGGGGCTATGTAGGGGCTGTCTGCATCTGCTACAGAGGGGCTCGACAGGTGTCGGCAGATGTAGGCCGGGGCCTGTGCGGGACTGTCGGCAAATGTAGGCCGGGGCTTGCAGGGCTGTCGGCAGCATGTGTGCAGGGGCTCAACAGATGCGCGCTAGGCTTCTCAGCAGACGTTCGCAGCACTCCCCAGGAAGCATGCAAGTCTCTCAGCAGATGCTTGCAGGGCTGTCAACAGAAACTCGGCAGCACTCGGCATGTCTCGGCAGGGCACGCAAGGGCCAGGCACAAGGCAGGGGCCGGTCCAGATTTTCCAACGGCTGGTTCAGGTGTTTTCTGACCTATTCCGGTGGTTCCGCCACCAGTTTAGGGTTTCTTAGGGCTAGGGCTTCAATATGTGAGGTGGTGGATGTTGGGATTTGAGGGCTACGTAATTAGGGTTTCAGGGTTAGGGCTTTGTGCTGATTACGTGTTTTAAGGGATCATAAACTGAGAGAAAATCGTTGTGTATTCTCAATGATAATAGGAGCCTCTTTATATAGAGGATTACAATGCATAGAATCTGAATCATACAAGGAAAGTAATTCTACATTGAATAGGATTCTAAATCCTTCTAATGTAACCCTATTACCACTAGGTCAAGTAACCTAGAATTTGAGCCAAACACAAAATAGAGATTTCCTTAAAGACTCCTATAATTTTTGTAAAATTTGATTTCTTATTTTACGCTTGGGAGCTTCTATTCATACCTCCAAAATTGGTATTTGGACCTTTCTTTTTTTCGAAGTAATAGTTGACTTTGTCAACTCCTGTCAAATTATCAATAAAGACATTAATAAAGGAAAAAAAATCTCTTTTTATCTCTAGGAACAGTAATAGTCTTCAATTTGGGGAAAACTTTCTACTCCAATGTAAACCCAAAAATATATATCGTCAAACGTTATTTAACGTTGTAGTCAAAATTTTCAAAATTTGACTTCCCTCGTAAAATGAAGGATGAACTTTCAAAAAGAAAAAAAAATTGCTTTATCCAAGAACCCGTAACTCCACCAAAGTCGTCCATCACCCATAATCCCCAGAATTCATGAGAGATTATACAATGATTTAGGCCCAAAATAGCTACAGATTCATTCCATGCCGTAAAACGCAAAACACAACTCCACATATAGGTCTCATATACAAAATTTGGAAGCAACATATTATGAAATATCTCATCATCCATATCAAATTAACGAAATGATCACTAACCTAATATGATGCTCCCCTTGAAGACCATAAAAATTTTGGTATTCCTTCAGTTGCTCGTGCCCATTCCTCTGTTACTCGTACATAAAGGATGAACTTCCAAAACAAAAAACAAAAAAAAAATTGTTGCAATTCAAAATCTTCAAAAATTGAAGGAGGTTTAACTATTAATTTTTCAAAGTATAAATAGAATCTTAAAAAAAAGAGGCTTTTCTTGATTTTATTGGACGATGGGCATTATAGGAAAATTAGAGAGGTGTAGATAGCAAATTAGTTATTTGTAAAAGTAAGTTAGAGGTCTATTAAGTGGGGAGGTCCAAATGCCAAATTTGGAGGTATGAATAGAAGCTCCCTTTACGCTTTCTACATATTGGAAAAAAAAAAAAAAAAGGAGAGAAATCGACTCTTTTATACATGTTCTCCTTAATAGAGTAAAGTCTTCTCTGTTCATTAACCCACTCAGGATTCTCTATTCTTATAATTTCGGTTTATAGAGATTGACCAACAAGTTTTGTTTTTTGATTCTTTTTCCACCAAGCTCTATGTATCCAACAATGACTTCTATAATCATTGATTACTTGTTCTTGGTTCTGAGATTGAATTGGGACTCAGCAACTCAAGTATGTGGCTGGATTGAGGTTCAAATTGAAGGCTTGCCAAACCATGTTTATATAAATTGAAAAGAATTATACTCAGAAAAAAGCATGATATTGAATTGAGGCTTAGTTTGAGATTGTTGTGTTGTGAGGGGAAGCACTTCTGATTTTGCTGTGAGGGGAAATACCTACGTTTTTGCTGTGAGAGAAAGTTGTTGAGCATTTGGTAAACCATATTCAAAAGTGTTGTGAGAACGAAAAGTAAATCTAAATATTTGGTAAGATGTAAACAAATAGTTTTGTGATTTGGTGTAATTACGAAAAAGGTCATAAATGTTAAAACATGCAATTAAAATCAATAATTTTACTTTTCCTTTTTATGTAACCATTTCAGTCTATCACTTTTGACTTGTATTATATGAGAAACAAAATAACATTACATTATATTTACGGTAGACATGTTTAAAATACAATTCAACTATCGCGACAATTTAAGGAGTTGAGATCAGATTATTCGAGATATTTCTAAATTTTATTTAAGGTCAAATCTTCAATGTGTTGACTTGAGAGTAATGTATAAGACAAGTTCTTGGAAATTTTCGTTGGATTTGGCGAACACCCGAGCTAATTTCAATAAATTTATGAAATTAGGGAAATAAAAAAGTTATTTAAGTAAAAATAATTTCAAAATGATGTGATTTAGATCGTTGGATCTCGCACTGCTTGATCTTACCAGCAGTCAACTTTATCTTTTAACTTGGGGTATAAATAGCTTGGGACATGTCGTCCAACCTAGAAGCTCCTATCACCTTCGCCTGATCACTAACTCGTTTACCTCCATGAACGACCCGAAGGTAACTCCGCTATCGGATAACCTCTCAATGTCGAACTAGCGGCGTAATGCACGTCTTGATAGCAAGAAGCGGGACCTGAAATTCCTTGAGTTAAACGTTTAACTATGGCGATAGTTCAAAGCCGAAAATCTTGGAGCTTCCGGTGGTTTTCTTGAGTTTTTCGGCAACTCCAGTCATCGATAATGATGAATAAGGTATGAAAATGATCTTCTCGTCGAGCTCTATAACAATATGTACTTGAACTTTGGTTTCTGTTACAATTTGGAGAAGTTGGTGTGTTGATTTTCTTTGGTCCATTTCTTATCTTAATGAAAAATGTTATTAATATAGCTTAATTGTGGTTAAATTATAGATTTTGTGAAGCTGGAAATGAATTAAACTATTGAGTCATCTTGGTTGATTAGACCAAAGAGGCTGCTACTTTGGTTGGGTTTTGTTACATCAGCAACACGAAGCTTTGCTAAGAAAAGAAATCCGATAGTTTTAGAGGATGGGACATTTGATGTAAATTTTAGAGGACATGAAAGATAATTTCGGGCCTAAGTAAAGTTTCATTTAATCTTCCGTGTCCGCCATTTGGTTTCCGCAAAAGCGGAAATGAGAAGCTGCTCATAGTAGCTTTTGATTTCTTGTTGCTGGCAGCAGCGCTTTTGCCCAAAACAGAAATTTTTTTGGAGTTCACCAAACAGCCTTCAGTCCGGTCAAAAGCACTTTTGGACTAAAAGAAGGTTCCAAAAGCAATGCCAAATTGGGCCTGAGTGTAGTTGAGCTTTGGATTTTTTGGGTCTAAGAAAGTGAGAGGTACCAAAATCAGATCACTTTGCACAAAGAATGCCTTACTTTTTTTTTTTTTTTGATACATCAGTGATGTTTAATGAGGCAAAGATTGAACCTTTTTGGAGGGTGGCGCAGTGTTGATGATGATGATATTTTCCAAACTAGAATGAGATAGAGAATTGGTTGCATGTAGGAAGAAAATATGAAATATGAAAGCATGATTTTGATGTCTTCTTTGCTCATTTTGGTGCTCAAAAGGGAGGTTTGGGCACTTGGATACATTGTCAAAGATCGATTCTATCTTCTTTCAGGTCTCGTCATTGGGAAAGATCAAATAGCTAGGTTAGTTGAACTAAAAATGAGGAGAATCTATGGGGATGGGAACATGACTACAACTTTACTGCAACAGTTAAATTTTTTCTCTTCTTCTCATTTTTTTAGTGGGTAAAATAAGACATAAAATTTTACAAAAATTACAGGAGGTATAAATAGCAAATTAGAAGTCTAACTAGAACCGGTCCTTACATAATTGTTTTTACAATAATGTATACCCTCTCAAATTTTATAATAAATTTATAAATTTATGAACTAAATACTAGTTACTCCGCGTACTTTGCTCTCTAAAACTGCTTAGTTCCTCACCTTATAAATTCAACACATCACTCATTCTTCTCCCAATTTCTCACCCAATATGTCCAAAATATCTATTATACCCCTCATTTAAAAAAAAAATTGTTTTCTCTCTTTTTTTAATGGTTCATGCTTACTTCTTCTTCCTCTTGTACCACCAAGCTCTCTATCTCTGGATCGAATCTAAGTTCTCTCTCTTCTCCTTCCATGGCTGCATTCATTGAGCCTAACCCCAAGAATCACTCTCCACCAAGCTTCAGTCGAAGATTCTGGATCTTTCCCCCTACCTCCTCAAATCTTCCTCCGCCGACCTCACCATCTCCGCCACTCAAAATCCCCTCCCTGAACCCCAATTCATCTCCGCCTTCGATGACCTCATCCCCACCCTCGACTTTCCTTCCTCAAATCTCAGTGCAACCTTTGATCAGTTCAGCTCTCGCTATTCGGTTTCAGGTGAGGTTGTGTTAAGATATGGGTTTAATTTGGAGTATCAGTAGGGTTCTAGCCAATGAATGGCACCATGGGGGGGGGGGGGGGGGGGGAGGGGGAGGGAGCGAGGGAGAGAGCTCGGTGCGAAAGAGGAAGAAGAGATAAGCATAAAAATATAAAAAGAGAGAAAAAAAAACTAAAAAAAAAAAGGAAGTGATGGGTGTAATAGACATTTTAGACCTATTGGGTGAGAACTTGTTGAATTTAGAAGGTGAGGGATAGAGTAACTATTATTTAGCCCTTACAGAAATCAAAGATCTCTGGATGGAGATTCATTTAATTTTTAAGTTATGACTGAGTCATTAAAGGCCTTATAATTTGGTCTTTAAGTCTTAAACAATAGTCTGAACAATTTTTTTACTCTCTAAGAAGTAATTACACACACACATATGAGAGAATGAACATAGAGATGTCACGCCCCTGATTTTTAACATAAATAAAAATCGATATATAATCTCATAATTATACATGCGTGAACGTTCAGTCATCAATACCAAATTCCTGGAAAACTTTTTCTGTTTATACAACAATCATAATAATACCCTGAACCTATTATGTCAATATTGACCCGCCCACAGAGTCATTTATTATATAAGCTTACAAATTAAATTGTCAATAACAAAATAAAACGTAATTGCTCCTCAGAGCTTACTACAACGGAAGTCCAAATAACGGTAAAGTCACAAAATTGGCTTCCTACCGTTAAGCTGCAAGTGTGCTATCCCAACTTTAGCCACAATTATCCTGACCTGTAGGATTAACTCCTACACCGTTTGAATAGTGCACCGGGTTGTTACACAAAAAATCCGGTAAGCTTGTGAAAGCTCGTATAAGTAACTCAAAACAGTCAACCAGACTTACACCAGAAATAAGGAAAACTAGTCACTCTTTGATTCCTTAAAATACGAAAATAAAGGAGAATAACTCACACTTTAATTTCCTGTCAAATCAAAATAAAAGAAAGCAACTTACACCTCGGTTCCCTTTACATCGAAACATAGAAAACAACTCACACTTGAATTCTATCAATATAGCATAGAAAACAACTCACTCCTTGATTTCTATCAATCGTACGATAAATGTACCATAGAAAATAGCTCACACTTGAATTCTATAAATATAATATAGAAAGCAAGTCACTCCTTGATTTCTATCGAATCGTTAATAAGGAAAACAACTTGCACCTTGTCTCCCTAAAAACCATTAATAAGGAAGCAACTCACACCTTGTTCCCTAAAAACACGTAATCTCATGAGTTATCAATAACTAATTCCCGTTACCCCATGAATCACCTATATGGCAGACATACTAGAGCTCTAACTGATTATGTAACCACTCGTCTGGCCAAAGATGTAATTACCTGAATTTCTGCCCAAGGTCATAGACCTTTGTTCCTCAGGCCTCTCTGTCCCTTGGAGCAAAATGTTAAAGCAGTCGCACAGGACTAAAAAACATTACACAAATCTCAACGCTTTCAAAACAATCGAAATCAACATTTCCATGATCATTGTTTTCAGAAAAGCCATAACACAAAACAATAAAAAGCATCAATTCATGCATATTGTTTTCATCAATCCACAATCCACCAAAATATATATATATATATATATATATATATCACGTAAATATATATATATAGTCATCCGCTCAGGAATGCCTACTATAGCTCACAATCCAAAGCTCAAAAAATCATAGTTATATTTCAACTCCAGAAATAATTGGATTCGTTCATAAATGAACCTTGTGAGATTACTCACCTCGAAACTCACACTGCATCTTCAATACAGAACAAAGCAGTCAAACCACCCAAAATAGCTGTCCAAAGAATAATTCGCCACATACCTAAGGAATTACAGCTATGATTTAGCTAACGAATCACAATTTAATGACGTTCGAATCCCCTAATCCAGCCAAAATATCAACGTAATGCCAAATTGAGGCAAAACCACTTTCGAGACCTCCCACAGTCTCCGGAACACTCCCACGATCGATGTGCCCAAACCACAAGTCGATCCAATACTTAAATCCTCATGGATTTGAATAAATTCACCGATATGAAACGGTAAAAATCATAATGAATCCATACGAACTCCAAAATTTGCATATTATATATTGAAACGCTCGTATCGACGAGTAGATCGATATCAGGAATAGAAACTATTCCTGAGGTGGCCGGAAGCCACCGGAAAACACCACACACAGCTTCACACGACCCCCTAAACTGTGAAATTCAAATAATTACACGTACGAAATCATTCCACTTCACATACAACCTACGAATAAAGTACAATAACAATTATATATACAACTGATCCATTATTAATTACCAAAATTAAATAACCAAAATCCAGGTCATCACAAGAGATAAGAAGAAATCATGGAGTTTTGTTGCTCATATGTGATGTATTTGCACATTTTAGTACACACTGACAACATGGAGTTTCAGTGAGAGTTGCGGCTCCACACAGAAAGTCGATCAACACCACTTCTAAGATCAAAAGAGGACGCTGCCAGGAGCAAAATGCGACCGGTTTCAAGTCCAGTTGTCGCTGGAATCGGAAGATATCGCCGGGTTCGTTGTTGCCTAACTTCAAGTCCTTGATCTGCCATTGTGGGTGCGAATCAAAGCTAGAGACCACCGTAGGGAGGACCGCACGGAGGAGGCGAACAGGTCTAGCCAGCGTCGTCACCAGAGAACGCCGGAACTGGAAGTTATCATTGGGTCGAGTCAGACGGAAAACTTCCAGATCCTAAGGTTTTGAAGAGAGAGAACAGAGAGAAAGGATTTCCTAAAAAAGGAAACTTTCCAAAAATATCACAACTGATTTTCTAAATTCAGAAAAATCTATTTATAGTAAATTTCTCAAAATAGCATAAACTTCAGCTGACCATAACTTTCTCATATGATCTCCAATTTACGCGGACCACATGTCCGCGAACTCGTATTGACGTGCTCTATAACTTCAATGAAGAAAATTTTCAGAGAAACTCAAAAAATAAAAATTCAACTCCTTGACCCCTCAAAAATAAAACATTTTAAGAAATTATTCGTCCGAAACGCTTTCATTCCATCCTCAAATCACGAAATCATCCTAACCATCAACTTAATAATTTCCGGAAAATCATCAGAAATTAATAACAAATTTCTCAGGTATTACAAGTGATTATGCTAACAAATGATGAAAATTGGATTGAAATGAAAGACCATTAATGAATTTAAATCTAGTTAGGCCTAGGATATAATTGTGTCTCCCTTGGGTGAAAGAATCTAAACCCGATTACGGTTCGTCGATTCAAGCAGATAATTAAGTAGGGATTGTGTCTCTCTAGGGTGAAAGACCCAAAACCCAATCAGAAATCCGCTTAGTCCGGAGTGTCCTTGATGACCTTAATTGAAGTAGTCTGCTTGTACGGAGTGTTCTTGATGACCTTAATTTGAAGTAGTCCGCTTGTACAAGTTCTTATGCTTGCTGCTAATAATGAAAATCACTACAAGTATCTTGTTGCTGGTAAGTTATGCTTTGTCCTTTTTCTCATCATTAAGGTGTATTTTTTTCTTTTATCTGGTAACGGTAGGCACAAACATGGTACGAGACTATTGTGAACAATTTTTGGTCTGCTATTAGCAAATTGTGGAAATATGAAATATTAGATACATTAGTATTTTTTGTCCAATGTCCAATTCAGGGTTGTACTCTAACCTAGAATGTGGAGGAGAACGTACGGTGGAAAAAAGGGTTGGGGAGGAGAAATTGGAGTGGGAAGAAGTCATTTGCATGCTAGTGTTTATTAATTGTTATGAATAAGAAATTAAGACTAGTTTGATTATTAGGTAGTGTTTGGTATCGTTTTATAAAATAGTTTTTTGTTTTACAAATACAAAAAAAGTGTAAAATATATTTTGGAGTGCATTTTGGAATAATGAATATAGAAAATGGAAATGGCGGATGGAATTGTGCTTACATTTGAACATTGTTTTTTTTTTTTTTTTTTGTCTTATAAAAAAAATTATGTGTTCTAGAAAACGGATATAAAAAGCCCAAAATCAAACTCATTCTTTCATAGAACAGCCCCCCAAACTCTATCCCATTATCGACTAGCCATTCCCACTGCTCATTGGGCAATCTGTCTCTTGAACAATCACTAATCAATCGACCGCCACACCGGCCAATTGACAAACCACACTTCCACTTGACTAGTGAGTTTCACAGTTAAGTGAGATCAAGTGAAGTGAACGAAAATTGCACCCTTTTTCACAAACTACACATCCCTTCATAGTAGTTTTTTCAACATCTACATGAGGACTCTGATCAAATGCCCAAATTTGAGTAAACATGAACTCACTTATTCCAGTAAGAGATTAGTGTGTTCACTTATTCTATTTTAAAGTAAAAAGACTATTTAGACAAACTCTTGTTATAAAATTAAAAGCATGCCACTCTTTCTCTTTCATCTGCTTCCCGAGCCCGTCGCCGGAGGCCTGCATACTCGCCACAACCGCTTGTCCTCCTCATCGTCCCAGTTAGCAACAACTCTGCTCCTCCGTCACCGTCCATGGCTCAGTTCCCTAGTCACGTGACCTCCTCGTGGTCCGATTGCGGTCGCTCTTGACGATCACGGAGCCGAAATCGCCGCCGTTGTTGTCCTCGTCGTCGAAGTAGTTGAGGGAGGCGCCGCCGCCGAAGTCCTTGGGAGGCTTTTGATGAGTGGAGGGAGGGGGGAGGAGTCGTCGTCTTCGTCGCGAGCATACGGGTCGGGTTCTTTGTCCGTGGAGATCTTGAAATTGTCGCATCGCTGCTGTTTTTGGTCTCACCCTGATTCAAAGTTGGAATCATCGTCGCCGTGGACAGCTACGGTGGAGTAGAGGTCGGTTCGGTTGGATACTTCAGGTTCGGTGACAAGTGCCGATCGGATCCATTTCTGAGTGGGTAAAAGAGCAAGTCTGTGAGTTAGATGTTAAAGAAGAAGAAGAAGAAGGCCATTAGGTACGAGTGTGCTGAAGTTGAAGCCAGTTGTAGAGCACGATGATGATGATGATACTTGTTACGTAGTACCGGGCTCTGCAAATTTTGGTGGGATGAAGACGATGGAGTTGGAAATTAACAAAGACGAAAACTCATAGGGCCATTGAGTCATACATGGTAGGAGATCATTGGTGTTAAGTTTCTCTAGTACATACTAGTAAAAGCATCCGCGCGTTGCTGCGGGTATTATTATCGATCAATCTAATCGTAGTAATGTGAGGTGTGGTGAGTAATGAATATTGTGAGGTGCGGTGAGTAATGTGCTTATGTAGATAAATAACAATTTGATTTACTCACTCTTAAAAATAATTGGAATTGTTTGAAATGAAGAAGTTTAAAAGATGAAGAAAATACTATTAACCCAAGGATATGATCTTTTAATCTTATACAATTCAATTAATAAAGCACGACAGTTTGTTGACATTACGAAAGATCGAATACAAATTGAGAAATATATCTCTAGTATGGTCTGTACCTCCAATCTGATCTTGATCGTCTTCGACCTCCCATTCCATAACTCAACTGAAAAGAAATAGAGGTGCAATGAGAAATAAGAGGAATCTCACAGGTATATGAACCTACGAAGTATAGCAACTAAAGCCATAGGCAGAGAAACATAAAACTTTATTGCAAAGTACAAATCGAACTGAAAAACACAAATCTAAGTGATTGTCAACCATTAACCACCACGATAGTCTTTGACTTCCAAAAAGAATTTTCCTTGACAATTTGATTTCCTACAGTTGACTTGCAAAAGTAGATAACTAAATAGAATTACACTCCTGTAGATAGCCACCGCTAGAAAATGCAGCAACAAACCAGGGCATTATCATTTATATCACTATAGCTATATCTAAAATTATCCTTAAAAGTGCCTATCAGCATGACAATGTGTTGGGCCAAGGGCACTACAGAACCAAACTTCAGTTTCAACATTGAGAATCCAAGAAAGCAATGAATTTGGCATTGTCAAAGATAAATAGATTTCCAATTAAAAAATGAAGGGAATAGTTTTTTCACCTGGTTTAATGCCCAATTTGTAATGGCTTCTTGAATAAGATTGATTGAGATTAGAGCTCTAAAGTGTAAAACAATTTTCTTATTAATGAACAAATATAAATTTGTCAACTCTTTTAAGCAATACCCCCTCATATTCTATGCAAACAGAAAAAAAATTAAAATAAAAAAAAACTATCTAAACTCAGATTCTCTAATTAGCACAGCACACTATCAAGGAAATTGCTAGGTTTTAGAAATGAGAATTAAGATACTAAGATAAATACGTCATTGAGTATTTACAATTACTAAAGCAGCTAAAAGTATCCATGATAGAAAAGATGCTCCAACACTAAAATAGATAGAAAAGATGCAAGGACCAAATCATAAATTATACTCGATTGAGTTCAGAAACTTTAGTAAATAATCTTTATCAGCTCAAGTCATGGGATTCCTTAATAGTGTCAGTAAAGTACACCTTTTCAATCGGTGACCATGTAGCATTTATAAATTTACAGTGGTCAAGAAGCAAATAGTCACTGAAAATATACTTGAAAGAAACTAACCTTGTTGGATCTCATTTGCAGTTGCTTACTTTCTGTCTCTCCCCTCCTCCTCTTCCAGCCTCTGAAAGAACTGGCATAGAAATTGACATTAACCAACCGAATAAAAAAAACAACTAAAGAAGACATCAGAAAAATGTATACGAAAGGACATGATATAGTACATTCTATTTCAATTCTGGAGTATAATTTTGTTATTCTTTATCTTCTTCCTTTCCTTTTCCGATTCCTTTTTCTTTTTCTTTTTATTTTGATACTAATGTATTTGCAGTAGTTTTAATTTTTTTTCATGTACAGTAGCAATCCTACTTCTGCAGTCCCAGGAATAAATCTATATCAAAGAAACACATCTATATATAAGCATGTATGCCGTACTTTGATAGCAATACTAATTGTGTTCATATCTTTCCTCCAATTCATACATATCTCCCAACCAACATAGATCAATCACTCGTCATTCAACAATGATAGCTTCTGTGTTCCTTTTTCATGCAAAACAATTACATACCCATAATAGCTCAAGTCTTTACCTGTCAAAGCATGACTGCAGCTCCAAATTCAACCCCTGTTCCTTATCTAACTCTGCCTTCAAACCCAAAACCAGAACTTAAGAGTCAGCAATTGTTATAGGCATGTTAGAGCTGAACATAGTCTATTACAATTGTTGATCAAATTTTCCAGTAAAGAAAGACATAACACTGAAACCAGAACCTAGAGTCAGCAATATGTCATGACTTAGGTTTAGCACACAATACTCATATAAATAATAGGGCTTTCTGGATGTACCACCCCATAGAAAGACATAAACTAATTAGTGTTCAGTTGAGGAGGAAAACATGAAATATATGGATATCGAAAACTGAGAAAAAGGTATAGTAATGTGGTAGAATTAAGAGTGTAGGACACACTTACAGAGAGGCAGTTTTTGAAATGTGCTTGTATGCTGTATTTTCATAGTTTTTTTAATATTAATACTCTTCTTTTTTATTACCCTCAGCAGCAATCAAAATCTTGTTGAACTGCATTGGTAGTTAGCTATATTTGGTGTTTAATATTAAAGACATCAAAAATGTCGAGTAACTCCACTGAAAGCTTTAGTTCTATTATGCAGTTGCGTACGAAAGACCAACTTATAATGCATATCATTAGGTATCAGTATGCTGTAACCTTAAATGTAAGTTCGAAGTGACCAAAATCCAAGTGGTGGAGAATTAGGCCTTCGTTGTGTATTAAATTGACTATCAATCAACTTTACAATCACTCCTATGCAACTATAAAATTTGCATACCCATGCAGAACCAAGATCAAGTATGTTCCTAGCAAATACCACTCTAATCAAATTCTCTACCGCTTGCATTCATCTTCAATAGCATCATTAAGATCCACCACATTCTCAAACATATTTGATCACCAAAACCAAAAATAAACTCAGCACCAACAAAAGAAATTGCAGAGCTCAAACCCCAAATCCGTAACATATGAAGAATTACAATGATTTTGAAGAAATTTTTGAAAAAGTGAAGCATTTACCTCTTAAAATGAAGATCCCTTTGCTGTCGGTGACGTCCAATGATAGTACATTGCTTGATAGATAATAATGGAAGGCACCACTCTCCTCCTCATTGCTGTCACAAAACTGATGATGCATGTATTTCATTGGTGTCACGAAACTGCATACTTCCATTGCTTGATACATAATAATGGAAAGGTCCACTCTCCTCCTAATTTTTAAATTGGGCTGTGAGGCCCCTTGAATACAATTTCTGGTTCAAAAGGATTAATGCAAAAGAACATCATGCAGCAATTTAACAATGACACAACCATACAGTAAATACCCATTCAACTTCCAAAACTGCAAACTTAATACACAAATAAGCATGCAGTCGGTACCAAAGCAATTTGCTAAGTGGATCTTTCAAATGCACATGCACATAGTAAAGTATTATCGTTACCTCTTTGCTAGTATCAGAACCTTCAGGTATGCAAACGGACTGCACGGGCCAAACTTGAATAACTAAAGAACACAAATACACTTGTTACAGTAACTGAATAAGCAGAAAGGGGACATGAAAACAAACATAGACATTTAAGGGGAACCTCCGCCATTAAATCACAACCCACTTTCTGCTGCTCTCAAATAAACAGAAATCAAAAGGAAGAAAATAAGGCAATAGCTTTTCCAACTGATACATATACCTCTTTATAGCTAACCAATGAATTATTCTCACATCAAACTCTATCATACATCAAATAAAGCTGTAGTTAAATAAATCTATATCTTATCACAAAGATACTGCCTTGAGCTTGAACTTTAAAAACATAGTGGTTATTCTTGTTTTTAAGGTATAAAACTGTAAAAGAACCACCTTTATGTTCTCGTTTTGGCTGATCATTTTCAGAACCCAGTAACGATTTTGATGAATAGGAACGTAACTTTTGATATAAATGCAAATGGGTCACTGAATTAACAGAGATGCTACAACTGGAAAGCAGTAATTGAAATCTTTTACAGTATAGACCGACAGGAAGAAATAATTACAATCTTTTACAGCAAAGCGTATCTATGCTTTGCTTCGATCACCCAGCCCTTGGAAACCAACTGACAAAGAATAAATGAAACAAATTAGAAGCCATGGTAGAGTACCTGGGATGATCAATTTACTCGATTTCTGTTCAAATCGAACATCACCCACCCGCGCTGACTTGAATAACAGTGAAATTCTTCCCGTTTCCCTCTTCTTTTTCTTCTTCTCTCCTTCTCCTTCTCCTTATTCTTTTCTGCTTCTTTTCTTTTCTTTTCTTCTGTTCAAATCAAAAACCAACTCAAAAGTTAGACGGCAGAGCTATCCAAAACGCAGATCTTCTTCCTCCTCAATGCAAAACGGAATCACAACTCTCTCTGGCTCTCTCTCTCTCTCTCTCTCTCTCTGTTTCGACTCTGCTTTCTCTAGAAACCACGAACGAAATCTGGACCGTAGAGGATGACATCGCATAAATGAGAGAAACAGAGGGGCAAAACCGCCATTTCACTGTTAAATGAACAGTTGAATAAACAATGGCGAGTAACAGTGTTTCGGCTTTAGATGCATGTATAATTATATGCTTGGTTCGGTAATTTTTTGACTTTTGCCCAGCAAACCATTTCAAAATTGACTCGGCAATTATGATTTCAGTTGGTATAAATGTATAAGCAAATGACTACATCTTATGTTTTGAGTGGTGTATTTCAGTGTTTGCTAGAATGGAAATTAACTACTGTAATTTTACATGATTATTGCCTCTAACAAATTTTTTATTGCCCTTCAATAAAAATTTATTAGGAGACAATAAACTTTTTATTAAGGGGCAATAAACTTTTTATCAGGTCTTATTGAGGGGCAATAATATTCTCAGGTGACCTATGAGATCTCCAGCGACTATTGATCGGAGTCTCGCGACGGGTGACCGGAATCCGGTGTCCGTTAAAGTCTCTGATGACTTCTCTCTATCTAAGTGACAAAGGGAGGGAAAAGGGAGGGAGGGCAAAATTATCTAAAAAATAAATAAAAAATAATACTTAATAGGGTATTAGGACAAAAATATGTAATTGGTTGGGTAAGTGGGTAATTTTATAAGATGTTTGGGTAAATGACATTAATGTAGCTCAAATTTGAGTAAATGAACATTTTTCCACATGAAAATAGTGTGGTTTGTAAAAAATGAAAGTCAATTTCAACCCTAAATAAAATCTATTGAGGGATTTAAAATGATTTCGCATATCTCTTATTCCCCAAGACAAGGAAAATAGCCCACACTAACAAAAATCATGCATCGCAACTATATCTAACCATATCAATTATTTGGCGTTCTTTACATTGTGAAGAGATTTTTTTCAACAGTATTTATCGTAAGTAAACTTTTACAAAGAATTGCTTGACAAAAATAGGGCCTTATGGTCACAGGAATTGATAGCTCGAAGTCGATCTTCCTTTAAATGCTCCTTGCGCTTATAAGATTTTTCCTCCTTCAGAAAAAAACAGGAAAAAAGAAAAAAAAAGAAACAGATATGAAGATGTATAGAAATGCCTTTCCATCATAAAAGGAGAGAAAATTATTCTAAACTTAGATCCGATATAAATATGCCCCGTCGCATCCATGATGCGAAAAAGAGAGAGAGAGAGATTTGAAAATTTGATGGCTGAGTGTTAGGTGGAGTATACGGATGAATGACGAGTGTTGTTCTTCTAGTTAACGCAGCTAGTTTGGTAAAGAGAAGACAGTGTGCTCCATCCGGAATGACGTAAATGCCCTTAACCGCACATTCAGACCGAATGTGCGTCCATAGATGCTCCGCCCCTTTTGCGGCTCTGCCCTTTCCAACTCCCCAATTCCCATCTTCCAGTCAGTTTTGCAATGACGTGGCATTATGAGATTAGCCCTTACCCAGATTGCCCTCTAACGTTTTCTCGTTATGATTACGATATCACCCTTTAGCTTCGTGATTCCGTCGTCAATCTCGATCAAACTAATTAGGGTTTGCGTTGCATGTTTTTTATTGCTATATTATATGGTCAACCTGTGAAAAGGGTTTTTCCAGGTTCTTTCTGGATCTTTCATCTCCTATAATTTTCTATGGCATAGAAAACCATGTACCTGGTTTTGTAATCTACTTTGGTATCAATGGTTTTGTAACAGTAGAAACTTTGAACTATTTTTGCTACTTACAGAAAAGAGTAAGGACTTTTCACCTTTTGTCATACTAATCAATGATAAATTTTTGAAAAATTTCATCAGAATCCTACAAGATCCAAAAATATATTCTCGCCATAAAAGAAAAAACCCAAACAAAGATAAATTTTAATATGTTCTATATTTTAAAATTTATTGGTGTGAAACATTTTAGAAATTATTGTTAAGTTAGGAATAACCTAAATGACAAGTACATTATGTAGTTATAGAGAGAGCTTATGCTACTGATTTTTTGGTGCATTTAAAAAGATTACATATGAGACTCAATTTTTGATTAGACAAAAAATCACTAATAGTCAGGCATTCAGTTTTGACTTGTTCAATACTTAACTCATTAATTTTTTAAAAATATCACTTAACTCATGCACATTTAACTCATTCATATTTAATATTATTTTACACTTAACTTACTGTCGTTAAATCTCCCGTTAAAAGCCGTTAAATTGAGGGTATATTTGCCTAAACACTAATAAATACATTTCTAACTTGAATTTTTTTTCTTCTAAAGTTAATAGATTTTCTTTTTCAACGATTTCTTATAGTTTATGAATATTTCTAGTTTAAGAGAATTTTTAAATATTTGAAATTTAATTAAAAAAAAAATCAAAGTTGGAAATGAATTTTAGGTGTTTAGAAAAATACTAATGGAAGATTCAACGACGATAAATTTTGTGAAATACGGATTTAAAATTGAGTGAGTTAAGTGTCGAATGAGTCATAACTCAATTAAATCCATTTTGATTATTTTTTGAAATCGTTAGTTATTAAATCAAATAAATGGACTAACCAAAACTGTTAAACTTTAACCAAATTGAAAATTATTAAGGGAACAATAATAATTTATTGAAAAGTGAGTCCCACGGGCAACCACTTAATATACATAAAAATGAATCTCTTACAAGAAAGGCCATGCGTAGTTATATATATATATATATATATATATATAACGGTACAGATTTTCGGTTTTTACCCACTTTTCGATCACATATTTTGATCTTAACCGTTCAGTTTTTAGATTCTAATGTATAGATCATCTCTGCAAAATTTGAACCAATTTGGTGATCATTAAGGTATCCAAAACTGCAATTTACACGAACGAACTGAATCTGTCGAATAGGAACCATTCGTGTATATTGTTGTAATTTGCAGTTTGAGATATCTTAATGATCACCAAATAGGCTGAAATTTTGCAAAGGTGATCTTTACATTAGGACCTAAAAACTGAATGGCTAAGATGTGAAAATGTGATCGAAAAGCGGAGGAAAACGGGAAATCTGTACCGTCTGCATCGTAGCCGGACTGTGTGTGTATATATATATATATCATGTGATTTTTTAAGCAATAACCAATACGACCAACGAAATTGAGGAAAAAAAAAGTAGTCTAATAATGTTTCTTTAAAGTCCACTTTCATATTCAACATACCACACAACCAAGATAATAAGGTTGAACTAAATTCTTTATGCAGTTTGGTCAATAACAGAGAAAAAAAGTTATTCTGACTTATTTCTAAAACACCTCAATGACATTAAAGAAGAAAAAAAAAAATAGAGGTCGAGACTAATCAAGCGGAATGACTACACCAAGAAAATGTAATACCAAAATCTTGAGACTTACGTGATTAAATCTGTAGATGTAATAAAGAAATCCTCAGCAATACAACCTATGAGCCAAGAAAGACCCATTATCGGCAAGTTATTTCCTTCGCCTTTTGGCTCTGATTTTTCTTGGTCAGCAGGTAAAGCCTTAAAAGCGGGGATTTGAGCGATTAAGAAAGTAGGGGGGGGCAAATAAGTCAATAGAGGATGGCAAATGTCGTAACTAATTGCAAAAACGTGGGGCATATTTGGAATTACTGTGGGTAAAGTACCAGAACCGTAGTCCGCATTAGTTTGTTGGTTGTATCGCCAGGGGCTGGCCTGGTCCATTTGGCTTTGGCTTGCTCCCCTATAAAAGCGCTCTTTTGAAGCCCACGCTCTTTTAGTGCTACTACTAACCCTTCCACCAAACACAATACCAACCAATTCAATTCTCTCTCATTCTTCTTCTTCGCAATCTCACTCAACCCCATGGATTCTGACTACGGCATTCCCCGAGAGCTCTCCGACGTCCAGAAGCTCCGATCTCAATACCAGCCGGAGCTTCCTCCTTGCCTCCAGGTCCATCTCCGCTCTCTCTTTCTTTTTTTCACTCTGTTTTCGTCGCTTTGTGTTTGATTTTAATCTTTCTCTGTTATCATCGACGTAGTTTATTCTCGCTATTGTTTATTCTTTTTGAATTTCAGATCCAGTTATGGTTAGATCTGTTTTGTATCTAGGAACGAAAAAGTTTGATCGAACTCGGTGATTGAATCTGGGGTTTACTATATCTTTGGTTTTTTGGATGTGATATTTCTTTATGAATAAACCTGCTGCATTGCCTATGTATTGACTTAACTGTTGCAAAAGTACTGTTGTATGTTTGAACTTTGAATTTATAGTAGGATGGTTCTACAGTGTCTACCTAATATGTAAATTTTGTAATAGCCAAAATGAAAGGGTTTTGATTGTATGAACACACGCAATGAATAAGGATTCAAGTCCACGGCGTAATAAAATCTAAATGAGATTCGAATGCTTGATTTAGTGTAATATTTTCAAAGATGTGTTGAATTACTACGTAACAGTTGAGTGTATTTCCTATGCAATCTTCAAATGTTTAGAGGATTTTCTAGTTTATCTTTTGGCTTCATGAAGATCAACGGTAATTGAATTTGATGCGCTTTTTAATTCCAGTGTGTTGAAGTTTTTTTATTGAGGTTGTGTTTAAATGTCATTTTCAGGGAACTACTGTAAGAGTTGAATTTGGGGACACAACAACTGCTGCAGACCCTACAGATGCCCATACCATTGCTCGATACTTTCCACATACTTATGGTCAGCCTTTGGCTCACTTTCTCAGGGCAACTGCAAAAGTTGCTGGTGCTCAGGTTATTACTGAGCATCCAGCTATGAGGTACGTTCACATGTTGAATTATAATGGTACTGAAGTATTTACTCTCTTTTCATCTTTTATTTTTGCTGTGAATGAGCACAGTCTCCTATCTTGGGTATCTATCAATGTTATTGCATACTGATGCACTAATCTGGTGGTGTTTAAGTTTAATAATCCGTTTGATCCATATTTTCAATCATTGCTAATATTAAATTATTTTGTTGTAACAGGGTCGGAATTGTCTTTTGTGGGAGACAATCTCCTGGAGGACACAATGTCATCTGGGGCCTTCTCAAGGCTCTCAAAATTCATAACCCCAAAAGTACCTTAATTGGGTTTTTGGGTAAGCTGTATTCACTATTTTGGGTCTTTGTATCTAGGTTTCTGTTGTTTGCACTGTGTTTTGACACGTATCTGTGCAATCTAACATCTGTTTTCTCATCAAGGAGATTGACCTTACTGAAGATGATACTTTTACTTGTTTAATAGGTGGTTCTGAAGGTTTATTTGCACAAAAAACTCTTGAGATAACTGATGATGTTCTTGCCACCTACAAAAATCAAGGTCGGTAGTGATAGCATGAAATTTGACTGCTTTTGGGACCCTTTTTTAGTAGATTGAAACTTAAGAGCTATATGGTATTCTTTTGTGTGCCCAGGTGGTTATGATTTGCTTGGACGGACAAGGGATCAAATTAGAACAAAGGAGCAAGTCAACGCTACGTTAACTGCATGCAATGCTATGAAGTTGGATGGCCTTGTCATAATTGGAGGTAAACTTCATGCCTAAGGTTCTGCTAGTTCATGTATGTGCTTTTACACACATGGGATAAGTCCTGATGTTTGATATTCTTGAAGGGGTGACATCAAACACCGATGCCGCCCAGCTTGCAGAGACATTCGCTGAAGCAAAATGCCAGACAAAGGTACTTTGCAACTGAGATTCTGTAACATAACATTCTGTTTTCTCATTTATGTTGAATTTTAGTCCTTCCAATGCAATTGTCTTATTTTTCTGTCTTACACCTCCCAAATCTTTTGCAGGTGGTTGGGGTTCCTGTCACTATGAACGGAGACCTTAAGAACCAGTTTGTGGAGGCTAATGTTGGTTTTGATACAGTGTGCAAGGTATTAGTCAAATGATGTGGACACTTTATCTTAGTTTTCTTTTATGTAGTATCACTCTGTTTTGTATTATGCATTTCTTTAAAAGTGACTTAAAAAATGACGTTTGGTAGGGGCCTAGTTCCGTAACACTGATTGATTTCTTGATGTTTGTCATTTGTTTAATTAGTCTATTTGATACACTTTATATAGATTTATCTCATATGATAATTTGAAATTTCTGCCATTTCCTGTGCACAGGTCAATTCCCAGCTCATCAGCAATATGTGCACAGATGCTCTTTCTGCTGAAAAGGTAATATAATGGTTTGGCATAATTTTCTTTCCAAAATGAACTTGTCATTTTGTAAGTCTGTCCTGTGTTCTTAGCTGCCTGCATGTATATCTCAGTTCTGTTTCTTTATGGTGATCATGTTTTCTCATCTAAATATAAATTCACTGAACCTCTGTAACTATCTCTTTTCCAGTATTATTATTTCATTCGACTTATGGGCCGGAAGGCATCACATGTTGCCTTGGAGTGCACCCTTCAATCTCATCCAAACTTGGTTAGTATTCTTTTCATCCTCTAGTTTTCTAAGTATTTTTCCCAACATTAAATTATATGCTTTTTGCAGGTAATTCTTGGTGAGGAGGTGGCTGCGTCAAAGCTAACGCTTTTTGACATTACAACCCGAATCTGTGATGCAGTCCAAGAGCGTGCTACACAAGGTTCCAAATAAGTTTTGTTGTTTTCTTATCATTGTTGGGTTTCATGTTTCTGCCCTAATTCAGTTTATCCTGTTCAGAGAAGAATCATGGTGTCATCCTATTACCAGAAGGACTCATAGAAAGCATTCCTGAAGTGTATGCCCTCTTGAAGGTAACTGAACGCTACATATTCTTTCCTGCATCTCTCATAAAAGTCCAATTTTAAGTCTTTAATGAATCTTCCCTTGGTTATTGTTTTGACAAAGAGCCTTTGGTTATCATTAAGTGATGATGTTTCCATGCAATACCTGGAATTTGTTTCATTTTTTTTTCTCGTGAAATTTCTATTCTAATCTTATTTATGTGTTAATACTGGACAGGAAATTCATGGTTTGTATAGGCAAGGAGTTTCTGCCGATAAGATTTCTTCTCAACTCTCACCGTGGGCTTCTGCTCTGTTTGAATTTTTGCCACATTTTATCAAGAAACAGGTTCCAATTTGCCATTTTATTTTAAAATACCTGCCGTTTAGTATTCTTGAGGAATAATGGGGTTCATCTTTGTGTAACAGCTGCTTCTTTTGCCTGAATCAGATGACTCTGCACAGTTATCTCAGGTAATGGACTGCAAATATACCTGTTCTCTTAGTTGAATACGAACTACAGATTCATGATCTTTTTTTTTTCTTCTACAGATTGAGACAGAGAAACTTTTTGCACATCTTGTGGAGGTCGAGATGAACAAGCGCCAGGTATGGTTCCTGCACCTCTCTCTTGCCAATTTTTTATTTATTTTGTGTTTATTTTCTCACTATATTGGCATTTTCATAGTATTTTCTAGAGGCAAAAAGTTAATCAGTTAAAGATGGTGAATCTTCATTGAAGATATGGGATTTTCCTAACTCTTAGTGCTGATATGTCTGGTCTTCAACAGAAAGAAGGCACATACAAGGGGAAGAAGTTTAATGCTATCTGCCACTTTTTCGGTTATCAGGCTCGGGGGTCTTTACCATCAAAATTCGATTGTGACTATGCCTATGTATGTTATTCGATTGTGACTATGCCTATGTATGTTGCCTAGAGTCACTTCATCTCAGCCTAATAAGTAGTAGTATGCTTCATTTTAACATGATATACGCTCTTGCAGGTTCTAGGGCACATCTGCTACCACATTCTTGCTGCTGGTTTGAATGGTTACATGGCAACTGTAACTAACCTGAAAAATCCTTTGAACAAATGGCGTTGTGGCGCTGCTCCACTTACGGTAGGGGTTCTTCTTTTAAAAAATTGGCTTTTGTAAATTATTTTGCCAGTCTTTTAAAGTTCCTCAGTGTTTTAGTGGTCAAAAGATTAAAAATAAAGACATTAACTCTATTTGACTGCATTTGTTTACATTTTAGGCAATGATGACTGTGAAGCGCTGGTCTCAAAATCCTGGGTCTACTGCATCTATTGGAAAACCTGGCATTTTTCCAGCTACCGTAGATTTGAAAGGCAAAGCATATGAGTAAGTAATGATGTACAGCTTGTTTTCAGGCATGCCAATCTGAGAGTACTCTCACCCCCTCGCTCACTCTACACTGCCTTTTGACTTTGGTTGCAGGCTGTTGAGAAAAAATGCTACAAAGTTCCTGCTGGATGATATCTACAGAAATCCTGGGCCTCTTCAATTTGAAGGTCCTGGTGCCGATTCCAAGGCTGTAACACTGTGCGTTGAAGACCAGGATTACATGGGGCGCATCAAGAAATTACAGGAATATCTTGACCAGGTACTCAAAATGCTAGATTTTACAATCAATTGCGGGTTTGTCATTTTGAATAATTGTTAATTGACACTGTTGTAAATCCTATAGGCTGGATTGCAAATATATGTTCCTGCTACTTTTTTGTAGACATAATTGCTATTTAATTTGTTGGTGTGGTTTCTGTTGACATTCATGGTTAGTTCTGATGAATTCCCCCTTCCCTTTTCAGATTCGAACAATTGTAAAGCCTGGGTGCTCACAGGAGGTTCTGAAAGCAGCTTTGAGTGTCATGGGCTCTGTAACAGAAGTCCTAACTGTCATGTCTTCGTCTTCTTTGAATGCCCCGTCATCTCTTTAAGAGCAGTTTTCTTGTTCTTTGCTCAAGCTGCTGTACACAGGGTGCTAAATGTTTTTGCATCTCCATGTCTAATATGAGGAACTATAGGTTTGGAAGTGTCAAAGTATGGCAATAATTAGATTTTGAATTTTTTTCCCCTTGCGATTTAACACTTTGTGCAAAATAATTGAGTTATATTAAATTTTGGCACAGATACAACAATTTTTGTGATAATAAGGTGAAATGCTGTTTTTTTTTTTTTTCCATAACATGCAGTTGTGAATATTTAATTCAAGAAACTCCCGGCTTTAGCTTTTGTATTTTTCATCTTAAAGTCGGTTTTTTAAACAGAACAATAGAGATCAGCAAAATATGTCAAGTGTCCAAAGGAGGAAGGTTCACACCTGTAGAACCTCCATTTTCACCATTAGTGTTCTTGTAAGCAAGTGAAATGAAGACATTCATGTTCGTTTGTCGGTTTATGATACAATCGATTAACTTGTTGCAATGACCTCGACTTTAGGTGAAAGACCTTAATCTCTATCAGCAGCTTTGCAATGTCTAATCCTTGACCGATGTCCGCAGTATCTTCACATCATGGACTGGCCTATCACTATTATCAGTTTGGGCACTACCGAGTCTTTTGATGATTTCCATTCCACTGCACACTCTTCCAAATATTGTGTGTTTTCCATCAAGCGGAGCACACGGTGCGAGCGTGATAAAGTAACTGGCTTCCATTTGAGTCTGGACCAGCATTTGCCATGGACAAGATTCCAGCTCCAGTATGCTTCAACTCTGGTCTTATCTCATCCTCAAATTTTGAACCATAAATGGATTCTCTACCCTTCCAGTTCCAGTAGGATCACCACCTTGCACTATGAAATCCTTGATGATTCTGTGGAACTTGACATTGTTGTAGTAGCCTCTGCAAGAGAGCTCGATGAAGTTCCTGCAAGTCCTGGGTGCGTGCTTGTAGTAAAGCTCAACGGTGAAAGCACCCATGGAGGTCTCTAGGGTCACCTCCGGTGCCCCTCCTTCTGCACTCGCCCACATCTTTCACAAAAACCCAGCGCTCCCGGCTTTAGCTAGCCCAGCTCTTAATTTAGATGTTTAGTTTGAGTGGCCTTATAATTTTCCTGTTCTCTTAAAAAGAAAAAAGGGGTGGCTCTGATACCTATTTGAACCTCCCTTAATATTTTTGTACATCAAATTTCCAATTTTGGCCCACATTGTTTTTCCTCCACTTCTCTCTCTCTCTCTCTCTCTCTCTCTCTGCGATGTCATCACCAAGATATTGATGGCTGGGAAGATGAACTTTGATCAAATTCCCCGGTGGAAACAAAATCAGCTCGTCCATCATGAACTAACTTTAAGAAACCAACAGTATTAATTATGAATTTGTGGTCAGCAACCTCCACCATAAAATCAATTCAATTAATTGCAAAAGCCAAACGAAAGGCTGACTACCTGCAAGAGAGATTCTGATCAACTTGACAGTATTTTATGAGTAGCACGATACATACAAAGATCAAAGAAACAAAGAGAATCAGGATATGTGACGGGAATGCAATGAGGCAGGGAAATGGAAATTGCAATTTTTTTTTCTCAATTTTACCAAGGGGTATAATTGACATTAAATTTTCTAAAATAATGAGAGGTCTAAATAGTAAAGTTGGAGGTCTGACTAGAATCTCTAAAACAATAATGATTTTCTTTTTCAAAAAAAAATGCAGTTGTGAAATTAGAGTTGAACTTCTCTTATTATTCCAATACCAAAATATAAAATATGAATCCTCCTTATATCTTTAAGCTTTTCTGCAGCCTCAGTTATTAAGTATTTGAAGATGAAAATGGCCGGATATAAACTTTTGTCACACTTTTTTTTTTTAATAAGAACGGCTGCTTTTAAGTTTTGATTAATGAAACGAATGAATACACATGAGTGGATATAATGCCTAAACTCTTTATTATGATATACTTCAAGAGGACCTCCCTACTAATAACAGGATTCTCTACAACTAGAATGTTGTAAAACATAGCGTTTGTGACCAGCTTTAAAAAAAAAAAAAAAATCCTACTTGAACCATATCTCACCCATGGCTCCACAGCCACCAAACCGGCAACCTCAATGAATCACTAACCAATTCCCACCAGGCTACCACTACTTATCCAAGGAATCCAAAATCACTTAAGAGGCAACTTCACAAGTCTATTGGTTGTCTCACTAATAAACGGTGATTTCACTAATCGATGATCGGCGACCTCATTGACCAACTAATAAATCTCACTACCACCTTACCAGTGAGTTTGTGACTCCACAGCCACTTGACAAACAACCTTACAATCTATTGGCAATCTTACCAACTGACAGGCAACCTCACTGGTCAACAAATGAACCCTACAACCACTATATCCTCACTCAACAGTCAGCCAATTGACATTCTCATTAATCGACCGATAAAGTAGAGACATCATCGCCCAATTGATGAATGTATCACTGATGAGTAATGACCACCACTTCTCGAGCTGCGAATTAATTCTCGAATTTATTTTATAGTTTTCTATTTTTAAAATTTATTTTCAATTAAATTACCGAATGTATTTTCAAATCTTGAAAGAAGAAAATTTCATTTACTATTTCTTTATACCGTACAACATTGCTAATTAATTCCATAAACCGTTGTCAGACAGGAATCCTCATTATTTTCGACTGTATTTATTGATTTCATACTCATTTTAGGAAATAAGAACATATAACACCACCTTATTATTTCATTTCGAGTTTGCTACTCAAACAATCATACAAATCCCATGGGTTTGATTTTTGAAGATCGCAGTTGACAAAGCAACGACACGTAGGGTTTGGGTAGTGATCACAGTGATACATTACAAGAAATTCTCTCTAAGAGCTCCGAGATATCATGAGACAAAAACTAGGGTTTGGGTAACTTAAGGAATTCACTGGTGCCTGTCTGGGGCGCCCCCGTGTCGACCATGGCTTCGAGCCTCATCGTCGAGTGGCGGGTGTTGCTGGACGAGTTCGTGGGGTCTCGGGGCTTCAGCTTTCGCATTTTCTTCATCGATCTGGGCTGTGTACAATGCTTTTTTCCTTTCAGGCTGTGGCGCAGGTATGGATGATGGGTGACTGGCAAGCGGCGGCGGTGGCACAAGCATGGAGGAGGTGGCCATAAGCTAGATCATGGCAGCGACATGCCATGGATAATATGGCTCTTTCTCTAAGATGCGTTGATAGTCGGAGTTTTCAATGATGGTTTCGTGCTCTCCATCTGATGGACATAGACGGGTGGCAGGGCACAATATGCCCGTTACTGGTTGTCACGCCCCGAATTTTAAATAAAAATTCAAAATCCGAAACATGAATTACTACAACTTAAAATAACCATCCTGAAAATTTTCTTTTTCTTAACAACCTCACCACACAATTTAATTTCAAAAACCGAATTTAGTCTCGGTTAATTATTACAACTCACTCACAAAATAAATTGTAAAGCTCTATATGAGCATAACAAACCTTACAACTCAAACGAAATAAAACTAAATGCTGCAACACCTAAATAGCACAGTCACCTCCCTAGTTATCCTGACCTGCAGGAATATCCGCTACACCATTTGAATAGTATACCAGGATTGCAACAACACAAAACCCGGTAAGCTTTTGAAAGCTTGTATGAGTAAAAGAAAGAACGGTTGTTTAATTAAATCATATTTATTTTCACCCAAGTCAACGCACAACACTTTCCACATCCACAAAGAACCAAATCTCAACTCAATTACCAAATCAACAAATCAACACAAAACCCTAACTCACATATTTCTTCTCAAAACTCCGACATCGTATTTATAAAACTACGGTATATGACAGACTAGAGCTCTAACTGAATCATAGCCCGTCACCTGGCCTAGGTTATGGTATTCGACATATTTATCTTTATCGTATTTCGTCAATATGTATACTTATATACATATTTAGAACGTCTGATACTTGTACTTACTTAATCAATCGTATCCCATCATCCACCTAGGATTAGAGCGTCCGATTTCCCCATACCGGTCACTACGTTGACCCTAAATCTATAATGAGCACAACAATATGTTTTCACAAAATGAAATCAACTCATCCAAGATACACAATATTATTATGAAATTTAAGCATTTGAAATATAATCCCAATCATCATTCCAACTCAATTATATCATCACTCAACAACACACCAACCAATATATATATTCCACGTAAATATATATACGTAATCTTCCACTCAGGAATGACCACTAATACCATCTATAGTTCACACAAGAAAATCGTGAAATTCATTTGTATAATTAAAATTCATTTTACTTACCTATGGACCGTAGTTGATCAAGTCCATGTGATTTAAAAAAAAAAATATTTAACCCATAAACATTTTCCACACAATTACAAAATAAATAATTTAAAGCACTCCGTTCGTAATATGAACCACGTGAGTTTTACTCACCTCGAAACTCCCGCTGCGTCTTCACTTAGATACAAATCACAATAATCCAAATGCTCGTCAACTCAAACCGTTAAGTACCTAATCAAGTATGGTCTTTACTTAGCAAAAGAAGCACGAAATAAATTTAAATGATGATCCAACGATCGGATTCTAAAATAAAGACGATCCAACAGTCGGATCGAATTTAAAAGATGATCCAACGGTTAGATCCTCACGGATCACCATCCTATCAAAATTATACGAAAATTCGACGGATAGATCTTCACAAATCGCCTCCCGAATCACTGTTTTATAATTATACGAAGATCCAACGGTCGGATCTTCGCCCGTGACCACACAAAGTCATCGGGATAGTCATATGATCATCATAATAAAATTCGAAGTAAAACCGATAGTCTGATCTCCGTCAATCGTAAACCGAAGATAAACTGTAAAACCGTAAATAGTAACATCAAAACTTAAATTGACTATTTATCAACCAGATAATATAAACTCAAAATTTGGTCCGACGCGCCGCCACACGCTGCTGTCAAACGGCGGTCAACGCGGTGGTCAACGCCGGTCAACCACCTCAGATGCAAAAGTTGTCAACTACAAACTTTTTCAAAATGAAATTGTGAACAACTTTAATACCTGGATTTTTCTGAGATAAGATCTAGATCGAGCTTTGAAGTTGGATTAATCTCGGCTAGTCGATTAGATTCCAGATTAAATCAGGGACGTCGAAACCTTCAACTCTTGATCTACAACTCTACACTCAAAATCATGATGCAAGCCACATATAAGGATGATCAGGAGGAAGAGCACATCACGAAAATGGGGAGGATCGGCCGAGATGATGCCTGAAAAAAGGAAATCCGGCCGGGTCACCATTCGGTGACTGAGGTTGCTTCGATCCGGACCTAGGAGCAGCGGTGGGACGAGGCGAGGGTGGGGAGCGACTGGGCGAGGAGGGCCGGGTCGTGGCCGACCGTGGCGCGACTGCGTTGGGTCGGCAAGCAAGAGGAAGGGGTTTCGCGCGACATAGAGCAGAACCGGGGGGCAGGGGAGGGAGAGGGGGGGGGGGGGGGGGGGGGGGGCTTTATGTGCAAAAATCTGATTTTTTCGTCTTTAATGAAAAAAATCAGATTTTTCTTACTATTTATAGAAAAATTTCAATTTTAAAATATTCATAACTTATTCATACGAGTTCCGAATATTACGTTCCACATATGCACGAACTCGTATCGACGAGCTCTACAACTTTCATGAAGAAAGTTTTCCCAAATATTGAACGTAGAAAAAGTCGATTTTCACGACCCCCTAAATAACATTCGTTTTCGAAAATAAAAATATTCGAAACCAACTTTCTCAAACCACGACATACCAATTAATCCCAAATATCATAATTCAATTAATATAACAATTATTGAATTGCATAAATTATTTTATAAAAATTCGGGTCTTCACACTGGTTCTCAGTTTTGGTCTGTGGATCTGGTTAGGACCCTGCCGACAACAGATAGGGGGTTTGGTGTGGCTGGTTAATTGGGTTGTGTTTCTTCAGTGTGGCGAGTTCGAAGGTAGGGATTTGCGGGGGTTTGCCGGCGGGGCACCTAGGGGAAGGGAAGAGGATTATGGCGGTTGATTTTTGTTCTTGTTTAAAGTAGTGTTTTTGTTTAGGTTTTTGGTTGGGTCTTTTTGGTCTTTAGCATGTCCCTACTCTTTAGAGCTAGGGTTGGGTCAAATTGAGATGCCATGGATGTGGTATTTTTCCTGGGACGAAACGGTTTATATTCGGTGTTATCTTATGGTCGATGTGTTGATGAGCGATCCTTGCACATCGTCTGGTATCTTTGGGACACGGTGTGGAAGAAGGCGTTGGTTTTTCTGGCGGTTGTCTATGAGGTAGTATCGAGATTCTGGGGAAGTTTTGTAGCCCGAGAGGTTGAGAGATATAGGTGGTTAGAGGTTGGAAGATATAGGTGGTTAGAGGTTGGGCCCTTTCGGCTCATGCAGGTCATTCATGATGACGGGCCCGTAATTGGTTTAGGTTTTAGAGAGGAGATTGCGGAATTTATGTCCACCACCGATTATTCCCAGTTATGTAATCTTGTTTATTATCAATAAAGGCTTCTTATTCTCAAAAAAAAAAAAAAAAAAGGCAACGACGCGTAGCATCAGATCACCGCCTCCTCCTTAAGAAGAACAAAGTTCCATCTTCCTCTTTCACACCCAAAAGTGTTTTCCCCAAACCTGAAAACCCTCAACTCAAAACCCCCAAATTCCCTCCTTTCTCTCTTTAAATCTCTCCAACTCCCATCTCAACCAAACCCGCTACCTCATCACCTCCATTTCTCACACATTGCCACCACAAATGCAAAACCCTAAACCACGTACTTCAAATTCAACTGCGTCGTATTAGTCCTCTGAAGCTCGTCTGATTTCGCCTCCTTCTTCCTCATCTCAGCTCTCTCTACGGTCAGTTATCTTCATCTCGGTTCTATTTCTTTAGTGTACTCCTAGCTTAAGTTTGAATTATCGAAATTGATGGAAATTTAGAGACTATAGTCATCATCATCTTCATGTAAATTATACTCGGTCATGGACTATAAGCCTCTGACCATTGGGAACGATGTGGTTGAATTTGACCTTGGTGGTTCTGGGGAAGATGACACCATTGCCCTGGACTTAGAACACCCAGATGATGGCTATGATCTTTTCGAAGAAGACGATTTAGTCCAACTTGCCTCTAGTTCCACTAGGTTTGGTGATGATTTGGGTAATGGGGACCCAAATCTTGAACCCAATGAGGGCATGGAATTCGATTCCGAACAGGCCTCTCGCATTTTCTACAATTCTTATGCACGGCGAGTTGGTTTTAGTACCAGGGTCAGTGTGTACCAGCGCTCACGCCGCGATGGCTCCATCATATGCCGGCAGATTGTGTGTTCCCGGGAAGGGTTTCGGCGTGATGGAGGTGAAAATAGGTCTAAAAGGCAGCGGACAATCACTAGAGTTGGCTGCAAGGCACAGATGACTGTGAAGAAACAGAGTTCAGGAAGATGGGCTGTTTCGAAATTAGTGAAGGAACATAACCATGAGCTCGTACCGCCGGATAAGGTGCATTGTCTCCGTTCTCATAGGCATGTCTCCGGTCCTGCTCGGAGTCTGATTGATACTCTTCAAGCGGCCGGGATGGGTCCCAGTGGGGTAATGTCTGTGCTGATCAAGGAATCGGGAGGAATTAATAATGTTGGCTTCACGAAAGTTGATTGCCAGAATTACATGAGCAGTAGCAGGCAGAGAACCCTTGGGAGTGGGGGTCAGCTTGTTTTTGACTATTTGAAGCGAATGCAGGATAAGGATCCTGGTTTCTTTTGTGCCGTCCAGGGTGATTTTGAGAACTCAACAGGTAACATATTCTGGGCTGATTCAAATTCAAGAATGAACTATAGTTACTTTGGAGACACTGTTACATTTGACACAACATATAGAACAAATCGATACCGGGTTCCATTTGCTCCATTTACTGGGTGGAATCATCATGGACAGCCGGTGTTATTTGGATGTGCATTACTCCTTAATGAGTCAGAGTCCTCGTTTGTTTGGCTATTCCAGAATTGGTTAGCTGCTATGTCTGGCTGCCAACCTGTCTCAATCACAACAGACCAGGATAGAATCATCAGGGCTGCTGTTGTGCAAGCATTTCCTGGGACCCGCCACCGCTTTTGTAAATGGAATGTGTTCAGGGAAGCTCAGGAGAAGTTGTCCCACATATATCAGTCACACCCGACCTTTGAAGCCGAGTTCCTGAGGTGCATTAATGTGACAGAGACGATTGATGAATTTGAGATATGTTGGGAGTCCCTTCTTAAAAGGTATGATCTTGATAGTAATGAATGGCTTCAGTCAATGTACTATGCTCGCCAGCAATGGGTGCCAGTTTTCCTTCGTGATACATTTTTCGGGGAGATGTTTGTAACCCAAGGAAGTGATAATATAAACTCATACTTTGATGGCTATATAAATGCATCAACGAATATTCAGGTGCTGATAAAGCAGTATGAAAAAGCAATTGCCACTCGCCATGAAAAGGAAGTAAAGGCTGATTATGATACATTGAACATCTCTCCAGTTCTAAGGACTCCATCTCCTATGGAAAAGCAAGCTGCAAAACTTTATACGAGGATAATATTCATGAAGTTCCAAGAAGAATTGGTCGAAACACTTGCTTTTCCGGCAACTGTGGTCGATGATACAGGATCAGAAACCATGTTTCGGGTTGCAAAATTTGGGGAAGACCACAAAGGGCACTTTGTTAAGTTCAATGTTTTTGAGAAGAAAGCTAGTTGTAGCTGCCAAATGTTTGAGTTTTCAGGTATTATTTGCAGGCACATATTAGCAGTTTTCAGAGTAACCAATGTTCTTACACTTCCGTCCCACTATATATTGAAACGTTGGACCATAAATGCCAAAAGTGGAGTTCTGTTGGATGAGCATGCTCTTGGATTGCCAAATGATTTGCAAGATTCCTCTGCTGCTCGGTATGACAATCTGCGAAGGGAAGCTATCAAATATGTAGAAGAAGGGGCAGAATCTGAGTGTGTTTATAATGTGGCAATGGACGCTCTTCGTGAGGCTGCAAACAAGGTTGCTGCTGCGAAGAAGCATGGTCCCGGAGTTGTACAACATACTCCAAAGAATTGCAGCCAGCAGCTTCTGTCTTGTACCGTGGTAAGTTCTTTTCCCGTTAGAAGCTTCTCACTGCATGGCAACATTTTGTTTTATGCTTCCATAATATAATTGTGCACCAAGTGCTGTGTGTATCCTGTTGACTATGCGTTATTCTGTTACATTGTTGGAACTTTTCTTTCTCCACGAACTGTCTTTCCATCTTGATCAAATTAATGTTCTAGACATCAATTTAGGAGTTTAATTGGTATTAAATTAAAATGTTATAGGAATGTAAATTTTCAGTTTCATAACTGATGCAGAATATAATCATTAACACAGATTCTGTCACTGGTTCTTGCTTAAATTTTGGAAGAATATACTTCTATCCAATGATGATATTGAATGTAATTTTGAAAGGAATTGGAGGATAAATGCTGAAAGGACATAGAAGTAGAAAATCTCCAAAGTATTTAGTTTTGAAAAATCAGACAATTTCAGAATTATTTTTTTAATAGGTTTCACAATTTCCTTGTGTTTGATTTATTTTGTTTTCTTTCTTCTTTTCTAGCTTTTGTACCGACATGTCTGCTTCAACTAGTTACGGTCCTTTCTTTTGAATGTTGTAGGATCAGGACAAGAAAATTGAGGAATTGGCAGCTGAGTTGGAAATTGCTATTCAGCGTTGTGAAGCATATCAAGCAAAACTACTTACTATTTTGAAGGATATGGAAGAGCAGAAGTTAAAGATATCAGTGAATGTTCGGAATTTAAGGCTAAATCTCAAAATGTAGAACCTTTCCACCCCTTTCATGTAAAGTACCTTCATCATTACCCCCCACTTTTAGTTACTGGTTAATGATAAGAAGAATATGTTAAGGAAGAGGTTTTTTTTTTTTTTCCTTGCAGTATGCCTGTTGTAATGTAAATTATGCAGAGCTGTAATTCTATGTAACAGTAGAATAGAGGATGAAGATAACAATTAACCTTTTCTCAAATCACTTTGTATATAAAGGTTCTGTTATGAGTACTGATGTTCTCTCCTGTAACTCATGAATTTAGCTTTGAGTTACTTTGGTGGGGTTCAAATGCTTCACCTAGCTCAACACTGAATCACTTTCTCACTCTCTCACCTTCTCACGGTGCCCTCGCTGGCCTCTTGACTTGACACTCAACTAAAGGAATAACCTTCTCGTAAATTCATTCCATGATCATCGGAGGCCTAATTGGAAACTTGAAAGCAGCCTCTGGTTGTTGGGCTCTTGTATATTGGTGTATTTTAAGAAAAAATAAAGAAAGAGCGCAAAGTGAGATTGATTTTTAAGGTTTGTTTATTTTGAATTTATGGAAATTTCATCAAAAGTTTTGAATATCGATTGAAATTTTGATAATGTCGATCAATACTGAAACTTAAAAAACTAATTTTGAAAATATTTTTGATATTGCTCAAATATGAATAAACATCATCACATAGATTTTCATTGATAAAAGGTCAGACCAGAAATTGATAAAGGGTGCGGCTATTGACACCCCACTACTTTGTTCACCCTACAAGTTTTTGATTAATTAAAAGACTAAATCTTAATATAAAATTACAACATAAGATAATATCTTATTAAAAATTACAATTTGTTTTTCTTATTACACCCTATAGATATTTTTCTTAGGGTGCGACTATTGCCACCCTACCAACCACTTTGTTCACCCTACAAGTTTATGATTTATTAAAAAACTAAAATAACCCGATATAAAGTTACAATAAAGGACAATATCTTATTAAAAATTACAATTTATTTTTCGTATTGCACCACATAGAACACGTACTTTGTTTATGATTTAAGATTTAGAACTGAAAATTACACATGAGGGTTTATGTTTCATTTTTCAAAGGTGGGTTCTTGATACTGGTCCTTGATTTTCATTTGTTTGATAAATGTGACAGCTTTGAGTTTTGTTTCGTCTCCAATACCCATACTTTCAAGACTAGAAACCATAGGAAGGCCAGCATAGTTACCTAAGGGATAAATCCTTGGAAGTTCGGAACTTAACCAGCCGAGTCTTGAATGTAAACTATGACCGTCACTGCAATCCTGACTGAGACTCCTATGGATGCATAATGTTTATTTGAAGAAGCTCTACATGATGATTGCATTATTCGGGTTTGCAGGATTTCCCAATTGGTTTGCACCAAAAGTCATCGAACAAGGTTTAATACCATTGGGTCCGATGGACATTGATAAGCAAGAATTCTGCTTGCTTTGGTGAAACAAATTTTTCTCCGGATAGCAGATCACAATTCCTTGCTTTTGGGAATATTGCTGTAAACCATATAACAACCATTCCCTACAAGAACAAAAGTGATAATGACATATAGTTTCATATAAATTTATCGGAAATTGTTGATGATTGATGAGCAATATATAACAAACTTTCAGAATAAATGAATAAAGAGTTACATGTCAGAATGAAAGTATTCAGAATATGTTCAAAATTTATTGAAAATTTTGGGCACTGCAAGTGGGTGGACAAAATAAATTAAAAATAAAAATAAAAGATTAAATTCTGTTTACTGTCTTATACTTTCAAGGGTTCATCAGTTTAGTCCCTGCATTTCTAATTTAATCAGAAAAATGCTTGCACTCTCCAATTTCATCAAATAGATCAAATCCATCACTATTCCGTCAATTTTCGTTGTTAACATGCTGACATGGGACCTTCTCATAGGAAAAATTTCCAAACTACCTATCGTTAGGCAGCCCGTAGACGTGTTAGTGTTGTGAATGCAGATGAGTAGTTTGTCAATTTTATCCGAAAATTGACGGATTAGATCAATTTGATGAAATTGGAGAGTGCAATGACTTTTCTGATTAAATTAGAAGTGCAGAGACTGAACTGATGAACCCTTGGAAGTACAGGGTAGTAAGCAGAATTTAGTCTAAAAAAAAAATATATGTGGGTTGAGAAGAGAATCTAGGGTGAACAAAATAGTTAGTAGAGTTACAATGGCCGTAAAAGTATTTTGGGTACTGCAAATGGGCGAACAAAGTAAACTTGAAATTAACAAAATATATATAGGGTAAGAAGAGAATGTATGGTGAACAAAATAGTTAGTAGGGATGGTAATAACCGCACCATTTTCTTATTATAGCCTACACGTACTTAAACTTCATTTTTAATCTTTAGTCTTAACCCTAAATCAAAGCACCATCTCTTAATTCAAAATTTTTACCTCAAAGGCAGTGGTGGAATCATTACAGGGTCCTTAGTTTTGGAATTGTTGTACCAAAAGTACTCGATCTGGAATTTGTATCTCTGCGTTCTCTCATATGGATAATACTTTTTGTCCTGTAGCTTTGATAAATATCATCCACCTTATCATCTTCTATATCGTCTAGCTTTAGTTTCCTTCCCTTGCTAATGTTTTGAGATGGCTCTTGTGACCTACAACTCCATTTGTTGCATGTTGGCTTCGCTGGACCTTCCAAGATGGAATAATATTATAAAGACTCAAGTGCTTGAGGGGAACGCAGAGCATGCAATTCGGTCGTATGTAAACATGCAAAGACTTGGTCTCATTGCTGATATTGATACATTTCCTGTTTCGCTGAAAGCAGCAGGTATTGCTTCTTACTTGAGTAAAGGGTTAACAATCCACAAATAGCTAGACACTGAAAATTGGGTTTTCTGACCATCTTTTCGTCCAAACTACTCTGCTGAAAATGTATTCTTTTATTAGAATTGTAGTGGATGCCCGCAAAGCGTTTGATAAAATGCCTGTCAAAGATGTGGTAGCCTAGAACTTCATAGTTATATATTTATGCTTCTAGTTGGCAGATGGGGAATGCAATGCACGCAAGTTAAACCTTATATTGAAAAATGGTACTTTGACTACTGTAAATGGGTGAACAAAGTAAACTTAAAAAAAAAAAAAAAAAAATATATATATATATATATATATATATATATGGTGAGAAAATAATGTAGAGTGAATAAAGTAATTAATAAGGTGGCAATAACCGCACCCATTGATAAAATGTCATGCCAGAATGAACAGAATAAAATTTTATGGAAATCTGAAAGAGAATTTCGGTAATTTAAAAAAAAACTTAAATGCTTGTTAATTTTAGTATCATGGGCCGGCCAAGTTGGGTTTGTTGGGTGGAGCCCAAATAGTGAAGCGGATTTCTCTTATGGAAAAGAGTGATCAAAAAAGGAAAGAAAGATGCAGCGCCTCTGGTTCGGACAATTTGAATTTCAAAAAGAGTTGCCGTTGGGGGGCAAAGGCCAACGATCAAAATAAATATCCCCTCTAAAGTCTAAACCGTTATATAAATACCCACTCAGTTCACCCTAACCCTCTCCTCACTCACTCCCACAAATAGAAATCAAATTCTAGAGAGAGAAAATAGAGAGAGAGAGAGAAATGGAGAAGGCAGGAGCGATCGCAGTGTCAGCGATGGACGCGTTCGAGAAACTGGAGAAGGTCGGAGAAGGGACCTACGGCAAGGTTTACAGAGCGAGAGAGAAGGCCACCGGCAAGATCGTCGCCCTAAAAAAGACTCGCCTCCACGAGGACGAAGAAGGCGTCCCTCCCACCACTCTCCGCGAGGTCTCCATTTTGCGCATGCTCTCCCGCGACCCACACGTCGTCAGGTACCCCCACCCTAGGTTTTCATTATTTCTGCAAAATTAGGGTTTCAATTTGGGGCTTGGGGTTAGGGATTTGAGAATTGATTTTGTATGGAGTTGCGATTCTCTGTTGTGGTTGGGATTTGTTGCGTTTTTGAATTGATTGGAGTTGATTTCGAAACGGATAGGTTGATGGATGTGAAGCAAGGCACGAACAAGGAAGGCAAGACTGTGCTCTACTTGGTGTTTGAGTACATGGAAACTGATGTCAAGAAATACATTCGCAGTTTCCGTCAAACTGGAGAAATGATTCCTGCTCCCGTCGTTAAGGTCTGAAATTCAATCATAAATCTGCGTTTTCAATACATCTGCTAATACCTTGAAGTGTTTATGAACATAAATGGTAATTTGTGATGATGCAGAGTCTGATGTACCAACTCTGCAAAGGTGTTGCCTTCTGCCATGGTCATGGAATCTTACACAGGTAAAGCTTTGTTCAGTTTGATTGCTCTAATTTCACTTTGGTTTTGTGAGAAAGTAGTATTGGACTAGTTGGCTCACTCTCCTTTACCACGATTTGCAGGGATCTTAAGCCTCACAATCTCTTGATGGACCGCAAGAGTATGATCCTTAAGATTGCGGATCTTGGACTGGCTCGAGCATTTACTCTGCCCATCAAGAAGTATACGCATGAGGTAGTGCACGCTTTCTCATTTTCTTCAACTGCTTTTGATTTCAAGTTATTGTGTTGTACCAGTAGTGAGGTAGTAGTGCATTCTTACTTATATGTGAAATTACTGGTGCTTGCAGATATTGACCCTTTGGTATAGGGCACCTGAAGTCCTTCTGGGATCCACACATTACTCAACTGCAGTCGATATTTGGTCTGTTGGCTGCATATTTGGTACAGATCTATTTTTTAAGCACCAATGTTTGGTCTTTTATTCTACATTTGCCCCATTGGTTTTAATAGTATATTTGGACTTGTAGCTGAACTTGTCACAAAGCAAGCACTCTTCCCTGGGGATTCTGAACTGCAGCAGCTCCTACATATATTCAGGTTGACCAAGATGGCTCTAGTTTTGCCTTAGTAGTGATGATGTGCCTTCTTTTTTCCTTGTCAAACGATCAAGTGTTAATTGTGTATGTATCTATGATGTAGGTTGTTGGGTACTCCAAATGAAACAGTGTGGCCAGGTGTAAGCAAACTCATGAACTGGCATGAGTACCCCCAGTGGAGCCCTCAGAGTTTGTCCAAGGCTGTTCCAAATTTGGATGCTGATGGGTTGCATCTGTTGTCGGTATGTCGATCTACTCGGTCGTTCTTACTTAGTATTGTTTCTTGTTACTCTGCACTGTAAATAATACTTGCTTGAATGGTTTACATGTACAGGAAATGTTGCAATATGAGCCCGGAAAACGCATTTCAGCAAAGAAGGCTATGGAACACCCTTACTTTGATGATTTAAACAAAGCTGGTCTCTGAAAAGAAAGATGAAGAAGCATATGACAGAATCACTACATGTGGAACATGGATGGATTCTTGAATTGCTAGCTATCAGATGTTCTGTAGTGAACTTTCTTTGCTTTCCTCAAGCATATTTGCAGTTGTGTTAAATCTATCTTAGGATTGATCTGTAAAAGCGTACTGCTACTTTGCATTTAATTCAGAACCTAATTACAACACTTATAGTTGTCCCTGTGTTGCTTACAAATTTGGAAAATATCGTCTTTTTCTAATGAATCTCTATCAGAACTGAGATGAATGATTAAGATTTTGCTTGAAGCTTTGTAGCTGTTTCACACTTGCCTGGCTACAAACCACATAAAGAAGGCAGACCATAAAGTAAGTGATACTGAAGCAAATACTCCACAGCATGATTACTGAACATTCGTTCTCTCCCGCTCCGAACAATTGGGTGATGGTTCCTGCCATTTACATAAGGATAAGTGTTGTTCGGAGACGATTTAGCAAAGTGTGTCTGAGGCTGACACTTGGGATAACAGCAGTTGCACATAGCAACAAAAAGTTGACTGAATCAGGAGAACAAATAGATACAATGGATCAGAGTGCAGTAGGCCAAATTTTAGCGCTCCTTTAATCATCATTATGCCTGTTAGAGGCAGGAACACATGACGAACGATTATGATCCCAACAACAATAGATTTCTGTATTCCTGACCCTCTCAAACCTGAAAGAACAATGTAAACTAAGTTAAACTCAATTACCTTACGCATGAATCTAGGAAATGTAGACATAGAATTTGGCATTGTATACCTTTAAGGAGGTTTCCTCCAATTATCAAAGTGAGAGCGGGGATAGCCCCATCTCTGCAACCATAAACAGAGAAGTTACAGAACGAAGTAGTAATACAAACAATAGTTGTAGGTTCTTATTGATGTGAATGAACTTCAGTAAAGTCATTTGAATGGACGACGATAGAAGCTGGAATCATGTAATAGAAGTTAGAAGCTATTTAAACTGCCCATAATTTAAGTTCAAATTTAAGAACTAAATCATGGAGTTGGTACAGTTTCTGTATAAGTTATATACCCCAACAAGTTAGTAGTGTCTTGGATCACCCGCAGAGGAGCACCACCTCCTATCATTAGTTTTCGAATCTGAGGGATGACGCCAATTGTAAACCCAACAATCTTTACCAGCGAAAAAGCATAAGCGAGTCAATGTGTCAACAAAGCAGTGCTCATTGAGCAACAATTGTTTTTTTTTTGAAGCACAGCAAAAGGCAGTGCTGAAAGGCCATACCGCTCCAGTAGTTGAAAGGGCAAATATTGTTTTAAGATTAAGCATTTGACACATCCTCACTACACAGTTCTTGGATTTACTCGGAGGTTCTATCTGCCCCGACAAACAACAATAATATGCTGAGTCAGGAATAAGGTAACTATGATATTGCCAAAAGCATATGTTATGTCATCAAACTATCAATATGAACACTACATCCAAGCTTTAGTAGCTTAAATGATAGTCTCATAACATAACATGCAAGACTTTTCGACAACAGAACAATCTGTCCATTGTTAAACAAATCTGAAATGGTTAGAAGTATATAAATATATTCAGAGAAGCATTAAATCATGTAACTTAATAATCAAGTTTAGAACCTTCGAGTCTTGTTGAGATATAGTGCAGGGTAGTGCGTATTGATCGGCATTGTCCTCCACTATCCCATTTTCCTTGGATGAGTATCCATCCAAGTACAGAACCAACAATAAACGTGATTAAGATGTTCACAAGCATAAACCACCTATATAAATACGAAGAGTCATATGCACCATACTTAGTACATTAATCATTATAAATCTTGAAATTAACTAAGCGAAGGATGCGAACTCACAATTTAATCATACTGTCATATGTAATAGTCTGGGCAAGGTTAGTTCCCACCATAGCTGGATTGAATACATAAAATACAACCTGTTCACAAACTCAACAATTGTATTATGTCTAAACTTATTTATGGTAAATATACATAATCCCATTACCAAAAGTATCAAGTCTTTTTTAAGGGGAAAAAAAAAAAAAAAAAGGTTAACGGTGTTCAAGTTCTTCCTGGTTTCTTGCCCCAGAATATTAACGCGCTCAAGTGCAAGATAGGAGACAAGTGCAGTGATCAAGAGCACTTTCAAGACCGGAATTGAGGCGGTGATGAAGAGCTGCAAAAGCGCCATTACTGAAACTTACAAGCCCTTCACCCCCCTCACTCAGAAACCAAAATGGGCTCAACTACCTACCTCCTCCTCTCCTTCGCATATACGAATTGGCCAAAAAAAAATTAAAAATATATATGAACTTTTCAGAAATTTCAGGACCAGAGGAACCCTTTGAAGATATGATCAACAAGAAGCGGAAAATCTGGGAATTGGTTCTGAATCATAGAATGTTAAGGTAAGGAGCAAGAGGGAGAAGGTGAAGAAAGAGCATTTAGTAGTCTGACTCCATACAATTAATGCCACAATGAATGTGAATGATGGAGATGAACAACATGCATGGTATTACATAATTTGCGTCACATGTTTCTTTTGTTTTGGTCATGGATGGCTGGGAATCTCTGATAAGGACAAGTAATATTTCAATACAATTTTGCATGTGTTCAAGTAAATCCAGAATATGTGTCTGGCCCAAATTCTAGGTTACTTGACCTAGTGGTAATATGGTTATATTAGAAGAATTTAGAATTCCTATACAATGTATGATTACTTTCCTTGTATGATTTGGATTCTATGCATCGTAATCCTTTATATAAAGAGGCCCCTATTATCAATGAGAATACATAGCAAATTCCTCTCAATTCCCGTCTCTCTAAAACACGTTATCAGTACGAGCCCTAACCTAGTTTCAAGAAGCCAAAAAACCCAAAAAACCTATTTCCAGTTCGCTGCCATTGGCCGTGCACCTTTCCTGCGCGCCTGTGCGCCTATTCCTGCTGCAAGCCTTTGCCGCTACTAGCCTACACACAAGTTCAGTCACTTGCCCATGAAGCACCGCATCCACCGAGCACCTACTTCACCATCTTCCCAGACCATGATTGCAAACCTGTTGCAATCCTAGCTTAAGATCGATAGCATATCTCTGCAACCCTACGTCACGAGCCAGTGCACAGTATACGCCGCAAGCAGCACACCGCACCTGTCACGTACAACCAGCACCTGCCCAACGCATAGCCTGCCAGCAGCAGCCCCGCACTCTTCTCATCTGCCAGTTCAGCAACTAGGATTGATAGCAGTCTACAATCCTATAACAAGGATCGAAAACCACACTAGAATCCTACAAATCAGTTTGCCTGCATTAGAACTGAAGTTCATATGCAGTCCTACAACAAGGATCGAATATGCTCTGCACTCCTAAGAGGTATGTTTTACTAAAAGTTCCCGTTTTTGAGTTTTCTTCTTTTTCTCAGAGACTTACAATCTCACTTCTTCTACCCCTTTTCTTCTTCATAGGGGAGACCAAAAGCAGAACTGTGAGGGTTTGTGCTCATTCCAAGCTTGGAGCTTGTAGAGTTTTCCAAACGAAGAGTTTGTTGAGAAGAAAACGATCGACCACATACATCGTTGTTTCGATCTAATCCAAAACCCCTCTTGAAATTGGATTTCCTTAGAAGCGACTACGCTCAGAAATCCCTAATTTCTTGGGAGTGACTACGCTTAGAAATTTTATATGTTTTCATGGTAGCCTTTTACGCTCGAAACTAACCCTAATTTCTTGTTCTCTTTCAGGATGAGTAACCTGAACAAACTGAACTTCTCTCCATTGGGAACAACTGGCTCTGGATATCACAAGTGGTTTCGTGATGTTCGCCAGCATCTCAAGGCCGGTAGAATCCTAGATACGATTCTCGAGCCTAGGCAGGACGTGCTAACTGTTGAGCAAGCTCAAGCTTTGGAAGCAAATAGAGCAGCCTTAGAGGCAAATAAGGCGAAACCATCATCCTAATGACTCGTCATATGGATGATTCGCTCGGTACGAGTATATGAATGAAGAAGACCCCAGAAGGTTGTGGGTCTCACTCGAAGAAAGATTTAGCAATGTTCATGACTCCCTGCTTCATGAACTAGAAGTGAGATGGCATAGCCTCCCCCTATGTGATTTCAAGTCAGTTATTGACTACAACTCGAAAGCACTTCGCATTAAATCCTTAATGGAATTTTGTGGAAAAGATATCACAGATGCGATGTTGATTGAGGAGGACTCTCTCTATCTTCCCTATCTCTGCTTTAATGATTGCAAAGAACTATCAAATAGATGTTACAGTAGGACATATCACAAGGTTTCATGAGCTCATTGGAGCTATGAATGTCATTGAAAAGCATGACAACATCCTTGTGAAGAACTATAATTCGAGACCTGTGGGAACATAGCATATTCCAGAGTCTAATTATAGTGGTGCCCCTAAGGAGGAGGCCAAGAGCGAAACCCTAAATCTAGGGACAATCCTGGACATTCTGGTCCATATTATTGCTCTAATGAGGAAGGTAACCGCTAAAATAGGTGAACATGGAACCAAAGAGGTCATCGTGGAAAGAGAGAGAGAGGAAATGCCTCTGGCCATGTTGGTGATGCCACCAACACTAAGAGCCATCCTAATGACGCTTTCAAAGCGCCTCAATTAATAGAGTCTCAGCACAGAGATGAATATTCCCGATGTAGATTGTCCGGTCATTGGGCACACATTTGTAGAGCTCGTGGAAATATTGTCACCGCCTACAAAGCATATTGTGAAGCAAGAGAAGCTCACTATGTGGAACAAGAAGATTCAGAAGATGATCTAGAGTGAAGGGTTAAAGACTACAAATCTAGCTGAGATCAATAGATCACCAATTTTGTTTAAGTCTTTATTTTTTAAAGAGACGTAATAGGCAATTGCTATATATTTTTTTACTAGATGCAAATGGTTTAGTCTCTCTTCAAAGTAGGCTCACCCAAAGTAAGTGTGATGTCTAGGAAGATTATGAGATTAGTGGTACTTAAACGAGTCTTGCTCCACCGACATCTCTCTACTCACCTGGTCACATTATTTTAGAATTACTGAAAGAAGTTAGACGACTACCATTGTTTTGGTTTAGCTAGCATTTTGGATTAGATTTTCTTTGGTCAAAGAGACAATGATGTAACTCTGTTGGCTTATGAATAAAATTTCGAGTTCTTTTCATTATGACTCAATTTTGATTATGAGCATATTATCTTGTGACTACGATGGCTGGGCTATCAGTATTAATTCAAAGACATGGAATAGCCCAAGTTTCCCTTGCCAAATGACACCTTGATTACTGTCATAGAAACTCTCTACGCTTCTAGGGCAAATCACACCTATGAATAACCAATGGATTCCATGCGAAAACGCATGTGGAAAACAAAAATAAGTTCCTTTGCAATGCCTCTAAAGATTGAAAATAAAGGCACATCTTAGAGAAGTTTATGTGTCTCTCTAGTGGACTCTATATCACTATTCGAGCTATTAATCCAATAAAAGTTATGAGAGAAGATCTCTTGGATTTAGACATATATTGGCTTTGTCACGACAGGATAGGTCATCCTCGTCATGATATGATGATCCGTCTACAAAAGACTTCATATGGACATCTTTTCTCTCGAGCGAAATGAAGCATGAATAAAAGTTGATTCCTAGACTAAGTGTGACCGCCGCCGCTACCTCTGGCACCGCAGCCGTCCACCACCAACCTAGGGTTGGCACAATCCCTATCCATGATGCCATGGATGGTGTCCATCATAGTGATGGGGCCCCAAGTGATGCTACAATCACCAACTTTTCTTCAAATCGCGTTTCAGACGCTCAGACCCAACTAAAATCCTCATTGGCAACTTCTAAAGCCTCTCACTCATTTTACAAAGCCCGTTCCTTAGGGAAATTAGGACTAAGACCGTCCTATGCAAAGGATATGAAAATACTCATTCTGTTCTTACATAGAATCCGTGAGGATTATGTGGACTGATTCAACCAACTTGCGGACGTTTAAATATCTCATGATGTTGGTTGACACGCAAACACGCTGGTCACGTGTTGTGCCATTATCCATCTGTAAATGCTATTGATGCTATACTCCTAGCACATATCATATGACAACGGGCTCACTCCTCAGATCATCCTATTCAGTCAATTGGATTTGACTATGCTAGATAGTTTACATCGAAAAATTTCGATGGTAATTGCAATGGGACTGATATTGGACATCACATTACCATGTACATACCCAAATGGTCTAGCGGAAATGACTACAATGGTAGTCCAGACATTGATAATGCGCACCAATCTCCTTATATCCGCTTGGGGTGATGCAATTCCGCATGCAGTTATGCTAATTCGTCTATGACCCACTGCCACTTAATCTATCTCTACGTCACAGCTAGTGACTAAGTACAAATATTTCTTACTTACGCACATTTGAGTGAGCTATTTATGTTCCAATTGTGCTGCCACAGAGCACTATGATAGGTCCTTACAAATGAATGGGCAACTACGTTAGATTTAAGCCTCCAACAAGCGCCCGCCACTTAATGCCCTTGCAAGGCGATCTCTATACCGGTAGACTTACGGATTGTCACTTTGATGAGATAATATTCTCGTTGTTAGGGGGAGATAAGAACACGGATGTTCAGCAGAAACGACAGGAATTGTCGTGGTCTATCCCCACTATGTCTCATCTCGATCCCCATTAAAGTAACGAGATCACACATATCTGTCGCAAATATGCCTGCAAGGATGAACGTCCCTACAAGAGGACATTGCGCCACCCTACAAGGAGGTAGGCATGGCGCCAACCCCATAGAGAGTGGCACTCTGGCGTTATAGGCCATGGCCCCAGCTAAGATGCATGGGAGGCCCGTGGGTTCGGATGATACTTTGGCACAACCCAATCCTTAGATCATCGACACTCAAAATCTGTCTCATGAGAATATTCTGGATTATGGTTATCGTTGGGGGACGCCTTAACGTCAGAACGTATTCATGAGAATATAGAGCTCTTTGAAATTACACTAGTATAGATGAGACGTGGGATAGAAACCCATCATAATTGATGATGTAGTTGCGCATTTCATTGCGCATGAGTTTGTAGAGTCCGATGATATCGAACCACGCTCCATTGAAGAATGAATACCAACGTAGATAAATTTAGCCTAAATGGAAAGATGCGATCTAGGTTAGGTTAGATTCTCTAACGAAGAGGAAGGTTTTTGAGCCAATGACACCAATACCTCCTAACATAAAACTTGTTGACTAATGGGTATTCGTGAGAAAGCGTGATGAGAAAAATAGATGACAATCTCGCATTATGGTGCAAGGCTTTTCATAAAATGCCCTGGAATCGATTACAATGAGACATATTCTCTCGTAATGGATGTCATTGCACTCCACTACCCTGTCAGTTTGATAGTTTCTGAATAACTGATCATGCGGCTTACAAATATGGTCACTACGTATCTCTTTGGGGATCTAGATACGGAATACATGAAGGACCATGGTGGATTTCATTTACCCAAGTCAAGTGGCTCTAGACCACAGAGTGCGTTTGCAATAAGATTGAAACGCTCACTAAAGTGACTATTTGATTAGGAAGGGATGTGCCCACATTTCCATAACAAGTTTTGGATTTTATCGCGGTTCATGTTGGACATGATCTTCATTAGAAGCCCTTAAAGACTTAAGGGAAACCGTTGAACACTTGAGATCCGATTTTGAGATGAAGGATTTTGGGAGAACACGATTATGTCTCGGTTTGGAACTTGAGCATCATGTTGAGAGATGCTTAGGCTTTTTGACACGGTTAAGCCTTCAAGCACCCCCATGATCGTTCATAGTCTTGATCCTGAAAAGGATCCTCTTCATCCAAAGGATGATAACAAAGATGTGCTAGAGGCAGAAGTGCCTTACTTAAGTACAATAGGCGCATTATTGTACTTAGCTCAATGCAGAAGACCGGACATCTCATTTGCAGTGAACCTGTTAGCTAAGGTATAGCTCTGCGCCAACACGATGCCATTGGATTGGTGTAAAAGATTTCTTTCGATACTTGAGGTGTACGATTGATATGAGCTTGTTCTATCCTTATAGAGAGATGATGGATTCAGATCCATCACACTAGGAACACCACCAACACTGGCCTGCATCCTCTATCCTCATCCCAAAACGACATAAGTGTTTTAGAAGGTTTTGTTGATGTTGGGTATCTCTTTGACTCACACAAAGGTCATTCCCAAACTGGTTAAGTGTTCACCATGGGTAAAGACTGTGATATCTTGAAGGTCTACAGAGCAGACCCTAGTCGTTATATCTTCGAACCATGTAGAGATCATTGCTCTTCAAGAAGTGGTTCGTGAATGTATATGGATTGGATCCATAATTACGCATCTTCAAATAATTATGGTTTGAAGTCTACCATAGATGAGCCTACGAGCATTTAGGATAATGTTGTTTTTTTTTCAACAAATGAAGTAAGGCTACATCAAAGTGACAACACCAAGCTTAATCAGCGACAACAGACTCTCCTCAAGATCAAAATGAACTAGGTTCAGTCTGAGGACAGTGTGGCAGAGTTGCTCACTAAGTCAATGCCTAAATTCCACTTTCGAGAAACATGTTGGTAGAATCGTTTGCGGAAGTTATCCGAACTCCCATGACCATAATCATCAGGGGGAGATGCAAACATCAGGGGGAGATGCATACATGTATGTCTCGAAATGTGAAGGGTATGTTGTGCTCTTTTTCCCCTTTGACTGAGGTTATTTTTGTCCCACTGAGTTTTTGTTACTTGGCAATGTTTTTAATGAGGCAACGAGAGAAGCATCATGTTTGGACGACACAAAGGGGAGTGTTCAAGTAAATCCAGAATATGTGTCTGACCCAAACTCTAGGTTACTTGACCTAGTGGTAATAGGGTTATATTAGACGAATTTAGAATTCCGATTCAATGTATGATTACTTTCTTTGTATGATTTTGATTCTATGCATTGTAATCCTATATATAAATAGGCCCATATTATCAATGAGAATCCATAGCAAATTCCTCTCAATTCTCGTTTCTCTAAAACAGCCTGCTGTTTTTTGCGGTTGTCTCCTTAGTTTCCACTCTGCTTTCTTGGACGTATTTTCTAACGTTATGTCATTGTTTTCAAGCTTGATCTGAAGCAGATACATATATGGAAGGACTAGGTCCTTCACAAATCACAATATTGTCGAATAAGCCGCGCAATTAATAAAGAACAAACCTATATATGTAACTAAACAAATGATTCGTAAAAAAATAATTTTGAGAATATTTTGTCCAAGTTGGTTTCCTAATTGTTTCGGTGTATGTATGTGTGTGTGTGTGTGTATATATATAAAACCGGACGTGCCATTCATTTCTTCATACTGAAATTATGAAACGGTCGTTCAGCATCTGTACTTACTATTCATGCAATGTGAAATGCATTAGTGCTATTGATACCTCAAGTGATGATGCTGATGTGCTTAAGAATGAATTTATGTATTACAAGCAAACCAAACTGATGTAAGACGAGCAAAAAATCTCGAAAAGAAAGAAGATCTTCATATTAAGAAGAATGATTTGAATATTGAAAATTGATATTCAAATAGGCTTCTTAACGATGGAATTAATCATAAATTGCTCTTTTGGGTATATCGGGATTCTAGAGAAATATCTTGATTGAGATTCCAATTACTTATTTGCGTAATATTCTTTAGTATCATTTAATGAGGTTTAATTAGGTTTTCTAGTTTTAGTCTATAATAAATTGTTGCTTTTGTTTTCTAATTGTATTAGGTTTATGCTGTGTGCCCTATTGATGCGGGAAGCGTGAACACGATAGCAAGAGGTTCTGTCAAGCGTTGAAAGCCATATGAGATGAGGTAGAATCTACTAGCAATTACGGGCATAGCCGTAAGAAACATAGAGAAACTTCTCTAATATTTGGTTTTTTTTATTAATAACTTGAATGAAAATTACAATCTAAGAGGTGCTTTGTATAGGGCACATAGCATAAACCTAATACAACTAGAAAACAAAAAGAATAATTTATTATAGACTAAGACAAGAAAATCTAATTAAACCTCATTAAATGATACTAAAGAGTATTACGCAAATAAGTAATTGGAATCCTAATCAAGATTTTTCTTGAAAATCCCGAAATACCCAAAAGAGTAATTTATGATTAATTCCATCGTTAAGAAGCCTATTTGAATACCAATTTTCAATATTCAAATCATTCTTCTTAATGTGAAGACACTTCTTTCTTTTTGAGATTTTATGTTGAAATTGGCTAAAATCTGGTCCTACATCATTTCCTCTTCAACACAAAATGCATCTCCCCAAAGTTGTAGCAATAATAATTATTGCTGTTCAAAACTATATTCCCTTGGTTCGTAATGGTTTCATTCGGGTGTCACGAATTCATGGGATTGAAATTATGCATTATCTTGATGATGAAGTAACTAAGGCGCACATACATAATCGTTTGAAGCTATGAAACGTGGGACATGTGCTATTTGTGAGGATGACTTTGAGGTTGGACGTAATACTAGTCGATTTCCTTGCTTGTACGTTTTTTATGGACCTTGCATTGTTAAGTGGCTAGAGATCGATCATCATTGTCCCCTTTGTCAATATTCTTTGCCCCTGTACTAGCATCGTGGTTTAATGCATAATTTACATAGCTAGCTTTTTGCAGCAAGGAATGCATTCAGGCATTTGAGTTCGCTTGGGTGTGTGGTCAAGAATTTTTTCTTTTGTGGTTGTGTAAAATGTTGGTTATGCCTGTTCAAGAATGTTGACTTTTAGTGTACCTTGTCAAACTAGATTTAGTTCTATGGTTGTAATAGGAGAGAAGGTTCTAGTCTAATCGGAATAGGTTTCTTTGTATCACAAAACAATGTACTTTATAATCCCTATATATAGGGTAAGGTTCTAAAAAGCGCTAGGCGCTAGTCGGGTGGTCGACAAGGAACTAGCGCTCAGACGCCTAGGCAGCGACTAGCCGATTTTGTATTTTTTTATTTTAATTTAAATTTTTATTGCATTTAAGTAAATATACATATTTAGTTAACTATTTTTTTTTAATTAAGTAGTTGTAGAATTGCCGTAGTATTCAATTATCCAACACAAAAGAGAAGAAGAAGCAGTAATAAATATTAATTAGGGTTAAATACTGTTTACTTCTTGTACTTTTGGTTGAAAAACACTTCAGTCCCTGACCTTCTAATTTCACACGTTTAGTCTCTGTACTTCAAAATTTCAGACCAATAGGTCCTTGCCATCTAAAAGTCACGATGAAATGTCTATTATGCCCTCAGTTCTTTTTTTTTTTATAATAAATTTATTCCTTTCTTTTTTTTTTAATTCTTTTTTCGTTATTATTTTTTTTTCAAAAGGAAAGAAAGAAAGAAAAAAAAAACAGAAAGAAAGAAAGGGAAAAAAATTACTTTTCAAAAAAAAATACAATAATTAATTAATTAAAAAAAAAACTTAGGGCATAGACTTTTAGATGGCAAGAACCTGTTGGTTTGAAATTTAGAAGTACAGGGACTAAACGTGTGAAATTAGAAGGTCATGGACTGAAGTGTTTTATGGTCAAAAGCTCAAGGACTAAACAGTATTTAACCCTATTAATTATGCTTCTTATTGACCTGACCACCTTTGTGCCTATCTGATCTTTTTTTCTCTCTCTCTCTTGACTTAACAGGCAACCACACAGTTTTTACTCTATACTACTCTCTCTTGCCTTGAAACAATAAACTACCCCATTCATGCATTTTCATTCCCTTCTTGTCCTCTCTTTCGCGAAACCAGTAGCAGTAGCCATCAGCACCGCATTCTCTCTCATATCTCTTCAATAACCATTCAAAAGAATTGGAAAATAATGACGTTGATGACGATCATATTCTGACTTTGTGGTTTAGCTACTCTCTCTCTGTCTCTCCCGTCAAACTCCATGAAACAACCTATAGATCCACTCTCTCTCCCGTCAAACTCCATGAAACAACCTGCAGACCCACCTAAAAAGGCCGCCCAACCATCCCCGCCCAAGCGCCTACTCGCCCGCCCAAGCCGCCTAGGCGGTCGTCCAAACTCAATCCACCCATAAGAGCCGATTTGTGATTAGTTGAGTAGGAAAGCAGCCGCCCAATGCTTAGGAGGCCGCCACTGATATGGGGCTATTATTATCAATAATAAGACACACAATTCTTTCATCAATCTCTCTTGAATACTTTATTCTTAAACATGTTATCAGCACGAGCCCTAACCCTGAAACCAAAATCAAAACCCCGAAAAATTCCTTCACCATTAGCCTCGCCATTAGCCTCATTATTGCTGCTCCTAGCCCGCTCTAGAGTCGCCACCTCTAAAGCCTGCCCCATGCATGCCCCTGCGCTTGCCCTCATGAGCCTCGCTAGCGTGTGTCACCCAGCGAGCCTGTGCGGCTTGCTGCCCCTGCAGCGTCTCCGCAACGCAGCTAGCCTCGCTAGCGTTTGTACCGAGCGCCCACGCACCTACTCCTCGCCTCCCCGCTCGCCTCAACGTTCACCGGTTAGCCTCGCCTCAAGCTTCAAGTTTTCAAGTTTCCAAGCTCCGAATCAATAAGTAAGTATTTTCATTAAATTTCGGTATTTTAAATTTCTTTCTTTTTTCTCAAGGACTTGCAACCTCCATTCTTTTTCATCCCACATTTTTATAACGTGGGTTCGATTCTTTAAAAAGCGAAATAGTGGGGATTCATGCTATATATGTACTAAGAATGTTTGTGATCATTCGACTGTAAACATCAATGTTTGACCATATAAACATCATTGTTTTTGTGTAATCCAAATATCCTTGGAAATCGATTTCTTGATAGCATAGCTCGGAAATCTTATTATTAGTTATCATGGTAACATTGACTCCAAAACAAATTCATTCTTGTTTCACTTTTTTAGGATGTCAAACTCGAACTGACTTAATTTTGTTCTATTGGATTATACAGGCAAAAGATACTTAATGTGGGCTCAGGATGTTGAACTCCACCTAATTGCCTGTGATTTATTGCACACAATCCAAGAGTTCTTCTAAAGGAACTGCTTCAGACCCTCAAGCTGAGACCGACAATTCCAGGGTACTTGCCCTGTGGTGCGTGACATGAATAGCGACCTCCAGTTTGAGTTCATGAATGAGGATAGCGCTATAAAGCTATGGCAAGCGCTTCGTGAACGTTATGACAATGTTCGTGACTCCATTCTTCTAAATTTAGAAGCAGAATGGAATAATCTTCGCTTCTCTGTATTTGACACAGTCATGTAGTTTTATTTAGAAGCTCTTTGCATCAAAGCAATGATGCGTCTCTGTGGAAAGATGATAATAGAAGAACGATTGATTGAGAAAAGCTTTAATACCTTCCTGCCTATGCTATAAGGTCCTCCGATTTCTTCCAGACTGATATAAACGCAAGGCAGATTACAAGTTTCCAACAGCTTGTTGACGCTGTGGCCACTGCTGAGAGGCATGGCAACATGCTTTTGAGAAGAGAAATTGATAGAGTTGAAACCGAAAAAAACAAGTTCACAAATTACATGGTGATGGTCTTTTAATTGAAAAAGTGGAAGCCTATCACACCAAATATCGTTGCACAATTGTAGAAGCTGTTGCGAGACCCAAAAAAAAAAAAAGGAAAACAAAAAAAGAAATACATTCAGACATCTCTATTGATAAACTGAAAGTTTGAATGTCAAGCAAATGTGGATAATTGCTATTCAAAATTTTGGTTGGCTTTGAGCAAATTAAAACGGCAAGCAAAGAAGATATATACCCAAAGCTTTGACCAGTTTCAAACGGCAAGCAAAGAGATGTCAAATTATCTATCCAACAAGGAAAACAAAAGCCACCAGATTTTCAACGTGGATAATGGGAGTTAGTTGCTGCTTTGATCATATATTCAAATTTGAATTTGAATGGGAGCTATCGTCATCTTCAACTCATACTGTGATCCTCAGTTTCCTATAAAAAGGCTCTCTACAGCAGCAAAGGAGGAGGAGAGAAATACAAAAGATACAGGCAGCAGAGAAGAGGGGAAAAACGCATAGAGGGGAGAAACACAAAAGATACAAGGCAGCAGAGGAGAGAAGAAGACGCTATAGAGCAGAAGAAGAAAAGAAATACAGAGAGGAGGAGACCACAGAAAAGAAAAGCTATATGCAGGTATACATATGTCTTCTCTGTGATACATGCATCTCCAATTGATCCTCGTTTGCTTTATGGCCCCTTTAAGACTCTAATTGGCCGTTCATGAATGACCACAACTATTAGAGTCTTCCCACACCAGTCAAGATGACGTTGTTGTTGCTGCTCTTAAATGCTCCAGCATTGAAACAAGAGTGGTTGTTCATGAACAGCCAAGTTTCATGCTCAAAACTCCTCCGACATGGTGCTGCTCCTCCAAGAGTTGTTGCATAAAATGGCTGTTCATGAACAACTGTTAAAGTGCTAAAAGCTCCCTCCAAAATGACGTTACTGTGGGCGTCCTATCAAAATTACAGGAATGGAAGTCATTCATTTATACGACCAAAATTTTCTCCATGACCAACACTTTCAGTTTAACCATTATTTGAAGCTGATAGATGTGTTGCTGATCATGACGCCACAAAGAGAAGAAATCTGCAGTCAATAACATCTCTACACTAAAATGGGATTCTGCGGGACTCGGGACGTTGTGGTGCAGAAGTAATACAAATGGGTGGACGTTTTGGTTATTACCAATACAGAAACTACAATTAAGCATTTGAGGACTACATTAATTAATTAAGGTGATGACAAAATACTTTTGAAGCTGTGGAACACAATAAAGAACAATTGAACTTTTGCTTTGTGTTCTTGAAGCGGTGGTGATAACCGAGACAAAAATTGGTGGCTCATTTAATTAATTGATCATCTATTTTGAAGTAAAAGATATGGAGGCCAAGCTGAATTGTTTAATTTGAACAAGTATTCAACTTGAACATGCTTTGTCTAATTGAAGCGGTGATGCAGCAGCGCCAGACAAAACAAGAAGAAGTTAAACTTAATTGTTCCATCTCGAACTTACTGCATCTCATTAGCAAGAAGACAAGTGATGGCTACTTTAATTAATACTTTGGCCGTGATTGTGATCAGTAAGAGGCCAACACATAATGGAATGTGGTACACATAATCAATAAGAAGACAAAAATGAAGGCTTTCATAGAGATGGGCTGTACCAGAAGTCAAAACAAATGGGTCGCAGGCTCCCCTCCGAATTGAACTACAAGAGCTAACTTCCATCTTCCATCTCCAACATGATCTCTACCAGCTCAAATCAATTACGCCAAGAAGGGTTCCAGCTTTCTGATGTGAAGATGGAGTCTGTCAGTTTGAGCCTCTCAATTGGGAGTATAATTGGACCTGACACGAAATGAAGCTAAAAGGCTTGGAAACAAAATATGGGTGTCCAGATCATTCGGGCCTGACGCAGCATGAAGCTAGAGGCCTAGAAATACAGACCACCCTTTAAGCCCGTTCACCTCGAAAGTTTTGGGTCCGGCCGAATTTGTCATCAACATGAAAAGAAGACAAACACAAGAGCCCATTCTACGGCCCATTACAAAATGCGGCATATTGGGTGCCCAAATCGGATCAACAGACGCGGTACAATTTGAATGTCTTCAAAAGAAATACATTTGACGGATTGAATATATATATATATATATATATATATATATATATATATCCGTCGAACACAAAAGTTGGTACAAAACCAGAAATACAAACTTCTATGAACTACAATCGGTTTGATCCCACAATGGGTACGTAGGCAATCTTGCAACCCACTAGATGCAACCACAATTTCAAATCGAATCCCTGACTCCACTAGTCAAATTCATACACAAATCCAAACAGAATCTCTGACTCCACCAGTCAAATTCAGCTAGTCCTAAATTGAATCACTGACTCCAGTCAAATTCTCCCAACACCAGAAATACAAATTCTCAAGAACTACAATGGTTTGATCCCTCCTCGAGGGTATGTAGGCAATCTAGCGACCCACTAGATGCAACCGCAAATCCAAACTGGATCCCTGACTCCCTGGTTCATCCAATCCGAATCCCTAACCTCACCAGTCAAATTCATCCAAACACCAGAAAAGTCAAATCATTCCCAAAATGACTTCAGTTACAAATCCAAAGTAAATCGAATCCCTGGTACATTTACACCAAATTCGTCCAAACGCTATTCCTATTCCAAAAAAACAATACCCTCCAATGGGTTATTCACTCATTGGAATTCTTGAACTACGAGTGGCTTGATCCCTCTCCAAGGGTACGTAGGCAACCCATTCAAATATTCGGGTGCAGTCACAAAATAAACAAACAAACAAACAAACACACATCCACAATTGGTTTCTTCATAAATGGAATCAAAGGGTGTTTCTCTATAACAAGGGAATATAATTAAGAGACACATTCTATCTTGAATGGGTCGAACCCAAAATAATTAAAACTCTATTAACTAAATGAATACGAGTGAAATTATGTTGGGTGACATTTTCGCTCACTGTGTGCAATTTTTACTGAACAGATAGGCTTCGAGATGGCCACCAAGAGCAGCGTCCGATGGCTAGAGAAAGTCACCATTGACATCAGGGTCCACATGATTGAAATGCTCATGAAGGTAATCGCCAAAGGCGACAATCACGTGACCGTACAAGCCCCAACTTTGAGGGACGAAGGGTTGGAAACCATGGCGCCAACGTTGGCCATGATCATAATTTTCCAACACCACCGGTCCTAGGGACCATGCATATTGCGCAATTGCACCTCAATCAAGGGAGAATCCTCTTCATGGTGTCTAGTTCTGATATGGAACATTTGATCAATGGACCTGAGTTTGCAATGTACCTAAGAAGGTAGCCACCTCACAGTGATCAAGACATTGAGTTAAGGAAGACTTCAAATCTGGCGATGAAGATAAAATACCGCGGATTTTTTTTAGTATAGTCTTTTATTTTTCAAAGAATTATGTAATGGCAATTATGCCTTAGTCAATAAATGACTTTTTGTTTTAACTCTTTCTCACTAGGCTCATCCAATTAATTGTGATGTCTAGGAAATGTTTGAACTGAGAGAACGGTTTTACAAGTGAGCGTAGTTCCACCAAAATCTTGACTTGCCTTACCTGATCACAACCAAATTGGAGTTACCAAACGGATTGA